>OU911094.1:20240534-21663034 GCA_918358865.1 Melinaea marsaeus rileyi | reverse complement strand
TTACTGACAGGTCCTGTAAATGAGATGGCTTTCACAGACGGTACTACTTTTCATTTTTGGTTTACTAAAATCTTCTTTAATATCTTTAGGTAATAATAAAAAATATTGTTGTAGTGCTTGATAAGTCAAAGATCATAATTAAATTTATATTGATGATATAACGCTGTTATGTAATTATTTTGTTCAATATGTATTCATTGGAGTACAATGTTTAGTATAAAACAATGTTACACTTAATAATTCTTACATATAATGATATAAGTCATACAACTCATACACTAATATTTCCTAACATTAAGAGTTTTCAGAGCTACTCGTAAATTTAGCAACTGCAACCACAGCAAGCTACGTTGTAGGTTTTGTTTGATATAAACTCATAGAGAGTATTTTATCTACCGACGCACTGATGGTCATAGTATAGAATAGTGGGCATTATATTAATATTCAATCACTCTTATCACAATATTCCTTCTGTCTATATTCTATGCTTATATTTTTTACAATGAATTATAATAAAAGTACTCAGTGACATTACGGATATATTTAGCACGACCTTATATACTACTATTAAGTGGCTGAAAAGATATTTTCAACCAAGTGAAGTAAAGCCTCCTTTATATTTATAGCCCTGTATCGATACAATGTCCCATTCATTTAATCTCTATGTAAGGTGTAGTTCGGGTCACAGACTTGAAGCCTATAAATATGATCCACATTTACCTATATTTACTTGTCTCTTGTGACCTTTGTGAATATTATATTGTATAAAATGTTATTTGTTTTAATATAGACCATAAAAGCAAATTAATTTAATAATATAAATAAAATTTTCCCAAAATATAAAAGTCAAGTTGTCATTATTTTAGAAGTCAAAATGAATGAATGAATGAATGAATGAATGAATGGTTAAACTAAGACTAGTTTATTATCTCTAACATTTTAATATAACTACATTCTAAATGTTATGAAATTAATGTGAATAGTGAGTTTATTGTGATAAGTTTGTGTAAATCTTAAACATTGCAAAATAGAAGACTTCGAGCCTGTCTCCTATTTTAGAAGTAAAAATTTAAACTACACAATGTTATATCAGTTATTATAAGCTATTATTGATCGTGTTCTTCTGTTAATATTTGAATATTTTCTTAAAACTTAAATTTCCTAAATAACTTTCCTAACAAGCATTACTGAAAGCAATGTATTAACTATATCTTCTAATGCACTCTAGACGTGGTTTAATACATAAGTTATCAGACTTCGTGTGAAGGATCCGCACACCGGAGGTGTTATCACTGCACATACTGTGTTATATAAACTGTGCTCTTTGTTAAACCTGGTTATTTAGTGTTATTTGTTGTTAATGTATAATAAAAATTTGATAAAAAATAGTTTTACCTTCACCGAGGTGACATTTTTTCGGTTTTTTTTTTTAGTAATTCCGACCAATATCTCTAACTTTGACATATAAAATAATATTTAAAAAATGACACAACCGCAATATTTGTTTAAAATTATCTACAAACACGGGATATACTTAGAACGAAGGATGAAAAATAGATGTCACCTCTGCAATAAAATGATTATTCGCATTATTTTTCGAAAATGGACAATGATGTAATTTTGACATGACATGACAGTAATATAATCACACTTCTATAATAACATTATTATACAATATAGAAAGTGTTTCATATAAAATTGGAGATAAAAATATTCAAGTTCAATTAGCTGTGTTAAAGTTAGGTTTAGACGTAAGGACATACACATTGATTAACAGATTAACGAATTACTTGAAATGTACTTGATAAAGTGTAACTTCAACCAAATTAGTACTTTATTCTATAAAAATATGAATATACTTCGAAATATGATATTCTTACCTATACTTTTAATCGTAATATTTAACTTAAATAAAAAAAGTATGTGAAACTAATTTGCAGAAACGATGAATCGGAATAAATAATTTGTCAATCATTCTACTCTACATCCAGTCCTCTGATACATGTATCAAAATAGGAAAATAAAATTAACTGTGTTTTCATTTCTTAGGGTTATCTAATTGGTAATATCTACTAGAAATAAGTAATCAAATACACTATTCATTTATAAACAAAAGACTAATTAATGTTAATTCAATTGTATTTTTATTAAGTGTCTCAATTTTCTATATGATACGTTCTTATTTCTTATGTTAACTCTTTATAAATATTAAAAAATATAATGAGATTAATTTTTGACAGCCATATTTATAACGTATTCATTAACAAAAGATTTTTTTTTGTTGAATAATTTGGATAAGAAATGTATTCTTTTTTAAATCTTGCAAATTAATATTAATTAAACGAAAGACGAGTTTTTGATCACAGGACAAAAACTGCAGGCAGTATTGCCACAACATCGTCACTTGTTTTATTGTTCTATTTGTAAGGTTACAGGATGTTTCAATTCAAAGTACTTAATGCATTCAATGGGGTTGTTTTAACAGTGTAAAATATAGACGTTACGGCAATTATGTGATAGACATTGATGAGGAATTTTAAATCAAAACAAAGTAGACTGTATATCAGAATTCCTGATATTACACGTATGTATGTGGTATTCAACAAAACGTCCTAAACGATTGAAAATTAACTACACTTACCAATTCTCAATTCACAAAATAACAACTGAATTAAATTTCTAAGAGCATTAATAATCAAGAAAACAAAGTAGAGCAATAATAATAACGTAATGGTTAAGGATTGCATCGATAACTAACGATTCGCTGTGAGCGTGTTGCGTTGGAGGTTGTCTTGTCTGACATTCCGCTAGAATGACAACTGTAAAATCTCTTTTCGATCTATTTCGACAGACGGCCTTCCGTGTGCACACAGATTTATGATAAAAAGAATTGTAATTCCCGATATTCAGCTTTTTTTCATAATAAAAGAGATAAATAGAGGTGACAATCCAGCATAAGGTATGTGGTAACCATCTTTCAATGACATCTGTAAATATTCGTAAGAAATGTTGCGTTCTTAAGGAACATGTAGTCAAGTAGTCACAGCTGGGGTCTGCCGCTTTAGTATTTATAATAATAATTCTTATTATGATATAAAGGTAAATAGAATATTATTTAAAAAAACCTTAAGGGTAAAAATTCGATCATTATTTCTTTTGAACATATTCTTATGGAATCATATTAATAGTTACATATATATTGCAAATGTTGGCCGTCAAATTGAAAAAAAAACAATGCATATTGCAATTAATTCATTCAATTTATTCTTTTTCATTAATTAGTGAGGGGACTGAAGTATTGAGTATGCAGGTAATAAATATAAGGTCGTTTCATTATATAATGAAATAGGAACAGAAGTCTTACATATTTTCAACACTACTTACAATATTTCACTCACTATCAAACATTTTCCTGTTATTCGATATTCTTTATTCATAGAGGTAATTATATTTTCACCCCTTGGACCTAGAAAATAGACTGTCTAAAAACATAACCAAAATCATTTCAGAAATTCAAAATACACCGCCATATTTGCTCTGCAAATTTGTAAAATTAAACTCACTTGCTGTAAAGCGACATGCATCGCTTGGTATTGCCTGTTTTACATACAAGGATGTGTTGGCTCTTGGATACATACCAAATATATAATCTTACAAAGTCAGCGTTTTCGGTTAACATTATTACTTATATAATAACATGAGACAAAGTGGAAAACATAAACATAGTCAAGCTAACATTGTTGACGTCAATAGAAGGTGGCGAGATAATTTTATATGATCAAACCTACGTCACAGGGGAAGCTATAAAAGGATTGCTGTTCTAAAGCTGACGCTACCCTTCTACAAATATAGCTATGTATTTGCGACGGCAATAAAACATGAAGGTCATTTGTGATTATGATTTTAAAGAACATGTTTTTAGCTGTGTGTATTGCCTTTTACATTAGTAGCCGGTCGGCCATAATGTTTCTGTTCAATATTAAAACAATTTATCGTACGTTTTATATTTTTAATCAAGCCAGAAAGAAGTCAGTTTCATAAGAAAACTTTAAATGTTTAATAAAAATTATATGTTTGCTTGAATGGATAAGTAAAAACAATTAATGTTAGAGCAAGGAATTAAACAAATTTATCAAAGCTAAGGTAGACTAAGGTAGCAACTTTTTAATAATAATCTTTAGACCAAGAAGAAAAGCCGGTGCAATTTTTTTTTATTCAAGACTCAGACGTTATTCTGGATTACAGAGCTACTAATTAGACTCATGGTATATAATAAAGACAGTGACAAAGGTAATAGTAACGGGATACTTTGTGACCGTTGCAAATATAACACTATGTTTGTAGAAGGGTAGTGTCTGATGTCTGACTTTGTAAAGATTTATTCAAACAAGTAAAGCGTCCTTTATATATTGATGGCCCTATATTGATACAATATGTCATTTATTTAATGTCAATGAAAGTTCAAGTTTGGGTCACAGACTGGAAGCCTATAAATATAGTCCACATTTACCCATTTTTACTTGTCACTTGTGACTTATAAATATTATAGTGTAATGTAAATGTAATCTTTTTTAGTACACACCATTAAAGTACATCGTTTGAAAGATATAGATAAAACTTTCCTACAATTTTTTTTTGTTAAAAACTAAAATCAATATTTATTTGTTACCTCAAGTTTTTATTCATTGAAACATGGTTTTAAATAAGCATAAATTGCATTAAGAACATCTTATCATACATATATAAAATACTCTTTGATTTTAAATCAATATGAATTGAATAGAACTTGATGATAAGTCAGTACTAGCTTTTATTTATTCATATGTCATTTAACTTTAAAAACGATACTTAACGCTTTACTTAGTGAAGTATTGCATAGTTAATACTGACAAGTGTCCATATAATACTATAAAGCAAATAATATTAAACATCAAAACAGTAGACTAATATGATTGATTGAAAATACTACAATTCAATAAGATGTAACATCTGGTACTTTTAGAGGTAGCAAGTTTGAGTCTACATCGTGTTGCTTATTAGTGTAGTGTGCTTATGACAATAGACATGTTACATTTATAAATAGATTTAAAATAAATAAAATCAAGAAGTTAAAAACTTCGTTTGACCAAAATGGTACTAACGTCTCTTCCAGAATCAGATTTAAAAGCTAGTGACTAGTTAGTGTGTGTTGGAAAAGTTCCAACTCTAATAACAGTCAAAATAGAACTTCATTCGTTTGAGTTTCTCAGGTTTAGTTGCTTCATAGTTTTATCAGTGAATACTATTAATTTGGCTTTTATGTTGCTCATGTTTGTATGTTTATTAAGCTAATACTATGTTTTAAGATATATCTAGACATACATAAATATATTATGTCTTTAAGTATCTTCAACATTATTTGTTTTTTGTTAAAGCTGAAGCTTGCTTGTAACTTTAAAAATGCAATTTTTCACCTCGGTTGAAAGTTTTATTAGTAAAGACAAAGTTTTTATCTCTGTAAGTATTAAATGTAAACCGAAACTATACTTTTCTATGTATAACGTTATTTTTGAATAAAGTTTAAGGTAAATAAAATTAAATATTAAATAATTCATATATTTTTATCCATCAGTTAGATTTATTTTTTATTATAAGTAATTGAGCCAAGCGAGCGGAGCGCTCTACTGGAGAATTCTTCACATTTGTCACGAATAGGCTCTAAAACTACTTGACGGAAAATTATGAAATTTTGCAATCAAAAAGACACACATTAGGTGATGATTTTAATTTTTTTTTAAACGGTCACGCCGTTGAGGAATAATCGTTAAAAACAAGACACACACAATGAGTCACTGGGCTCGCTTCGTTCAATATGCAAACGGCACCCGAGATTTAGCGAGCGCAGTGAGTCGAAATTGAGGGTTTGTTGGCGTCCCTAGTTTTTAAAAGATTATATGTAATTATAATTTATTTTTACTAAAAAGTATTTAATTTGAATTTTTATATTTATTTTTTTACTCATACTGTCAACTAATAATGTTAACATTAAAATAAAAACAATGAGGGTAACAAGTAAACAAAAAAATGAATAAAAGAAAATCACTTATAAATGAAATATACTATACTGTACTAAAATAATTTGCGACTAATAAATACTACATAACTATCTTATCGCTATAAAATAAACTAAATACGAAAGTGTAAATAAATACAAAGACTCAAATTTAAGAGTCAGGTAGTAAAAGAACAATAAATATTCACTGCGTTCTCTCATGAAGATATTCGCAAATGCGCTTCTTAAATATTTGTCAGTTGGGAGCATAACAAAGTATATCAGGAAGGCTATTCCACAGTTAAATGGCGTGTACTGTGAAGGAACTTCTAAACTTCTTGGTAACAGATCTTCTTCTTCTTAGTCGTTTCGCTCTTGACAGAACGGTCGTGGTCACGTTGAGGCGTCCCTGCCAGTGTCAGAGGTGGACACAGCTTTCTTCACGATCTCCCGCCATCTCTCCCTGTTTGCAGACTGTCTGGTGCAGTCTGACACACGGTTTCCCACTGTATGTATGTAATGTAAAGAAAACAATGTATAAACAATTATTTTATTCAACTACTTTTTGAATGACTAGTGAGGGACTGAACAAATATTGTGTCGGCAGGTAGCTCATTTAATTTTACAATGAAATATCAATAGAAGTCTTACACAATTTCTACAAAATTTACAAGTATTTACGAATTATATATTTATTTTCAAACCGTGGACTTAGAAAATAAACAAAATAGTCTTTACAGCCTCTATGATATAACCTGAATTATTTCAGAAATTCAAACTACACGTAAGCACTGCCATATTTGCTCTGTAAATTTGCAAAATTAAGCTCGCTTGCTGTAAAGCGAGAACATGCATCGCTTGGTATTGCACGTTCTACATATAAGGATGTGTTGGCTCTTGGATACAAACCAAATATAATCTTTCAAAGTCAGTGTTTTCGGTTAACTTTATTACGTATATAATAACATGAGACAAAGTGGAAAACATAAACATAGTCAAGGTAACACTGTAGACGTCAATAGAAGATGGCGAGATAATTTTATACGATCAAACCTACGTCACATGGGAAGATAAAAAAGGATTCTTCGTTCCGAAGCTGACGCCACCCTTCTACAAATATAGCTATGTATTTGTGAGGACAATAAAACATCTGTAATTTTTATTATTTCTATACCCTGAAACTAATTAGTACCTCTGCAATCCAGAATAACGTCTGAAGCTTGAATTTAAGATAAATCCAGCACCTTTCTTTTCTAATGGTCTTATTGTTGTCAGTAAAGAGTTACTCATCTATTTACTTAACGTTTTGATAAGTTTGCTTAATTCTTTGCTTGTAAGATTCACTGATTTATTGATATTTAGTACTTTTACAATGAAGTCGCCGCTTGATCCTTAATAAAAAACGATAGTGGCATCATCTGTTTATAGCATTGATACTCGATATTGATAATAGACTGACATTGGTACTCGAGAACGAACTTATCGCGTTATCGCGGAATAAAGTTCATGTCACATACTATGAAAGTGTGGGAGAAGATAGAAGTGATAGAGAAAAGGATGCGATACGAGAGTAATATCTCTAAAAACCAGTTCGGTTTTATGCCTGGTCGGGGCAGATGCTAAATTTGCTCTCCGCCAACTGTGTAAGAAGTTCAGGCGAACACACAGGAACTTTCATATGGTGTTCGTTGATCTCGAAAAGGCATACGACCCTGAGAAGTATGTGCAGTTGGTTCGTGCAATGTACAGTCGATCTAGTATACACGTCTGGTCGGCCGCTGGAAACACCAACGAGTTCAATGTGGCAAGTGGTTTTGCACGAGGGATTGGCTCTGGATCCTTATCTCTTTTTGTTGATAATGGGTGCTCTGACTTTAACATACAGGAAGAGGAACCTTGGTGCATGCTGTTCGCTGATGACATTGTTTTTGTTGGTGAGGACGGACTTGAGGTGCAGAGGAGACTGGGAAAATGGCAGAAAAATCTGGAGAGTATTAAAATGAAAATAAGTAGAACCAAAAGAGTACATGTTCTGAGATTTCAGCGGTGTCTCCAGTTTTGTTCCTATTTTGTTGGATGGTGTACCGTTACCAGTCTGGTCTGAATTTCGCTACCATGGTATCTTCATACAAAGCGATGCCAATATTGACTGAGACGTAAAGCACAGAATCAACACAGATTGGATTAAATGGCGACAAGTCACTGGGACAATTTGTGATGGCCGAATTGCCCTTAAACTAAAGGGGAAAATTTATAAAATCATCATAATACCTGTCATTATTTATGGATCTGTGTGCTGGACGATGAAGACGATGGATGAAAAGCGTTTAAATGTAACGGAGAAGCGAATGTTAAATGGATGTGTGGGGTAACAAGAAAGGATAAGATAAGAAATGAGTATATTAGGAAAGGTTGGGAGTAGCACCAGTGACAGAAAAAATTAGTGGTAACTGTCTGTCATGGTAAGGGCATGTTATGAGCAGAGATGAAAAGCATTTAAACAAAAGAGTGTCAGGTGTAGAAGTGGAGGGATGAACAGGTAGGGGTAGGTAGGAGGGATGAAAAGATGGATGGATTGCGTGAAAGACGATATGGAGAATAAGGGAATGGGTACAGAGATCCTGTAGGAGAGTATGGAAGGAAAAAACATACTGTGTCGACCACAAAATAGGATAAGGACAAGATGAAGAAGATAAATTTTGATATAATTATGATTAAGTTGAAATATATTTATAAAAAGTAAAGTACAAATTGCTGGTTTTTAATTAATGAATTTAAAAAGAATCATTTTAGGTTATTTCAAGTAATATTAAGATGTATTAATAATAACAGTATAAGACCAAAAATATATTTTTCTACTTTTATTATTTGATTCAAATTATTTAAATGCCCTTGTATTAAAATGAATGTAATCTATCTGATCTGTAACAAATAAATCATTCTTTCATCCACGATTTCATTATATGATATAATCTGATAAATTGTTCGATTCACAAATTTTTGTAATAAAAATGAGAACGCTCTGTCCGACTCAATAAAATCTGAAAACGAAAAAATACATACATTCAAAAAACCTTCTGCGCATCGACAACAAAATGAACGATATATCAGCGACCCAAAAACACTTTATCAATCAAATTCACTAAAGCTATATATGAAATTCAATATTTTTTAACACTAAAGTGGATTTTAGTAATTCAAGAACACGAACAGTCAAAGAGTTCGAATTTGTTATATGTTATACTTTTTGTATGGTTTGATTTAACGATATCAAATTTTAATTGGACTGGTATATTCACTGTTTTTATTTTCAACGTATTTTAAAAACTGTATTCATGTAAATGGACTGAGAATTTGATACAAAAAATATATTTTTGACATTGATATTTTTCGTATAAGTCCAATTGTGACCCTACATTTCACCCAAATAAAAACTAACATGAATATCAATATAAACTCATATATCTGGGTGTTTTTCTATGAATCTAGTATCCCCAGGGGGTGGTGCCATAAATTGAAGTCGAAGTTAATGGGGTATAAAAACCGTAACATCTATTGTTGTTCCCTTGCTATTGAGGGTAGTCGTGATTTTATTAAACATAACATTTCATTTTTCTTTAGAATTACTTTCATTAATCCATTGTATTGATAGTTAAAATTAAATATATAAAAATAAAGAGAAGATTCTAGAAAAAGAATATCATTCCAGATTTTATTATTTGTATATAAAAATATATTATTTTAATTAAATTTATACTAATTGTGTTATTGTGATCAATCCAGCTATTTTATCTTTATGAGATTTTTTTATTGAAATTCTGTATTTAAGTCTTTAGTAAAGTTGTATTTTAAAGATGTTTTGGATGCTACTAATAAGATTTTTATGGAATTACACTTATATTAGCATAAATTTAGATATACATATTATAGAGTTGTTTTAAATTTACTGAATGTTCTAATGAGGACATTTTCGATATTCAAGTCAATGAAAATGTGATGTGATCGTTTTTATCATTGAAAATCATAACACATAAATCAGATATGGAGAAGAAGGGACTGTGTACAGAGACGACGAGTAACAGGAGAGTAATGAAGGAAAATATGCTACGCTGGTCCCAAAGGGATTGGGATAAGGGTAAAAAGATGATGGACATATAAATTAAATATTAATTTTGGCGACTTGTAGATGTGTTAGAGAATAGTATTTAAAGATATATTTTTAAAATAAGTAAACTAGACTTCATATTAAAAATATATGAAACAGTTAATGGACCATAGCTTCTTTCCATTAATCATACATAAATTTTCAGTCTGTACAAACTTGCTTACAAAGGAAACAAACAGGAAATCTGAAAAGGCGGATATCTTGATAAAAAAAATGTTTTCATTAATCATTTCTAAATCTAAGACTGCCCAATCCTTTCATAAAAGCAAAATCGTAGTAAATCCGAAACGTAAATTAGTACAAGTCATACGACAAGTGTATTCAGACCCTCGTCAGGGTGAGCTTAAGAGCATTCAGACTCCTAAAGATCTCGACGTACAAATAAAAATAAACGAAATAAATAAAGCCAATTGGAAAACCAATTATATCCCATGGTTTTGTCAATCTTATGTAAACTGTGTAAAATTACGGACAATGGGTATTGTATTTTTTTTGCTTCCAAAATGGCGTTACCTAAAAGAATTTACATAAAAATGATCGCAAATACGTTATCATTTTATAAGAACATTCATTTTAAGAAATTTATTTTAAAGCTTAAATATGAAACTTGAATTTTCCGGTTCAAATATTGTAAATTTTTATTAATTTCATCACCAGTTGCATAACAATCTCAATTTTATTGAGCTGAGCGAAAGCGAAGCTCGTAGCCGTTTGGGAGACCTTTTTTTGTGTTTAGTTGTCTACAGAATGCGACGAGATAATTAGCTAAAAATTTTCTCATGTATGTTTGAGCTGAACGCGAATTTAATAGCGAAAACAGATTGAAAAAATTTTTAGCCATTCAAAAGTTATAGCATTAATATAAATATTGTAGATGTGTCACCGAAAACCACATTTAAATTATAACCACAATTGAACATATTAATTGATCACAAACGCGTGTTATTTAATATTGAGGTTTCCGTTCCGTCATCTATGGCACCTCCAGTGAATCAACATTACTGAACTACAATTAGGTCACCCCATATTACACGCAAGATTAATTATGCTTATTTTTATTTATAAAATCATTGGCTTCTTTCCCTCTTTTATAATTAAGACCACTTAAGTTTGCTACATTTTTAATTATACGCAACTCACTTTCAGTAATCAAGTGATAACTACATTTAGTAAATAGGAGAGACTTTATTATTTTATATTAATAATAAATATAAACTTATTATTATATATTTCTTAATATCTTAATAAAAATACAGCTTTTTACTAAATGAATTGGAAATTATATACGGTAATTAAATAAAAAATCTATTTTAAAATGTTTGTCTGTCTGTTTCTACTCTCTAATCTTTAAACCGGCTGGATTTTCATTAGCGCGTAGCTGATGTAATAAGGAGTAAATTAGACAACTTAAAAAAACATATTCAGCGCGGACGAAGTCGTGATTACAGCTTGTTATAAAATAAAAAACCATTGCCATGTCTATGACGGAGTGTCACTTGAAAATTTCTGGATTACGTTTGTATGAAAACAAAACTGTTATTTAAATGATAGTCTCTTTGAGAAACTTAGTAAAGAATCTAAATATTACGCTGCTATACAGTTTGCTGTATCTTAAACAGGATGACGCTGCATTTTATATACGCTGCTCAGACAGCGTTCCACTAATCGCTATATAAATTGTTATACATATGCAGAATAGTTTCTGGGTGTTAGAAGTTTGCAATCATTCATTGTATATGCTACTGAATAAATGTGTTAATTATTAAACGAGTAACTTCATAAAGTTTTTAACGCATAAATCTTACATTTAGAGCAGGTGGTAATCCACGTGTCACGTTATCCTGGATTTTGTGGAAGCCCCTGGGATTTTACTAAAACACAGCGAACATTTGTGTCAACATTACGTAAGGCTCGCAAAAGGATCGAGCTTAAGTTAATAAATTTTATCCTCGGACATATGGTTTGATAAAAGTAGATATATAAAATGGAAATAGAATAATATTACGTTTTGATACTAAAAAAAATATATTTAAAAGAACACTACGTTCAAAATAAATCTGAGTATTAATTGAATAGTTCTGTTCAATCAGGTTCGAATGTAAATTATAAATTTAAGTAATAACGTGCTTTGTAAGACTATAAGTTCTTGACGTTATCTTTGTTGTGTGTTCGTCATACATTTTAATAATATATATTTAATATAATAATAAATCCTAATACACTGCTATCTCGATGTAACAATTCTGAAGGTAATAAGAAAATATTCGTTATATCAAATAATTAATTACAATGAAGGCTTCATTGGCTTAGGATTCGATTTTTAAAGGTAAAAAAAAATGAAAAATTTAACATTATGGAATTACTAATTAGCTATTTTTTAGCGAACGATTTTCAATAATAATAAATGAGACACATTTTAATAAAAAACAGTGTTTTATTTTTAAAAATTGTTAATACCGTGGTCTGTTACAAAATAAGTCTGAACCAGAAGAATTATTAATATGATACATTATGTAAAGCTTATAAAGTGACAAAATTCACTAATTGGAGGTAAATAACATTGTGTATTGTCTGTCCTTATCCCATTTTGGAGTCGGCCCAGTATGTTTTTTCCTTCCATACACTCCAGTTACTCGCCATCTCTGTACACACTCCCTTCTTCTCCATGTCGTCTTTCAATCCATCCATCTTTTCTTTGGCCGTCCTGTACCTGCCCATCCCTCCACTACCATATCAGAACCCTTTTGTTCACATGCCTTTCATCTCTCCTCGTGACATGCCCATAACATATTTTGCTATTATTTAAAATCTTGTCATAAATTAGACGTACGTTTTGCACTAACTCTTGTAAGCAGTTCTGTGGGATTTCGAAAAAAAATTCTGGCACAATGGACTCGTGTACAAACTATACCAGTTCAGGGTGTCGGACAGACTCGTACTAATCATACGGGACTTCCTGTCGAATCGCTCCTTCCGCTACAGAGTGGAAGGCGTGATGTCGACTCCCCGCCCCATCAGGGCGGGCGTCCCTCAAGGTTCAGTCCTTTCACTAATTCTGTTTTCAATTTACTCCAGCGACATTCCTAGGCCGCTTTCTAAAGTAGAATTAGCAATGTTCGCTGATGACACCGCAATTTACACATCCTCAAGGGATCCTTATGAGATCTCTCAACGCCTCCAATCCGCAGCCGACTCCCTCGGGAACTGGTTTCGGAAATGGAGGATTGAGGTGAACCCAGAGAAGAGCACCGCGGTACTCTTTGAACGGTCACGATCCACAAAGGGCCCGGAGATTAAACTCTTTAACAAACCGATTCCTTGGAAAAATAAGGCCAAGTACCTAGGAGTGACGCTAGACAAACAGCTAATATTCACCTCACATATCGAGAACGTTCGCAACAGAGCGGCCTTTATCCTAGGGGGACTTTATCCCCTGTTAGGCAAGCGGAGTAAAATGTCCCTTAGAAATAAGGTCACACTTTACAAAGCCTGCATACGCTCCGTCATGTCCTATGCAAGCGTTGCCTTCGCTCACGCGAACTTGAAGCCCCTTCAGGTGCTTCAGAACAGATTCATGCGGTTCGCCACTGGGGCACCGTGGTTTATGCGTAATATCGACTTGCACAGAGACTTAGACCTACCGACGATCGCACAGTATTTCAAGGGGCTCTCCAAAAGCTACTTTGACAATGCTGTGGGACACCCAAACCCGCTGGTGGTTAAGGCCACAGGATATACGGCCCGTAAGACTCCTAAAGTCAGAAAGAGAAGACCCAAGTCGGTACTTTTCGATCCGGACGACGCGATTACGTTAGGGAACGCTACGTAAAAGCGGCAAAGCGTACATAAATACTACACATACACACACACACAGCGTCTTCGTCGGCGTTCTGCCGTCGGAGGACGTTAGTGTCAAAACCCACATCCAACCCTCGCTTCCCACCTAACGGTGTCCTGAGCCGTGGTCCGAGCCTCACAGGAGGCGCCCTCAGGACGCGCGTTCCCCTGGGGCCCTTCAGGCCCCCCTTTTTCAAGGGCGGGTCTCTGCACCCGTCCATTCCACCGGTGACGCTGTCATGGCCAGTAGGGCTAACAGCAGAGACACACAAAAAAAAAAAATCGAAAAATTTGTTAAATCTTGAAAATCGTTATACGTTCGTTATAGTAAAGTTAGACTGTATTACATTATATTGGTTGCAAATAAGTTTATCAAGTGTAAGATTCAATAAAGCAGCAACGATAATCGCTTCCACGTAACGTTAATTCGCTTATTTCGATCTCTACTCAGAAAGCTTGTGCATAGACGATATTCAATTACTGCTCACTAAGAGTATCAAATATTATACTAACATTTGTCGAATTTACCACTGTGTTATAGTTAGTTTTGAATATCTTAATTAGTTGGTTTATCTTAATATTACTGAATTTAATTATCGACCATGATAACGTATTTCAGAAACTGAACATGTATAACATACACAAGGTTCTCATAAAATTTGTAATTATTCTATGTTACCGTATTCCAGTATTTTTATATATTTTTTAAAATTACAACATATAAACGTCTAGACTTTAAATTAAGTGCAAACTCTCCCTATAGTGAAGGGATTCCGACAAAGTCTCGTGTTTTTAATTAAAGAAAAACTCTTTACCATCCGTCTGGCGTAGAGGGTTCTAAGGCGCACTGCATCATCAAATTAAAAGCCGCTTTCAAATCGTGACGCTCCCTTTAATCTAACTGACAGCCATCGAGATCATGTGTAAATGATGTGCCTTTGATTTAATTAAGGGCTATTAATTACCCTTGTATGTACTAAAAGCTTATAATGAATAGAAAAATGGATTACTTATATAATTTGAGTTCGTATTGATTTATTTGCTGCTAATTTTTGACCGCGACTCCACCTGCTTAAAATAATATTTATAGATAATTATTTATATATGTTTAGCATCTAAATGTACTTTTTATATAATCTTTCTTCACTTTAAAATATAAACTTAATAATGTTGTTATTAACTTCACACGTTTGTTGATATAAACCGCATTCGCCAATTATGAAATATGAAACCTGAAGCTTATATCGTATAAGGCAATATACATATTTATGCAGACTCCTATTTTCTAGTCAAAATTCGTTTATCACTCCGAAATTTATCCGTAGTTAAACTGAAATGTAATCCGTAGTTTCGTAACACGTTCCAGTGCTACATTGAATGAGGAGCAAACATGATCCACTGTTAGAAGAGATACGTGAACCATCTGTCTCATTCAATTGGCAAAGATTTAGAACGGAGATAAGGATAAAATAATATAAATTAACTTAACGTATTGTACAAGGTTTATAACTTTAAAGTTACTAGCTTATTCCCTCCCGCTTCGCTGGGCAAACTATAATTTGGATGTGAACTAATATTAACATTTGACATATTATCCGTTGTCATCCAAACCGTTGCTATGGAAACCGTTGCTATAGTAACTCTCATCCCCGCATTAAGTGTATAAATCCTACATTTTTTAAACTTGGAGAAATGTAAAAAGTTGAATCCGTCGGGGTTGGAATTCCATAAAATCCGTCCTTAGTGGACGTCTACGTTATAAAAGAAGTAACTATGTAAAATTTAAAGTTAATCGGACAGATAATTTAAAAGATTTCATGATGAGTCAGTGACTAATAAATCGCTTATATATATTTAGGAAGCCAGGAACAAATATAAATGGCAACATGTTTATAAGATGACTTATCTCGACCGGAAATTCTTTATTGTTGGAGAGAGTTATAGTACGAGAGTTTAGAGTTATACTACGATATTTGTGATAAAAATACAATGAATTTCAGAAAAAATTAAAATAAAAAATAACTTTAATTAAATTAATGCTACAATATTTAAAATATTTTATGTGTACATGAGATCTATTTGCTGAGGGATCTTGTATCTTATGGACTATGATGAGAGAAAATTAATTAATTAATCTTGAGTCACGATGGCATTTCTATTAAACCGCATAGTGGTATACGTACTGACCGTCAGATATTTCCTAAACAGAATATGAAATCTTCATGAAAATTAGATATGATATCTATTATATAAAAATGAATCGCAAAATGTGTTGGTAAGCGCATAACTCAACAACGCATGGACCAATCTTAACAATTCTTTTTTTTAAATGTTCCTTGAAGTCCAAGGATGGCTCTAACGGCGAGAAAAATTTGAATAATTTCCAGGGAAACCCTAAAAAAGCCCTTTTCTTTTTCCTATACAAATATTTTAAATGTAGAATAAATAACTAAATGTAGAGTCAATTTGAACTGTATTGCTATTCAATAAAGTTGATATTAAATTACAAGCACTCATTGTTGTCTAAACAATGTAGGTGTCTTGCTAACGTCAAAGAGTCAATTCGCGCTTTATTGTCGCTGCACAACGTTTAAATTTAATCAAATGAATGTGTACACCCGACCAAATTGAAAAGTCAAAAAAAGTAAATGTAAGATTTGATTGGCCTTGGAATATTCTTTCTTTTGTTTTAGTTTCGGAATGCGACATAAATTGTCATCAGTTTTCACGTCATTGCATCTGTCAAACAAACTGCGTTAAAAAGCGTTTATAATATTTAATAATTAATTTTGATTGTATAAATACCTGTGATTAATAATTATTTCATGTGATTAAATTTAGGTAATTATATACGATATGCCTCCTATAAGACGAAGTAATTTAAGTAGAAGAACCCGAAATGCTACAAACCAAATGAATTACCGATCTTATCATACTGCACAAGAACGTGACGACCGAAATGAACGTGAAAGAATTCGTATATCACGAACGCGGGAAGCGAGAGCGAGAGATTCAACTAATAATCGCGAAAGTTTGAATCGAGCTGCTTTCAATTACGATTTGTCAATTAACTACAGTAACCACCAATGTGTTGCTATTGGATCTATGAACTTGGTTTGCTCTTATTGTAAGGCATTGAAATACAAAAATGAAGCAAATGGATTGTGTTGCGCAAATGGGAAAGTGAAATTGATACCATTCGATCCACCACCAGAGCCATTGTACTCATTGGTTTCAGGAATAGAACCAGATTCCATACACTTTTTGTCAAATATTCAACAATATAACAATTGCTTTCAAATGACATCATTTGGGGCAACAAACGTAGTTCGGGAAAATTTCATGCCAACTTTTAAGGTATGTATTATAGCAGTTAATCATTATTATTTTAATGAACAAAATTTCCTGTTAACTAAGTAAATATGTGTCATTAACCTTCAGTTTCCTAAACCCCAAAACATATATTACTTAGTCATATTATTTGGTGATTCAGTATTAGCAACACTTTTATTATTTTGAAACACAATATAATTATTTGATGATGGATATTAGTTACAACTAATTATTACATATTGACATACCTAAGCATATCAATTATTATTTGGTGATTCAAATTAAGAGACAGATATACTTTTTAGGAACAAATATTATTTCTATTTGGCAAAAATCATTTTTTTTAATTTACAGATACAAGGCCAAATATATCATAGAGCAGGTTCACTGTTACCAGTGTCAGATAGCAATTACAAATTTCTGCAAATTTATTTCATGGGCAATTCACCACGAGAAATTGATATGCGTTGTTCACATAACAATTCACTAAAGAGGTCTATTGTAGAACAATTACAAACTTTATTTCATGAGTACAATCAATTGGTTATGTTGTTTAAAACTGCACTGGATCGGATGCCATCTGATAATCACAAAATTGTAATCAGAGCTGATAAAACACCTGTTGGCCAACATGCAAGACGTTTTAATGCACCAACTATTGATGAAGTTGCCATCGTTGTAGTTGGAGAAAACTTGGAATCCCGTGATATTGTTTTACATCGTCGGAATGATCAATTACAACGTATAAAGGAAACACACCGCTCATATGACGCACTGCAATATCCCATTATATTTTGGCAAGGTGAAGATGGCTATGATTTTTCAAACAAGATGATAAATCCCATTACAGGTAATAAAAAATATTAGTTTAGCTATGGAGCTATATTATCAGTCACTATATTATTATTTTTTTAATTTTCAATATTATGAAAACAAAAATCTATTTTCAGGTTCCGAAACCAACGAAAAAGTCAGTTCAATGAACTATTATTCCTACCGCCTAATGATTCGTGAAAATGAAGACAATCACATACTCAAATGTCGGCGATTATATCACAAGTATGTTGTAGACATGTATGTTAAAATTGAAACGGAGAGATTAATATTCATCAGGTTGAATCAGACAAAACTCAGATCTGAAGAGTATATTCACCTTCGAGATGCGATTAATACTGATGGAAATGCACAGAATGTTGGTCGGATGACTATTCTTCCAGCAACATACATCGGAAGCCCTCGACATATGCATGAATATGCTCAAGATGCCATGTCATATGTTCGTCATTATGGTACAGCAGATTTGTTCATCACATTTACATGCAATCCACACTGGATAGAAATCAAGCAGGAGTTATTCCCTGGGCAATCACCTATTGATCGTCATGATATTACAGCCAGAGTCTTTAGACAAAAGTTGAAATCTTTGATGGATTTCATTGTGAAACATTATGTGTTTGGAGAGACACGCTGCTGGATGTACTCTGTGGAGTGGCAGAAACGGGGATTGCCACATGCACACATTTTGATTTGGTTAGTTGAAAAGATAAGGCCAAATGAAGTTGATGCAGTAATATCAGCTGAAATTCCTAATGTAGAAGTAGATCCTGGATTGCATAAGGTAGTTATTAAAAACATGATACATGGTCCCTGTGGAACTCTTAATCAAAATTCACCGTGTATGGTGGATGGTAAATGTTCAAAGCGATATCCACGGACATTAATATCTGAAACAATCACTGGTAATGACGGTTATCCTTTGTATCGTCGCCGATCGACAGCAGACAATGGAAGATCAACAATTGTCAAATTAAATCAACAAGATATTGAAATAGATAATCGCTGGATTGTTCCATATTCACCCATTTTATCAAAGACCTTCAAAGCGCACATCAACGTTGAATCTTGCCATTCAGTAAAATCTATTAAATACATTTGCAAATATGTAACCAAAGGGCTATAATGTAATATGGCTGTGATTGGTATAAATGCAGAGAATTCCAATGATGAAGTTACCCAATACCAAATGGGTCGCTATGTTAGTAGTAATGAAGCAGTTTGGCGAATATTTTCTTTTCCTATTCATGAAAGACACCCTACTGTTGTTCATTTAGCTGTGCATTTAGAAAATGGACAAAGAGTATATTTTACAGCACAGAACGCAGTAGAAAGAGCTTTACAGCCACCATCTACTACATTAACCAGATTTTTTGAGATATGTCAAAACGATGATTTTGCTCAAACATTGTTATATTCTGAAATGCCAAAATATTATACTTGGAATCAATCCTCAAAAAGATTTATACGACGGAAACAAGGAAAACCAGTTACAGGATACCCAGATATATTTTCTACCGATGTGATTGGTCGAATTTATTCAGTACATCCAAGCAATGATGAATGTTTTTATTTACGACTGCTATTAGTCAATGTACGTGGCCCAACATCGTTCCAACATGTACGAACTGTTAATGGTGATTTGTGTGGATCATATAGAGAAGCTTGCCAACGTTTGCGATTGCTAGACAATGATGCTCATTGGGATCAAACTCTCAATGATGCTGTAATATCATCACAAGCTCATCAAATACGAACATTGTTTTCTATAATCATATCTACCTGCTTCCCATCAAACCCAAAGGATTTGTGGATCAAGTACAAAGATAATATGTGTGATGATATTTTGTATCAAATACGGATTAGAAGGGGAAATCCAAATATACAAATAAGCGAAGAAATTTACAATGAAGTATTGATTTCAATTGAGGACATGTGCTTGATGATGTCAAACAAACTATTATTTCAATTAGGCCTGGCCGCACCCAATCGTCCAATGCATGATGCTTTAAACAAAGAGTTGCACCGAGAAAAACTGTATGATCTCAACACTTTGAAAGAATTAATTCAAACGAATCTTCCACTATTGAATGAACAACAGAAGTATGTATTTGATACACTTTTGAAAGTAATAAATGATAAAAGAGGAGGGATTTACTTCTTAGATGCACCTGGTGGTACAGGAAAAACTTTTTTGATTTCATTGATATTAGCAACAATTCGCTCACAAAATAAAATTGCACTTGCACTCGCTTCGTCGGGAATCGCAGCAACTTTGCTTGAAGGTGGTAGAACAGCTCATTCAGCACTAAAATTACCATTAAACATGCAAAGCAACGAAACTCCAACCTGCAACATTTCGAAGAACTCTGCAATGGCAAAGGTTTTGCAGCAATGTGGATTGATTGTTTGGGATGAATGCACGATGGCACATAAAAAATCTTTGGAGGCTTTAGATAGAACCTTACAAGATCTCCGGAGCAATAATAACCCATTTGGTGGTGCAATGATTTTATTAGCAGGAGATTTTCGTCAAACATTGCCAGTGATTCCACGATCAACGCCAGCTGATGAACTTAATGCCTGTTTAAAGTCCTCCAATTTGTGGAAACATGTGAAAGTATTACACTTAAGCAAGAATATGCGTATCAAGTTGCAAAATGACAAATCTGGAGACATATTCTCTAAACAACTCATTGACATTGGTAATGGCAAATTTCCTATAGACACCTTGACTGGTTGCATTAACTTTCCTCAAGGTTTTTGTCAGTTAACTAGATCAAAAGATGAACTTATTCAAAAGGTGTTTCCAGATGTTGCTCAAAATTATAGAAACCATGATTGGTTGAGCGAACGGGCTATATTGGCTGCAAAAAACATAGATGTAAGTGAATTAAACTTCAAAATTCAAGAACAAATTACAGGCGAATTCAGGATATATAAATCAGTTGATTCGGCTACTAACCAAGATGATGTCGTTAACTATCCGCCTGAATTTTTAAACTCGCTGGATTTACCAGGATTGCCACCTCACAATCTTCAATTAAAGGTTGGTTCGGTAGTAATAATGTTGAGAAATATCAACCAACCGCGTCTTTGCAACGGCACACGGTTAGCGATAAAAAAATTATTGAACAACGTGATAGAAGCAACTATACTGAAAGGAAAGTATAAAGGAGAAGACGTTTTGATACCACGCATCCCAATGATTCCGACTGATGTACCATTTGAATTTAAACGACTACAATTTCCAGTGCGGCTTGCTTTTGCTATGACCATAAATAAGTCCCAGGGGCAATCATTAGGTGTTTGTGGTATTAATCTAGAAAACCCATGTTTCTCACATGGTCAATTGTATGTTGCCTGTTCCCGTGTTGGAAAACCATCAGATTTATTTATATATTCACCAGGTAATCAAACAAAAAACATTGTGTATCATAAAGCACTAAAATAAAAAAAAAAAAAAGTTTTTTGTTAATAATTATGATTCACTGGATTTACAATAACGCGATTACTGAAAATACTTATGTACGTTTTATTTCATTATTTTTTATTTCATCGGTTATGAACCCTATGTTAATAATAATAGTAATAAATAATTAATTATCTCTATACTTTGTAATTGAAGCACCCACTTTATAAATATTTGTCACCTTTAGGTTCCCACTATCCCTTTAGATTATTTTTCAATCAGGTTTGAACCTTAAGTTCCCCTCTTGGTTTGAAGCCCTCTGGCAGACATCCCAATCGGGGTTTTTAGTGGGTCTCAAAAGGGTGACCAAAGTTCGTGGAAGCTAAGATACTTAAGTCACCCGAGCTGACCTTTTTCTTTAATTCTCCTGAACAGAACCGTCACCATGATGATAGGGCGATGTGTGAGGATCAGCAGAGTAAAAACGTCTAAAGGTCGAAATATAAACTGCCACATTCCAAATCTATTTGACAGAACGAATTCTGCCGAGTTGTATAAAAATTGTATTTATTAAAAAAAAAAAATCTTTTAAAATTTAAATGTTTTGAGTTTAACTTTCATTGTATGTATTAGTAAAAACCACCAAATACTTTTAATTATGAACGTCTTAATAAAATGATGAAGTAACATATTAAAAAAAAGGAAAATTTTACGATTTATTTATTATAATATTAAATGATAAAAAAAATCCACCAGAATTCTTAATATATATAAATCACGTGTCGCATTATTTGTCCGCGATGGACTCCTAAACTACTTAACTGATTTAAATAAATTTACACACCACGTACAGTTTGACCTAACTTAAAAGATATAATAATTTTCAACTCAATTCATAGTCGCAGTATTATTTTATTGCAAATTATTAGTTTATCATTTTGCAGTTAGCTCTTAACAATTCTAAAAGATGGCGGTATCTATTGACTGGATTGAGTAATTACGAATGAGATATCTACCCTACCTACCTCATTCGTAAGTTTAGTGTTCCAAGTTATTTACTAAAAACTTTGTAATATACAAATAGTGTTATAAACTTGGATAAAATTAAAAAATAATTATAATTATTTTGTTTTGATTTTTGCTTAATATCGACTATAAGAAAACATTATGGTTTTCATGACAGATGTACTCTGAACGTTACTCCTTAAATAGTTTAGTACAATGTAATATATCAAAAATAATAGTCACAGCAACGCGTGACCGGGTCTGCTAGTAACCATATAAATATTATTCCTTCACTGCTCGTCTTTTCTAATTTATAAAATTATTTTATAGATTAGAAATACGAATACACAATGCAATTCATAAAAAAACAGTGTTCTCTGGTCTATGATATCTATTAAAATAGAAAATATATTCTACAAGATCTCGGCTTGACAAAAAATTATTTTATGTAATAAAATTGATACTTTTATACCTCCTTGAGGTGATGGAACAAGTCTGATTAGATCCTTTCGTCATCACCGACGTTTCGAGTGATGGCGAGTGAGTTATACGCAGGAGTATGTAGAGAGTTAATTTATAATAATAAATACTAAAATGCCACTCCTATTTTACAGGTTCCGGTAGAGGCGTGGTGCCGTGCGACGGCATGCGGCGATGACGCCTCGTGCAGCCCGCGGCATGCTCCGCTGACATGGCAGCCAGCCGCTCCGCCCTCCTTACGCTGGCAGCTCTCACAGCACTCGCCGGTAACATGCTGTCTTTGAAGAATAAGTCACCCTACCAACTAACAATACTATTTATTTATTCAATTTCTTGAATAAATTAACGCAATGCAGGTCTATAAAATAAGGACAAGCGTGAATTCCGTTAATTACTTGTCAAAGTACTGACCATTTTCGGAAATCTACAGCATTTTTGGCCCGCTTTTATAATCCTCGAAGGTATTTTTGGTCAAAGAAGTAGTAAAAGCAGGTGATGACCCAAAATGATGAGTGGTTTTAGGCAGTTGGAGAAGGGAAATAATTCTAGTCAACAAAAAGAAGTCTGTCGAGCTTTTGGAACTGTAATGGTCTGGCAGATTTAGTAAGCTTTGCTTTGCCGGGAATTAAAACCCAAAGTTGTTAATTAACAAACTAGACAGACTGACAACATTTCAAACATAAAACTGAGAACCTCTCAAATTATATTTAATGTTCGTTTTATTGTTTTAATTTAAATAAAACAGTGTATCAGACACCATAACTAGTCTGGAATTAGTAAACTCAGATAGTCAGAGAATCAATGAACAACATTTTGATTCGATGTGACTGCTTGATGATCTTCAAATCAAATACCTTACTTCTAATAACCGTTTCTCAATATACATTCAATAAAAATTTTGAATCCATCTTATAAATATGTTCCTTCTATTAATATATTTGCGATGTAATACATCATTCGTTTGTTTTACTAAATTATCTTTTACAGCACATCAAAGTAATGAGAAGTTTATAATTTTGACGTCAGTTTCAGTTACGTTAGAAATTCTTGTTAATTACAAGTATGCATAAATTTCAATCCGTTATTGCTGCGGAAACTACAAATAGTTTTAAAGGTAATGGATCTCGTAAAGGTTAGCTAACATTGAATATTTGAAGTTGTATTTCTGATGTGGAAGCTCTGTTTGATAATGTTAATGCTCAAAGCACTGTCTCTGAATATAATATGGTATTATATTTTCTCTTTGAAATTTTATACGTATTTGCTTTAAGGGATATTTGATAAAAAAAATATTTTTGTCTTTTTATCATTTTTTTTTTCATATTGTAAACTAGCTTTCCCCACGACTTCGGTCCTGTGAAAGATATATATTTTTAAAGTAAGTTAGGCTATGTCACTCCTTAGCATCAGGTATCATCCACCAGTAAAAATTTTGTTAAAATCTATCCAGCCGTTTCAAAGATTAGCTGGAACAAACAGACAGATAAACAAAATTGATTTATGTAAAAACCATATATATTTACATATGCATTAAGTGAAAAGCTGTTCATTTGGAATTACAAACAGGCACTTTAAATTTATTTAAATGTATAAATAAATCCTTTTCAAACTGCAAAAAATACTTTAAAATAGACGAGAAATTTTCAAGATGGTGAATTTCTATCAAAGTTTGCATGATTCTTAAGTAAGTTCAATATACATTTATTTCAGCGAAGATCGCCCTCTGTAACTTTTCATACAATTTCCATTTTCACTTTAGCAAAGTACAGAACAGGCTCCTTCTTAATATTTAATGTAAACTGAAAACACAAGCTGTAAGATTTTCAAGGACTTGAATACTTTCTTTTCTTTTGTACATTATCAGAACAACACTGTGAATATCCGGTTTCTCAGAGTAATAATAATTTGATATCAGTTCCATATTCACCTTCCTGATTGGTCGATGGCCTTATTGGTAACAATCACATTATTTGATAAAGTTGACATCTTATATTTTATCTTTCCATAAACCAGAATTAAGTATAAAAGTTGAAATTAAGTATTTGGTCACCACTCTGAAAGTTGGGTGTGAAATTAATGGTCTAAACCTGAATGTAGATAAGACGAAGGTTCTGATATTTGAAAACAATGAAGAAAGAACATAATGAAAGGTCAACGTGAATGATAAGATAACAGAATAAGTGGATGAAGTGGTATATTTGGGAAGTATGTTTAGCAGAGACGGAAGATACAAATTGGATGTGGAAAGGCGTATTGCTGCCGGTAAGAGAGTCAATGGTGCTTTGGCTGCATTGTTGAGAAACGTCAGCTTAACTGCACGTTTGGCTGTACACAATGCGGTTTTGCTACCGACGCTGCTATACGACAGCCAAACGTAGGTAACACAGAAGAAGAATGTAAGAAAGATGGATGCTATGGAGATGCGATTTCTTCGCAGAATATGCGGAGTCAGTCTAGCTGATCGAATCTGCAATGAAGAGATCCACAAAATGGCAGGTACTAGCGAAAATGTCACGGTGAGAATGAAGAAGAACGTGCTCAGGTTGTTTGGGCACGTCGAACGAATGAGTGATGAAAGAATGGTAAAAAAGATTTATATAGGAAAAGTGAGTGGTAAGAGAGATAGGGGGAAGCCTCGAGTGATCTTCGAAAACACAGTATCTATGATACTGGAGGAAGGTCAAAAGTAACGGAGGAACGTAAAAAGCATGAGGACCCCCCGGAGGGCATGTGTGAAGAGGTTGATGTCTGTGGCCGAGGCGAAAGAGGCGAAGGCGAAGCGGCAGAAAAACTAGTCTTCCATATATGTATGTATAATAGAAGAATAAATAACCATCAAATACATTATAATTGTAACTTTGTCAAAAACAACTTAAATAAATTTAAACGATCGCTAAACGGTTTATAAAACGTAAATATTTTTTTCAAACTTGTGGTTAATGTTACCGCATAAATATTTTTCCGCACCGCCTAGCGTTTTACTGAATTAGTTGTTGCAATGATATTATTTAAATAATATTGCACATATATATATATATTAGTAAATAACTTAATTGACAAAAAATTGCTCTATTTTTATATCAACGCGATTAGAAGTGTTTGAAATGAATTGAACTCAAAATGAAATATATTTGAAATGAAATTTTATTTTATCCTAAAAATCTAGTTGAATTCGAAATGTTAAAGTATTGATATTAAACTCAACCATCAAATCAGTAGCGAGTGCAAGATTTGATTGCATTTCATTTGTGTAAGCGATTTGGGAGCTGTCACAGTACTTTTACTGTCAAAAAACTAATTTACTTTAGATTAAATTGGTACATTGCATGATATTCATGATACAACAGCACCAGAGCCATCTATAATCTTTTTTAATGAATAATTTATTTTATGTTCTTGTAAAAGTCTAGTCTAGTTTAAAGCGCATTGCCCATTATATCCAGGATACAATGACTCGATCACATCCCATCCCTAAGTACCCTTAATCCGCAGCGACCTGGATTCGCTTTGAATATTTTTGCTTTGTTCCCCTCCTTAGAGGCGGTAACTTCAATTTACACATTTAATTTATCACGATAGCTATGGTACATAATTTTAATATACTAAAATTAGGGAAGCGGATTTATGAGTTCATTTCGTCGGAAATGTACGGCTTTATACTTTTAGCGTCAGCTTTGGGAATTGAATATGGTAAAAATATTAATATTCTGTTTAATTAAAATATATGAGGATTCGAACTATTAATAATTTTATACTAGCTTTCAAATAGAAGTCGTAAATAACTGGTAGGGAACATGAAACTGAAAAGTAAATAAATTTTTAATTGAACCGTGTAACTATTTCTCCTGAGAAAAGTATTATCTTAGAGGTAATAAATCTTTTCTTAGTGTCCATGTGTGGTTTTGTCTATAATAAGTATTTGGTTACACACATATATAACATATTATATTTATTTATTTATTTATATATTTTCCACTTTGAATCCATACCAGTGATCACTTGTGTACGTCAAATGGAAGTGACAGGAGGGCCTATTTTGATATCGTATGTATTAAAATAAGCCCTTCTGAAAAGACACTTTCCAACTTAAAATCGTATCTATATCTGATGCATTACCCCATAAAAGTATGCCGTATGACATAACACTATGAAAGTAACTAAAGTAAACTATTTTAGCTGTTTCAACGTTTGTCAATCGGCGTATTCTTTGAACCGCGAAAGTGGCAGACCTGAGTCTGCTCGACAAATCACAGATATGAGGGCCCCATTCCAATTTTGCATCTAAGGTAATGCCAAAAAAACATCAGAATTTATAACTAAATCCAGTTCCTCATTATTTAATTGTACATTGATTTTGACTTTTTTCACATTGGGTAATATAAATTTAATACATTTTGTCTTTTTTTCATTAAGTAAAAGATTATTTGCATTAAACCATTGTACAATATCAGACAGAGCATTGTTTACATCGTCCATTATTGATTGTTGTCTATTTATTTTAAAGATAAGAGAAGTATCATCAGCAAACAACAATATCCCATGTTTGTCTCTCACAAAGTAAGGCAAGTCATTTATATAAATATAAATGAGGAACAAGAAAGGTCCCAATATAGAGCCTTGTGGCACACCCATTTTGACAAGTGAACCAGGGGAACGCTTTCAATTTACGTCTACTTTTTGAATTCTCTCACTAAGATAAGATCTAATTAAATCTAGGGCCTTATTTTTAATACCATAATGATATAATTTTCTAACTAGAGTTTCATGCTGAACACAATCAAATGCCTTCGATAAATCACAGAAAACGTCAAGCACGTCTTGGGATTCCTCCCAGGCTCCGAAAATATTCAGCAATAACTCAATACCTGCATCTGTTGTTGAGCGGCCAGGAGTGAAACCAAATTGTTTATTGTGCAAAAGGTTATTTTTATTAAAATGAGTAACTAGTTGAGAGAGAATAATTTTTTCAAAGATCTTACTAAATGTTGGTAATACTGAAATAGATCTATAGTTAGTTGGATCTAATGTACTGCCGGATTTAAATAATGGTGTTATATTACTATGTTTTATTAGATCAGGAAATATACCACAATCAATACAGTTATTGAAAATTAATGCTAATTGTAGTGCAAGAATGTCTATTAGTGGCCTAAGTATATTCACCGAAACTCCCCATAGATCACTTGTCTTCTTAATACTAATTAATTTAAAAACATTTACTATTTTTTGGGCATTAAACTTTTTAAAATTAAAATTTATATCACAATGATTTACATTCTCCGCAAGTAATGTTAATGCTGTAGCGGTAGAGGAGTTTAAAAATTTAGTAGTGGTAACTGGAATATCTGTAAAGAAAGTTTCAAAAGCTGTTGCAACCTCATGGTCAGAACTGACATTTTCGTTTTTTACTATTTAACTTGAAGTCGCTTCTCTGAGATTGTGCTCCTCCAGTTTCCTCATTAATTATTTTCCAAGTTGTCTTTATATTATTATTGCGTTTTTGAATTGTTCTACTTATACATAATGATTTGGCAACACTACATTCTTTTTTAAATGATTTAGAAAATAATTTTACATAATTTTTAAACTCTTCACTAGTATTAAATTGTCTTTCCGCATACAATACTGATTTAAATAGTTTAATAAAATTATTAAAAAAATCATTATATCCTCATCATCATCATCATCATCATAGTCCATACTATATATTATATTGTAATATAACTTGGTAATATTACAGCTTGTCGCTTATTCACTAATGTCTTTCATACAATGATGTAAACTCAAGCTGGAGTAACAATGATGCAACATTAAATTAAAAACTTTTTATTTTATATTTACTTTAATGGCGTTCCATAATTTCATATATTTTATATTTACGCGCTAAAAATTCTTTTGTGCTTTCTTTCGTTAATCAAATAGCTTATGTGTATTTTTGGAGACACAAAACTGAAAACTTTGCGATTAACATTTAATATTTGGAAGGTAACTTAAAGGAAGATACACCAACCAGGAAATTAACATCAAATTCTAATATCTTACACTAGAAAATATTTCTTACTATATTTTGTAATAATTAAATAAACTGATATATTTAAATACCATTAGAAACATATATATATCTCTACATATATATAAATATGAAGTGTCTGTCTGTAATTCCAAATTAACAACTTTTCCCTAAATGAATATGAAACTTTTGTCTTTCTGTCTCTTTGAAACGGCTGGACCGATTTTAACAGAACTTCACTGACAGATAGCTGATGTTATAAGGAATAACTTAGACTTTTATTTTTAAAATATTCTGCGAACGAAGTCATGGGCACAGCTAGTTTAATATATTTTTTTTTATTGCATCAGTATCGTGTATTTTTTCAACTTTCTTCTCTTCAACAAGTAGCTGAAAGCATCTATTGATGTGTTTCCTTTATGAAGTTGATGGACGTATTGAATACCCGCTGGTTCCTGTTGAAGACAATGGAGAAGATATTTCAAAGACATTACGGTATAGAAAATTCAATAGAATAATTACGTAAAATGTAGGAATTTTAAAAGTATTTCCCAAGATCCAGTCTCAGATATTTTTATTCTAATGGAAACTATATTATAATGTTAAAAATTTTGTTAATTCACTAATGATGAATAATGTATTTCCTTTAAGGGAATTTTAAATGCTGATGTCACTGGAGCGTTTTGACATGTACAGGCTCGGCTGAACTAATTATCACACTGCGTCAACGATTAGTGCCAAATATTATTGACTCCGGAGACACATAAAAAGCTCTTTGAACATCATAATATGTCCTTATAATCTTTAGTGTCAGGAATAAAGCTTATATTCAACGAAAATCTGTAATCAGTTAATCTATTGAATGGAATAAGAAAATCTCTCTCAAATATTAAAATATAAAGCAGTATAATATTTTATTTTATTCCCGGTCTTTGTCATATCACAGACAACAATGGATAGCTTAAAATGCATTCACATTCCTCTTTTAAATCATAAAAACATTTACTAAACAGGTCAAACAAACCTCGCATTCAAAGATCAGAGGTCATACGAAAGTTCTGTCCTACAAATTCCTCTTTCAACATTTAATTTAGTCTGTCATAAAGGCGGTGAAATTCGCAACGTCAAAGCCAAGTATATGGATGGTTTTCACTTAATTAACTTCACCGAGATAGTAGTTTTACGCTTCTGAGTGTTTGTGTTAAATCACTTCATTTAATACCTACTAAATAGTTATTGTTTTGACTAAATTTATAAATTATTATACCTAGAAGAAATAATTATCAATTTTAACATTAAAATATGTGCTGAGAATAAAAGCGTTTAGACTTTTTGCTTTCAACTGCTACTAAATTATTTAGAAGAACGTGTACTAATTGCGCCATTCTTTTTATAAGCTAACAGCCTATTACGCTGACGATCTCAGGGTGTATTTAAAGTTAACTATCACATTAAAATGAAAATATTTCCACTTTACTAAACGCAAGCAAATGATGATTTTAAATAGATTCAAATAAATTATTATATATACTTTGTGACATTTTAAAAATATTCGACTTGTAGATACTGTCCGGTGAACAATAGCTTTATGATTAGATTGTCAAATGGAACAATCCTTTGTGTGATTTATTATTATTTTTTCAAGTTAGGATGTCCGTCTGTTGTCTGTCATTTATATATTTGAACCACTTTAACAAGGGGATCATTGTTCTTTAATGAAAGTGTTTTTTTGTTGTTATATTATGAAGGCTGGAATATATGTAATGAATATTTTAATTATAATGAAAAAACAGTCATTCATCGTGATAATTTGTAAGAGGCAACGAACCGCAAAATTAATTGCGGTTAGGCGTCGTTCGGTGCAACCGCAAATGTACTTAACGTCAATGCATACGTTAAATGTTATGTGACATATATAACAATCGGTGCTAAAAAGAATCTTTTGAAGTAAGTTCAGTTTAACGATAGTAGCGGGAAATTACAGTGTTTGTTTAACCTAACTCTTAACAGAGAATCGCAACAAAATTAAGCTATGTTTCCATTGAAACTACAGGGTGTGGAGCCACAGAGCTGAGTGCTAGGGTTGTGCATTATACATGTGTTACACTCGTATGTGTAACAACTTTGAAGTTTGAATGTTCGTTCTGGGATAACATCTACTCTGTGGTTTATTTATTTTATTAAAAAAGTCATGTTATGTCGTATTTATGGAAGGCTACCTTACTTTTTTTCCTCATATGAACTGAGTCATGCAAAAATATGACAACCCAACAATGATAAATTATATTAATAAATTAACATTTTGCATTAAAAAAAAATCTAAGTTTTATTAACAATTTTAATTAATGAATTTACTTGAAAAAGAAGATTCCATTACGTTGAATAAATATTATAGAAATACGATAGAATATATGAAAATGGAGAATCGAAAAAATATGCTTGAGTGTACGAACTCATTCTCTTCTTCCTGCCTTTATCCCATTTTGGGGTCGGCACAGTATGTTTTTTCCTTTCATACTCTCCTGTTATTCGTCATCTCTGTACACACTCCCTTCTTCTCCATATTGTCTTTCACGTAATTCATCCATCCAGCGTTAAGCATAATGATGACCTGAGTGATCACGCTTATATCCATGCTAGTTTTCCAATTGCAGCTCCAAAAAAATACCAAGAATTATTAGCTATAGACCATTTAATCAGTTTGATCAGAATACATATGAATTTGCTTCGAGTATAACTCCTTGGGTTTGGATATTACAACTTCAAAATGTTGATGAAATGGTTAATTGTTTTAATTATCTTTTGCTTGGTCTATTTGATCACTTTGTGCCAGTGCGGACAAAAATATTTAGAACTTCTCCCACTCCCTGGATTACAAATACTGTGAAGGCTATTATGGCAGATAGAGAAAGGGCATGTGATATTGCGAAGAAAACTAAAAGTGATGACGATGTGAGCTCCTACCGATCACTTCGGAATTCAGTGCTATCTGTCTCTCGAAATGAAAGGGAATATTATTTTACCCAAAATATTAATAATAATATAAATAACCCCATAAAGATGTAGAGTGAGTTTAACAAAATTCTGGGTAATCATAGGTTTATTGATTTTCCACATCATTTACGTGATCCAAACATTATTAACCAAGAGTTTCAAGTTTGCAACCATATCAGTAATGCCTGTTTGGAACAATACTCTAAAAGTCAATACAAATGTCAATTTTCATTTTTAGAAATATCATCTGGCGAATTACTAAAAGTAGTTAACTCAATAAAATCTAATTCGCAAGGATTAGATGGCATATCGATAAAGATGATAAAATTGACGTTGCCTTATTCCTTACCAGCCCTTACCCACATAGTTAACACATGCATTCTAAAAGGACACTTTTCTGATTTGTGGAAAACAGCAGTAATTAAACCCTTACCCAAAAAAGCTAGTGTTAATACTATAAAAGATTTACGCCCAATAGGCAAATGTTACCAATTTTATCCAAAGTTGTCGAGAAAATTGTAAATTCTCAACTAACAAGTTATTTTAAAAATAATAATATTTTACCCACTCAGCAATCTGGTTTTCGGAAACGACATAGCACTACCACTGCACTTTTACATATCATAGATAAGATTCTAGCAGCTTCAAATGAAAATGTTCCTACAATTCTTGTTTTATTAGATTATAGCCATGCATTCGATTGCCTTAATCATAAATTACTGATTACAAAACTGAGTTACTATGGTTGTGATGAATTAGTATGCACTTGGTTTGAGAGCTACTTCCACAATCGGCAACAAATTGCAGAATACATAAATAATAAAGGTAAGATGATGAGATCTTGCCCGCTTGATGTAAGCAATGGAGTTGTACAAAGATCCATCTTAGGGCCACTGCTTTACTCTATATATACGGCTGATCTGTTAAAATGTATAAAGTCTACTTTGCTGCACATGTACGCTGAAGATACCCAAATTTCATTAAAATTTCATACCAAATCAACACTTGAATCGAAAAATTGTATAAATAATTTAAATCAAGATCTAGAGCTAATCAATAATTGGTCTAAAAATAATAATTTATCTTTGAACCCATTAAAATGCACATACATTGTTTTGGAAACTAAAACACAAATTAAGGCAGTCCAACTTAGAGCGCCTGAAGTTGCCATCGGTAATACTATAATTACAGAATCATTTAACGTTCGTAATTTAGGTTTAATACTTAATAATACGTTGCGTTTTAATGAACACATCGATCAAAAGATCGGCAAATCATACTCAGTCCTTAAAATGCTGTATAAATTTAGATCACATTTAAATCCTGCAATCAGACAAAAACTCGCTGATTCATTAGTTCTTTCACATTTTGATTATTGTGACATTGTACTCGTATATAGCCCCTGTTTAAGCAAAGAATTAGAAAAAAAAAATCAAAAGGTGCAAAATTCTTGTATCAGATTTTGTTACAACGTGCCCCCTCGCTCCAATATAACACCCTTTTTAAATTCATATAATATTTTAAACATGAAAAACCGCCGAAAATGTTACATATCGTACATTGCGGATTATTAATCTTATCGTACCTAGACCAAAGCTCTCTCACTTCAGGGGTAGTTTTCGTTTTGCAGCTTCAAAATGTTGGAATGACATTCCTCCTCCTATAAGAATGTCAAAGTTTACAAGATTTAGATTGTTATGTAAAGACTGGTTACCGAATGTTCAAAAACAACAATATAATTGGACTGCACTACCTTAAAGTTTGTTTAATGTATTGTCGCTTTTTGTGCTTACATTTTTATTACTATTATTATTTTTTTCGTTTTCAATTTTATATTATAAATTTTCTACTCATTTGTACTATTTCTTTTTAAAAAAGTAACTCAATGATAGGAATTTTTATACCTTATTCTGTACAACGACAGCTTATGTGTTCACCCTAAGTAACTAACACTAACAACTCGATAACTTTACACCATAATCAGATTGATAACAATCCATTGTATTTTTTTTTGTGAATCCTATATATACCTAATTATTTAAGTTATTTATTGTTCATTTTAAATAATTTGTGTGTGCTTCTTGAATAAAGTTCTTATTATTATTATTATTATTATCTTTTCTTCGGCCGTCCTCTACCTGTTCATCCCTCCACTACCATACCTAGCACTCTTTTGGTCACGTGCCTTTCATCCCTCCTCATAACATGCCCTTACCATGACAAACGGCTACTTTAAATTTTATCTGTCACTGGCGCTACTCCTAAGCTTCCCCTAATATACTCATTTCTTATTCTATCCCTTCTTTTCACCCCACACTTCCATCTTAACATTCGCATCTCCGTTACATGCAAACGCTTTTCATCCATCACCTTCGTCGCCCAGCAGTCAGATCCATATATAACGACAGGTCTAGTGATGTTTTTATAAATTCTCCCCTTTAGTTTAAGGGGAATTCGGGCATCACATGTCATCCCAGTGACTTGTCGCCATTTCATCCCTCCCGTGTTGATTCTGTGCTTTATGTCCCGGTCAATATTGCCATCGCTCTGAGTCAGAGAACCAAGATAGCGGAACTCCGAGCAGACTGGTAACCGTACTCCGTCGAACAAAATAGGAACAAAACCGGAGACACCGCCGAAATTGCAGAACATGTGATCTGCTTTGGTTCTGCTCACTTTCAGGCCAACACTCTCTAGGTTTTGTTGCCATTTTACCAGTGTACTCTGCATCTCAATTCCATCCTCGCCAACAAGAACAATATCATCAACAAATAGCATGCACCAGGGTACCTCTTTCTGTATGTCCAATGTCAGTCAAGTCAGTTAGTCAGTGTATGAACTCATTAATAAAAAGTATAAACTTAATAACTACCTAATAATTCAAGCTCCTATATGTAATATTGACTGGCAACTCGTTTTAGCTATAAGGATATTTTTATATTTTTTGCATACTCTTTGTGTTATTCGTGTAAAAAGATACTTTAGATGTAAGGCCATGTGTACATTGTTAGCAAATTCATTGATTATTACATTGTTAGTGTGTTACGTAGATCGTTGCACGAAACTCTCAAAGCTCAAAGCGAATATAGCTGAACTTCTCAAAAAGCGATGCTTAAGTCAATGAATACTGAATACTTAGGTGGCGGATTGAAAATAAATTTAAAAACATATCTTGTTCATGAGTCTATAGGCTACCTACTTAGATGCTTAGCTCGTAACCGTTTGGGAGTTCCTAACGATTCTAAATAGCATTCGCTACTTAATACATAGTATATATTTATTATTGTATCAGGGTGTTGTGTGTGCGCGCCGCAAGGCAGCGTGCAGGGCGGCGTGCAGGGTGGCGCCCAGGTGCCCCCAGTGTCCCACTCCACCGCGCCCCCAGGCGTCGGCGGCGTCCGAAGGTACGAGCATGCTATCACGTATAGCTCTGAGTGTGTTTCCGACTTAGTGTGTTCGTTTGTTATAGTGACATTCAAAATACCATTTATATATAAAATAACTTTGAAATTAAAAATACGTAGGTAAATAAAAAAATAATTTAAATGTTATCGTAGATTAAATGTGTGAAAATCTTAGATTATGAAAGCATAATTATACCATAATTTTCCTAAATAATATTTAATCTATTGAGTCTTCTGCAAACAAACTTTCAAAAATCTTTGTCAAACCTTATAAGTATTAACGACTTGAATATACATTATAAGACTCCCATTATATCAAAGGAAGAATGACAAATGTAAGTAATCCATCAATTATTTCAGAGCCCGCAATCTAATAAGACAAACAAATTGCTTCAAAGCTTCAATCCTTATTAAGTACGAAGTTTCTTCGGTATTATTTAATGACTACAGTCTTACGGCTCAAGGGACTAATAAACAGACGGCCAGTGTTTATAACGCTGTAATAAAAGAATATTGCTTTCTTTGCCGAGACGTTTTAATACTAAATGAAATTGCATCAATAAATGCAATTCTAAATAAAATATTAGCATTGGTTTGAAGACAAAAATAATATAGAAAACTTAAATTAATTATAGAAGCGTATACTGCAATAAATATAGAAAATATTAAAGTTTTAAATGATAATAGAATAATATTAGATATCTTTCTCGTTAAATCGGAAACACATTCCCAGTAGTTCACAGTATTTAATTAAATGTGTGTCGTTTGTCCACTCTGTGTCTATTAACTAATAAAATAAGTTTAGTAATAAGTTATAAATAAATAATACCCCCTCTGAAATTAACAAGGAATTTATTAAATTTTTTGTGAGTTCACAGAATATAACAGAGTCACAATAAACTTTTTATTGCGAACGCTCACTTTAAGTCGAGTTGAAAGTGTAAAAGTTAATTGTGGACGTATATATGTAAGTTGTGTTTTATATGTCATCATCCGCATCGAATGGCTCCGACGAGATAATGTAAGTAACTTAATATTTAGAAAATTACATTTACCATATCTATGTAATATGAGCCAGTACGACAATGTAAACCATCGAATGTTACCGTTGGTTGACGTAAATAGTACCACTGCATGATTTACTTGCACGTTGATTGTAGTTTAAGAGAGAGTAGGTTAAAGCAGCCACTGCATAAATGAAATGACGAACGTAAATATATTTACTTGTATAACAAACTCGAGATGCCCCATTTCACTGGTATTTCAGATATATATTTACTATAAGATCTACAACTTACAATAAGATCTGCGAAATTGAATTGTTCAACGTCATGTTTGTATATACTCGTAAAAATATTTTCAATTTAATTGCAGAAGCTTATTTATTACGTAATATTCGGGAGTACTGACCGTTTGAAGTGAGCATAGAAAGTAAACACGGTAGTTAATTGCATTGCATTCGCATGAACACATACTCATAGGCATCCTGCACGAATCTCAACAGATCCTTATTGAGAATGCTAACAATTCAATTTCGCTTTTTCGCTTCTATCTGTAAAAACTCCAATTTGTGTGGTAGCGTTGAATTTTGGCACGTATCCAGCGACTTTGGCTTTCGTACTGCGAATTGTGATTGTGGGTATTACCATACAGATTATAGTTGGTTACGGATAAAGTATTGTGAAGCGATTCGTTTTTATATTTGGTCTTTGATACGAGTGGCGTTGTAATGTGTTTGTACGCAGATTCAGTCAATATACCAGGGGGCGTGGGTACCGAGACTGGCGTACCCGCGGCGACCCCACGCTAATCAACTCGCTGTGGCGCAGTCGGCAGCCATTAGGCATTCGGAAGCAGCTCGGTACGACTCCAGGCGGTGTACCACATTATTTATATACTCATTATTAATGGCCGGTGATATATCGGCTGAATTAATATCAATAATAGAGTGTAAAATATTTCACTATGAATATTTTGAGATAATACCCTGATTTAAATAATATTTAAATTTTGTTGAGATATATTATGTTATGAATAAATTATTTTCTCTAAATGTAATACATATAATACGTACCATTTCTAAAGGTTAATATATTAAAAATATCAATATCGTGTACAGGGAACGCGGAAGTATACATAGTGCTAGCGTTGTTGATCGGCGTTGTGACAGTAGTGGTGGGGTGCTGGCTATCGGACAACTGCTGGTCACCGGAGCCGGAGGACGTGCTGGCGGGCGGCTGACCCGTAACGGCGGGCGCGTGCACGCACGTGTAGCGCCCGCCCTCCGCGGAGCTCAGCCCGGTCGGCCAGGGCTTACTGTCGCCCGTGCTGCCCGCGCCACCCCGCGCCTTCCTCACCGCCGCCAGACACTTCTGCCGGCACTCCTGCCTCCGCCTCCCTTGCGATACCGGTCCCGCCTTCTGACCGGACGGAAAACATGTGCCCAACGGCAGTGCGATGAGACACTGATCTGTTTGATAGACGAACATGAGCTTGTTCATTGAGTGTGAACGATGTGTCAGAGACCGGTCCGTGGAGGACGGCGTCGATCTCTCTCGTAGTTCGCTTCTAGCGGTCGCTCGATTTTAATCACTAAACTTTACCACATTACTGTCGTTTCTAAATGTATGTGCCTTGAAATGCTTTCCTCGATTCGATCTTAGACTAGAGCCTTTTTTGAACCCTTTAGAAGGAATTTCTTCTCTCGGTTTGTACGAAAATTCCATACGATAAGTGCAATACACATCATTACCGTGCCTTTACCTTTCTATAGACTTAGTGAGGGACGTAATTAACAATAGGTTTTTAATACGCTTTCCCGGACGGAAGGCAATACCATCCCGATTATTGTTTCTTTGTAACGTTCAGCTTCTTTCATTACGTTTCTTAAACAAGACGCTCTTATAATATTTCTAGAGGAAAGAGTTAGGACCAAAGTCTTTCTCGTAACGCGTCAATTGGGTAACATTTAAAATCCATAATAATAGGATAGTATTAAACAATGTGAGACAACGATACGCTAACATTTAATGTAGAATTTTGATAAATTTTTGGCAGTTTGTTATACCTACCTTTACAAGATTTGGGAATTAAATATCAGGTAAATCTACCTGGATATATCACGGGAGATATATTATTTGAACTTATGAGTATACAGTTACTTTGAATGCTAGAATAATATTTTGGTGCGTGCGATTTATCCAATGAATTCATAATCAATTCAAAAACTATTCACGTTTTGATTGAAATCTGATGTATTTTTATTCTTTAATCATATAAATAGTTTTGATAGTTATCACGCTTCATTTGAACAGTTTACTATTAATTGATGAAATGAATGTAAAAACACTTTGAAATCACTTTATAGGTTTATTTCGTTGTAGATGTAAAAGTTTTTTTTTATACTTTAATATATATGGATGTAATAAGATATTTATTAAAATCCATGTGATTCTTTTTCTAAATATACTTCCAAAAGTATGTAGTCGTATAATTAATTCATATTAAAATACCTTATGTATTCGACCTTGTCTGAACATTAGAAAAAACAGTAATAAAGAAGGTGCAATTTTATCTTAATTAGGAACAACAAAATCAATGTTAATTGCTTTTGAATCCAACGTATAATTAACGAGATAGGCTTTATTAAAAAAGTCATCCATCAATATATGAAAGATCAATTACCTCGAGGTATAATTAATGTTTTCAAGCATTTGTTATGTCATGAAAATACCAAATAATCATCACTCGTATTCAACAATCGTATGTTGTTATATGATCATGTATTGACATGTCTGTGGCAGAGTTCAATTGAAAGAAAACAATGTATAAACAATTATTTTATTCAACTTGTTCTTTTTGAATAACTAGTGAGGGACTGAAGAAATATTGTCGCTAATAAATTGAAGCTCATTTCATTTTTTAATGATATAGGAAAATAAGTCCTCCATATTTTTGCCAACATTTCCACCATTGTACAATCTCCAGATACAGCATCGAATAGAGATAATTGTATTTTCATGCCGTAGACCTAGAAAATAATCAAGTCTTTCTAGAAATATAACCAAATACTAGAAATTCAAGATACACATGAGCACCGCCGTATTTGCTAGGTTGCTTGCTTGCTAGGTCGCTTGCTGTAAAACCGTAACATGTTTCGCTTGAAATTGTACGATTTACATATAAGGATGTGTCTGATTATGGATACAACCTTCAAAATAAGGGTTTACTTAAGAACGAAAAGTTTTAAACCTTAGTTACGTACATAATAACACCAGACAATGTCGAAAACATAAGCCTAATCAATTTAACACTGTAGACGTCAAGAGAAGATCGTGATGTACGAGGGGAGGTCCAAAAGTTCGTGGAATGAAAGGGATCTAAATAAAATAAAACAATTTTTCCTTTTCAATATAATCACCCTTAAGCTCAATACATTTATAAGACATGAATTAATTGTTCTAAACCACTATAAAAATATGTTTTATCTTTTCCGTCAAAATGAGCCGAAATTGCCTCCCTTACCTGATTGTCGTCGGAAAATTTCCTTCCCCTTAAGTCTTTTTTTAAATTGGGGAAAAAGAGAAGTCACTTGGGGCCAGGTCTGGACTATAGGGTGGGTGAACTAGGGATTCGAACCCATGCGTGTGCAGAGCAGCCATTGCAATTCTGCTCTTGTGAACCGGCGCGTTGTCTTGCAAGAGCAACACACCCTTTGTTAATTTTCCTCGCCGCTTTTCCTTGGTCCAAAATCTGTGCAGGTTTATCTCCATACAACTCCAACAAATGCTTTGACGCATCGACACGCTGCTCTTTCAGAAACGGCGTGAGCATTCTCGGTACCCATCCTGCACTGACTTTTGTCATACCCAGGTGATCATGTAGGATTCGCAAAATGGTGGTATCTGATACTCCAACTAATGCAGATAATTGTTTTTTCTCCAAACGGGCATCCTCTAGTACAATTTTCTCTACTTTTTCGATGTTGTCCGATGTGGTGGCCTCAACTGGCCTTCCTGAGCGGGGGTCGTCTTCAATTAAATCTCGACCATGTTTATAAAGACCATGCCACTTGTAAATCATTGATTTATTAGGGCACTGTTTCCTATAAACGACTCCCATTTCATTCAAAATGGTTTGAGCGTTCTTTCCTTGCTTGGTAAGGAATTTTAACACAGCGCGGTATTAAATTTTCTCCACAGTTTCAGTTTTCGACGGGACTGACTTGTTCAGCAGGCGACTGTTCGTAAACGAATGGCACAATCGGGTTGAAACTCGGTATTTATACTAATGATGAGTCTCCAATTCGTATGACACCAAGCGAGCGCCCCTATCTCAACTCCATCTTCTCCATTCCACGAACTTTTGGACCTCCCCTCGTATTTACAATCAGACTTACGTCACACGGGAAGATATAAAAGGATTCTTCGTTCCGAAGCTGTCACAAATATAGCTTTCTATTTGCGACATACACAAAGCATCCAATGATACCTATATACCTTTGTAATTTTTTTGATTTCTTTATTATATACCCTGAAACTAATTAGTACCTCTGCAATCCAGAATAACGCCTGTAGCTTGAATTTTAAATAAATCTAGCACTTTGGTTTTCTAATGATCTTATTATCAATAAAGAGTTGCTCGTCTATTTATTTAAAGTTTTGATAAGTTTGCTTAACTCCTTGCTGCTAAGACTCATTATTTTTAATTATCCATTCAAGACAACTTGTATTTTTTATTAAATTTACATTAATGTCAAATGTTTTCTTATAAAAACTGATGTTCTAGTAACTTTTACAAGATTGGTAATTATTGTTATTAATTAGCCTTCTTCATAAATATATAGTTTTATTATTGATATTGTAACACGTATGATAAATTGTTTTAGTAATTAAAACAGACACATTATGGGCGACCGGCTACGAATATAAAAGGTAATACACACAGTTCTAGACATGTTCTTAAAAAGACAGTTTTATAGATATGCGACATGCACTGTTATGTTATTAAACAAACCCAACAACTCACAGACCTATTGAGTGATTAAAGCTGTCTTTCTAAGCTTAATAGTAAAATACAGAGAGAGATGAATAAAGTCTCTAGTCGTGGTTGTAATTTCGGTTACATTACGCGTTCAGTGTGAGGCGTCGTGTTGAATTTGTAGATTATAAGATACCCGACTGAATAGTCAACATTTTTTATGAATTGTATAAATAAGTTAGTGTAGTGCGTACAATTAATATTAATACACGTATAGTATAAGTTTTAATTAAGTGTACCTGCTTAATGTTTCCGTGAACGTCGGAGTGGAGAAAAAACTCTTTCTAATCCAGGTCATTGGTTTTTAATTTCAAACAGATCATCTATATTCATTCACACTTCACATTTCATCACTATTGTTAATTTTTTAATGATAAATGTTTTTATAATAAATGTGCATTTATAAATAATTCACTTAAGATAGTAATAATGTATTTCTTTTTTAAAGAACTGAATTTTAGATGATTTAGCATCTCTCACGATTTTGCATTTATTCTCATATATACTGAGATAATATTCATGTATGTGTGTGTAATTTAATATTGTGTGTGTGTACACGTGGTGCATAGTGATTATGTAATACTCGATCGAATTTGCAAATAAATATCAGTAAGTTTTATGAATTGTCTCACCTTCTCCAGTGTTGTGTTGTTTCAAATTTGTCAACAATCACCTTTTATGGAACCAAAGATGTATTTATGTGCAAATTCGACATATTCATAGGTTATTGTGAATATTGTAAATACAACCGCCATGTTTGTACATGTGGTTACAGCTGGCTTGGCTGAATTAGGAATTGAGAGAAACTAAGCTCAAGATAATAGTTAGTACATTATTATTATGTCATTTGTCACGGATAATTCGAATAAATGTAATGTAAAACAGCAATTACTTCTTTTTCTCCAAAGTAACAATCTATACTTAATTATACAGAAATATAACACAAATTATGTGTACTATCCCTTACTATTGATATTTTGATAATTTATTTTTAAACTATTCACCAGCAACTACTAAATGCCGCTTTAACTATGACGAGATTAGTAAGTATGAAGAATAAAATTTTATTATAATGCAGATATGTATAGCAATAAGTCTTAGTGAAAATAGCACATAGCCCATTCAATGCAAGATTTAAAGGAGTAATGAATGAAACTGTTTCATAAAGAATTAGTCTGCAGCGTGCTCAGCGGAGAGGTGACGTGGAAAGGCTCTCCACTCTACGTCTGTGTGGCGGAATGGAAACGAAACTAACTACATTTTGTTTGTTTTTATTCAAGTTTAAAATCTACTGAGTCGCAAGTGTCATGTGAACCAAAACACCATATTTATAAAATATATATGTATGTATGTTACAAGTTATATTTTCAAATGGACATAAAAAAGATATTATTTAGTGCTCAAACAGTCGAGATTCATGGATATAAAAAAAATAATTAAAACTCTCTTTTGCAAACAAATTTGCTCACAAACTAACAGGAACTAAAAATTCAAGTATTTTCAGTTTTTTATTAAAAATAAATTTTTTTTGTGGGATTTTTTTTTCTACGTCTATAAAATATTTTTCTTTGTACCTCGGCAAATTTACAGTCGGTTAATTCTTGTCTATTATTACTCACAACTTAACTTAGTACTTATAAATTTTTCTATCACGACAGTCAATTGCTAGACATTGCTGTATGAATTTATTGTAGCTATTCTTATGTTTGTTATACATGTATACACACAAGTATGTTAAAGATGAAGACAAACAAAATTAAAAATAAAAATTTTAAAATAACAGAAATTTAAACAACTCCAAGCAAAGCGCACACTAGTGAAATCATTAAACTGTAAAAACATTTTGACAGCATCGCGACCACAAAGTACGTGCTACATCTCAGAGTGTTGTTGTCTCGACACTTATTAATTCTGTCGAAAGCCACAACTTTAACGAAAAAGGCCATCAACTAAAGTGAATCTTTGCTCCCTCTTTTTAGTATTCCGTATAATGTTTGTTTGTTGTTATAATTTTATTTGCAACTTTTATTTATTCTTCGTTACTTTTACTAAAATTTATTACAAGATACTGTGTTTCTTTTGTTTAGCTTACGTAACTCCTGAACTCACTCTCACTCATCAAAATGTATCCTGTAGAATACTGAGAGACTGCAAGTTCTACGTCTGTGTTTGAAACTAAAAAGATATTAACCAGTTCCGGCTTTGTATAATGTTAGTAGCGGGGCCGGTATAAAGTATTGTCGGACCTTTGCAAGAATACAAACCTCCTTGCTTGCTTGCTTTAGCTCTAGTTTCAATGCACTAAATTAAATCGAGTATCGTGGAAATTTCTATTGTATTCTTATCAATGTATTTCCTATATACATTTTAGAAAGCAATAACCGAAGGTATCAAGATCGTTTGCTCTCCTGTAAAATAAAAAAAATAAAATAAAAAAGGCTTTTGGCGGTAAAAAAAAACGTCGGCGTTTTGGTGACGTTGAATTTATCAAAATTGGCATTGCCCTACGCGGAAACTGCCTGAAGTTCTTCACTCAAACGCTGCACCATGGCTTCTCTCTCAGACGGTACTTGATTCCGACTGGCTCGAGGATATAGCAGATATCTTTCTAATGTCGTCTGCGTATCCAAAGATACAGGGAGTGAGCAGATCGTTATTATGCAAGAAAAAAAGAGTTGCAATAAAAAGGACTCCTGAGGCATTCCGGCATTTGTTGCTTAACAGCAAATGCGGGAATGCCTCAGAAGTCCTTCTGAAGAACATCCTTCATCAAAAACTTATTTTACCATTTCTTTCCGTGGTGTCGTTCGAGTCCACAAAGGGATCGGTTTTCCAGAGGATGAGCAGCAGTGTCTTTTGCTTACCATAACTTCTTAATAGGATCACCAACTCGCCCGTAAGCATGGCGATTATGGCATATTCCTTCTTAGATTTTGAAGCAAAAAAAACATGCTCTAGTCCCCAGCGGTCGAGCTCTTCCTGGCTAAAGTAGGCCAGGACAACAAAAGCGGGGCAAGGGGTGCAGAGTATTTCCCAGCAGAGTTCTGGCTACCACTACCAGCGACGATTTGCCTAGATAAGACATTGCGGCGGCGATGCGGTCTGCGGACGATAAATTGGATATCATGGGTCATTAGTTGTACATATGTTATTGAACTAATCCATATTAAGTTCGTTATTACCTGACATATGGTATCGTGAGAGACTTCAGTAATTTTTATACTATATATGACAATGACATCTATTTTTAAGAAGACAAAAATCAAAAGACAAAATGATTTAGATGGTCTTATTCAGGTAATGAATGGAAGTAAAAAAAGTACTCAAAATAAGTCTTAAATGCCTATGCTCGAATGTTGATACTTATTTAGATATTATTCAAGATCTTCAGATGTAATTAAAAAAATATTGTTTCTTCACCTATATTTCTTTATCGATATGTTTAAAAATCATTAGTAAAGAAAATTATTTATCTATTCATCATGACCCAGTTTCTAATAACAACTATGACGAAAAACTACTATGCAATTTTGATTAATAACTTACTATTATCTCTATACTCTATTTACCATTTATTTATTTATTTATTTTAGCTTCAAGCCATTCCTTGCGGGGTAGCCAGAGACAACGGAGCGCCAAACGCTACGGTCCTTGCATACCTCTTTCGCCTCGGCCATAGACACCAATTAATGCTTTTTACGTGACCTTCCTCCAGTATCGTAGATACTGTATTTTCAAAGGTCACTCAAGGCCTCCACCTATTTCTCTTACCACTCACGATTCCTGTATAAATATTTTTTACCATACTTTCATCACTCATTCGTTCGACGTGCCTAAACCTGAGCACGTTCTTCGTCATTCTCATCGTGACATCTTCGCTAGTACCTGCCATTCTGTGGATCTCTTCATTGCGGATTCGGTTAGCTAGGCTGACTCCGCATATTAGCTCCGTCCTCCACCTCCTTCAGTTTGGAACACGGCGGATATCTTTATTGCGGATTTGGTCAGCTAGACTGACTCTACATATTCTGCAACGAGATCGCATCTCCACAGCATTCTTCTTTCTTACATACAACAATAAAATTAATATTTGACGCCCGAATTCCGTATTATATTTATTTAACATAGAAACCAGTAATGAGAGATATAAAACGAACTTCACAAAGTACTGGATCCGTATTTTTATTTTAACTACGTGTCCTTTATAGCTGTAGATGACTGGAGCGTTATTTACCATTTCGTATTACTTTCTCAACCATCCATTACTGACAGGTCCTGTAAATGAGATGGCTTTAACAGATGGTACTACTTTTCATTTTTGGTTTACTAAAATCTTCTTTAATATCTTTAGGTAATAATAAAAAATATTGTTGTAGTGCTTAATAAGTCAAAGATCATAATTAAATTTATATTGATGATATAACGCTGTTATGTAATTATTTTGTTCAATATGTATTCATTGGAGTACAATGTTTAGTATAACACAATGTTACACTTAATAATTCTTACATATAATGATAAAAGTCATACAACTCATACACTAATCTTTCCTAACATTAAGAGTTTTCAGAGCTACTCGTAAATTTAGCATTGATGCGACAACAGCAAGCTACGGTGTAGGCTTTGTTTGATATAAACTCATAGAGAGTATTTTATCTACCGACGCACTGATGGTCATAGTATAGAATAGTGGGCATTATATTAATATTAAATCACTCTTTTCACAATATTCCTTCTGTCTATATTCTATGCTTGTAGTTTTTACAATGAATTATAATAAAAGTACTCAGTGACATTACGGATATATTTAGCACGACCTTATATACTATTATTAAGTGACTGAAAAGATATTTTCAACCAAGTGAAGTGAACCCTCCTTTATATTTATAGCCCTGTATCGATATAATGTCCCATTCATTTAATCTCTATGTAAGGTGTAGTTCAGGTCACAGGGTAGAAGCCTATAAATATGATCCACATTTACCTATCTTTACTTGTCTCTTATGACCTTCATGAATATTATATTGTATAAAATGTTATTTTTTTAATATAGACCATTTAAATATATTTTAATAATATAAATAAAAATGTCAGACACCTTCAGTAAGAAACTTTAATTGTTTGATCGTGCAGTGCTAGGAATGTTTCGGATTTGAATATGAAACGCATTTAAGGATTACCCTTACTAATAATTCTGTGAGTATATAATTATATTGTCATATTTATGATTCATTAATCTTAAAATCACAGAGATTTATAAAAATATAACCTTATTTTGAAATAACGATACAATCTTGACGATATCACAAGGTGTGGTTATATTCTATTTACAAGTCAGCCCTCTAGGGCCCTTTTTCTCCCCAAATTAATAATTAATTATATTTCGTATCGTAATGAGGGTGAAGGGACCTATCGAGAAAATAGAATGCCAAAATCAAAAGAATTTAGTAAAGTCTTTGTCTAATATAATTTGTTTGCTAATCATAATTAAAATAGCATATGTTTCATGGTTTGACAATTTTTCTTAAGTATTCTCCACCCAGTGTTAAGATCGAATATTCATCATGGCGGTATTGTTGAGGAGAATTAAATAATTGTACAGAAAACTTACGACTTGTCCTATTAATTGTATGGGAATAGGGATATAGATCCTTCCTGACCCCATGGTTTAATCTCAACTACATCTCTAAGAAGAGTATAGTTCTTTGGTATTACAATATTTAAATAGGTTTTGTAATTACATACAATTAATTTATCCTTTTGAATATGATGGTTTAATTTTAATAATAATTTTCTTCAATTCTTTAAACACGACTAATTGAGTCATTAATTTCTATAATAAAAGAGATATCGTACTAATATTATGTAATTCCATCTATTTCAATATAATGTAAAACTTATGAGGAATAATATTCCTATTCCGTTCCAAATCACCGTCATTAGCGAGCGTCGGGATTGATAACGGAAAATACTGGAATTTATTAACATTTTTATAATAAATTAAACGATCGTTAGCGTCATTTACAGAATTGTTTGCTATATGCCGTTTGTGTTGTTTGAAGCCTCAGGCTTGTGGGGTCCATGTTATTATGATCTTGTTTTTCATTTGTCTGATGTTTTAATTTTTGTATTAATATGTTATTAACATATAACATATAATTCAGTTATATCTGTGGGAGACATATATGTGTATATTGTTACATTTCTATTATTAGTCCTATACTATTGTATTATTATTTTTATTATACTATCTTTAATTACACACTTTTATAAAGTATATTAAATATATTCAATGTATAAATAGTATATATACTATACAGAATAAAGATTCTTATGACTTTTTGTCTATATACGAGTATGTGAATTAAATCATTCCTATAATTAACTATTCAGTTCCAATATAGTCGTTAGAATTAAATTATATTTATATATAATATTAAAATAATCTTAAAAAAGTATTATAATTATAAAAATATGTTAAATATCTTATTTAACGAACTAAATGTAATATATTTTATTTATTTGTTAGCGTTAAATTCAATTCAAATATTAAATAGGTCAGTGCAACTCGGTTTCATTAATTATAATTAATGAAATTACACATTTCATTACGCACTATTAATGGTATGAATATAAAAAATACATTCAATAGTTTATAATTAAATGTAAATGTAACGATCATTTAAATGAAAGGACAAAGAAAACAATAATATATGACTGTTAAATTGAAACTGAACAGAACTTCACTTCACAATGCTTCAAGGCTCAACTTGAGCTATCAATACGAGCTATTGAAAATTCAAATCAGCTCGATATTTCAATATTCAATTATTGCTACACTGTTTTTTTTAATATTCATTCGTATTTATTTTTGAGCTTAAACTTTCAGTGGTTTTGAATGGTTTTTTATTTTATAATAACCATTTTATGAATGAATATCTAGGAAATACATCGCATTTATGATACAAAAATATAATAATTTGTATTTGAAATTTGTATATAACTAATTCTATTTGTATTTTGATGAGGAATATGATAACTATAAATTTTGAAAGCCTACTTTATTTTACGAGTAGTTAAACTTACTTATTTTATATATATATATATGTATGTATATATATATATATATATATATTATATATATATATATATATATATATATATATATATATATATATATATATATATATATATATATATATATATATATATATATATATATATATTCTATCTTTATAACGTTAAAATGATAGACAAGGTTTTTGATAAATTCTCGACATCTTGTATTGCGGTCCTTCAGCTTCTTTAACGATCATCTTTATTAAAAAAACTAGCAGGTTACCCGTGCTTCGCGACGGGAATAAGAAAAAAACTGACTTTCGTGAGTATTGAACCCATGACCCTACCCTTCACACATACACACTCTATCCTCTAACCCATCATGACTCGCTATCAGTGCGAGAAAGCCTTGAGTTTGATAATTACATAGTTTCATTCCTATCGGGTTATAGGTACACTCTTGTTTCTCACATTGCAGCGTGTTGAGAATAAACATAGTGACTGGTCAAATAGTTTTAATTTCTACTGCAATGCAATGAGGGAGCGGAGGGTAAAATCCTTTCTCATTTGCAAAATCCTTTCTCATTGCACCTATTCAATATGTCTGGAGACTTGTGTCCAAATTTCAGCTTTCTAGATATTACGGTTCGGGCTGTAGAGCGATAAATGAGCCAGTGAGTGAGTGTCTTTGTGCTTTATATATTAAAATAATATTTTTTATATTACAAGCATACTAGAAATTTGAACTAGATAAGCTGTTTTACGCTAAGTGTTTACTTGGGAATATTCAGCTTAGAGTATTGTTATATATTATGTGTTATATGTTATATGTTATTGCATATTCATGTGTGCAAAATATAGTAAACTTACAATATATTTTGTAGAACTAAATATGGTATAATAATGAAATATACCACATAGATATCACACAAAAACTGGCGAAAACTAAATTACTAGAAACTAAAGCGAATAAAAACTTTTATTTTCCATTTTAACTACTTCATTTGAAAAAAGGTTTTTCAAACTAATACGAATCTATTTAATATAACACATTTATATTATTGTCTGTCTGCCCGTTGTTACAGTATTCACATGATGTCTATGTGGCATTCACTGCCCAGATTTGGCAAAATACATAGTTTTTGTTATTCAATGTCTGGCGAGACACGTTTTATTTGATTTATTGTTTACATTTCTGAAGCAGCTTAATTATAATCTATATATTTAAAGTAGCTTGTCCCCTGACTCACTGACTGAACAGCGCACTGCCCAAACCGCTAAACTTAGAAACCTGAAATTGGGCATGTAGGTTCCTTGATACCTAGAGGCGTGCAACACGAAGCTTTTTTTGGATATACCTTTTTTTAAGGTACTTTCAGGTACTTGGTACCGAGATGCTATGCTCAGAAATGGCTAGTTAATAATATATCTCAATATTTTTCAAATGTTAGTGTTTTGGTATCGTTAACGATAAAACAAGTTACAAACGCAACTGAACACACGCAAATAATAACATTTATAACTGACATAGTCCAAATACTGATTAAGATTCCTACATTCGAAAGATTTGGTCGTTTAGTATTAATGAAGAGGAATGATTTACTTTGAGGTATCAATTAGTATTACTCAGGATTTCATAAAGATGCTCTTACCGGGATTCCATTAGGGTTTGATAAATTTCTCTCTTAACGTTTTATGTCAGAGTCCCGTTTTTATATTATTTAAGTAATCAAACAGATGTTTTTTTCACATTAAGTAGAAAATGATATTACGTGCCTTAAAGGATATGTTTGTTGATAACTGTTAGCTATTAGCTTTATACATGTATATTACTTTTGCTTCTGATAGACATCTGAGCAGAGCTGACTGTGGCTGTGAAGTTATATATATCAATTTTTAATTTAATTTGAGTTAACTTAAAGTATGTTATGTGTTAACATTTTTAAGTGTAATAAGTATTTAAACAAATTTAATAGATCTAATTCTTATATATTTGTTAAATTTTACACCTTCACTGAGATATCCTATATACGATTGATCCAAAATTTTTTGCACATCGGATTAAAATTAAAATGAAACAAATACAAGCGATTGAAATATAAAAATAGTTTTGTTTATGTTAATATTATTAACGGAACGAAAAGACGTATTTATTAATTAAGACTTGTTGTCTGTCTTAATGCAATGAACTGCGCTAACTCTTAAGATCCTTACAAAATACTCAATGTGCTGAGCGACTTTCCGTTGCTCGTTTGTCTTAATTGTATAATCAAGTTTGTACTCGCTTTATTTGTAAATAAATATTCAGAAATAAAACATGTAAATCCCTTAATTAATAATGAATATGAACATCTAATCTAATCTATATTAATAATTTCATCAAGAGATACGGTAGATTCGATAAAAATCTTAACAAAACATAAAAAAATAATTATATATATCCATAAAATTCAGATTGTCGAGTATTTTGTTAAATTCTATCGGTACTGACAGATAAATCACAGTCGCCATATTGGTCACTCTAGCGAAGCGTCACAGATATCGGATACCATTTTATATAATTATTACATTAATATTTTGTCAAAATTATGGTCAAATGCTTGCATTTATTAAACACCAGGGCAGTCCTATATATTTTATTATAGTAATTAATTAGTCATAGTCATAATTTATATATGAGTTTATTTTTGTCTATTGTGCTAATATTAGATAATTTCATTAGAGAATTTCATTGGTGATAGTTGATGTTATAAGGAATAACTTAGACCACTTTTAATTTAAAAAGAAATATTTCACGCGAAGTCGTGGGCAGAGCTAGTATATATAAACTTTTATAAAATACAATTTATGTACCCTAACAATTCACAGGAACGTCGGTGTCTAGTCTAACTTATATCCTACAAATTCTATCATATGGGATGGAAGAGTATTTGCATTTTTATTTTATTCCTGTCTGCATTTTAAACCTTTATAAAGGAAGTGATATCTATTTTCATCACCGTTTTTCGTTGCAATCGGAAAACAAATCTCTAAAGAAAGATTATTTATTCATGTGTAATGTCTATCGTATTGTTTGATTTGAAAAACATTGAAAATAAAGCAACATCTAATATTAAAGAATAATAATTTATACTATAAATGAATTGTCAACGTCTTACCTTGAAGTAACTTAAGTTGATTAAAACGAAATAAATCTTTGTTGCTGTTATAAAACTGATATTACATAAGAAAACTATTTTCAGACGAATTAATTTTCATAATCAGTACTATACGAAACTGGCAATATGTCTGTATAAACGAAATTAAAAAAGAAGTCAAAGTAACATCTAGAGAGAGATTTTTGAACATTTTAAACTTGGAAATACCAGACTGTAAGAGAAAAATAAAACCAAACCAAATCGACTGATCCTTTTGAAATGTCAACAAAATCCGAGTAACTTATTGAAGCGATAACAAACGAGGATATAAAAATTCAAGATTTTTGGCTCTCAAAGCCAATTCGACAACTGTGTCTGTCAAATGAGGATTTAGTGCTGTAACAACGTGGTTAAGTTATAAAGAAATCGGTTTCCTAAATGTGTTGCCTGCGGTTAAGTGCCAATAGCCTGGTATTAAAATTTATTAAATGAGCCAGCTTCAATATTAAAAATTAAAAAGTAAAAAGTATTTTTACTAGGTGTTGCCAAAAAATTCAGTTTATTTTTCATCTTCCTCAGGCTTAGAGTCAGACTTTCTTATTTCTTTTTGGCACATATTGTATTTCTGAAATGTCAGATGTCAAATGTCTTGTTCCTGGTTTCATATAGGATAGGTCCAAGTAGAAAAATTTTCAAGAATCTTTTCTTATTTTAATAACAATTTTATGTAGTAGGGTTCAAGTTATAATATTTATGTATTACTTGGAACGAAAGGATGACTAGAATAACAAACTACTTCATTTATCTGATGAATTAACATTTACAAGCGATTAAAGTTAGAATTTAAACATTCATAATAATATATAGCTAATTTTTGTTATAACTTTTTTAAATTGTTCAAATCCTACATGTTGAGTTCTGTTTTTCACAGACAAATAGAAATAATATTCAAAAACTTTTATAATTTGGGTGAATAATAACTCATTATAATCTCCAGTCCAAAGTAGAGAAATATAAGAGCAATAATATATTGTTTAACCAACCCAATATCTTTCTCACGCACTTTGCTCGTTTGTAAGCTGGTGAAGATTAATTTCAGGCACGTTGGTAACCCTTACTCACGATAGACAGGCCACCTGTAGCATTAATACTATGCGATATTTATGATATTAATCCCTGAAGGGAATTTTATTCTTAGGGTTATGTTTTCTTATATTTTTTTAAATAATTTTATACCACAGAAATATTTGCAATAAAGTTACAAACTTAAAATATGAAATGTTATCTTTCATAGCTGAAAAAGCTTATCTAAATAAAAATTATGGTTTTGTCATTTTTCTTTCAGTGTATAACACATTTTAGTGTATAACAATAACTCATTACCATAGAGTTAAAAAAAATTAAGTACATAGTTTCTTGTACATTTTTAGTGACTTTAAAATATTAAGAACAAAAAATCATATAAATAAAATTACAAACATCTTTTTATTACTAACCGAGTTTAAAAGAAACAGGATGAGACACTGTAAGGAAGCGGTTATATTAACATAATGAGGGCGAAGAAAATTTAAGTAACATTGTAACCGCAAAATGGGGACTCGGAACAAAAGCAAAATTTCCTGTTTTATTAACTAATTATGTCCGTTTCTAAATGGAATATCTAATCGACTAAAAGTGTGTTTACATATTATTTTATACTACCTGTGCCTCCGACTTTATTAGCCTAAGTTATATCTATAACATTAGATATTCGCTAGTGGAAGTCCTATTAATATTGGTCCAGATATTTCAGAGGTTTTCTTGCATTTCATATGCATTTAGCAAAAGCTGTTAAATTGGAATTACAAACAGACACTTATTATTTATTTGCACAGTTCATCATCATCACTGGTCTTATCACAATCAAGGAGGTCGACTATATGTAATACTTTTAAACGATATATCGAACGTCATCTGAGTGTAATGTAAAATATAAACAATAATCCCCCCTATAACCAGGTACTCTTATAATGCGTTTTGATATAACACGTATAACACGTGTTTTCCCCCATATAATGCGGCGATTTCACACGTTATATTTCTACACTATGAAACTTATAATTATTTTTGACAGTTAATAATTAATTTCGCTTACCTTTGCACATTGTGTTGTTATACAATTAAATAAAAGTAAGTAAAAATTTAATTCAATTAATATCTCTCTTGATATTCCATTTAAACAGCCTTTAACGAGAAAAATTTAACCTGAATTAATTGTACATAAGGCGTTATACGGTCAAATGAGCGCGTTACACTACAATATTCTTACAATGTGTTTTTCTATTACGCAGAACGAATCCACTATGTTATAAGGGGATTACTATAATTGTGCTGTTATCAAAATGTATCAAACGCAGTCTTAGTTTAGCCGTAATCGTAGAGCTTCCTACGTCATTTTTGTACACTGTTGACAAAACAGCACAATACAGAAGTAAAATGTGCTCGGTCTAGAGAAATCTTTCATCATATTTTAATATATAGTTTACGTATGGTCGAGAGTGTAGTTTTTATTTCTTTATTTTAGTATGAATGGTTGACAAACAATGGTAAAATGAACGCCCAGTCGCGTGTATAATGTACCAAAGATTTTAATATGAATGAAAAGTATTTATACGAAAAAATAAATACATCAAAATGTTAAATTGGAGGTAAATTCTTTATAATTAAATGTTTGTTGACAAGACCGAAGAAGAGCCGGTAACATGTCTATGTTACCGGCTCTTCTTCGGCTCTTCTTCTTCTCTATGTCTATAGAGGACTATATTTAATATTACTTATAGCCCATTAGATTTCATCTAAAAATATTGTTTTGGTATGTCAGTTACCAAATGATTACAAACTTAGCTGAAAATTTACTCACTTAATATATAAAATACAAAGACACTCACTCACTGACTCATTCATCGCTCTACAGTTCAAACCATTATACCTAGAAAGCTGAAATTTGGACACAAGACTCCTGGCATATTGAATAGGTGCAATAAGAAAGGATTTTGCAAAGGTCCAAACCGTTCCAAAGTTACAGCTAAAAAACTGTAAAAAATATAACGCCCCTATTTGATACCTCCTAGGTGGTGTAGAAATTCAAACAAAATGTTTGATCACTTCCGTCGCCGTCGCGAAGCACGGGTATCCTAATAAATAAAGTACAAAGACACTCACTCACTGACTCATTCATCGCTCTACTGCCCAAACCGTAATACCTACAAAGCTGAAATTTGGACACAAGACTCCTGACATATTGAATAGGTGCAATAAGAAAGAATTTTTCAAAGGTCCAAATCGTTCCAAGATTACACCTAAAAAACTGCAAAGTTTACCCTCCGCTCTCTTCTCCCATTGCATTGCAGTAGAATTTAAAATTATTTGGCCAGTCACTATGTTTATTCTCAACACGCTGCAATGTGAGAAACAAGAGTGTATCTATAACCCAATAGGAATGAAACTCTGTAGTTATTAAACTCAAGGCTTTCTCGCACTGATAGTCATGATGGGTTGGAAGATAGAGTGTGTATGTGTAAAGGGTAGGATCATGGGTTCGATACTTACGAAAGTCAGTTTTTTTTTGTTTATTCCCGTCGCGAGGCATGGGTAACCTGCTAGTCTTAAATAAAACAAGAAAATCCAAAGCAATTTACAACAAATTAAAAATGTATAATTCAAACCATATCATAATCATAAATTGAATTAAGAACAAAACAAAAACAACTAAATTTATTCTGTTTAAATTCAAACCTAGAATAAAAAGAAAAACAAGAATGTATAAACCTAAACAAACGTAACGAGAACCAACGTTTGAACAAACATCAAACACATTAAAACACAAAAAAATGAATTGTAATATAAAAACAAAACGCAAAACGCAAAAAACAACAAAGAAGAGAAGAATATATATCAATAAAATTGTAGTGTGTGTTTATATTAAATTAACAGCTTTTCACTAAATGCATATGAAAGTATACACGGTATATACTTACATTAAAAACAATCTGTCTGATTTTTCCAGCGAATCTTTGAAACGATTGAACCGATTTTAATAAGACTTTCACTGGTAGATAGCTGATTTTATAAGTAGTAACTTAGGCTTCTTTTATTTTAAAAACGCGAAGCACGAACGAAGTCGCGGGCACAGCTAATATATTCTATGATAGGCCAAAATTCATCGAAAACATTTAAAACATTTAGCTATGTTAATCAAATATCTGTGTTTTCGTTTTAAATAATTTCAGTATATAAAAGCTGAGACTGAATAATTAATATATTTTTATTGTATGTATAAAATCTTTATTTTAAAGGTAAACATAGTTGTTAATAACAAAACAGTATTAAATATTCAATTCCTAATACGTATAATATCTATATAACGCAGAAAGCCACCCGAGCGGCTCGCAAGCAATTTGTTCTTGTGAAAACCTAATGAAAGGAAATTGTGTGGGAACAATCGAGGCAAGAAGTCATATAAAATTTACGCTGCGGTAAACAATGTGTATCCTTGTAATTCTTGAAATATCCCTTGATATTATATTAATTCTGTTATGAAATAGACGAGCTTAGCTTTCAGTGATTCTATAATGATGGTAAGATACAGTAAAACTAACTGCTTACCGTGTGTTACCGTTATCTGAACAAATAGTAATGGCAATTTAATACTATATTCTATCAGTTACTTGTTATATAATAGTGGTGCAAACCGGACCTCGATTTTAACTCGCTGCGCTCGCAAAATCTCGGTAGAGTTCGGCGAATTGAGCGAAGCGAGTAACCCATCTCCAATTCGGTGTTCAAAGATGAAATCGACAAGCAAAAAATAAATTAGATTATTCAAATATCACAGCGAAATTTGTTTACATTGAAATCTAAGGAATTATAATTTTTTGGTGATTTTTTTTCAACGACATGATTTTTTTTTTCATTTTTTTAATAACCATCGCTATAAATGTGCAAAATTTCATGAAGATCAGTAAAGCCGTTTTCATGCTAGCCCAGGATATGGGATGCAAAAAGTCTCACTAAACGCGCTCCGCTCGCTCCGTTCGCTCCGATCAATAAAGAAAAACTCCAAAACTTGAATTAATAAACATACAGATAACGCACTTTCATATAAAGGTGAAAAATCTAAGTTTTGATATATTATGTATAACCCTACAAGGTATGTAGTGACTGTAGTAAATATTGAAATTGCATATACATCCACTATAGAAGAATATTAATGCGTTAAGCTCGAGCTGAGACGCTTCATCAGAGTAAGTGATGGATCAAGGAATGCAGTGAATAATTTATTGTATCTAATGGACTTATCCTACATTGATTGATGTTCAAAGTATTCATCACTTGAATATTTAATAAGCTTGAATATATTCCATGTACTTGAGACTCCATTATGGCAGATCGCCATAATGGAGGCGCAAAGAAAACAAATGTCCATTGAATCATAAATCATTTAAACATTTGATAGCCCACACAATAAATAAATAACATTATCATATATATGTGTCCATGTCATTACTTTTATCTTCATAACATTTCTTTCTATGGATGTACCAAAAAATCGACATGTCAGTTTCTATTAAATAAATTAAAGAATTATGTAAATAAAGATATGAAGAATTGAAAATTATTAACCATGAAAACTGTATTATTTCGAAAATTATTCAAAAAATGCTTTCCGAACCCACGACTACATTTATATAAAAGGTATAAAAAGGTAGTTTTAACTTTTTTCCGTTGTGTGTGCATGTGTGTTCGTGTGCATATGTGTGCGTGTTCATGGCACACACACACACTCAGAATAGGCATAAAATCACACATAATAGGAGTGCAGATTGGAAAATAAACCAAACCACAGTTAGAGATTAATGAATTTGGAAAGATTGTGAAAAATGGAATCTGTTTAAATAGAAGAGAATAAAAAAATGAAGTGGTCATTCAAACGTGCAAGGTGAGTAGAAACTATTTTAAATTCCATGAATAGTAATGATATGGCGTCCACGATCAAGAGACATCTACTCAGTTCTGTTCTATTCTTAAGGGAGATTTTTAAAAGATATATGCCTTTTATGTAAAGGACGATGAAATTAACTTTGTTTGTACATGTTTGTAGACTGTGTATTATTAAAATGTTTAAACAACATTTTACATAATATATAGCTTAGCTTAGCTTAGCTTAGATAGCTTATTCCCTCCCGCTTTGCTGGGCACACTATTAATTTGGATGTGAACTTAGGTTGCTATGGTAACCTTTGTCATATTATCCGTTGTCATCGTAGCTGTTGTTATGGTAACTGTTGCTATAGTAACTCTTACTCCTGCGTCAAGTGTATAGCTCCTACAGGCTTAAAACTGGGCTAAAAATCCGTTGGGGTAAGAATTAAGTAAAATCAGTTCTTAGTGGACATCTACATCGCAAAAAAAGTAACTATGTAAAATTGTAAGTTAATCGGAAAGATAGTTTCGGAGATTTCAAGATGAGTCAGTGAGTGGTCAATATATGATATAAATTTTGTTATTGAGCTGAGCGTAAGCGAAGCTCTTAACCGTTTGGGAGACCTTTTTTGTGTTTAGTTGTCTCCAGAATGCGACGAGATAATTAGCTTAAAATTTTCTCATGTATGTTTAAGCCGAACGCGGATGTTATAGCGAACACAGATTGAAAAAATGTTTAGCCATTCAAAAGTTATCAACATAAGAAGAAAGGAGATCAGTCCAATACCCGTAGCCCACGGTTGGCGGATCCCAGTACATATGATTAAGAAGACATATATTTATAAAAATTCAAGTACAAGTTTGAACATTATTTATTTAATGAAATTAAAAAGAATTGTTTCAGGTTATTTAAAGTAATATTAAGATGCATTATTAATAACACTATTAGACCAAAAATATATTTTTCTACTTTTATTATTTAAGTCAAGATGTTTAATTGCCCTTGCATTAAAATGAATGTAATCTATCTGATCTGTAACAAATAAACCATTCTTTCATCCACGATTTCATTATATGGTATTATCTGATAAATTGCTCGATTCACAATTTTTGTAATAAAAATGAGAATGCTCTGTCCGACTCAATAAAAAAACTTTCTGCGAATCGACAATAAAATGAACGATATATCAGCGACCAAAAACAATTTTTGAATTAAATTCACTATAGCTTTATATACGAAATTCAATAATTATTTTAACACTAAAGTGGATTTTAAGAATTCAAGAACACGAACAGTCAAAGAGTTCGAATTTGTTATATGTTATACTTTTTGTATGGTTTGATTTATCAAAATCAAATTTTAATTGGACTGATATATTTACTGTTTTTTGCAACGTATTTTAAAAATTATACTTGTGTTAATGCATTGAGAATTTTGTACAAAAAATATATTTTTGTTAGTTTACTTGTAACTATTATATAGACATTCATATTGTTCGTATAACTCCAATTGTCACAAAACATTTCACCCAAATGAAAACTGATATCAATATCAATATAAAATCATATATCTGTGTGTTTGTCTATGAATCTAGTATCCCCAGAGGGTGGTGCCATAAATAAAAGTCGAAGTTTATGGGGTAGCAAAAACGTGACATCTATTGTTGTTCTTCCCTTGCTATTGAGGGTAGTCATCATTTTATTGCACATAACATTTTATTTATTTTTTTTATTTTAGTATGATCAATCCAGCTATTTTATCTTTATGAGATTTTTTAATTGAAATTCTGTATTTAAGTCTTTAGTAAAGTTATATTTTAAAGATGTTTTAAATGCTACTAATGAGAAAGTTTTGAAAATTCCACTTTTATTAGTACAAATCTAGATATACACGTTATAGAGTTGTTTTAAATGACCTGGATGTTCTACTAATAAGGACATTTTGGATATTCAACTCAAAGAAAATGTGATGATTCATGATGATAGTTTTTGTTATTATAAATCAGATATGGAGAAGAAGGGAATGTGTACAGATGTAACTTGCTAATAAAGAAAATAATTAGGAAATCTGAAAAGGCGGAAATCTTCAAGTCATTCGACACTTAATCCTCATCGAAACGTTGGGTACGTAATTATTTTGATTTCACGCTTAGACGGTTTTTTGTATAAGAATAAAGTTAATAAAGTTCATCGCATCAGTTAAATAAGTAACACAAAATACGAAATTCCTTACTAATCGATACTCAGTATTGGTGAGAGTTTATGTTGAAATTTGAAAGATACATAATATTTTAAAGTTACAATCAAATTTAAACTATATTTGAAAGCTATCAGTTAATAACACTTATACCGAATAACTAACGGCTAGACAATACATACATATGAAATAAAATAATTCGGAACCTAAGAATAATTAAGCTATTCTCAGCATTTCCAATTTGATTATTTGTAAAAAATGTTCTTTCAAATTTTGATGGTATTTTTATTAAAAAAATTAATAAACTTCTGACATTAATTTTGGTAAAATAAAAAAAAAATGGTTTCATTAATCATTTCTAAGTCTAAGACTGCCCAATGCTTTCATAAAAGTAAAATCGTTGTAAATCTGAAACGGAAATTTCTACAAGTCATTCGACAGGTGTATTCAGACCCTCGTCAAGGTGAGCTTAAGAGCATTCAGACTCCTAAAGATTTCGACGCACAAATAAAAACAAACAAAATAAATAAACCCAATTGAAAAACCAATTCTGTCTCATTATATAAGAACATTAATTTTAGGAAATTTTGTTCAAATATTGTAAATTTTTACTAACTAGCATTTAATTTCATCGCCAGTTGTATAACAATTTAAATTTATAAAATATTCCATTTCATATCAAACAAATTTTATTAATCATTAATATAAATATTGTAGATGTGTCACCGAAAACCATATATAAATTATAACCACAATTTAACATATTAATTGATCACAAACGCGTGTTATTTAATATTGAGGTTTCCGTTCCGTCATCTATGGCACCTCCAGTGAATCAACATTACTGAACTACAATTAGGTCACCCCATATTTCACGCAAGATTAATTATGTTTATTTATATTTATAATATCATTCTCTTCTTTCCCTCTTTCATAATTAAGAACATTTCAATTTGCTACATTTTTAATTATACGCAGCACACTTTCAGTAATCAAGTGATAACTACATTTAGTAAATAGGACAGACTTTATTATTTTATATTATTAATGAATATAAATTACTTATTATATATTTCTTAATATCTAAATAAAATTGAAGTGTCTGTTTGTAATTTCAACTCAACAACTTTTCACTAAATGCGCGTGAAAGTATATACGGTAATTAAATAAAAATATTTATAAAAATTTTTGTCTGTCTTTTTCTTCTCTCTAATTTCTGAATCAATTGAATTTTTATTGGGACGTAGCTGATGTAATAAGGAGTAAATTAGGCAACTTTAATAAAAAAACATTTGGTGCGAACGAAGTCCTTGGCAAAGCTAGTTATAAAATAAAAACCATTGCCATGTCTACGAAGGAGTGTCGCTGGAAAATATCCGGATTACGTTTGTATGAAAACAAAACTTATTTAAATGATAGTCTGTTTGAGAATCTTAGTAAAGAAAATTTAAATATTACGGTACTATACAGTTTGCTGTATCTTAAACAGGATGACGCTGCATTTTATATACGCTGCTCAGACAGCGTTCCACCAATCGTTATGTAAATTGTTATACATATGCAGAATAGAATATCTATATGCTACTGAATAAATGTGTTAATAATTAAACGGGTACTTGTGACTTCACAGAATTTTAACGCATAAACCTTACATTTAGAGCAGGTCGTAATCCATGTGTCACATTATCCGGGATTTTGTGGAATCCCCTGGGATTTTACTAAAACACGGCGAACATTTGTGTCAACACTACGCAATGTCTCGCAAATGGACCGAGTTTTAGATAATAAATTTTATCCTCAGACATATGGTTTGATGAAAGTAGATATATTAAATGGAAATAGAAAAATATTACGTTTTGATAATAAAATATAAAAAATTGAAAGAAAACCACGTTCAGAATAAATATGAGTATTAATTGAATAGTTCTGTTCAATCAGATTCGAATGTAAATTATAAATTTAAGTAATAACGTGCTTTGTAAGACTAAAAGTTTTAGACGTTATCTTTGTTGTGTGTTCATCAAACATTTTAATAATATATATTTAATATAATAATTTATCCTAATATAATGCAATTTTGATATAATGATTCTGAAGGTAATAAGAAAATTTTCTTAGAAAATATCAATTAACTTGTTACAGTAAAGGTTACGTTGACTTACGATTCGTTTTAAGGTAAAAAATATATACATTTTAACTTTATGTAATAACTTATTTGCTTACTATGTTACAGCGAAAGATTTTCACTTATAATAAATGAAACACATTTTAATAAAAATAATTCGTTCGACAGGGTCGATCGTGTTAGGTAGATTCCCGTCACGCGATTCTCGATATGCAATATGCGAAGGTAACAATGAAACTGAAAATGCGATAAACATGTAATGTATGATAAAAGATGGTACCACCACACCAATAATTTCACCCCTTAACTGGCATCGCCCATTTTTTACACAGGCACTTGGAATGTCCTAAAGAATGAGCCTACCGAGTTTGAATTGAATTGGACAATTTGATTTTGGGGGTGGGGGCCCCTCACTTAGGGGGTCGGAACGAGAAAAAACTAGTCAGTAGTATTCTACTGATCAATACCAGTCTTTTGAGGGGTAACTTGGCATATATTGGGCGAGGGGGCAACCACCCCCCACCCCTATCTCTTAAACGGAGGGTCGCATCAAAAAAATTTTCGGACAAAAAAGTTTTCTCTTTTAATTTGTTAATTTTTTTAAGATTTTTCTTACACTAAAATTTTGCCTAATTCTGTGACTTTTTTCGGTTTTTAACTTTTAACCTTTAACCCGACTGATTTCCCCCGTTCAAGAACTTAACCTTCATTTTGTCCTTAAGAAGGTGTTTACCGAGTTTGGAAATCCTCCGTCAATATTTGCAATCTGTAGCGTGTCTCAAAGGTTTGCACTTTCACCCCCCTCCCAGCCTCCCCTTTCCCTTTTTCCAAAAAAAAGAGATACGTTTGTCCTACTAATTTATCGTATCGACCTGTGAAGTCAGATTTCGTCTACGATGAATTTGGACTGATGGATCATATATACATATATATACGAGTATATCGGGATATATATATTTTTTTTCAGTTCATAAATGGCGTAGCGCCCCTACTCTGGGGTCTGGGTCCCGTCATCGCATCGATTGCAATAGGTAGATTCATCTATGGAATCTACCTAAAATAATATTTTAGTTTTAAAAATTGTTGATACAGTGGCCTGTTACAAAATAAGTTTAAAACCTGTCGAGAAATATTAATATAATACATTATGTAAACTGACAACATTCATTAATTGGAGGTAAATTATACTTTTTATTAGTATTTTGCTCATCATGTCATCATCTTCCTGCCCTTATTCCACTTTTTGTGTCGGCGCAATATGTTTTTCCTTCCATACTCTCCCTTTACTCGTCATCTCTGTACACACTCCCCTTTTCTCCATATCGTCTTTCACGCTATCTATCCATATTTTCGCCGGCCGTCCTCTACCTGTCCATCCCTCCACTACCATATCCAGAACTCTTTTGGTCACATGCCTTTCATCTCTCCTCATAACATGCCCATACCATATTTTGCTATTATTTAAATTTAGAAACCTTTACAATATTTTTGATTTTTTCTTCATAAATAAGACGTATATTTTGCATTAACCCGTGTGGGTAGGTCTTGGGGATTTCAAAAAATTTGTTAAATATTGATAATCGTTATATTGAAGTTCGTTATATTAGGGTTAGACTGTATTACATTATATTGGTTGGGAATTAGTTTATCAAGCGTGAGATTTAATAAAGCAGCAACGATAATCGCTTCCACGTAACGTTAATTCGCTTAGTTCGATCTCTACTCAGGATGCTTTCGCATGGACGATATTCAATTACTGCTCACTAAGAGTATCAAATACTATACTAACATTTGTGGAATTTACCACTATGTTATCATGAATGTATTCGGTATATCTAAATATAAATGAGCTTAAGTATCGACTATAATAACATATTTCAGAAACGGAATATTTATAACATACACAAGGCTCTTATAAAATTTGTTATTATTCTATGTTGGACTCCTCACCGTATTCCAGTATTTTTATATTACAACATATAAACGTCTAGACTTTAAATGAATGACCCTAAAGTGAAGGGATTCCGACAAAGTTTCGTGTTTTTAATTAAAGAAAAATTATTTGCCATCAGTCTGACTTAAAGGGCTCTAAAGGCGCACTGCCTCATCAAATTAAAAGCCTCTTTCAAATCGCGACGCTCTCTCAAATCTAACTGACAGCCATCGAGATCATGTGTAAGTGATGTGCCTTTGATTTGATTAATGTCTATAAATTATCCTTGTAAGTACTAAAAGCTTATAAAGGATAAAGAGAGAAATGGATTCATTACTTAATTTGAGTTCGAATTGATTTATTTGCTGCTAATTTTTGCCCGCGACTCCACCTGCGTCGTCTACATGAAATAATTCGCCGTGTTTTATTTAATAGATAAGGACCAGTTCTTTTATTATTATACTAGCTTTTGCCCGCGACTTCGTCCGCGTTTCCGTCGTTTTTCGAAAAAAAATTAGCAGATGTCCTCCCTCATAGTTTTGACGTAACAGGCAGATTCACTTTCGTATTTTAGAAGGGCAATAGTAATATAATATGCCAATCCACAAAACTGTTGAAAAATATAAGTAACCGCAGAATATTATAATATACCCACGCTATACCCACGACTCGGTCAGCGTGTAACTCCTTGTTTTTTATTAAGATAATATATTGCTAATATTTTTAGATCAAATTAAAATGTTTCAGCGCAAAGCTTCTGGGTAGACTATGTTAAGAGTCGACCCGTCCGGCACGTGAACGTAAAGATTCCTAGAATTGCTAACCCGGGAAAGAGCGACGTATAATTGACCATGCGAGAAACAGCTAACACCGAGATCTACTCCAGCAACACGAAAAGTCTGCCCTTGAGCTTTATTGATAGTCATGGCATAGCACACCGATACTGGGAATTGCGTTCTTTTAAATTAGAATGGAAAATTATTTGGTATTATGGGAATGCTGGGAATAAAGACAGTTTCTCCTGCACCGCAACCTGTTAAAATTTGAGCCTCGATTACATTTTGTTGCAACTGGGTTACTTTTAGCCGAGTTCCATTGCAAAGTTGAGGTGGTCTTAAATTTCGGAGCAGAATTATCGGTATGCCAATTTTTAAACAAATTATATGAGAAGGTAGTCCAGGCATACTTAAAGAATTTAAAAATTCTATCGGGTAATTAGTGGCTTCTTGTTCATCAACCATTCTATTTATTGAACTATAAACTTTGCTTTCTCCCTGTATATTAGACAGTATTTTATTATTAATTTCAGATGCCTGGTCATTGCGAGGAGTCAAAATGGACCTTTCGCAAAGCCAAGAATTGTCCCTATTTAATATAATTGTTATGTCACCGTAAACCGAAGATATAAGATGTTGTTGGGATTGCACTATACAACATAACTCAGGTGTCAGAATAAGTTTTCCTTGGTGTAGTTGTGGATAGGTACCTTCACCAATCTTCAATAATGTATCAGAAAATTCACGATTATCTGCGTTGTCTCCAGTTCTCACTCGCATATTTATAGTCAAGTGCACCGATTGTATATCACGCCACAAATAAGAGCTTTTCAGGCAAGCCCTAATCTCATCAGCTCGGGTTCCCCGTGGTATTACCGGTAAGGTTTGTCGGAAATCACCACAAAATAAAACCGTAATACCGCCCATTGGTCGATCATTTTGTCTTATGTCCCTTAGAGTTCTGTCTACTGCTTCTACTCCTTTTCGATGGGCCATCGTACATTCATCCCATACGATTAAATTACACTCACGCAATACCTTAGCTTTGTCGCTATTTCTTGAAATACTACAGGTTGGACTTTCCGTGCGATCTAAATTAATTGGTATTTTAAACATAGTGTGAGCAGTCTTACCTCCTGGTAGCAATGTTGCAGCTATACCTGATGAAGCCACGGCAAGAGCGATTTTACGCTGATTTCGAACATAAGCTAATATTAATTTAGTCAAAAAAGTTTTCCCAGTTCCTCCAGGTGCATCTAAAAACCATATTGTTCCTAAATTATTCTGCACACTCTCGCACACGCGATCATAGACTAAGCGTTGTTCTGCAGTCATCATTGTGTCCCAATGTTTTCTAATGTTACCAGCAGTTCCATTGGGTTGTAACCAATCTCTGCGGAATATTCCCTATTGGTAACCTCTCCGACTGAGGTTGGCGTTGGCAAACCATATTCACAAAGTGATTTACCGCCTACTGCTGTTAAGTCTTCCTGAAGAGCTAATAAGCACTGATTTATAGCCAGATCTCGAAAATTATCATTAGTTGCGCCTTCATTATTGTGAGATAAATTCCGAAGAAAGTCTTCTGCAAATTTTTCTTTATATTTTTCCCATAATTGGACAGGATCAGATAAATTACAAAATGTGAGTAATGTTACAAATAAATGGCGTAACCGTCGTGGATTATCACTAACACAGGATTCTGCTAAAGCGTCATCCCAATGTTGATCATTTTCAAGCAAATGACGCGCTTGGCAAGCTGCATGATAAGTTGGATAAACAACATCGTCTACTTTTCTCAAATCTATAAATGATGTTGGTCCTCGCACTGTATGTAATAATAATCTCAAATAAAAACACTCTGCGTTGTTAGGATGAACAGTATACACTCTACCAAGAACATGTTCTTTGAAAATACCTGTCTCGCCATCTACAGGCCTGCCTCGGCGTCTACGGTTAAAGACACCTCGTTGTTTATCGTAGGTATAATACGATGGAACTTCTTCATACAAAAGAGACTTTGCGAAATTATCAGTTTGGCAAAGTCGAAAGAATGCCAATAAAGTTGTTTGTCTAGGGTTCTCTAATCGTTCTGTAACATTTTCGGCGTTAAAATATATACGTTGACCGCCTTCCAGATGAACATCCAGATGGGTCACAGGTGGATATCTTTCGTGAATATTAAAACTTAAGATCCGCCACACAGCTTCTGAAGAGCTGATATATCTGCCTGACTGAAATCTAGTAACTTCATCATGTTCATTTCTTAACGCAAACGTAGCTTGGTCACTGCCCTTGTTAATGTACTTACAAATATATTTAATTGACTCTACACTATTACACATTTCTACATTTATGTGAGCTTGAAATGCTCTGGACAATACAGGCGAATACGGAACGACCCACCTATTATCTAAAGTAACCTGTTGTCCAGACATTCGCTTTTCAACAGTAAAACCACCATTGTCTCTTGAACGGCGACGATATAATGGGTATCCATCATGTCCTGTTACAGTTTCATCCACTAATGCTTTTGGATACCTTTTAGTGCAACGACCGTCTTGCATGCAAGGAGCATTTGCGTTAAATGCACCACATGGACCATGTATCATATGAGTTTTAACAATGTCGTATAACAGGGGATCTGCAGTCGGATCTGGAATTTCAGCACTGATTAATCTGTCTACATCATTAGGTCGAACCTTATCTTTTAACCAAAGCAAGATATGTGCGTGAGGTAAGCCGCGTTTTTGCCACTCAACACTATACATATAACACAATACTTCTCCAAAAATGTTATCTTTGGTAAGAAGATCTATCATTGATTTTAATTTTAAATGAAACACTCTTGCAATAATATCATGGCGGTCATGCGGTGCCTGACCCTCAAGAAGCTCCCGAGTGATTTCATCCCACTTGGGATTGGTAGTTACAGTAACAAATAAGTCGGGACGTCCATATTTTCTTACGTAACAAAAAGCGTCTTGAGTACGTTCATGCATGTAGCGTGGACCACCAGTAAAAGAAGAGGGTAAAATAACTAAACGACCCATATTCACAGTATCGTTATCTTGCTGCATGGCATCGCGAAGGTGCACGTATTCTTCAGCGCGCAGCTGCCTTTGATTAGATCGTATATAAACTAATCTTTCGGTTTCAATTTTTGCGTACATGTCAACAATAAACTGATTAAATAAGCCACGAAAACGTTGAAAGTATACCAATCTATTCCGTCTCACTTGCAGGTGGTAACAATAAAATTGAAGGCATGACACCTTTTTATTATAATTAGGTGCGCCTGTGCGCGGATCGGTTTGGTATACAGCGAAATTATAACCATCTTCCCCTCGACAGTATATCATAGGATATTGCAAACTGTCGTAAGCCCTGTGGGTTTCGAAAATACGTTGCAAACGATTGTCTCTGGAACGTATAACGATATCACGCCTATCACATTCCTGGTCGACCAGTACTACAGCAACTTCATTCGTGGATGGAACGTTATGACGCCCAGGGTGTTCCTGAGTTGGACGCTTATCGGCATTTATAACAATTTTATAATTGTTATTACCATCTTGAGAAAGGGCTTCTAATGCCGATTTAAAACTGCATACGTACGAATTAACCTGATGTAACATGTTCTGAAGTTGTGAAATGAGTTCAGTATTTAAATTCGGAAAATATTGATTTCTTATATTCGACTGTTCGTTGTAATCGGATACAAAATATATTTGAAGAAATTTAGGTTGTTCTTCAGGCAAAAGGGACCCTATCAAATGGTAAACCTGACCTTGTACCTTAAAAGTAGGCATGAAAGGGCCTTCTGAGATTTGTTTAGCACCAAAGGATGTCATTTGGAATGCACTATTATAAGTGCGAATATTATCTAAAAACTGTTTGGATTGCAAATGTTCCCCTAAAAGTAGTGATTTTAAAGGTTCCGGTGGGTCTTCGAACGAAGGCAAATTTATTTTACCTCCAGAACAACAGAAACCAGCAGACTCCTTCCTCCACTTCGAAGCATTACAAAAGGAACATACTACGTTCATATCGCCTATTTCAGAAGATGATCTGTAATCAATTGTGAGGTTATAAGCAAACCCACTTTTATATTTATCGGACCACGCCACCGAATTTGTAGATTGATCTACCACGTGTATATCTAAGTCATTAAGACCATGTCGAAATCTATCTGCAGTAAGACGGGCCTCTCGCTGTTCTTCTGTATCAAGCGACCGAATATTTTCAATTCTTAATCTTTCATTAGATAAAGTAATCAATTGTTCTTGTCTCAAAGAATTGTAATAATCGCGTCCCGACTCTAGTCGTTGTTCATGCTCATGTTCATCTTCAAGAGATCGAATCATGTTATGGTGCGCCCTATCATTTGTCAAACGGTCTTGATATTGAGTAAAAGTTTCAGATTCTCGAGACAAAATATGACGTTCGCGATCAGCTGTAAGCCGTAATTCCCTCTCAGTGAAGGTTTCGGACTCGCGAGATAAAATATGACGTTCGTGGTCAGCTGTAAGCCGTAATTCCCTCTCAGTGAAGGTTTCGGACTCGCGAGATAAAATATGACGTTCGCGGTCAGCTGTAAGCCGTAATTCCCTCTCAGTGAAGGTTTCAGACTCGCGAGATAATGTATGCCGTTCGCGGTCAGCTGTGAGTCGCAATTCTCGTTGTAAAGCAGTTTCAGCTTCTCGGGATAACGCATGTTGTTCCCGGTCAATGGAACGCCTTAGCTCTCGTTGAGAAGAGCTTTGAGAAGCCCGTGTTGTAGCTCGTCTCGCTCTTTCAGCTGCTAATCGCATCTCTCTTTCTGGAGAGCTTTCATTAGCTCGAGATGTTGAGGCACTAACTCTCATAGAGTTTAACCGATGTGCTCTTTCCTCTTCCGATTCTTGAGAACGCGTCATTCTCATTCTCCTAGCTTGACTCGAAGTTCGAGATAAAGATGGTCGTTTTTTAGGTGGCATCGTTTATTTTATTTTTAATCGACGGTAACTTAAATTCTATTTAGTTACCCAACAAAAAACTTACGTCAGAGGTCCTAACTATAGCTAAGTATATAATAAATAGAATATAAATCTAAGTGCCTATTAAAACTAAAATAATATTCTAATCGAATTATAAATATGTACGTAGGTACCTACAAATTACAAAAGAATAAAAAATGAAAATAAAGCTATACTTAATGCGTGTGCAATACTATCTACACTTACCTACTTCACTTAAAAATGAATAATAAGAAATACCTACAACTACTGTAATTAATCAAAGTACCTATGCTAATACAAAAAAAACCTTAGATGTTCTAAGTACAGCTGCTATATAATAAAAAAATATAAATCTAAGTGCCTATTTAAACTTAAATACCTAATATTCTAATAGAATTAAACTAAGAAATATGTACCTACCTACCTACAACTTAGGTACAAAAAAAAAAGAAATGAAAATAAAGCTAAAACACGTGTGCAGTATAGGTAGATAGTAGGCAATATCTACCTATACCTACTTCACTTAAAAATAAATAAAAAATACCTATAAATACTATAATTAATAAAAGTACCTACCTACGCTTTTATCTACTCAATACAAAAAAAACTAAACATAAAATGCCCAAAACTAACCTATCAGTAACTAAAAATCTAACAATAATCTAATCTATCTATCTATTATCTAATCTAAAAATCGAATCTAAATCTACTTAAAAAGAAATAAAATAGGAACTATTAATAGTTAAGAATTTAAACAAAACTAAAACTAATTTAGAAAATAACAACAAAAGAAATTAAAATAAACTATTTAAAGACAAAAAGTCGCGCTGATAAGCACGGTTTATAAAATAACAATTATTGTCTGTCAATAAAGTTCAACACTCTGAACGCATCAACAGCCAAATATTGAATGACGCTTGCGCTCGCCTCCCGCCCCTTTTATACTCTGCCGCCGCGAGCCCCGTCGAGCGCGGCAACCGTTACGCAAAAATAATCCTTATAGCTTGATTCACTATTCACGCGCGATGTCTTGTTGGCGTATTTCATGTAAGTAAGTATAAGTTTGGTGTTTCTATACCGATTTCAATGATTCTTTTTTTATTGAATTGGTGCTAATGTTTATTTTTTTTTTAATTAGGAATGATGGTGAGCATTATTGGTTTTATAAACGTAAAAGTAAACAAATATAATAAGAAATCTCCGAACTGCTAAGCTATCGAGAGTTATGCGTGTTATTGTGAGTTAACTATAAAAGGTAGATATATGCTGTCTTGGAATATTTTTCGTGTATTTTTATGTAGAATATTTCCGTTATACATAGTTTCTATGTAGCTCTAACCATTAAGGCTGCACACGCGACGGAAGCTTAAAAAATCAAGCAACTTCTCCCATTTTCTCAACATTTCCTTTCACTGCTCTGCTCCTATTCATTGTAGTGTGATGAAAAGTATACTATTACCTGCCCAGGAGTATAAAGAATAATTGTACTAAGTTTCGTTAAAATCCGTCGAGTAGTTTTTTTTTCTATAAATAACATACAAACAGACAGACAGACAGACAGACAGACAAAAATTTTTTTAACTGCATTTTTGGCATCAGTATCGAACACTAATCACCCCCTGCTACTTATTTTGTAAATATATTTCATGTACAGAATTGACCTCTCTACAGATTTATTATAAGTATAGATATATATATATTTAGGATCTAAATATATTTTATATAATATTTATCTTTCTTCAATTTCAAATATAAACTTAGTAATGTTGTTATTAACTTTACACGTTGGCTGATATAAACCGCAATCACCAATTATGAAATATTAAACCTGAAGCTTATATCGTATAAGGCAATATACATAGTTATGCAGATTCCTATTTTCTGGTGAAAATTCGTATGTCATTCCGAAATTTATCCGTAGTTAAACTGAAATGTAATTCGAAGTTTCGTAACACGTGCCAGTGCTACATTGAATGAGGAGCAAACATGATCCACTGTTAGAAGAGATACGTGAACCATCTGTCTCATTCAATTGGCAAAGATTTAGAACGGAGATAAGGATAAAATAATATTAATTAACTTATCGTATTGTACAAGGTTTATTACTTTAAAGTTATGGCATTTAATTACTTACTAGCTTATTCCCTCCCGCTTCGCTGGGCAAACTTTAATTTAGAGGTGAACTAATGGTAACATTTGACATATTATCCGTTGTCATGGTAACCGTTGCTACGGTAACCGTTGCTATAGTAACTCTCACCCCCGCATTAAGTGCATAAATCCTACATTTTTTAAACTTGGAGAAATGTAAAAAGTTGAATCCGTTGGGGTTGGAATTCCGTAAAATTTGTCCTTAGTGGACGTATACGTCACAAAAGAAGTAACTATGTAAAATTTTAAGTTAATCGGACAGACAATTTAAGAGATTTCGTGATGAGTCAGTAAGTAATAAATCGCTTATATATATATATAGGAAGCCAGGAACAAATATAAATGGCAAAAAATTTATAGGATGACTTATCTCGACCGGAAATTTTTTATTGTTGGAGAGAATACTATGATATTTGCGATAAAAATACAATGAATTTCAGAAAAAATAAAAATAAAAAATAACTTTAATTAAATTAATGCTACAATATTTAAAATATTTTATGTGTACATGAGATCTATTTGCTGAGAGCTCTTGTATCTTATGGACTATGATGAGAGAAAATTAATTAATTAATGTTGAGTCACGATGGCATTTCTATTAAACCGCATAGTGGTATACGTACTGACCGTCAGATATTTCCTAAACAGAATATAAAATCTTCATGAAAATTAGATATGATATAACCATATAAATATTATTCCTTCACTGCTCGTCTTTTCTAATTTATAAAATTATTTTATAGATTAGAAATACGAATACACAATGCAATTCATAAAAAAACAGTCTTCTCTGGTCTACGATAAAACATGACAAAAAATTATTTTATGTAATAAAATTGATACTTTTATACCTCCTTGAGGTGATGGAACAAGTCTGATTAGATCCTTTCGTCATCACCGACGTTTCGAGTGATGGCGAGTGAGTTATACGCAGGAGTATGTAGAGAGTTAATTTATAATAATAAATACTAAAATGCCACTCCTATTTTACAGGTTCCGGTAGCGGCGTGGTGCCGTGCGACGGCATGCGGCGATGACGCCTCGTGCAGCCCGCGGCATGCTCCGCTGACATGGCAGCCAGCCGCTCCGCCCTCCTTACGCTGGCAGCTTTCACAGCACTCGCCGGTAACATGCTGTCTTTGAAGAATAAGTCACCCTACCAACTAACAATACTATTTATTTATTCAATTTCTTGAATAAATTAACGCAATGCAGGTCTATAAAATAAGGACAAGCGTGAATTCCGTTAATTACTTGTCAAAGTACTGACCATTTTCGGAAATCTACAGCATTTTTGGCCCGCTTTTATAATCCTCGAAGGTATTTTTGGTCAAAGAAGTAGTAAAAGCAGGTGATGACCCAAAATGATGACTGGTTTTAGGCAGTTGGAGAAGGGAAATAATTCTAGTCAACAAAAAGAAGTCTGTCGAGCTTTTGGAACTGTAATGGTCTGGCAGATTTAGTAAGCTTTGTTTTGCCGGGAATTAAAACCCAAAGTTGTTAATTAACAAACTAGACAGACTGACAACATTTCAAACATAAAACTGAGAACATCTCAAATTATATTTAATGTTCGTTTTATTGTTTTAATTTAAATATAAAAGTGTATCAGACACCATAACTAGTCTGGAATTAGTAAACTCAGATAGTCAGAGAATCAATGAACAACATTTTGATTCGATGTGACTGCTTGATGATCTTCAAATCAAATACCTTACTTCTAATAACCATTTCTCAATATACATTCAATAAAAATTTTGAATCCATCTTATAAATATGTTCCTTCTATTAATATATTTGCGATGTAATACATCATTCGTTTGTTTTACTAAATTATCTTTTACAGCACATCAAAGTAATGAGAAGTTTATAATTTTGACGTCAGTTTCAGTTACGTTAGAAATTCTTGTTAATTACAAGTATGCATAAATTTCAATCCGTTATTGCTGCGGAAACTACAAATAGTTTTAAAGGTAATGGATCTCGGGAAGGTTAGCTAACATTGAATATTTGAAGTTGTATTTCTGATGTGGAAGCTCTGTTTGATAATGTTAATGCTCAAAGCACTGTCTCAGAATATAATATGGTATTATATTTTCTCTTTGTAATTTTATACGTATTTGCTTTAAGGGATATTTGATAAAAAAATCTTTTTGTGTTTTTATCAGTTTTTTTGTCATATTGTAAGCTAGCTTTCCCCACAACTTCGATCGTGTGAAATATATATATATATTTAAAGTAAGTTTGCCTATGTCACTCCTTAGCATCAGGTATCATCCACCAGTGAAAATCTATTCAGTCGTTTCAAAGATTACTTGGAACAAATAGACAGATAAACAAAATTTAAAAATTGATTTATGTAAGTACCGTATATCTTTACATATTCATTGAGTGAAAAGCTATTAATTTGGAATTACAAACAGGCACTTTAAATTTATTTATATGTATAAATAAATCCTTTTCAAACTGCAAAAAATACTTTAAAATAGACGAGAAATTTTCAAGATGGTGAATTTCTACCAAAGTTTGCATGATTCTTAAGTAAGTTCAATATACATTTATTTCAGCGAAGATCGCCCTCTGTAACTTTTCATACAATTTCCATTTTCACTTTAGCAAAGTACAGAACAGGCTCCTTCTTAATATTTAATGTAAACTGAAAACACAAGCTATAAGATTTTCACGGAATTGTATACTTTCTTTTCTTTTGTACATTATCAGAACAACACTGTGAATATCCGGTTTCTCAGAGTAATAATAATTTGATATCAGTTCCATATTAACTTTCCTGATTGGTCGATGGCCTTATTGGTAACAATCACATTATTTGATAAAGTTGACATCTTATATTTTATCTTTCCATAAACCAGAATTAAGTATAAAAGTTGAAATTAAGTATTTGGTCACCACTCTGAAAGATGGGTGTGAAATTAATGGTCTAAACCTGAATGTAGATAAGACGAAAGTTCTGATGGTGGATGAAGTGGTATATGAATCTGGTGGATGAAGTGGTATATTTGGGAAGTATGTTTAACAGAGACGGAAGATACAAATTGGATGTGGAAAGGCGTATTGCTGCCGGTAAGAGAGTCAATGGTGCTTTGGCTGCATTGTTGAGAAACGTCAGCATAACTGCACGTTTGGCTGTACACAATGCGGTTTTGCTACCGACGCTGCTATACGGCAGCCAAACGTAGGTAACACAGAAGAAGAATGTAAGAAAGATGGATGCTATGGAGATGCGATTTCTTCGCAGAATATGCGGAGTCAGTCTAGCTGATCGAATCCGCAATGAAGAGATCCACAAAATGGCAGGTACTAGCGAAAATGTCACGGTGAGAATGATGAAGAACGTGCTCAGGTTGTTTGGGCACGTCGAACGAATGAGTGATGAAAGAATGGTAAAAAAGATTTATATAGGAAAAGTGAGCGGTAAGAGAGATAGGGGGAAGCCTCGAGTGACCTTCGAAAACACAGTATCTATGATACTGGAGGAAGGTCAAAAGTAACGGAGGAACGTAAAAAGCATGAGGACCCCCCGGAGGGCATGTATGAAGAGGTTGATGTCTGTGGCCGAGGCGAAAGAGGCGAAGGCGAAGCGGCAGAAACACTAGTCTTCCATATAACATTGTCAGATGACAATGTATGTATAATAGAAGAATAAATAACCATCAAATACATTATAATTGTAACTTTGTAAAAACCAACTTGAATAAATTTAAACGATCGCTAAACGGTTTATAAAACGTAAATATTTTTTTCAAACTTGTGGTTAATGTTACCGCATAAATATTTTTCCGCACCGCCTAGCGTTTTACTGAATTAGTTGATGCAATGATATTATTTAAATAATATTGCACATATATATATATATTAGTAAATAACCTAATTGACAAAAAAAGTGCTGATTTTTATATCAATGCGATTAGAAGTGTTTGAAATGAATTGATGCTCAAAATGAAATATATTTGAAATGAAATTTTATTTTATCGTAAAAATCTAGTTGAATTCGAAATGTTAAAGTATTGATATTAAACTCAACCATCAAATCAGTAGCGAGTGCAAGATTTGATTGCATTTCATTTGTGTAAGCGATTTGGGAGCTGTCACAGTACTTTTACTGTCAAAAAACTAATTTATTTTAGATTAAATTAGTACATTGCATGATATTCATGATACAACAGCACCAGAGCCATCTATAATTTTTTTAATGAATAATTCATTTTATGTTCTTGTAAAAGTCTAGTCTAGTTTATAGTGCATTGCCCATTATATCCAGGATACAATGACTGGATCACATCCCATCCCTGAGTACCCTTAATCCGCAGCGACCTGGATTCGCTTTGAAAATTTTTGCTTTGTTCCCCTCCTTAGAGGCGGTAACTTCAATTTACACATTTAATTTATCACGATAGCTTTGGTGCACAATTTTAATATACTAAAATTAGGGAAGCGGATTTATGAGTTCATTTCGTCGGAAATGTACGGCTTTATACTTTTAGCGTCAGCTTTGGGAATTAAATATGTTAAAAATTAATATTCCGTTTAATTAAAATATATGAGGATTCGAACTATTAATAATTTTATACTAGCTTTCAAATATGTCATAAATAACTGGTAGGGAACATGAAAATGAAAAGTAAATAAATTTTTAATTGAACCGTGTAACTATTTCTAATGAGAAAAGTATTATCTTAGAGGTAATAAATCTTTTCCTAGTGTCCATGTGTGGGTTTGTCTATAATAAGTATTTGGTTACACACATATATAACATAGTCCATACTATATATTATATTGTAATATAACTAGGTAATATTACAGCTTGTTGCTTATTCACTAATGTCTTTCATACAATGATGTAAACTCAAGCTGGAGTAACAATGATGCAATATTAAATTAAAAACTTTTTATTTTATATTTACTTCAATGGCGTTTTGTAATTTCATATATTTTATATTTACGCGCTAAAAATTCTTTTGTGCTTTCTCTCATTAATCAAATAGCTTATATGTATTTTTGGAGACACAAGACTGAAAACTTTGCCATTAACATTTAATATTTGGAAGGTAATTTAAAGGAAGATACACCAACCAGGAACTTAACATCAAATTTCAATATCTTATTATAGACAAAACATAATGTTATATTGTAAACTAGAAAATATTTCATACTATATTTTGTAATATTTAAATTAACTGACATATTTAAATACCATTAGAAACATAAATACAGGGTGTTTTGTAGAGGGTCCGACAAACCAAGTGAGCGTGTTCAGGTACCTATTTAGAGAATACAAGTTGGCCAAAAAAAATCCCTGACCTCCTATTTTTTTTTAAAGATTATTTTGTATATTTTTAGTTTTTCACCGAAATTGTACCTAATCACTAAAATAACATTTCTTAAATCCGTTTTAGACCGGATGTTTTTTTTTGTAATTTTAATCTCAAATGCATGCTTAAGCCACGAAAAGCAAAATTAGATACAATCTGAACGACCTAACTGATGTAGAACTCATAAAGTGAAAAAATAAGTTTAAGCTTGACATCTAAGTTCAACTTTCACAATGATCAAAAAAAAATACCACTAGCGATTCTGGAGGTACAACGACATAAAAAAATGCTATAATATAATACTTATCGGCTTGTTGAGTAAAATTAAGATTCAAGGTAACATCATAACAACAAACAAATGTATTACGTTGGTATTATGGTTAACGTTGACTGTTGTTGCTGTTGCTGTGTGGACTCTTTCTGTGAAGACATGACGGAGTTTTTAACGAAGAATACGCCGACATGGTTTTTGTCTACGGCCGAGCTGATGGGAACCCACTTGCTGCTCAAAGAATGTACAGAGAGTCGTACCCCAACAGACGTCTGCCTCATCACACCATATTTTCAAATACTTTTCGGAGACTGCGGGAAACTGGTACCCTACATTTAAGGGAAAAACGCCTGAACAATAGACAGCATCGTGTCGTTGTAGATGAAAACATTCTACAAGAGTTCGATGCAGATCCCACCACCAGCGTCAGAAAATTGGCCCGTAACTTGTGAGTTTCGACATGGAAAGTTTGGACAGTAATTAATGCAGATAGGAGGCATCCTTCTCACTACACTCCGGTGCAAGGTACATTTAATTTATGATTGTAGTAGTTTTTGTAGAGCGCACTCTACAATAAAAATAATTGCTGTACCATTTGCCACTCTGATGTTCACATACAGGTTTATTTTGGTTTCAGGTTTAGTAGTAGGGGACCAAGAGCGCGCTTGCAGTTCTGCCGTTTTCTTTTACATACAACATACTCTGGACAGATGAATTAAAATTTTCGAGAGAAGGGATTTTTAATCAACACAATCTACACTTATGGGAATCGCAAAATCCTCACACGACAAGAGTGACCTCACACCGAAACAAGTCTTCGGTCAATGTATGGGCAGGTGTTATTGGGAAAGACCTCGTTCCTACGAGTTCCCCATTATCTCCCAGATACAGTAAATGGCGAAAATTACCTGGAATTTTTAATCAATTCTTAATCAACTTACCGGAATTAATGAGCCACCTGCCGATTTTTGAAGATGACCGGGCAATCATATTTCAGAATGAAGGCTGCCCGGCACACTACCGAAACATTGTAAGCGAGTATTAAGATGACTGCTTCCCCCCTTCATGGATCACGAGGCGTGTCCCAATCAAATGGCCCGCACCTTCCCCAGACCTAACACCGCTCGATTTCTATGTTTGGGGACGTGCTAAATAGTTGGTGTAAGAGGTCGAAATCACAACAAAAGAAGAATTAACGACACATTTGCAAAAATTAAAGCAGAAATGAGTCTAAACACCAAAACAAAAGAAATACGTCGTAAGTGCCATGCGTGTATTCGTAAGCTGTATTCGAACAGGATTTGAAATATAAATAATTTTGGTTAATTTCTGTTGTTTGTACTTTTGTTGGTACCTCATATATTGAACAAGCCGATAAGTATTATAGCATTTTTTATGTCGTTGTAATAAGTGACAAATGGAGAACTTTTTTAATGCACACTACCTCCAGAATCGCTAGTGGTTTTTTTTAATCAATGTGAAAATTGAACTTAGATGTCAAGTTTAAACTTATTTTTTCACTTTATAAGTTTTACATCAGTTAGGTCGTTCAGATTGTATCTAATTTTGCTTTTCGTGGCTTAAGAATGCATTTGAGATTAAAATTACGTGAAAACATCCGGTCTTAAACGGATTTAAGAAATGTTATTTAAGTGATTAGGTACAATTTCGGTGAAAAACTAAAAATATACAAAAAAAATCTTTAAAAAAAAAAGAGGTCAGGGATTTTTTTTTGCCAACTTGTATTCTCTAAATAAATATTTATTATGCTGATGTCACGAGAGCGTTTTGACATGTACAGACTCGGCTGAACTAATTATCACACTGCGTCAACGATTAGTGTCAAATATTAATGACTCCGGAGACACATAAAGACCTCTTTGAACACCATAATAAGTTGATATAATCTTTTATGTCAGGAATAAAGCTTACCTTCAACGAAAATATAATAATCAGTATATCTATTCAATTGAAAAAGAAAATCTCTGTCAAATATTAAAATATAAAGCAGTGTAATATTTTATTTTATACCCAACAATGACAACAATGGATAATTTAAAATGCATTCACATTCTTCTTTTAAATCGTAAAGACATTTACTAAACAGATCAAACAAACCTTGCATTCAAAGATCGGAGGTCATACGAACGCTCTGTCCTACAAATTCCTCTTTCAACATTTAATTTTGTCTGTCATAAAGGTGGTGAAATTCACAACGTCAAAGCCAAGTATAGGGATGATATTCACTTAATTAACTTCACCGAGATAGTAGTTTTACGCTTTGAGTAGCGTCTCGTTTGTGTTAAATCACTGTATTTAATTACCACTGAATTCTTATTGTTTTGACTAAATTTAAAATAAGATGGTATAGTATTTAAGTTACTATACTTACGAAGAGAAATAATTCTCAGTTTTAACTTTAAAATATGTGCTGAGTATAAAAGCGTTTAGACTTTTTGCTTCCAACTGCTACTAAATTATTTAGAAGAACGTGTACTAATTGCGCCATTCTTTTCATAAGGTAACAGCCTATTACGCTGAAGATCTCAGAGTGAATTTTAAGTTAACTGTCACAATAAGAAGAAAATATTTCCACTGTACTAAATGCAAGCAAATGATGATTTTAAATAGATTCAAATAAATTGTTATATATATTTTGTGACATTTTAAAAATATTCGACTTGTAGATACTGTCTGGTGAACAATAGTTTTATGGTTAGATTGTCAAATGGAACAATCCTTTGTGTGATTTATTATTATTTTTTCAAATTAGGATGTCCGTCTGTTGTCTGTCATTTATATATTTGAACCACTTTAACAAGGGGAGCATTGTTCTTTAATGAAAGCGTTTTTTTTTCTTATATTATGAAGGCTGGAATATATGTAATGAATGTGTTAATTGTAATGAAAAAACAGTCATTCATCGTAATAATTTGTAAGAGGCAACGAACCCCAAAATTAATTGCGGTTAGGCGTCGTTCGGTGCAACCGCAAATGTACTTAACGTCAATGCATACGTTAAATGTTATGTGACATATATAACAATCGGTGCTAAAAGAATCTTTTGAAGTAAGTTCTGTTTAACGATAGTAGCGGGAAATTACAGTGTTTGTTTAACCTAACTCTTAACAGAGAATCGCAACATAATTAAGCTTTGTTTCCATTGAAACTACAGGGTGTGGAGCCACAGAGCTGCGTGCTAGGGTTGTGCATTATACACGTGTTACACTCGTATATGTAACAACTTTGAAGTTTGAATGTTCGTTCTGGTATAACATCTACTGTGTGGTTTTTATTTATTTTATTAAAAAAAGCCATGTTATGTCGTATTTATGGCAGGCTATCTTATTTTTTTCCTCATATGAACTGAGTCATGCAAAAATATGACAACCCAACAATGATAAATTAACAGTTAATGGATATTACTCATTTAAAAACAAATCTAAGTTTTATTAAGAATTTTAATTAATGAATTTACTTGAAAAGAAAGATTCCATTACGTTGAATAAATATTATAGAAATACGATATAATATATGAAAATGGAGAATCGAAAAAATATGCTTGAGTGTACGAACTCGTTCTCTTCTTTCTGCCCTTATCCCATTTTGGGGTCGGCACTGTATGTTTTTTCCTTTCATACTCTCCTGTTATTCGCCATCTCTGTACACACTCCCTTCTTCTCCATATCGTCTTTCAGGTAATTCATCCATCTTTTTTTCGGCCGTCCTCTACCTGTCCATCCCTCCATTACCATACCTAGCACTCTTTTGGTCACGTGCCTTTCATCCCTCCTCATAACATGCCCATACCATGATAAACGGCTACTTCAAATTTTTTCTGTCACTGGCGCTACTCCTAAGCTTCCCCTAATATACTCATTTCTTATTCTATCCCTTCTTTTCACGCCACACATCCGTCTTAACATTCGCACTCCATTACATGCAAACGCTTTTCATCCATCACCTTCATCACCCAGCACTCAGATCCATATATAACGACAGGTTTAGTGATATTTTTATAAATTCTCCCCTTTAGTTTAAGGGGAATGCGGGCATCACATGTCATCCCAGTGACTTGTCGCCATTTCATCCATCCCGTGTTGATTCTGTGCTTTACGTCCCGGTCAATATTGCAGTCGCTTTGAATCAGAGAACCAAGACAGCGAAACTCCGAGCAGACTGGTAACCGTACTCCGTCGAACAAAATAGGAACAAAACCGGAGACACCGCCGAAATCGCAGAACATGTGCTCTGTTTTGGTTCTGCTCACTTTCAGGCCGACACTCTCTAGCTTTTGTAGCCATTTTACCAGTCTACTCTGCACCTCAATCCCATCCTCGCTGACAAGAACAATATCATCAGCAAATAGCATGCACCAGGGTACCTCTTCCTGTATGTCCAATGTCAGCCAAGTCAGTTAGTCAGTGTATGAACTCATTAATAAAAAGTATAAACTTAATAACTGCCTAATAATTCAAGCTCCTATATGTAATATTGACTGGCAACTCGTTATAGCTATAAGGATATTTTTATATTTTTAGCATACTCTTTGTGTTATTCGTGTAAAAAGCTACTTTAGATGTAAGGCCATGTGTACATTGTTAGCAAATTCATTGATTATTACATTGTTAGTGTGTTACGTAGATCGTTGCACGAAACTCTCAAAGCTCAAAGCGAATATAGCTGAACTTCTCAGAAAGCGATGCTTAAGTCATTGAATACTGAATACTTAGGGGGCGGATTGAAAAGAAATTTAAAAACATATCTTGTTCATGAGTCTATAGGCTACCTACTTAGATGCTTAGCTCGTAACCGTTTAGGAATTCCTAACGATTCTAAATAGCATTCGCTACTTAATACATAGTATATATTTATTGTTGTATCAGGGTGTTGTGTGTGCGCGCCGCAAGGCAGCGTGCAGGGCGGCGTGCAGGGTGGCGCCCAGGTGCCCCCAGTGTCCCACTCCACCGCGCCCCCAGGCGTCGGCGGCGTCCGAAGGTACGAGCATGCTATCACGTATAGCTCTGAGTGTGTTTCCGACTTAGTGTGTTTGTTTGTTATAGTGACATTCAAAATACCATTTATATACAAAATAACTTTGAAATTAAAAATACGTAGCTAAATAAAAAAATAATTTAAATGTTATCGTAGATTAAATGTGTGAAAATCTTAGATTATGAAAGCATAATACCTAAATAATTTTCCTAAATAATATTTAATCTATTGAGTCTTCTACAAACAAACTTTCAAAAATCTTTGTCAAACCTAATAAGTATTAACGACTGGAACATACATTATAAGACTCCCATTATATCAAAGGAAGAATGATAAATGTAAGTAATCCATCAATTATTTCAGAGCCCGCAATCTAATAAGACAAACAAATTGCTTCAGAGCTTCAATCCTTATTAAGTACGAAGTTTCTTCAGCATTATTTAATGACTACAGTCTTACGGCTCAAGGGACTAATAAACAGACGGCCAGTGTTTATAACGCTGTAATAAAAGAATATTGCTTTCTTTGCCGAGACGTTTTAATACTAAATGAAATTGCATCAATAAATGCAATTCTAAATAAAATATTAGCATTGGTTTGAAGATAAAAATGACATAGAAAACTTTAACTTATTTTAGAAAAATAGAATTATTAAAGTTTTAAATGATTATAGAATAATATTAGATATTTTTCTCGTTAAATCGGAAACACATTCCCAGTAGTTCACAGTATTTAATTAAATGTGTGTCGTTTGTCCACTCTGTGTCTATTAACTAATAAAATAAGTTTAGTAATAAGTTATAAATAAATAATACCCCCTCTGAAATTAACAAGGAATTTATTGAATTTTTTGTGAGTTCACAGAATATAACAGAGTCACAATAAACTTTTTATTGCGAACGCTCACTTTAAGTCGAGTTGAAAGTGTAAAAGTTAATTGTGGACGTATATATGTAAGTTGTGTTTTATATGTCATCATCCGCATCGAATGGCTCCGACGAGATAATGTAAGTAACTTAATATTTAGAAAATTACATTTACCATATCTATGTAATATGAGCCAGTACGACAATGTAAACCATCGAATGTTACCGTTGGTTGACGTAAATAGTACCACTGCATGATTTACTTGCACGTTGATTGTAGTTTAAGAGCGAGTAGGTTAAAGCAGCCACTGCATAAATGAAATGACGAACGTAAATATATTTACTTGTATAACAAACTCGAGATGCCCCATTTCACTGGTATTTCAGATATACATTTACTATAAGATCTACAACTTACAATAAGATCTGCGAAATTGAATTGTTCAACGTCATGTTTGTATATACTCGTAAAAATATTTTCAATTTAATTGCAGAACGAAGCTTATTTATTACGTAATATTCGGGAGTACTGATCGTTTGAAGTGAGCATAGAAAGTAAACACGGTAGTTAATTGCATTGCATTCGCATGAACACATACTCATAGGCATCCTGCACGAATCTCAACAGATCCTTATTGAGAATGCTAACAATTCAATTTCGCTTTTTCGCTTCTATCTGTAAAAACTCCAATTTGTGTGGTAGCGTTGAATTTTGGCACGTATCCAGCGACTTTGGCTTTCGTACTACGAATTGTGATTGTGGGTATTACCATACAGATTATAGTTGGTTACGGATAAAGTATTGTGAAGCGATTCGTTTTTATATTTGGTCTTTGATACGAGTGGCGTTGTAATGTGTTTGTACGCAGATTCAGTCAATATACCAGGGGGCGTGGCTACCGAGACTGGCGTACCCGCGGCGACCCCACGCTAATCAACTCGCTGTGGCGCAGTCGGCAGCCATTAGGCATTCGGAAGCAGCTCGGTACGACCCCAGGCGGTGTACCACATTATTTATATACTCCTTATCAATGGCCGGTGATATATGGGCTGAATTAATATCAATAATGGAGTGTAAAATATTTCACTATGAATATTTTGAGATAATACCCTGATTTAATATATTAAAAATATGAATATCGTGTACAGGGAACGCGGAAGTATACATAGTGCTAGCGTTGTTGATCGGCGTTGTGACAGTAGTGGTGGGGTGCTGGCTATCGGACAACTGCTGGTCGCCGGAGCCGGAGGACGTGCTGGCGGGCGGCTGACCCGTAACGGCGGGCGCGTGCACGCACGTGTAGCGCCCGCCCTCCGCGGAGCTCAGCCCGGTCGGCCAGGGCTCACTGTCGCCCGTGCTGCCCGCGCCACCCCGCGCCTTCCTCACCGCCGCCAGACACCTCTGCCGGCGCTCCTGCCTCCGCCTCCCCTGCGATACCGGTCCCGCCTTCTGACCGGACGGAAAACATGTACCCAACGGCAGTGCTATGAGACACTGATCTGTTTGATAGACGAACATGAGCTTGTTCATTGTGTGTGAACGATGTGTCAGAGACCGGTCCGTGGAGGACGGCGTCGATCTCTCTCGTAGTTCGCTTCTAGCGGTCGCTCGATTTTAATCACTAAACTTTACCACATTACTGTCGTTTCTAAATGTATGTGCCTTGAAATGCTTTCCTCGATTCGATCTTAGACTAGAGCCTTTTTTGAACCCTTTAGAAGGAATTTCTTCTCTCGGTTTGTACGAAAATTCCATACGATAAGTGCAATACACATCATTACCGTGCCTTTACCTTTCTATAGACTTAGTGAGGGACGTAATTAACAATAGGTTTTTAATACGCTTTCCCGGACGGAAGGCAATACCATCCCGATTATTGTTTCTTTGTAATGTTCAGCTTCTTTCATTACGTTTCTTAAACAAGACGCTCTTATAATATTTATAGAGGAAAGAGTTAGGACCAAAGTCTTTCTCGTAATGCGTCAATTGGGTAACATTTAAAATCCATAATAATAGGATAGTATTAAACAATGTGAGACAACGATACGCTAACATTTAATGTAGAATTTTGATAAATTTTTGGCAGTTTGTTATACCTACCTTTACAAGATTTGAGAAATGGATATCAGGTAAATCTACCTGGATATATCACGGGAGATTTATTATTTGAACTTATGAGTATACAGTTACTTTGAATGCTAGACTAATATTTTGGTGCGTGCGATTTATCCAATGAATTCATTATTAACTCAAAAACTATTCACTTTTTGATTAAAATCTGATGTATTTTTAATTCTTTGATCATATTAATAGTTTTGATAGTTATCACGCTTCATTTGAACAGTTTACTATTAATTGATGAAATTAATGTAAAAACACTTCGGAATCACTTTATAGGTTTATTTCGTTGTAAATGTAAAAGCTTTTCCTTTATACTTTAATATATATGGATGTAAAAAGACATTCAATAAAATCCATGTGATTTTTTTTTCTAAATATACTTCCAAAAATATGTAGTCGTATAACTAAATTAATATTTGAATAGCTTATGTATTCGACCTTTTCTGAACGTTAGAAGAAACAGTTATAAAGAAGGTGCAATTTTATCTTAATAAGGAACAACAAAATCAATGTTAATTGCTTTTGAATCCAACGTATAATTAACGAGATAGGCTTTATTAAAAAAGTCATCCATCAATATATGAAAGATCAATTACCTCGAGGTATAATTAATGTTTTCAAGCATTTGTTATGTCATGAAAATACCAAATAATCATCACTCGTATTCAACAATCGTATGTTGTTATATGATCATGTATCGACATGTCTGTGGCAGAGTTCAATTGAAAGAAAACAATGTATAAACAATTATTTTATTCAACTTGTTCTTTTTGAATAACTAGTGAGGGACTGAAGAAATATTGTCGGTAATAAATTGAAGCTCATTTCATTTTTTAATGATATAGGAAAGTAAGTCCTCCATATTTTTGCCAACATTTCCACCATTGTACAATCTCCAAATACAGCATCGAATAGAGATAATTGTATTTTCATACCGTAGACCTAGAAAATAATCAAGTCTTTCTAGAAATATAACCAAATACTAGAAATTCAAGATACACATGAGCACCGCCGTATTTGCTAGGTTGCTTGCTTGCTAGGTCGCTTGCTGTAAAACCGTAACATGTTTCGCTTGAAATTGTACGTTTTACATATAAGAATGTGTCTGCTTATGGATACAACCTTCAAAATAAGGGTTTACTTAAGAACGAAAAGTTTTAAACCATAGTTACGTACATAATAACACCAGACAATGTCGAAAACATAAGCCTAATCAATTTAACACTGTAGACGTCAAGAGAAGATCGTGATATACGAGGGGAGGTCCAAAAGTTCGTGGAATGAAAGGGATCTAAATAAAATAAAACAATTTTTCCTTTTCAATATAATCACCCTTAAGCTCAATACATTTATAAGACATGAATTAATTTTTCTAAACCACTATAAAAATATGTTTTATCTTTTCCGTCAAAATGAGCCGAAATTGCCTCCCTTACCTCATTGTCGTCGGAAAATTTCCTTCCCCTTAAGTCTTTTTTTAAATTGGGGAAAAAGAGAAGTCACTTGGGGCCAGGTCTGGACTGTAGGGTGGGTGAACTAGGGATTCGAACCCGTGCGTGTGCAGAGCAGCCATTGCAATTCTGCTCTTGTGAACCGGCGCGTTGTCTTGCAAGAGCAACACACCCTTTGTTAATTTTCCTCGCCGCTTTTCCTTGGTCCAAAATCGGTCAAATTCGGTCCAAAACAATTCGGTCCAAAATCTGTGCAGGTTTATCTCCATACAACTCCACTAAATGCTTTGACGCATCGACGCGCTGCTCTTTCAGAAACGGCGTGAGCATTCTCGGTACCCATTTTGCACTGACTTTTGTCATACCCAGGTGATCATGTAGGATTCGCAAAATGGTGGTATCTGATACTCCAACTAATGCAGATAACACAGGCACACAAAAAAAAAATATCATGAACCAGAGGTGAGACCCTATTATTCTTAGGTTTTTGGGATCGCTAAAACCGATTATGATAATAAAAACTAATTTTAAATGCCCGTTTTCCCGCTAGCACCCCCTTACTACCTCTTAAGGGGTGAAAATTAAAAGTTTTGTATAAAATCAAGATAGATGTGTTTTTCTACGTTTTTTGGGATGCTGGAACCGAAAATGATAACCTAAAAATAAATTAATGACCACTATCACCCCCTACCACCCCTTACAGGGGGTGAAAATTTCATTTTTTCTATAAAATCAAGACAGATGTGTATTTCTACGTTTTTTTGAGATGCTGGAACCGAAAATGATAACTAAAAATAAATTCATGACCACTATCACCCCCTACCACTCCTTACAGGGGGTGAAAATTTCATTTTTTGTATAAAATCAAGACAGATGTGTATTTCTACGTTTTTTGGGATGCTGGAACCGAAAATGATAACTAAAAATTTATTCAAGACCTCCATAACCCATTAACACTTTCTTACTACCCCTTATGGAGAGTGAAGTTTTCCATTTTTGTATAAAATAGAGACGAATGTGTATTTCTATGTTTTTTGGTATGGAAACCGAATATGACCGAATATGAAACCAAAAGTGAATTTGATACCTCTTTTAGTCAATACCATGCCCTAACCACCCCTTACGGGGGGGGGGATAGTTTCAATTTTGTGTAAAATCAAAATGTAGGAAGAAAATTTTAACGATAAATGACATGTTTATCAAACTAGTTTGAGGTTACTCTTAGCTCTTATATTAGAAATTCAAATGCTTTATCGATCAAAAGTATCTGATATATATTCATGATTTAATTCTCTTACTTAATACTCTTAGCGTAACCCAGCAACAACGGCGTGGACGTAGTAGATTTCTGTTCCCTTTTGGGGTGCTGGATTAAAGTGAGTCCCCTTGCCTCTCACTATCCGGGGTGCTGGATTAAAGTGAGTCGCCTTGCCTCTCACTATTTAGCGTCTACCTATTTCTGCGATCACGAACTCTCATGTTTTCAAAAGATCTTCTGAGTGGTTTCCTTTTATTGGCTCTTCTGTTCTGGAAAATCTCTTTTTAAATTCCAACAGTAGTCTGCTAACATATTGACATCCCATTTACCCTGATAGCGCTGTTCCATTGTCTTAAGATCCTGATGGAACCTTTTACCTTGCTCCTTACTGTAGTCTCAAAAATTGTCAGGAAAATAGTCCCTTCTATTTCGGAGGCATAGAATTAGGTTCAGTATCTTTTAGTCTCTTAAATTGTCAGGAAAATAGTAACAATTCTATTTTGGAGGCATAGAATTAGGTTAAGTAAGGGGTGGTATGGGGTGATAGTGGTAATGAATTTATTTTTAGGTTATCATTTTCGGTTTCAGCATCCCAAAAAATGTAGAAAAACATATCTATCTTGATTTTATACAAAAATTTCAATTTTCACCCCTTAAGAGGTAGTAAGGGGGTGCTAGCGGGAAAACGGGCATTTAAAATTAGTTTTTATTGTCATATTCGGATTCAGCGATCGCAAAAACCTAAGAATAATGGGGTCTCCCCTCTGGTTCATGATGTTTTTTTTTTGTGTGCCTGTGTAATTGTTTTTTCTCCAAACGGCCATCCTCTAGTACAATTTTCTCTACTTTTTCGATGTTGTCCGATGTGGTGGCCTCAACTGGCCTTCCTGAGCGGGGGTCGTCTTCAATTTACTCTCGACCATGTTTATAAAGACCATGCCACTTGTAAATCATTGATTTATTAGGGCACTGTTCCCTATAAACGACTCCCATTTCATTCAAAATGGTTTGAGCGTTCTTTCCTTGCTTGGTAAGGAATTTTAACACAGCGCGGTGTTAAATTTTCTCCACAGTTTCAGTTTTCGACGGGATTGACTTGTTCAGCAGGCGACTGTTCGTAAACGAATGGTACAATCGGGTTGAAACTCGGTATTTATACTAATGATGAGTCTCCAATTCGTATGACACCAAGCGAGCGCCCCTATCTCAACTCCATCTTCTCCATTCCACGAACTTTTGGACCTCCTCTCGTATATACAATCAGACTTACGTCACACGGGAAGATATAAAAGCTTTCTTCGTTCCGAAGCTGTCACAAATATAGCTTTCTATTTGCGACATGCACAAAGCATCCAATGATACCTATATACCTTTGTAATTTTTTTAATTTCTTTATTATATACCCTGAAACTAATTAGTACCTCTGCAATCCAGAATAACGCCTGTAGCTTGAATTTTAGATAAATCTAGCAATTTGCTTTTCTAGTGATCTTATTATCAATAAAGAGTTGCTCGTCTATTTGTTTAAGGTTTTGATAAGTTTGCTTAACTCCTTGCTGCTAAGACTCATTGTTTTTAACTATCCATTCAAGAAAACTTGTATTTTTTATTAAATTTACATTAATGTAAAATGTTTTCTTATAAAAACTGATGTTCTAGTAACTTTTACAAGATTGGAAATTATTGTTATTAATTAGCCTTCTTAATAAATATATAGTTTTATTATTGATATTGTAACACGTATGATAAATTGTTTTAGTAATTAAAACAGACACATTATGGGCGACCGGCTACGAATATAAAAGGTAATACACACAGTTCTAGACATGTTCTTAAAAAGACAGTTTTATAGATATGCGACATGCACTGTTATGTTATTAAACAAACCCAACAACTCACAGACCTATTGAGTGATTAAAGCTGTCTTTCTAAGCTTAATAGTAAAATACAGAGAGAGATGAATAAAGTCTCTAGTCGTGGTTGTAATTTCGGTTACATTACGCGTTCGGTGTGAGGCGTCGTGTTGAATTTGTAGATTATAAGATACCCGACTGAATAGTCAACATTTTTTATGAATTGTATAAATAAGTTAGTGTAGTGCGTACAATTAATATTAATACACGTATAGTATAAGTTTTAATTAAGTGTACCTGCTTAATGTTTCCGTGAACGTCGGAGTGGAGAAAAAACTCTTTCTAATCCAGGTCATTAGTTTTAATTTCAAACAGATCATCTATATTCATTCACACTTCACATTTCATCACATTTCATCGTTTAATTTTTTAATGATAAATGTTTTTATAATAAATGTGCATTTATAAATAATTCACTTAAGATAGTAATAATGTATTTCTTTTTTAAAGAACTGAATTTTAGATGATTTAGCATCTCTCACGATTTTGCATTTATTCTCATATATACTGAGATAATATTCATGTATGTGTGTGTAATTTAATATTGTGTGTGTACACGTGGTGCATAGTGATTATGTAATACTCGATCGAATTTGCAAATAAATATCAGTAAGTTTTATGAATTGTATCACCTTCTCCAGTGTTGTGTTGTTTCAAATTTGTCAACAATCACCTTTTATCTAACCAGAAATGTATTTATGTGCAAATTCGACATATTCATAGGTTATTGTGAATATTGTAAATACAACCGCCATGTTTGTACATGTGGTGACAGCTGGCTTGGCTGAATTAGGAATTGAGAGAAACTAAGCTCAAGATAATAGTTAGTACATTATTATTATGTCATTTGTCACGGATAATTCGAATAAATGTAATGTAAAACAGCAATTACTTCTTTTTCTCCAAAGTAACAATCTATACTTAATTATACAGAAATATAACACAAATTATGTGTACTATTCCTAACTATTGATATTTTGATAATTTATTTTTAAACTATTCACCAGCAACTACTAAATGCCGGTTTAACTATGACGAGATTAGTAAGAATGAAGAATAAAATTTTATTATAATGCAGATATGTATACCAATAAGTCTTAGAGAAAATAGCCCATTCAATGCAAGATTTAAAGGAGTAATGAATGAAACTGTTTCATAAAGAATTAGTCTGCAGCGTGCTCAGCGGAGAGGTGACGTGGAAAGGCTCTCCACTCTACGCCTGTGTAGCGGAATGGAAACGAAACTAACTACATTTTGTTTGTTTTTATTCAAGTTTAAAATCTACTGAGTTGCAAGTGTCATGTAAACCAAAACACCATATTTATAAAATATATATGTATGTATGTTACAAGTTATATTTTCAAATGGACATAAAAAAGATATTATTTAGTGCTCAAACAGTCGAGGTTCATGGATATAAAAAAAATAATTAGAACTCTCTTGTGCAAACAAATTTGCTCACAAACTAACAGGAACTAAAAATTCAAGTATTTTCAGTTTTTAATAAAAAAAATTTGTGGCATTTTTTTTTCTACGTCTATAAAATATTTTTCTTTGTACCTCGGAAAATTTTCAGTCGGTTAATTGTCAAAAATTACTCACAACCTAACATAGTACTAATATAATTTTTCTATCAAGATAGTCAATTACTAGACATTGCTGTGTGAATTTATTGTAGCTATTCTTATGTTTATAATTACATGTAGGTATACACACAAGTATATTAACGATGAAGACAAACAAAATTTAAATTAAAAATGTTAAAATAACTAAAATTTAAACTCAACTCCAAGCAAAGCGCACACTAGTGAAATCATTAAACTGCAAAAACATTTTGACAGCATCGCGACCACAAAGTACGTGCTACATCTCGGAGTGTTGTTGTCTCGACACTCATTAATTCTGTCGAAAGCCACAACTTTAACGAAAAAGGCCATCAACTAAAGTGAATCTTTGCTCCCTCTTTTTAGTATTCCGTATAATGTTTGTTTGTTGTTACAATTTTATTTGCAACTTTTATTTATTCTTCGTTACTTTTACTAAAATTTATTACAAGATACTGTGTTTCTTTTGTTTAGCTTACGTAACTCCTGAGCTCACTCTCACTCATCAAAATGTATCCTGTAGAATACTGAGAGACTGCAAGTTCTACGTCTGTGTTTGAGACTAAAAAGACATTAACCAGTTCCGGCTTTGTATAATGTTAGTAGCGGGGCCGGTATGAAGTATTGTCGGACCTTTGCAAGAATACAAACCTCCTTGCTTGTTTGCTTTAGTTCTAGTTTCAATGCACTGAATTAAATCGAGTATCGTGAAAATTTCTATTGTATTCTTATCAATGTATTTCCAATATTCATTTTGGAAAGCAATAACCGAAGGCTTTTGGCGGTAAAAAGAAACGTCAGCGTTTTGGTGGCGTTGAATTTATCAAAATTGGCATTGCCCTTCGCGGAAACTGCCTGAAGTTTTTCACTCAAACGCTGCACCATGGCTTCTCTCTCAGACGGTACTTGATCCCGACTGGCTCGAGGATATAGCAGATATCTTTCTAATGTCATCTGCGTATCCAAAGATACAGGGAGTGAGCAGATCGTTATTATGCAAGAAAAAAAGAGTTGCAGAAAAAAGGACTCCTGAGGCATTCCGGCATTTGTTGCTTAACAGCAAATGCGGGAATGCCTCAGAAGTCCTTCTGAAGAACATCCTTCATCAAAAACTTATTTTACCATTTCTTTCCGTGGTGTCGTTCGAGTCCACAAAGGGATCGGTTTTCCAGAGGATGAGCAGCAGTGTCTTTTGCTTACCATAACTTCTTAATAGGATCACCAACTCGCCCGTAAGCATGGCGATTATGGCATATTCCCTCTTAGATTTTGAAGCAAAAAAAACATGCTCTAGTCCCCAGCGGTCGAGCTCTTCCTGGCTAAAGTAGGCCAGGACAACAAAAGCGGGGCAAGGGGTGCAGAGTATTTCCCGGCAGAGTTCTGGCTACCACTACCAGCGACGATTTGCCTAGACAAGACATTGCGGCGGCGATGCGGTCTGCGGACGATAAATTGGATATCATGGGTCATTAATTGTACATATGTTATTGAACTAATCCATATTAAGTTCGTTATTACCTGACATATGGTATCGTGAGAGACTTCAGTAATTTTTATACTATATATGACAATGATATCTATTTGACTAATTTTAAGAAGACAAAAATCAAAAGACAAAATGATTTAGATGGTCTTATTCAGGTAATGAATGGAAGTAAAAAAAGTACTCAAAATAAGTCTTGAATGCCTATGTTCGAATGTTGATACTTATTTAGATATTATTCAAGATCTTCAGATGTAATTAAAAAAATATTGTTTCTTCACCTATATTTCTTTATCGATATGTTTAAAAATAATGAGTAAAGAAAATTATTTATCTATTCATCATGACCCAGTTTCTAATAACAACTATGACGAAAAACTACTATGCAATTTTGATTAATAACATACTATTATCTCTATACTCTATTTACCATTTATTTATTTATTTATTTTAGCTTCACACCATTCCTTGCGGGGTAGCCAGAGACAACGGAGCGCCAAACGCTACGGTCCTTGTATACCTCTTTCGCCTCGGCCATAGACACCAATTAATGATTTTTACGTGACCTTCCTCCAGTATCGTAGATACTGTATTTTCAAAGGTCACTCAAGGCCTCCACCTATTTCTTTTCCTGTATAAATCACTTTTCCTGTATAAATATTTTTTACCATACTTTCATCACTCATTCGTTCCACGTGCCTAAACCTGAGCACGTTCTTCGTCATTCTCATCGTGACATCTTCGCTAGTACCTGCCATTCTGTGGATCTCTTCATTGCGGATTCGGTTAGCTAGGCTGACTCCGCATATTAGCTCCGTCCTCCACCTCCTTCAGTTTGGAACACGGCGGATATCTTTATTGCGGATTTGGTCAGCTAGACTGACTCTACATATTCTGCAACGAGATCGCATCTCCACAGCATTCTTCTTTCTTACATACAACAATAAAATTAATATTTGACGCCCGAATTCCGTATTATATTTATTTAACATAGAAACCAGTAATGAGAGATATAAAACGAACTTCACAAAGTACTGGATCCGTATTTTTATTTTAACTACGTGTCCTTTATAGCTGTAGATTACTGGAGCGTTATTTACCATTTCGTATTACTTTCTCAACCATCCATTACTGACAGGTCCTGTAAATGAGATGGCTTTAACAGATGGTACTACTTTTCATTTTTGGTTTACTAAAATCTTCTTTAATATCTTTAGGTAATAATAAAAAATATTGTTGTAGTGCTTAATAAGTCAAAGATCATAATTAAATTTATATTGATGATATAACGCTGTTATGTAATTATTTTGTTCAATATGTATTCATTGGAGTACAATGTTAGTATAACACAATGTTACACTTAATAATTCTTACATATAATTATATCATTATACTAATTATATATAGTATACATTATAGTAATACAACTCATACACTAATCTTTCCTAACATTAAGAGTTTTCAGAGCTACTCGTAAATTTAGCATTGATGCGACCACACAAGCTACGGTGTAGGCTTTGTTTGATATAAACTCATAGAGAGTATTTTATCTACCGACGCACTGATGGTCATAGTATAGACACTAGTCTATATTATATTATATTAATATTAAATCACTCTTATCACAATATTCCTTCTGTCTATATTCTATGCTTGTATTTTTACAATTAATTATAATAAAAGTACTCAGTGACATTACGGATATATTTAGCACGACCTTATATACTATTATTAAGTGACTGAAAAGATATTTTCAACCAAGTGAAGTGAACCCTCCTTTATATTTATAGCCCTGTATCGATATAATGTCCCATTCATTTAATCTCTATGTAAGGTGTAGTTCGGGACACAGACTAGAAGCCTATAAATATAATACACATTTACCTATCTTTACTTGTCACTTGTGACCTTTATGAATATTATATTGTATAAAATGTTATTTTCTTTTCATACAGACCATTGAAGTAAATTATTGAGCGAAGCGAACGAAGTGAGCGGAGCGTTTTACTGGAGACTTTTTGCATTCTTTGTCACGAATTGGCTCAAAATTTATTGTTATAAGTTTGTGTAAATTTTAAATATTGCGAAAGAGAAGACTTCGATCTTGTCTTCTATATTACAAGTAAAAATTTAAACTACACAATGTTTTAGACGTAAATATAAACTATTATTGAACGTGTTCTTCTGTTAATATTTGTAGATTTTTCTAAAAACTAAATTTCCTAAATCACTTTCCTAACAACCATTACTGAAAGCAATGTATTAACTATATCTTCTAATGCACTCTAGACGTGGTTTAATACATAAGTTATCAGACTTCGTGTGAAGGATCCGCACACCGGAGGTGTTATCACTGCACATACTGTGTTATATAAACTGTGTTATTCATTAAACCTGGTTATTTAGTGTTATTTTTGTTATGTATAATAAAAATTTGTTAAAAAATAGTTTTATCTTCACCGAGGTGACATTTTTTCGTTTTTTTTAGTAATTCTGACCAATATATCTAACTTTGAAAAATAAAATAATAATTTAAAAATGCCACAACCTCAATTTTGTTTAAAATTATCTACAAACACGGGATATACTTAGAACGAAGGATGAAAAACAGATGTCACCTCTGCAATAAAATTATTATTTGCATTATTTTTCGAAAATAGCCAATGATGAAATTTTAACATGACATGAGAGTAATATAATCACACTTCTATAATAACATTATAATAAAATATAGAAAGTGTTTCATACAAAATTGGAGATAAAATTATTCAAGTTCAATTAGCTGTGTTAAAGTCAGGTTTACACGTAACGACATACACATTGATTAACAGATTAACGAATTACTTGAAATGTACTTGATAAAGTGTAACTTCAACCAAATTAGTACTTTATTCTATAAAAATATGAATATACTTCGAAATATGATATTCTTACCTATACTTTTAATCGTAATATTTAACTTAAATAAAAAAAAGTATGTGAAACCAATTTGCAGAAGCGATGAATCGGAATAAATAATTTGTCAATCATTCAACTCTACATTTATTTCTCTGATACATGTACCAAAAAAGATAAATAAACTAACTGTGTTTTCATTTCTTAGGGTTATCTAATTGGTAATATCTACTAGAAATAAGTAATCAAATACACTATTCATTTATAAACAAAAGACTAATTAATGTTAATTCAATTGTATTTTTATTAAGTGTCTCAATTTTCTATATGATACGTTCTTATTTCTTATGTTAACTCTTTATAAATATTAAAAAATATAATGAGATTAATTTTTGACAGCCATATTTATAACGTATTCATTAATAAAAGATTTTGTTTTGTTGATATTAAACGAAAGACGAGTTTTTGAACACAGGACAAAAACTGCAGGCAGTATTGTCACAACCTCGTCAACTGTTTTATTTTTCTATTTGTAAGGTTATATGATGTTTTAATTCAAACTACTTAATGCTTTCAGCGGGCTATGTGTAAATCGTTTTGACAGTATAAAATATACACGTTCCAGCAATTACTTGCTAGACATTGACGAGGAATTTCTAATCAAAACAAAGCAGACGATATATCAGAATACTCGATATTACACGCATGTAGTATTCAATAAAACATCCTGAAATTATTAATTAATTACACCTACCAATTCTCGATTCACAAAATAAAAACTGGATTGACTTTCTAAAAGCACTAATAATCAAGTAAACATAAATTAGAACAATAATGGTTAAGGTTTGCGTCGGTAACTACCGATTCGTTATGAGCGTGGTGTGTTGGCGGTTGCCGCTTCTAAAAAGAAATATGGCCGCCTCACTGCCAACTGTCTGATATTCCGCTAGAATGACAACTGTCAAATCTCTTTCCGGTCTATTTCGACAGATAGCCTTCTGTATGCACGCAGATGTATGAAGAAATATTTGTAATTGCCGGTTTTAGCGAGGGTAAAAATTCGATCATTATTGAAAATATACTGAAAATATACGCATAATCGCTTTTTCGGAACATCTTCTTATGGAAACATATTAATAGTTACATATATATTGTAAATGGTGGCAGAGTCAAATTGAAAGAAAACAATGCATATACAATTATTCCATTAAACTTATTCTTTTTCATTAATTAGTGAGAGGACTGAAGAAGTATTGTGTATGCAGGTAATAAATATAAGGTACTTTCATTATACAATGAAATAGGAAAAGAAGTCTTATATATTTTCAACACTACTTACAATATTTATATCAGTATCGAACATTTTCATGTTATTCGATATTCTTTATTCATAGAGGTCTTTATATTTTCACCCCTTGGACCTAGAAAATAGACTGTCTAAAACATAACCAAAATTATTTCAGAAATTCAAAATACCCTGCCATATTTGCTCTGCAAATTTGCAAAATTAAACTCACTTGCTGTAAAGCGAGAACATGCATCGCTGGGTATTACACGTTTTACATATAAGGATGTGTTGGCTCTTGGATACAAACCAAATATATAATCTTACAAAGTCAGCGTTTTCGGTTAACGTTATTACGTATATAATAAATAACATGAGATAAAGTAGAAAACATAAACATAATCAAGGTAACACTGTTGACGTCAATAGAAGATGACGAGATAATTTAATACTATCAAACCTACGTCACAGGGGAAGCTATAACAGGATATACCGTTCTAAAGCTGACGCTACCCTTCTACAAATGTAGCTGTGTATTTGCAACGGCAATAAAGCATCAAGGTCATTTGTGATAATGATTTTTAAGAACATGTTTTTATCTTTGTGTATTGCCTTGTTCGTAGCCGTATTCGTAGTAAAATAATTTATTGTACGGCTTATAATATTAATTAAGCCAGATTTCAAAAAAACTTTAAATATTTAATAATGAATGAATTTTTTTGAAAGGATAAGTTAAAAACAATTAATTTATCAATACTAGCAACTTTTTAATAAGAATCTTAAGACCAAGAAGAAAAGCCGGTGCATTTTTTTTTTTCTTCCAGACTCAGACGTTATTCTGGATTGCAGAGGTAGTAATTAGCCTCAGGGTATATAATAAAGACAGTCACAAAGGTAATAGTAACGGGATACTTTGTGACCGTTGCAAATATAAAACTATGTTTGTAAAAGGTGTCTGTCTGACTTTGTAAAGATTTATTCAAACAAGTAAAGTTTTCTTTATATATTGATAGCCCTATATCGATACAATATGTCATTTATTTAATGTCAATGAAAGGTGAAGTTCAGATCACAGACTGGAAGCCTATAAATATAGTCCACATTTTTACTTGTCACTTGTGACTTATGAATATTATAGTGTAATGTAAATATAATTCATTTTATTATACACCATTAAGGTACATCGTTTGGAAAATAAAGATAAAACTTTGCTACAATTATTTTTTGTGAATACAGAAATCAATATTTCGTTTAGTTTAGCAGTGCAGTATATATAAGATTAAAAATTAGCAAAGCAAATCGTCTCAACTGTCTAACTACAGTGTATACTTTCAAATTATAACTTTTTAAAAATAATCTTTCCCTAGTTATTTTTTCTAGAAATAACACCAGTCATACCATAGCCAAAAAATCAAGCACTTGTTATATTCATATTTTATTAACTTTATATAACACATATCCTATGTGTGTACACTTTTCATATTTTGACTGTATTAAATAGCTTATTTATTTTTTCTATTTACTATGTAACGAAAGACGAATTTTGCGGCCATTGTCACATTGTCCACTGTTGTGTTTTTTATTTGCAAGGTTTTAGGTGCTTTCAGTCTGATAGTTGTGTAGAAGTTTTAGACATAATAAAATCTAGGCAGTTCCCGAAAATAATTGACAAAAAATGGGCAGGGATATTGTATCATAACAGAACAGACGATACGTTATTTAAAGTTGATTATTTTTGTTGTTCTTCTGTTTTAACGGTTTCCATCCTTTTTTCATACTCAAAAGAGGAAATAGAGTAGACGATCCAGCATAAGGTAAGTGGGAACCGTCACCTAGTGGCATCTGCAAATATTCGTAAGTGTAGAAGTGTTCTTGTTCAGCCGTTCTTGAGGATCATGTAGGCATGAAGTATGAATGGAAGGGAAAAACTTCTAGGCCCTGCCGCTGTGAAAAGAATAATCTTAAATACTGTAATAATATGTTATAATACATTTCTGAAAAAAAAATCACATATTTCTATAATAAAGTATAGTTAGGATTTGTTTTAAATAATACTCAGTACTTGCACTTCAATGTTTAATGTCTGACAACTTGTAACAGAATGATCCGTGAACAGCATCTACAATTTATTTATAATAATCAACGCTACAACATTAAGTGAGGGTAAGTTACATCATAACCAACATACAGATGGCGCCAATTGTATGTTTTAAAAAGTGCCAATAATTAATAAGAAATTTAATACTATGTTAAATATATTTCGGTTCTAATTCTCAAAATATTTAAGATTAATTATAAATTAACATTCTAAAATAAATTGTAGTAGGTGGCGCCAATGTTTTATACTATCTTGATACTACCTTAAGAAATATCAATGGATATTTGACATGCGTTTACATTTATTAAACGATTGGTTCTTAAATATAACCTGTTATAACACGCTTTATAATATATTAATTAATATTCGTAAATCTCTTTCTCTCTCTCTCTCTGAAGGGAAAGGATCTGTCGGTTCCTTTCACTTTCATAAGGCTTCATTTAGCATACGTAATGATTATGCCCCTTTCACATATTAATTTATTTACGGAGAGTCAAAAACTTCACATTTTAATTTCAAGTAAAAGGCGATTATTCAATTAAAGAGCGTCATTCATAAATAACTCACTGTTATATGAGTTTTTTAAATCTTTATTTATTTAAGTGCTTTTGTTTATTCAAACATGTCCTATCGTATCTTACTCTAAGATTTACATACAAATTAGGCTATTAAAAACAAATTTATAAACTATTTATTTCTCTACTGATGTTGGTGACGACAGGATCCCATGAAACATATCAAATAAACAGTATAATCCAAGACCATTAACTATTGGCTTCCTTAATGTTACATTGCTATTACATTCAAGTCAAAAATGATAAACGTCCTCCACCTTTACACACATTCCACAGTTAGGAATCAGATTTTTTAATTAAAAATAAATAAATTCTTAATGAAAGTCGAGAACGCAGTCTGTGCGCCATTTTTGTTAAAGATCTATTCATATTAATTATACTGAACCAGGGACCACGAGGAGGCTGACACTGCAACGACTTATCCAAATTCCTTTTTCTATGGAACGTTGCTAAAAAAAAATTTTCACATTTCTAAAATTGTGCATTTATTATAAACTTTCATAATAAATTTTTATTACACATATCTTTTATTTATAACCTAGATTTTATTATTCAGTAAAAGATGATTCTCAACTAAACTTGAATTGTATAAGGAACATCTTATCATACATATACTAGGAGCCGCCAAACGTTCGCGGCGGGTGTTGAGCTGAGTCCCTCTCCTTTCTTCTTTTCTTGATAACTTTTGAATGACTAAACATTTTTCAATTTGTTTTCGCTATAACATCCGCGTTCGGCTCAAACATACATGAGAAATTTTTAAGCTAATTATCTCGTCGCATTCTGGAGACAACTAAACACAAAAAAGGTCTCCCAAACCGTTAAAAGCTTCGCTGACGCTCAGCTCAATAATATACTCTTTGATTTGAAATTGACTCTTAAAACTTAATGATAAGTCAGTACTGGCTTTTATTTATTCACGTGTCATTCAACTTTAAAAATGATAACGTTTCAGTTAGTAAAGTATGGCATAGCTTATACTGGAAAAAATCCAACTTAATACTAAAAAGCAAATAATATTGATCACCAAAACAGTAGACTAATATGATTGATTGAAAATACTACAATTTAATAAGACGTAACATCTGGTAATTTTAGAGGCACGAGTAGCAAGTTTGAGTCTACCTCGTGTTGCTTATTAGTGTAGTGTGCTTATGACAATAGACATTTTAAAATTATAAATAGATTTAAAATCAATAAAATTAATAAGTTAAAAACTTCGTTTGACCAAAATGGTACTAACATCACTGCCAGAATCAGATTTAAAAGTTAGTGACTAGTTAGTGTGTGTTGGAAAAGTTCCAACTCTAATAACAGTCAAAATAGAACTTCATTGGTTTGAGTTTCTCAGGTTTAGTTGTTTCATAGTTTCATCAGTCAATACTATATGATTTTGCGTTTTTGTTGCCTCTGTTTGTACTTTTATTAAGCTAAAACTATGTTTTAAGATATATTTAGACATACATACATAATATATTTATATATTATGTCCTTAAATTATTATAATTATCGTTCGTATGGTCATACAATCCGTATTTGACATGTCTGTGATAGATTCAAATTGAAAGAAAACAATGTATAAGCAATTACTTTATTCAACTACTTTTTGAATGAGGGACTGAAAAAATATTGTGTTGGCAGGTGGTTTATTTCATTTAACAATGAAATTTCAATAGAATTCTTACATAATTTCAACAATATTTACGAGTATTTACAAAATATATATTTATTTTCAAACCGTGGGTTTAGAAAATAAACAAGATAGTCTTTGTAGCCTCTATCATGTAACCTAAGTTATTTAAGAAATTCAAAATACACGTAAGCACCGCCATATTTGTTCTGTAAATTTGCGAAATTAAACTCGCTTGCTGTAAAGCGAGAACATGCATCGCTTGGTATTGCAAGTTTTACATATAAGGATGTGTTGGCTCTTGGATACAAACTAAACATATAATCTTTCAAAGTCAGTCGTTTTTGGTTAACGTTATTACGTATATAATAACATGAGACAAAGTGGAAAACATAAACATAGTCAAGGAATTAAGTTTGGTGGCAGCGAAGGATGCAAAGAAAAACAATTATTTTATAAAATTATATTAAAGAGTTACAATTAAAACTTATAGTTAATTAATACTAAAAAAAGGTGATTCCAGGTCAGCGATTGACCCAAGAATGAATATATTTTATCCTCGATTCCCATCGATGGTGAGAATGCAAGCCGTATGGTGTCGTCTTTAGGATACTCGAAGTGTGGTGTCAGCATTTAACCGTGTGAAACCAAGTTGGTTCTTACTATAACAATTGCCCTTGGCTATGCTTGCGTAACACCTCCCCCCGTAGAACAGCGACTATTGAAGACCTTCGTTGTAAATTGCGCTGGAAGTTCTGATTCATCCCTTTGAGTTTTTTGGATGGTGTGTTTCGTATGTTTAAGTCGGTATTTCCGGTATGCAAGGCCGCTAATTAGTACACATGCACCGAATAGTAACGTATATAAAGGTATTGTTGTATGGTAGACGCTTATATCGTTGGTCTTGCTTAAGTTTACTGGTGACTTTAGAATAACCTCTCTATTGGTAGCGTGAAGGTTAGTCAAATTAATGGAGTTTAATTTGAATATCAGATGTGCTGCTGAACTGAGTGTATTTTCATTAGGGACATCTATTATCTTCAAGGCTTGGCTTGGCCTTTTAGTCGATCGTTGAAGTTCGAGATGATGAATTCTGTTGGTTGAATGAAACAATCATATGGAATTATAGCGAGATAACTTCCTTGCAACATCTTGTAGATATCTTGATCGTAGGACAAGCGTACTTTAGTAAGAGTTTGAAAGCTGATGGTGTAGTGGCGATCGTCGAGTTTCTCGTAGGCTGACGTAAGTAGGGATACGGTGACTGGTTTACATTCGGGAAGTTTTTGCTGCGTAGTAACGAGGACTGTTACACAATCCGGCGATGTACGACTATGTATGTTGTGTATCTCTTCATATAGATACCCTTTAGTGAACTTCGGGCATTCAGCCTCTATGTACTTGAAATCTTTCAAATGGATTGCAAGGAATTGATGTTGGGGAACAAGAATTTCATGATTTTTGTTAGGGATTATGGATATCTTATATAAATTATATATTTGGGATTTTATAATTGGGAATTTATATACTATAACTATTTCATTTCCTACATAATAAGAACCTAATTGTATTACGTCATAATACTCTCGGGCCTCTATATCTAGTACTTTATTACTACCATACATACTACGTAGCTTTCTAATTATATTTCTAATAGAACTTAAACTAATGACATCATGATGAGCCGTGGATGTCCTTGTAAATGCTAGCACATTCCGTAACTTAGTTAACTCTTGTGACAACTTGTCAACATTATCATCGACTATGAGAATAGTTTGTCCTAAATGAGCATATTGATTGGATTCATAGATACCTTTTTTCAAACTTAGACTAATGTTTTTTACTAGTTCCGCTAATTTGTTCTGATTATCTACTATTTTATCTATTATTTTAGAGTGCTGAGTTATCCAATCTTTGGTCAGGCTTCCATGACTGTTAAATTCCGTAACTAATTTATCATCGTTTTCTTGTAGTGATCTTATTGCGTTATTAAACTGTAATGCATCTGTATAATCAAGATTACCGGTAATACTTTTTATTACGGACCCGAGACCATCAACGAGACCTCTTTTAGAGCGGCTAATTTCAAATGACTGCAATTGTTCTATAACGACTTGAAGCTTTTCTTTTAAATAGTTAGTATGGGGCTCAAACAAAGAAAAAGTTTTATTATTAAGATTAGAGATTATATTGCTTAATTGGATGTGAACTGTATTTACTTTGTCTTGCAATTCGTGGATATCGATATACTTCAAGAATGAGTGATAATGAGACACTATGCGACAAGGACCTAGTTTAAAAGGTAAAATGCCGGGACCATCATCTAGATTTTCAAGTTTTATTTCAGAACTCTCTTTAATCTAGACTTAGCAATTGGCCCGCCTTTTTTGCACGTATATATATGTATCGGGAGATCAGCTATAACTGTATCATGTGTGTAACGCGGCGCTATCTTTTGACGAACAGCAAAAGGGTTTCTAATAGATATTTGTTGATCGGGAGAGAATTGCTTTTCGGGCTCTCTAGACTTATTATGAGTATTTGTTAATTCATTTCTGTAACTTAAACTAGACTCATGAATTAAATTAAAAGCTTTGGTCATTTTATTTTTATGTTCTACCATATATTGTTGGAGTAAATGGGTGGTTAAGTCTATGTCTAATGGATCTCGCGGATCAAAATGTCCAGTAATAATGTCAATTGGTCGGCAATTTGTAAAACTGTGTATCGAACTATTATATGCTAATAGGGCATAATTTATTAAATTAATAACAGATTCATTCTTAAGTTCAAGTTTTAATATGCGTAGATGTTCTAAAATTGTTGAGTGGAATCGTTCAACGATTCCATTCTCATTGGGAGTATAGGGTGCTATTCTATGGTGTTGTAATTAAGCTCGCTTGAATTTAGGGTTCTAGAAGCGTATGCAATAGGTTTGTCTGAACCAATACAACCCTGGGATAATAAGGCACCTATTGCAACGTTCGATGCGTCAGTTGTCAGTAAAAACTCTTTATTAAAGTCGGGGTACTGTAAAATAGGGTCATTTATCAATAAAGTCTTACAATGCTCGAAACAATTAATATAATTCTGATCACAAACTATCTTAGATCCTTTTTTTAAACACTGGGTTAAAGGTTTTGTTATCCGTGCAAAATCCGGAATAAATTTTCTTTTTTTAACGTTTTAGAACTTTTTCAAAATTAACCATGTGTTCCTGTAATGACGTACTAAAAATGATGACGTCATCTAGATAAACTAAACAGATATCTTGTAAATCTTTAAGAATGTTGTCCATTACCCTTTGAAATGTTGCGGGAGAGTTTTTTAAACCCATAGGCATTCTTAAAAATTCATAATGGCCGTTTTCATTTCCCTAATTTGTCTAATATGTCCGAAGTATTGGGTATTGTATACTTATCACTAATTGTCTTTTCATTTACCTTTCGGAAATCTATTACTAAACGCCATTTTACCCGAAGCATCTGCCTTTTTAGGGACCACCCAAATAGGAGAGCTCCACGCGGAATCCGAAAGTCTAATTATATTTTGTTCAAGCATTTTATTGATTTGACTTCTAACCTCTTGTTTATGGACATAAGGATACCTATAGCTTTTAACATGAACTGGGATCTCATCATTTGTTTTAATTTTATGCTTAATTTTGTTCGTAAATGTTAAGGGTTCTCCGTCAAGGTAAAATACATCCTAATAAGGTTTTTAAATTAGCTATTTCCTCTGGGTTCAAATGATCTGTACGGAGACGCGATAGAACTTCTTTTGTACGATCGGATAATTGTTTTAATTGCTTAGATTCAATATTGAATACCTCAGCTGTAATAGGCCGATCCATTGAAAAGATTACATCATTCTTTGAATTATTTGAAATTTGTACTAAACCTCGACTGTTTTTCACATTTGTAAAGCAATCAGAAATTAAACAATTACTTATTATCTGATCAGGAACAAATACATCTCCGTCCTTGGAGTTTATTGGCAATTTCACTAATTTGGATGACTGAGCTGGTATTATTTCTTCATAAAGATTTGTATTTCGAGCGTCATACATAATAATAGGCAATTCGGTATTTTTAGTAATTAATTTCTTGCGTCTAAAACCAATGTTAGTGTCCCACGAATTTAACAAATCAAAACCAATAATGCCATCAAAATAATTATGAAAATTAAGAATAAAAAAGGTTACGTCATCATTTTCTTTAAATTCCGAGAAACTAGGTAAAGTAATAGAATAGTCTTGTCTATACACATTATGATTATTCAAATTATCCTTTTTATTAGGTAAACCCTCAGCACGCTGCTGCATATATAATGTATTAAGCTCTTCTTGTACGAATTCTAAAGCCTTTTCTATCGTTTCGGGACGCATGCAACGTATCCTAGAGCCTAAGGGGTCCTTAAGACCACGCAAGTAGCACTGTAGAGTTAATTCTTATAAAGATTACGTTTAGCTTCAAATGTAGTAGCCACGGTTTCATGCAACGTTACGTATGTCATGATAGTGCTGAATAAGTTTTGAACACGTTCGTAAAATTTCCGTGGGGTTGAAGACCTCTGGGTTTGTAATGATAAATCGTTAAATAAAAGTGGTCTCGTCTCGATGGTCAGCAAAATTATTAATAAGTGCACTACGAATACCGAACTAATTTTCAGGAATACCTTTGGAATTTATCAATCGAGCTGCAGAGCCTGTAATCTTATTTAATATACCATTACTAAGGGCCAAATTGGTTAACTCATAACCCGGTTCTGTTTTAAAATATGCAAGTACTAATTGATCACATAAATTTATAAATCTTGTTAGCACATGGGGGTTACCGTCAAAATCAGGCAAAACTCTAAGTGACTTGTAAATCTCACCCATTATATCTTGAGACATTTTAATATTAGGTATAACAATTTTTTTTAATTGCCTAAATTCGTCTATAGCATCGAGCCTGCTAGATCTACCCTTACACAAACTACGGCTACTGTTTTCTCTCGGATGAAAAATTTTGAACACTAATCTAACACTCTAAAAATTATATATAATAGTATTTATAAATTAGATATAATAGTATTTATATAGTAGATTCGGATACTCGAAATCGGTTAGTCACGCGGGATCTCGCACCGATATTAGGGGAAATCTTGACGCGACGCGTACCGAATATATCTCGAATATCCTACCGACTGCGCCAATTAAGTTTGGTGGCAGCGAAGGATGCAAAGAAAAACAATTATTTTATAAAATTATATTAAAGAGTTACAATTAAAACTTATAGTTAATTAATACTAAAAAAAGGTGATTCCAGGTCAGCGATTGACCCAAGAATGAATATATTTTATCCTCGATTCCCATCGATGGTGAGAATGCAAGCCGTATGGTGTCGTCTTTAGGATACTCGAAGTGTGGTGTCAGCATTTAACCGTGTGAAACCAAGTTGGTTCTTACTATAACAATTGCCCTTGGCTATGCTTGCGTAACAAAGGTAACACTGTTGACGTCAATAGAAGATGGAGAGATAATTTTATACGATCAAAGCTACGTCACAGGGGAAGATAAAAAAAGAATTCTTCGTTCCGTAACTGACGCTACCCTTCTACAAATATAACTGTGTATTTATTTTTGATTTTTATTATTTCTGTACCCTGAGACTTATTAGTGTCTCCGCATTTAGAACGAAACGTAACGTCTGAAGTTTGAATATTAGATAAATCTAGCACCTTGACCTTATTCTTCTCAATAAAGAATTCACTTTTATTAAGTTTTGATAATAGTTTGCTTGATTCATTGCTTCTAAGATTTATTGATTTTACTTATCCATTCGGAACATTGAAAATTATTGCTATAGTCTAATTTCAGTGCGTCCAGTGTGTGGCGTCGTGTTGAATTTCGTAGATTATAAGATATCCGATCAATAAGTTTTATGAATTGTATCACCTTTTACATTTCTCTAGCGATAAAATTCTTAAGAAAATAGCACATAACCTATTCAATGCAAGGTTTAAAGAAATGAATGAAACTGTTTCATATAGAATTAGTCTGCAGCTCAGCGGAGAGGTGACGTGGAAAGGCTCTCCACTCTACGCCTGTGTGGTGGAATGGAAACAAGAGCATTTTATTAACTTTTATCGAATTGAAAAATCTACTGACCTAATTATTTATTTCTTAAATGTTATAGAAAAAGACATTTTAATTAGTTAATAATAGATATTCATTGGTTATAAATTGTACCTGTGCTATTGAATAACACCATTTCGAGTTTGTTATTCATTGTCATATTGTGTCGTGATTAAGTTATTATTACATTTTATTAAATAATAAGAAGACGAATATTTGAATTACATAAATAAATATAATAATTTGTACTGTTATTTAGATCCTTACAATTAAGGATAAAACTACGTAGAAATATACTTTAATAAGATATGATCGAACATTAAATACTTACTGATATAATTTTCACATTATTTTTTTCATCGTTAGAAGAAAAACCATTAGTGAAGTGAAATAAATTCATGACTCAGTTTCTAATAACAACCATGACGAAAAAACAAAAATGAATAAGCTTCTGAAAACTATATCAACATAAATCATCAATTTTCACGTCCATATATTGTTTATTCTCCCAAGTGCAGTCAGAGACATCAATTAGTGTCTGTATACATTATAACTAGTAAGCCACTAAGATATCATTAAAAAATATCAGTTTATATATAATTCTAAACATATGAAAGAGATGACCTAGTTTTATTAACCGTTTGGGATCCCTATTTTTTTGTGTTTAGTTGTCTCCAGAATGCGACAAGATAATTGGCTAAAAATTTTCTCATGTTTGTTTGAGCCGAACGCGGATGTTATGGCGAAGATAGGTTGAAAAAATATTTAGCCATTCCAAACTTATAAAGAAAAGAGGAAAGGAGAGGAGCTCAGCTCAACACCCGCACAGCACGGTTGGCGGATCATAGTTATTGTTTTTATAATACTTTATGAAGTTAATATTAGACGCTCGAACTCCGTATTATATTTATTTTACATAGGAACCAGTAATGATACATAAAGCGAAGTTCACAAACTACTGGACCCTTATTTTTATATTAATTACTTGTCCTCTGTAGCTGCAGATTACCGGAGCGTTATTTACCATTTTGCTTTACTTTCTCAACCATCCATTACTGAAAGGAAAATCCTGCTAATGAGATGGTTTTCACAGTCCTACATTTCCTTTCTGGTTTAGTAAAATCTCCTTTAATTTTTAAATGTTTTATTGCTTAAAGTGCCCAAGTTTAATGTTAGTAAATCATTGAAGAATTCTCGGTTCCCTTCATTTTTATAAATCTCCATTTGCAATCGTCTTTATTCAATATACATATATTATAAGGTTTATATAGGTTTAAGGTTCACTAAAATACGGTTTTTAACCTAAGCTTTAATTACATTACAGACATACCTTATTACAATTCGATAAAATTTAACAATGAATAGAAATTGACTGTTAAAACTTTTTAGTAAACCTACACCTGTTTATATTTACACATGTATTCATTTTGCTTTAAAAATAATACTATTTAGATATAAAAATGTTGCATAGTTAATATTGAAAACTAAAAGGCAAATAATATACTTTACAATTGAAATTCGTCACTACCTAATGTCTTGAATTTTCAGAGGTAGTAAGTTTGTGTCTACTCCGTGTTGCTGAATTGTGAAGTGTCCTATGACAATGAACAAGGTAAAATACACAAAATTATTACAAGAAATTAAAAGAATATTAAGAATAGCCACTTTTAGTTATAAGTGATATTCTTTTGACCAAAATTGAACTAACATCACGTTCAAAGTCAGATTTAAAGGTTAGTAACCAGTCAATGTAGTGGGAAAGTGCCAACTTTAATAACAATTTAAATAAAGATTCATTTGCTTGAGTTGCCTAATAGTTTTATCAGTGAATACAATATGATTTCGCATGTTGCCCTTATACATACAATATATATGCACATACTAATGTATGTACATGTAATGTGTGGTTAATGCTAATTTTATGGAGGCAATTGGGGATACGCTAACTTAATTGCTAGAGCAACGAGATGGTTTTCCAGAGGACACAGTTTCGAATTCTGCTTGTATTCATATATTTTTATTCTATACTTAGTTAATATTTAAATAAACTTAATAAAGCTCTTTTCAAATATCTTTTTAATTGCCTTCTTTACTGAAAATTTAGATATATTTGTTAGGATCTGTGCAAAAATCCTAATAGATGTCGCCTCCATACCGATATATATATATATATATATACATATATATATATATAGAGAGAGAGAGAGAGTGCTAAATTTACCGAGACGGTTGGTGATATGATAATATAATTTGTTCGCATCCTTCCTTTTTCCATTCCATTTTCCAATATAATAGTAATTAAAGAAGAAAAATCTTCAGTTCATTAGAAACTACAGAGCTTATTATTTATATTACGAAAAACCTTAAAAATAATTGCTATGTTTTGAAATATGTATGTATGTGTTTAAATATCTTCAACATTGTTTGTTTTTAGCGTTTTATAACTCGCTAAGTGAAATAGATGACGCTTGCTTGAATCCTAAAATATGCTATTAAGCACCTCGGAGTTTTTATCTCTTATGTAAGTAAAAAATGCAAATCACAACTATTCTTTCCTATGTATACGGTAATTTTTAAATAAAGATTGAATGTACGTTAAAATAAAATATTCAACATTTTATTTTCCATCAATAATAAAAGCTTCATTAAGACTTATTTTTTAATATAAATAATTATTATGGTAAAGGAAAAACTATTTTAAAGACACTGGTAAAAATATTTTGGAGGAGAAGATGTTTTGGAACTTCTCGAATGCTGCATATCCAGGTTGGGGTGTTGGAGTGTCTTCTTTCTATCTGAACGGTTTGTCCCAAGTATATGTAATCGTCTGCAACTTCTGACCCTCGAGAACAACTTGTAGACATACCTCCGAAGTGAGATGGATCTGTTATTGTTATTATAACTTTTTTTGAAAAACAGCACCACCACACTCCTGTTCCCTGCCTGCGTCGTCTTACCTTATGGAGGACGGTATTAAATAGCTTCTGAAGTTATTTCAAGACTGGTAGTCCTCCTGCCTTCAGAAGCTCGACATAAGACACAATATACTAGTGAATAACGAACATTTTGTTCAATAATAGGTGTACTATTAATGACCCATGATATATATATCTATATCATGGGTCATTAATAGAAGAGTATCTTCTATAGAAACATAGTCTCTAACATTATTTACTTATTGAAATGTTTCAAACTCATAATACCGAATTTAGTTCCACGCACAACCGTTAGAAGCATTGTATTTACTTTTATTTATAAATTTACTTCACTAACGCTCATGGTGAAAGTCGTTGTATGACTATTAATTTAAGTCATATTAATAAAACTTCTTAGTATTCAAGAAATATACGTATACTAAAAGCCGTTTAAATTATACTGTGATAAATTTTACTTAAAGTAGCGATAAATAATCATAAATATAAGTTTAAACAAAATTGTAACAACAAACAAACATTTGTAAATGTACGGAATACTAAAAAGAGAGCAAAGGTTCTTTCTAGTTGATGGCCTTTTTCGTTCAAGTTGCGTCTTTCAACAGAATTAATGAGTGTGAGACAACAACACTCCGAGATGTAGCACGTACTCTGTGGTCGCGATGCTGTCAAAATGTTTTTACGTTTTAATGAATTCACTAGTGTGCTCTTTATTTGGATTTGAGTTGAAATTGTAGTTATTATGACAGTTTGAATTAGAATTTTCACAAAAAAAAACACATTTTATATGGTGTTTTCATGATAATTAGGTATAATTCTTTCAGTAGTTAAGTTTTTTTCTCTTTTCTACGTTGTTTTGGTTGTGAGTCACTTTTTGATTTTGAGTTGACCAAATTTAGTGTTGGTAATAATTTCATTATATTATCGAATACGTTTTAAATAAATTCAAAAATTTGATATTACGTTTCAGATTTGTTGATTTGTATTTCAATTGCTAATATGATATTTTTATATTCTTTGTAACTTAAGTAAAGTCGAAAATTTTATTTGAAACTATCCACTATACTTTAACTTTAAAGATCTATAATAAAATGCAATCTTTATATAGGTTTTATCACTTACAATTCAAATGTATCTGTTCATATCGTTCTATAAGAAGATGTTAGATAGAAGTAATACTTACTTACTTATCTTCACGCCATATCCCTTGAGGGGTAGCCAGCTACGACGGGTTGCCAAACGCTACGGTCTCTGCATACCACTTTTGCCTCTGCCACAGTACATTTATGTAATAATCTTTAAATAGTGGTTTTGATAAGACTTTAATATAAATATATTAAAGCCTCTTGAATCTTTTATCATAGATAGAATATAAAGTATTAAATACTTTTTACTTACATCATTTAAAATCTTATACAAAGGAAAGTTGCGATTTATATTTAATGTCTGCATAAAAGAACTTTTCACTTGTTAAACTTTCAACCGCAGCACTAAGTAGTATTTTAAGGTTTCAAGCAAGTATTAATTATCTCACCTAACGGTTTATACAACCCTAAATATAAACTATATTGAAGATATTTGAACGCATAATATACACATACATATTTTGAAACATAGCTATTATAAAGGCTTTTTACACACTCAATAATAAACTTGGTAATTTGTTAAGAACTGAATAACTTTCTCATTTTACCATTTTTATTCCAATTTCATTTTGGAAGTATAAGAAGAGCAAAAACACTAAATCACATAGTATTGACTGATAACACTATTAAGCAATTAGACTTGAGAAACTCAAACCAATGAATATTTATTTTGACTGCTTTTAGAGTTGGCACTCTTCCAACACACACTCACTCGTTACTAATCTTTAAATCTGAAAGTTATGTTAGTATGATTTTGGTCAAAAGAACCTTTTATTATATTTTTGTTTATTTTTAATTATTTGTACATATCTGTGGAAGAAAGATCCTTGAGAACCGCACAGTGGAGAATCGCCATACATCCAGGTGGTACGGATGGTATCGGAGGCGATGGCGCGTTGTGCGGTGGTGAAATTTGGCGGTAGATATCAGATTGAATAGCTCATCGGAATACTCTCCGTGGTAAATGCGGTGGAAGACGCACCGAGAAGCAAAGTCTCTCCTAACGTTTTATTTATGAACAATATTTTAAATTTAATAATTGTCTCTTTGCTAGAAATTAAACAGTGACGAAAATTACTTCTTGTAAAGAAATTATCTAAAAGGGTTTTCCGGAAGAACATCTTAACGTGTGCTAAATGGACATATAAAAGTGATGGGAACTGATAATTTACATTGATTTACTAAAACATTATAATGAAGCCATTCATTGGAAGTCATATTTATAAATCATTCGTTTTATAAGAGTTAACTTTTTTCTGATATCACTGTAATATATATTTACTTATATATTATATATGTAGGAAATATTGTTATATATTATATTATGTATGTAAGCATTTACTTTATGTTGTATCATCTACTATAATTCCGCCTACCATTACGAAAAATGACTAAAAACCGAGCATTCAAATCATTTAACAACAAATCTAAAAGTTATTGCATTGAATTTCGAATTTAACTATTTCAAGAATAATCTTTAAAACCCATACGTTCTGCTCTGTTAAATACAATTCTCGTCAAAGTCTGGCAATGAATGAAATGAAAAACTCCACACACATTCCGCTGAAAGCACTTAAACATTGATACACGAACGTAACTAACTGAAATAAACAAACAAAACAGTGGATGTTTTGCAATGTTCGTGAAATTCGTTTTTCCGTATATAGGAAATAGAAAAAGCTTTTTTGTTTGGTTGAGTTATTTTTAAGTTTAATTTCCCAAGGCTTGAAGAATACACTTTTTATACATATCGCTTTACACAATTATTTCGCTTTTATTTAATAAGAATATTATAGCTGGTCAATGATTAATCTTATAATATAAAATTATTATTTAAACAATTAATAAATGAATATGTATAAAAATATTAGGACACCAAAATAAAAAATACAATTGTCATTTCTTCAAAAATTACCAGCTTAATCTATTATTTATTTCTTGTCTCGTCTAATATGGAATTATGCTTGATGAGAAATTAAAAGAGTGTGTGACGAGGGTGAAGTGGGTGAGTGATAGAATCATTGCTGTGAAAATGATATTTGAAGGTTTAATCATTAATGTATTAAGTATGTATTCTCCTCAAACCGGATGTGATGATAGAATAGAAGCGAAGTTTTGGAAAGATTTTGATTCTGTGATGATGAATGTTACGAACAATGAGCACATATATGTGGACAGTGATTTTAATGGGCATGTGACACGTATGAATGGTGGATGTGAAAGACTACATGGTGGTTGGGGTTTTAGTCATAATGATGAGGGTCAGGCCTTGCTGGAGGCCGCGCTAGCCTTTGATTTGGCTATATCCAATACTTGGTTTATAAAGAGAGATGAACACTTTATCAAATACAAAAGTGGCCGCCAAATGACGCACGTTGGACAAAAGTGTAGTCTCACAGTATAGGCACCTCGTCATAGAAATTAAACATCTATGCATACAAATATAAGAAAGACGATATGGAGAAGAAGGGAGTGTGTACATAGATGACGAGTAACAGGAGAGTATGGAAGGAAAAAAGATACTGCGCCGACTCTATAATTGGGATAAGGGCGGTAAGATGATGAGGTAATATTCACATAGTAAGTCCAATGTGATAACACCTCCGGTGTGCGGATCTTTCACACGAAGTCTGATAACTTATGTATTAAGCCACGTAAAGAGAGTGCATCAGAAGAGTAAATACATTGTTTTCAGTAATAAAAATGTTTGGTAGGAAAGTTGTATTGCTAATTTAGTTTTAAGAATTAACGACGAATATACATGAAGATATTTTTTTAACAAATTCAATGATAAGTTATATTTGATTCGATATTTAAATTTTTACTTGTATAATAGACGACAAGCTCGAAGTCATCTATTTCTAGTCCTCTATTTCTATTATTTACACAAACTTGTCGGCTATTTTCAATAGATTCGTAGCATTTAATATATAGCCATGTTAAAGTTAGAGACAAAATTACTGGTACTATAATAATAAGATTATTACATACATAAATACATATATATTTAATCATTTTTTCTCTTCTAAACTAAATGACATTGTTTTTTGTATTTATTTATTTATTTACCTTCACGCCATATCCCTTGCGGGGTAGCCAGAGACGACGGAGCGCCAAACGCTACGGTCTCTGCATACCTCTTTCGCCTCGGCCACAGACATCAACCTCTTCATACATGCCCTCCGGGGGGTCCTCATGCTTTTTACGTGACCTTCCTCCAGTATCGTAGCTACTGTTTATTGTTATTTATTTAGTTTTTTGTATTTACTTACACAATTATTTGTTTCATGGAGTAAACATGTTATTAATTATTGAGTGTGTTTATCAAAACCTTCCACAGCTGAGTAACTCTAAGAACACTATGTTGTTCTTGTTGTTTGTTATGTATTTATTTTTTATATATTTTTAGAGTAAGTACCTATGTGTTTTGTTTATTATGTTAGTTAAAAATACACTTAATATTAAAATATGTTATATAAAGAAGTTTTGGAATTATTCCGTCAAATAAAACTACTATTCATAACACACTTAACTAAAATAGTTAGAGCTAATCGGATAAAGATTTAATAATTAGTTACCACAAAAATATTTATTATTACTTTTTATAAATGACAATGTAAAAACCTAAGACTGCTTTGAATGTATGTTCTCTACTGAATGTGTGTGTAAGGTACGATACAAACAGTGACGTAAGACTTCACGTAGCGACGGAGACTGATTACTTCACGAGTTCATATGAGACAGATTTGTTCAAGGACTTTAATTATATTGTATGACATTTACTTAGAATATTAATATCTTATCAAATCTAAATATTATTAATGAAAAACTGTAATTACATCTTGCTTTTTAAAACATTTATTGACAACATTGTTTTATACTTGATATTAAATCAGTTATGTTAGCAAATGAGTTACGCTTCACAACACAAAGCACTTAACTCAAATATGAAAAATATTATTTCTTTTTTTATCTCAGTATTTCAAGCTCATAGTCGCTTCACAACCACTCATTTAAAGTTACGAGTATTTGACATCGCTGTATTGCAGTAGTTTGAGGCTTCATTTGTTGATTTTAAAGAACTGATTATTGGAATCATATGAAATATTTTCTGAGAAATATGTATTTTTATTTTATAGATCTCTCAAGAAAATAGTGTGGATAAAAGATTTTTTATTCAAGAAACAGCAGCAGAGGAATTTTCTGTCGAACCATTTTGGTACAAATAATATATACAAAAAAAATGTTCTTCCACAAGTTAGAGTAAGAGTTAATATTTAAGCATAGTTATTACTTGCTAATATACTAAATAAATAAATATTGTATTAAAGTAGTGTGTGTGTATATTTGGAATCATTTAAATATTGTAATAATATGATTTAGAAGTGTGAAGACGTTAAATATTTGATATTTACGTGTTTATAAAATAACGATAAATTTGTAGTTACTCCTGAATCCTGTCTTTATCTATATCCCGAATGTAATAAAAGTAATACTTACTTCTTCAATCACACATAAAGCGTTACGTGGTGGAATGATAACGATATTGAATACAACTCTAAACTCTACAGGGATAGTACCATCTCCCCATAGAACAGCTACATCTATTGTAATTGCTTACCTACGTTAAGTGAAATTGAATACAATCCCACTTCCCACCCCCTTCCCTACTTTTCTTCACTTTTTTCTGTCACTCAAAGGTGCAACTCAATTGATGTTGCAGATGTTAACAGCTAGTGATAGTCATTTACGACGTGAAATTTCTGTTCGCTTTTGATATTTATAAAAAAAAAACTATATTAAAATATTCACTATAGATAATAATAAATATTTATAAACACAATCAGGACAGAACTTGGGACATCTCGTTTCTTCGCTCCTCTAATTCAGCTACGGTGTCACTGCTTTGAAGTTACTAAGCTAAATATTTTTATAACCAATTTTAAACATTATTTATTTAATTTTAATTCAAAATTCGATCCTACGAGTAGTTATTTTTGAGTGATGATTTGTGTTGAAAACATCAATCACTTCAATATATCAAGGTGTGAGATTAACAATAATAATATTGTGTCACATCGTCTCGTAATCTCTGTTTAATCTCTCGAAATTGAAATAACTCAGGACGTGTCTTATTGAGTTGAGTTAATGACTCCATTGTTATCGTAATACGTTCATATTCAATTTAGAATATAATTATTCTGAAACCAAATTAAATTCTCACCTTTTTTATTATCTCTGGATTATCATTGTTCAAAATCATTCGTTATTTCTATGAGATGAGATAAAAAATTAAACAAATATTATATTTCACTAACTTTGACGTTTATTTCAGTTGTCTATATCGTTCAAACGCATATCGATCTATGTACATATATATATATATATATATATATATATATAAGTGATTTACCACTTACTGACTCATCACGAAATCTCCTTAACTATCTCCGTCCGATTAACTTGAAATCTTACATAGTTACTACTTTTGTGACGTAGACGTCCACTAAGAACGGATTTTACGGAATTCCTATTACAACGGATTTAAATTTTTTGCATGTTGCCAAGTTTTAAACCTGTAGGAGATATACACTTAACGCGCAAGAGTTAATATAGCAATGGTTACCATAGCAACGGTTACAATGACAACGGATAATATGACCTAACAGCAAGCTAAGTTCACATCCAAATTAATAGTATGTATAGCGAAGCGGCAGGGAATAAGCTAGTATATTTTATATAATAAATCAGTAACTATACATTAGAACATCAAACGTATTATTGACCGCAATACATTCAGTAGATGGCTTTACTAAATGACTCGACTCCGGCACCGCATATAGTAAAAAATCTTTTAACACTTCATATATAATGTATATATGTAATTTGGTGTTGAAGTTTATATTTGTATTTTTTATTAAATTTTGATTTGTAAATAAAAGAGTAAAAAAAAATTTAAGTTAAACGGTTTTATATTGCAGATAAATGTACTAAAAGCTAATAAAAAATTTCATGGATACAGTCATGGGTGCCAATATGTATACGTTGTTATATTTTCAAAATAAAGTAAATCGTAACCTACTCACTTTCTGGAAATATCTATAGTCACATAAATTCTTAAAAATGCAATATACATTTATGTAAACACCTATGACAAAAGATGTCATTTTTGAAATATACAAATTTTAAACATATGCATTGATTAAACTAAAATAAAATCGTGGGGCACGTCCAATATCTACAATCGAAAGACATGGCATGAGACTTCACCCACCTAGTGGTAAGTAGCAAGTGTCGTCCATGAATGGGGGTGACGAACGAAAGTATATCAATCACAAATTGAAACCAAAACATGAACTCATTTGCATGAGCCATTTGACGGGTTTTGCCTTCTAAAATCTTCACTACCCTTAAAACTATCAAAGATTATCTTAAAGTTATCATTTCAATATTCAATGAATATGATACAGTTAATCCCAAGGTCATCCAAAATTCATTTAAAGTGGACGCGCCCCACGATTTTATTTTAGTTTAATCAATAGATAAGTTATAGTTATAGTTTAGTTTAATCAAAGATAACACCGATTCTTTGTTATTTTTTATTATAAGGCGACATAAACGTTAAAAAAAAATATTATAAAAAATATTACATATATATACAACAAGTTTAATATTTTATATAACGCATTACAAGACAATACTTCTTACTCAATTACTTCTCAAAGTAAAATATATTATTATTATATATATATATATAGTAAAATATACTCAATCATACAACATATTATCACATCGGAGTTCGTTAAAAAACGTCTTAAGATATCTTCAAATACTTATGAAATTAAAAAACAATTGTTTGTTGGTTCTCGAATAAATTGATTTTATAACAAGTCTTTAATACAAGTAGTTGCATAATTTCAGGATATAAATTAGCTTCTCAGCTAGTGTTTAGAGATTTAAATCATTAAATTAATTAATGTATATTATATTTGATAATGAACCAGTAAATATTAAATGTGAAGAGAAACAGTGAAACAATGTGTCAATTTATCACAACAAAATAATAATAAATATTTTTGAATAAACCGTTTAAAATAAATTTATGACTCGAAAAACAAAGACAATGTATTAACTCAAATATTATTTAATATATATTAATACTTCCGTAGTGCTAAGCTATCAAAGTTCTATCAACACTCACACTTATCTTCTATTTTATATATATTAATATACACCCTGCTAGGATACATAAAGCAAAGAAACATCAAAACATTGTATATCTTTAAATATATGTGAAGTGAGTATATAGGCAGGTATTGAGAAACACCATCTAATGTATTGAGTGGAGGCTTTGCCTAATTTTAAATAGTTAGAATTCTTTCATTATCAGTTTTGCTTTATTCTCTAATATAAGACATACATTCTTAAAATTTAAATGAAAAAACTTTTACATTTGACAGCTTCTCAAATAAAACTAACTAATATTGAAACATCGAATAACGCCAACAGCTAACAGAATAGCAGTAAAATAGTCAACAGCTCGCTTGCTTTGTTTTAGTTTTCAGGGAATGGGATTATAGCTCTGTTCTTCATTGCTAGCGGCACTTTGAAAACAATAAATTCAAATAAATAAGAAGATTATGATAATAATTATTACATTTAATATATTTTACGTTTCAGTAATAGTACATTTTATTTATAAGCGTATCAGATGTTTGAGAAGGAAATGGTTGTTATAAGTTATGCTGTTTTATAATAACCAGTGTTTAGTCTATCGTTGCAAAATGTAGTATCAACAAATTATGAATTATTATAATAATTGAGCGGAGCGAGTGGAGCACTCTACTGGAGACTTTTTCACATTCTTTGTCAAAATGAAAAATGTCATGTCTTTGAGAAATATTCGTCAAAAAACTGATACCCCATTGAAGTCAATGGGAATCGATGAGTCATTATACTGGGCTCGCTTTGCTCAATATGCAAACGGCACCCGAGATTTCGCGAGCGCAGCGAGTCAAAATTGAGGGTCTCTTGGCATCTCTAGTCATAGTTTTATTAATATCACAGTAAGTCCTCGTGGTAGTGTTATGAGAACATGCTATACTTTGACCTTTTGTTTATTAATAATTAGTTCTTATTAGGATCTAACAATTTAAATGTCATATTATACACAAGGAACCTGTATGACTCCTTGATGGATGTAAGAATTAATTGTAATAAGTTTAAACACGAATTAGTTCCATTGATTCACAAAGATTATCATTTTATACCAGAGTATTTGTATTGCAATTTTAAAGTTACGTTAAAATGAAAAAGAAGTAGCTGTCTGAGCCGAGGTCGGCTTTAGATAAAATCATAAAAATCCATTTGAGTGATAAATATTATTTACCATAATAAATATTTCAGCAATATCATAAAAGTAAGTAATCATTTTTATTTGCAGAATAAGAAAACTATTGAATTGACTAAGTAACAATAATGTGGATGTAGGAACATTTTTATGACAATGTTTTTGACAAACAATATCTCTTACAATTTTATATACTTTTGTTAATAATGTTAATGTATTAGTAAGAAATGAGGTACACAACCTGAATTAAAGGTTATTGACCCACATCAAGTAATCAAATAATTAAGTTAGTAGATTTGTACTAATATTAATTGTTATTATTCACAAAACAATTTAACCATTCAGTGATTACTTAGAGTTAGTGAAATAGATATCATAATATTTTTATCCAAATCCAATCTGTTGTTCTTGGGTCACATCTTTGAACGCACCGTGTATACTGGCAGTGCAATAACATATTGCTATTTATATTAATTTAAATATAATAAATTGTTCAGATACTAATTCGTATTCGTTTAGGAAATATCTTGCGGTCAGTTCGCAAACCTCTATGCGGTTTAATATAAATGCCATCGTGACGCAAATTTAATAATTAACTTTCTCTCATCATAGTTCATAAGATACAAGTTCCCTCGGCAAATAGATCTTATTTATATATAGTATACTCTCCAACAATAAAAAAAAATCTGGTCGAAATAAGTCATCCTTTATATTAATTGTATTTTTTTTGCCACTTATATTTGTTCTTAGTATATAAATAAATTAGCTGATTCACTCCCGTTACCGCGTGGCACAATTATAATCTTACTATATAAAATCGATTACTTTTTATCTTTCTTGCACTACTCCTCCTAAACCGCTTATCCGATTTTTATAAACAGGGTATCAAATGAAAGCTTATAGTCTAACGATGCCAGGGTTATGTTTTGGCGACGCTGTAAGGTCAATAAGGTCACCAAATTAAAAAATAAAAATAACGGCGAGCGAAGCGAGCCCTACGGCTAGTTAATTATAATATTAATTTGGATGTGAACTTAGGTTGTTATGGTAACCGCGTTAAGTGTATAGCTCCTATAGGTTTAAAATTTGGCGTAATGCAAAAACTTGAAATCCGTTAGGATAGGAATTCCATAAAATCCATTCTTGGTGGACGTCTACGTCATAACAGAACACACTAGGTAAATTTTTAAGTTAATTGGATAGACAGTTTCGAAGATTTTGTGATGAGTCAGTGAGTGGTAAATCACTTATATATAGATAAATCATAACTTTAAAAAGATAAACCATGTACAATACGATAAATTCATTTATTTTGTTTTATGCTTATCTCTGTTCTAAATCTTTGCCAATTGAATGAGACAGATGGTTCGCGTATCTCTTCTAACAGTGGATCATGTTTGCTCACCTCATTCAATGTTGCACTGACACGTGTTACGAAACTTCGGATTACATTTCAGTTTAACTACGGATAAATTTCGGAATGATATACGAATATTGACTAGAAAATAGGAATCTGCATAACTATGTATATTGCCTTATACGATATAAGCTTCAGGTTTCGTATTTCATAATTGGTGATTGCGGTTTATATCAACTAACGTGTGAAGTTAATAACAACATTATTAGGTTTACATTTGAAAGATAAACATTATATAAAAAATATATTTAGATCCTAAACCTGTGTATATATAATAATAAAAGAATTTGTCGTTATCTATTAAAAAAATAACTTGAAGGATTATTTTATGTATACATTGCAGGTGGAGTCGCGGTCAAAAGTTAGCAGCGAATAAATCAATACGAACTCAAATTAAATAAGTAATCCATTTCTCTATTCATTATAAGCTTTTAATACGTACTAGTATAATTTATAGCCCTTAATTAAATAAAAGGCACACATCACTTACACATGATCTCGATGGCTGTCAGTTAGATTAGAGAGAGCGTCAAGATTTGAAAGAGGCTTTTAATTTGATGATGCAGTGCGCCTTTAGAACCCTCTACGTCAGACTGTTGGTGAAGAATATTTCTTTAATTAAAAACACGAGACTTTGTCGGAATCTCTTTACTTTAGGGAGAGTTTTTTACTTAATTTAAAATCTAGACCTTTATTTTTTGTATTTTTTTTAAATTATGAAAATAATGGAATGCGGGAAGGACTCCGACATAGAAGAATAACAAATTTTATAAGACCCTTGTGTATGTTATACATATTCAGTTTCTGAAATATGTTATTATGGTCGATACTTAAGTTCAGTAATATTTAGATATACCGAATACATTCACTATAACATAGTGGTAAATTCCACAAATGTTAGTATAGTATTTGATACTCTTAGTGAGCAGTAATTGAATATCGTCTATGCATAAGCATTCTAAGTAGAGATCGAACTAAGCGAATTAACGTTACGTGGAAGCAATTATCGCTGCTGCTTTATTGAATCTTACGCTTGACAAACTTATTTACAACCAATATAATGTAATACAGTCTAACCTTAATATAACGAACTTCAATATAACGATTTTCAAAACTTAACAAATTTTTCGAAATTCCACAGAATTACTTACAAGAGTTAGTGCAAAACAAACGTCTACTTTATGACAAATTTTTAAATAATAGCAAAATATGGTATGGGCATGTCATGAGGAGAGATGAAAGACATGTGACCAAAAGAGTTCTGGGTATCGTAGTAGAGGGATGGAAAGGTAGAAGAGAGCTGAAGAAAAGATGGATGGAAGGAAGACGATATGAAGAAGAAGGGAGTGTGTACAGAGGAGCAACAGGAGAGTATGGAAGAAAAAAATATACTATGCCGACTCCAAAATGGGATAAGGGCAGAAAGATGATGAGATGATGAGCAAAATACTAATAGAAAATGGTATTTACCTCCAATTAATGGCTTTTGTCACTTTATAAACTTTACATAATGTATCATATTAATAATTCTTATTTTGCGAGAAACTAGTGTATTAAATATTTTTAAAAAGAAAATACTCTTTTTTTATTAAAATGTGTTTCATTTATTATTAGTGAAAATCATTCGCTATAACATAGTAAGGAAATTGGTAATTATATAAAGTTAAAATTTATATATATTTTACCTTAAAACGAATCGTAAGCCAACGTAGAATTCATTGTAACAAATTATTTGATATCTTCAACGAATATTTTCTTATTACCTTCAGAATTGTTATATAGAGATAGCAATGTATTAGGATTCATTATTATATTAAATTTATATTATTAAAATGTATGATGAACACAACAAAGATAACGTCAAAAACTTCTAGTCTTACAAAGCACGTTATTACTTACATTTCTAATTTACATTCGAATATGATTGAACAGAACTATTCAATTAATACTCATTTATTTTGAACGTACTTTTCTTTTAATTTTTTATATTTTATTATCAGAACGTTATATTTTTCTATTTCCATTTTATACATCTACTTTCATCAAATCATATGTCTGAGGATAAAATTTATTATCTAAAACTCGGTCCATTTGCGACACATTACGTAGTGTTGACACAAATGTTCGCCGTGTTTTAGTAAAATCCCAGGGGATTGCACAAAATCCCGGATAAGCTGATACGTGGATTACACCTGCTCTAAATGTAAGGTTTAGGTTTACGCGTTAAAAATTCTGTGAAGTCACAGTTACCCGTTTAATAATTAACACATTTATTCAGTATACATATTTACAATATTTGAACCAGAAAATTCATGTTTCATAACAGCTTTTAAGTAAATTTCCTAAAATGAATGTTTTTATAAAATGATAACGCATTTGCGATCATTTTCATGTAAATTCTTTTAGGTAACGCCATTTTGGAAGCAAAAAAAATACAATACCCATTGTCCGTAATTTTACACAGTTTACATAAGATTCACAAAAACATGGGACAGAATTGATTTTCCAATTGGCTTTATTTATTTTGGTTGTTTTTATTTGTACGTCGAGATCTTTAGGAGTTTGAATGCTCTTAAGCTCACCCTGACGAGGGTCTGAATACACCTGTCGAATGACTTGTCGTAATTTCCGTTTCGGATTTACAACGATTTTGCTTTTATGAAAGGATTGGGCAATCTTAGATTTAGAAATGATTAATGAAAACATTTTTTTACCTGTTTTATATGTAAAATTCGCTATATAAAAACATATTAATGCCCTATCCGGATTTGCACGGGTGAAATACTAAAAAAAATAGTCCACATAACACAAAAACAAGTCTGTTTTGGACTTTAAGTAGGTCAGTTATTAAACGAAAAGTCAGAAGTTTATAGACTTTTTTAAAGATAAATACCATCCAAACTTGAAAGAATATTTTTTACAAATAATCAAATTATAAATTCTGACAAAAGCTATATTAGTTTTAGGTTCTGAATTATATTATTGTCTAAGTTATTCGGTAAAAGTGTTATGAACTGATAGCTTTTAAATATAGTTTAAATTTGATTGTAATTTTAAAATATTAGGTATCTTTCAAATATTAAGAAAAACTCAACCAACACTGAGTATCGATTAGTAAATAACTCTACCTTTTGTATTCCTTATTTAACTGATTCGATGAATTTTAAATCCATATACAAAAAACCGTCTAAGCGTGACCTCAAAATAATTGTGTACCCAACGTTCCGACGAGGGTTAAGTGTTCAATGGCTTCAAGATTTCCGCATTTTCAGATTTCCTGTTTGTTTCATTTATAAGGAAGTTTGTACACACTGAAAATTTCCGTATGATTAATGGAAAGAAGCTATGCTCCATTAACTGTTTCGTTGCATTCATTTTTATATTTTTAATATGAAGTTTAGTTTAGTTAGTAAAGATTTATCTTTGAATACTATTCTGTAACTCATTCAAAGGTCAATTGATTTTGATTTATATTAAATTATCATCATGAATTATCACATTTTCTTTGACTTGAATATCCAAAATGTCCTTATTAATAGATCATCCAGTCCATTTAAAGCAACTCTATACCGTGTATATCAAACATCTATTAAATATAAATTTAGTTAAAACTTATATTCAGAATTTCATGGATATAACTTGAAAAAACGGTAATTATACAAAATTTTAACTCAAGGATAAAATATCTGTATTGATCACCAATAACCCAATTAGTTTAATTAAAATAACAATATATTTTATATATATTTCAACATATCTAATGATATTCTACTTCTAGAACGCTCTCTATATTTTTATTTATTTAATTTTAACTATCAATACAATGGGGTAATGATAGTAATTCTAAAGAGAAATAAAATGTTATGTGCAATAAAATGACGACTACCCTCAATAGCAAGGGAAGAACAACAATAGATGTCACGTGTTTGCTACCCCATAAACTTAGACTTCAATTTATGGCACCACCCTCTGGGGATAATAGATTCATAGACAAACACCCAGATATATGATTTTATATTGATATTGATGTCAGTTTTTATTTGGGTGAAATGTATATTGTAACAATTCAATTTATATAAACATATGAATGACTACTATAAAATAGTTATAAGCTTACAAAAATATCTTTTTGTATCAAATTTTCCTTCCATTTACATGAATATTGTATTTAAAATACGTTGAAAATACCAGTAAATATACCTATCCAATTAAAATTTGATTTCGATAATTCAAACCATACAAAGAGCATAACATATAACAAATTCGAACTCTTTGACTAAATTTAATTCAAAAAGTGTTTTTGGGTCGCCGATATATCGTTCATTTTGTTGTCGATTCGCAGAAGGTTTTTTGAATGTATGAATCTTTTTGTTTTCAGGTTTTATTGAGTCAGACAGAGCGTTCTCATTTTTATTACAAAAAATTGTGAATCTAGCAATTTATCAGATTATATCATATAATGAAATCTTTGATGAAAGAATGATTTATTTGTTACAGATCAGATAGATTACATTCATTTGAATGCAAAGGCAATTAAACATTTTGACTCAAATAATAAAAGTAGAAAAATATATTTTTGGTCTAATAGTGTTATTAATAATAAATCTTAATGTTACTTTAAATAACCTAAAACGATTTATTTTTAATTTTATTAAATAAAAAATGTGCAATCTTATACTTAATTTTTTTTTAATAAATGTCTACTAAATCATAAATATAACAAAATTTATAATATATAGGATAAGCAATTTACCACTCACTGACTCATCTTGAAATCTCCGAAACTATCTGTCCGATTAAATTAAAATTTGACATAGTTACTTCTTTTGTGATGTAGACGTCCACTAAGAACGGATTTTACGGAATTCCTATTCCAATGGATTTTAACTTTTTGCATTTCGCCAAGTTTTAAAGCTGTAGAAGTTATACACTTAACGCGCGGGTAAGAGTTACTATAGCAACGGTTACGATGACAACGGATAATATGACAAAGGCAACCTAAGTTCACATCCAAATTAATAGTGTGCCCAGCGAAGCGGGAGCGAATATCAGCAACGCTTTTATGTCAAATACTATATTTAAACATCTTAATAATACACAGTCTACAAACATACACAAACATAGAGACGTAGCTTCTTAGTATTCCAGGGATTCACCGTGCGGATGCCGGGCCCATCGCGTTGCAAGAAGAGGAGCGCAAACAATGCCTGGGACTTGCGACCCAGATGTAGGTTTAAGGGGCCCCTTTACTATGCGCATACACGCTCACCTTCACTGTGTACGCCCCTCTCCCTACCTATCCAAATATCGTAAGAACCTGCTAAAGCCTCCTTTGAAATACGTTCCAGAAATGAACTGATGATCGTTCTAGAAAGGCCGAGATCCTTAAATAAGTTGTAGAGAGATTTTGCTGTTATACCTCTCGCTCCTACTTCTACAGCGTACAAATTAACTATAAATTTATTCCTGATCAGTTCGTTACAGAGTTCGTAATACTTGTTAAGCTTAAATGTATGATCTTTGGGTATGTTTGTTTCCCAGGGTATAGTAAGCTCCACAAGTATAACGCGCCTTAGTTGTTTTGAGTACAGGAAAAGTCCGGCCTAGATGACAAAACACAAACATCCCCGGAGATTTCGTATTGCCTTTCGTACGTGTCCATCATGAGAGTCCAATCAGGAGACGCGTCTAAGATGGAATAAGGTTTTAGATTATGTTTTTTGGACGAACCTGCCTTTACAAACTCTACAGATATATTGGTGGTTGTTATACCCTTCTGCGCTCTTGCTACAGAGAGACTAACCGCTTCTCGTACGATTTCTAATACTTTATCGTGGCGACGCGAGTATTTACCTCTATTGAGAAGTACCCTATACCCTACTAGCAATTGTTTCGCGGTTTCCACTGCCTCCCCACAGATATTGCAAGATTTTTTGCTGGCTTTGCCCCATCTCACTAAGTTACTTTGATCTGGGAGAGTCATTTGGAATGCATTAAGATAAAATTTTAATAATGCTGGGGACCAATCATGAAGCAGGGTGCGCCATCGTAAAGCTAATGGAATACAAAAATCTGCTATGGTCAACCATTCGTTTTGCAATTCTAGGCTCATCGCGTGCAACCGGTAATTATCATTTTCATCGTGCCGAATAAAGGATTTTATTATTTAAACAAACTGACAAAAAAAACCATGTATTAAAAACCATTTATAAAATTATATTCAAATTCAAAACGTCTAGTACACTGCTACATAACGTAAGTAGTTCTTTGAATCCACGATTTATTTTCAAAATGTCGTTGAATGGAATCGTAGTATTGAATGTTTAGTGAAAGTATAAAGCTAAAATTATTAAAAGACCAAATGACTAATGTTAAAATATTTAATATGTTTTTACTTTAGCTAGTGGTAGAGCGAGGTGTGAATACTTTAAGAGGTGGTTAGACTTTGTGCTCTCATTTCAATAAACCTTTATATAACCATTTAGTGGTTGTGTCCAAAAGGAATCTAAACCAAATGCGAGGTCCAGAGTATGAGTTCATTTATATTTGATATGTATTTTTATCAAAGACAATAATTTGCTTCTGTAAAACATGACACTTAAAAATTATATTATATTGAGTGTTTTGCAATTTAATATCTCATTCAGATAAATAGTTTCTATCAGTTAACTCTCATGAAGTAGATTCCTGATTCTGTAGACAGATAACAACTGATTTAATTTTATATGACAACTTATTATTTTATATTTTTAATATTCTTAAAGTAATTTTTAAAAAATGCGTCGTTTAATAGAGGGGTGTAGTGAAAAAACTCTGATAAAATAATTGAATATTTCTTTAAGAAATTACTTATTCGAATAACATGTTCTTTCAAAAGCATAAAATAAATATATTATCCAAACAGATTTGTGGTATTTGTTGTTTAAATTACTCAATCCTGTCTTTCTTATCATAATGTAAGTTGATAAAAGACTTCTCACTCCCGTGTTCGTTTATTAATAAATAATTAATAGTTATCAGGACCTGACACAGTACAAAGATCACAAAGCCTCCTACACGTGAAATATAATATTTCTCTTTAAGGTTTTTTCTGATTATATAATTATCTAACTGTACTTAATGGACCATAGTGGAGACTGTCTCTTATAGATATGACACATATATATAACTTATATTATATATGTCAATAGAGCGTGTATGTAATTGACATATTTCGATGACATCAAATAATTTGTATTGAGAGGTTGGTGATGATATTTGACACATATTAATATCAGTGAGTGCAATGCAGAGCAACGTCACATATAAATAATGACACGTCTATGTAATGACAAGAGAGAAATATCATAGTGTGTGTGTGTGTGTGTGTGTGTGTGTGTGTGTGTGTGTGTGTTTATATTGAGAATGATAAAGTAATTATTATTACAAATTAACTAATATTAGTTCGCATTACAAATAATGTATGTTGCAATATCTTTTATATGTTTTGTATTATATTATGTATTGCTTTACTAATTAAATAGAGCCTTAATATTAGAGTTAGTACAACAACGTATCAAAGTTGTAAGGACGTATGACAATTTGTTTAAATACAAAAGACTTCACAGTCAGTTAGTCAGTTAGCTCTTCAAATAGATCCTATGAAAAGTCATGAAACAAAATGTAGGCTTATTCTTTTATAGTGTTTGGTCTGTTGTTTAAAACTTATGCTAATAAAGAAATATAATACAATAATAACGATCAATCAATCAATCAATCAATGTGGTTTTCCATTTATCAGTTTTAGTTGAACGCAGTGAGCAGTCATCTAATAACGCCTCTTCAATGTCAAAGTGATTCAATCACAGTGACAGCGACTCATTCATCACTCACTCATATCATTCACTAACGAACTACATGTTTAATAACTATTTTATATCTTGAGAAAGTTGTCAAATGAGAAAAATACATTGATCTTTGATATTAAGAAAAGTATATTTTTATCCCAAATAATTAGTTCCCAACTAATTTGTAAATATTAATAATTTTATAAATAAATCTTTTGAAGATAATTATACTAAGTATAGGATATTGGAATATAATAAGGTTTAATTTATTTTCATTTCTTAATATACCAAGACTAAATAGTTGACTATAATTCTATATATAAAATTAAATTTATTTATTTTTCGAATGAACTATTTGTAATACAGTATGAAAATATCATAAATATAATAAAAATGTAATGTTTGTTTTGATTCTGGTTTATATGATAGTAATATTAAAATATAAAATAAAACAAAACTTGACGAAGTGAACTCATACAAAAACAGGATATATTTTTCTAACACCAATAAATGTTTTGCACCGATTCTTTGTTAACAATTGTTAGTACAGTGTCATGTGAATGAATATAAATAAATATTACAATGTACAATATATTTTTATAGTAATTTATCACTCAAAGCATTGAGATAGATAGCTATTAATAATTTTAATTTATAAATTAATAACTTAAATACTTTTCATTGAAAAACAACAATTAGTAAAACGAATAAGAGGAAAATAAACCCTTTTTAATATCATTTTATTTGTATATTTATGATTACTTTGTTATAAATAATATTATGTTTTATATCAATGTCTGTGTGATCAATGTGATTGTCAGTTACATCATTGATGGACGAGCTAACAAACAACCTCCTCGTATTACGAAATACGATGTTTATAATTAGCAACCATACTTGAAGAATATAACTAAATAACAATTATAATTAAAAGAAACTAAATATTATGTTTATAAGATAACTTATTCTTACATTTTTATATTTCCCTATAAATTTATATGTTTATTCACAGTAACTTCTTAACCACACTGACACTACTTTGTAATGTAATTGTGAACTTCTTGGAACTTGATTCGTAGTTAAGAAGAAAGTTTCTTGTCTCTTCCAGTCATCAAATACAAATAAAGATCTTTAATTTAATGTGACCCCCTACATTGTTATAGAAGTATGTTTTCATTACTTTAGATATAACCATGTTTTATTAAAGGCCTCCATTTAGCTCTAAAATGCTATTAAGCACTTTATTTAAAACTGCTGAATGGTTAATTAAACTATAAAAGCAAAGTTTTCAAAAGGGACAAATGATATTCCATAATTTATACTAAAATATTTGATTTGGTTCTACAAAATGGCCGAGGTGTGTGAACACTTACAGATAAATAAACCTTTATACAAACCATCTATTTGTTATGTATTAAGTATTAAAGAACCGACATTAATACCACTATTAGAAGACTTATTCCCGCGGTATAATCTATTAACCACTATAGTCGCTATTCACTAATCACTAGCGACTTCACTTCTTGATACTAGCAGTTCCACGATACGAATGAGCTCAACTGACCAGCGAGTGACTTATATACCGTCTAGAGGCAAGTTTCGTAATAGCGGTGCTACCCTCTTTAACAATTAATCATGGCAAACTTCACGCATCAAGTATCGAGAATGTTACAAATACCCTCCGAAAGTACTGGCGATAACATCCGGCCTTCCTGCAACGTATTCGCCCTCGAATTACGTCTTAGTCTGATGTTATTGCTGAGAACTGTAATAATTAATAATAACACTTAGTAAATAATTCACGATTATATAACAATTATTCTTTTCCGAATGTTAAAATTGGATTCAGAGAGAATGTATAAAAATAATATGTGTCATAAGATGTCTCTATGTGTCTGTGCGGTAATTAAGATCATTAAACCTTGAAAGGTCTTAAGTCACTTCTGCAGCACCATATTGACATCCTATGTTCGAAGCAAATACATTAGACATTCACCACATTACCAATATAGTAGTGTTCACAACGGATATCTACTGCAGAACCATGGTTTAGAATAGACGATTATCACCACATTACCGGTACAGTAGTGTTCACAACGGATATCTACTGCAGAACCATGGTTTAGAATAGAGATGCCTGAGGCCACTCTAAACGTGTATCACCACATTACCGGTACAGTAGTGTTCACAACGGATATCTACTGCAGCACCATATTGACAATCTTTAATCAATCTTTGATAACATCCGGATTACAAATCATTATTTCGGAAGGTCTTAAGTCACTTGTAAATCATGGTTTAGAATAGAGATGCCTGAGGCCACTCTAAACGTGTATCACCACATTACCGGTACAGTAGTGTTCACAACGGATATCTACTGCACCACCATATTGACGTCCTTTAATCAACCTTTGATAACATCTGGATTACAAATCATTATTTCCTAGTTGTATCCATGGTTTCATGTTTTCAATACATGTTGTGCTATTATATGGCCTGGTACTTTGTTCTGCTCCTTGCATATCATATACATTGTCTAGACACGAGCCAGCGTCTACCATATTCTGTTCGTCTGTAAATGTTATTCCCCAAAACTTTGCCTCGGCCTCTCCTGATTGTAAGATATCTCGAATACTACAAATGCTTGGATCTTGTAGTTGTACGGAAAGTAACCAATCAGCCTGTGATGTGATTTATGACGTATTTATTTCGTTTGTGATACTCATCAGAGCTGCTACTTGTCGAGGTACTGAATCGGTATTTGAACTTCATGTTGATGCTCTTCGAGATTGTCTATGGGTTTTCCTCTTTCGCTGAGGCATGGCGGTGGGCAATGTTTCACAACCACTTCTGATATTAGAAGACTTATTCCCGCGGTATAATCTATTAACCACTATAGTCGCTATTCACTAATCACTAGCGACTTCACTTCTTGATACTAGCAGTTCCACGATACGAATGAGCTCAACTGACCAGCGAGTGACTTATATACCGTCTAGAGGCAAGTTTCGTAATAGCGGTGCTACCCTCTTTAACAATTAATCATGGCAAACTTCACGCATCAAGTATCGAGAATGTTACAAATACCCTCCGAAAGTACTGGCGATAACACCACATATAACTATACCAAAGTATATTCATTAATATCTTATAATAAACCTGAATAAATAAAAGTCAAGTTATTCTGTAATACAAGTTACATCATGGCACTGACACTGCTGCTTTATACCAGTATCTTTCCTCAAGTGTAAGCTTAATAAGTATTTCTATCATATTCAATTGTCTTATCTAAATGGTACCAATGTGTCGTGTTTGTCTCTCTCTTAACACAATGGTCACGACGGTCTGTGGGAGCATTGGTACGTGTATGAGGAAAAGTATTATAATTAAATTGTAATTCTCGTGTCATTGAGAACATGAAGAGAGTCTTCTTTACATGTTCTTGTATCATGGTTATAACTTCACTGGAAGATATAATGTTTTATGACTAAGAAGTTAATTTAGGAACATGATTTTATATTTTATTATATTAGATACTATATAATGTGTTTCTCATTTTAATATCTCGTTCAGTTAATTAAATAAACGCTATCAGTTAACTCTAATGAAGTGTATTCCTTATTCTGCAGACAGATAACAACTTTAACAAAGTCATATTATTTACAGTCGGTCAGAACATTTAACTAACTTGAAACAGCTGATCTAACGTTATATGATAACTTATTTCTTAATTAAAATATTCACTTGCAATGTTTTTAACAAATTAAGTAACCCATTAATCCACGCGTTTTAAATTTAAAGATTCTTTTTCATTAATCATAAGAAATTTAAATCTAAATGTCAGTGACATTGAATAATGTTTTACTTCCTTTTGTTTTACTTTTGCATCCAAAGCTAGGTTAATGTTAGAGAGAACAGTTTTTCAGGAAAAGTTTTTCAATAAATTGTTATAAAGGAATTAACGAAAATGATTGAAACCACAAAATGACATTCCAACCACTGTCACTTTTATAATTTAAGATATACATTATTTTTGTGCTACAAACATAGTTACATAGTACAACATTATTTTAATAATTACTGTTCCACTACCACGATTTGTTGTATTAATAAAATATTGTAAAGTTAATAAATCGATAAAAAACTACTACTGTATTAGTAATAGTTTTTGTTATTGTAGGTGGCTTTGTATTTGGAAATGACAAAACAAAGCCTGACATACACCAGAACAGTATAATAAACATAAGCGGTGTGAATCGTGGATGATAATTGTATGAACTACATTTCCATACATTCCAGTCCGCTGCTGCATTATGAAATCATTAAAGTGTCGTTTGTATAACTAGTGTCAAAGACGAGTCTCTCATTAACAACGCTTACATTAGAGACAAGACACTGTAGGTCAAAGTATACGAGTCTCCACTTCACTTAACATTCATATTGTTTGTAAGAAATCGTAACGGTCTATGTTACAACAACTCGCTCTCAACTAATGTTGACACGTGACTCTCAGTTTGATTGTAAAAGTGTTGTAAATATTGACAATGATGTTAAGAGATCAAGTACGAGTATATATTATTATAGATTTTAGTTTATTACCAATCTGATGTCAGCAATAAAAAATTATAGGGTAATTGAAATGTTTTACAATTGTATCATGGTCACAAAATACTAATTCATCTCAAAGTAAATTAAAATTCCAGAGCACAATGCATAGCAAAACAAAACTTCATTCTATTCAGTGCATTCCAAATAGAAACAAATTTTGGACGAGTTGAGGAAATGTGAATCATTTTTTCTTCTATTCTGTCAGCAACATTGAAATGAGTAACGTTGAAGAGGTGTGAGTGTGTTATGTTTTATGACTGCAAGTGAGATGACCCGCGCCTCAATACTAACTGTTACCCGCGATTTTATCTGCAATTGAAATAAGCCAAGTCTAACAATTTATTTATCTTTCACAAATCCGTATAATACTAGTTATGTTATAATTAGAGGTTAACAAATATAAAGAAAAAACTCGTTATAAAAAGTATCACGTATTCCTCAGACTATACATACAATAGTTACTGTATATAAAAACTACTTCTAAAATATATATTCATTGTACAATTCGTTTTAGTCACTATTCTAGTATGTGTATGTATTATTTAAACTAGGGAGGCCAACAGACCCTCAATTTCGACTCGCTGCGCTCGCGAAATCTCGAGTGCCGTTTGCATATTGAGCGAAGCGAGCCCAGTATAATGACTCATCGTTTCCCATTGACTTTAATGGGATATCAGTTTTTTGACATGATATTTTTCAATTATTTTTTTTTTTACGTTTTTGATTGTTTTTTTTTAAAGCATCACCTAATGTGGGTCTTTTTGATTGTAAAATTTCATTATTTTCCGTCAAGTCAAGTCAAGTTTTCGAACCTATTCGTAACAAAGAATGTGAAAAAGTCTCCAGTAGAACGCTCCGCTCGCTACGCTCGCTTCGCTCAATTATTAATGTAACAACATATTAATGTTAAAGTTAAACATGTTATGTATTACAATACTGAAGCACATGTGACAGCAAATTAAATGTAATGTACATATATGTAGGTGATATCGACTAGGAACATTATCATTGAAAACTAACTTACTAAATTTCGAATACAAAGTTTAAAATAATTTATCCTATTCTTTGATAAGTAAAATATAAGAAAAAAGTATAGTTTCATGCCCTTTTATACAGCAATATCAAATACTCGTTACTTTAGCGGTCTAGTTGTGAAGCGTACGAGATTGAAACAGAGAGAAATGAGTTTTACATTAGAGTTAAGAGCCTTGTGTGGAACATACACACTCACGAATATAACATAACATGAAACAAATATAACCAAAATAACAAACAGATCAAAATGTATCTGAATCTGAAGAACACATTTCTATCAATTCGACCACACACCAATATTATATACTACATCAGTCTGAGTAATATATATTATTATAATGTATATTTTCACATAATATAATTTTAAGCATTAATTCTACGATAATATCTTCATGCATTTTATGATATCACTGTAAAATAATGTTGTTAATTTCATCTCTCAGTGTTCATATTCAGTCAAGTGTGAGCTATTAGAAGCACTGAGTGTAACAGTTAAGAAAAGAGAATAAGATTACATTATTTAATATTTAAAATCTCTTTACAATTAACAGGATAATAAGAACACTAATGAGGATGAATAGAGTATACTAGACTTTAATAACAAGTGTATTAAGTGTCTTAATGGAGCATACACTTAATTAATCACGTGATGATCGTTAGTAAAGTGTTATCTATGGTTGGTAGAAGTCACTATATATACTCGACTCACACGAACTATCAGACAGCTGTCAAAGTGATGACGTCACACCGCTTGTACCTCGGTGTCAAATCAGCTCCTGTACTAGTGACCTTCACATATCAAAATAAAATTATCAGCACACTCAATTATTTTGAGTGACTATAATGTGAGGTTGATGTACTAAAAACTGTTTTTTAAAAGATTTAAGTCTTGCTTTTTAATAATTAATAAAACTAATAGCAGATACAGATAAATGTAAAATACTTCCAACAGAGTTTGAAGCGATGGCGGATAAGGAACATGTCGGTATGGGATACTGTTAATGTTGTTTAAGGTATATTGATTTAAATAGTAATTTAATGAAGTCTTAAGTAAAAGTATGTTGTTTTACAACAGTAGCTTCTATAAATGAGATAATTTGTTAGTTACTTAAATTGGTGTTGGTTTGAGTTCTTATCTACATGTTTGTACAACAGTATGTGTGATATTAAACACAGACACTTGTTTAAAACATTGATACACAAAACTTGTATCTTGTCTTCTTTGATCCTCAGTAAGTATAAAGTTTCTGTCTCATCCCGTGACCAAGTGCAGGTAGGAAGCGCCTGCTATATATAACTTTTACTTTATCCTCACCCGAGCACGTTCTCTTAGATTGATGTTTGAAAATACGATAGAAACTTTCTTTATTAGTTTATTGAGACTTTTTACTTATAAGATCTCCATCAACTATTACATGTGACAATTTACAGGCAACTGTAATATAAGATTAAACATCAAATAGGTTTATTCATGTGTTTATAATATCTCTTCTTAACTTCCATATAAATAATGTTAAAACTCTATGTGAAGGTCTGCAGTCTCATTAGAATGAAGCTATGATTGAGCGAAGCGAGCGTAGCGAGCGGAGCGTTCTACTGGAGACTTTTTCACAGTCTCTGTCACGAATAGGCTCGAAAACTACTTGACGGAAAATTATGAAGTTTTGCAATCAAAAAGACACACATTAGTTGATGGTTTAAAAATAAAATTGAAAAATTTGATCAAAAAATTATTTTTTTTATGTCATGTCAAAAAACTGATATCCCATTGAAGTTAATGGAAAACGATGAGTCATTACACTGGGCTTGCTTCGCTCAATATGCAAACGGCACCCGAGATTTCGCGAGCGCAGCGAGTCGAAATTGAGGGTCTGTTGATGCCCCTAGTGTAAATACTTTTTGAGAAAATATCGTCGAATGAAAATATGATAACACTTGTACTATGACTATATTCACAATGTATTCATTTAAAATAATATCAATATTATTATGTACTATAATGTACTATATGTAATGGTGTTATAACAATATTATACTTAGAGTATGAGTGGTGTCAATATGACCTTAAATGACTAACCTTAGAAGAACTATATTAATGTTAATAAATTATTTATGATTTATCGTAAATACACTTTTGTATGTCATTTTCAATATTTAATGAGGTGTTTGTTAAAACACTCTTTTACATATTAATTAGTTAACGAGGAGTAATATCTTCCTCCACTTGTACACTTGTAGATAAACACGACTACTGAATGTGAAAGGGTTGGTCATGAATAAAATGTTTTACAAAGTTTAATAACCCGTCTTTATTACATACTAGGGGCGCGAACCGGACCTCGATTTTGACTCGCTGCACTCGCAAAATCCACGGTACAGTTCGGCAAATTGAGCATAGCAAGTATCCCATTTTCGATTCAACGTTTAAAGCTGAAACCGACAGTCAAAATATATAGAATAATTCAATATCACATAGCGATTTTTTTTTACATTGAAGTCTATGGGACTGTAGTTTTTTTGTGATTATTCCTCAAGAACATGAGCTTTTTTATTTCAATTTTGTTTTATAAATCATCGTTATAAATGTGCAAAATTTCATGAAGGTCAGTAAAACCGTTTTTATGACAACCCCGGACATGGGATGCAAAGAGTCTCACTTAGAGCGCTCCGCTCGCTTAGCTCAATAATTTACTTTATAACTTATGATATATAACACATTGTAGGTTGTTAGTTACTCAGTCCACTACTAACTTTTATATTTGATACTTTAGTTTCCAAAGTCTTGCATACTTAGTACTCAAAAGATTTTAACTTAACACTACAATGTAGAAGATATTCCATAATGTATGTTAGAAGAATTAATGTACTTTAAATAATGATATACAAATATTTATATATTTGAGTATATATTTAAAACTTTCTCTAGTAAAGAAAGTACTTATCTTTTAATCCCTAGATTGTTGAATATTGCAGTAGTATTACTCTTGATTAGTTAGTTTATTCCTGTATCGTATAAAGATCAATTGGTATTAATTGTATACAAACAATGAAAAGACGCTAGAGTATAAGACTGTAATAGGTGTTCTTGTTAACCCTTACGTGTCTTATCTTATATACTTACTGTTTATATACTGAATGCTTATATACTAAATACTTATATACTCACCACTTACTTACCCATTCCTTATATCCCTATTTTCCTCTTTTTCCATTTGAGTGTTTCTTAAATAAAAAGCGGAACTCTTAAATATTTAAACATCGAAAAACGCTAACGGAATAGCAGTAAAATGATCAACAGCTCGTCCCAAATTTCTTTGGTTTAGTTTTCAGTGAATAGGTTTTTGTCTTGTTTTTCATTGTTAGCGGGACTTTAAAACACTTTGAGATAAAAACAGGATTTTATGTGAATGTTCAATTTTGTAAATTTACACCAAATAACTTACCAATATTAAAAATATTATGATACATTATTATTTTTAATGAATTATATATTATTAAATAAACCCATGATAAGTATCTGTATGAGAGTAAGATAAAGATTTACAAAATAAATACTTAATTGATATCAGCAGCTATCATAAAACTAATTAAGTATTTCTTTCTTTAAATAAGAAAACCATTGACCTAACAACAACTTGACCAATATAGGTCAAAAAATACATTAACCTGTGTTCAAATTGATACACTAATGTCTATTATATACTGTATTAGCTTTTAGTTAAATAACAATAAAATAAGTATTAGAGACAAGGTTTGTATTTAAAAATAAACATCAATCTTTTACTTCAAAACCTTAATATTCGTAAGCAAATATGAATTATTAACCAAAATGTCATAGTGTTATATAAAATGTGTAGATTTCCAAGTGCTAACAAATTATGAATACAAGCCGTCCTTTGACACGACCGAAATATTGAAGCAGAAAACACGAGCTTACTTTGACAAAATTATCATGAAATATCAACATGTATGTAACAACTGGTATGAGAGAAAATATTCATGAAGTTACTCGAGAGATTCACTTCAACTAAAGCTTATATTAGGCAGTGTAACTTGCACTGACCATAAAATTCTGCATTTGTATTACAAATAATGTGATTTTTATCAAGATGTCAACATTATGTGTTAAATAAATATCTTAATATAATCTTTAAGGTTAGTTCTATAATCTTTTTATTAATAAAATCAATACCACTCAGACTAGTTAACTGTCTTTAATGTATATTTTCACTAAGAGAGACTCTTTATCAATATAAAGTCCGCGAAAAACGCCTAAATAAGAAAATTTTATAAATATAATAAAACAATTACATAACTACCGAAGTGTTAAATATTACCTTACTTTTAAGATATACTTATTTAGATATATAACAGTATATACTTCATTTAGATATTAATAACATACAAATAATAATCTCTAAGTAACATAATTGTATTAAACTAATAAATAAATGATTTCATGTGATTGAATATTGACGATATGTATATAAAGATCAATACATATTAATTTACACAGCCTTTAACGTAAATACAACGTGACACATTTTATTAAATACTTTATTAACGGAGATTCACCAATCGATGGTCAATTATTATGTACAAATTAAATTTATAGCAGCGAATTTACATTTTATTAATCGTAATAATCTTACATATATGTGCTAACATATGTTTTAATATGTTTCTTATTGCGGACGTTTTCAAATATATTTACTAAGGAATATTGGGATATTACTTTAAAATATATCTCGGGAGAGATATATATTTATATAAATCGTTTGATACATATTTTGATCAGATAAATTTATAAAGATCTTTTCAACTGGGTCAATATAGAATTATTTTATTCACTTTTACGGTAATATTGAAAATTATTAAAAACTATATTTTACAATATTTCGTACGTGAAACAAATTTACGTATTATAAATACAAGCGAAGAGCGATCAATAGGAATAATTGATTAGTCAGTTATTTTACTGCATCCGTTCAGTACACACATGTATCAACTCACGAAGACAAATAACATTAACTGAGTGTTCTTATCACAGTGATACTGATAAGAACTGATAAATTAAATACAACATACATTTGATAATAATACCAACTAAAATAATTGTATTATTTATTTGAGTATCTTAATATTTTATTGATACATTCTTAAATTAAAAGAATTATAAATAATATTGAGTTTCTACAAGCATAAAATTAATAACAACGGGTTAATAACTAAACTGAGGTTTAACTGACATTTCCACTCTTAGAACACTCTGTAAGTACATGCAATTAGCACTCGTAGGAATCGCAAAGTACCGATTGATATGTGAGTTTACCTCTTTGTAACATTTTGTAAGTACACCTTGTTGATATTCCTTTAAAGTTTAACAATGTGCATATGTAACAAGTATTCTATTGTCAATTTAAACTCCACATACAAAATCTGATTAAAAGTGATGTTAGTATAATTTTGGTCAAAGGAAAGTCACCTATAACTAATAATATACTACTATAATAAACTATAACTATACTAATATAATATATTTTTAGTTTTTTGTTAATTTATTTGTACATTTCTGTTATCATGTTAGCTTGCTGCATAATTTAGCAACACAGTGTAGACTCAAACTTGTTACATCTAAACTATTTCGTTCCAGATATTATCTGTATTGATGAATTTCAATATTTTAACAACATCTAAGTAACCTGTACTCTTTTTGTAAAGAATATTAATCGCCTTTTAGTGTTGAACTCAAACATTACAATATTAACTATACAATACTTTACTAACTAAAGCATATCATTTATATAATACGATACAGATTTACCTTCAAGTTTTAAAAGTCAATATCTCTTGAATCGCTTCAATAAGTTATATATCTGTAATGTAATTAAGACTGAGGTTAAAACTATTTTTTTGTCTTTAAAAATATTTATAAATATAAAATATTACATATATTTTATATAATGTAAAAAGGACGGATTTATAAACTTTCATTAATAAACAGTCTGTTATTTCCAATTTAAATTTAATAATCGTCTCTTTGCTAGAAATTAAATATTGAAGAATATTACTTCTCGTAAAGAAATTGTCAACACGGGATGGATGAAATGGCGACAAGTCACCGGGATAATATGCGATGCCCGAATTTTCCTTAAACTAAAGGGGAGAATGATGTTTTTATAGACATCATTAGACCTGTCGTTATGTATGGATCTGAGTGTTGAGTGATGAAGGTGATGGATGAAAAGCGTTTGCATGTAACGGAGATGCGAATGTTAAGATAGATATGTGGAGTGACTAGAAGGGATAGAATAACAAATGAGTATATTAGGGCAAGCTTGGGAGTAGCGCGAGTGACAGAAAAAAATTAGATGTAGCCGTCTGTCCTGTTACGGGCATTTTATGAGGAGAGATAAAAGGCATGTGACCAAAAGAGTGCTGGGTATGGTAGTGGAGGGATGGACAGGTAGAGGACGGCCGAAGAAAAGATGGATGGATTGCGTGAAAGACGATATGGGAAAAAAGGAGTGTGTACATAGATGACGAGTAACAGGAGGTTATGGACGGAAAAACTATACTGCGCCGACCCCAAAAGTGGGATAAGGACAGGAAGATGATGATTTTAAAATTATTAAAAAGTGATCTTTGAATCCTACACCTGCTTATAATATATGCTTTCCATTGCATACATTCTGCTCTGGTTTGATACAATTTTCTCCTCAAAAACTGCCAATGAATGAAATAAATAATTCCACGGGCATATTCCCACTGAAGGCATTTAAACATTTATACGTGAACATAACATCACAAATAGAAAACAAAACATTGGACGATGTTGTGGCAATGCATATAAAATGAATTTTTCGTTTTGTAATACACAGAAAAAGCTTTTTGTTTAGTTGAGCTGTTTTAAAAGTATGACTTCATAAGACTAAGAATAATACACTTTGATATATGTTCAATGGGTATATGGAAAATCTTTATACTACATTGTTTCATTTTTATTTATGTGAATATGTGACATGACGGTTAATGATTAATTAATATTTGAAAATGTAACTAAAGCCATAAGCCAAAACAATAAATAAATGGTGATTATATCACTAATTATATAACAATATATAACAAAGTATATAATGACTAAATAAACATTGTATATATAATCACTTAATGCAAAACGAAGTCATATCTATGTTTGATGCTTTGTTGTATTTACTAAAACAATTTTTGGAACAATTTTATCTATACCGTTAAAATGGCCTATACTAAAACAAATACCATTTTACACAATATAAAATAAAGGTCACAAGAAACAAGTAAACATAGGTAAATGTGTATTATATTTATAGGTTTCTAGTCTGTGACCCGAATTCCTTACATAAAGATTAAATGAATGGACATTATATCGATACAGGCTATAAATATAAAGGAGGTTTTACTTCACTTGGTTGAAAATATATTTCAAAGTCGCTCAATAATAGCATAAGGTCGTACTAAATATATCAGTTAATGTAACTGTATACTTTTATTACTATCAATTATTATAAACAAATGCAAACTCTAGAGTATTATAATATGATGAGTAATTAAATATTAATAGGGCCTGTACTATGACCTTCACGGCATCGGTAGATGAAAACTCTCTATGAACTTATATCAATCAAAGCCCACATCGTAGCTTGCTATGGGAGCAGTGAAAGTAAATTTACGAGTAGCTATAAGTTCTCTCAAAGTTAGGAAGGTAGTGTAATGGATTAATGTATGAGTTGTATTACCTCCCTCATAGTATATATGTATATTATTAAATATGAAATTGTTGTATGCTACACGTTGTACTTCAATATAAATTTAATAATATATATATAAAATCTTCAACGTAAATTTAACTATTTGAAACATTAAGCAAAACAACAACAATTTTCTCATTAGCTAAAGATCAAAGGAGACTCAAGTCAACAGAAAACGAAAAGTAGGATTGTCTGTGAAAACCATCTCATTAACAGGACCTTTCAGTAAAGGACGGTTGAGAAAGTAACATTAAATGGTAAATAACGATCCGGTAATCTACAGATATAGAGCACATGTAATTAAAATAAAAATACGAATCCAGTACTTAGAGACGTTCACTAGATATCTATCATTACTGGTTCTGTATAAAAATACCTCGTTCGACAGGGTCGATCGTGTTAGGTAGATTCCCTTCGGTCGTATCGACAAAGAAAAACTAGCCAGCATTATTTTATTAGTCAGTCTTATGACGGGTCATACTGCATATATGGGGTGAGCGGGGAACCACCCCCCACCCCTATCTCCTAAACGGGGGGTCGCATTAAAAAACTTTTCGGACAAAAAAGTTTCCTCTTTTAATTTGTTAATTTTCTAAGATTTTTCCGACGACACAATTTTGCCTCCTTCTGTGACTTTTTTCGGTTTTTAACTTTCAACCCCCCTAGCCCCCCAACCCCCCGACCGATTTTCCCCGTTCAAGAACTTAACCTTCGTTTTGTCCTTGAAAATGTGTATACCGAGTTTGAAAATCCTCCGTCAATATTTGCGACCTGTAGCGTGTCCCAAAGGTTTGCACTTTCAGCCCACCTCCCAGCCCCCCTTTCACTTTTTCCAAAAAAACGAGATGTTACGTTTGTCCTACTAATCTATCCTATCGACCTGTGAAGTCAGATTTCGCCTACGATGAATTTGGACTGATGGATCATATATACATATATATATATAGAGGGATATATAATTTTTTTTTTGACGGATTCTCAATCTCCAGTTCATAAACGGCGTAGCGCCCCTACTCTGGGGTCTGGGTCCCGTCATCGCATCGATTGCAATAGGTAGATTCATCTATGGAATCTACCTAAAAATCCGTGGTATTCGATGATTTTTTATCTTAAAAATTGTTAATTAAAATTGCCTTGTGATTCTTTCATCATAGATGTTATAAAAAACTAACTAATGATCGCAGCAGTATATGAAAAGCTAAATATTTTTTCTTCACTAGTGGTTTTTGTCTAACGACGAAAACAAATGTTACTTAGGTGTATATTATAAAACTAAGTATCTAATGTTCGATCATAGCTAATTAAGGTTTATATTGAGTAGCTTTTTCTTCTGTTCATTATTTCAATAAGACGATAAAAAGTTATTGTCTTATTTGTGCAATTTATATTTTTTATTTTCATATAAGATATAACAATAACTTAAGTCTGTCATGACACAATATACTATTCAAAAACGAACACGAACTGGTTTTGCTCAATGACATATGTAAAATTAATGACACATTATATATAATTTATGTATCTTCTATAGAGAGAGTCACTATCATTTTTTATTTATAAATATTGCGAAGTCTTAATACCTAATATATATAGTTATAAAACCAAAGCCGTAGTATAAGTGTAGTCTGTTTCAACATTCCTTTCGTACCTTGAAGGTCTATTATGCACGAAGTATAAATATTTTATTTTAAAAACAGAGCTTCATTCAAACTGTATTACAGTAAAAAGTAAAAAAATACTAACAATATCTAAATAAAAGATAAAATATATTATTTATTCACGTGAATTTTAATATATTATTAGAATTGACTTCTTTCTAGGAAAGGGTCAAGGGGCGGGGCTAGCGATGACAAAGATTGCCGAAGGCACCCGAGTGGAGGAAACCGACGGATATGGACATCACGACCACCTCAGCTCACTTTCTTTCGGGCACGCACCGTTCACCTGTTTAGCTTAATATTAAAATTATTTTGACGATTATTTATAACTACCCACTGTTGTAATAATTAATTATTTGTGAAGTGATTACAGTTTCTTTAGTTGGTGTTATTCTTTTATTTAAATTAAAAGGCCGTTTCTAAAATTATAGAAATTTTTCACTAAATTAATATAAGTATTATTCACATAATAGTTACTTATATCTGAAGGCGTCAGTGTAAGTTTTGAAGTGATAATGTCACCAGGTTTGAATATAGGGCGCCATTTTCTTTTCTTCATAAGGATCAAGACGCTACTTCAACTACCTTGTAAAAGTATTAGATATTTACTTCTGTTAAATTTTTCGACAAATATAATTTCTTATATAATATTACAATAATATGAAATGATTATTCCTTAATCTTATATAGCATGTTCTTTAAGATCGGCAACACTTCTTATGAAAAGTGACAGATGTCGATCGACTATCAGCTCTTACTTTATGGTGTATTATCTACTATAATTCCCCCTACCATTACGAAAAACGACTAAAAACCAGGCATTCAAATTATTTAATAACAAATCTAAAAGTTATTGCATTGAATTTCGAATCTAACTATTTTAAAAATAATTTTTAAAACCCATACGTTCTGCTCTGTTAAATACAATTCTCGTCAAAGTCTCGCAATGAATGAAATGAAAAACTCTACACATATCCCACCGAAAGCACTTAAACATTGATACATGAACGTAACTAACTGAAATTAACAAACAAAACAGTGGATGTTTTGGCGATGTTCGTAAAATTCGTTTATCCGTTTATAGGAAATAGAAAAGGCTTTTTTGTTTGGTTGAGTTATTTTTAAGTTTAAATTCACAAGCCACGAAGAATACACTTTTATCACATATTGCTAAACATATAAAGCTAAATATTACTAGGCGCTCCAACAGACTCTCAATTTTGACTCATTGCGCTCGCGAAATCTCAGGTGCCGTTTGCATAATGAGCGAAGCGAGCCCAGTGTAATGACTCATCGTTGTCCATGGGCTTCAATGGGATATCAGTTTTTTGACAATTATTCCTCAAAGACATAACTTTTTTGTATTTATTTCTTAACTATTACCTAATGTGTCAGTTTGATTTGCTAAATTTCATAATTTTCCATCAAGTAGTTTTCAAGCCTATTCGTGACAAATGTGAATAGTCTTCAGTAGAGCGCTCCGCTCCCTTCGCTCAATTACTAATTTATTTCACTTTTATTTAATAAGAATGTTATAGATGGTCAACGATTAATCTTTTATATTTTATTATTATTATTTAAATAATTAATATATTAAAATGTATCAACATATTAGGACACACAAATAAGAAATACAGTTGTCATTTCTTCAAACATTACCAGCTTATTCGATTACTTATTTCTTGTCTTGTCTAATATGGATTTATACTTGATGAGAAATTAAAAGAGGGTGTGACTGGGGTAAAGAGTGATAGAATCTTTACTGTTAAAATTATTTTTGAAAGTTTAATCAATATATAATATATAATAATCAATATGTATTAACGAAAGTGTAGTCTCACAGCATAGGCACCAGAGCATAGAAATTAAACATCTAGTGTATACAAATTTAAGGGAGGGAAGGGAGTGTGTACATAGATGACGAGAAACAGGAGAGTATGGAAGGAGAAAATATACTGCGCCGACCCCAAAATTGAGATAAGGGCGGTAAGATGATGAGGTAATATTCACTTAATAAGTCCAGTGTGATCATGCTTCCGATGTCCAGATCTTTCACACGAAGTCTGATAAGCTACGTAAAGAGAGTGCATCAGAAGAGTAAATACATTGTTTACAGCAATAAAAATGTTTGGTAGGAAAGTTGTATTGGTAATTTAGTTTTTAAAATTATCGACAAATGTACATAAAGATTTTTTTAACAAATTCAATGATAAGTTATATTTGATTCGGTATTTTAATTTTTACTTCTATGATAGATGACAAGCTCGAAGTGTTCTATTTCTATTATTTGGGGCTTACACAAACTTGTCGACTATTCTCATTATATTTATATCATTTAAAATATAGCCATGTTAGTGTTAGAGACAAAACATTACTGGTACTGTAGTGATAAGGTTATATATAAATACATATATGTTTAATAATTTTTTCACTTCTAAACTAAATGACAACTTGTTTTTTGTTTTTACTAACACAATTTTTTGGGAAATTTTTATCTATACCTTTAAAATGATATACTTTAATATTGTACGCAAAAATAGATAACATTTTACAAAATATAATATTTATAAAGGTCTCAAGTGACAAGTAAAGATAGGTAAATGTGGATCATATTTATAGGCTTCTACCCTGTGACCCGAACTACACCTTACATAGAGATTAAATGAATGGACATTATATCGATACAGGGCTATAAATATAAAGCAGGCTTCACTTCACTTGGTTCAAAATATCTCTTCAGTCACTTAGTATATAAGGTTGTGCAAAATATATCCGTGTGTACTTTTATTATAATTAATTGTAAAAAATACAAACATAGAATATAGACGGAAGAATATTGTGATAAGATTGGTTTAACATTAATAGGGTCTGTCCACTAGTCTATACTATGACTGATAATGCATCGATATATAAATTCTCTCTGTATGAATTTATATCAAATCTACCGAAGCTTGCTGTGGTCGTATCAAAATAAATTGAAGAGTAGTTATTAGAACTCTGAATGTAAGGATCAGTATATGACTTGTATTACTGCCGTCATAGTATGTGAGTATATTATTAAATGTAAAATTGTTATATACATTATAACGTATTACTTAATAAATATTATAAGAACAATTACATAACAACGTTACATTATTATATCAATATAAATTATTCTATAAGCTTTGAAATATTAAGCAGATTATTACTAGGATCCGCCAACGGTGCGCGGCGGATGTTGAGCTGAGCCCCCCTCCCTTCTTCTTTTCTTGATAACTTTTGAATGGCTAAACATTTTTTCAATCTGTTCTCGCTATAACATCCGCGTTCGGCCCAAACATACATGACAAAATTTTTAGCTAATTATCTCGTCACATTCTGGAGACAACTAAACACAAAAAATGGTCTCCCAAACGGTTAAGAGCTTCGCTTACGCTCAGCTTAATCACAATAACCTATGTATATAAAAATACATTTTTTGTTTCATAAAAAATAAATAAAATAGCTGACAAATATCAAACTATTTAAAGCTAGAAAAGTGATACAATTAATAAAACTTATTGATATTTATTTGCAAATTCCAATGAGTGTTACATAATCACTATGCACTTATTGGAAAATGTATATAATATGTTTAGAAATTTAAATTTTATCGATATAGGTAAGATTCGAGCCAATTAAATAACGTATGTGTTTCGTCATCTAGACCGGACTTATTCCTGTACTCAAAATAAATAATATTGTGCGTTATACTTGTTCAGCTTACTGTACCCTGGAAAACAAACATACCCAAAGATCATACATTTAAGCTTAACAAGTATTACGAACTATGTAAGGAACTGATCAGGAACAAATTTATAGGTAATTTGTACGCTGTAGAAGTAGGAGCGAGAAGTATAACAGCAAAATCTCTCTACATCTTATAAAGGGTCTCAGCCTTTCTAGAACAATCATCAGTTCATTTCTAGAACGTATTTCAAAGGCTGCTTTAGTATGTTCTTACGATATTTGGTTAGGTATGGAGAGGAGCATGAACAGTGAAGGTGAGCGTGTATGCGCATAAAAAAAGCGTCCCTTAAACCTACACCTGGGTCGCAAGTCCCAGGCATTGTTTGCGCTCCTCTTCTTGCTACGCGATGGGCCTGGCACCCACACGGTGAATCCATGGAATGCTAAGAAGCTTCGTTTCTATATACACTCATCTTTATCGGGTTGCAGGCGACATCTATTAGGCTTCTTGCAAAGATAACCTAACCAATGTTTCTAATTTTGCAGTGTAGAAGGCAATTGAAAAGATCCAACAACCTATTATATTTTAAAACGTCAATAACATGTTTATCCTTGTTAAGATTATTTAAATTCAGAATTCGAACTTGTGACCCTTAGGAAACCATCACGTCGCTCTGCCAATTAAGTTCCCGTATCGCCAATTCCCTGCAGGAAATTAGCACTAACATTAGTATTTACATATATATTGGATGTAGTTTTAGTTTTCAATATTAACATATCAGCACTTTACAAACTAAAACGCGTGTATTATTTTATAGTTAAATGAACACATGCACTGGTATTATTATTATTTATTTATCTTCACGCCATATCCCTTGCGGGGTAGCCAGAGACGTCGGAGCGCCAAACGCTACGATCCCCGCATACTTCTTTCACCTCGGCCACAGACATAACCCTCTTCATACATGCCCTCCGGGGGTCCTCATGCTAAAGTATTAAGAGTTAATTTCTATTTAATTCTGTATTGATTCAAATTTAATTAAGTAATTAAAGCTTAAATTATAAATGGTACTTCAGTGATTAATAAACATTTGGTTACAAATATAATATGTAATGAAGACGGATTATAAAACTTTGTAAAACAGTCAGTTTTTTATGATTAATCCTTTTTATTTAATAACCTTTTTTCAGCAAAAATTGGACAAGTGAAGAATATAACGCCTTGTAAATAAATTAATATGTAAAAGGATGTTTCAGACCAATCATCATTAAATATGCTAAATTGAGCTTTATAAAAGTGAAGGGAACCGAGAATGTTTTAATTATTTACGAATATTCATAAATACATTATAAAACTGGTCATCAAATTATATTTATAAACTATTCATTTAATAAGTCTAAAGTTATTCTTAATATTACACTGTATTGATGTTTTTAAAGGTACAAAGTATTTTAATAAAGTCATAGTATAAGTACTCAAATAGTCCGTTTCAAAGTTTATTTCTTCCTTAAATCTCTATTTCGTACGAAAGATAAATATTTTAGTATAAAAATAGAGCCGTTCTAAGAAACGGTATTACAGACAAAAAATATATATAAAATAACTTGATAAAAGATAAAAAATATTCCAAATACAATATGCTTCCAAACTTTTAACTTTATTATGTAACTATATTAAATATAAATATAGTACAGGTATTGATACTCGCACATTAGTTGTTGATGTGAGTTTTAATAAATAGGATTTCTTCACCTAACTAATATAAGAAGTTAAGATCGTTTTCAAACAGTTGTTTGTTATATCTAAAGTTGTGAGAACGTACTCTTATAAAATATAGGTGGTCAGCTATATATAGAGGGCGACACGGGATGAGACAAGAAACTTTCTTCTTATTAAGGATCAAACGAGTTTATAACTAATTCAAAAAAGTAATGTCTATCCGAATATTATAAGAGTTCCTGTATATAATAATACATATTGTCAGAATAACTTTAAAAATATTTTTATTCTATATCGCAAATCTAGTTTTGCTATAAAACGACAAACGCTCAACTGAAGGTGCCATTCTTGCTCTAATCATTTCAGCGATCGGATCTCCTCAAGATAAAGATTTTATTAATAAAAATACATGGTTCCTTTTGACTTTCAAGGATAAGCGGTATTCAAAATCAAGGCATTCGTGACCTTAATAATGGCGTCATGTTTTTAAAAACAACTACATAGATTTTATGAAGGTACCTGTGGCCAACTTATGATTAAGATGTATAACACAAACCAAAAGTGGAACATAACTTTGTAAATATAGAAGATAACGTAGTAATAATAAACGTCTGATTTATCGATCGTCAATATATTTGTTACATAATATTAACATATTAATAAGAAATGATTATATTATTCTTATTAGTTGCATTTAACTCTTTAGCCCCTTGTCCTCGTACTTCATCACTATAAGTTCTTCAATAACCGCAACACTTCTTCGCTTACGAATGTTTGCAGATGGCACTGGGCGATGGTTACCACTTACTGTATGGTGGATCCTCTTTTATATTTTTTTCATAAGACTGAAAACCGGGAATTACATTTTTGCCACATATAGGTGGTAGACCCAGCTGAAATCATTTGACTGTTGTTCTTATTGGGTTGAGTCGACCTCAGAAAGACCACCCTCTCACAAAAGATCGACGAGTAGTATTCAAAGTCAGTTAATTTTGGTTATGTTCCGTCAATGAATAAGACAATCCAGATGACCAACCCCCCCCCCCCTTCTCCCAACATGAAAGAGAAGCCTTAAAAAATATAAATCACTCGGGTTCCGGCTGTGATCGGGGGAACGATTCTCTGATTTTGTAAGTAGCTGTGGCTATACCTTTATATAATATTTATATATATGGTGACTGGTGCGATTAGCGTTTCATGATTAAAAACACGTGGCTGGAGTAATCTCAAAAATGTCTTTGATTAATCAAATCACATACTCAATCTAGCAAGATTGAAAAGTAAAAGTGCAAGCGCTCAACAATGATTATGACATATCTTAAATTTATTAGAAAGTGAACTTTTAATTATAAAGTTTTTAAGGACAATAACCTTTTAATAACGTACCGTATACTCTGTTTTAATACATTTTTCTGTTCGATGTTTAACAATGAATTGCAAAAACCATCTTGGTTTTGTTATGTCAAAAAATCAACGCACATATCCAACTAAAACAACTTAAACATCGCTTAAAGTTGCAAATAGAAAAAAAAACAAAAATGGATTCGCTTTTCGGTAAATACAAAATGTTGTTTTATTTGGTTCAGTTATTTTTAAATTCACAAAACTTAATTAAGATACACTTTTACATATATTATTAAACAAAAAAAAATACTCTATTATTTCGCCCAATCAATTATTTGCGCGTTTGGAACCCTCGTAGCCTTATTTTAAGTTGGAAAGTTTATTTTCAGAAGGGCTTATTTTAATACATACCATATTAAAATAGGCCCTCCTGTCACTTCCATTTGACGTACACAAGTGATCACTGGTATGGATTCAAAGTGGAAAATATATAAATAAATAAATTAATTAATTATATTTGAGTTTTGATATTTTTAACGAATTAATATTTGAAAACGTATCAAAAATAATATTAAGACATCCAAATAAAAATACAGTCGAATTAATATTAATTAGGGTTTCGTTTTTTTAATGAGTAATGTAATTACGGATCCGATAGTTTTAACAAATGAAAACACGGTTCATTTTATTTATTTATTTTGATACAGATATTATAGAATTTGATATCGACTAGATTCACAGACAAATTAGTTATTCTGATTGATCGCTCCTCTCTTGTATTTTTTAAACTGTAAATTGGGATCACATTAGAAAAAAAATCTTGATGTCAAATATTAGGATTTAACGGATAGCAAAGAAAATTGTTTTAAAAAATGTTATAATAAATAACTCAAAAAAAAATGTATAAATTACAATTTATCGTTAATATTTCAAGTAATTTCGTACTCTGTCTACCAATTTAATCATGTGTGTGATGTACGTACGTCATGTTCATTAATATTATATGTATGTAGATTATATAGTGAAACTAATGATTGCCTTCGACTTTATGCTCATATACTAATTAGTTTTATCTTATCTCTAGTAGGAGACAAAATCAACGCTTTGCCATATTCTTTAAAGACACTTTGTAAAGAGGTTATAATAAATGGGCTCTCAAACATAATAAGATTGGCGTTTCAAATAATATATATATGTTAGTTATATTACAAAGCATAAAATGATGAAATTAGCATTTGAACGATATCTATGTTTCATGTTTCATACATAGGGATTAAATTAATGAGATATTGTATCGATACGGGGCTATAAATGTAAAGGACGCTAAACTTCACTTGGTTAAAAATAACCTTTCAAACTGTCTTAACAATAGGGTAGGGTTGTGCTAAATATGTCCGTTAAAGTCACTGTACTATTAATTATTATAAAAAAATCAAACGTGGAATACAGACGGATGGAGTGTTATGATAAGAGTGACTTAATTGCTTACTTATTGAAATGTTACGAACTCAACACCAAATTTAGTTCCACGCATCGCCTGTAACGGGGTTGTATATATTTTATTACAAATATTTATTTATATAGCTTCACGCCATATCCCTTGCGCGGTAGCCAGAGACGACGGAGCGCCAAACGCTACGGTCCCTGCATACCTCTTTCGCCTCGGCCACAGACATCAACCTCTTCATACATAACAAACTAACACACTAAGTCGGAAACAAACTCAGAGCTATACGTGATAGCATGCTCGTACCTTCGGACGCCGCCGACGCCTGGGGGCGCGGTGGAGTGGGACATTGGGGGCACCTGGGCGCCACCTTGCACGCCGCCCTGCACGCTGCCTTGCGGCGCGCACACACAACATCCTGATACAATAATAAACATATACTATTTATTAAGTAGCGAAAGCTATATAGAATCATCAGGAACTCCTGAACGATTAAGAGTTAAGCATCGAAAATGTGCACGGGTAGCCCATAGACTGATGACCAAGATGTGATATTTAAATTTTCTCAAAACTACCCCCATTCAGAGTGTCGGATTTGTTCTGTTGATTGATTTTTATCAGTCGATTCATTCATTTTACGTATTCAGCATTTGGACTTGCGTACGTCTTCATAAGAATTTTAGATTTATTTGCTTCAAACTTAGCTTGAGCTACTTTGACAGTTTCGTTCAACGATCAACGATCAACGACATTACACTGTAACAATATAAATATCAATGAATATGCTAACAATGCCTGGCAATGCATGGCCTTACATCTAAAGCAGCTTTTTACACCAATAACATAAAAAATATGCTAAAAATTATAGCTACAACAATCTCTGTCCGTCAACATTACATATAGGAGCTTGAATTATTAGGTAGTAATTAAGTTTATATTGTGTACAAATGAGTTCATACACACAAGCATATTTTTTCATGATTCTCCATTTTTTTTATATTATATTGTATATAAAATTTATTCAACGTAATGGAGTTTTCGTTTTTAAGTAACTTTATTAATTAAAATTCTTAATAAAACTTAGCACACAATCTCTCTCAATTCAATTCTCAATCATTTTGTTTGTCACATTATTGTATAACTCAGTTCATATGAGCAAAAATATAAGGTAGCCTTCCATAAATACGACATAACATGGCTCTTTTAATAAAATAAATAAAAACCACAGAGTAGATGTTACACCAGAACGAACATTCAAACCTCAAAGTTGTTACACGTACAATTGTAACACGTGTATAATGCTCAACCCTAGCACGCAGCTCTGTGGCTCTACAACCTGTGGTTTCAATGGAAACAAAGCTTAATTGTGTTGCGATTCTCTGTTAAGAGTGAGTTAGGTTAAACAAACACTGTAATTTCCCACTTCTATCGTTAAACTGAACTTACTTCAAAAGATTCTTTTTAGCACTGATTTTTACTTGAAATACTAATATGTCATATAATATTTAATGACATTGACGTTAAGTGCATTTGCGGTTGCACCGAACAACGCCTAACCACAATTAATTTTGCGGTTCGTTGTTTCTTACATATTATTATTATGGATGACTGTTTTTTTTATTATAATTAACACAGTCGAGTCCGGCTAATTTTCTACGTTTCTAATTCTGAGTACCGGCTAATATAATGAAATTCTGAAGCTGGTTGCAGCAAACTTGTATCGCCAAGGGGAGGATAAAAAGTATAAAATTTGTTTACGGCAACTAGGTATAGAATTTGAATGGACGTGTCTTCACGTCAGCAGCAACCAAGAATAGAATTTGTAATGACGTTAATTCACGTCAGTTGTCGCGAATGTGTTAAGAACACATATATTTTGCTAACTTTTATGTTATTCAATACAAATATTCCAGCCTACATAAAATAAAAAAAAACACTTTCATTAAAGTACAATGATCCCTTTGTTAAAGTGGTTCAAATATATAAATGACAAACAACAGACGGACATCCTAATTTGAAAAAATAATAATAAATCACACAAAGGATTGTTTCATTTGACAATCTAACCATAAAACTATTGTTCACCACACAGTGTCTACAAGTCGTATATTTTTAAAATATCACAAAATATATATAACAATTTATTTGAATCTATTTAAAATCATCATTTGTTTGCATTTAGTGCAGTGGAAATATTATTTTAAAATGTGATAGTTAACTTTAAATACACCCTGAGATCTTCATCGTAATAGGCTGTTACCTTATGAAAAGAATGGCACAATTAGTACACGTTCTTCTAAATAATTTAGTAGCAGTTGGAAGCAAAAAGTCTAAACGCTTTTATACTCAGCACATATTTTAAAGTTACAATTGAGAATTATTTCTTCTAAGTATAGTAACTTAAATACTATACTATCTTATTTTAAATTTAGTCAAAACAATAACAATTTAGTATGTATTAAATAGAGTGATTTAACACAAACGAGACGCTGCTCAAAGCGTAAAACTACTATCTCGGTGAAGTTAATTAAATGAATATCATCCCTATACTTGGCTTTGACGATGTGAATTTCACCGCCTTTATGACAGACTAAATTAAATGTTGAAAGAGGAATTTGTAGGACAGAACGTTCGTATGACCTCCGATCTTTGAATGCGAGGTTTGTTTGATCTGTTTAGTAAATGTTTTAACGATTTAAAAAAGGAATGTGAATGCATTTTAAACTATCCATTGTTGTCTGTGATATGACAAAGACCGGGAATAAAATAAAATATTATACTGCTTTATATTTTAATATTTGAAAAAGATTTTCTTATTCAATTCAATAGATTAACTGATTACAGATTTTCGTTGAAGATAAGCTTTATTCCTGACACTAAAGATTATAACGACATATTTGATGTTCAAAGAGCTCTTTATGTGTCTCCGGAGTCTTTAATATTTGACACTAATCGTTGACGCAGTGTGATAATTAGTTCAGCCGAGCCTGTACATGTCAAAACGCTCCAGTGACATCAGCATTTAAAATTCCCTGAAAGGAAATACATTCTTTTTTTTTTGTATACTTTCTAGGTTAATGCTACTACATTCCACCTGATGGAAAGTGAAAATGTAGTCTTAGATGGTTAAGCGCATTAACTTAGTAACCTATTCACTATTCTCTTGAAGACGCCCACATTGTAACGCTGTTCCAGTCCTTCGCTGTGCGAATTAAAAAAAGACGAAGCAAAGCGCTTCGTTCGGACAGGGGGAATGTCCATAACGTAAGGATAGATACCTGCCTTGCGTCGGGACGTCCTGTAATGGAAGGGGGACGGAGGAATTAATTCGTGTAATTCCAGCGCACACTCACCAAAATGTATCCTATAGAATACCGAGAGGCTAGCAATTCTACGCCTGTGTTCAAGGCTGTGGAGGTTGGCTTCTACCAATTCGGGATCGCCTATAAGCCTCTTTGCTCGCCTCTCAATTGGGTCCGGAACCGCAAGAAGAGACTTTGCGGCACCAGCGAATATGTAACACATTTGTATAATACAAGAAGCTGTCCCGGTGTAAAGTACTGACGGACCTTCGCAAAAACAGCAAGCTTCCCTGCAGCTGCTCTTGCTCTGGACTCAATACATCGACCAAAGTTGAGGTTCGAGGAAATCTCTAAGCCTAGCAACTGTAGCCGGTCACTATATTCCAAAGATACACTCTGGAAAGTAGGAGCCAAGGTGAAAGGGCTCCTTTTGGCGGTGAACAGACACGTCTGCGTTTTGGTGGCGTTGAATTTGACAAGATTGGCATTGCCTCATGCGGAGACTGCCTGAAGTTTATCACTCAAACGTTGCACCATGGCTTCTCTTTCTGACTGTACTTGATCTCTACTAGCCCGACTACTCAGCAGGTATGACTACTACAACTGTGCTGTCGTCTGCATACCCATAGATACCGGGCTTCAGCAGATAGTTAATGTGCAGTAGAAAAAGAGTTGCAGAAAGAACGGACCCCTGAGGCACTCCGGCATTAATTCTCAAGGGTTCCGAGGAAGACCCGTCGATAACTACTCTGAGAGATCTCTGGTTGAGAAAGTCCGTTACCCAGCCAATCAGACCACGAGATATGCCGTACGCTGAAAGCTTACTTATAAGGCCCGCATGCCAGACCCTGTCAAATGCCTTCGAGTCGTCCAGAGAGATGGCGACCGCTTCTCCGTTCTTCTCGATGGCCTCGCCTAAAACGTGCGTAGCATACACTAGAAGGTCCCCAGTGGATCTATTTCGGCGAAACCCGTACTGTTGATCACTGAGGAGATCGTTACCTTCAAGGTACGCTAGAAGGCGCGTGTTCAATACACGCTCCATAATCTTGCAGAGTATGGAGGTGATTGAAATTGGTCTATAATTGGCAGGATCGGCACGGCTGCCTTTTTTGTGCACTGGTTGCAAGTTTGCAAGCTTCCAGGATTTCGGCACTATTCCAGTCTTGAAAGAGAGGCGATACAGACGTGTCAATACAGGAGACAACTCAGCTGCGCACGTCTTCAGCAGAATGGCTGATATACCATCAGGACCACTGGCTTTATTCACATCAAGACGACACAATGCTTTCCATACCTCTTTGTTAGTGATGCGGATTTCCGGCATCGAAATACCGCAGTGAGGAAGATGTGCTGGAGAAGCATTGCCAGTGTCTAGATGCGAATTATCAGCAAACAGAGAAGCAAATACATTCGCTTTCTCTGTCGCTGTATAGGCCAGAGATCCATCCGGCTTCAGCAGAGCAGGCATTGAGGTTTGGCAGAAGTTCGACTCGATCGCTTTGGCAAGAGACCAGAAAGCTCGACTGCCAGTAGGTCTGACAGAGAGCTTTTCGCCATTCTTAGCGAATCGATCGCGTCGAGCCTTCCGTAATGCCTTTTTATAGGACTTGCAGCTTAGTTAAAGGCTCTCTTCTTTGAACGTACATCCGGAGCTTTGCGGCTTCGAGCATCAGCTTAAATGAGGTATGCCGAATTATTGAGGTCTTTAGCATGACCACATTCGGCATTAAATCATGGGCGAGCTTTGCCACCGATGGGTACGTCAGTAAAAGGAATGAAATACTCCATTGCCTGATGCATTCATTAGTGAATTAACAAAATATCATATAACATTTTAACATTATAATATAGTTTCCATTAGAATAAAAATATGTGAGACTGGATCTTGGGAAATACTTTTAAAATTCCTACATTTTAAATAATTATTCTATTGAATTTTCTATACCGTAATGCCTTTGAAATATCTTCTCCATTGTCTTCAACATGAACCAGCGGGTATTCAATACGTCTATCAACTTCATAAAGGAAACACATCAATAGATGCTTTCAGCTACTTGTATTCATATTGAAGACAAGAAAGTTGAAAAGATACTCGATACTGATACAATAAAATAAAAATATATTAAACTAGCTGTGCCTATGACTTCGTTCGCGGAATATTTTAAAAATAAAAGTCTAAGTTATTCCTTATAACATCAGCTATCTGTCAGTGAAGTTCTGTTAAAATCGGTGCAGCCGTTTCAAACAGACAGAAAGACAAAAAATTCATATCCATTTAGTGAAAAGTTGTTAATTTGGAATTACAAACAGACATTTCATATTTATATGTATGTATAGATATATGTTTCAAATAGTATTTAAATATGTCAGTTTATTTAATTATTATATAATATAGTATGAAATATTTGCTAGTTTACAATATAACATTATGTTTTGTCTATAATAAGATATTAGAATTTGATGTTAAGTTCCTGGTTGGTGTATCTTCTTTTAAATTCCTTCCAAATATTAAATGTTAATTTCAACGTTTTTAATCTTATGTCTACAAAAATACACATAAGCTATTTGATTAATGAGAAAAAGCACAAAAGAATATTTAGCGCGTAAATATAAAATAAATGAAATAACGGAACGCCATTAAAGTAAATATAAAATAAAAGGTTTTTAATTGAATGTTGCATCATTGTTACTCCAGCTTGAGTTTACATCATTGTATGAAAGACATTAGTGAATAAGATACAAGCTGTAATATTACCAAGTTATATTACAATATAATATATAGTATGGACTATGTTATATATGTGTGTAACCAAATACTTATTATACACACACCCACACATGGGCACTAAGAAAAGATTTATTACCTCTAAGATAATATTTTTCTCAGGAGAAATAGTTACATGGTTCAATTAAAAATCTTCATTTCTTCTTAGTTTCATGTTCCCTACCAGTTATTTACGACTTCCATTTGAAAGCTAGTATAAAATTATTAATAGTTCGTAACCTCATATATTTTAATTAAACAGAATATCAATATTTTTTAACATATTTAATTCCCAAAGCTGACGGTAAAAGTATAAAGCCAACCGACACAAAACCGTACATTTCCAACGAAATGAACTCATAAATCCGCTTCCCTTATTTTAGTATATTAAAATTGTGCACCAAAGCCATCGTGATAAATTAAATGTGTAAATTGAAGTTACCGCATCTAAGGAGGGGAACAAAGTAAAAAACTTCAAAACGAATCCAGGTCGCTGCGAATTAAGGGTACTCAGGGATGGGATGTGATCGAGTCATTGTATCCTGGATATTATAGGCAATGCGCTATAAACTAGACTAGACTTTTACAAGAACATAAAATGAGTTATTCATTATAAAAGATTATAGGTGGCTCTGGTGTTGTTGTATCATAAATATAATAGCTTAATTTATATTACAAATCCTGGTCTAAATCAATCAGTAAATAAGTTTTTTGACAGTAAAAGTACTGTGACAGCTCCCAAATCGTTTACACAAATGGAATACAATCAAATCTTGCACTCGCTCTGATTTGATGGCTGAGTTTTGTATCAACACGTTAACATTTAGAATTCAACTAGATTTTTAGGATAATTTTAAATTTCTTTCAAATATATTTCATTTTGAGCATCAATTAATTTCAAACACTTTTAATCGCATTGATATAAAAAATAGATTACTTTATTATGTCAACTAAGTTATTTACTAACATATATATATAATATATGTGAGTGTGCAATATCCTTTAAATAATATCATTGCATGAACTAATTCAGTAAAACGCTAGGTGGTGCGGAAAAATATTTATGCGGTAACATTAACCACAAGTTTGCTTTTGCTTCAAGCGTGCATTACCGTTATTTTATATGACTACATGAGTAGGTTTTATGAAATGGAAAAAAATATTTACGTTTTATAAACCGTTTAGCGATCGTTTAAATTTATTTAAGTTGTTTATGACAAAGTTACAATTATAATGTATTTTATGGTTATTTATTTTTCTATTATACATATATGGTCGTCTATCAATGTTATATGGAAGACTAGTTTTTACTGCGGCTTTACTCGCTCTAAGTTCGATAATGGTTGGTAAGTTCTAACTTTATTCTTTTAGTATATGCTAGTTTTATCAAAATTCTTGAGTTATAAAAAGACAGACATACAGATATAAGATGTTTTTTTATCACAATATGTTGAGAACAACAAAATATACATACAGTATTACAGATTTATACAGTATATTTGATAGATATTAGTATTTTGTATGTGTTAAAATATTAAAAGTATAGTATAACATTATAATATTGCAGAATAAATACTTTGACATTAACGCGAGTAAGACTGTTAAGCTTGTAACTTTTATACTTAATTCTGGTTTATGGAAAGATAAAAAATAAGATGATAACTTTGTCAAGAAATGTGATTGTTATCAATAAGGCCATCGACCAATCAAAAAGGTTAACATGGAATTGATATCAAATAATTATTACTCTCGAGAAACCGGATATTCGCAGTGTTGTTCTAATAAAGTACAAAAGAAAATAAAGTATTCAATTCCTTGAATATCTTACAGCTTGTGTTTTCAGTTTACATTAAATATTAAGAAAAAGCCTGCTCTGTACTTTGCTAAAGTGAAAATGGAAATTGTATGAAAAGTTACAGAGGGCGATCTTTGCTGAAATAAATGTATATTGAACTTACTTAACCATGCAATCCTTGATAGAAATTCACCATCGTGAAAATTTCTCGTCTATTTTAAAGTATTTTTTGCAGTTTGAACAGGATTTATCTATACATATAAATAAAATTAAAAGTGTCTGTTTGTAATTCCAAATTAACAGCTTTTCACTCAATGCATATGAAAATATATACAGTACTTACATAAATAAATTTTTAATGTTGTCTGTCTGTCTGTGTGTTCCAGCTAATCTTTGAAACAGCTGGACAGATTTTAACAAAAATTTTCACTGGTGGATGATACCTGATGCTAAGGAGTGACATACGCTAACTTACTTTAAAAATATATATATTTCACACGGTCGAAGTCGTGGGGAAAGCTAGCTTACAATATAACAAAAAAAAACCGATCAAAACACAAACAGATTTTTTTAATCAAATAACCCTTAAAGCAAATACGTATAAAATTACAAAGAGAAAATATAATACCATATTATATTCAGAGACAGTGCTTTGAGCATTAACATTATCAAACAGAGCTTCCACATCAGAAATACAACTTCAAATATTCAATGTTAGCTAACCTTTACGAGATCCATTACCTTTAAAACTATTTGTAGTTTCCGCAGCAATAACGGATTGAAATTTATGCATACTTGTCAAGAATAATACATAACAAGAATGTCTAACGTAACTGAGACTGACGTCAAAATTATGAACTTATTACTTTGATGTGTTGTAAAAGATTAATAATTTAGTAAACAAAAGTAATATGTATTACATCGCAAATATATTAATAGAAGGAACATTTTTATAAGATGGATTCAAAATTTTTATTGAATGTATATTGAGAAACGGTTATTAGAAGTAAGGTATTTGATTTGAAGATCATCAAGCAGTCACATCGAATGAAGATGTTATTCATTGACTCTGACTCTCTGACTTTACTAATGAATTTGAAACTAGTTATGGTCTAATACTGTGTTATGATTTAAATTAAAACAATCAAACGAACATTAAATATAATTTGAGATGTTCTCAGTTTTATGTTTGAAATGTTGTCAGTCTGTCTAGTTTGTTAATTAACAACTTTGTGATTTAATTCCCGACAAAGCAGAGCTTACTAAACCTACCAGACTATTAGAGTCCCAAAATGAGCTCAGCAGACTTTTTTTGTTGGCTTATTACCGTTCTCTAACCGCCTCAAACTGCTCATTATTTTGAACCCACCTGCTTTAACTATTTCTTTGACCAAAAATACCTTCGAGAACTATCAAGTTGAACCCAAAAAGCTGCAGATTCCCAAGGAGTGTCAGAACCCTTATTTTAAAGACCTGCATTGCAATTATTTATTCAAGATCTTGAACAAATAAATAGTTTTTTTACTTGGCAGGGTGACTTATACTGCAAAGACAGCAAGTTACCGGCGAGTGCTGTGAGAGCTGCCAGCGTAAGGAGGGCGGAGCGGCTGGCTGCCATGTCAGCGGGGCATGCCGCGGGCTGCACGAGGCGTCATCGCCGCATGCCGTCGCACGGCACCACGCCGCTACCGGAACCTATAAAATAGGAGTGGCATTTTATTATTTATTATTATAAATTAACTCTGTACATACTCCTGCGTATAACTGACTCGCCATCACTCGAAATGTCGGTGATGACGAAAGGATCAAATCACACTTGTTCCATCACCTCAAGGAGATAAAAGTATCAATTTTATTACATAATATAATTTTCTGTCAAGCCGAGATCTTGTAGAATATATTTTCTATTGTAATAGATTTCATAGACCAGAAAAGACTGTTTTTTATGAATTGCATTGTGTATTCGTATTTCTAATCTATAAAATAATTTTATAAATTAGAAAAGACGAGCAGTGAAGGAATAATATTTATATGGTTATATCATATCTAATTTTCATGGAGATTTCATATTCTGTTTAGGAAATATCTTACGGTCAGTACGTATACCACTATGCGGTTTAATAGCAATGCCATCGTGACTCAAGATTAATTAATTAACTTTCTCTCATCATAGTTCATAAGATACAAGATCCCTCAGCAAATAGATCTTATGTATACATAAAATATTTTAAATATTGTAGTATTTATTTTAATTTAAGTTAAATTTTTATTTTCCATTTTTCCCGAAATTCATTGTACTTTCAACGCAAATATCATATTCCTTCCAACAATAAATAATTTTGATATAAGTCGTCCTTTGTATTTATTGTATTTTATACTTATTGTCATTAATATATATAATTAAACTAGGTTATTCCATCCCGTTTCGCTTGGCACACTATTAATTTGGATGTGAATTTAGGTTGTTATGGTAACCGCGTTAAGTGTATAGCGCCTACAGGTTTAAAACTTGGCAAAATACAAAAGTTGACATCCGTTGAGATAGGAGTTCCATAAAATACATTCTTCGTTTCGGAGATTTCGTGATGAGATTTCTTAAGGAACGTTTTAATTGCCTTGGTGCCAGTTCTTCACTTTCTAAGGTCATTGCTCGCAAAATAATAACTTGCTGGAGATTCCCCTCTGTCATACGCAGTGCTATAGTGAATCTTTTACCGTCACAGCAGTGAAATTATGGAATGCTCTTGCGTGTGAAAATAGATGCTCAAAGTCGTTATATATATTTAACAAACATCTTAAGAACCACTATTTATCTCTTTAATATTTATAATATTAAAATAATTATGTATTATATAATAGGGTATAGTTCATAAAAGTTTATATTATCTTATAGAATTAGTATATGTATAGTTAGTATGTATGTATTTATATGTATTATTATATAAAATATATATTATATATCTATTTTATGAACCAATTACTGTAATTTTAATTTTAAATAAATGTCCTTATAGTTGTAGGTTGCCTGTATGAGATCACTCGAAGTGATAAGGCCTCCTTTGTACCAATTTTGTAGCAATGAATTTACTGTTCATCTCTTAAATGTATACTGTGTGCAATAAATTGTAATAAATAAATCAATAAATAAATAAATAAATAAAAAAATAAATAAATAAATAAAATGAGTCAGTGAGTGGTAAATCGCTTATAAACATATATATATATATATATATATATATATATATATATATATATATATATATATATATATATATATATATATATATATATATATATATATAGATAAATCATGACTTTAAAGTGGTAAGCTTTGTACAATACGATAAGTTAATTTATATTATTTTATCATTATTTCCGTTCTAAATCTTTGCCAATTGAATGAGACAGATGGTTCGCGTATCTCTTCTAACAGTGGATCATGTTTGCTCCTCATTCAATGTAGCACTGGCACGTGTTACGAAACTTCGGATTACATTTCAGTTTAACTACGGATAAATTTCGGAGTAATATACGAATTTTGACTACAAAATAGGAATCTGCATAACTATGTATATTGCCTTATATGATATAAGCTTCAGGTTTCATATTTCATAATTGGCGATTACGGTTTATATCAACTAACGTGTAAAGTTAATAACAACATTATTAAGTTTATATTTGAAAGTGAAGAAAGATTATATAAAAAGTACATTTAGATCCTAAACCTAAATAAATAATAACTGATCGTTATCTATAAATATTATTTTATGCAGGTGGAGTCGCGGTCAAAAATTAGCAGCAAATTAATCAATACGAACTCAAATTAAATAAGTAATCCATTTCTCTATTCATTATAAGCTTTTAGTACGTACAAGGATAATTTATAGCCCTTAATCAAATCAATGCATATCACTTACACATGATCTCGATGGCTGTCAGTTAGATTAGAGGGAGCGTCACGATTTGAAAGCGGCTTTTAATTTGATGATGCAGTGCGCCTTTAGAACCCTCTACGCCACACTGATGGTGAAGAGTTTTTCTTTAATTAAAAACACGAGACTTTGTCGGAATTCCTTCACTTTAGGACGAGCTTTTCACTTAAATTAAAGTATAGACGTTTATATTTTGTAATTTAAAAAAATATAAAAAAATACTAAAACGCGGGAAGGACTCCAACCTTTAAAATAATAACAAAATTTACAGGAACCTTGTGTAAGTAATACTTGTTCAATGTTTCTGAAATACGTTATTAGGGTCGATACTTATGTTCAGTAATATTTAGATATACCAAATATATTCAAAACTAACTATAACACACTAAGCAAATTAGTAATTACATAAAGTTAAAATTAATATATTTTTTACCTTATAACCATTTTAAGTTATAAAGTTAAGGCATATTACACTGCATTTTGCATATAATTATAGTAATAATATTTATATCGTGAAGTAATTGATATATTTCTAACTTCATCGATGCCATGTTATGTTCTTTTAAAGTCTATAGAGGTGTAGAACAATAAATAGTTCTTGTATTCATTAAATTTTATCACTTCATTTTATAGAGCACCTGGCTTCTATATAAGTTCAATATTGTTAACCCGTATAATAAATTATTAAGTTCAATATTGTACATTGCCGTTTAACGTAAGCAATTCCTTGATAGAAATGGAACAATAATGTCATTGGAATGGAACGTGAATAAGATTACGCTCTAAAAATAGATGAAGGCTTGGTTGAATTAATTATTCAAGAGAACTCTGAGCTTCGTCGCTCGACCGACGCCACTAAAGAATTATGACTTTACTCCTGATTCAGGACATGTGTGTCTAGTTTAACTATTTTTAGAAGCTAGTGATTTTAACCCCAAGTTTAACAACACAGAGATGAAAATAAATAATATATAGAAATAAGAACTCAAGAAGACAAGAAGTAGATTTACAAGAAGTAGATTCCTCAAGTTATGGTTTGATTTAAATACTAAACAATGATTATAATATATGTTACACATATTTAACTAGCTGTTGCTCGTAACTATATCTGCTTCTTCCCCCCGTCGTAACCTTAACCCTTAAAAATAATATAAATTTTAAATATTATAAAAAAATTATAAAACATATATTTGCAATAAGTTTAATAGTTTATATAAAGCATTACTAGACAATACTTTTAATTCAATTCCTTCTTAAAGTAATATATATTAAAGGATCTTTAAATACTTATGCAATTAAAAAACAATTGTTGAATATATTGATTTTATAACAAGTCTTTAATACATGTATTTGAATAATTTCAGGATATAAATTAGCTTCTCAACTAGTGTTTAGAGATTTAAATCATTTAATTTATTAATGTATATAACATTTGAAAATGAACCAGTAAATATTAAATGTGAAGAGATACAGAGAAACAATGTGTCAATTTATCACAACAAAATAATAAATAATCTATACTTATAATAAATCTGTAGAGAGGTCAATTCTGTACATGAAATATATTTACAAAATAAGTAGCAGGGGGTGATTAGTGTTCGATACTGATGCCAAAAATGCAGTTAAAAAAATTTTTGTCTGTCTGTCTGTCTGTCTGTCTGTTTGTATGTTATTTATAGAAAAAAAAACTACTCGACGGATTTTAACGAAACTTAGTACAATTATTCTTTATACTCCTGGACAGGTAATAGTATACTTTTCATCACACTACAATGAATAGGAGCAGAGCAGTGAAAGGAAATGTTGAGAAAATGGGAGAAGTTGCTTGATTTTTTAAGCTTCCGTCGCGTGTGCAGCCTTAATGGTTAGAGCTACATAGAAACTATGTATAACGGAAATATTCTACATAAAAATACACGAAAAATATTCCAAGACAGCATATATCTACCTTTTATAGTTAACTCACAATAACACGCATAACTCTCGATAGCTTAGCAGTTCGGAGATTTCTTATTATATTTGTTTACTTTTACGTTTATAAAACCAATAATGCTCACCATCATTCCTAATTTAAAAAAAAATAAACATTAGCACCAATTCAATAAAAAAAGAATCATTGAAATCGGTATAGAAACACCAAACTTATACTTACTTACATGAAATACGCCAACAAGACATCGCGCGTGAATAGTGAATCAAGCTATAAGGATTATTTTTGCGTAACGGTTGCCGCGCTCGACGGGGCTCGCGGCGGCAGAGTATAAAAGGGGCGGGAGGCGAGCGCAAGCGTCATTCAATATTTGGCTGTTGATGCGTTCAGAGTGTTGAACAGTATTGACAGACAATAATTGTTATTTTATAAACCGTGCTTATCAGCGCGACTTTTTGTCTTTAAATAGTTTATTTTAATTTCTTTTGTTGTTATTTTCTAAATTAGTTTTAGTTTTGTTTAAATTCTTAACTATTAATAGTTCCTATTTTATTTCTTTTTAAGTAGATTTAGATTCGATTTTTAGATTAGATAATAGATAGATAGATTAGATTATTGTTAGATTTTTAGTTACTGATAGGTTAGTTTTGGGCATTTTATGTTTAGTTTTTTTTGTATTGAGTAGATAAAAGCGTAGGTAGGTACTTTTATTAATTATAGTATTCATAGGTATTTTTTATTTATTTTTAAGTGAAGTAGGTATAGGTAGATATTGCCTACTATCTACCTATACTGCACACGTGTTTTAGCTTTATTTTCATTTCTTTTTTTTTTGTACCTAAGTTGTAGGTAGGTAGGTACATATTTCTTAGTTTAATTCTATTAGAATATTAGGTATTTAAGTTTAAATAGGCACTTAGATTTATATTTTTTTATTATATAGCAGCTGTACTTAGAACATCTAAGGTTTTTTTTGTATTAGCATAGGTACTTTGATTAATTACAGTAGTTGTAGGTATTTCTTATTATTCATTTTTAAGTGAAGTAGGTAAGTGTAGATAGTATTGCACACGCATTAAGTATAGCTTTATTTTCATTTTTTATTCTTTTGTAATTTGTAGGTACCTACGTACATATTTATAATTCGATTAGAATATTATTTTAGTTTTAATAGGCACTTAGATTTATATTCTATTTATTATATACTTAGCTATAGTTAGGACCTCTGACGTAAGTTTTTTGTTGGGTAACTAAATAGAATTTAAGTTACCGTCGATTAAAAATAAAATAAACGATGCCACCTAAAAAACGACCATCTTTATCTCGAACTTCGAGTCAAGCTAGGAGAATGAGAATGACGCGTTCTCAAGAATCGGAAGAGGAAAGAGCACATCGGTTAAACTCTATGAGAGTTAGTGCCTCAACATCTCGAGCTAATGAAAGCTCTCCAGAAAGAGAGATGCGATTAGCAGCTGAAAGAGCGAGACGAGCTACAACACGGGCTTCTCAAAGCTCTTCTCAACGAGAGCTAAGGCGTTCCATTGACCGGGAACAACATGCGTTATCCCGAGAAGCTGAAACTGCTTTACAACGAGAATTGCGACTCACAGCTGACCGCGAACGGCATACATTATCTCGCGAGTCTGAAACCTTCACTGAGAGGGAATTACGGCTTACAGCTGACCGCGAACGTCATATTTTATCTCGCGAGTCCGAAACCTTCACTGAGAGGGAATTACGGCTTACAGCTGACCACGAACGTCATATTTTATCTCGCGAGTCCGAAACCTTCACTGAGAGGGAATTACGGCTTACAGCTGATCGCGAACGTCATATTTTGTCTCGAGAATCTGAAACTTTTACTCAATATCAAGACCGTTTGACAAATGATAGGGCGCACCATAACATGATTCGATCTCTTGAAGATGAACATGAGCATGAACAACGACTAGAGTCGGGACGCGATTATTACAATTCTTTGAGACAAGAACAATTGATTACTTTATCTAATGAAAGATTAAGAATTGAAAATATTCGGTCGCTTGAAACAGAAGAACAGCGAGAGGCCCGTCTTACTGCAGATAGATTTCGACATGGTCTTAATGACTTAGATATAAACGTGGTAGATCAATCTACAAATTCGGTGGCGTGGTCCGATAAATATAAAAGTGGGTTTGCTTATAACCTCACAATTGATTACAGATCATCTTCTGAAATAGGCGATATGAACGTAGTATGTTCCTTTTGTAATGCTTCGAAGTGGAGGAAGGAGTCTGCTGGTTTCTGTTGTTCTGGAGGTAAAATAAATTTGCCTTCGTTCGAAGACCCACCGGAACCTTTAAAATCACTACTTTTAGGGGAACATTTGCAATCCAAACAGTTTTTAGATAATATTCGCACTTATAATAGTGCATTCCAAATGACATCCTTTGGTGCTAAACAAATCTCAGAAGGCCCTTTCATGCCTACTTTTAAGGTACAAGGTCAGGTTTACCATTTGATAGGGTCCCTTTTGCCTGAAGAACAACCTAAATTTCTTCAAATATATTTTGTATCCGATTACAACGAACAGTCGAATATAAGAAATCAATATTTTCCGAATTTAAATACTGAACTCATTTCACAACTTCAGAACATGTTACATCAGGTTAATTCGTACGTATGCAGTTTTAAATCGGCATTAGAAGCCCTTTCTCAAGATGGTAATAACAATTATAAAATTGTTATAAATGCCGATAAGCGTCCAACTCAGGAACACCCTGGGCGTCATAACGTTCCATTCACGAATGAAGTTGCTGTAGTACTGGTCGACCAGGAATGTGATAGGCGTGATATCGTTATACGTTCCAGAGACAATCGTTTGCAACGTATTTTCGAAACCCACAGGGCTTACGACAGTTTGCAATATCCTATGATATACTGTCGAGGGGAAGATGGTTATAATTTCGCTGTATACCAAACCGATCCGCGCACAGGCGCACCTAATTATAATAAAAAGGTGTCATGCCTTCAATTTTATTGTTACCACCTGCAAGTGAGATGGAATAGATTGGTATACTTTCAACGTTTTCGTGGCTTATTTAATCAGTTTATTGTTGACATGTACGCAAAAATTGAAACCGAAAGATTAATTTATATACGATCTAATCAAAGGCAGCTGCGCGCTGAAGAATACGTGCACCTTCGCGATGCCATGCAGCAAGATAACGATACTGTGAATATGGGTCGTTTAGTTATTTTACCCTCTTCTTTTACTGGTGGTCCACGCTACATGCATGAACGTACTCAAGACGCTTTTTGTTACGTAAGAAAATATGGACGTCCCGACTTATTTGTTACTGTAACTACCAATCCCAAGTGGGATGAAATCACTCGGGAGCTTCTTGAGGGTCAGGCACCGCATGACCGCCATGATATTATTGCAAGAGTGTTTCATTTAAAATTAAAATCAATGATAGATCTTCTTACCAAAGATAACATTTTTGGAGAAGTATTGTGTTATATGTATAGTGTTGAGTGGCAAAAACGCGGCTTACCTCACGCACATATCTTGCTTTGGTTAAAAGATAAGGTTCGACCTAATGATGTAGACAGATTAATCAGTGCTGAAATTCCAGATCCGACTGCAGATCCCCTGTTATACGACATTGTTAAAACTCATATGATACATGGTCCATGTGGTGCATTTAACGCAAATGCTCCTTGCATGCAAGACGGTCGTTGCACTAAAAGGTATCCAAAAGCATTAGTGGATGAAACTGTAACAGGACATGATGGATACCCATTATATCGTCGCCGTTCAAGAGACAATGGTGGTTTTACTGTTGAAAAGCGAATGTCTGGACAACAGGTTACTTTAGATAATAGGTGGGTCGTTCCGTATTCGCCTGTATTGTCCAGAGCATTTCAAGCTCACATAAATGTAGAAATGTGTAATAGTGTAGAGTCAATTAAATATATTTGTAAGTACATTAACAAGGGCAGTGACCAAGCTACGTTTGCGTTAAGAAATGAACATGATGAAGTTACTAGATTTCAGTCAGGCAGATATATCAGCTCTTCAGAAGCTGTGTGGCGGATCTTAAGTTTTAATATTCACGAAAGATATCCACCTGTGACCCATCTGGATGTTCATCTGGAAGGCGGTCAACGTATATATTTTAACGCCGAAAATGTTACAGAACGATTAGAGAACCCTAGACAAACAACTTTATTGGCATTCTTTCGACTTTGCCAAACTGATAATTTCGCAAAGTCTCTTTTGTATGAAGAAGTTCCATCGTATTATACCTACGATAAACAACGAGGTGTCTTTAACCGTAGACGCCGAGGCAGGCCTGTAGATGGCGAGACAGGCATTTTCAAAGAACATGTTCTTGGTAGAGTGTATACTGTTCATCCTAACAACGCAGAGTGTTTTTATTTGAGATTATTATTACATACAGTGCGAGGACCAACATCATTTATAGATTTGAGAAAAGTAGACGATGTTGTTTATCCAACTTATCATGCAGCTTGCCAAGCGCGTCATTTGCTTGAAAATGATCAACATTGGGATGACGCTTTAGCAGAATCCTGTGTTAGTGATAATCCACGACGGTTACGCCATTTATTTGTAACATTACTCACATTTTGTAATTTATCTGATCCTGTCCAATTATGGGAAAAATATAAAGAAAAATTTGCAGAAGACTTTCTTCGGAATTTATCTCACAATAATGAAGGCGCAACTAATGATAATTTTCGAGATCTGGCTATAAATCAGTGCTTATTAGCTCTTCAGGAAGACTTAACAGCAGTAGGCGGTAAATCACTTTGTGAATATGGTTTGCCAACGCCAACCTCAGTCGGAGAGGTTACCAATAGGGAATATTCCGCAGAGATTGGTTACAACCCAATGGAACTGCTGGTAACATTAGAAAACGGTGTCCCAATGATGACTGCAGAACAACGCTTAGTCTATGATCGCGTGTGCGAGAGTGTGCAGAATAATTTAGGAACAATATGGTTTTTAGATGCACCTGGAGGAACTGGGAAAACTTTTTTGACTAAATTAATATTAGCTTATGTTCGAAATCAGCGTAAAATCGCTCTTGCCGTGGCTTCATCAGGTATAGCTGCAACATTGCTACCAGGAGGTAAGACTGCTCACACTATGTTTAAAATACCAATTAATTTAGATCGCACGGAAAGTCCAACCTGTAGTATTTCAAGAAATAGCGACAAAGCTAAGGTATTGCGTGAGTGTAATTTAATCGTATGGGATGAATGTACGATGGCCCATCGAAAAGGAGTAGAAGCAGTAGACAGAACTCTAAGGGACATAAGACAAAATGATCGACCAATGGGCGGTATTACGGTTTTATTTTGTGGTGATTTCCGACAAACCTTACTGGTAATACCACGGGGACCCCGAGCTGATGAGATTAGGGCTTGCCTGAAAAGCTCTTATTTGTGGCGTGATATACAATCGGTGCATTTGACTATAAATATGCGAGTGAGATCTGGAGACAACGCAGATAATCGTGAATTTTCTGATACATTATTGAAGATTGGTGAAGGTACCTATCCACAACTACACCAAGGAAAACTTATTCTGACACCTGAGTTATGTTGTATAGTGCAATCCCAACAACATCTTATATCTTCGGTTTACGGTGACATAACAATTATATTAAATAGGGACAATTCTTGGCTTTGCGAAAGGTCCATTTTGACTCCTCGCAATGACCAGGCATCTGAAATTAATAATAAAATACTGTCTAATATACAGGGAGAAAGCAAAGTTTATAGTTCAATAAATAGAATGGTTGATGAACAAGAAGCCACTAATTACCCGATAGAATTTTTAAATTCTTTAAGTATGCCTGGACTACCTTCTCATATAATTTGTTTAAAAATTGGCATACCGATAATTCTGCTCCGAAATTTAAGACCACCTCAACTTTGCAATGGAACTCGGCTAAAAGTAACCCAGTTGCAACAAAATGTAATCGAGGCTCAAATTTTAACAGGTTGCGGTGCAGGAGAAACTGTCTTTATTCCCAGAATTCCCATAATACCAAATAATTTTCCATTCCAATTTAAAAGAACGCAATTCCCAGTATCGGTGTGCTATGCCATGACTATCAATAAAGCTCAAGGGCAGACTTTTCGTGTTGCTGGAGTAGATCTCGGTGTTAGCTGTTTCTCGCATGGTCAATTATACGTCGCTCTTTCCCGGGTTAGCAATTCTAGGAATCTTTACGTTCACGTGCCGGACGGGTCGACTCTTAACATAGTCTACCCAGAAGCTTTGCGCTGAAACATTTTAATTTGATCTAAAAATATTAGCAATATATTATCTTAATAAAAAACAAGGAGTTACACGCTGACCGAGTCGTGGGTATAGCGTGGATATATTATAATATTCTGCGGTTACTTATATTTTTCAACAGTTTTGTGGATTGGCATATTATATTACTATTGCCCTTCTAAAATACGAAAGTGAATCTGCCTGTTACGTCAAAACTATGAGGGAGGACATCTGCTAATTTTTTTTCGAAAAACGACGGAAACGCGGACGAAGTCGCGGGCAAAAGCTAGTTTATAATAAATTTATAACTCGAAAAACAAAGACAATGAATTAACTCAAATTAATCAATATTTAATATATTTTCATAATTCCGTAGTGCTAAGCTATCACTGAGTTATATCAACGCTCATACTTATCTTCTATTTTATATATATTAATATACACCCTGCTAGTATACATAAGACAAGGAAACATCAAAACACTTATATCCTTAAATATATGAGAAGAGAGAGTACATAAGTAATTATTGAAGAGAAACCAGCTAATATGTTAAAGGAGGCTTTGCTTTTGATTATAAAAGTGTTTCCAACTTCATAACCAATAAGAAAATTGTTTTTAACATCCAATCTATTGATATATATAGTTTATAGATAAAATGTAACATTAATACAGAGTAACAGAAATTGGGACACAGATTAGGAAGAATGAGGAGTGAGGCTTCCTCGATTCTAACTCCCTTTGTTTTAAACTATGATATTGATTACACTGTTGAGTTAATTATTGATGTTGCTTTATTCTCTGATAAAATATAAAATATGAGACGTACATTCTTCTTAAAATTTTAATGTGAAACTTTTCCATTTGAGTCCTTTTCAAGTAAGAACATTGAAACATCGAATAACGCTAACAGAGTGTCAGTAAAATGGCCAACAGCTCGGCCGGTATTCATTTGTTTCAGTTTTCAGTGAATAGGATTTATGTTTTGTTCTTCATTGTAGCGGCACTTTGAACACACTCGGATAAACAAGACTGTATGTGAATGTACAATTATATAAGATAATATATTTTATTTTTTTATATCAAACCTAACCATAATTGTTATATCATATACTACTATGATTATGTATAATAAAATAAACTGGAGTTTTGGATAGGACCTACTCTTTATAGTTACTAGTAATGACTTTGGAAAATTACTTTTATTATTCGTGTAACATAAGAAAACTAAACGCTTTTAATTTCTCGTTTTTTTTTGTTTCAGTACCTGTTTCTAACTTTATATAAATTTAAAAAAAAAGTAAGCAGAAAACTATGATCCTATGAATTTACGATATAAATTCCTTAAAAATCATTCACTTTATTAAATTTACAACAGTAATAATAAAAATTGAATAATCATTTTAATCGTAACACCTACAACAATTATAATATTTTTTTCTGTCTTTGATGTATATTTTCACAAAGAGAGACTCTTTATCTATATTAAGTCTGCGAAAAACGCCTACAGAAGGAAACTTTATTTATAAGTACAATAAAACAATAACATTACTACTGAAGTGTTAAATATTACCTTACTTTTAAGATATATTTATTTACATATATAACAGTATATACTTAATTTAGATATTAATTACATAGAAATGATAATCTCTAAGTGACAAACCTATATTAAATTAATAAATAAATGATTTCATGTGATTGAATATTGACGATATATATATATATATATATATATATATATATATATATATATATATATATATATATATATATATATATAATGACGATATGTATATAAAGATCAATACATATTAATTAACACACAATTCACAACAGCGAATTCACATATTATTAATCGTATATATATATATATATATATATATATATATATATAGCTTTCTTATAAAAGATTTCAAAATATATTTAGTAAGAAACCTTTGGATATTACTTTAAAATATATTAAGAGAAAGAAATATATTTATATAGATCTTTTAATTATTATACAGAAGTATATACTTCTGTATAATATGTAGGTTCTGTCTGTACAAAATATTTGTTGGTAACATTTCGAACCAATAACTGTGACTTAATGTCGTACATGTTTCATAAATGTTTATGTTTGTTTGTCTGTATTTCCTTCTAGAACCCAGAAATGATTTGAATTATTTTGTTATTTTTTATAGCAAGGGTAATTTATTGTGGGAATTTAATATCTGCAAAAATATACAGTTCTTCAAGAGCAAAGCTGCCGGCAAATATAAGTTATTGAAGACCTGGATAGTAGAAAATACTTAAGTAGAGAATGATGCTATGTCTATGTCCAAATTTATAATAATTGTCAGTTTTTTGTTTTGTATCAATTTGTGATTTGTTACACAGTTTGATTGGAAAAATGTATAAAGATCTTTTCAATAGAGTCAATATAGAATTATTTTATTCACTTTTAAAATTATTATAAACTGTATTTTATAATATTTCGTACGTGGAACCAATTTACGTATTAAAAATACAAGCGAAGAGCGATCAATAGGAATAATTGACTTGTCAGTTATTTTACTGCATCCGTTCAGTACACACATGTATCAACTCACGAAGACAAATAACATTAACTGAGTGTTCTTATCACAGTGATACTGACAAGAACTGATTAATTAAATACAACATACATTTGATAATAATACTAACTAAAATAATTGTATTATTTATATGAGTATCTTAATATTTTATTGAATACGTTCTTAAATTAAAATAATTATAAATAATATTAAGTTTCTATAAGTTTAACATTAAAAACAATCAGTCCAAAACTAAACTGAGTTGGTCTGGACTAAACTAAACTGAACTGGTCACAAATATAGATTTCAAATTAAATAATTTTAAATTGTGTATTTTAGTGCTAATAAAAAATGACAACATGACTTTACTATTATGTCTGTTTTATTTTTCAGTGTTAATTTTACGCAGTCAACTAATAACCCCCTTCCAAAATAATCCAATCACAGGTTGACGGCGACTCATTCGTCATTCATTCACATCGTTCACTAACGAACTACTCCCTACGTTTGTTACTCTGACGTGATTACTGCATGGGAAGTACGATTAATTATATTATGCTAAATATTAATACTTAAACTATTTGTATTTGATAAAAGTTATGTACAAATAGCAGTAGTGACTTATTTATAATATATATTATTGATGGTAAGAGATTGTTCAGTTAAGTACTGTTACATGTTCTTGTACTTAAATGTATATGAATGTTATCTGTTAAAATTATTTATATTATAAATGGTAATCTGGTCGAGAATACGGGAAGGGTTGGTATTTTTTTTTTTTTTTTTTTTTTTTTTGAATGTAAAGTTACCATAGACTTGTAGTCCATGCCATTTTTAATTTGTTTTATATTTATTATTTTGATTTCTTTTTTTTTTGAGATTTTTGCCTGTGTATTCAGGCACAAGAATTACTTTAATAAATACATAAATAAATATTATATTCAATTGTAGTTCTTCAATTTTTTTTTTTTTTTTTTTTTCCTTCCTCCTTATTTTCTTAGGGTCCAAAGTAGGTACTCATCATTGTTTATTATTTGTCTGTTTCGGTTAATTTTGTTATGACCTTCTGGTCTCGGTTGCGTATTGCTAATTTCAAGTTGTAATCATTTATTGTCTTGTCCATATTTACAATGCTGTCTTTGATGAACCTCGCCAGCGCATCTTCTTGATGGTAGGGTTGGTATTTAGACAGTTTAGATTTAGATTATGTATCTTTTATGAGCTTCAATTGTCTTCAGACAATTGAAGCTCATAAAAGATGACTTTCAAGTCATTATTATAAGTCAAAATAAAGAATATTACTTAATATTATATATCATTAAAAATAATTATTTTGAGTGTTGAATTGAGTTGAGTAAAAAAACAAGGCAAAGTTAACGGTCATGGAGACAGTATGTTTGAATCCATACAATAACTTCGTTTCACAATTATAGTTTCTAAGTTATACCTTCCTACTTACAAAATTGTTATTCATTTAAAGTGTTGAGATTGTAATGTAAATATATAACAATGTAATCTCAATGATCAAGATGTAGGTCAGCACTAAGGCATCGCTATTATCATTATATAGGTAACGAAGGTTCTAAAATCCTTATCACATAGAAAAGCACTTAAGCAAAGTGGGCTTTAATTTTAGTGGCGCGTGAGATTGAGGAACTTATGTCTTTGTTTCGCATCTCGCTAAATTAATACATATATTTATTAAACAACGCTTTACTTCTATTTAATTTGCAAGTGTGCATATTTTATATAAATTAATATATATTAATAAAATATCACTGTATATATATATTATATATATGAAAATCAACAAGCATTTAAACTTTTTAATAAAACAAACTCTAATGTATAATTAACCTTTTCTCAGGATATACAATCTTTAAGAATTAATTACAATTCTTACATATTGTATATTATATACAATTAAAAAATATATAAACTATGTTTATTGGATTCAGTTTAACTCCAGAGCTTTGAACTTTGCTGCTTTCCACTGTAAAGCGAAGGTTCGTTTACTTAAGGTATCGCTAATATTCATTGTAACTACAATCTAAATCTAAACTGTCTAAATACCAACCCTACCATCAAGAAGATGCGCTGGCGAGGTTCATCAAAGACAGCATTGTAAATATGGACAAGACAATAAATGATTACAACTTGAAATTAGCAATACGCAACCGAGACCAGAAGGTCATAACAAAATTAACCGAAACAGACAAATAATAAACAATGATGAGTACCTACTTTGGACCCTAAGAAAATAAGGAGGAAGGAAAAAAAAAAAAAAAAAAAAATTGAAGAACTACAATTGAATATAATATTTATTTATGTATTTATTAAAGTAATTCTTGTGCCTGAATACACAGGCAAAAATCTCAAAAAAAAAAGAAATCAAAATAATAAATATAAAACAAATTAAAAATGGCATGGACTACAAGTCTATGGTAACTTTACATTCAAAAAAAAAAAAAAAAAAAAAAAAATACCAACCCTTCCCGTATTCTCGACCAGATTACCATTTATAATATAAATAATTTTAACAGATAACATTCATATACATTTAAGTACAAGAACATGTAACAGTACTTAACTGAACAATCTCTTACCATCAATAATATATATTATAAATAAGTCACTACTGCTATTTGTACATAACTTTTATCAAATACAAATAGTTTAAGTATTAATATTTAGCATAATATAATTAATCGTACTTCCCATGCAGTAATCACGTCAGAGTAACAAACGTAGGGAGTAGTTCGTTAGTGAACGATGTGAATGAATGACGAATGAGTCGCCGTCAACCTGTGATTGGATTATTTTGGAAGGGGGTTATTAGTTGACTGCGTAAAATTAACACTGAAAAATAAAACAGACATAATAGTAAAGTCATGTTGTCATTTTTTATTAGCACTAAAATACACAATTTAAAATTATTTAATTTGAAATCTATATTTGTGACCAGTTCAGTTTAGTTTAGTCCAGACCAACTCAGTTTAGTTTTGGACTGATTGTTTTTAATGTTAAACTTATAGAAACTTAATATTATTTATAATTATTTTAATTTAAGAACGTATTCAATAAAATATTAAGATACTCATATAAATAATACAATTATTTTAGTTAGTATTATTATCAAATGTATGTTGTATTTAATTAATCAGTTCTTGTCAGTATCACTGTGATAAGAACACTCAGTTAATGTTATTTGTCTTCGTGAGTTGATACATGTGTGTACTGAACGGATGCAGTAAAATAACTGACAAGTCAATTATTCCTATTGATCGCTCTTCGCTTGTATTTTTAATACGTAAATTGGTTCCACGTACGAAATATTATAAAATACAGTTTATAATAATTTTAAAAGTGAATAAAATAATTCTATATTGACTCTATTGAAAAGATCTTTATACATTTTTCCAATCAAACTGTGTAACAAATCACAAATTGATACAAAACAAAAAACTGACAATTATTATAAATTTGGACATAGACATAGCATCATTCTCTACTTAAGTATTTTCTACTATCCAGGTCTTCAATAACTTATATTTGCCGGCAGCTTTGCTCTTGAAGAACTGTATATTTTTGCAGATATTAAATTCCCACAATAAATTACCCTTGCTATAAAAAATAACAAAATAATTCAAATCATTTCTGGGTTCTAGAAGGAAATACAGACAAACAAACATAAACATTTATGAAACATGTACGACATTAAGTCACAGTTATTGGTTCGAAATGTTACCAACAAATATTTTGTACAGACAGAACCTACATATTATACAGAAGTATATACTTCTGTATAATAATTAAAAGATCTATATAAATATATTTCTTTCTCTTAATATATTTTAAAGTAATATCCAAAGGTTTCTTACTAAATATATTTTGAAATCTTTTATAAGAAAGCTATATATATATATATATATATATATATATATATATACGATTAATAATATGTGAATTCGCTGTTGTGAATTGTGTGTTAATTAATATGTATTGATCTTTATATACATATCGTCATTATATATATATATATATATATATATATATATATATATATATATATATATATATATATATATATCGTCAATATTCAATCACATGAAATCATTTATTTATTAATTTAATATAGGTTTGTCACTTAGAGATTATCATTTCTATGTAATTAATATCTAAATTAAGTATATACTGTTATATATGTAAATAAATATATCTTAAAAGTAAGGTAATATTTAACACTTCAGTAGTAATGTTATTGTTTTATTGTACTTATAAATAAAGTTTCCTTCTGTAGGCGTTTTTCGCAGACTTAATATAGATAAAGAGTCTCTCTTTGTGAAAATATACATCAAAGACAGAAAAAAATATTATAATTGTTGTAGGTGTTACGATTAAAATGATTATTCAATTTTTATTATTACTGTTGTAAATTTAATAAAGTGAATGATTTTTAAGGAATTTATATCGTAAATTCATAGGATCATAGTTTTCTGCTTACTTTTTTTTTAAATTTATATAAAGTTAGAAACAGGTACTGAAACAAAAAAAAACGAGAAATTAAAAGCGTTTAGTTTTCTTATGTTACACGAATAATAAAAGTAATTTTCCAAAGTCATTACTAGTAACTATAAAGAGTAGGTCCTATCCAAAACTCCAGTTTATTTTATTATACATAATCATAGTAGTATATGATATAACAATTATGGTTAGGTTTGATATAAAAAAATAAAATATATTATCTTATATAATTGTACATTCACATACAGTCTTGTTTATCCGAGTGTGTTCAAAGTGCCGCTACAATGAAGAACAAAACATAAATCCTATTCACTGAAAACTGAAACAAATGAATACCGGCCGAGCTGTTGGCCATTTTACTGACACTCTGTTAGCGTTATTCGATGTTTCAATGTTCTTACTTGAAAAGGACTCAAATGGAAAAGTTTCACATTAAAATTTTAAGAAGAATGTACGTCTCATATTTTATATTTTATCAGAGAATAAAGCAACATCAATAATTAACTCAACAGTGTAATCAATATCATAGTTTAAAACAAAGGGAGTTAGAATCGAGGAAGCCTCACTCCTCATTCTTCCTAATCTGTGTCCCAATTTCTGTTACTCTGTATTAATGTTACATTTTATCTATAAACTATATATATCAATAGATTGGATGTTAAAAACAATTTTCTTATTGGTTATGAAGTTGGAAACACTTTTATAATCAAAAGCAAAGCCTCCTTTAACATATTAGCTGGTTTCTCTTCAATAATTACTTATGTACTCTCTCTTCTTTAAGTACTGTTACATGTTCTTGTACTTAAATGTATATGAATGTTATCTGTTAAAATTATTTATATTATAAATGGTAATCTGGTCGAGAATACGGGAAGGGTTGGTATTTTTTTTTTTTTTTTTTTTTTTTGAATGTAAAGTTACCATAGACTTGTAGTCCATGCCATTTTTAATTTGTTTTATATTTATTATTTTGATTTCTTTTTTTTTTGAGATTTTTGCCTGTGTATTCAGGCACAAGAATTACTTTAATAAATACATAAATAAATATTATATTCAATTGTAGTTCTTCAATTTTTTTTTTTTTTTTTTTTTCCTTCCTCCTTATTTTCTTAGGGTCCAAAGTAGGTACTCATCATTGTTTATTATTTGTCTGTTTCGGTTAATTTTGTTATGACCTTCTGGTCTCGGTTGCGTATTGCTAATTTCAAGTTGTAATCATTTATTGTCTTGTCCATATTTACAATGCTGTCTTTGATGAACCTCGCCAGCGCATCTTCTTGATGGTAGGGTTGGTATTTAGACAGTTTAGATTTAGATTGTAGTTACAATGAATATTAGCGATACCTTAAGTAAACGAACCTTCGCTTTACAGTGGAAAGCAGCAAAGTTCAAAGCTCTGGAGTTAAACTGAATCCAATAAACATAGTTTATATATTTTTTAATTGTATATAATATACAATATGTAAGAATTGTAATTAATTCTTAAAGATTGTATATCCTGAGAAAAGGTTAATTATACATTAGAGTTTGTTTTATTAAAAAGTTTAAATGCTTGTTGATTTTCATATATATAATATATATATACAGTGATATTTTATTAATATATATTAATTTATATAAAATATGCACACTTGCAAATTAAATAGAAGTAAAGCGTTGTTTAATAAATATATGTATTAATTTAGCGAGATGCGAAACAAAGACATAAGTTCCTCAATCTCACGCGCCACTAAAATTAAAGCCCACTTTGCTTAAGTGCTTTTCTATGTGATAAGGATTTTAGAACCTTCGTTACCTATATAATGATAATAGCGATGCCTTAGTGCTGACCTACATCTTGATCATTGAGATTACATTGTTATATATTTACATTACAATCTCAACACTTTAAATGAATAACAATTTTGTAAGTAGGAAGGTATAACTTAGAAACTATAATTGTGAAACGAAGTTATTGTATGGATTCAAACATACTGTCTCCATGACCGTTAACTTTGCCTTGTTTTTTTACTCAACTCAATTCAACACTCAAAATAATTATTTTTAATGATATATAATATTAAGTAATATTCTTTATTTTGACTTATAATAATGACTTGAAAGTCATCTTTTATGAGCTTCAATTGTCTGAAGACAATTGAAGCTCATAAAAGATACCTTGATTATAAACTATTAGGAAGGTTTCGTTTATATTTAACTTGTTAATTTTATTATTATCAGAGAGCTTTAGATTATAGATCCTTAATAGACACCTTTAATTTTACAATAATTAAAAAATATGTATCCATATGCACAAAACTTGAACCTGCAGCCTCTGGAATGTCATTTCCGTTGCTTTGTCAACTGCGCTATCAGGTCGTTGCACTTTTTGATTAAATTAACATTGTTATAAAGTCCTTATAAGAATGAAGGTGATATCTATTAGGCTTCTGTTGAAATACTTAACTATGTTTTAGTTTGAGCATTTTTAATATTTTATTTTTTATTTAGTTGTGTATTTAAATCGTATCAAATACAGTTTTTGTTAAATAAAATATATCTCATACAAAGGTGTCTATTTACAGAAGTTCTTTTTCCAAATCATATCCAAGCTGCCAGCTCGTTGTATCAATGACGTGTCTGCAGCAGACCCTGCACGTGACCGCTCAGTGCCTTCGGTTTTGATCGATTCTATTATTAAAATGTTGGTCTTGAAAATAGGCTGCGTGGGTTCTGGAACTGAAAGTAAATTATGATATTTTATCAGGATATTTAAATAATAAAATAAATTATATAAAATATAATTAGCTTATAATATTGGAATGGTTTGAGGATTTTGTCAACATCATCCTTGTTGAGATACGATTGTCACATTGCACTAAAAAATAACATGTTTTGGCCAACAAATTGTAGAAATATTTCACATAATTTTCCTCAATAAAATATATTTCCTTACATACTATTCTACAACTATCTTGTTCATTTAATTAAATAGATGCTATCGTTTCAATTAATCAAGTAGATTCCTGATTCAGACAGATTGAAATCAAACAACTTTAACAAACTCAGATTATTGACAGTTAATTTTATCTGAAAACTTATGTCATTAACAACATTTAAATATTTTAATTCACTTTCAATGTCTATGACTTGTTAAATCTTATTTCAATAATAGTAATGTATTGAAAGGGATCTTTATAATTAGTCAACAATTATGATTTATTTTAACAAAAAATAGTCATAATTATAACACACTACGTAAGTGTAAATTTACTTGACTTCGAAGCCCTCAATGCATTGTGTGTTTTAAGCGTACGCAATGAAACAAAAAAAATAAATATATTAATTGATAAAATATATACAATATTTGAATGTATGCTTTTAGATTTAGATTTTAGATATTAAAATAGATCTTTTATGTATATATTTAACTCGCGTAAATGACATTACCTGTACGAACTTTGGAATATTTTACAACAACCAATGCCGCGAGAAGTAGTAGTATAGACATTATATTACAATATATAAAAACAGTAAACCTATAGATTGCATAAATCCTTTATAAAATGTGCTTCTAACTTTGTGTACATAATGTACTTATCACTTTGCTCCAGTCCAGTTCCAGTAATATTGCAGTCTCACTTATTTAACAGTAAGTTTATTCCTGTATCGTGTAAGCTCAATTGGTATTAATTGTTTTAAGTAATAACTACTCAATGGTTGAAATACATTCTTTTATTTTGAATTAATTCTAATTAGCGTACTTAGTTTACGTAAACTCAATATTATTTCTCAACACATTGTTGTTAACTTCTGAGGCTTTTATCAACAATGCATTTGTAATCCTTAATAACTTTATGTTGTTCTTGTTATTTGTTAAGTATATCTTTATTGTTTATAATAACTATGAGTGTGTGTGTGTGTGTTATATTAGTGTGTGTGTCATAAATGTACACGTTGTATTATGTTAAATCAATTAACATGGCTAAAAAATCAAGTATTTCTGGAACAACTATTAAAATAAATGTTTTTCTGCACTGTCAAGAGTCATGATTGGTTACCACTTCGTCAGTCACCTGAAGGGTTAATACACGAACCGATAGTCAGTTAATATTTTTTATTATATTTCCATCGAGGACCTGAATGTTAGTCTTATATAAGTTTTTAGTAAGGTGTTTTTTTATTTATTGTTAATATTATTAAATATAACAATATTGACATCGATTACAAATAATGATGTAATTGGTAAAACAATTTGATGGTTCTAGTCGTTCGTACATTGCTCACTAAATATATTAAAGTTTATGAAACAGTGATTACAATAATAATTGAAAAAAAAACCCAGCTGAGTTTGTTGTGTGATTCTTCTCAGAGCAGGGCGGGTTTGGAACCCTCGTAGCCTTATTTTAAATTAGAGACTGTCTTTATAGAAGGGCTTATTATGATTTATACGATATCGAAATAGGCCCTCCTGTCAGTTCCTTTTGACGTACACAAGTGATCACTGCTTAATAGCAGTGATCACTTTGCATCTTGCATTAATATGCACGATGGAAAAGATATATAGAAATAAATAAATAAATAAGTTTGATTATATTAGTCTTATATACTATACGATGAAATCAAAAATTAAGTTTACAAACCATTTGTAAATATCAGTTCTTTCCATTGTGAAGCGGTAGTTATCTTCTACTTGACTTGTACATGTGATATTAATGATGTGACTATGTCATGATGGTTTTAACACTTTTACTGCCAGCTCCGTAGCGTGTACGGAGACGCAAGTTTCACCCCGTGTTTCACCCCAGGGCCGTAGCATGTACGGAGCAATTAAAAGTCAATTTTTTATAGTATTTAATTGGCTCAACATTTTTTTACTATTTTTCCGTTTATTTAAATGCCTTTATGCAAACGTTTATATGAAAAATTGAAACAGCACACAGGGCTCAATTTCTGAAAATCTGGTGGCAGCGAAAGTGTTAAGAGAGAAATAGACTTTTATATCAGAACTTTAATAATCTATATTTTTAAGTTGACTTCATTGAAGTCAAAATTAATTACAATATACATTAACATACAATTTGTTATATTACAAAATAGTAACAATTATCAGCACATTTGTATATATGTGTTTCCTTAATCAAATATTTAACTTACAAACTCCAAGAATCCTCTACAGAATAATGAAAGTTATATGCGCTGTAGCCTTTATAACTTCTTACACAGGTCACAGCAAAATAAAACCTAAGACTGCTTTCAATGTATTTTCTCTACTAAATGTGTGTGTAAGGTACGATACTAACAGTGACGTAAGACTTCACGTAGCGACGGAGACTGGTTACTTTACGAGTTCATATCAGACAGTTATGTTCAAGGACTCAGTTTTGTTACTAGTAGAACGTGTTTACGTAGGATATTAATATTGTATGTTCAAATCAAAAAAGTATTAATGAAAAACCGTAATTACATTGTGCTTTTTTGAACATTTATTGATGACATTGTTTTTTCAATACTCTCTAATACACTTCAGTCATGTCAGTAAATGTACTATGTATGTTTTACAACACAAAGCACTTAAATGTAAAACTCATTTTTCCATTTTTTACCTCAGTATTTCGAGCTCATAGTCGCTTCACAACTACACATTTAAAGTTACGAGTATTTGACATCGCTGTATTAAAAGAGTATGAAACGAACTTTGTTTGTGTATTCTAAAAAAATCGTTTGTGTATTCTAAAAAACTTTGTTTGTGTATACTGTTTTTTCGGCGAAATATATAGTATTTTTATTGTAAAAGCCTAAAAAAAATGAATTTTGTTTTGAAAAAACAGCAGAAGAACAGTTATTTGTCGAATAATTTTAGGAAAATTAATATATTCACACAAAAAAGTAGTCTTTTCCAAGTACTAACAATTATTACATTTGTAACTCTTACTTTACTATAATAGTGTAGTATTATTTACTATTATAAATTAGTATTACTATTATAATAAGTAAATAATTATTCAATTTAAATGTGTAAAATAAATGTTTCAAATAATATTAATATTATAGTATTAAGATTTACAAGATAGTATATCCAAGTAAAGATGTTAAATATTTGGTTCTCTATATTTATGTATTTCTAAATCAACGATATATTTGTAGTTACTCCTGTATTCTGTTAATATTCATATCCTCAATGTAATAAAGTTAATTCCCACTCTTCTCAATCACTCATGAAGTGTCACGTGACGTAATGATAATGATACTCAATACAATACTTATATTAAATATTCATTTTTATGTTATTATACTCAGAGATATATGACCAAATTTTAACGCCTCGTGGCCTCGACCACAACAGCAACCAAAGATAACAATGGGGCCATAAACCCTTAATAGTAAACTAAGGATAGGTGACAGGTACTATACTGTGGGATCAAGCAGGAACTAGGAGATAGTAATAATCATTTATTTGCATAAAACATGACATACATAATACAATATTGTTAATATATATATATATATATATATATATATATATATATATATATATATATATATATAAAGGTCTAGTCAACGACGTGACGTTCAAAAACTGATTACAGACTATTTTAAATTCATAAAAATTACATTAAATAAAATTAATAAATTAAATTGTATTATATAAAATTAACTTTAATTAACTTACTATGATACAGTGACACAGTCATACGTTTGAATATTTAATATTTACTATGAGAGAAATCATCACGTAAATATACAAATATTAGATTAATATGTATAACTACTGCACTACCAAATAGTTCTTTGTTGGCTTTTATTTACTATTTCTGTATATTTTATTGTATACTAGCTCATTCCGGCCCGCTTTGTTGGGCAAATAATAACAAAGAATCGCAAGCTATATGCGGTTAATTGAAAATAATCACAAATTGTTTGTAAATTGAAAATTATTACAAATGATCATATACCGTATGTGAGTTACAGAAACCTAATCTTATGAATAAACAAGGTGAGAGGCCAAATAATTTTAATTTCTACTGCAATGGAATGGGAGAAGGAAGGCAGCGGGGGGTAAACTTTGCAGTTTTTTAGCTGTAACTTTGGAACGGTTTGGACCTTTGCAAAGTCCTTTCTTATTGCACCTATTCATATGTCAGGAGTCTTGTGTCCAAACTTCAGCTTTCTAGGTATTACGGTTTGGGCTGTAGAGCGATGAATGAGTCAGTGAGTGAGTGTCTTTGTGCTTTATGTATTAAGATTTAATTTCCACATGATATCATAAAATACTTTTATGTTTAATACTTTTTATTAACAATAGAATAATATAAAAATATAAACTGAAAAAATTCTAACCTAGATTCTGTGATACAAGTTCTTTAATACTATTTAAATATTTTAATTTCATTGTTATCAGAACAATCATCGAATATGCAATAGGAGATAGTTTCTCGTACCTGAGCTCTAAAACACAACCAATATATATTTTAAAATGTACAGTAAACTATTATAATAACGAGTCAAATTGGTTCCAGCAGATTGATTGCAAGTTATTTGCAATATATAATTGAGCGAAGCGAGCGTAACGAGCGGAGCGTTCCACTGGAGACTTTTTCCCATTCTTTGTCACGAATAGGCTCGAAAACTCCTTGACGGAAAATTATGAAATTTTGTAATCAAAAAGACAAAAATTAGGTGACGGATTAAAAAAAAAATTTTGAAAAATTTTATATCGTTGAGGAATAATCGTCAAAAAAACTGATAACCCATTGAAGTCAATATATATAATAGTAACATCAATTAATATAAGAAACTATTGTCAAATGAAATCGGTTATACAAGTTACAAGTACAAGTAGTATTAATTGTGCTTTAGTACATACAAGTATAATTTCGATCTGGTAATACAGATCGATTAGGTATTAATTTCGGTCGCAATTTAGGTTAGTTATATAATACTAGGGGTGCCAACAGACCCTCAATTTCGACTCGCTGCGTTCGCGAAATCTCGGATGCTGTTTGCATATTGAGCGAAGCGAGGCCAGTGTAATGACTTATCGTTTCCCACTGACTTTATTGGGATATCAGTTTTTTTGACGACATTTTTCAAAATTTTCTTTCTTAAAACCATCACCTTTTGTGTGTCTTTTTGATAGAAAAATTTCATAATTTTCAGTCAAGTAGTTTGCGAGTCTATTCGTGACAAAGAATGTGAAAAAGTCTCCAGTAGAACGCTCCGTTCGCTACGCTCGTTTCGCTCAATTATTTTTTATTTCAACCTCCGAATCAAACAATGTGGATACGACATTGATCGTCATGTTGTCTTACTAAATACAACGTTAAGTCGTTATTATTATTATATGAAAGAACAACAGAATATAAATAAAAGAAATAATATAATAAAGAAAAATGTGTATCACAATACTGTATTGTTAAAACAATGTAAGTCTCATAAAGAAGATTCTTCGAATCATATAATAATGCTGTATCTGAACTTGCTACAGAAAAAATTAAGGTTTTATTTTAATGTTATTATTGTACTGTCTTTGAATAAGCCAAAATACGCATTTTAGAATATTAGATTGTCTTTTAATATACATACGTAATGTAACAATTATAAATATTCAATTCAATTTAGTACAGTTTAAATAATTAAATATGCTTGCTTGGTGCTTTGCTTGCTATCTTCACGCACCTTCCAGCTGGTGGTACTCTTACACTGTCTTACTTACTTACCTCACTTACTTAATTCCTTTGGGTGAGAAGGCTTCTTTATTTATCTTACCTTCAATTTAGTGAGAGCAGAATAAGTAATATTCTAATATACAATACTTGACTAAATCTTTGATCAATAAATGTTCTGTTATAATAACAAATAATAATTGTTTTGTTAGTAAACCATTCAGATATGCAGATATTACCTAATTTATTTTAACACTAAACCTACCAAGTACTGGTCAAATTGACCGTTCTTAAACTTTTATAAAACTTAAACATTTTTAAACGTTATAATATCGTTATCAAACTACATGACAATTCTAAGAATATGCATATAATATTTTCTTCACTCTTTACTTTTAGTTATTTCCATTATTACCTGCGTTATATAATAAAATAACTTTTAATTACCGGTCAATTTGACGGCGCGCGGTACGAACAGGTACACAATAAGTGTCGGTAGGTTTAGTGTTAAATCAAATATCACTGTTTTCACAAAAACTATAACTAATACTGTAGTCACCTTCTCTAATGACAATTATGAAATTAATGAGATCAAAAATTGTTTTCTTACATTTTATCCTTCATTTATATAAATTAAGAAAGTGTTTAACAAATCTTTGTAAAATTAAATAAGAGTGAATATAGTTTCAATAAGCGATGTACAAATTAATGAAATAAAAAAACAATATTATAAGAGAACATTGTCTTGGAACAACTCCTCCAGCTCCAACAAATTATCTTATTTATATTTTGAGTTTCTAGGTGTTAAGAAAAGGTTTTAAAAATATAATTTAGGTTGTATAAAAATTAAAATGTATCTAAATCGTAATAAAAATAAACGTTTAGTTTAAAAGAGTCTTTAGTCAAGTGACAATCGTCTATTGTTCATTGTATGTATATCTGTGACTTGATCGATACTACAGCAATATCTTATGTCATATCTATATTTTTATTATATTCGAATTGCATCATTACCACTTATCAAACAACTCAATTCTTTTTACTAATTCTTCAAGTTTCCATTAAAATTAATTTTGCTCTGAGATTACCTGCTTGTTCATTTATGTAACCTGTAAAAACTACTGAACAGATTTTGATTAATTTTTTTCTGATGACATTATTGTATCCAAGATTGGATTCATTGAAAAAAACCATAAGAACTAGATAGAGCTATAATAACAATAGAACTGAAAGTGTACAGATTTCGTTTTCTTTTTGATGTTAGATGACTTATTATTGAGATGATAGTAAGTGTAAAAGTTAGTATTATATATAAAGAGCATTACCAATATTATATATTCAAATATATACGAGGGTCAAACTGAAAGTTCTTAGAAAATCAAAAACTAAGCATTCTAGCAAGTTATTAGTTTTATTGTAACTTTTCAAAATAGCGTCCATTTACATCAATACATCGCTGCATTCGATGGAACCATTGAGAAAAGCACCTTGCCCACTCGGCCTTAGGGGTCTCTTCGACGGCGTTTTGAAACGCAGCCACTGCTTCTTCGGCATCTATAAAACGTTTTCCTCGAAGTTTTTCTTTTATTTTCGGAAATAAATAAAAATCGCAGGGTGCGAGGTCGGGGCTATACGGCGGGCGACCCAGTAATTCCACGTCTGAGGTCACCAAATAGTCGATCGTTTGCCTGGCGGTGTGCGACGAGGCATTGTCGTGATGAACGAGGATCCTGCTGCGAGGTCGTTTCTCTCGAACTTTTTCCAAGACAAGTGGCAAACAATTGTTAGTATACCACTCTGCATTAACCGTTTTCTGATCCCCTAAGACTACTGTCGCGTAATGACCTGTCTTTCCGAAGAACGAGGCCACCATCTTTTTTCCAACACTTCGACCTCTCTTCACTTTAGTTGGCAACTCTTCGGAAGGAAACACCCACTGAGCAGACTGTCTTTTGGTTTCCGGATCATAACAGTAAATCCAGCTTTCGTCACCCGTTAGTATGTCGAACACAGCATTTGAGTCACCTCCGTTAAATTTTTGGATCATTTCTCGGCACCAATCAACACGGCGGAGTTTTTGAGCCTCGGTCAAATTATGCGGTATCCAGCGGGCACAAAGCTTCCTGACCGCTAAATGTTCATGGAGGATTTTGTGCACTTAACTCATACCTATGCCTAGACTTGTCGGAATCTGCTGATAGGTCACTCTTTTGTCAGTCTCTATCATACGCCGCACAACACTGATGTTATCTTCAGCCGTCGCTGTAGAAGGCCGTCCCTCACGCAAATCATCGGTGAGATTAGTTCGACCACGTTTGAATTTATTAAACCAGTTGTAAACTGTGGCACGAGATGGGGCTTCATCGTGAAAAGCCAATCGAAGTCTATCATAACTTTCTTGTTGACTTAAATGACATCGAAAGTCATAAAAAATCATTGCACGAAAATTTTCTCGGCTTAAATTCATTCTGACGTGCACAGACAATTTTCAATTTGCCGCCAAATCGTAAAACAAATGACAAATGAATGAAATGTACACTCAATAATATTGGTAAGGAGTTCTATTTTCAAAATTTAAACTATTTTTTTTAATATAATGCTTTTAAGTGGCCAGTTCTAAAAACTTTCAGTTTGGCCCTCGTAATGTATATATATAACAATGATACATAACGTAATAAGTACATAAAGTCTTTAGTGACTCAGTTTTGAATTAATTATTTAATGTCAGCTTATCTTAATGTCTGCAGCTCAAAGTCCTTTAGTGAACCAGTTCCATATAAACTCAGTCCACTTGAGAGTAGACGAGTCCCGCTGCAGCTCCAAGCCTTGACCCTGCGCTGTACAGACCTACAGCATCACATGATTAGTACATTTACTCATTTAACATTAGCGACTTATTTATTTTCATATATTATCTTGTACTACATTTATTTCTATAAGATACATTATTAATCATATAAAACATTACTATAACAAACGTGTATCTTTTAGTAGATGAGGAGATATGGAGGAGTAAAAGACATACGAAAATATCACTTCGATTCAGTCGATATAAATTGTAACCAATACTATAAATACAATTTAAAACCAACCGAAGCTGTAAGACTAAATATGTATATAATAAGGTAACTTTACAGTATTCTTTACTTGTTTATTGAGCGAAGCGAGCGGAGCGTTCTACTGGAGTCTTTTTCACATTTTTTGTCACGAATAGGCTTGAAAACTACGTGACGGAGAATTATGAAATTTACCTCCATCTACATAAAACTATGTTTGAACACATTTTCATTTTACATTAACAACAAAATGACACTAAATAACCAGGTTTAATGAATAGCACAGTTTATATAACACAGTATGTGCAGTGTGATAACACCTCCGGTGTGCGGATCACTGCCTATTAAACCACGTCTACAGTACAGTTAATGCATTGTTTTCAGTGATAAAAATATTTGGTAGAAAAGTTGTCTTGGTAATTTAGTTAGAATGATCGACAAATATACATGAATATTTTTTTATTATTTAGGTCTTACACAAAATTGTCGACAATTCTCAATAGATTTATATCATTTAAAATATAGCCATGTTAGTGTTAGAGACAAATCATTACTGGTACTATAGTAATAAGGTTATATATATAAATACATATATATTTAATCATTTTCTTCACTTCTAAACTAAATGACAACTTAATTTTTGTTTTTAATAAAACAACTTTGTGGGAAAATTTTATCTATAACTTTAAAATGATGTACTTTAATATTGTACGCAAAAATAAATAACATTGTATACAATATAACATTCATAAAGGTCACAAGTGACAAGTAAAGATAGGTGAATGTGTATTATATTTATAGGCTTCTAGTCTGTGACCCGAACTACACCTTACATAGAGATTAAATGAATGGGACATTATATCGATACAGGGCTATAAATATAAAGGAGGCTTTACTTCACTTGGTTAGAAATATCTTTTCAGTCACTTAATAATAGTACTAAATCATCATACTAAGTATATCCGTAATGTCACTGAGTACTATTATTATAATTCATTGTAAAAATACAAGCATAGAATAAAGACGGAAGGAATATTGTGATAAGAGTGATTTAATATTAATAAAGTCTGCCCAATAGTTTATACTATGACCGACAATGCATCGATGTATAAAATACTCTCTGTATGCATATACATGCATATCAAATCAGTAGCTAACTGTGGTCGTATTAAAAATATATTTAAGAGTAGCTCTCAGAACTCTGAATGTAAGGATCAGTATATAAGTTGTATGACCTCCGTCATACTATGTAAGTATATTATTAAATGTAAAATTGTTATATACTTCATGTAACACTAGAATGAATATATTTTTAATAAAATGTATATAATTTCATAACAGCTTTGAAACATTAAGCAAAACGATGATGATGATGATGATTATGATGATGATGATGATGACGATGAATGACTGTTCTTTCATTATAATTAACATATTTGAGTCCGGCTAACTTTCTACCTTTCTGATTCTGAGTACTGACTAATATAACATAATGAAATTCTGAAGCTGGTTGACGCTAACTAGAATCGTCAAAGGGATTATAAAAATAATAAAATTTGTTTGCGTCAACTAGGTATAGAATTTGAAATGACGTGAACTCACGTCAGCGATTGCGAATGTATTAAGCACACATAAGTTTTGTACACCTTTTGCTGTTTTGAACATTTTTAAAATGTCGCTAAATATATATAACTATTTATTTGAATCTATTTAAAACCAACATTTGTTTGCATTTAGTACAGTGGAAATATTTTTCTAAAAATGTGATAGTTAACTTTAAATTCACTCTGAGATCTTCATCGTAATAAGCTGTTACCTTATGAAAAGAATGGCGCAATTAGTACACGTTCTTCTAAATAATTTAGTAGCAGTTGGAAGCAAAAAGTCTAAACTCTTTTATACTCAGCACATATTTTGAAGTTAAAATTAAGAATTATTTCTCTATCTAAGTATAGTAACTTAAATACTATACCATCTTATTTTAAATTTAGTCAAAACAATAACAATTTAGTATGAATTAAATAGAGTGATTTAACACAAACGAGACGCTACTCAAAGCGTAAAACTACTATCTCGGTGAAGTTAATTAAGTGAATATCATCCCTATACTTGGCTTTGACGTTGTGAATTTCACCGCCTTTATGACAGACTAAATTAAATGTTGGAAGAGGAATTTGTAGGACAGAACGTTCGAATGACTTCCGATCTTTGAATGCGAGGTTTGTTTGACCTGTTTAGTAAATGTTTTTACGATTTAAAAGAGGAATGTGAATGCATTTTAAATTATCCATTGTTGTCTGTGATATGACAAAGACCGGGAATAAAATAAAATATTATACTGCTTTATATTTTAATATTTGAGAGAGATTTTCTTATTTAATTTAATAGACACTGAATATAGATTTTCGTTGAAGGTAAGCTTTATTCCTGACACTAAAGATTATAACGACATATTATGGTGTTCAAAGAGCTCTTTATGTGTCTCCGGAGTCATTAATATTTGACACTAATCGTTGACGCAGTGTGATAATTAGTTCAGCCGAGCCTGTACATGTCAAAACGCTCCAGTGACATCAGCATTTAAAATTCCCTTAAAGCGAATACATTCACTAATGAATTAACAAAATAACATTTAGTGAAAAGTTGGTAATTTGAAATTACAAACAGATATTTCATATTTATATGTATGTAGAGATATATATATATATGTTTCAAATGGTATTTAAATATGTCAGTTTATTTAATTATTACATAATATAATATGAAACATTATGTTTTGTCTATAATAAGATATTGAAATTTGATGTTAAGTTCCTGGTTGGTGTATCTTTCTTTAAATTACCTTCCAAATATTAATTGTTAATGGCAAATTTTTTAATCTTATGTCTACAAAAATACACATAAGCTATTTGATTAATGAGAGAAAGCACAAAAGTATTTTTAGCGTGTAAATATAAAATAAATGAAATTACGGAACGCCATTAAAGTAAATATAAAATAAAAGGTTTTTAATTTAATGTTGCATCATTGTTACTCCAGCTTGAGTTTACATCATTGTATGAAAGACATTAGTGAATAAGCAACAAGCTGTAATATTACCAAGTTATATTACAATATAATATATAGTATGGACTGTGTTATATATGTGTGTAACCAAATACTTATTATAGACACATCCACACATGGACACTGAGAAAAGATTTATTACCTCTAAGAAAATACTTTTCTCAGGAGGAATAGTTACACGGTTCAATTAAGAACTTCATTACTTTTCAGTTTCATGTTTCCTACCAGTTATTTATGACATATTTGAAAGCTAGTATAAAATTATTAATAATTCGTATCCTCATATATTTTAATTAAACAGAATATTATTTTTTTAACATATTTAATTCCCAAAGCTGACGCTAAAAGTATAAAGCCGTACATTTCCGACGAAATGAACTCATAAATCCGCTTCCCTAATTTTAGTATATTAAAATTGTGCACCAAAGCCATCGTGATATATTAAATGTGTCAATTTAAGTTACCGCATCCAAGGAGGGGAACAAAGCAAAAATTTTCAAAGCGAATCAAGGTCGCTGCGGATTAAGGGTACTCAGGATGGGATGTGATCGAGTCATTGTATCCTGGATATAATGGGCAATGCGCTATAAACTAGACTAGACTTTTACAGAACATAAAATGAATTATTCATTAAAAAAGATTATAGATGGCTCTGGTGTTATTGTGTCATGAATATCATACAATGTATTAATTCAATCTAAAGTAAATAAGTTTTTTGTCAGTAAAAGTACTGTGACAGCTCCCAAATCGTTTACACAAATGGAATGCAATCAAATCTTGCACTCGCTACTGATTTGATGGCTGAGTTTTGTATCAATACGTCAACATTTAGAATTCAACTAGATTTTTAGGATAAAATAAAATTACATTTCAAATATATTTCATTTTGAGCATCAATTCTTTTTAAACACTTTCAATCGTATTGATATAAAAAATAGATTACTTTTTTACGTCAATTAAGTTATTTACCAATATATATATATATATATATATATATATATATATAATATATGTGAGTGTGCAATATCCTTTAAATAATATCATTGCATGAACTAATTCAGTAAAACGCTAGGTGGTGCGGAAAAATATTTATGCGGTAACATTAACCACAAGTTTGCTTTTGCTTCAAGCGTGCATTACCGTTGTTTTATATGACTACATGAGTAGGTTTTATGAAATGGAAAAAAATATTTACGTTTTATAAACCGTTTAGCGATCGTTTAAATTTATTTGTTGTTTTTGACAAAGTTACAATTATAATGTATTTTATGGTTATGGTTCTATTATACATATACGGTCGTCTATCAATGTTATATGGAAGACTAGTTTTTCTGCGACTCCGCTCGCTCTAAGTTCGATATTGTTTGGTAAGTTCTAATTTTATTCTTTTAGTATATGCTAGTTTTTATCAGTAATATTGAGTTATAAAAAGACAGACATACAGATATAAGATGTTTTTTATCACAATATGTTGAGAATAGTATACACTAGTATTCATAAAAATTCTTGAGTTATAAAAAGACAAACATACAGATATAAGATGCTTATTTTTCACAATTTATTTAGAACAACAAAATATACATACAGTATTACAGATTTAAACAGTATATTTGATAGATATTAGTATTTTTTATGTTTTAAAATATTAAAAGTATAGTATAACATTATACTACTACAGAATAAATACTTTGACATTAACGCGAGTAAAACTTTTAAGCTTTTAACTTTTATACTTAATTCTGGTTTATGGAAAGATAAAAGATAAGATGACAACTTTATCAAGAAATGTGATTGTTATCAATAAGGCCATCGACCAATCAGGAAGGTTAACATGGAATTGATATCAAATTATTATTACTCTCGAGAAACCGGGTGTTGTTCTAATAAAGAACAAAAGAGAATAAAGTATTCAATTCCTTGAATATCTTACAGCTTGTGTTTTCAGTTTACATTAAATATTAAGAAGAAGCCTGCTCTGCACTTTGATAAAGTAAAAATGGAAATTGTATGAAAAGTTGCACAGGGCAATCTTTCCTGAAACAAATGTATATTGAACTTACTTAAGAATCATGCAATCCTTGATAGAAATTCACCATCTTGAAAATTTCTCGTCTATTTTAAAGTATTTTTTTGCAGTTTGAAAAGGATTTATCTACATATAAATAAATTTAAAGTGTCTGTTTGTTATTCCAAATGAACAGCTTTTCACTCAATGCATATGTAAATATATACGTTATTTACATAAATCAATTTTTAATTTTGTTTGTCTGTATGTTTGTTCCAGCTAATCTTTGAAACGGCTGGACAGGTTTTAACAAGATTTTTACTGGTGGATGATACCTGATGTTAAGGAGTGACATAGCCTAACCTACTTTAAAAATATATATATTTCACACGATCGAAGTCGTGGGGAAAGCTAGTTTACAATATGACAAAAAAAACTGATAAAAACACAAAATATTTTTTTTAAATCCAATATCCCTTAAAGCAAATACGTATAAAATTTCAAAGAGAAAATATAATACCATATTATATTCAGAGACAGTGCTTTGAGCATTAACATTATCAAACAGAGCTTCCACATCAGAAATACAACTTCAAATATTCAATGTTAGCTAACCTTTACGAGATCCATTATCTTTAAAACTATTTGTAGTTTCCGCAGCAATAACGGATTGAAATTTATGTATACTTGTAATTAACAAGAATGTCTAACGTAACTGAAACTGACGTCAAAATTATGAACTTCTCATTACTTTGATGTGTTGTAAAAGATTAATAATTTAGTAAACAAAATTAAGATGTATTACATCGTAAGTATATAAATATAAGAAACATTTATATGATGAGTTCAAATATTGAATTGACTGTATATTGTGAAACGGTTATTAGAAGTAAGGTATTTGATTTGAAGATCATCAAGCAGTCACATCGAATGAAGATGTTATTCTTTGACTCTCGACTTTACTAACGAATTTGGGACTAGTTATGGTGTCTGATACACTGTTATATTTAAATTAAAACAATAAAACGAACATTAAATATAATTTGAGATGTTCTCAGTTTTATGTTTGAAAGGTTGTCAGTCTGTCTAGTTTGTTATTTAACAACTTCGCGTTTTAATTCCGAGCAAAGCAAAACTTATTAAATCTACCAGACTATTGCAGTCCCAAAATGTGCTCGATAGACTTTTTTTTGTTGGCTTATTACCGTTCTTTAACCGCCTCAAGCCGCTCATCATTTTAAACCCACCTGCTTTACCTACCAATTTGACCGAAAATACCTTCGAGTATTATAAAAGCTACCCCAAAAAAGCTGCAGATTTCCAAGGAGGGTCAGTACTTTGAAAAGTAATAAACCTTACTGGATTTAAGCTTACCCCTAATTTAAAGACCTGCTTTGCATTAATTTGTTCAAGAAATTGAATAAATAAATAGTATTGTTAGTTGGTAGGGTGACTTATACTTCAAGGACAGCATGTTACCGGCGAGTGCTATGAGAGCTGTCAGCGTAAGGAGGGCGGAGCGGCTGGCTGCCATGTCAGCGGGGCATGCCGCTGGCTGCACGAGGCGTCATCGCCGCCTGCCGTCGCACGGCACCACGCCGCTACCGGAACCTGTAAAATAGGAGTGGCATTTTAGTATTTATTATTATAAATTAACTCTGTACATTCTCCTGCGTATAACTCACTCGCCATCACTCGAAACATCGGTGATGACGAAAGGATCAAATCATACTTGTTCCATCACCTCAAGGAGGTATAAAAGTATCAATTTTATTACATAATATAATTTTCTGTCAAGCCGAGATCTTGTAGAACATATTTTCTATTGTAATAGATATCACAGACAAGAGAAGACTGTTTTTTTATGAATTGTATTGTGTATTCGTATTTCTAATATAATATATAAAATAATTTTATAAATTAGAAAAGACGAGCAGTGAAGGAATAATATTTATATGGTTATAGCATATCTAATTTTCATGGAGATTTCGTATTCCGTTTAGGAAATATCTTGCGGTCAGTTTGCAAACTACTATGTGGTTTAATAGCAATGCCATCGTGACGCAAGATTAATTAATTAATTTTCTCTCATCATAGTTCATAAGATACAAGATCCCTCAGCAAATAGATCTTATGTAAACATAAAATATTATTAATATTGTAGCATTTTTTTTTATTTAATTTTTTTTTATTTTCTATTTTTCCTGAAATTTATTGTATTTTTAACGCAAATATCATAATATTCTTTCCAACAATAAAGAATTTCCTGTCGAGATAAGTTATGCTTTATATTAATTGTATTTTATATTTATTGCCATGTATATTCCTGGCATATAAATAAACTACCATATTCCCTTCCGCTTCACTGGGCACACTATTAATTTGGATGTGAACTTAAGTTGCTATTGTAACCGTTGTCATAGTATCTGTTGTCATCGTAACCGTTGCTACGGTAACCGCGTTAAGTGTATACTTGCTACAAGTTTAAAACTTGGCGAAATGCATAAAGTTGAATACCGTTGGGATAGAAATTCCGTAAAATCCGTTATTAGTGTACGTCCACGTCACAAAAAAAGTAACTATGTAAAATTTTAAGTTAATCGGACATATCGTTTCGGAGATTTCGTGATGAGTCAATGAGTGTTAAATGTATAGATAAGTCATGACTTTAAAGTGATAAACCTTGTACAATACGATAATTCTTTATATTATTTTATCCTTATCTCCGTTCTAAATCTTTGCCAATTGAATGATACAGATGGTTCACGTATCTCTTCTAACAGTGGATCATGTTTGCTCCTCATTCAATGTAGCACTGGAACGTGTTACGAAACTTCGAAATACATTTTAGTTTAACTACGGATAAATTTCGAAGTGATATACGAATTTTGACTAGAAAATAGGAATCTGCATAACTATGTATATTGTCTTATACGGTATAAACTTCAGGTTTCATGTTTTATAATTGGCGATTGCGGATTATATCAACTAACGTGTGAAGTTAATAACAACATTATTAAGTTCATATTTAAAAGATAAATATTATATAACAATACATTTAGATCCTAAACCTATATATATAATAACTGGTCGTTATCTATAAATATTATTTTATGCAGGTGGAGTCGCGGTCAAAACTTAGCAGCAAAAAATCAATACAAACTCAAATTAAATAAGTAATCCATTTCTCTATTCATTATAAGCTTTTAGTAAGTACAAGGATAATTTATAGCCCTTAATCAAATCAGAGGCACATCACTTACACATGATCTCGGTTTTTTTTGTTTTTAATTTGATGATGCAGTGCGCCTTTAGAACCCTCTACGTCAGACTGATGGTAAAGAGTTTTTCTTTAATTAAAAACACGAGACTGTCGGAATTCGTTCACTTTAGCGAGAGTTTTTCACTTAATTTAAAGTCTAGACGTATATATTTTGTATTTTTTTCTTATTATAAAGTTATGGAATGCGGGAAGGACTCCAACGTAGAAGAATAACAAATTTTATAAGACCCTTGTGTATGTTATACATGTTCAGCTTCTGAAATATGTTATCACGATCGATACTTATGTTCAGTAATATTTAGATATTCTGAATATATTTAGAAGTAATTATAACATAGTGGTAAATTCGACAAATATTTTAGTACATATAGTATTTGATACTCTTAGTGATCAGTAATTGAATATCGTCTATGCACAAGCATTCTGGGTACAGATCGAACTAAGCGAATTAACGTTATGTGGAAGCGATTATCGTTGCTGCTTTATTGAATCTTATGCTTGATAAACTAATTCGCAACTAATATAATGTAATACAGTCTAACCCTAATATAACAAATTTCAATATAACGATTGTCAATATTTAACTAATTTTTAGAAATCCCCAAGACTTACCTACAAGGACTAATGCAAAATATATGACTAATTTAAGAAAAAAAATGTCAAAAATGTTATAAAGGTTGTTAAATAATAGCAAAATATGGTATGGGCATGTTATAAGGAAACATAAAAGGCATTTGACCAAAAGAGTTCTGGGTATGGTAGTGGAGGGATGGACAGGTAGAGGACGGGCGAAGAAAAGATGGATGGATTGCGTGAAAGATATGGAGAAGAAGGGAGTGTGTACAGAGATAACGAGTAACAGGAGAGTATAGAAGGAAAAAACTTACTGTGCCGACCCCAAAAGTGGGATAAGGGCAGAAAGATGATGAGATGATGAGCAAAATACTAATAGAAAATGTTATTTACCTCCAATTAATGAATTTTGTCACTTTATAAGCTTTACATAATGTATCATATTAATGATTCTGGTTCAGACTTATTTTGTAACAGACAACTGTATTAACAACTTTTTTTAAAGAAAACACTGTTTCTTTTATTAAAATGTGTTTCATTTATTATTAGTGAAAATCGTTCGCTATAACATAGTAAGAAAATTAGTTATTACATGTAGTTAAAATTTATATATTTTTTTACCTTAAATCGAATCCTAAGCCAACGAAGCCTTCATTGTAATAAATTATTTGATATAACGAATATTTTCTTATTACCTTCAAAATTGTTATATAGAGATAGCAGTGTATTAGGATTAATTATTATATTAAATATATATTATTAAAATGTATGATGAACACACAACAAAGATAACGACAAAAACTTCTAGTCTTACAAAGCACGTTATTACTTAAATTTATAATTTACATTTGAATCTAATTGAACAGAACTATTCAATTAATACTCACATTTATACTGAACGTAGTTTTCTTTTATTTAAATTATATTTTATTATCAAAACGTCATATTTTTCTATTTCCATTTTATATATCTACTTTCATCAAACCATATGTCTGAGGATAAAATTTATAATCTTAAACTCGGTCCATTTGCGAGACATTACGTAGTGTTGACACAAATGTTCGCCGTGTTTTAGTAAAATCCCAGGGGCTTCCACAAAATCCAGGATAACGTGACACGTGGATTACCACCTGCTCTAAATTTAAGGTTTATGCGTTAAAATTCTGTGAAGTCACAAGTACCCGTTTAATAATTAGCACATTTATTCAGTAGCATATAGAATAAATGATTGCAAACTTCTAACACCCAGCAGAAACTATTCTGCATATGTATAACAATTTACATAACGATTGGTGGAACGCTGTCTGAGCAGCGTATATAAAATGCAGCGTCATCCTGTTTAAGATACAGCAAACTGTATAGTAGCGTAATATTTAAATTCTTTATTAAGATTCTTATACAAAACTATCCTTTAAATAATTTTTGTTTTCATACAAACGTAATCCAGAAATCTTCAAGCGACACTCCGTCATAGACATGGCAATGATTTTTTATTTTATAACTACCTTTACCCAAAACTTCGTGCGCGTTGAAAGTTTCTTTAATAAAAGTTCTAATTTACTCCTTATTACATCAGCTACGTGTCAATAAAAATCCAACCGGTTCACAGATTAAAGAGAAGACACAGACAGACAAAAAATGTAAAATATATTTTTTATTTCATTACCGTATATACTTTCACATGCATATACTGAAAAGTTGTTAATTTAAAATTACAAACAGACACTTCAATTTTATTAAGATATTAAGAAATATATAATAATAAATTTATATTTATTATTAATATAAAATAATAAATTCTGTCCTATTTACTAAATGAAGTTATCACTTGATTGCTGAAAGTGTGTTGCGTATAAATTAAAAATGTAGAAAACTTAAGTGGTCTTAGTTATAAAAGAAGGAAAGAAGCGAATGATATTATAAATAAAAATAAACATAATTAATCTTGCGTGAAATATGGGGTGACCTAATTGTAGTTCAGTAATGTTGATTCACTGGAGGTGCCATAGATGACGGAACGGAAACCTCAATATTAAATAACACGCGTTTGTGATCAATTAATATGTTAAATTGTGGTTATAATTTAAATGTGGTTTTCGGTGACACATCTACAATATTTATATTAATTCTCAATAAAGTTAGTTTGATATGAAATGGAATATTTTATAAATTGAAATTGTTATACAACTGGAGATGAAATTAAATGCTAGTTAGTAAAAATTTACAATATTTGAACCGAAAAATTCAAGTTTTACCTTTAAATAAATTGCCTAGCATAATTTTTTTATAATATTATAACGTATTTGCGATAAGTTTTATGTTAATTCTTATAGGTAACGCCATTTTGGGAGAATAAAAAATGCAATACTAATTGTCCGTAATTTTACACAGTTTACATAAGGTTGACATTGGACAAAATTAGTTTTCCAATTGGATTTATTTATTTTGGTTGTTTTTATTTGTACGTCGAGATCTTTAGGAGTCTGAATGCTCTTAATCTCACCCTGCCGAGGGTCTGAATGAACCTGTCGAATGACTTGTAGTAATTTCCGTTTAGGATTTACAACGATTTTACTTTATGAAAGGATTGGGCAGTCTTAGACTTAGAAATTATTAATGAAACCATTTTAATAAATATTTTATATATAAAATTCGCTATACAAAAACATATTAACGTCCCACCCGAATTTGCACCGGTGAAATACAAAAAAAACAGTCCACGTAGCACAAAAATGAAATCTTTTTTGGACTTTAAATACGTGAGTTGTCAAAATAAATGTCATAAATTTATTTGCTTGTACTAAAAAAAATTCCATCCAAATTTTAAGGAGTATTGACAATTAATCGAATTATAATTTTATGCTGACAATAACTCAACCAGTCTTAGGTTCTGAATTATTTTATTCTACATGTATGTATTGTCTAGTCGTAAGTTATTCGGTATAAGTGTTATTAACTGACAGCTTTCAAATATAGCTTAAATTTGATTGTAACATTATGTATCTTTCAAATTTTAAAATAAACTCTCACCAACACTGAGTATCGATTAATAAAGAGCACTACCTTTTGTATTCCTTTTTTAAATGATTCGATGAATTTTAAATCCATATACAAAAAACCGTCTAAGCGTGACCTCAAAATAATTGTGTGCCCAACGTTTCGACGAGGGTTAAGTGTTTAATGACTTCAAGAATTTCCGCATTTTCAGATTTCCTGTTTGTTTCCTTTATAAACAAGTTTGTATAGACTGAAAATTTCCGTATGATTAATGGAAAGAAGCTATGGTCCATTAACTGTTTTGGTGCGTTCATTTTTATATTTTTAATATGAAGTTTAGTTTAGTTTTTAAAGATATATCTTTGAATACTATTCTCTAACTCATCTACAACTCAAGATTAATATTTGATTTATATTTTCATCATCTTCTTGCCCTTTTCCCAGTTTTGGGGTCGGCGCAGTATATTTTCCACCCACACTCTCCTGTTACTTGTTACTGTCCTGTTACTCGTTACTCTCTTTGCCATATTTAATTTATATGTTATGATTTTTAATAATATAAACTATCGTCATGAATCATCATATTTTCTTTGAGATGAATATCCAAAATGTCCTTATTAGTAGAAGTCTATTTAAAACAACTCTATAACGTGCATATCTAGATTTGTACTAATAAAAGTGGAATTTTCAAAACTTTCTCATTAGTAGCATTTAAAACATCTTTAAAATATAACTTTACTAAGGACTTGAAAACAGAATTTCAGTGAAAAAAATCTCATAAAGATAAAATAGCTCGATTGTTCACAATAACACAATTAGTATAAGTTTAGTTAAAATAACAATTGACTTTATATTTATTTAAACATATCTAATGATATTATATTTCTAGAACGCTCTCTATATTTATATTTATTTAATTATAACTATCGATACAATGGAGTAATGATAGTAATTCTAAAGAGAAATAAAATGTTATGTGCAATAAAATGACGACTACCCTCAATAGCAAGGGAAGAACAACAATATATGTCACGTTTTTGCTACCCCATAAACTTCGACTTCAATTTATGGCACCACCCTCTGGGGTACTAGATTTATAGAAAAACACCCAGATATATAATTTTATATTGATATTGATGTCAGTTTTTATTTGGGTGAAATGTGTTGTGACAATTGAAATAATACGAGCAACAGTTATAAGCTTACAAAAATATTTTTTTTGTATCAAATTCTTCTATTTACATCAATATTATATTCTAAAAGTAACCACTGAAAAGTAACGTTGAAAATAATAGTAAATATACCAGTCCAATTGAAATATGACTGCGATAATTCAAATCACACAAAAAGTATAACATATAACAAATTCGAACTCTTTGACTGTTCGTGTTCTTGAATTATTAAAATCCACTTTAGTGTTAAAATAATTATTGAATTTCGTATATAAAGCTATAGTGAATTTAATTCAAAAATTGTTTTTGGGTCGCTGATATATCGTTTATTTTATTGTCGATTCGCAGAAGGTTTTTTCATTGAGTCGGACAGAGCTTTCTCATTTTTCTTACAAACATTTGTGAATCGAGCAATTTATCAGATTATATGATATAATGAAATCGTGGATGAAAGAATGATTTATTTGTTACAGATTAGACATATTACATTCATTTTAATGCAAGGCAATTAAACCCTTTGACTCAAATAATAAAAGTAGAAAAATGTATTATTGTTCTAATACTGTTATTATTAATACATCTTAATGTTTCTTTAAATAAAGTCAAACGTTTCTATTTAATTTTATTAAATAATTAATGTGCAATCATATACTTAAATTTTTATAAATATATGTCTTCTAAATCATAAATATAACAAAATTTATAATATATATATTTACCGCTCACTGACTCATCACGAAATCTCCGAAACTATCTGTCCGATTAACTTAACATTTTACATAGTTCTTCTTTTGTGACGTAAACGTAGTGGACTAAGAACGGATTTTATGAAATTCCTTTTTCAACAGATTTTAACTTTTTGCATTTCGCCAAGTTTTAAACCTGTAGGAGATATACACTTAACGCGGGGGTAAGAGTTACTATAGCAACGGTTACGATGACAACGGTTACTATAGCAACCTCAATTCACATCCAAAGTATGCTCAGCGATTCGGGAGGGAATAAGCTAGTATGTATATATAACATGAACGTTTTTATATCAAATATTTTGTTTAAGCATCTTAATAATACACAGTCTACAAAGATATACAAACAAAGTTAATTTTTATCGTCCTCTACATGAAAGGCATATATCTTTTAAAAATCTCCCTTAAGAATATAACAGAACGGAGTAGATGTATCTTGATCGTGGACGCCATATCATTACTATTCATGGAATTTAAAATAGTTTCTACTCACTTTGCACGTTTGAATGACCACTTCTTTTTTTTTATTCTTTTCTATTTTACACAGATTAAAAATATGTAGTAGATATAAACTTTGATTACATTTTTCACAATCTTTCCAAAAACATAAATGCTCTAACTGTGGTTTGGTTTATTTGTGTGTGTGTGTGTGTGTGTGTGTGTGTGTGTGTGTGTGTGTGTGTGCGCGTGTGTGTGCGTGTGTGTGCGTGTGTGTGCGTGTGTGCGTGTGTGTGCGTGTGTGTGCGTGTGTGTGCGTGTGTGTGCGTGTGTGTGCGTGTGTGTGCGTGTGTGTGCGTGTGTGTGCGTGTGTGTGCGTGTGTGTGCGTGTGTGTGCGTGTGTGTGCGTGTGTGTGCGTGTGTGTGCGTGTGTGTGCGTGTGTGTGCGTGTGTGTGCGTGTGTGTGCGTGTGTGTGTGTGTGTGTGTGTGTGTGAATATACGACATGGACACATAGAAGATTATCTTATTTATTTATCTATTGGATTATCAAATAATTAATATGTTTTATGATAGTATTACTTACAAAGGACATTTGTTTTCTTTGCGTCTCGATTCTCCGTTCCGCCAGTCTCAACTACATGGAATATATTCAAGCTTATTAAATATTCAAGTGATGAATACTTTGTACATCAATCAATGTAGGATAAGTCCATTAGATACAATAAATTATTCACTGCACTCCTTGATCCATCACTTACTCTGATGAAGCGTCTCAGCTCGAGCTTAACGCATTAATATTCTTCTATAATGGATGTGTATGCAATTTAAATATTTACTTCCTTCACTATATACCTTGTAGGGTTATACATAATATATAAAAACTTAGATTTTTTATTTTTATTTGAAAGTATGTTATGTGTACTTATCAATTCAAGTTTTGGAGTTTTTCTTTTTTGAAGTGAAACTTCTTTAGGCGCATGAGGGTAAAATTTTTACAGATGAAACGTCACGCCGGTATGCAACGGAAGTGTCGGAAAAGAGAGAGAGAGTGATCGAGACCGATTGAGAGAGAGTAAGACAGGGCGAACGTAGCATGAGCAACTAGCCGTGGAGTGAAAGTAGGGAGCAAGCGAGTGAGAAAGATTGAGAGAAAAAGTGAGACAGAGCGAACGTCGTATTACTATTGGTTGTGTATTCGTTTACTAGTTAATTTTATTTTAATGACAATTAAATTCCTAACCTATCTTCCTTTTTCCCTTCCTCTTAATGTTGGAAATTTAAAGTTTTAGATTTGTATAAATATAAACAAGATTTATAAATTAGTTCGCCAAAGAAGTTTCACTTCTGACATGTGTACTTTGTACGCACGCATGTTTTTTTAGCGGAGCGAGCGAAGCGCTCTATGTGAGGCTTTTTGCATCCCATGTCCGGGACTGGCATGAAAACGGCTTTACTGATCTTCATGAAATTTTGCACATTTATAGCGATGGTTATTAAAAAAATTAAAAAAAAAATCATGTCGTTGAAAAAAAATCACCAAAAAATTATAATTCCTTAGATTTCAATGTAAACAAATTTCGCTGTGATATTTGAATAATCTAATTTATTTTTTGCTTGTCGATTTCATCTTTGAACACCGAATTGGAGATGGGTTACTCGCTTCGCTCAATTCGCCGAACTCTACCGAATCGAGGTCCGGTTTGCACCACTATTATATAACAAGTAACTGATAGAATATAGTATTAAATTTCCATTACTATTTGTTCAGATAACGCTAACACACGGTAAGGAGTTAGTTTTATTGTATCTTACCATCATTATAGAGTCACTGAAAGCTAAGCTCGTCTATTTCAACACAGAATTAATATAATATCAAGGGATATTTCAAGAGTTACAAGGATACACATTGTTTACCGTAGCGTGAATTTTATATGACTTCTTGCCTCGATTGTTCCACACAATTTCCTTTCATTAGGTTTTCAAAAAAACAAATTCTTGCGAGCGCTTGGGAGGCTTTCTAAGTTATATAGATATTATACGTATTAAGAATTGAATATTTAATACTGTTTTGTTATTTAAAACTATGTTTACAAATAAAATAAAGATTTTATAGATACAATAAAAATATATTAAATATTCAGCCTCAGCTTTTATATACTGAAATTATTTAAAACGCAAACACAGATATTTGATTAACATAGCTAAATGTTTTATATGTTTTCGATGGATTTTGGTCTATCATAGAATATACTAGCTGTGCCCGCGACTTTGTTCATGCTTCGCGTTTTTAAAATAAAAGTAGCCTAAGTTACTACTTATATAATCAGCTATCTACCAGTGAAATTCCTGTTAAAATCGGTTCCATCGTTTCACAGATTCGCTGGAAAAATCAGACAGATTTTTTATGTAAGTACGTGTATACTCTTAAATGCATTTAGTGAAAAGCTGTTAATTTAATATATACACACACTACAATTTTATTTATATATATATATATATATATATATAAATATATATAAATATATATATATATATATATATATTCTTTTCTTCTTTGTTGTTTTTGTATTAATCAACATTGTTTTTATATTACAATTCGTTTTTTTGCTTTGTTTTTAATGTGTTTGATGTTTGTTGAAACGTTGGTTCTCGTTACGTTTGTTTAGGTTTATATATTCTTATTTGATATATATATATATATATATTCTTTTCTTCTTTGTTGTTTTTGTATTAATCAACATTGTTTTTATATTACAATCCGTTTTTTTGTTTTGTTTTTAATGTGTTTGATGTTTGTTCAAACGTTGGTTCTCGTTACGTTTGTTTAGGTTTATATATTCTTGTTTTTTTTTTAATTTTTTATTCTAGATTTGAATTTAAACAGAATAAATTTAGTTTGTTTTGTTTTTATTTTGATCTTAATTAAATTTATGATTATGATATAGTTTGAATTATACATTTTTAAATGGTTGTATATTGTTTAGACATTTCTTTTTTTTATTTTAGATAGTCAATTAATTTTTGACCAAGTTTGTAATCAAGTGATATCTGATATACCAATACAATATTTTCGATAAAATCTAAGGGGCTATAAGTAATATTAAAATATAGTCCTCTAAGTATATACGGCGTTGGGTACCGCCAACCAATACGCCATGTTCCGAACGGCGCGAGGTGGAGGACGGAGCTACAAATAGCTACGTGGAATGTAAGAGGAGGAATGGAACAGAAGATGAATGAATTATTAGATATGATGGATGACAAAGATCTGGATGTTATTTTTGTGTCTGAGATCAAGCGAAAAGACAATGATACGATCGATTTGCCTGGCAACCGAGTCGCTTTCTGGGCTGGAGTTCCAGAGGGTAGCGAGGTTGTCAAGGTGTAGGCGTATTGCTGTCATCTCGAATGATTATTGTAATGGTAGAATACAAGGCCATCAACCCGAGGCTTTTTTGGGTTCGCTTTAAGCTAGGGATAACAAGGGTATTCTTGTTAGCCGTGTATCCGCCAGTATCCTCAGCTCCAGTGAGCGAGATCGAGGAGTTTTGAGAGAGTGTCAGGAATGTACTAAGTAGTGTCAGAGATAATGAAAAATTAACAGTATGTGGGGATATATTAATGGATAGGTTGGAACTGCGCGGAGTGGTTACGAAAGCGTACTGGGCAAGTACGGTGTTAAGATAGTAAATGAGTCTGGAAAGCTTATTTTGGAATTTCGTAAGGAGAGAAATTTGTTTGTGGCAAACACGATGTTTGATCACAAACAAATTCTCATGTACACATGGGAGCGAGCGGAAGAAAGAAGTATGCTTGATTTATTCCTAGTGGATCAGCGTATTCGAAGTCAACTTATGGAGTCGCGAGTGTTCAGGGGTGCTGATCTGGGAACGGACCATTATGTAGTCGTTGCTAGAATAAAAGATTTGTTTGCAGGTTGGCGCAGCCACACGACTTGTCCATGCTTGGAGTCGAATTATCGCATAAGAAGCTGGAAGCTTCAAGATCCACAGATCAGAGAGGAATATCAAGAAAGAATTTCCAAAAAGCTGTGATTCTGGAAATAAAAGTGTTGAAGTATGCTGGCAGTACCTTAACAATGGTATGGTGGAAATAGCGACAGAAGTATGTGGTAAGAGGAAAAGAGATTTTAGTAAAAAGTGCGATGAATGGTGGGATGATCAAGTGAAAGATGCTGCAGAGTTAAAGAAGAAAGCATGGCTGGATTATAAAGCCTCTGGTTAGGATAAAAGTATGAGAGAGATAAAAAAAAGAGCGTACAAGCTGCAAAAACACAAAACGAAAACACTTATAAAGATGAAGCGTGAAAATTCTGAGAGAGAAAGGGATGAAGGATTAACAAACAACTTCCGGAAAAACACGAAGCTTTTCTGGCGAGAAGTTAGTGGTACCCAGGTTTTCTGTGCTTTTGTGGATATGGAAAAGGCGTTTTACAGGGTTGTGACAAAGAAGTTATGGGAGATACTGCCCCGATACAATGTGAACGGACCCTTGCTACAGGCTGTAAATTCTCTTTACAGAGATCACTCAGCCTGTGTGCGAGTAGGAGCTGGCATGTCGCCCTGGTTTGACATCCAATCGGGTGTTAAGCAAGGTTGGGCTATGTCAGCTTGGTTGTTCAATTTGTGTTTGGATAGTTGTCTCCAAGGCGTGAAAGACAGTGACATGGGAGTGAAAGTAGGTGACCTTAAGGTCAATTGCTTGCTTTATGCAGATGATGCAGTGCTCATTGCATCATCAGAATGCGATTTGCATTCATTGGTCACCACTCTGAAAGATGGGTGTGAAAATAATGGTCTAAACCTGAATGCAGAGAGGACGCAGGTTCTGATATTTGAAAGAAATGAAGAAAGAACAGAATGTAAGATCAACGTGAATGGTAAGATAATAGAACAAGTGAATGAAGCGGTATATTTGGGAAGTATGTTTAGCAGAGACGGAAGATACGAAATGGATTTGGAAAGGCATATTGCTGCCGGTAACAGAGTCAACGGTGCTTTGATTGCATTTTTAAGACGGCAAAACGTCAGCATAGCTGCACGTTTGAATGTACACAATGCAGTTTTGGTACCGACGCTATTATACGGCAGCCAAATGTGGGTGACACAGAAGAAGAATGTCAGAAAGATGAATGTTGTTGAGATGCGATCTCTTCGCAGAATATGCGGAGTCAGTCTAGCTGATCGAATCCGCAATGAAGAGATCTACAGAATGGCAGGTACTCCAAATTAAAAATCCAAAATATCTTTATTCAAGTAGGCATTTACACGCACTTTTGAATCGTCAATTACTACAATACAAAAAAAGGTTAGTGTAGTCAGTCCGTAAGTAAGCTACCACCGGCTCGGAATGCTGCTCTGTTGAGAAGAACCGGCCAGAAACTCAACAGTTGCTCTTTTCAAAAGAAATATAACAATAGGTGATGTACATATATAAATCCTGCAAATGATTCAACAACTTAAGTTTCACATATTTCGATCCACTAAAACTAGTGAAGATGTCACGGTGAGAATGAAGAAGAACGAACTCAGGTGGTTTGGGCACGTCGAACGAATGAGTGATGAAAGAATGGTAAAAAAGATTTATAAAGGAAAAGTGAGCGGTAAGAGAGACAGGGGAAGGCCTCGAGTGACCTTCGAAAACACAGTATCTATGATACTGGAGGAAGGTCACGTAAAAAGAATGAGGACACCCCGGAGGGCATGTATGAAGAGATTAATGTCTGTGGCCGAGGCGAAAGAGGTATGCAGGGACCGTAGCGTTTGGCGCTCCGTCGTCTCTGGCTACCCCGCAAAGGATATGGCGTGAAGCTAAATAAATAATTAACTATTATCTTGAGCTTAAAACATTTAATATTAACATAAATTTAATAAAAAATACAGGTTTTCTCGAATGTATAATATAAATAAAAATAATGAATCTTAGCAGCAAGGAATTAAGCAAACTTATCAAAACGTTAAGTAAATAGACGAGCAACTCTTTATTGAGAATAAGACCATTAGAAAAGCAAGGTGCTAGATTTATCTACAATTCAAGCTTCAGACGTTATTCTGGATTGCAGAGGTACTAACTAGTCTCAGGGTATAGAAATAATAAAAATTACAGATGCTTTATTGTCGTCACAAATATACATATATATTTGTAGAAGGGTAGCGTCAGCTTCGGAACGAAGAATCCTTTTTTATCTTCCCCTGTGACGTAGGTTTGATCGTATAAAATTATCTCGCCATCTTCTATTGACGTCAACAGTGTTACCTTGATTATGTTTATGTTTTCCACTTTGTCTCATGTTATATACGTAATAACGTTAACCGAAAACGCTGACTTTGAAAGATTATTTATATGGTTTGTATCCGAGAGCCAACACATCCTTATATGTAGAACGTGCAATACTAAGCGATGCATGTTCTCGCTTTACAACAAGCGAGTTTAGTTTCGCAAATTTACAGAGCAAATATGGCGGTGCTTACGTGTGTGTACCTTGGATTTCTAAAATAATTCAGGTTATATTATGGAGGCTACAAAGACTATCTTGTTTATTTTCTTAATCCTCGGGTTGAAAATATATCATATGTATTTGATGTTTTATATATATTTATACATATTGTTGAAAATATGTAAGATTGATATTTCATTGCAAAATTAATTGAGCTACCTGACAAAAAAATTGTTTAGTCCCTCGCTAGTCATTCAAAAAACAGTTGAATAAAGCAATTGTTATACATTGTTTTCTTTCAATTGAACTCTGCCACAGACATGTCAATACATGATCATATAACAACATACGATTGTTGAATACGAGTGACGATTATTTGGTATTTTCATGACATCATGAATGTTTGAAAACATTAATTATACCTCGAGGTAATTGATCTTTCATATATTGATGAATGACTTTTTTAATAAAGCATATTTCGTTAATTATTCGTTGGATTCAATAGCAATTAACATTGGTTTTGTTTTACCTTATTAAGATAAAATTGCACCTTCGTTATAACTGTTTTTTCTAACGTTCAGACAAGGTCGAATACATAAGGTATTCTAATATGAATTAATTATACGACTACATACTATTGGAAGTATATTTAGAAAAAGAATGACATGGATTTTAATGAATGTCTTATTACATCCATATATATTATAGTATAAAGAAAAAGCTTTTACATCTACAACGAAATAAACCTATAAAGTGATTTCGAAGTGTTTTTACATTAATTTCATCAATAAATAGAAAACTGTTCAAATGAAGCGTGATAACTATCAAAACTATTAATATGATTAAGGAATTAAAAATACATCAGATTTTAATCAAAACGTGAATAGTTTTTGAGTTGATAATGAATTCATTGGATAAATCGCACGCACCAAAATATTATTCTAGCATTCAAAGTAACTGTATACTCATAAGTTCAAATAATAAATCTCCCGTGATATATCCAGGTAGATTTACCTGATATCCAATTCTCATATCTTGTAAAGGTAGGTATAACAAACTGCCAAAAATTTATCAAAATTCTACATTAAATGTTAGCGTATCGTTGTCTCACATTGTTTAATACTATCCTATTATTATGGATTTTAAATGTTACCCAATTGACGCGTTACGAGAAAGACTTTGGTCCTAACTCTTTCCTCTATAAATATTATAAGAGCGTCTTGTTTAAGAAACGTAATGAAAGAAGCTGAACGTTACAAAGAAACAATAATCGGGATGGTATTGCCTTCCGTCCGGGAAAGCGTATTAAAAACCTATTGTTAATTACGTCCCTCAGTAAGTCTATAGAAAGGTAAAGGCACGGTAATGATGTGTATTGCACTTATCGTATGGAATTTTCGTACAAACCGAGAGAAGAAATTCCTTCTAAAGGGTTCAAAAAAGGCTCTAGTCTAAGATCGAATCGAGGAAAGCATTTCAAGGCATATACATTTAGAAACGACAGTGATGTGGTAAAGTTTAGTGATTAAAATCGAGCGACCGCTAGAAGCGAACTACGAGAGAGATCGACGCTGTCCTCCACGGACCGGTCTCTGACACATCGTTCACACACAATGAACAAGCTCATGTTCGTCTATCAAACAGATCAGTGTCTCATCGCACTGCCGTTGGGCACATGTTTTCCGTCCGGTCAGAAGGCGGGACCGGTATCGCAAGGGAGGCGGAGGCAGGAGCGCCGGCAGAGGTGTCTGGCGGCGCTGAGGAAGGCGCGGGGTGGCGCGGGCAGCACGGGCGACAGTGAGCCCTGGCCGACCGGGCTGAGCTCCGCGGAGGGCGGGCGCTACACGTGCGTGCACGCGCCCGCCGTTACGGGTCAGCCGCCCGCCAGCACGTCCTCCGGCTCCGGCGACCAGCAGTTGTCCGATAGCCAGCACCCCACCACTTCTGTCACAACGCCGATCAACAACGCTAGCACTATGTATACTTCCGCGTTCCCTGTACACGATATTGATATTTTTAAAATATTAACCTTTAGAGATGGTATGTATTATATGCATTACATTTAAAGAAAATAATTTATTCATAACATAATATATCTCAACAAAATTTAAATATTATTGAAATCAGGGTATTATCTCAAAATATTCATAGTGACGATATTTTACACTCCATTATTGATATTAATTCAGCCCATATATCACAGGCTGTTCATAACGAGTATATAAATAATGTGGTACACCGCCTGGGGTCGTACCGAGCTGCTTCCGAATGCCTAATGGCTGCCGACTGCGCCACAGCGAGTTGATTAGCGTGGGGTCGCCGCGAGTACGCCAGTCTCGGTACCCACGCCCCCTGGTATATTGACTGAATCTGCGTACAAACACATTACAACGCTACTCGTATCAAATACCAAATATAAAAACGAATCGCTTCACAATACTTTATCCGTAACCAACTATAATCTGTATGGTAATACCCACAAATACAATTCGTAGTACGACAGCCAGGCGCTGGATACGTGCCAAAATTCAACGCTACCACACAAATTGGAGTTTTTACAGATAGAAGCGAAAAAGCGAAATTGAATTGTTAGCATTCTCAATAAGGATCTGTTGAGATTCGTTTAGGATGCCTATGAGCATAACGTTATATATATAAGCTACTGGTATCGTATCTAGAATCGTCAGGAACTCCTGATTACGAGATAAGCATCAAAATTTTGGTAAGTAGCCCATAGTCTCATGAGCAAGATGTCTATTAATTTTTTTTTCAATTCACCCTGATCATGACTAAAATGTGTTTTTTAAATTTTTCTCAAGGAGGTTGTGGTCTTCAGCATGTGGACATTCATTGAGTTAAGCATCATGAGCAGCTTAGTTTTATTTTCTTTGAACTTTTTCTACTTTAATTCCGAGTTCCGATCCGAAACGATCTACATTACACACTAACAATGTAATAATCAATGAATATGCTAACAATGTACACGTGGCCTTATATCTAAAGCAGTTTTTCTATACCAATAATAGAAAGAGTATGCTAAAAATGTAAAAGTATTCATAGCTAAGACGATCTCTGTCCGTCAACATTACATGTAGGAGCCTGAATTATTAGGTAGTAATTAAGTTTATATTGTGTACGAATGACTTTATATCCTCAAGCATATTTTTTCATGATTCTCTATTTTTTTATATTATATTGTATATAAAATTTATTAAAATTTATTTTTTATTTTTTAAATTTATTTATTGTAATGGAGTTTTCGTTTTTAAGTAACTTTATTAATTAAAATTCTTAATAAAACTTAGCACACAATCTCTCTATACAATTCAATTCTGAATCATTTTGTTTGTCACATTATTGTATAACTCAGTTCATATGAGCAAAAAAATAAAAAATAAGTAAAAAATAAATACGACATAACATGTCTCTTTTAATAAAATAAATAAAAACCACAGAGTAGATGTTATACCAGAACGAACATTCAAACCTCAAAGTTGTTACACGTACTAATGTAACATGTGTATAATGCACAACCCTAGCACGCAGCTCTGTGGCTCCACACCCTGTGGTTTCCATGGAAACAAAGCGTAATTGTGTTGCGATTCTCTGTTAAGAGTTAGGTTAAACAAACACTGTAATTACACACTTCTATCGTTAAACTGAACTTACTTCAAAAGATTCTTTTTAGCACCGATTGTTACATGAAATAGTTATATGTCATATAATATTTATCGTATGAATTGACGTGTAGTACATTTGCGGTTACACCGAACGACGCCTGCCCGCAACTCATTTTGCGGTTCGTTGCCTCTCACATATTCTTACGATGAATCATTGATTTTTCATTATAATTAACACATTCGAGTCCGTCTAATTTTCCACTTTTCTAATTCTGAGTACCGGCTAATATAATGAAATTCTGAAGCTGATTGCCGCAAACTAGTATCGTCAAAGGGAGGATAAAAAGTATAAAATTTGTTTGAAACAACCACGTATAGAATTTGAAAGGACGTGAATTCACAAAAGTGACAACCAGTAATAGAGTTGGAAATAACGTGAATTCACATAAGCGGAAACCACGAATAGAATTTGAAATGACGTTGAATGTTTTAAGAACACATATGTTTTGTTAACTTTATGTTATTCATTACAAAATTCCAGCCTACATAATATAAAAAAACACTTTCATTAAAGAACAATGATCGCATTGTTAAAGTGGTTCAAATATATAAATGACAGACAACAGACTGAAATCCTAATGTGAAAAAATAATAATGGATCACAAAAAGGATTGTTCCATTTGACAATCTAACCATAAAACTATTGTTCACCAGACAGTGTCTACAAGTCGAATATTAATAAAATATCACAAAATATATATAATATTTTATTTGTATCTATTTAAATCATTTGTTTCATTTAGTACAGTGGAAATATTTTTTGAATAATGTGATAGTTAACTGTAAATACACCCTGAGATCTTCAGCGTAATAGACTGTTAGCTTATGAAAAGAATGGCGCAATTAGTACACGTTCTTCTAAATAATTTAGTAGCAGTTGGAAGCAAAAAGTCTAAACGCTTTTATACTAAGCACATATTTTAAAATCACAATTGAGAATTATTTCTCTACCATCTTATTTTAAATTTAGTTAAAACAATAATAATTTAGTAGGAATTAAATAGAGTGATTTAATGCAAACGAGACGCTACTCAGGAGCGTAAAACTACTATCTCGGTGACGGTAATTAAGTGAATATCATCCCTATACTTGGCTTTGACGTTGCGAATTTCACCGCCTTTATGACAGACTAAATTAAATGTTGAAAGAGGAATTTGTAGGACAGAACGTTCGTATGATATCCGATCTTTGAATGCGAGGTTTGTTTGACCTGTTTAGTAAATGTTTTAACGATTTAAAAGAGGAATGTAAATGCATTTTAAATTATCCATTGTTGTCTGCGATATGACAAGGACCGGGAATAAAATAAAATATTATACTGCTTTATGTTTTAATATTTGAGAGAGATTTTCTTATTCAATTGAATAGATATACTGAATATAGATTTTCGTTGAAGGTAAGCTTTATTCCTGACACTAAAGATTACAACGACATATTATGGTGTTCAAAGAGCTCTTTATGTGTCTCCGGAGTCATTAATATTTGACACTAATCGTTGACGCAGCGTGATAATTAGTTCAGCCGAGCCTGTACATGTCAAAACGCTCCAGTGACATCAGCATAATAAATATTTATTTAGAGAATACAAGTTGGCAAAAAAAAATCCCTGACCTCTTTTTTTTTAAAGATTTTTTTTGTACATTTTTAGTTTTTCACCGAAATTGTACCTAATCACTTAAATAACATTTCTTAAATCTGTTTAAGACCGGATATTTTCACGTAATTTTAATCTCAAATGCATTCTTAAGCCACGAAAAGCAAAATTAGATACAATCTGAACGACCTAACTGATGTAAAACTTATAAAGTGAAAAAATAAGTTTAAGCTTGACATCTAAGTTCAATTTTCACAATGATTAAAAAAAACCACTAGCGATTCTGGAGGTAGTGTGCATTAAAAAAGTTCTCCATTTATCACTTATTACAACGACATAAAAAATGTTATAATACATATCGGCTTGTTCAATAAATGAGGTACCAACAAAAGTACAAACAACAGAAATTAACCAAAATTATTTATATTTCAAATCCTGTTCGAATACAGCTTACGAATACACGGACGGCACTTACGACGTATTTCCTTTGTTTTGGTGTTTAGACTCATTTCTGCTTTAATTTTTGCAAATGCGTCGTTATTTCTTCTTTTGTTGTGATTTCGACCTCTTACACCAACTCTTTAGCACGTCCCCAAACATAGAAATCGAGCGGTGTTAGGTCTGGGGAAGGTGCGGGCCATTTGATTGGGACACGCCTCGTGATCCATGAATGGGGGAAGCAGTCATCTTAATACTCGCTTACAATATTTCGGTAGTGTGCCGGGCAGCCTTCATTCTGAAATATGATTGCCCGGTCATCTTCAAAAATCGGCAGGTGGCTCATTAATTCCGGTAAGTTGATTAAGAATTGATTAAAAATTCCAGGTAATTTTCGCCATTTACTGTATCTGGGAGATAATGGGGAACTCGTAGGATCGAGGTCTTTCCCAATAACACCTGCCCATATATTGACCGAAGACTTGTTTCTTTGTGAGGTCACTCTTGTCGTGTGAGGATTTTGCGATTCCCATAAGTGTAGATTGTGTTGATTAAAAATCCCTTCTCTCGAAAATTTTAATTCATCTGTCCAGAGTATGTTGTATGTAAAAGAAAACGGCAGAACTGCAAGCGCCGCTCTTGGTCCCCTTCTACTAAACCTGAAACCAAAATAAACCTGTATGTGAACATCAGAGTGGCAAATGGTACAGCAATTATTTTTACTGTAGAGTGCGCTCTACAAAAACTACTACAATCATAAATTAAATGTACCTTGCACCGGAGTGTAGTGAGAAGGATGCCTCCTATCTGCATTAATTACTGTCCAAGCTATCCATGTCGAAACTCACAAGTTACGGGCCAATTTTCTGACGCTGGTGGTGGGATCTGCATCGAACTCTTGTAGAATGTTTTCATCTACAACGACAAGACGCTGTCTATTGTTCAGGCGTTTTTCCCTAAAATGTAGGGTACCAGTTTCCCGCAGTCTCCGAAAAGTATTTGAAAATATGGTGTGATGAGGCAGACGTCTGTTGGGGTACGACTCTCTGTACATTCTTTGAGCAGCACGTGAGTTCCCATCAGCTCGGCCGTAGACAAAAAAAATGTCGGCGTATTCTTCGTTAAAAACTCCGTCATGTCTTCACAGAAAGAGTCCACACAGCAACAGCAACAACAGTCAACGTTAACCATTATACCAACGTAATACATTTGTTTGTTGTTATGATGTTACCTTGAATCTTAATTTTACTCAACAAGCCGATAAGTATTATAGCATTTTTTTATGTCGTTGTACCTCCAGAATCGCTAGTGGTATTTTTTTTTATCATTGTGAAAGTTGAACTTAGATGTCAAGCTTAAATTTATTCTTTCACTTTATGAGTTATACATCAGTTAGGTCGTTCAGATTGTATCTAATTTTGCTTTTCGTGGCTTAAGCGTGCATTTGAGATTAAAATTACATAAAAAAACATCCGGTCTAAAACGGATTTAAGAAATGTTATTTTAGTGATTAGGTACAATTTCGGTGAAAAACTAAAAATATACAAAATAATCTTAAAAAAAATAGGAGGTCAGGGATTTTTTTTGGTCAACTTGTATTCTCTAAATAGGTACCTGAACACGCTCACTTGGTTTGTCGGACTCTCTACAAAACACCCTGTATATATGTTTCTAATGGTATTTAAATACAATATAGTCAGTTAATTTAATTATTACAAAATATAGTATGAAATATTTTCTAGTTTACAATATAATTATGTTTTGTCACATTATGTATTATATTATAAAATAAGATATTGAAATTTGATGTTAAGTTCCTGGTTGGTGTATCTTCCTTTAAATTACCTTCCAAATATTAAATGTTAATGGCAAAGTTTTCAGTCTTGTGTCTCCAAAAATACACATAAGCTATTTGATTAATGAGAGAAAGCACAAAAGAATTTTTAGCGCGAAAATATAAAATATATGAAATTACGAAACGCTATTAAAGTAAATATAAAATAAAAAGTTTTTAATTTAATGTTGCATCATTGTTACTCCAGCTTGAGTTTACATCATTGTATGAAAGACATTAGTGAATAAGGGACAAGCTGTAATATTACCAAGTTATATTACAATATAATATATAGTATGGACTATGTTATATATGTGTGTAACCAAACACTTATTATAGACACACCCACATGGACACTAAGAAAAGATTTATTACCTCTAAGATAATAATTTTCTCAGGAGAAATAGTTACACGGTTCAATTAAAAATTTATTTACTTTTCATTTTCATGTTCCCTACCAGTTATTTACGACATCTATTTGAAAGCTAGTATAAAATTATTAATAGTTCGTATCCTCATATATTTTAATTAAAGAGAATATTAATATTTTTTAACATATTTAATTCCAAAAGCTGACGCTAAAAGTATAAAGCCGACCAACACAAAACCGTACATTTCCGACGAAATGAACTCATAAATCCGCTTCCCTAATTTTAGAATATTAAAATTGTGCACCAAAGCCATCGTGATAAATTAAATGTGTAAATCGAAGTTACCGCATCTAAGGAGGGGAACAAAGCAAAAATTTTCAAAGCGAATCCAGGTCGCTGCGGATTAAGGGTACTCAGGGATGGGATGTGATCGAGTCATTGTATCCTGGATATAATGGGCAATGCACTATAAACTAGACTAGACTTTTACAAGAACATAAAATGAATTATTCATTATAAAAAGATTATAGATGGCTCTGGTGTTGTTGTATCATGAATATCATACAATGTATTAAATCAATCTAAAGTAAATAAGTTTTTTGTCAGTAAAAGTACTGGGACAGCTCCCAAATCGTTAACACAAATGGAATGCAATCAAATCTTGCACTCGCTACTGATTTGATGGCTGAGTTTTGTATCAATACGTTAACATTTAGAATTCAACCAGATTTTTAGGATAAAATAAAATTTCATTTCAAATATATTTCATTTTGTGAATGAATTCATTTCAAACACTTTTAATCGTATTGATATAAAAAAAGAGCACTTTCTTTGTCAATTAATTTATTTACTAACACATATAATATAAGTGAGTGTGCAATAAATATCCTTTAAATAATATCATTGCATGAACTAATTCAGTAAAACGCTAGGTGGTGCGGAAAAATATTTATGCGGTAACATTAACCACAAGTTTGCTTTTGCTTCAAGCGTGCATTATCGTTATTTTATATGACTACATGAGTAGGTTTTATGAAATGGAAAAAAATATTTACGTTTTATAAACCGTTTAGCGATCGTTTAAATGTATTCTTCTAATATACATATGCGGTCGTCTACCAATGTTAAATGGAAGACTAGCTTTTTCTGCGACTCCGCTCGCTCTAAGTTCGATATTGGTTGGTAAGTTCTAACTTTATCCTTTTAGTATATGCTAGTTTTTATCAAAATTCTTGAGTTATAAAAGACAGACATACTGATATAAGATGCTTATTTATCACAATTTGTTCAGAACAACAAAATATACATACAGTATTACAGATTAATACAGTATATTTGATAGATATTAGTATTTTGTATGTGTTAAAATATTAAAAGTATAGTATAACAATACTATACAATACTATAATAAATACTTCGCCATTAACGCGATTAAAACTGCTAAACTTTTAACTTTCATACTTAATTATGGTTTATGGAAAGATAAAAGATAAGATGACAACTTTATAAAGAAATCTGATTGTTATCAATAAGGCCATCGACCAATCAGGAAGGTTAACATGGAATTGATATCAAATTATTATTACTCTCGAGAAACCGGATATTCACAGTGTTGTTCTAATAAAGTACAAAAGAAAATAAAGTATTCAAATCCTTGAATATCTTACTGCTTGTGTTTTCAGTTTACATTAAATATTAAGAAGAAGCCTGCTCTGTACTTTGTTATAGTGAAAATGGAAATTGTATGAAAAGTTACAGAGGGCGATCTTTGCTGAAATAAATGTATATTGAACTTACTTAAAAATCACGCAATCCTTGATAGAAATTCACCATCTTGAAAATTTCTCGTCTATTTTAATTTTTTGCAGTTTGAAAAGGATTTATCTATACATATAAATAAATTTAAAGTGTCTGTTTGTAATTCCAAATTAACAGCTTTTAACAGCTTTTCACTCAATGCATATGTAAATATATACGGTACTTACAGAAATCAATTTTTAAATTTTGTTTATCTGTCTGCTTGTTCCAGCTCATCTTTGAAACGGCTGAACAGATTTTAACAAGATTTTTATTGGTGGATGATACCTGATGGTAAGGAGTGACATAGCCTAAGTTACTTTAAAAATATATATATTTCACACGATCGAAGTCATGGGGAAACCTAGATTACAATATGACAAAAAAAACTGATAAAAACACAAAAAGATATTTTTTTATCAAATATCCCTTAAAGCAAATACGTATAAAATTACAAAGAGAAAATATAATACCATATTATATTCAGAGACAGTGCTTTAAGCATTAACATTATCAAACAGAGCTTCCACATCAGAAATACAACTTCAAATATTCAATGTTAGCTAACCTTCCCGAGATCCATTACCTTCAAAACTATTTGTAGTTTCCGCAGCAATAACGGATTGAAATTTATGCATACTTGTAATTAACAAGAATGTCTAACGTAACTGAAACTGACGTCAAAATTATGAACTTCTTATTACTTTGATGTGTTGTAAAAGATTAATAATTTAGTAAACAAAAGTAAGATGTATTACAACGTAAATATATTAATATAAGAAACATATTTATATGATGGGTTCAAATATTGAATTGAATGTATATTGTGAAATGGTTATTAGAAGTAAGGTATTTGATTTGAAGATCATCAAGCAGTCACATCGAATGAAGATGTTATTTATTGACTCTCTGACTCTCTGACTTTACTAACGAATTTGAGACTAGTTATGATCTGACACTGTGCTGATATTTAAATAGAAACAATAAAACGAGCATTAAATATAATTTGAGATGTTCTCAGTTTTAAGTTCGAAATGTCAGTCTGTCTAGTTTGTTAATTAACAACTTCACGTTTTAATTCCCGTCAAAGCAAAACTTACTAAATCTGCCAGACTATTACAGTCCCTAAATGAGGTCGACAGACTTCTTTTTGTTGGCTAGGATTATTTCCCTTCTCTAACCACATCAAACCGCTCTTTATTTTGGATCCACCTGCTTTAACTATTTCTTTGACTGAAAATACCTTCGAGGATTATAAAAGCGGGCCAAAAAAGCTGTAAATTTCTAAAAATGGTCAGTACTTTGACAAGTAATTAACGGAATTCACGCTTATCCTTATTTTAAATACCTGCATTGCGTTAATTTACTCAAGAAATTGAATAAATAAATAGTATTGTTAGTTGGCAGGGTGACTTATTCTTCAAAGACAGCATGTTACCGGCGAGTGCTGTGAGAGCTGCCAGCGTAAGGAGGGCGGAGCGGCTGGCTGCCATGTCAGCGGGGCATGCCGCGGGCTGCACGAGGCATGCCGTCGCACGGCACCACGCCGCTACCGGAACATATAAAATAGGAGTGGCATTTTAGTATTTATTATTATAAATTAACTCTGTACATTCTCCTGAGTATAACTCACTCGCCATCACTTGATGTAACATCGGTGATGAAGAAAGGATCAAATCATACCTGTTCTATCACCTTAAAAACGTGAAAAATTTATTATATAAATATATTTTCTGTTAAGATGAAGATTCTTTTAGAACATATTTTCTATTGTAATAGATATCACAGACAAGAGAAGACTGTTTTTTTATGCATTGCATTGTTTATTTCTAATATAATATATAAAATAATTTTATAAATTATAAAAGACGAGCAGTGAAGGAATAATATTTATATGGTTATATCATATCTAATTTTCGTGGAGATTTCATATTCTGTTTAGGAAATATCTTACGATCAGTTCGCAAACCACTATGCGGTTTAATAGAAATGCTATCGTGACTTAAGATTAATTAATTAATCTTCGCTCATCATAGTTCATAAGATACAAGATCCCTCAGCAAATAGATCTTATGTATACATAAAATATTTTTAATATTGTAGCATTAATTTAATTAAAGTAATTTTTTATTTTTATTTTTTTCTGAAATTCATTGTATTTTTATCGCAAATATCATAGTATTCTCTCCAACACTAAAGAATTTCCGGTCGAGATAAGTCATCCTATAAATTTGTTGCCATTTATATTTGTTCCTGGCTTCCTATATATATATATATAAGCGATTTATTACTCACTGACTCATCACGAAATCTCTTAAATTATCCGTCTGATTAACTTAAAATTTTACATAGTTACTTCTTTTGTGACGTAGACGTCCACTAAGGACGAATTTTACGAAATTCCAACCCCAACGGATTCAACTTTTGACATTTCTCCAAGTTTAAAAAATGTAGGATTTATACACTTAATGCGGGGGTGAGAGTTACTATAGCAACGGTTACCGTAGCAACGGTTACCATGACAACGGATAATATGTCAAATGTTACCATTAGTTCACATCCAAATTATAGTTTGTCCAGCGAAGCGGGAGGGAATAAGCTAGTAAGTAATTAAATGGCATAACTTTAAAGTGATAAACCTTGTACAATACGATAAGTTAATTTATATTATTTTGTCCTTATCTCCGTTCTAAATCTTTGCCAATTGAATGAGACTGATGGTTCACGTATCTCTTCTAACAGTGGATCATGTTTGCTCCTCATTCAATGTAGCACTGGCACGTGTTACGAAACTTCGGATTACATTTCAGTTTAACTGCGGATAAATTTCGGAGTGATATACAAATTTTGACTAGAAAATAGGAATTTGCATAACTATGTATATTGTCTTATACGATATAAACTTCAGGTTTCATATTTCATAATTGGCGATTGCGGTTTATATCAACTAACGTGTGAAGTTAATAACAACATTATTAATTTTATATTTTAAAGTGAAGAAAGATTATATAAAAAGTACATTTAGATCCTAAGCCTATATAAATAATTATCTATAAATATTATTTTATGCAGGTGGAGTCGCGGTCAAAAATTAGCAGCAAATAAGTCAATACGAACTCAAATTATATAAGTAATCCATTTCTCTATTCATTATAAGCTTTTAGTACGTACAAGTATAATGTATAGCTGTTAATCAAATCAAAGGCACATCACTTACACATGATCTCGATTGCTGTCAGTTAGATTAGAGAGAGCGTCACGATTTGAAAGAGGCTTTTAATTTGATGATGCAGTGTGCCTTTAGAACCCTCTACGCCAGACTGATGGTAAAGAGTTTTTCTTTAATTAAAAACACGAGACTGTCGGAATTCTTTCATTTTAGGGAGAGTTTTTCACTAAATTTAACGTCTAGACGTTTATATTTTGTATTTTTTAATTATGAAAATAATGGAATACGGGAAGGACTCCAACGTAGAAGAATAACAAATTTTATAAGACCCTTGTGTATGTTATACATATTCAGTTTCTGAAATATGTTATTATGGTCGATACTTAAGCTCATTAATATTTAGATATACCGAATACATTCACTATAACATAGTGGTAAATTCCACAAATGTTAGTATAGTATTTGATACTCTAGGTGAGCAGTAACTAAATATCGTCCATGCATAAGCATTCTGAGTAGAGATCGAACTAAGCGAATGAATATTACGTGGAAGCGATTATCGTTGCTGCTTTATTGAATCTTACACTTGATAAACTTATTTGTAACTAATATAATGTAATACAGTCTAACCCTAATATAACGAACTTCAGTATAACGATTTTCAATATTTAACTAATTTTTAGAAATCCCCAAGACTTACCTACAAGGACTAATGCAAAATATATGACTAATTTAAGAAAAAAAATGTCAAAAATGTTATAAAGGTTTTTAAATAATAGCAAAATATGGTATGGGCATGTCCTGAGAAGAGATGAAAGGCATGTGAACTAAAGAGTTCTGGGTATGGTAGTAGAGGGATGGACAGGTAGAGGACGGCCGAAGAAGAGATGGATGGATTGCGTGAAAGACGATATGGAGAAGAAGGAAGTGTGTACAGAGATGACGAGCAGCAGGAGAGTATGGAAGGAAAAACTTACTGGGCCGACTCCAAAATGGGATAAGGTCAGAAAGGTGATAGGATGATGAGCAAAATACTAATAGAAAATGTTATTTACTTCCAATTTTTGAATTTTGTCACTTTATAAGCTTTACATTATGTATAATATTAATAATTCTTTTGGTTCAGACTTATTTTGTAATACAGTGGTCGTATAAACAATTTTTAAAAATTAAACACTGTTTTTTATTTAAATGTGTCTCGCTTATTATTATTGAAAATCGTTCGCTAAAAAATAGTTAGCTAATTAGTAAAAAAAATATAAATTTTAACCATATTCCATATTCCATATGGTTAAAATTTATATTTTTTTTACTTTTAAAATCGAATCCTAAGCCAACGTAGCCTTCATTGTAACAAATTGTTTGATATAACGAATATTTTCTTATTACCTTCAAAATTGTTATATAGAGATAGCAGTGTATTAGGATTAATTATTATATTAAATATATATTATTAAAATATTTGATGAACACACAACAAAGATAACGACAAAAACTTATAGTCTTACAAAGCACGTTATTACTTAAATTTATAACTCACATTTGAATCTGATTGAACAGAACTATTCAATTAATACTCATTTATTCTGAATGTAGTTTTCTTTTATTTATATTATATTTTATTACCAAAACGTAATTTCTATTTCCATTTTATATATCTACTTTCATCAAACCTTATGTCTGAGGATAGCATTTATTATCTTAAATTCGGTCAATTTGCGAGACATTACGTATTGTTGACACAAATGTTCGCCGTGTTTTATTAAAATCCCAGGGGATTCCACAAAATCCCGGATAACGTGACACATGGATTACCACCTGCTCTAAATGTAAGGTTTATGCGTTAAAAACTCTGTGAAGTCACAAGTACCCGTTTAATAATTAACACATTTATTCAGTAGCATATAGAATAAATGAATGCAAACTTCTAACACCCAGCAGCAACTATTCTGCATATGTATAACAACTTACATAACGATTGGTGGAACGCTGTCTGAGCAGCGTATATAAGAATGCAGCGTCATCCTGTTTAAGATACAGCAAACTGTATAGCACCGTAATAATAATTTAATAAAAGTAGCCTAATTTACTCCTTATTACATCATCAGCCAATGAAAATACAACCGGTTCAGAGATTAGAGAGAAGACACAGACAGACAAAAATGTAAAGTAGATTTTTTATTTAATTACCGTATATACTTTCATACGCATCTACTGAAAAGTTGTTAATTTAAAATTACAAACAGACACTTCAATTTTATTTAGATATTAATAAATATATTATAATAAATTTATATTCATTAATAATATAAAATAATAAAGTCTGTCCTATTTACTAAATGTAGTTATCACTTGATTACTGAAAGTGTGTTGCGTATAATTAAAAATGTAGCAAACTTAAGTGGTCTTAATTATAAAAGAGGGAAAGAAGCGAATGATATTATAAATAAAAATAAACATAATTAATCTTGCGTGTAATATGGGGTGACCTAATTGTAGTTCAGTAATGTTGAGTCACTGGAGGTGCCATAGATGACGGAACGGAAACCTCAATATTAAATAACACGCGTTTGTGATCAATTAATATGTTACATTGTGGTTATAATTTAAATGTGGTTTTCGGTGACACATCTACAATATTTATATTAATGATTAATAAAGTTTGTTTGATATGAAATGGAATATTTTATAAAATTGAAATTGTTATACAACTGGCGATGAAATTAAATGCTAGTTAGTAAAAATTTGCAATATTTAAACCTGCAAAATTCAAGTTTTACATTTAAGCTATTAAATAATTTCCTAAAATAAATGTTTTTATAAAATGATAACGTATTTGCGATCATATTTAAGTAAATTATTTAAGGTGACGCGATTTTGGGAGAATAAAAATGCAATATTGATTTTCCATAATTTTACACAGTTTACATAAAATTGACAATAACATGGAACAGAATTAGTTTTTCAATTGGGTTTATTTATGTTGGTTGTTTTTATTTGTGCGTCGAAATCTTTAGGAGTCTGAATGCTCTTAAGCTCGCCCTGACGAGGGTCTGAATGCACATGTCTTATGACTTGTAGTAATTTTCGTTTCGGATTTACAACGATTTTGCTTATATGAAAGGATTGGGCAGTCATAGACTTAGAAATGATTAATGAAAACATTTGTTTTCCTATTTTATAAATAAATTTCGTTATATAAAAACATACTAACGTCAAAAGTGAAAAAAAAACCAGTCCACGTATCACCAAAATTAAGTCTTTTTTGGACTTTAAGTTTGTGAAATGTCAGAAGCTGATTGGCTTTTGCTAAGAAAAATACCATCAAAATTTGCAGAAGTATTGACAATAATCAAATCATAATTTTTGTGCTGACAATAACTAAATTCTTAAGGTTCTGAATTATTTTATTCTATATGTATGTATTGTCTAGTTCTTAGTAGTTAGGTATAAGTGTTATTAACTGATAGCTTTCAAATATAGTTTAAATTTGATTGTAACTTTAAAATACTATGTATCTTTCAAATATTAACATAACACTGAGTATCGATTAATAAATAACGCTACCTTTTGTATTCTTTATTTAACTGATTCGATAAATTTTAAATCCATTTACAAATAACTGTCCATGCGTGACCTTAAAATAATTGTGTGTCCAAAGTTGTTGTGTGCTCATCTACAAGTCAATTGATTATGATTTATATTAAACTATCATCATCACATTTTCTTTGTATTAAATATCCAAAATGTCTTTATTAGTAGAACATTCAGTTCATTTAATTAATTAATTTAATAAATTCTTTAATACAGAATTCCATGGACATAGCTTGAAAAAATGGTAATTATACAAAATTTCATCTCAAGGATAAAATACCAGTAACCCAATTAGTATAAGTTTAGTCAAAATAACAATTGATTTTATATTTAAACATATCTAATGATATTATATTTCTAGAACGCTCTCTACATTTTTATTTATTTAATTAACTATCAATACAATACGTTAACAATAATAATTCTAAGAATAAATAAAATGTTATATGCAATGAAATGACGACTATCCTCAATAGCAAGGGAAGAACAACAATAGATGTCACGGTTTTTCTACCCAATAAACTTCGACCTCAATTTATGACACCACCCTCTGGGGATACTAGATTCATAGAAAAACACCCAGATATATGATTTTATATTGATATTGATGTCAGTTTTTATTTGGGTGAAATGTATATTGTGACAATCGATTTTATATGAATAATATGAATGTCTATATAGTGGTTATAAGCTTACAAAAATATATTTTTTTATATCAAATTCTCAATCCATTTACATGAATATAATACTTTTAAAACTTGCGATATCGGGTTACATTTGAAAAGCATCAAATGAATAGTAATGATGAAAATAACAGTAAATATACGAGTCCAATTAAAATTAGATTTTGATAAATCAAACCATATAAAAAGTATAACATATAACAAATTCAAACTCTTTGACGGTTCGTGTTCTTGAATTATTAAAATCCACTTCAGTGTTAAAAAAATATTGAATTTCATATACAGCTTTAGTGAATTTAATTCAAAAAGTGTTTTTGGGTCGCCGATATATCGTTCATTTTAATGTCGATTCGCAGAAGGTTTTTGAATGTATGAATCTTTTTGTTTTCAGGTTTTATTGAGTCGGATTTTATTACAAAAAAATATATGTGAATCAAGCAATTTATCAGATTATATAATATAATGAAGTTGTGGATGAAAGAATGATTTATTTGTTACAGATCAGATAGATTACATTCACTTTAAGGCAAGGGCAATTAAACATTTTGACTTAAATAATAAAAGTAAAAAAATATATTTTTGTTCCAATACTGTTATTATTAATACATCTTAATGTTACTTTAAATAACCTGAAATGATGCTTTTTAATTTAATTAATTAAAAACCCAGCAATTTATGCTTTACTTTTTATAAATTTATTTCAACTTAATCGTAATTATAACATTTATTTATATTTACCACTCACTGACTCATTACGAAATCTCCGAAACTACCTTTTCGATTAACTTTCAATTTCACATAGTTACTTCTTTTGTGACTTAGACGTCCACTAAGAACGGATTTTACGGAATTCTTATCACGACAGATTACAACTTTTTGTATTTCGCCAAGTTTTAAACAATTTATTTTTACGATGACAACGGATAATATGACAAAGGTTACCATAGCAACCTAAGTTCATATCCAAATTAATAGAGTGCCCAGCGAAGCGAGAGGGAATAAAGTTTAAAGATCTTAATAAAACACAGTTTACAAACATACACAAACATAAAGTTAATTTCATCGTTCTTTACGTAAAAGGCAAATATCTTTTAAAAATCCCCCTTAAGAATAGAACAGAACAGAGCAGATGTCTCTTGATCGTGGACGCCATATCATTACTATTCATGGAATTTAAAACAGTTTCTACTCACCTTGCACGTTTGAATGACCACTTCATTTTTTTATTCTCTTCTATTTTACACAGATTAAAAATATGTAGTAGATATAAACTTTGATTACATTTTTCACAATCTTTCCAAATTCATAAATGCACTAACTGCGGTTTGGTTTATGTTCTAGTCTGTAATACTATTACTTATATCTATTATGTGTGTATGTGTGCCATGAACACGCACACATATGCACTCACACACACACATACACACGCAGAGAGAGAGAGACAGAAAAAGAAGAAGAAAAGAAGTTATATAAAACTAGTATAGTGGGTTCCGAAAGCAATTATAGAATTATCTTCGAAATAATATGGTTTTCAGGGTTAATTATTTTCAGTAGGGGAAGGGGGGGCAGAGTGGGGTACTTAATGAAAAGCATCAAATGAATAGTAACGATGAAAATAACAGTAAATATACGAGTCCAATTAAAATTAGATTTTGATAAATCAAACCATATAAAAAGTATAACATATAACAAATTCAAACTCTTTGACGGTTCGTGTTCTTGAATTATTAAAATCCACTTCAGTGTTAAAAAAATATTGAATTTCATATACAGCTTTAGTGAATTTAATTCAAAAAGTGTTTTTGGGTCGCCGATATATCGTTCATTTTATTGTCGATTCGCAGAAGGTTTTTGAATGTATGAATCTTTTTGTTTTCAGGTTTTATTGAGTCGGATTTTATTACAAAAAAATATATGTGAATAAAGCAATTTATCAGATTATATAATATAATGAAGTTGTGGATGAAAGAATGATTTATTTGTTACAGATCAGATAGATTACATTCACTTTAAGGCAAGGGCAATTAAACATTTTGACTTAAATAATAAAAGTAAAAAAATATATTTTTGTTCCAATACTGTTATTATTAATACATCTTAATGTTACTTTAAATAACCTGAAATGATGCTTTTTAATTTAATTAATTAAAAACCCAGCAATTTATGCTTTACTTTTTATAAATTTATTTCAACTTAATCGTAATTATAACATTTATTTATATTTACCACTGACTCATTACGAAATCTCCGAAACTACCTTTTCGATTTTCGATTTGTGAACAATTTCCAAACTAAATAGTTTTATTTTTTCTTTTTTCATTCTTCACCGCCATTATTTGTTCTGTAGTCTGTTTGTCTGGACCATCCACGAATAACCAGGTTGTGGAGAAGGCTGCCTAGGAGGAGTTTGCATATTCATATCCAATTGTGTTATTTTTGCAATGGTTGTCTAATGTTACGAGTCAAAATTGTACAGCTTGTTTCATAGCTTGCATAGACCAGGAACGTTGTTCAGTTTTCCTCTTATATGTGCGCACCATATTAGCTAAAAACGTAAAAAAAAATATTACTACTTAGAAGTCTTTAAAACGGGGCAAAGTGGGGCTTTCGTGTGAGTACCCCGCTTTGCCCCGGGCAGCATATCCCACTATGCCCCACCGGCTTGGCCAAAATTAAAGAGAAACTGATGCCATCTTACCTTTCATTCAATCACCGTGTGCTTTTTGATTAAAAAATCAGCAGAGAATATGATTCCTAATAAACTATAACACACCACAGTACATAAATACGTTTTAGAAAGAATTAATATTCAATTTCACTAAAAATTTTAAGAAAAACACTAGTTTTGATATTTTTGTTTATATCACACGAACACTTGCCGAAAGGGCGTAGCTAGCTTATGAAGGTCCCATGCTGTCTAAAGATCAATCATAGCGACGCATCTGACAGTTCGTACAGCGTTTACTTCAAGCTATGTACATCGCGCCCCGCTTTGCCCCGTGGCCCCGCTATGCCCCCCCTTCCCCTACCTCATAATTTTATTAACATAATTATTTAATTTATTTAATAGAAACTGACATGTAGATTTTTTGGTAAGAAGATAAATATAACATGTACACATGTATAAGATAATTTTATTCTTTATCTATTGGACTATCAAATAATTTAATATCATTTATGATGGTATTACTTACAAAGGACATTTGTTTTCTTTGCGCCTCCATTATGGCGTTCTGCCAGTCTCAAGTACATGGAATATATTCAAGCTTATTAAATATTAAAGTGATGAATACTTTGAACATCCATCAATGTAGGATAACCATTAGATACAATAAATTATTCACTGCATTCCTTGATCCATCACTTACTATGATGAAGCGTCTCAGCTCGAGCTTAACGCATTAATATTCTTCTATAGTGAATACTTTAGACACATTTTAAATAGGGTTATAATATATAGGAACTTAGACTTTTTTATCTTTATTTGAAATTCAAGTTTTGGAGTTTTTCTTTATTGAGCGAAACGAACGGAGCGAGCGGAGCGCTCTATGTGAGAATTTTGCATCCCATGTCCGGGGCTGTCATGAAAACGGCTTTACCGATCTTCATGAAATTTTGCACATTTATAGCGAAGGTATATAAAAAAATTGTGAAAAAATAACTCACGTCGTTAAGGAATAATCACCAAACAATGACAGCCCCATAGACTTCAATGTTAAGAAAATTCGATATGTGATATTTGAATATTCTATATTTTTTGCCTGTCAGTTTCAGCTTTAATCGCTGAATTTAACACTGTATAAAACTAATCATTCGTCGAGGCGACGACGTGCCACTTTACGAAATTCGAAATCGCCTACTTCGCTCCGTCCCCTGACCTTGGCTCTTTTATTATCTTACTAATTTGAGTAAACAGTGCAGCCCGTGACGCTATTGGGTCCAGGCGCACTATAGGACGCGCTCTGTAACCTTTTCGTCGTCCGCTGGACGAAACTTTAGTTATAACAACAACTTTATTGTTACGGTACGTACATTATTAAATTCTTATATTTATTGTTTTACATATTGTAGATCTGCTTTGTATCGATAACTATAGAATAGTATTAATTAAATTTCTAATTTAATTTATTGGATTGATTTAAATAGACTGTTTAATGCTAAATTCAGTAGTAAGTAGATTTTTGGTTCCAAAACCAAGAGATGGCCGATGTGTATCTTTTATAACAATTTTAATATATGTTCTACTAATTCTTACGCTATTCATGTCTGCAACCACATGAGAAATAAGAAAAAGCCAATCAGTCGGCGCGATTTTGTAACAAAGTTAGGAGATCAGCTAATGGAACCCTGACTTCGGCAACGATAACAGACCGTGAGTTTGAGGCGTAATATAAGGATCCCGATTGAGGATATTCTTGGCGAGTCTTCAACAATAGAAGCTACTGTTCCTTCTACGTAAAACACGCGTAAAATTTTCTACCTGTGTCCATCAAAAGACCGGAGAATGACCAATCTCCGTTGCATCAAATGTAGAAAGGCTGTTTGTGGTCCACATAATGTTCATATGTGTGGTCACTGTGTAGATTGATGTTGTAATACTAATTATTACTAAATTTGTTCATTATAATCCTTACTTTTGTGCGACAAAACAAGTTCCTGTCTTAATTAAATATTTTTTATTATATTTCATTATTTTATTCCGTAGTCCGTTGGACGAAGGTGTAGTAATAATGTAACAATGAAAACAGTTTAGTTATCTAGGGTTAAGATGGGTTACTCACTTCGCTCAATTCAACGAACTCTACCGAGATTTTGCGAGCATAGCGAGTCAAAATTGAGATCGGGTTCGCGCCCGTAGTATATAACAAGTAACTGATAGTATACAGTATTAAATTTCCATTACTATTTGTTCAAATAACGGTAACACACGGTAAGGGGTTAGTTTTATTGTATCTTACCATCATTATAGAGTCACTGAAAGCTAAGCTCGTCTATTTCAACACAGAATTAATATGATATCAAGGGATATTTCAAGAATTACAAGGATACACATTGTTTACCGTAGCGTGAATTTTATATGACTTTGATTGTTCCCACACAATTTCCTTTCATTAAGTTTTCACAGGATCAAATTGCTAGCGAGCCGCTCGGGAGGCGTTCTTAGTTATATAGATATTATACGTAGGAATTGAATATTTAATACTGTTTTATTATTTAAAACTATGTTTACCTTTAAAATAAAGATTCTTTAGGTACAATAAAAATATGTTAAATATTCAGCCTCAGCTTTTATATACTGAAATTATTTAAAACGCTAAAACAGATATTTGATTAACATAGCTAAATGTTTTAAATGTTTTCGATGAATTTTGGCCTATCATATAATATACTAGCTGTGCCCGCGACTTTGTTCGTGCTTCGCGTTTTTAAAATAAAAGTAGCCTAAGTTACTTCTTATAAAATCAGCTATCTACCAGTGAAAGTCTTATTAAAATCGGTTCAATCGTTTCAAAGATTCGCTGGAAAAATCAGACAGATTGTTTTTAATGTAAGTATATATCGTGTATACTTTTGTATGCATTTAGTGAAAAACTGTTAATTTAATATAAACACACTACAATTTTATTCATATATATATATATATATTCTTCTCTTCTTTGTTGTTTTTTGCGTTTTGCGTTTTGTTTTTATATTACAATTCGTTTTTTTTTGTTGTGTTTTAATGTGTTTGATGTTTGTTCAAACGTTGGTTCTCGTTACGTTTGTTTAGGTTTATACATTCTTGTTTTTCTTTTGATTTTTTTATTCTACGTTTGAATTTAAACGGAATAAATTTAGTTTATTTTGTTGTTGTTTTGTTCTTAATTAAATTTATGATTATGATATAGTTTGAATTATACATTTTTAATTTGTTGTAAATTCTTTTGGATTTTCTTGTTTTATTTAAGACTAGCAGGTTAACAATGCTTCGCGACGGGAATAAACAAAAAAAAACTGACTTTCATGAGTATTGAACCCATGACCCTACCCTTCACATATACACGCTCTATCTTCCAACCCATCATGACTATCAGTGCGAGAAAGCCTTGAGTTTAATAACTACAGAGTTTCATTCCTATTGGGTTATAGGTACACTCTTGTTTCTCACATTGCAGCGTGTTGAGAATAAACATAGTGACTGGCCAAATAATTTTAATTTCTACTGCAATGCAATGGGAGAAGAGAGGGAGCGGGGGGTAAACTTAGCAGTTTTTAGCTGTAACTTTGGAGCAGTTTGGGCCTTTGCAAAATCCTTTCTTATTGCACCTATTCAATATGTCAAAGAGTCTTGTTTCCAAATTTCAGCTTTCTAGATATTACGGTTTGGGCTGTAGAGCGATGAATGAGTCAGTGACTTTGTGCTCTATATATTAAGATACCCGTGCTTCGCGACGACGGCGAAAGTGATCAAACATTTTGTTTGAATTTCCACACCATCTAGGAAGTATCAAACAGGCGCGTTATATTTTTTGCAGTTTTTTAGCTGTAACTTTGGAATGGTTTGGACCTTTGCAAAATCCTTTCTTATTACACCTATTCAATATGTGAGGAGTCTTGTGTCCAAATTTCAGCTTTCTAGGTATAACGGTTCTGACTGTAAAGCGATAAATGAGTCAGTGAGTGAGTGTGTTTGTGTTTTATATATTAAGATACTGAATAAATTTCCAGCTAAGTTTGTAATCAAGTGGTAACTGACATACCAATACAATATTTTAGATGAAATCTAATGGGCTATAAGTAATATTAAATATAGTCCTCTATGTCTATGTTACCGGCTCTTCTTCGCTCTTGTCAACAAACATTTAATTATAAAGAATTTACCTTGAATTTAACATTTTAATGTTTTTATTGTTTCGTATAAATACTTTTTATTCATTATTAAAATCTTTGGTACATTATACACGCGACTGGGCGTTCATTTTACCATTGTTTGTCAACCATTCATACTAAAATAAAGAAATAAAAACTACGCTCTCGAGCATACGTAAACTACATATTAAAATATGATGAAAGGTTTCTCTAGACCGAGCACATTCTACTTCTGTATTGTGCTGTTTTGTCAACAGTATACAAAAATGACGTAGGAAGCTGTACGATTATGGCTAAGCTAAGACTGCGTTTGATACATTTTGATAACAGCACAATTATAGTAATCCCCTATAACTTAGTAGATTCGTTCTGCGTTATAGAAAAACACATTGTAAGAATATTGTAGTGTAACGCGCTCATTTGAACGTATAACGCCCTATGTACAATTAATTCATGTTTAACATTTCTTATTACAGGCGGTTTAAATGGAATATCAAGAGAGATATTAATTAAATTAAATTTTTACTTACTTTTATTTAATTGTATAACAACACAATGTGCAAAGGTAAGCGAAATTAATTATTAACTGTAAAAAATAATTATAAATTTCATAGTGTAGAAATATAACGTGCGAAATCGCCGCGTTATATGGGGGACTGAAATCGTATTATATCTTAGCGCGTTATAAGAGTACCTTTTTATAGAGGGAGATTACTGTTTGTAACTTACGAGCATTACACTCAGATGATGTTCGATATATATCGTTTAAAAGTATTGCATATAGTCGACCTCCTTGATTGTGATAAGACCAGTGATGATGATGAAGATGATGACATCTATATAACTGTGCAAATAAATAAATGCATATGAAATGCAAGAAAACCTCTGAAATATCTGGACCAATATTAATAGGACTTCCACTAGCGAATATCTGATGTTATAGATATAACTTAGGCTAACAAAATCGGAGGCACAGGTAGTATAATAAGATGTAAACACAATTTTAGTCGATTCGATAGTCCATTTAGAAATGGACATAATTAGTTCATAAAACGGGAAATTTTCCTTTTGTTCCGAGTCCCCATTTTGCGGTTACAATGTCATTTATATTTCCTTCGTCCTCATTATGTTAATATAACTGCTTCCTTACAGAGTGTCTCATCCTGTTTCTTTTAACTCGCTTTAGTAATAAAAAGGTTTTTAGTAATCTCATTGTAAAGTCTTCCTTATAATATTTTGTTCTTAATAGTTTTATGTTACTAAAAATTTACAAGAAAGTCTGTCGATCTGGTGTGGTCTCGTATTTATCTAAGTCTGGTTTTTCCAAGTTGAAAATGTTCAAAAACTTCTCCCTAGATGTTACTTTGACTTATTTTTTAATTTCTTTTATACAGACATGCTGCGAGTTTCGTATAGTACTGATAAAATTAATTCGTATGAAAATAGTTTTCTTGTATAATATCAGTTTTATAACAGCAACAAAGATTTCTTCCGTTTTAATCAACTTAAAGTTACTTCAAGGTTAGACGTGGACAATTCATTTATAGTATTAATTATTATTTTGTAAGGTAATTTAGATGTTGCTTTATTTTCAATGTTTTTTAAATCAAACAATACGATAGACATTGCACATGAATAAATAATCTTTCTTTAGAGATTTGTTTCCAATTTCAACGAAAAATGATAAAAATAGACACTTCGTTTATAAAGGTTTAAAATGCAAACGGGAATAAAATAAAAATGTAAATACTCCTCCATCCTATATGATAGAATTTGTAGGATATAAGTTAGACTAGACACCGACGTTCCTGTGAATTGTCTGGGTGCAGGATTACAGAAATTGTATGTTATAAAAGTATATATATACTAGCTCTGCCCGCGACTTCGCATGGAATATTTATTTAAATAAAAGTAGCCTAACTTACTTTATAACATCAACTATCCACCAGTGAAATTATTATTAAAATTTGTCCAACCGTTTCAGAGATTATCCCGAACAAATACATAGAGATAAGCAAAACCTTCAAAAATTGTTCTTATATGTAACTTAGATTGATAGATTGTAGAACAAAGTAAAATAAACACATGATATATTTTTTATTCCAGCCTTGTATCACTAGAAAATAGGAATACTATAAAACAGATATGTAATTCTATTTGTATACACATACATATTAAATATACAAGAGAAGTAATCGAATAATTGAAGATAGATGAATTTAGGTTTAGTTAATCGACCTCAAGTTGAAAGAGACTTGTTATTATAGAAAAATATACATTTCTTTCATACTGTAATCACTTAAAGTGTTATGAGTTATGTATTGACATTCTTAAATTACAATAACAAAATACTCGACAATCAGAATTTTGTAATAGATAAAAAATATATATATATTTCATTATTCAGGCAAGATTTCAATTGAATCTTCCGTATCTCTTGATGAAATTATCAATATAGATTAGATTAGATGTTTATATTCATTATTAATTAAGGGATTTACACATTTTATTTCTGAATATTTATTAACAAATAAAGCGAGGACAGACTTGATTATACAATTAAGACAAACGAGCAACGGAAAGTCGCTCAGCACATTGAGTATTTTGTAAGGATCTTAAGAGTTAGCGCAGTTCATTGCATTAAGACAGACAACAAGTCTTAATTAATAAATACGTTTTTTCGTTCCGTTAATAAACAAAACTATTTTTATATTTCAATCGCTTTTATTTGTTATATTTTAATTTTAAACCGATGTTCAAAATATGTTGGAGCAATCGTGTATAGGTTATCTCAGTGAAGGTGTAAAATTTAATTAATATATGAGAATAAGATGTATAAAATATATTTTTTAAACATTTAGAAACGTTAACACATTACATACTTTGAGTTAACTCAATTTAAACGGAAATTGATAAATATAACTTCACAGCCACAGTCAGCTCTGCTCAGATGTCTATCAGAAGCAAGTCTATCAGTAACATACATGTATATAGCTAATAGCTAATTTAATAACCAAATTTATATAATTTTCCTGAAAACAGTTAACAATAAACATATCCTTCAAGTGATATAAGTTGTCTTGATTTTACTGTGAAAAAAAAACATCTGTTTTGATTACTTAAATAATATAAAAATGGACTCTGACATGAAACGGTAAGAGAGAAATTTATCAAACCCTAATGGAATTCCGGTGAGAGCATCTTTATGAAATCCTGAGTAATACTAATTGATACCTCAAAGTGAATAATTCCTCTTGACTAATACTAAACCACCAAATCTATCGGATGTCGGAATCTTAATCAGTATTTGGACTTTGTCAGTTGTAAATGTTATTATTTATGTGTTCTGTTGCGTTTGTAACTTGTTATATCGTTAACGATGACAAAACACTAACATTTGAATAATATTGAGATATATTATTAACTAGCCATTTCTGAGCATAGCATCTCGGTACCAAGTACCTGAAAGTACCCTTGAAAAGGTATATCCAAAAAAAGCTTCGTGTTGCACACCTCCAGGTATCAAGGAACCTACATGCCGAATTTCAGGTTTCTAAGTTCAGCGGTTTGGGCTGTGCACTGTTCAGTCAGTGAGTGAGGAGGCCAAGCTACTTTATATATATAGATTATAATTAAGCTGTTTCATAAATGTAGACAATAAATCAAATAAAATGTATCTTGCCAGACATTGAATACCAAAAACTATATTTTTTGCCAAATTTGAGCAGTGAATGTCACATATACATCATGTGAATACTATCACAATGGACAGACAGACAATAATATAAATGTGTTATATTAAATAGATTCGTATTAGTTTGAAAAACCTTTTTTGAATTGAAATAGATAAAATGGAAAATAAAAGTTTTTATTTGCTTTAGTTTGTAGCAATTTAGTTTTCGCCAGTTTTTGTGTGATATCTATGTGATATATTTCATTGTTATACCATATTTAGTTCTACAAAATATATTGTAAGTATACTATATTTTGAACACATGAATATGCAATAACATATAACATATAACACATAATATATAACAATACTCTAAGCTGAATATTTCCACGAAAACATTTAGCATATAACAGCTTATCTAGTTCAAATTTCTAGTATGCTTATAATATAAAAAATATTATCTTAATATATAAAGCACAAAGACACTCACTCACTGACTCATTCATCGCTCTACAGCCCGAACCGTAATACCTAGAAAGCTGAAATTTGGACACAAGTTTCCAGACATATTGAATAGGTGCAATAAGAAAGGATTTTGCAAAGGCACAAACCGCTTCAAAGTTACAGCTAAAAAACTGTAAAGTTTACCCTCCGCTCCCTCTCTTCTCCCATTGCATTGCAGTAGAAATTAAAACTATTTGGCCAGTCACTATGTTTATTCTCAACACGCTGCAATGTGAGAAACAAGAGTGTACCTATAACCCGATAGGAATGAAACTATGTAATTATCAAACTCAAGGCTTTCTCGCACTGATGGCGAGTCATGATGGGTTGGAGGATAGAGCGTGTATGTGTGAAGGGTAGGGTCATGGTTTCAATACTCACGAAAGTCAGTTTTTTTTTGTTTATTCCCGTCGCGAAGCACGGGTAACCTGCTAGTGTTCTATAAATGACATTACTTAATAGTTTTATTGTTAATATTTGATCATCTATTCATATGTATATATAATATCAGTATGTGTCGTCAGTGTACGTACATGTGTTGGTATTAAAGTTACACTTCGTTGTTATTAAGTTGTATGTTCGTTCTCTGTCCTTTACACTACTCAATGTATTGTATGATAAGTCATAGTTGTGCATAAAAATGATGATTCAGCTTCATCCTAGGAGGTTGTAATACGTACTAATGTAGGAAGTCTTAACCAATTAGTGGAGAAACAGATTGCTTCTTTACCTTACTAATTTAATTAATCCTTAAGAGACGTAAAAAGCATGAGGATCCCCCGGAGGGCATGTATGAAGAGGTTAATGTCTGTGGCCGAGGTGAAAGAGGCATGCAGGGACCGTACCGTTTGGCGCTCCGTCGTCTCTGGCTACCCCGCAAGGGATATGGCGTGAAGATAAATAAATATATAATAGATAAAGCACCATTGCAAGTTCCGTTCTCAGATTAAAAGTACAAAGATATAAGTATAATTATAAAATAAATAAAATGTATCCATTATAAGCTTTAATCGATTACTAAATATTATTATAGATCTTTGATTTATTTGTTCCTTTGTCTCTTTATTGTATTTCTTTGAAGCGATTCTCTTTGATAAGACAAATTGAATTATTTTGATCAGAAATGTTTTGTACAATTACAAATTAGGTTATTAAATTACACATTTGTAACTTATTTAATTTAATATCGAATTGACATCTTGTATTTAATTTTGATTAAAAAAATAAAATCATATTCATAATAAACTATACATTTGAAAAAGTTATTTATTATTTAAAATTGCTGTTTAGATAAATGTTCTTTCATGATGATATTGATATCATATTCTATTCATATGATATCATATTCTATCCTAAAAAAAATCAAGTTATTCTTTAATACTAGTTATATATTGACACTATCACTACTGCGTTATACTAATGACTGTCCTGGAGTAAGTACCTCAAGTGTACACTTAACAAGAGATTATATTATATTAAATAGTCTTATCTAAACTATACTAACACGGCGGGTTTGTCTGTGCTCTATCTGCAATTGTCACGTCGGTCTGTGGGAGCATTGACACGTGGGAGATAAATATTATAATTAAATTACAATTACTGCGCCATCTCCTCTGTAAAGTATCATTAAGGATATAATATCATATGAATAAGAAATTACTTTAGTACATGCTATTCTATAACACTACTATTATAGTGTTTTTAATTTAATATCTCGTTCAGTTAATTAAATAAACGCTATCAGTTAACTCTAATGAAGTGTATTCCTGATTCTGCAGACAGATAACAACTTTACCAAACTCATATTATTTACAGTCGGTCAGAACATTTAACTAACTTGGAACAGCTGATCTAACTTTATATGATAACTTATTACTTAATTAAAATATTCACTCGCAATATTGTTTTGATAGAAGTCATCTTCTCAGTCAGTCTTTAATTTTTAGATATCTTAAATATAAATAATATAAAGACACAATAATAATTAGGACTATAAAGTAATCTGTGACATTAAAAATAAGTATATAACTTTTGTTATGTATATTGTTAATAAGAATAATAGAAGCTCTCTCTTAAATCTCTTCTCCATGGTCAGTGTTGGTTGATTGCAGTCAATATATCAAAGTGACTCATCACAGTGTGTCACATCGTCTGTGTGTCACAGGTGATATATACTACTATATAAAGTACTAAGGCAATTAATTAAACACTCTTTTAAGACAATATTAATTATAATAAATTACTTCTTTAATAAAACACGTCTTTGAAGTTGACAATTTGTCTTACTAATAATAACCCTGTCTCTGGTAAATATTACTATATTATTTTATATTATAAATTTTCTACTCATTTGTACTATTTCTTTTTAAAAAAGTAACTCAATGATAGGAATTTTTATACCTTATTCTGTACAACGACAGCTTATGTGTTCACCCTAAGTAACTAACACTAACAACTCGATAACTTTACACCATAATCAGATTGATAACAATCCATTGTATTTTTTTTTGTGAATCCTATATATACCTAATTATTTAAGTTATTTATTGTTCATCTTAAATAATTTGTGTGTGCTTCTTGAATAAAGTTCTTATTATTATTATTATTATTATCTTTTCTTCGGCCGTCCTCTACCTGTTCATCCCTCCACTACCATACCTAGCACTCTTTTGGTCACGTGCCTTTCATCCCTCCTCATAACATGCCCTTACCATGACAAACGGCTACTTCAAATTTTATCTGTCACTGGCGCTACTCCTAAGCTTCCCCTAATATACTCATTTCTTATTCTATCCCTTCTTTTCACCCCACACTTCCATCTTAACATTCGCATCTCCGTTACATGCAAACGCTTTTCATCCATCACCTTCGTCGCCCAGCACTCAGATCCATATATAACGACAGGTCTAGTGATGTTTTTATAAATTCTCCCCTTTAGTTTAAGGGGAATTCGGGCATCACATGTCATCCCAGTGACTTGTCGCCATTTCATCCCTCCCGTGTTGATTCTGTGCTTTATGTCCCGGTCAATATTGCCATCGCTCTGAGTCAGAGAACCAAGATAGCGAAACTCCGAGCAGACTGGTAACCGTACTCCGTCGAACAAAATAGGAACAAAACCGGAGACACCGCCGAAATTGCAGAACATGTGATCTGCTTTGGTTCTGCTCACTTTCAGGCCAACACTCTCTAGGTTTTGTTGCCATTTTACCAGTGTACTCTGCATCTCAATTCCATCCTCGCCAACAAGAACAATATCATCAACAAATAGCATGCACCAGGGTACCTCTTTCTGTATGTCCAATGTCAGTCAAGTCAGTTAGTCAGTGTAAGAACTCATTAATAAAAAGTATAAACTTAATAACTACCTAATAATTCAAGCTCCTATATGTAATATTGACTGGCAACTCGTTTTAGCTATAAGGATATTTTTATATTTTTTGCATACTCTTTGTGTTATTCGTGTAAAAAGATACTTTAGATGTAAGGCCATGTGTACATTGTTAGCAAATTCATTGATTATTACATTGTTAGTGTGTTACGTAGATCGTTGCACGAAACTCTCAAAGCTCAAAGCGAATATAGCTGAACTTCTCAAAAAGCGATGCTTAAGTCGATGAATACTGAATACTTAGGGGGCGGATTGAAAATAAATTTAAAAACATATCTTGTTCATGAGTCTATAGGCTACCTACTTAGATGCTTAGCTCGTAACCGTTTGGGAGTTCCTAACGATTCTAAATAGCATTCGCTACTTAATATTTATTTATTATTGTATCAGGGTGTTGTGTGTGCGCGCCGCAAGGCAGCGTGCAGGGCGGCGTGCAGGGTGGCGCCCAGGTGCCCCCAGTGTCCCACTCCACCGCGCCCCCAGGCGTCGGCGGCGTCCGAAGGTACGAGCATGCTATCACGTATAGCTCTGAGTGTGTTTCCGACTTAGTGTGTTCGTTTGTTATAGTGACATTCAAAATACCATTTATATATAAAATAACTTTGAAATTAAAAATACGTAGGTAAATAAAAAAATAATTTAAATGTTATCGTAGATTAAATGTGTGAAAATCTTAGATTATGAAAGCATAATTATACCATAATTTTCCTAAATAATATTTAATCTATTGAGTCTTCTGCAAAACAAACTTTCAAAAATCTTTGTCAAACCTTATAAGTATTAACGACTTGAATATACATTATAAGACTCCCATTATATCAAAGGAAGAATGACAAATGTAAGTAATCCATCAATTATTTCAGAGCCCGCAATCTAATAAGACAAACAAATTGCTTCAAAGCTTCAATCCTTATTAAGTACGAAGTTTGTTCAGCATTATTTAATGACTACAGTCTTACGGCTCAAGGGACTAATAAACAGACGGCCAGTGTTTATAACGCTGTAATAAAAGAATATTGCTTTCTTTGCCGAGACGTTTTAATACTAAATGAAATTGCATCAATAAATGCAATTCTAAATAAAATATTAGCATTGGTTTGAAGACAAAAATAATATAGAAAACTTAAATTAATTATAGAAGCGTATACTGCAATAAATATAGAAAATATTAAAGTTTTAAATGATAATAGAATAATGTTAGATATCTTTCTCGTTAAATCGGAAACACATTCCCAGTAGTTCACAGTATTTAATTAAATGTGTGTCGTTTGTCCACTCTGTGTCTATTAACTAATAAAATAAGTTTAGTAATAAGTTATAAATAAATAATACCCGCCTCTGAAATTAACAAGGAATTTATTGAATTTTTTGTGAGTTCACAGAATATAACAGAGTCACAATAAACTTTTTATTGCGAACGCTCACTTTAAGTCGAGTTGAAAGTGTAAAAGTTAATTGTGGACGTATATATGTAAGTTGTGTTTTATATGTCATCATCCGCATCGAATGGCTCCGACGAGATAATGTAAGTAACTTAATATTTAGAAAATTACATTTACCATATCTATGTAATATGAGCCAGTACGACAATGTAAACCATCGAATGTTACCGTTGGTTGACGTAAATAGTACCACTGCATGATTTACTTGCACGTTGATTGTAGTTTAAGAGCGAGTAGGTTAAAGCAGCCACTGCATAAATGAAATGACGAACGTAAATATATTTACTTGTATAACAAACTCGAGATGCCCCATTTGACTGGTATTTCAGATATACATTTCAGGAACTTACAATAAGATCTGCGAAATTGAATTGTTCAACGTCATGTTTGTATATACTCGTAAAAATATTTTCAATTTAATTGCAGAACGAAGCTTATTTATTACGTAATATTCGGGAGTACTGATCGTTTGAAGTGAGCATAGAAAGTAAACACGGTAGTTAATTGCATTGCATTCGCATGAACACATACTCATAGGCATCCTGCACGAATCTCAACAGATCCTTATTGAGAATGCTAACAATTCAATTTCGCTTTTTCGCTTCTATCTGTAAAAACTCCAATTTGTGTGGTAGCGTTGAATTTTGGCACGTATCCAGCGACTTTGGCTTCCGTACTACGAATTGTATTTGTGGGTATTACCATACAGATTATAGTTGGTTACGGATAAAGTATTGTGAAGCGATTTGATTTCATATTTGGTATTTGATACGAGTAGCGTTGTAATGTGTTTGTACGCAGATTCAGTCAATATACCAGGGGGCGTGGGTACCGAGACTGGCGTACCCGCGGCGACCCCACGCTAATCAACTCGCTGTGGCGCAGTCGGCAGCCATTAGGCATTCGGAAGCAGCTCGGTACGACCCGAGGCGGTGTACCACATTATTTATATACTTGTTATGAACGGCCTGTGATATATGGGCTGAATTAATATCAATAATGGAGTGTAAAATATCTTCACTATGAATATTTTGAGATAATACCCTGATTTAAATAATATTTAAATTTTGTTGAGATATATTATGTTATGAATAAATTATTTTCTCTAAATGTAATACATATAATACATACCATCTCTAAATGTTAATATATTAAAAATACCAATATCGTGTACAGGGAACGCGGAAGTATACATAGTGCTAGCGTTGTTGATCGGCGTTGTGACAGTAGTGGTGGGGTGCTGGCTATCGGACAACTGCTGGTCGCCGGAGCCGGAGGACGTGCTGGCGGGCGGCTGACCCGTAACGGCGGGCGCGTGCACGCACGTGTAGCGCCCGCCCTCCGCGGAGCTCAGCCCGGTCGGCCAGGGCTCACTGTCGCCCGTGCTGCCCGCGCCACCCCGCGCCTTCCTCACCGCCGCCAGACACCTCTGCCGGCGCTCCTGCCTCCGCCTTCCTTGCGATACCGGTCCCGCCTTCTGACCGGACGGAAAACATGTGCCCAACGGCAGTGCTATGAGACACTGATCTGTTTGATAGACGAACATGAGCTTGTTCATTGTGTGTGAACGATGTGTCGGAGACCGGTCCGTGGAGGACGGCGTCGATCTCTCTCGTAGTTCGCTTCTAGCGGTCGCTCGATTTTAATCACTAAACTTTACCACATTACTGTCGTTTCTAAATGTATGTGCCTTGAAATGCTTTCCTCGATTCGATCTTAGACTAGAGCCTTTTTTGAACCCTTTAGAAGGAATTTCTTCTCTCGGTTTGTACGAAAATTCCATACGATAAGTGCAATACACATCATTACCGTGCCTTTACCTTTCTATAGACTTAGTGAGGGACGTAATTAACAATAGGTTTTTAATACGCTTTCCCGGACGGAAGGCAATACCATCCCGATTATTGTTTCTTTGTAACGTTCAGCTTCTTTCATTACGTTTCTTAAACAAGACGCTCTTATAATATTTATAGAGGAAAGAGTTAGGACCAAAGTCTTTCTCGTAACGCGTCAATTGGGTAACATTTAAAATCCATAATAATAGGATAGTATTAAACAATGTGAGACAACGATACGCTAACATTTAATGTAGAATTTTGATAAATTTTTGGCAGTTTGTTATACCTACCTTTACAAGATTTGAGAATTGGATATCAGGTAAATCTACCTGGATATATCACGGGAGATTTATTATTTGAACTTAAGAGGATACAGTTACTTTGAATGTATAATATTTTGGTGCGTGCGATTTTTCCAATGAATTCATTATTAACTCGAAAACTATTCACGTTTTGATTAAAATCTGATGTATTTTTAATTCTTTAATCATATTAATAGTTTTGATAGTTATCACGCTTCATTTGAACAGTTTACTATTAATTGATGAAATGAATGTAAAAACACTTTGAAATCACTTTATAGGTTTATTTCGTTGTAGATGTAAAAGCTTTTTTTTATACTTTAATATATATGGATGTAATAAGATATTTATTAAAATCCATGTGATTCTTTTTCTAAATATACTTCCAAAAGTATGTAGTCGTATAATTAATTCATATTAAAATACCTTATGTATTCGACCTTGTCTGAACATTAGAAAAAACTGTAATAAATAAGGTGCAATTTTATCTTAATTAGGAACAACAAAATCAATGTTAATTGCTTTTGAATCCAACGTATAAATAACGAGATAGGCTTTATTAAAAAAGTCATCCATCAATATATGAAAGATCAATTACCTCGAGGTATAATTAATGTTTTCAAGCATTTGTTATGTCATGAAAATACCAAATAATCATCACTCGTATTCAACAATCGTATGTTGTTATATGATCATGTATTGACATGTCTGTGGCAGAGTTCAATTGAAAGAAAACAATGTATAAACCATTATTTTATTCAACTTGTTCTTTTTGAATAACTAGTGAGGGACTGAAGAAATATTGTCGGTAATAAATTGAAGCTCATTTCATTTTTTAATGATATAGGAAAATAAGTCCTCCATATTTTTGCCAACATTTCCACCATTGTACAATCTCCAGATACAGCATCGAATAGAGATAATTGTATTTTCATGCCGTAGACCTAGAAAATAATCAAGTCTTTCTAGAAATATAACCAAATACTAGAAATTCAAGATACACATGAGCACCGCCGTATTTGCTAGGTTGCTTGCTTGCTATTGTACGTTTTACATATAAGGATGTGTCTGCTTATGGATACAACCTTCAAAATAAGGATTTACTTAAGAACGAATAGTTTTAAACCATAGTTACGTACATAATAACACCAGACAATGTCGAAAACATAAGCCTAATCAATTTAACACTGTAGACATCAAGAGAAGATCGTGATATACGAGGGGAGGTCCAAAAGTTCGTGGAATGAAAGGGATCTAAATAAAATAAAACAATTTTTCCTTTTCAATATAATCACCCTTAAGCTCAATACATTTATAAGACATGAATAAATTTTTCTAAGCCACTATAAAAATATGTTTTATCTTTTCCGTCAAAATGAGCCGAAATTGCCTCCCTTACCTCATTGTCGTCGGAAAATTTCCTTCCCCTTAAGTCTTTTTTTAAATTGGGGAAAAAGAGAAGTCACTTGGGGCCAGGTCTGGACTGTAGGGTGGGTGAACTAGGGATTCGAACCCATGCGTGTGCAGAGCAGCCATTGCAATTCTGTTCTTGTGAACCGGCGCGTTGTCTTGCAAGAGCAACACACCCTTTGTTAATTTTCCTCGCCGCTTTTCCTTGGTCCAAAATCAGTCAAATTCGGTCCAAAACAATTCGGTCCAAAATCTGTGCAGGTTTATCTCCATACAACTCCAACAAATGCTTTGACGCATCGACGCGCTGCTCTTTCAGAAACGGCGTGAGCATTCTCGGTACCCATCTTGCACTGACTTTTGTCATACCCAGGTGATCATGTAGGATTCGCAAAATAGTGGTATCTGATACTCCAACTAATGCAGATAATTGTTTTTTCTCCAAACGGGCATCCTCTAGTACAATTTTCTCTACTTTTTCGATGTTGTCCGATGTGGTGGCCTCAACTGGCCTTCCTGAGCGGGGGTCGTCTTCAATTGACTCTTGACCATGTTTATAAAGACCATGCCACTTGTAAATCATTATAATGATTTATTAGGGCACTGTTTCCTATAAACGACTCCCATTTCATTCAAAATGGTTTGAGCGTTCTTTCCTTGCTTGGTAAGGAATTTTAACACAGCGCGGTATTAAATTTTCTCCACAGTTTCAGTTTTCGACGGGACTGACTTGTTCAGCAGGCGACTGTTCGTAAACGAATGGCACAATCGGGTTGAAACTCGGTATTTATACTAATGATGAGTCTCCAATTCGTATGACACCAAGCGAGCGCCCCTATCTCAACTCCATCTTCTCCATTCCACGAACTTTTGGACCTCCCCTCGTATATACAATCAGACTTACGTCACACGGGAAGATATAAAAGGATTCTTCGTTCCGAAGCTGTCACAAATATAGCTTTCTATTTGCGACATGCACAAAGCATCCAATGATACCTATATACCTTTGTAATTTTTTAAATTTCTTTATTATATACCCTGAAACTAATTAGTACCTCTGCAATCCAGAATAACGCCTGTAGCTTGAATTTTAAATAAATCTAGCACTTTGGTTTTCTAATGATCTTATTATCAATAAAGAGTTGCTCGTCTATTTATTTAAAGTTTTGATAAGTTTGCTTAACTCCTTGCTGCTAAGACTCATTATTTTTAAGTATCCATTCAAGACAACTTGTATTTTTTATTAAATTTACATTAATGTCAAATGTTTTCTTATAAAAACTGATGTTCTAGTAACTTTTACAAGATTGGTAATTATTGTTATTAATTAGCCTTCTTCATAAATATATAGTTTTATTATTGATATTGTAACACGTATGATAAATTGTTTTAGTAATTAAAACAGACACATTATGGGCGACCGGCTACGAATATAAAAGGTAATACACACAGTTCTAGACATGTTCTTAAAAAGACAGTTTTATAGATATGCGACATGCACTGTTATGTTATTAAACAAACCCAACAACTCACAGACCTATTGAGTGATTAAAGCTGTCTTTCTAAGCTTAATAGTAAAATACAGAGAGAGATGAATAAAGTCTCTAGTCGTGGTTGTAATTTCGGTTACATTACGCGTTCAGTGTGAGGCATCGTGTTGAATTTGTAGATTATAAGATACCCGACTGAATAGTCAACATTTTTTATGAATTGTATAAATAAGTTAGTGTAGTGCGTACAATTAATATTAATACACGTATATTATAAGTTTTAATTAAGTGTACCTGCTTAATGTTTCCGTGAACGTCGGAGTGGAGAAAAAACTCTTTCAAATCCAGGTCATTGGTTTTAATTTTAAACAGATCATCTATATTCATTCACACTTCACATTTCATCATTATTGTTAATTTTTTAATGATTAATGTTTTTAAAATAAATGTGCATTTATAAATAATTCACTTAAGATAGTAATAATGTATTTCTTTTTTAAAGAACTGAATTTTAGATGATTTAGCATCTCTCACGATTTTGCATTTATTCTCATATATACTGAGATAATATTCATGTATGTGTGTGTAATTTAATATTGTGTGTGTGTACACGTGGTGCATAGTGATTATGTAATACTCGATCGAATTTGCAAATAAATATCGGTAAGTTTTATGAATTGTATCACCTTCTCCAGTGTTGTGTTGTTTCAAATTTGTCAACAATCACCTTTTATGGAAACAGAAATGTATTTATGTGCAAATTCGACATATTCATAGGTTATTGTGAATATTGTAAATACAACCGCCATGTTTGTACATGTGGTGACAGCTGGCTTGGCTGAATTAGGAATTGAGAGAAACTAAGCTCAAGATAATAGTTAGTACATTATTATTATGTCATTTGTCACAGATAATTCGAATAAATGTAATGTAAAACAGCAATTACTTCTTTTTCTCCAAAGTAACAATCTATACTTAATTATACAGAAATATAACACAAATTATGTGTACTATCCCTTACTATTGATATTTTGATAATTTATTTTTAAACTATTCACCAGCAACTACTAAATGCCGCTTTAACTATGACGAGATTAGTAAGTATGAAGAATAAAATTTTATTATAATGCAGATATGTATAGCAATAAGTCTTAGAGAAAATAGCACATAGCCCATTCAATGCAAGATTTAAAGGAGTAATGAATGAAACTGTTTCATAAAGAATTAGTCTGCAGCGTGCTCAGAGGAGAGGTGACGTGGAAAGGCTCTCCACTCTACGTCTGTGTGGCGGAATGGAAACGAAACTAACTACATTTTGTTTGTTTTTATTCAAGTTTAAAATCTACTGAGTTGCAAGTGTCATGTGAACCAAAACACCATATTTATAAAATATATATGTATGTATGTTACAAGTTATATTTTCAAATGGACATAAAAAAGATATTATTTAGTGCTCAAACAGTCGAGATTCATGGATATAAAAAAAATAATTAGAACTCTCTTGTGCAAACAAATTTGCTCACAAACTAACAGGAACTAAAAATTCAAGTATTTTCAGTTTTTAATAAAAAAAATTTGTGGCATTTTTTTTTCTACGTCTATAAAATATTTTTCTTTGTACCTCGGAAAATTTTCAGTCGGTTAATTGTCAAAAATTACTCACAATCTAACATAGTACTAATATAATTTTTCTATCAAGATAGTCAATTACTAGACATTGGTGTATGAATTTATTGTAGCTATTCTTATGTTTATAATTACATGTAGGTATACACACAAGTATATTAACGATGAAGACAAACAAAATTTAAATTAAAAATGTTAAAATAACTAAAATTTAAACTCAACTCCAAGCAAAGCGCACACTAGTGAAATCATTAAACTGTAAAAACATTTTGACAGCATCGCGACCACAAAGTACGTGCTACATCTCGGAGTGTTGTTGTCTCGACACTCATTAATTCTGTCGAAAGCCGCAAGTTGAACGAAAAGGCCATCAACTAAAATGAATCTTTGCTCCCTCTTTTTAGTATTCCGTACATTTACAAATTTTTGTTTGCAACTTTTATTTATTCTTCGTCAAAAATTTATCACGGGATACTATATTTATTTTATTGTAACTAAACTTGACAGATATACTTATCTATACAATTGTTATAAATTAATGATCATAATGTTTACTTAAATAACTAAACTAACTAAAAACGGTCACTGTATTTCAGAGATACGAGGGGAGTTCCAAAAGTTCGTGGAATGAAAGGGATCTAAATAAAATAAAACAACAAAACTATTTTTCCTTTTTAATATAATTTTTTTTTTTTTTTTTTTTTTTTTTTTTTTTTTTTTTTTTTTTTTTTTTTTTTTTTTTTTTTTTGTTTGTCTCTGCTGTTAGCCCTACTGGCCATGACAGCGTCACCGGTGTAATGGACGGGTGCAGAGACCCGCCCTTGAAAAGGGGGGCCTGAAGGGCCCCAGGGGAACGCGCGTCCTGAGGGCGCCTCCTGTGAGGCTCGGACCACGGCTCAGGACGCCGTTAGGTGGGAAGCGAGGGTTGGATGTGGGTTAGAATTTGACACTAACGTCCTCCGACGGCAGAACGCCGGAGCAACGTGCTTGGATGGGGGCCTCGTCTTCGCCGGCGAAGACGCTGTGTGTGTGTATGTGTAGTATTTATGTTCGCTTTGCCGCTTTTACGTAGCGTTCCCTAACGTAATCGCGTCGTCCGGGTCGAAAAGTACCGACTTGGGTCTTCTCTTTCTGACTTTAGGAGTCTTACGGGCCGTGTATCCTGTGGCCTTAACCACCAGCGGGTTTGGGTGTCCCACAGCATTGTCAAAGTAGCTTTTGGAGAGCCCCTTGAAATACTGTGCGATCGTCGGTAGATCTAAGTCTCTGTGCAAGTCGATATTACGCATATACCACGGTGCTCCAGTGGCGAGCCGCATGAATCTGTTCTGAAGCACCTGAAGGGGCTTCAGGTTCGCGTGAGCGAAGGCAACGCTTGCATAGGACATGACGGAGCGTATGCAGGCTTTGTAAAGTGTGACCTTATTTCTAAGGGACATTTTACTCCGCTTGCCTAACAGGGGATAAAGTCGCCCTAGGATAAAGGCCGCTCTGTTGCGAACGTCCTCGATATGTGAAGTGAATACTAGCTGTTTGTCCAGCGTCACTCCTAGGTACTTGGCCTTGTTTTTCCAAGGAATCGGTTTGGTATTTTAATATAATCACCCTTAAGCTCAATACATTTATTAGACCTATGAATTAATTTTTCTAAACCACTATAAAAATATGTTTTATCTTTTCCGTCAAAATGAGCCGAAATTGCCTCCATTACCTCATTGTCGGCGGAAAATTTCCTTCCCCTTAAGTCTTTTTTAAAATTGGGGAATAAAAAAAAGTCACTTGGGCCAGGTCTGGACTTGAAGGTGGGTGAACTGGGGATTCGAACCCATACGTGTACAGAGCAGCCATTGCAATTCTGCTCTTGTGAACCGGCGCGTTGTCTTGCAAGTGCAATACACCCTTTGTCAATTTTCCTCGCCGCTTTTCCTTGATGGCACCCTTTAACATTTTTAATATCGTTGCGTAGTATTTTCCGGTTATAGTCCTTCCTTTTTTTTGGAATTAATCAAGATTATCCCCTCACAATCCCGAAAAACCCCTTGTTGTGTCCCCTTTTTATGCCAATGCATGGACCCTTCTTTGGACTCAGTCTTAAAGTGATGAACCCATGTTTCATCTCCCGTAACAATTCGGTCCAAAATCTGTGCAAGTTTATCTCTACACAACTCCAAAAAATGCTTTGACGCATCGACGCGCTGCTCTTTCTGAAACGGCGTGAGCATTCTCGGTACCCATATTGCACTGACTTTTGTCATACCCAGGTGATCATGTAGGATTCGCAAAATGGTGGTATCTGATACTCCAACTAATGCAGATAATTGTTTTTTCTTCAAACGGGCATCCTCTTGTACAATTTTCTCCACTTTTTCGACGGTGTCCGATGTGGTGGCCTCAACTGGCCTTCCTGACGGGGTCGTCTTCAATTGACTCTCGACCATGCTTATAAAGACCATGCCACTTGTAAATCATTGTTTTACTAGGGCACTTTTCCCTATAATGGACTACCATTTCATTCAAAACGGTTTGAGCGTTCTTTCCTTGCTTGGTAAGGAATTTTATCTCAGTGCGGTGTTCAATTTTCTCCATAGTTTCAGTTTTCTTCCGGATTGACTTGTTTAACAGGCGACTGTTCGTAAACGAATAACTCAATCGGGTTGAAACTCGGTATTTACTAATGATGAGTCTCCGATTCGTTTGACACCAAGTGAGCGAGCCTAACCCCGCTCCATCCTCTCCATTCCACGAACTTTTGGACCTCCCGTTGGACATTCTGAAAAGCAGTAGCCAATCTGAAAATCCATTTGGCGGTATACTAAGACTAACTATGCTGTCGTCTGCGTACCCATAGATACAGGTTTCGAGAAATCAATAATAAGCAAGAAAAAAAACATTTACAGAGTGAATGAACTCCTGAGGCATTCCGATCTTTTGTTGTTAAGGCTTCCGAAGAACATCTTTAAAAACTTAATTTTAATATTTCTTGCCGTGGTATTGTTTGAGGCAACAAAGGGATCCGTGTAACAGAGGATGGGCAGCAGTGTCCTATTTACCATAACATCACACTGTGATTGAAAACCACCTGCCTGGCGATTATGGCATATTCCGTCGTGGATGTTGAACCAGACAAATAGGTCCCTATTCCCCGGTAATCCTGCTTTTTCTGGCTACGGTAGCGGTAGCCAGGACAATAACAGCGGAGCAAGGGGTGTTAACCATACCCGGCAGAGCTCTGTCTACCATTACCATCGACGATTGGCCCTGACAACATAGCAATTGGATATTATGGGACATCGATATAATTGTACATATGTTATTGAACAAATTTATTTCGAGTTAGTGATTCCCTGACATATGGTGTCGTTAGAGACTTCAGTCATTCTTATATTTCTATCTATTTGACTTATATTAAGAAGACAAAAACCAAAAGACAACATGATTTATATCACCTTATTCAGTTGATGGATAGGATAAAAAAAGTATTCAAAAGAAATCTAACTTGCCTATGCTCGAACATTGATAGTTATATACATAAAATTCAAGATCTTCAAATTTTATTTAAAAAATATTGTTTCATCAACAGTATTTCTTTATCGATATTCTTAACCATTAGTAAAGAAGACTATTTATCTTTTCATCACTACGAAGTTTCTAATAACAACTATGACGAAATAACTACAAGGTAATTTTGATCAATAACTATTAGCTCTATTAAGGTAAAAGAAATCAGCAATCTTCAATATACTTGTTGCAAGTGCAGTCAGAGACATCAACTATTATGTATATACATTGGTAACTTGTAGGCTATCAACTGACAGGTTACTAGAATTTCATTAAAATTGTATACGTTTAAGTATAATTCTAAAAACATGACATACAGGTCCCAATCTTTTATTATATTGTATCATAATACCACAATAAAGTTAATAATATGAGGTTCTAACTCCGTATTATATTTATTTTACATAGTAACCAGTAATGAGGGACATAAAACAAACTTTACAAAGTATTGGACTCATATTTTTTTTTAATTATTTGTCCTCTATAGCTATAGATTACCAGAGCGTTATATACTATTTTGTTTTACTTTCTCAACCATCCATTACTGAAAAATCCTGCTAATGAGATGGTTTTTACAGACGGTCCTACATTTCAGTTTTGCTTTACAAAAATCTGACCTTATATAATAATATTAAGTGACAGAAAAGATATTTTCAACCAAGTGTAGTAATCCTCCTCCTCCTTTATATTTATAGCCCTGTATCGATATAATGTACCATTCATTTAATCTCTATGAAAGGTGAAGTTCGGGTCACAGACTAGAAGCCTATAAATATGATCCACATTTACCTATCTTTACCTGTCTCTTGTGACCTTTATGAATATTATATTGTATAAAATGTTATTTTTTAAATAGACCATTAAAATATTTTAATAATATAAATAAAATTATTATATTTTAATAATATAAATAAAATTGTCAGACACCTCCGATATAAAACTTTAATTATTTGATCGTGCAGTGAATGTGTGATTTGGATTTGAATATGAAACGCGGTTAAGGATTACTTTTACTAATAATTCTGTGAGTATATAATTATATTGACATATTTATGATTCATTAATGTTAAAATCCCACAGATTAATCGAAAATGAACCTAATTTTATAATCACGATACCATCTCGACAATATCACAAGGTGTAGTTATATTTTATGTACAAGAGGGGCTGTCTAAGGCCCTTTTTCACCCCTAATTAATAATTAATTATGTTTCGTACCATAATGAGGTTGAAGTAACGATTCTATCGAGAAAATCGAATGTAAAAATCAAAAGAATTTAGTAAAATCTTTGTCTAATAAAATTTGTTTGAAAGTCGTAATTAACATAGCATATGTTTCATGGTTTTAAGTATTCTCCACCCAGTGTTAAGATCGAATATTCATCATGGCGGTATTACTGAGGAGAACTAAATAACTATAGAGAAAACGAAGGACTTGTCCTGTTAATCGTATGGGAAAAAGAATATAGGAAAATCCGCCCTTACTTCAATTGTTTAATCTCAAATACATGTCTTGATTTGAAATGAAGAGTTTTAGTTCTTTGGTATTACAATATTTAAATAGGTTGTAATTTTCTTAAATTCTTAAAACACGACTAATTGAGTCAATAATTTCTATAATAAAAGAGATATCATACTAATATTATGTTATTCCATTTATTTCAATATTATGTTATTCCATCTATTTCAATATAATGTACAACTTATGCGGAAAAATATTCCTATTCCGTTCCAAATCACCGTCATTAGCGAGCGTCGGAAATAATAACGGAAAAATACTGGAATTTCTTAACATTTTTATAATTAATTAAAGGATCGTTAGCTTCATTTAAAGAATGGTTTGCTATATGCCGTCTGTCTTGTTTGAAGCCTCAGGCTTGTGGGGTCCATATTATGAAAATGATCTTGTTTTTTCATTTCCCTTGATTCTTATGACTTTTTGTAGTTCCAATAAAGTCGTAAAAATTAAATTATATACAATATTAAAATACTCTTTAAAAGTATTATAATTATAAATATATGTTAAATATCTTATTTAATGAACTAAATGAAATATATTTTATTTATTTGCTAGCGTTAAATTCAATTCAAATATTAAATAGGTCAGTGCAACTCGGTTTCATTAATTATAATTAATGAAATTATTTTCACAATCCGTTACGCACTATTAATGGTATGAATATAAAAAATACATTTAATAACTTATAATTAATTGTAAATGTAAAGATCATTTAAATGAAAGGACAAAGAAAACAATAATATATGATGGTTAAATTGAAACAGAACAGAACTTCACTTCACAATGCTTCAAGGCTCAACTTGAGCTATCAATACGAGCTATTTAAAATTCAAATCAGCTCGATTATTCAATATTCAATTATTGCTACACTGTTTTTTTTAATATTCATTCGAAAATATATTGATTTGTATTTGAAATTTATTTGTATTTTGATGATGAATGTGATATCTATGAATCATGAAAACCTACTTTATTTTAGTTTAATTTACTTGTTATGTTATATATATATATATATAATATATATATATATATATATATATATATATATATATATATATATATATATATATATATATATATATATATATATATATATATATATATATATATATATATATATATATATATTTTTTGCCCAGGAGCGGCTCTGAATGCCCTACTGGATCTCCCACCTCTCGACTTACATGTCAAGAGGGTGGCTAGGGGCAGTATTCTCAGAGTATCGGCCCAGGGCAGTACAAACTGGATGTCGAACAGGCTGAGGACCTTTAAGGACTCGGTCATGAGCGACAACGTACTGGCGATGAATGGCGACAGCATGGTTCCACACTGCAACTTTGTGCAGAACTATTCTGTGGAAATACCGACAAGGGAGGAATGGTCGACCGGCCTCCCCTGGAGGAACGGGTGCCTTGTATGGTACACCGATGGATCCAAAATGGGACCTAATGTAGGATGCGGGGTATATGGAGCCTGGCCACAGGGAAAGCGTAAGCCTGGGCAGATATGCCTCCATTTTTCAGGCAGAGGTGTACGCCATAACCGCTTGTGCGACCCTGAATCTGCAGCGCAACTACACGAACAGGACCATTTACATCAACTCGGATAGTCAGGCGGCACTAAAGGCCCTAAACTCAAATACCATCACGTCGAGACTGGTGCTTGACTGCCTGACGAAACTAAACACTCTGGGCTGCAAAAACAGAGTGGTCCTAAGATGGGTCCCGGGCCACGAGGGCCATTTCGGCAACGAGATTGCCGACGAGCTGGCCCGTGCAGGAGCTAGGAGCAAAACATATGGTCCAGAACCAATATGTGGTGTTCCAAGCAGCCTAGCTCGTATGACCCTAAATAACCTCACTAGGTGCGAGGCCATGAGGCGTTGGGAGGAGATCCCGGGCCACGAGCATTCCAAAGCCCTTATCAAACCCTTTAATGCGAAAGCAGCTAAGGAGCGCATTGGGCTGAGCAGGAATAATCTACGCATCATAACTAGAGCGCTTACAGGGCACTGTTGCCTGAATAAGCACCTTGCGACCCTCAAATTAGTGGATGGAAAAGTGTGCAGATATTGCCACGAGGCGGATGAAACCCCGCTCCATCTGCTATGCGAGTGTGGCCCACTGATGCGCAAACGCACCGACATCCTGGGGAGACACATCCTGGACCCAGTGGATGTCCGACACCTCACTGCAAAGGAAATTCTGCAATACCTCAGAGTGGCAGACCTATGCAGTGAACTGTAGGCAGTGGCGATCACAATAGATCTCTCAGGTCGCAGTGATACTGGGCTCTCACAGCCCTGCACAGCCGCGCTTTTTAATAATAATAATAATAATATATATATATATATATATATATATATATATATATATATTCTAGTTTTATAACGTTAAAATGATAGACAAGGTTTTTGATAAATTCTCGACATCTTGTATTGCGGTCCTTCAGCTTCTTTAACGATCATCTTTATTAAAAATACTAGCAGGTTACCCCTGCTTCACGACGGGAATAAGCAAAAAACTGACTTTCTTGAGTATTGAACCCATGACCCTACCCTTCACACATACACGCTCTATCCTCCAACCCATCATGACACGCTATCAGTGCGAGAAAGCCTTGAGTTTGATAATTACATAGTTTCATTCCTATCGGGTTATAGGTACACTCTTGTTTCTTTGCAGGTGTTGAGAATAAAAATAGTGACTGGCCAAATAGTTTTAATTTCTACTGCAATGCAATGGGAGCAAAGAGGGAGCGGAGGGTAAACTTTGCAGTTTTTAAGGTGTAACTTTGGAGCGGTTTGGGCCTTTGCAAAATCCTTTCTTATTGCACCTATTCAATATGTCTGGAGACTTGTGTCTAAATTTCAGCTTTCTAGGTATTACAGTTTGGGCTGTAGAGCGATAAATGAGTCAGTGAGTCTTTGTGCTATGTATATTAAGATAATGTTTTTTGATATTACAAACATTCTAGAAATTTGAACTAGATAAGCTGTTATATGCTAAGTGTTTTCTTGGGAATATTCAGCTTAGAGTATTGTTATATATTATGTGTTATATGTTATTGCATATTCATGCGTTCAAAAGTATAGTATACTTACAATCTATTTTGTAGAAATAAACATGGTATAATATTGAAATTTACCACATAGATATCACATAAAAACTGGCGAAAACTAAATTACTAAAACAAAACTAAAACTTTCAAGCTAATACGAATTATTTTTTATAACACATTTATATTATTGGCTGTCTGCCCGTTGCGATAGTATTCACATGATGTCTATGTGGCATTCACTGCCCAGATTTGGCAAAAAACATAGTTTTTGGTATTCAATGTCTAGCGAGTTACATTTTATTTGATTTACTGTTTACATTTATGAAACAGCTTAATTATAATCTATATATATATATATATATAAAGTAACTTGGCCTCCTCACTCACTGACTGAACAGCGCACAGCCCAAACCGCTGAACCTAGAAACCTGAAATTCGGCATGTAGGTTCCTTGATACCTGGAGGCGTGCAACACGAAACGTTTTTTTCGATATACCTTTTTTAGGGTACTTTCAGGTACTTGGTACCGAGATGCTATATCTCAGCAATGGCTAGTTAATAATATATCTCAATATTATTCAAATTTTAGTGTTTTGTCATCGTTAAAGATAAAACAAGTTACAAATGCAACCGAACACAGGCAAATAGTAACATTTATAACTGACAAAGTCCAAATACTGATTAAGATTCCGACATCCGATAGATTTGATCGTTTAGTATTAATCAAGAGGAATGATTTACTTTGAGGTATCAATTAGTATTACTCAGGATTTCATAAAGATGCTCTCACCGGGATTCCATTAGGGTTTGATAAATTTCTCTCTTAACGTTTCATGTCAGAGTCCATTTTTATATTATTTAAGTAATCAAAAGAGATGTTTTCATAGTAAAATCAAGTAGAAAATGGTTTTACGTGCCTTAAAGGATATGTTTCTTGATAACTGTTAGCTTTATACATGTTTGTTACTTTTGCTTCTGATCAGAGCTGACTGTGGCTCTGAAGTTATATTCTTTAATTTCCGTTTAACTTGTAATATGTAATGTGTTAACACTTTGAAGTGTAATAAGAATTTTAACAAATTTTATAGATCTAATTCTCATATATTTGTTAAATTTTACACTTTCACTGAGATATCCTATGCACGATTGATCCAAAATATTTTGGTTTGAAATTAAAATGTAACAAATACAAGCGATTGAAATATAAAAATAGTTTTGTTTATGTTAATATTATTAACGGAACTAAAAGACGTATTTATTAATTAAGACTTGTTGTCTGTCTTAATGCAATGAACTGCGCTAACTCTTAAGATCCTTACGAAATACTCAATGTGCTCGTTTGTCTTAATTGTATAATCAAGTAGGTCCTCGCTTTATTTGTTAATAAATATTCAGAAATAAAACGTGTAAATCCCTCAATTAATAATGCATATGAACATCTAATCTAATCTATATTAATAATTTCATCAAGAGAAGATTCAATTCAATCTTGCCTGACTAATAAAATATATATTGTTTTTATATATCTCCACAAAAATCGCATTTTCGAGTATTTTGTTATTGTAATTATTGTAATTTAAGAATGTTAATACATAACTCATAACATTGATAGTGATTACAGTATGGAGGAAATGTATATTTTTCAATAATAACAAGCCTCTTTCAATTTGGGGTGAATTAACTAAACCTAAATTCATCTATCTTCAATTATTCGATTACTTCTCTTGTATGTTTAAAATGTATGTGTATACAAATAGAATTACAGACCTGTTTTATAGTATTCCTATTTACTAGAAAAATAAGGATAGAATAAAAAAGAAATTATACTTTTATTTTACTTGTTCCACAATCTATACATATAAATATTTCCAGTAGTTACATATAAAATTAATTTTTGAAGTTTTTGTCTATCTCTGTGTATTTGTTCCGAATAACCTCTGAAACGGTTGGACAAATTTTAATAGGAATTTCATTGGTGATAGTTGATGTTATAAAGAGTAGATAAGTTAGGCTAATTTAATTTTAAAAACATATTCCACGCGAAGTTGCGGGCAGAGCCGGTATATATAAACTTTTATAACATAAAATTTCTGTAATTCTGCACCCCAACAATTCACAGGAACGTCGGTGTCTAGTCTAACTTATATCCTACAAATTCTATCATATGGGATGTAAGAGCATTTGCATTTTTATTTTATTCCCGTCTGCATTTTAAACCTTTATAAAGGAAGTGTCTATTTTAATCATTTTTCGTTGCAATCGGAAACAAATCTCTAAAGAAAGATTATTTATTCATGTGTAATGTCTAACCTATTGTTTGTTTTGTAAAACATAGAAAATAAAGCAACATCTAAATAACGTTACAGAACAATAATTTATACTATAAATGAATTGTCAACGTCTAACCTTGGGGTAACTTTAAGTTGATTAAAACGAAAGAAATATTTGTTGTTGTTTTAAAACTGATATTACATAAGAAAACTATATTCATACGAATGAAATTTATCACTACTATACGAAACTCGCAATATGTATGTATAAAATAAATTTAAAAGGAAGTCAAAGTAACATCTAGAGAGAGATTTTTGAACATTTTAAACTTGGAAATACCAGACTGTAAGAGAAATATAATACCAAACTAAATCGACTGATCTTCTTGAAATGTCAACAAAATCCGAGTAACTTATTGAAACGATAACAAACGAGGATATAAGATTCAAGAATTTTGGCTCGTAAAGCCAATTCGACAACTGTGTCTGTCAGATGAGAATTTAGTGCTGTAACAACGTTGGTAAGTAAAAAAGAAATCGGCTTCGTAAATGTAGTGCCTGCGGTTAAGTGCCAATGGCCTGGTATTAAAATTTATTAAATGAACCAGCTTCAATATTAATAATAAATTAAAAAGTATTTTTACTAGCTGTTGCCAGAAAATTCATTTTATTTTCCGTCTTCTTCAGACTTAGAGTCAGACTTTCTTATTTCTTTTTGGCAGACATTGTATTTCTGAAATGTCAGATGTCAAATGTCTTGTTCCTGGTTCCAAAGGATAGGTCCAAGTAAAAAAATTTTCAAGAATCTTTACATATTTTAATTACAATTTTATGTAGTAGGGTTCAAGTTATAATATTTATGTATTACTTGGAACGCAAGGATGACAAGAATAACAAACTACTTCATTTATCTGATGAATTAACATTTACAAGCGATTAAAGTTAGAATTTAAACATTCATAATAATATGTAGCTAATTTTTGTTATAACTTTTTTAAATTGTTCAAATCCTACATGTTGAGTTCTGTTTTTCACAGACAAATAGAAATAATATTCAAAAACTTTTATAATTTGGGTGAATAATCTCCAGTCCAAAGTAGAGAAATATAAGAGCAATAATATATTGTTTAACCAACCCAATATCTTTCTCACGCACTTTGCTCGTTTGTAAGCTGGTGAAGATTAATTTCAGGCACGTTGGTAACCCTTACTCACGATAGACAGGCCACCTGTAGCATTAATACTATGCGATATTTATGATATTAATCCCTGAAGGGAATTTTATTCTTAGGGTTATGTTTTCTTATATTTTTTTAAATAATTTTATACCACAGAAATATTTGCAATAAAGTTACAAACTTAAAATATGAAATGTTATCTTTCATAGCTGAAAAAGCTTATCTAAATAAAAATTATGGTTTTGTCATTTTTCTTTTAGTTTATAACAATAACACATTACCATAGAGTTAACAAAAATTAAGTACATAGTTTCTTGTACATTTTTAGTGACTTTAAAATATTAAGAACAAAAAATCATATAAATAAAATTACTAAAAATCTTGTTATTACTAAGCGAATTTAAAAGAAACAGGATGAGACACTCTGTAAGGAAGCGGTTATATTAACATAATGAGGGTGAAGAAAATTTAAATGACATCGTAACCGCATAATGGGGACTCGGAACAAAAGCTAAATTTCCTGTTTTATTAACTAATTATGTTCGTTTCTTAATGGACTATCTAATCGACTAAAAGTGTGTTTACGTCTTATTTTATACTACCTGTACCTCCGACTTTGTTAGCCTAAGTTATATCTATAACATCAGATATTTGCTAGTGGAAGTCCTTTTAATATTGGTCCAGATATTTCAGAGGTTTTCTTGCATTTCATATGCATTGAGTAAAAGCTGTTATTTTGGAATTATAAACAGACCCTTATTATTTATTTGCACAGTTGTATAAATGTCATCATCTTCATCATTATCACAATCAAGGAGGTCGACTATATGTACTTTTAAACGGTATATCGAACGTCATCTGAGTGTAATGCTCGTAAGTTATAAACAGTAATCCCCCCTATAACAAGGTACGCTTATAATGCGTTTTGACATAACACGTATAACAAGTGTTTTCTCCCATATAATGCGGCGATTTCACACGTTATATTTCTACACTATGAAATTTATAATTATTTTTTACAGTTCATAATTAATTTCCCTTATCTTTGCACATTGTGTTGTTATACAATTAAATAAAAGTAAGTAAAAATTTAATTCAATTAATATCTCTCTTGATATTCCATTTAAACAGCCTTTAACGGGAAAAATTAAACATGAATTAATTGTACATAAGGCGTTATACGGCCAGATGAGCGCGTTACACTACAATATTCTTACAATGTGTTTTTCTATAACGTAGAACGAATCTACTGTTATAGGGGGATTACTATAATTGTGCTGTTATCAAAATGTATCAAACGCAGTCTTAGTTTAGCCATAATCATAGAGCTTCCTACGTCATTGTCGTATACTGTTGACAAAACAGCACAATACAGAAGTAGAATGTGCTCGGTCTAGAGAAACCTTTCATCATATTTTAATATATAGTTTACGTATGCTCGAGAGCGTAGTTTTTATTTCTTTATTTTAGTATGAATGGTTGACAAACAATGGTGAAATGAACGCCCAGTCGCGTGTATAATGTACCAAAGATTTTAATATGAATGAAAAGTATTTATGCGAAAAAATAAATACATAAAAATATTAAATTGAAGGTAAATTCTTTATAATTAAATGTTTGTTGACAAGACCTTCTTCTTCTCTATGTCTATAGAGGACTATATTTAATATTACTTATAGCCCATTAGATTTCATCTAAAAATATTGTATTGGTATTTCAGTTACCACATGATCACAAACTTAGCTGAAAATTTACTCACTATCTTAATATATAAAATACAAAGACACTCACTCACTGACTCATTTATCGCTCTACAGCCCAAACCATTATACCTAGAAAGCTGAAATTTGGACACAAGACTCCTGGCATATTGAATAGGTGCAATAAGAAAGGATTTTGCAAAGGTCCAAAACGGCTCTAAAGTTACAGCTAAAAAACTGCAAAGTTTACCCCCCGCTCCCTCTCTTCTCCCATTGCATTGCAGTAGAAATTAAAATTATTTGGCCAGTCACTATGTTTATTCTCAACACGCTGCACGGTGAGAAACAAGAGTGTACCTATAACCCGATAGGAATGGAACTTTGTAGTTATCAAACTCAAGGCTTTCACGCTCTGATAGCGAGTCATAATGAGTTGGAGTATAGAGCATCTATGTGTGAAGGGTAGGGTCATGGGTTCAATACTCACGAAAGTCAGTTTTTTTTGTTTATTCCCGTCGCGAAGCACGGGTAACCTGCTAGTCTTAAATAAAACAAGAAAATCCAAAAAAAACTATTTCATAATCATAAATTTAATTAAAAAGAAAACAAAAACAAAATAAACTAAATTTATTCTGTTTAAATTCAAACCTAGAATAAAAAAAATCAAAAGAAAAACAAGAATGTATAAACCTAAACAAACGTAACGAGTACCAACGTTTGAACAAACATCAAACACATTAAAAAACAACAAAAAAATACAAATTGTAATATAAAAACAAAACGCAAAACGCAAAAAACAACAAAGAAGAGATATAGATATATATATAAAATTGGAGTGTGTGTTTATATTAAATTAACAGCTTTTCACTAAATGCATATGAAAGTATATACGGTATACACTTTCTTTGGAATCTTTGAAACAATTGAACAGATTTTAATAAGACTTTCGCTGGTAGATAACTGATTTTATAAGTAGTAACTTAGGCTTCTTTTATTTTAAAAACGCGAAGCACGAACGAAGTCGCGGGCACAGCTAGTATATTATATGATAGGTCAAAATCCATTGAAAACATTTGAAATAATTAGCTATGCTAAACAAATATCTGTGTTTGCGTTTTAAATAATTTCAGTATATAGAAGCTGAGGCTGAATATTTAATATATTTTTATTGTAACTATAAAATCTTTATTTTAAAGGTAAACATAGTTTTAAATAACAACACAGTATTAAATATTCAATTCTTAATACTTATATTATCTATATAACTCAGAAAGCCTTCCGAGCGGCTTAAAAGCAATTTGTTCTTGTGAAAACCTAATGAAAGGAAATTGTGTGGGAACAATCGAGGCAAGAAGTCATATTTTTTTTTTTTTTTTTTTTTTTTATGTAAGAGGAGGGCAAACGAGCTGGCGGGTCACAGATGGACGTGATCACCGCCGCCCATGAACTCTTGCAACATCCGAGGACTTACAGGAGTGTTGCCGGCCTTGTAGGTGGGCATAAACGCCTTTTTTGAAGGTACCCATGTCGTACCGATCTGGAAATACCGCCGAAGGTAGTTCGTTCCACAAGCGAGTGGAACGTAGCAAAAATGTCCTTGAGAACCGCACAGTGGAGGATCGCCACGCATCCAGGTGGTAAGGATGGTATTGGAGGCGATGGCGCGCTGTGCGGTGATGAAATTCGGCGGCAGGCATCAGATCGAATAGTTCTTCGGAACACTCCCCGTTGTAAATGCGGTAGAAGACGCACAAAGAAGCCACGTCTCTACGCAATGCCAGAGAGTCCAGCCGTTCGCAGAGCACCGGGTTCCCAACAATTCGAACGGCTCTCCGTTGTACGCGGTCAAATGGTAGAAGCTGATATTGGGGTGATTCGGACCAGAGATGAGAACAGTACTCCATGTGAGGCCGGACCTGCGCCTTATAGAGCGCAAGTCTTTGGCCAGGTTTGAAGTACTGCCTCGCTCTATTGATCACTCCCAATTTCTTCGAGGCCAACTTGGCCTTGCTCTCCAGATGACCACGAAACTGACAGTCGCTCGAAATGTCGAGACCCAGTATTCTGATACTTGGCGAGGCATTAAGAGGAGTGCTCTCGAAGAGCGGTGATACGACAAATGGGGTTTTCTTAGTGGTAAACGCGCAAACTTGTGTCTTTAGGGGATTGAACTGAACGTGGTTCAGTTCACCCCACTCAGAGACCATCGCCAAGGAAGTCTCTATAGAAGACACAAGTTTCTTTCGGCACTCGTCGACGTTTTCCCGAGAGAGACCTGCACGGCCGGAATATACCGCATCCCCAGTGCTGTCATCCGCATAACAATGTATGTTGGAGATATCCAACATATCATTGATGTGCAGGAGGAACAGGGTTGGGGATAGCACGCAGCCTTGGGGTACACCAGCGTTCACGGGCTTGGGGTCCGAGCAAAAACCGTCGAGAACGACCTGTATGCTCCGCCCAGTGAGGAAACTGGTGATCCACTTGCATAAACTCTCGGGAAGCCCATAGGAAGGTAGCTTCGAAAGAAGCCCCTTGTGCCATACACGATCGAAGGCTTTCGCCATATCCAGACTAACTGCCAGACCCTCTCCCTTACTTTCAATAACAGCTGCCCAACGGTGCGTAAGATATAACAGAAGATCACCAGCCGATCGACCATGGCGAAAGCCATATTGCCGGTCATTGACCAACTGGTGATCCTCGAGGTATGTTAGGAGCTGTTTATTGATAATGCTCTCCATTACTTTGGAGAGCAGAGAGGTAATGGCGATAGGTCTGTAGTTAGCTGGGTCTGAGCTATCACCTTTTTTAGGGATCGGATGGACAAGGGCACGCTTCCATGAGACCGGGACTACACCTTTAAGATAGGAGTACCGAAATAGACGCTTTAGCACTGGAGTCAACTCAGGGGCACACGTTCGTAGCACCAATGGAGAAATGCCATCCGGCCCACTCGACTTATGGACGTCCAAGGAAAATAGAGACTGCCTAATAGTTTTCTGCCTAAAAACTATTTCCGGCATTGAGCTCTGACACCGCGGGATGATAGGCGGTGTCTTCCCCTGGTCGTCCAAAGTCGAGTTGGAGGCGAAAAGAGTGCCCAAGAGATCGGCTTTCTCTTTTGCCGTGTGGGCCAGAGAGTCATTCCCCATGTGCAACGGCGGTAGGGATGGCTGGCTAAAGTTGCCCAGAGTGGCCTTTGAAAGCGCCCAAAATTTGCGCGTGCCAGGCGGGTACTTTGCCAGCTGATCCCCAATTTTGACGATATGCTTGAACTTTGCTCTAGCGATTTGCCGTTTGAAGAATCTGGAGGCACGATTATATTTCCTCTTCAGAACTCTAGAGTTCGGATCCTTAGTGACTAACGCATTGGCCCAAGCTTGATAAGCCTGCCGTTTGCCAGCTGCTGCATCCCTGACAGACGCATCAAACCAAGGCCGCGATCTGCCACCAAGTGGTACCACAGAGCTTGGTACAAATAGTTCCATGCCCTGTAGTATCACATCAGCTACAGCCGCAGCGCAGTCACTAGGATCATCGGAAGGGAAACAAATCGGCCCCCATGGGTAGGATGCAAAAAAGGACCGCATTCCATCCCAATCCGCTGACTTGTAGTGCCAAACGCGTCGAGTCGCAGGTCTTGTGCGATCAGGACGTTGAATGGGCACTACACTCCGTACCAGACAATGATCAGAGGAACCTAAGGGAGCCTCGACAGTGATCTGGTACTTTTCTGGACGTGTAGTCAGCAGAAGATCCAACAAAGAGGGCGTGTGGCTGTCCACGTCCGGTAGACGAGTGTGCGTCTTTACCAGCTGGGACAGACCATTTGCCAGAGCAAAGTCAAACACAGATCTCCCCGCGTAGTCGGTGGCACGTGATCCTAGCCAATCGGCATGGTGCGCATTAAAGTCCCCGAGGACTACGACTTCGGCGGAGGGAGTCTGTGAAAGCAGATCGTCAATCTTCGCCTGAACATGGCCCAAGAGTTGATCCGTTTCTGCATTACCACTATGGGACCTGTAGAGGCACGCGTAGACTCTGACATGGTCGTCCATGTCCACGCGTAGCCAGAATACAGACAGGTCCCGACCTTCAAAAACCTGAAGGCGACGGTAGCAGATATCCTCCCTTATGAACACAGATACCCCGGCGTGTGGTATAAAATGGTGTTCTAGATTATACCCGGGGTATGACAGATACGCTGTGTCACTAGGTTTAGATATCTGCGTCTCCGTCAGAAACAACAAGGCCGGCTGCGCCGTCTCTAGATGATAGTGGACGGCGTTCAAGTTGGAATGAAGTCCCCGAATGTTGCAAAAGTCCACATTTAGAGTGGGTCGGGGTGCCGCTGCGTTGACTCGTCGTTTGCCCTCAAAAAACACAAAAGGCGATACTTTGCCCGCCCCAGATACGAAGGGCAGCCCGAGCAAAATCCGAGAATTATTTCCCCGATTTTGCTCGGGGAGGGGGTCCCCGGCTTCATCAAAGCCGGTACCCTCCTAGGGTATTTTTCTTTCCGGTATCGCTTTCATGTTTCATGGCGTGGGGGGGGGGGGTTTGGGCTTCCGGATTCTCTCACTCACCGACGGAACATAACCAAATGAATTTGGTTACTACGCGTCGGTCTTCTGTGAGAGGGTGGTCCTTCCCCGGTCGAGCCAGCCCAATACGAGCTGCAGTCAGATAACTACAGCTAAGCTCTACCACCTATAAAAATTCATGCTACGGTAAACAATGTGCATCCTTGTAATTCTTGAAATATCCCTTGATATTATATTAATTCTGTGTTCAAATAGACGAGCTTAGCTTTCAGTGACTCTATAATGATGGTAAGATACGATAAACCTAACTCCTTACCCTGTGCTACCGTTATTTGAACAAATAGTAATGGAAATTTAATACTGTATACTATGAGTTACTTGTTATATACTGAGGAGCGCGAACCCGACCTCAATTTTGACTCGCTGTGCTCGCAAAATCTCGGTAGAGTTCGATGAATTGAGCGAAGCGAGTAACCCATCTTAAATTCAGCGATCGAAGCTGAAACTGACAGGCAAAAAATATAAAATATTGAAATATCATATATCGAATTTTCTTTACATTGAAGTATATGGGACTGTCATTGTTTGGTGATTATTCCTCAACGACATGAGTTTTTTTTTTATTTTTTTTTATAAATCAATGTGCCAAATTTCATGAAGATCGGTAAAGCCGTTTTCATGAAAGCCCCGGACATGGGATGCCAAAATTTTCACATAGAGCGCTCCGTTCAGATCAAGCAGATAACATACTTTCAAATAAAGATAAAAGTCTAAGTTTTTATATATTATGTATAACCCTATAAGGTATGTAGTGAATGTAGTAAATATTTAAATTGCATACACTTCCACTATAGAAGAATATTAATGCGTTAAGCTTGAACTGAGACGCTTCATCGGAGTAAGTGATGGATCAAGGAATGTAGTGAATAATTTATTGTATCTAATGGACTTATCCTACATTGATTGATGTACAAAGTATTCATCACTTCAATATTCAATAAGCTTGAATATATTCCATGTACTTGAGACTGGCGGAACGCCATAATGGAGGCGCAAAGAAAACAAATGTCCTTTGTAAGTAAGAGCATCATAAATCATTAAAATATTTGATAGTCCAATAAATAAATATACTACATTTATATAAAAGTGTAAAAAGTTAGTTTTAACTTTCCTCTATGTCTTTGTGCATGTGTGTGTGCTCATGTGCGTGCGTGTGTCTGTGTGCGATTTGGTCACATATAATAGACATTAGGTCACACGTAATAAAATTACAAAATGAACACGGAAAAAGATTAGAAAATAAAACAAAACACACCGAGAGCATTTACGATTTTTGAAACGATGAATATGAAAAATGTAATCAAAGTTTATATCCACTACATATTTTTAATCTGTATTAAAAAAAAAATCCATGAATAGTAATTATATGGCGTCCACGATCAAGAGACATCTACTCTGTTCTGTTCTGTTCTTAAGGGAGATTTTTAAAAGATATTAAACCAAAAATATATTTTTAAACTTTTATTATTTGATTCAAAATATTTAATTGCCCTTGTATTAAAATGAATGTAATCTATCTGATCTGTAACAAATAAACCATTCTTTCATCCAAGATTTCATTATATGATATAATCTGACAAATTGCTCGATTCACAAATTTTTGTAATAAAAATGAGAACGCTCTGTCCGACTCAATAAAACCTGAAAACAAAGAGATTCATACATTCAAAAAACCTTCTGCGAATCGACAACAGAATGAACGATATATCGGCGACCCAAAAACACTTTTTGAATTAAATTCACTAAAGCTTTATATGAAATTCAATAATATTTTTAACACTTCAGTGGATTTTAATAATTCAAGAACACGAACAGTCGAAGAGTTCGAATTTGTTATATGTTATACTTTTTGTATGGTTCGATTTATTGAAATCATATTTTAATTGGACTGGTATCTTTACTGTTTTTATTTTCAACTACTATTATAAATACTATATTCATGTAAATGGATTGAGAATTTGTACAAAAAATATATAGCTATAAAAAGTATATAAGCTTATAATTATTATATAGACATTCATATTGTTCGTATAAATTCAATTGTCACAATATACATTTCACCCAAATAAAAACTGACATCAATATCAATATAAAATCATATATCCTGGTGTTCTTCTATGAATCTAGTATCCCCAGAGAGTGGTGCCATAAATTGAAGTAGAAGTTTATGGGGTTGCGAAAACGTGACATCTATTGTTGTCTTTCCCTTTCTATTGAGGGTAGTCGTCACTTTATTGCACATAACATTTTAATTTTCTTTAGAATTGCTATCATTACCTCATTGTATCGATAGTTATAATTAAATAAATAAAAATATAGAGAGCGTTCTAGAAATGGAATAGAATTAGATATGTTTAAATAAATATAAAATCAATTATTATTTTAATTTAAATTATGCGGCGGCGTTGGGGACCGGCAACTAACACGCCATGTTCCGAACGGCGGGAGGTGAAAGACGGAGCTACAAATAGCTAGGTGGAATGTAAGACAAGCAATGGAATAAAAGATGAATGAATTATTCCATGTGATGGATGAAGAATATCTGTATGTTATTTGTGTGTCTGAGAGAAAAGGCAATGATACGACCGATTTGCATGGCCAATCGATCGCTTTCTGGGCTGGGGTTGCAGAGGTGTAGGCGTGTTGTTGTCCTCTCAAATGGTTAATGCAATGGTAGCATACAATGCCATCAACCCGAGACTTCTTTGGATTCGCTTTAAGATGGGATAACAAGAGTATTCTTGTTGGTCAGTTATGCGCCCGTATCCTCAGCTCCAGTGAGCGAGCTGGAGGAGTTTTGAGAGAGTGTCAGGGATGTTCTAAGTAGTGTCAGAAGTAATAAAAAATTGATAGTATGTGGAGATATGAAGGAATGGGTTGGAAACGCGCGAAGTAGTTACGAAAGCGTGCTAGGCAAGTACGGCGATAAGAGAGTAAATGAGGCTGGAAAGCTTATTGTGGAATTTTGTAAGGAGAGAAGTTTGTGGCAAACACGATGTTTGATCACAAAAAATTCACATGTACACAAGGAAGCGAGAGCAAGAAAGAAGTATGATTGATTTATTCCTAGTGGATCAGCGTATTCGAAGTCAAGTTATGAACAAGCAAGTGTTCAGGGGTGCTGAACTGGGAACGGACCACTATCTAGTCGTAGCTAGTAAAAGAGGTCTGTTTGCAGGTTGGTGCAGCCGCACGACATGTAGCTTGGAGTCGAATTATCGCATAAGAAGCTGGAAGCTTCAAGATCCACCGATCAGAAAGTAATATCAAGAAATGGTTTCCAAGAAGCTTGAGAGCTGTTATCCTGGAAATGAAAGTGTTGAAGTATGCTGGCAGAACCTTAGGAATGGTATGGTGAAAGTAGCGACAGAGATATGTGGTAAAAGGAAAAGAGATTTTAGTAAAAAGCGCGATGAATGGTGGGATGATGAAGTGAAAGACGCTGTGGAGTTAAAGAAGAAAGCATGGCTTGATTTTAAAGCCTCGAGTCACGATTAAAGTATGAGTTAAATAAAAAAAAGAGAGTACAATCTGCAAAAGCACGAAATGAAAGCACTTATAAAGATAAAGCGTGAAAATTCTGAGAGAGAAAGGGATGAAAGGTTGATGAACAATTTTCGGCAATACACGTAGCTTTTCTGGCGAGAAGTTAGTGATTCCCGCGGTTGTTCGGTAACCTGTAGAATGAAAGGGTGCTTTCGAAGAGTGGTGAAATTTTAACAGAGCAAGGACACGTTTTGCAGCGGTGGGCGGAATTCTACAAGGAGACGTGTGAATGTGAGGATGCCTCGGCCTTGAGTACCAGCGAATTGCTGAGTCCGGATGTAGCCGATGGGGAAATAAGTTTGAAAGAAGTGGAGAGCATGATTCGAAAGTCTGAAATGTGGTATGGCTGTGGTAAGGGAGCAGATGAAGTTACTGCCGAGATGATCAAATATGGTGGGCCACGCGTCTTGGACTTGTTCTGGTTTTTGTGCAGTTTATGCTGGAAATCAGGGGAGGTCCCAGACGATTGGCGAGGTGCAGTCATCGTACCTTTGTATAAAGGCAAAGGCTCACATATAGTGACTGTGCAAGCTATAGGGCTATCAGTTATAGCTAAACCAAAAGGTTTTCTGTGCTTTTGTGGATTTGGAAAAGGCGTTTGACAGGGTTGTGAGAAAGAAATTGTGGGAGATACCGTCCCGATATAATGTGAGCGGACCCTTGCTACAGGCTGTAAAGTCTCTTTCCAGAAATCACTCAGCCTGTGAGTGAGAGTAGGAGCTGGCATGTCGCCCTGGTTTGACATCCAATCGGGGTTTAAGCAAGGTTGCGCTATATCAGTTTACTTGTTCAATTTGTATTTGGATAGTTGTCTCCAAGTCTTGAAAGACAGTCACATGGGAGTGAAAGTAGGTGACCTTAAAGTCAATTGCTTGCTGTATGTAGATAATGCAGTGCTCATTGCATCTTCAGAATGTGATTTGCAGGCATTGGTCACCACTCTGAAAGATGGGTGTGAAAATCATTATTTTCACAGACCGTTTTCACAGCTTAGACCATTGTCTAAACTTGAATGTAGATAAGACGAAGGTTCTGATATTTGAAAGAAATGAAGAAAGAACAGAATGTAAGATCAACGTGAATGGCAAGATAATAGAATAAGTGAATGAAGTGGTATATGTGGAAAGTATGTTTAGCAGAGACGGAAGATATGAAATGGATGTGGAAAGGCGTATTGCTGCTGGTAATGGAGTCAACGATGGTTTGGCTGCATTGTTGAGACGGCGAAACGTCGCCATAGCTGCACGTTTGGCTGTACACAATGCGGTTTTTCTACCGACGCTGTTATATGGCAGCCAAACGTGGGTAACACAGAAGAAGAATGTAAGATTGATGAATGCTGTGGAGATGCGATCTCTTCTCAGAATAGGCGGAGTCAGTCTAGCTGACCGAATCCGCAATGAAGAGATCAACAGAATGGTAGGTACTAGTGAATATGTCACAGTGAGAATGAAGAAGAACGTGCTGAGGTGGTTTAGAGACGTCGAACGAATGAGTGATGAAAGAATGGTGAAAAAGATTTATACAGGAAAAGTGAGCGGTAAGAGAACCAGGGGGAGTACTCAATTGATCTTCGAAAACACAGTATCTATGATATTGGAGGAAAGTCACGTAAAAAGCATGAGGACCTGAGGGCATACATGAAGAGGTTGATGTCTGTGGCCTAGGCGAAAGTGGTATGTAGGGACCGTAGCGTTTGGCACTCCGTCGTCTCTGGCTGTCCCGCAAGGGATATGGCGAGAAGATATTTTATCCTTGAGATGAAATTTTTGTATAATTACTATTTTTTCAAGTTATGTCCATGAAAATCTGTATTTAATTATTTACTAAATTTATATTGAATAGATGTTTGCAAATTCCATTTTCATTAGTACAAAGATATACACGTTATAGACTTGTTTTAGATGGACTCAATGTTCTACTAATAAAGACATTTTGAAAATTAAATTCAAAGAAAATGTGATGATTCATGATGATAGATTTTATTTATAAAAATTATAACATTTAAATTAGTTATGGCGAAGAAGGGAATGTGTACAGAGATGACGAGTAACATCTCGAGAGTATGAAAGGAAAAAACATACTGCGTCGACCCCAAAATTGGGATAAGGACAAGAAAATGATGAACATATAAATTAAATATTAATTTAGGCGACTTGTAGATGAGTTAGAGAATAGTACTCAACGATATATCTTTATAATAACTAAACTATACGTCATATTAAAAATGAAAAATGAACGCAACGAAACAGTTAATGGACCATAGCTTCTTTCCATTAATCTTATGGAAATTTTGTTCAGTTTTTTTTAATTATTTATAAAGGAAACAAACAGGAAATCTGAAAAGGCGGAAATCTTGAAAACGTTCAACACTTAACCCTTTTTTTTTTTTTTTTTTTTTTTTTTTTTTTCCCCTCCTCTCTCCTCCGACGTGCCACTAGGGGGGTCGAAGCTTTTAATCGATCCGGGTTTTCTTTACTTTCATCTTTATTCATCTCTGCAATGAGATTTCTTTCGGGATGTTTACACTTAACCCTTGTCGAAACGTTGGGTGCGCAATTATTTTGAGGTCACGCTTAGACGGCTTTTTATATATGGATTTAAGATTAATCGAATCAGTTAAATAAGGAATACAAAAGGTAGTGTTATTTTCTAATCGATACTTAGTGTTGGTGAGAGTTTATTATTAATTTGAAAGATACATAATATTTTAAAGTTACAATCAAATTTAAACTATATTTGAAAGCTTTCAGCTAAGGTCACTTATACCGAATAACTTATGACTAGATAATACATATATATGGAATAAAATAATTCAGAACCTAAGAATAATTAAGCTATTCTCAGCATTTCCAATTTGATTATTTTTAAAAAATATAGAGGTGTATTCGGACCTTCATCAGGGTGAGCTTAAGAACATTCAGGCTCTTAAAGATCTCGACGCCCAAAAAAAATAAACAAAATAAATAAACGCAATTGGAAAACCAATTTTTTTTCATGTTCCATCCATCCCATGTTTTTGTCAATCTTCTCTAAACCGTGTAAAATTACTTGCATAAATGAATATTGCATTTTTTATTCTCCCAAAATGGCGTTACCAAAAAATTTACATAAAAATGATCGCAAATACGTTATTATATTATAAAAACATTCATTCTAGGCAATTTATTTAAAGGTAAACCTGAATTTTTCTGTTCAAATATTGTAAATTTTTACTAACTAGCATTTAATTTCATCGTCAATTGTATTACAATTTCAATTTTTTTAATATTTCATATATCAAACAAACTTTATTGAGAATTAATATAAATATTCTAAATGTGTCTCCGAAAACCACATTTAAATTTTAACCACAATTTAACATATTAATTGATCATAAACGTGTGTAATTTAATATTGAGGTTTCCGTTCCGTTATCTATGGCACCTCCAGTGAATCAACATTTCTGAACTACAATTAGGTCACCCCATATTTCACGCAAGATTAATTGTGTTTATTTATAATATCATTCGCTTCTTTCCCTCTTTTATAAATAAGACCACTTAAATTTGCTACATTTTTAATTATACGCAACACACTTTCAGTAATCAAGTGGTAACTCCATTTAGTAAATAGGACAGAATTTATTATTTTATATTATTAATATATATAAATATATTATTATACATTTCGTAATATCTAAATAAAAATACAACTTTTCACTAAATGCATTGGAAATTATATACGGTAATTAAATTAAAAATCTATTTTAAAAAGTTGGTCTGTCTGTTTCTACTCTCTAATCTTTGAACCGACTGGATTTTCATTAACGCGTAGCTGATGTAATAAGGAGTAAATTAGACAACTTAAAAAAACATATTCAGCGCGGACGAAGTCGTCATTATCTCTTGTTATAAAATAAAAAACCATTGCCATGTGTATGACGGAGTGTCGCTTGAGAATTCCTGGATTACGTTTGTATGAAAACGAAACTGTTATTTAAATGATAGTCGGTTTGAGACACTTAGTAAAGCATTTAAATATTACACTACTATACAGTTTGCTGTATCTTAAACAGGATGACGCTGCATTTTATATACGCTGCTCAGACAGCGTTCCACCAATCGTTATGTTAATTGTTATACATATGCAGAATAGTTGCTGCTGGATGGATGTTAGAAGTTTACAATCATTTATTCTATATGCTACTGAATAAATGTGTTAATAATTAAACGAGTAATTGTAACTTCACAGAGTTTTTAACGCATAAACCTTACATTTAGAGCAGGTGGTAATCCACGTGTCACGTTATCCTGGATTTTGTGGAAGCCCCTGGGATTTTACTAAAACACAGCGAACATTTGTGTCAACACTACGTAATGCCTCGCAAATGGACCGAGTTTAAGATAATAAATTTTGTCCTCGGACATATGGTTTGATGAAAGTATATATATAAAATGGAAATAGAAAAATATTACGTTTTGATAATAAAATATAATATAATTAAAAGAAAACTAAGTTCACAATAAATATTAGTATTAATTGAATAGTTCTGTTCAATCAGATTCGAATGTGAATTAGAAATTTAAGTAATAACATGCTTTGTGAGACTAGAAGTTTGTGACGTTATTTTTGTTGTGTTCGTCATACATTTTAATAATATATATTAAATAATAAACAAATTGCTTCATTAAGCCGAGCTTTATGTGGAGTGGAGGAAGAAGAACTTTCGTAAGCAGTACTAGAGGATCGTTCAGGATATTTTCAGAGCCAGGAACTAAAGAGGTTCTAGCAGTCCATTTGAAGTTTGTGTAATGCTTTTCACAATCTCGACTATTCCAAAGGCATAAAAAGCAAGTATGCCTTGTAATACCACTTTGCTGGCCAAGAAGAATCGTGAGAATCTATAGATCTCCGCAAATTTGCCAGTTATGATCTGTATATTTTATTTATTCAAGTACCATCTTTAATGACTGGTACTCTTCATTCATCTCCACGGAATAGCCTATTGGTATCGAAGCTAACTCAATAGTGTTATGTAGAAGAACTATTTATGTTAGTTATCATTTTCGGGTTCAGCATCCCAAAAAACGTAGAAGTACACATCTATCTTCATTTTTTACAAAAAAATAAATTTTCACCCCTTAAGAGGTAGTAAAGGGATGCTAGCGAGAAAACTGGCAATTAAAATTAGTTTTTATTGTCATATTCGGTTTCAGCGAGCCCAAAAACCTGAGGATAATGGGGTCTCCCCTCTGGTTCATATTTTTTTTTGTGTGCCTGTGTAATTAATTCTAATACACTGCTATCTCGATCTAACAATTCTGAAGGTAATTAGAAAATATTCGTTATATCAAATAATTTGTTACAATAAAGGCTACGTTGGCTTAGGATTCGATTTTTAAAAGTAAAAAAAATATAAATTTTAACCATATGGAATTACTAATTAGCTAACTATTTTTTAGCGAACGATTTTCAATAATAATAAGCGAGACACATTTAAATAAAAAACAGTGTTTAATTTTTAAAAATTACAGTGGTCTGTTACAAAATAAGTCTGAACCAGAAGAATTATTAATATTATACATTATGTAAAGCTTATAAAGTGACAAAATTCATTAATTGGAAGTAAATAACATTTTCTATTAGTATTTTGCTCATCATCCTATCATCTTTCTGACCTTATCCCATTTTGGAGTCGGCCCAGTACGTTTTTTCCTTCCATACTCTCCTGCTGCTCGTCATCTCTGTCTTCCTTCTTCTCCATATCGTCTTTCACGCAATCCATCCATCTCTTCTTCGACCGTCCTCTACCTGTCCATCCCTCTACTACCATACTCAGAACTCTTTAGTTCACATGCCTTTCATCTCTTCTCAGGACATGCCCATGACATATTTTGCTATTATTTAAAAAAAAAACATAAATTAGACGTATGTTTTGCACTAATTCTTGTAAGTAAGTCTGTGGGATTTCGAAAAATTTGTTAAATCTTGAAAATCGTTATATTGAAGTTCGTTATATTAAGGTTAGACTGTATTACATTATATTGGTTGCAAATAAGTTTGTCAAGCATAAGATTCAATAAAGCAGCAACGATAATCGCTTCCACGTAACGTTAATTCGCTTAGTTCGATCTCTACTCAAAATGCTTGTGCACAGACGATATTCAATTACTGCTCACTAAGAGTATCAAATACTATACTAACATTTGTCGAATTTACCACTTTTTTTTTTTTTTTTTTATGGAAGAGGAGGGCAAACGAGCTGGCGGGTCACAGATGACTTGTGATCACCGCCGCTCATGAACTCTTGCAACATCCGAGGATTTACAAGAGTGTTGCCGGCTTTGTAGGTAGCAGTAAACGCCTTTTTTGAAGGTACCCATGTCGTACCGATCTGGAAATACCGCCGAAGGGACTATACTATGTTATAGTTAGTTTTGAATATCTTAATTAGTTTGTTTATCTTAATATTACTGAATTTAACTATCGACCATAATAACGTATTTCAGAAACTGAATATGTATAACATACACAAGGGTCTTATAAAATTTGTTCTTCTTCTACGTTGGAACCCTTCCCGTTTTCCATTATTTTCATAATTAAAAAAAAAAAACTATAAGCGTCTAGACTTTAAATTAAGTGAAAAACTCTCGCTAAAGTGAACGAATTCCGACAGTCTCGTGTTTTTAATTAAAGAAAAACTCTTCACCATCAGTCTGACGTAGAGGGTTCTAAAGGCGCACTGCATCATCAAATTAAAAGCCTCTTTCAAATCGTGACACCGCTCTCTAATCTAACTGACAGCCATCGAGATCATGTGTAAGTGATGTGCCTTTGATTTGATTAAGGGCTATAAATTATCCTTGTACGTACTAAAAGCTTATAATGGATAAAGAGAGAAATGGATTCATTACTTAATTTGAGTTCGAATTGATTTATTTGCTGCTAATTTTTGACAGCGACTCCACCCGCGTAGTCTACATAAAATAATTCTTCCAGTTATTTTTAATAGATAACTAGTTCTATTATTATTATATATATAGGTTTAGGATCTAAATTTATTTTTATATAATATTTATCTTTCTACACTTTCAAATATAAACTTAATAATGTTGTTATTTACTTCACACGTTAGTTGATATAAACCGCAATCACCAATTATGAAATATGAAACCTGAAGTTTATGTCGTACTAGCAGGTTACCCGTGCTTCGCAACGGGAATAAACAAAAAAAATCTGACCTTCGTGAGTATTGAACCCATGACCCTACACTTCACACATACACGCTCTATCCTTTAACCCATCAGTGCGAGAAAGCTTTGAGTTTGATAACTACAGAGTTTCATTCCTATCGGGTTATAGGTAAACTCTTGTTTCTGACATCGCAGCGTGTTGAGAATAAACATTGTGACTGGAAAAATAATTTTCATATCTACTGCAATGCAATGGGAAAAGAGAGGGAGCGGGGGGTAAATTTTGCAGTTTTTTAGCTGTAACTTTGGAACGGTTTGGACCTTTGCAAAATCCTTTCTTATTGCTTAATTTCAATATGTCAGGAGTCTTGTGTCCAAACTTCAGCTTTCTAGGTATAACGGTTTGGGCTGTAGAGCGATGAATGAGTCAGTGAGTGAGTGTCTTTGTACTTTATGTATTAAGATATGCGTGCTTCGCGACGACGGCGAAAGTGGTCAAACATTTTGTTTGAATTTCCACACCACCTAGGAGGTACCAAACAGGCGCTTTATATTTTTTGCAGTTTTTTGGCTGTAACTTTGGAACGGTTTGGACCTTTGCAAAATCCTTTCTTATTGCACCATTTTAATATATCACGAGTCTTGTGTCCAAATTTTAGCTTTCTAGGTATTACGGTTTGGGCTGTAGAGCGATGAATGAGTCAGTGAGTGAGTGTCTTTGTACTTTATGTATTAAGATATGCGTGCTTCGCGACGACGGCGAAAGTGGTCAAACATTTTGTTTGAATTTCCACACCACCTAGGAGGTACCAAACAGGCGCTTTATATTTGTTGCAGTTTTTTGGCTGTAACTTTGGAACGGTTTGGACCTTTGCAAAATCCTTTCTTATTGCTTAATTTCAATATGTCAGGAGTCTTGTGTCCAAACTTCAGCTTTCTAGGTATAACGGTTTGGGCTGTAGAGCGATGAATGAGTCAGTGAGTGAGTGTCTTTGTGCTTTTGTATTAAGATAAGACAATATTCATAGTTATGCAGATTTCTATTTTGTAGTCAAAATTCGTATACACTCCGTAATCTACCCGTAGTTAAACTGAAATGTAATCCGAAGTTTCATAACACGTGCCAGTGCTACATTGAATGAGGAGCAAACATGATCCACTGTTAGAAGAGATACGTGAACCATCTGTATCATTCAATTGGCAAAGATTTAGAACAGATATAAAGATAAAATAATATAAAGAATCATTGTACTGTACAAGGTTTATCACTTTAAAGTCATGATTTATTTAGTTATATACCACTAACAAATATAATACATAATACCAGCAATACCAACAATAAATTTAAAGGATGTTGTTGGAGAGAGTCTTCTTTATTGTTGGAGAGAATATTCTGATATTTGAGATAAAAATGCACTGAATTTGGGGAAAAATATAAATAAGAATAAAATAAAATTAAAATAAATACTACAATATTAAAAATATTTTTTGTATAGATAAGATCTTTTGTTAAGGCATCTTGTATTTTATGAACTATGATAAGAGAAAGTTGCGTCGCTATGGCAATTCTATTAAACCACTATGCAGTGGTTTGCGTACTGACCGCAAGATATTTCCTAAACAGAATACGAAGTATGTATGAAAATTTTAAATGGTATCAATGTTATTCCTTCACTGCTCGTCTTTTCTAATTTATAAAAGTATTTTATATATAATATTAGAAATACGAATACACAATGCATTCCATAAAAAAACAGTCTTCTTTTGTCTGTAATATTTATAACAATAGAAAATATGTTCTAAAAGATCTCATCTTAAAAGAAAATAAATTTACGGTACACATTTTTCACGTTTTTATCTTCCTAAGAAGATGAAACAGATATGATTTGATCCTTTCTTTATCACCGATGTTCCGAGTGATGGCTAGTGAGTTATACGCTGGAGAATGTACAGAGTTAATTTATAATAATGAATACTAAAATACCACTTCTATGTTATAGGTTCCGGTAGCGGCGTGGTGCCGTGAGACGGCATGCGGCGATGACGCCTCGTGCAGCCCGCGGCATGCCCCGCTGACATGGCAGCCAGCCGCTCCGCCCTCCTTACGCTGGCAGCTCTCACAGCACTCGCCGGTAACATGCTGTCTTTGCAGTATAAATCACCCTGCCAAGTAACAATATTATTTATTTATTCAATTTCTCGATCAAATGTATGCAAAAGCAGGTCTTTAAATAAGAGTAAGCTTAAATTCAGTAAGGTTTATTACTTTTCAAAGGACTGTCCCTCCTTGGAAATCTGCAGCTTTTTTGGCTCGAATTGATAATTCTCGAAGGTATTTTTGGTCAAAGAAGTAGATAAAGCAGGTGGGTTCATAATGATGAGAGGTTTGAGGCGTTTAGAGAACGGTAATAAGCCAACAAAAAAATGTCTGCTGAGCTCATTTTGAGACTCTAATAGTCTGGTAGGTTTAATAAGCTTTGCTTTGCCGTGAATTAAATCATAAGTTGTTAATTAACAAACTAGACAGACTGACAACATTTCAAACATAAAACTGAGAACACCTCAAATTATATTTAATGTTTGTTTTATTGTTTCAATTTAAATATAACACAGGATCAGACACCATAACTAGTCTCAAATTAATAAAGTAAGAGAGTCAGAGAGTCAATGAATAACATCTTCATTTGATGTGACTGCTTGATGATCTTCAAATCAAATACCTTACTTCTAATAAGCGTTTCACAATATACAGTCAATTCAATATTTGAATCTATCTTATAAATATGTTTCTTATATTTATATATTTAAATGTAATACATCTTACTTTTGTGTACTAAATTGTTAATATTTTACAACACATCAAAGTAATAACGGACTTCATAATTTTGACGTCAGTTTCAGTTACGTTAGACATTCTTGTTAATTACAAGTGTACATAAATTTCAATCCGTCATTGCTGTGGAAACTACAAATAGTTTTAAAGGTAATGGATCTCGGAAAGGTTCGCTAACATTGAATATTTGAAATTGTATTTCTGATGTGGAAGCTCTGTTTGATAATGTTAATGCTCAAAGCACTGTCTCTGAATATAATATGGTATTATATTTTCTCTTTGTAATTTTATACGTATTTGCTTTAAGGGTTATTTGATAAAAATATTCTTTTTGTGTTATATTGTAAACGAGCCGATAACTAACTCGCCGGCCAGGAAGGTGATGGTCGGAAGGTTATGCGAGATTACCCGGCGGCTTACAGAACGCCGCCATTTTTAAGGCTACCCACTAAAAGCCAACGGTTGCCCTCAACGCCTTAATGGGACGATACGGGATCGCGTTAGCACTCACCGTGCCGCCCCGGTGGTTACCCCCGTGTGAGAATGCCCCGAGCAACTTAGGGCACCCCCACGGCATAGGCCTATGATAGGTGAGAGGGGTCACCCCCCTCTCACCAAGGCCTACGGTTGGGAAAGGAAGCGGCGGGCATACTCCCGCCTCCTTCTTCCCAGCCTCCACCGGCGGAGCGGATCAGAGATAGAGGCTTGTTCCCTGTCCGTGGCCTCTTTCGCAGCGATGACTCGCAGAAGGAGGCTATAGCGGCCCAACACCTCTCGTTGTCGATCATCTCGCCAACAAGGCGCGGCAGCGAGAGGTTCCTGCCGACCACGGCCACAATTTTAGCGCGCTGACCCCAGACTGCGCACTCCTCCACGGTGTGACGAGCCCTGTCAACGGACTCGTCACAGTGGTAGCAGGACGGGGCCGCCTCCCTTCTAGCAATATTGTGCAGGTACTCACCAAAGCATCCGTGCCCCGTGAGCACCTGCACAAGACGGAACGTCAGTGTCCCATGTCGCCGGTTAATCCAACGATCCAAGATGCCGTCAGACCAGCGGCAGGGGACTCTAAGTCCCTCGTCCATCATCGAATCAGGGCTCGGTGAGCTAAAGCCCTGATTTGAGACCTCCAATCCCAACAGCCCTATGCGGTCCGCAACCAGCGTAGCTCCGACTGTTGCCAGACGGGTCGCCTCCGCATATGTCCCTCCCCTGCATGGGACGAGGGTGTCATCCGCGTAACACAACACCCTCATCCGCGGCCGGAGAGGACAGCTGAGCAGCCAGTTTTTGATAAATCCTTTTCAAAATGCAAAAAAAATTAAAATAGACGAGAATTTTTCAAGATGGTGAATTTCTATCAAGGATTGCACGATTCTTAAGTAAGTTCAATATACATTCATTTCAGCCAAGATCGCCCTCTGTAACTTTTCATACAATTTCCATTTTCACTTTAGCAAAGTACAGAGCAGGCTTCTCCTTCATATTTAATGTAAACTGAAAATGCAAGCTGTAAGATATTCAAGGAATTGAATACTTTATTTTCTTTTGTACTTTATTAGAACAACACTGCGAATATCCGGTTTCTCGAGAGTAATAATAATTTGATATCAATTCCATGTTAACCTTCCTGATTGGTCGATGGCCTTATTGATAACAATCACATTTCTTGATAAAGTTGTCATCTTATCTTTTATCTTTCCATAAACCAGAATTAAGTATAAAAGTTAAAAGCTTAACAATTTTACTCGCGTTAATGTCAAAGTATTTATTCTGTAATATATTATAATGTTATAATATACGTTAAATTTTTTAACACATACAAAATACTAATATCTATCAAGTATACTGTATAAATCTGTAATACTGCATGTATATTTTGTTGTTCTCAACATGTTGTGATAAAAAAACATCTTATATCTGTATGTCTGTCTTTTTATAACTCAAGAATTTTGATAAATACTAGTATATACTAAAAGGATAAAGTTAGAACTTACCAACTAATATCGATCTTAGAGCGAGCGAAGCCGCAGAAAAAACTAGTCTTTCATTTAACATTGATAGACGACCGTATATGTATAATGGAAGAAGAAATAACTATAAAATACATTATAATTGTAACTTTGTCACAAACAACTTAAATAAATTTAAACGATCGCTAAACGGTTTATAAAACGTAAATATTTTTTTCCATTTCATAAAACCTACTCATGTAGTCATATAAAATAACGGTAATGCACGCTTGAAGCAAAAGCAAACTTGTGGTTAATGTTACCGCATAAATATTTTTCCGCACCACCTAGCGTTTTACTGAATTAGTTGATGCATTGATACTATTTAAACGAAATTGCACACTCATATATATATATATATATATATATATATATATATATATATATATATATATATATATATATATATATATATATATATATATATTAGTAAATAACTTAATTGACATAAAAAAAGTAATCTATTTTTTATGTCAATTCGATTAAAACGGTTTGAAATGAATTCATTCACAAAATGAAATATATTTAAAATATTTTTTTTTTATCCTAAAAATCTAGTTGAAATCGAAATGTTAACGTATTGATACAAAACTCAGCCATCAAATCAGTAGCGAGTGCAAGATTTCATTGCATTCTATTTGTGTAAACGATTTGGGAGCTGTCACAGTACTTTTACTGACAAAAAACTTATTTACTTTAGATTGATTTAATACATTGTATGATATTCATGATACAACAGCACCAGAGCCATCTATAATTTTTTTAAATGAATAATTCATTTTATGTTCTTGTAAAAGTCTAGTCTAGTTTATAGTGCATTGCCCATTATATCCAGGATACAATGACTCGATCACATCCCATCCCTGAGTACCCTTAATCGGCAGCGACCTGGATTCGCTTTGAAAATTTTTGCTTTGTTCCCCTCCTTAGAGGCGGTAACTTCAATTTACACATTTAATTTATCACGATAGCTTTGGTGCACAATTTTAATATACTAAAATTAGGGAAGCGGATTTATGAGTTCATTTCGTCGGAAATGTACGGCTTTATACTTTTAGCGTCAGCTTTGGGAATTAAATATGTTAAAAATTAATATTCTGTTTAATTAAAATATATGAGGATTCGAACTATTAATAATTTTATACTAGCTTTCAAATATGTCATAAGTAACTGGTAGGGAACATGAAAATTAAAAGTAAATAAATTTTTAATTGAACCGTGTAACTATTTCTCCTGAGAAAAGTATTATCTTAGAGGTAATAAATCTTTTCCTAGTGTCCATGTGTGGGTTTGTCTATAATAAGTATTTGGTTTCACACATATATAACATAGTCCATCTATATATTATATTATAATATAACTTGGTAATATTACAGCTTGTTGCTTATTCACTAATGTCTTTCATACAATGATGTAAACTCAAGCTGGAGTAACAATGATGCAACATTAAATTAAAAACTTTTTATTTTATATTTACTTCAATGGCGTTTTGTAATTTCATATATTTTATATCTACGCGCTAAAAATTCTTTTGTGCTTTCTCTCATTAATCAAATAGCTTATGTGTATTTTTGGAGACACAAGACTGAAAACTTTGCCATTAACATTTAATATTTGGAAGGTAATTTAAAGGAAGATACACCAACCAGGAACTTAACATCAAATTTCAATATCTTATTATAGACAAAACATAATGTTATATTGTAAACTAGAAAATATTTCATACTATATTTTGTAATAATTAAATTAACTGACATATTTAAATACCATTAGAAACCAACAGAAACAAACAGGGTGTTTTGTAGAGGGTCCGACAAACCAAGTGAGCGTGTTCAGGTACCTATTTAGAGAATACTGAGATAGAATCTGAACGACCTAACTGATGTAGAACTCATAAAGTGAAAAAATAAGTTTAAGCTTGACATCTAAGTTCAACTTTCACAATGATCAAAAAAAAAATACCACTAGCGATTCTGGAGGTACAACGACATAAAAAAATGCTATGATATAATACTTATCGGCTTGTTGAGTAAAATTAAGATTCAAGGTAACATCATAACAACAAACAAATGTATTACGTTGGTATAATGGTTGACGTTGACTGTTGTTGCTGTTGCTGTGTGGACTCTTTCTGTGATGACATGACGGAGTTTTTAACGAAGAATACGCCGACATGGTTTTTGTCTACGGCCGAGCTGATGGGAACTCACGTGCTGCTCAAAGAATGTACAGAGAGTCGTACCCCAACAGACGTCTGCCTCATCACACCATATTTTCAAATACTTTTCGGAGACTGCGGGAAACTAGTACCCTACATTTTAGGGAAAAACGCCTGAACAATAGACAGCATCGTGTCGTTGTAGATGAAAACATTCTACAAGAGTTCGATGCAGATCCCACCACCAGCGTCAGAAAATTGGCCCGTAACTTGTGAGTTTCGACATGGAAAGTTTGGACAGTAATTATTGCAGATAGGAGGCATCCTTCTCACTACACTCCGGTGCAAGGTACATTTAATTTATGATTGTAGTAGTTTTTGTAGAGCGCACTCTACAATAAAAATAATTGCTGTACCATTTGCCACTCTGATGTTCACATACAGGTTTATTTTGTTTTCAGGTTTAGTAGAAGGGGACCAAGAGCGGCGCTTGCAGTTCTGCCGTTTTCTTTTACATACAACATACTCTGGACAGATGAATTAAAATTTTCGAGAGAAGGGATTTTTAATCAACACAATCTACACTTATGGGAATCGCAAAATCCTCACACGACAAGAGTGACCTCACACCGAAACAAGTCTTCGGTCAATGTATGGGCAGGTGTTATTGGGAAAGACCTCGTTCCTACGAGTTCCCCATTGTCTCCCAGATACAGTAAATGGCGAAAATTACCTGAATTTTTTAATCGATTCTTAATCAACTTACCGGAATTAATGAGCCACCTGCCGATTTTTGAAGATGACCGGGCAATCATATTTCAGAATGAAGGCTGCCCGGCACACTACCGAAATATTGTAAGCGAGTATTAAGATGACTGCTTCCCCCATTCATGGATCACGAGGCGTGTCCCAATCAAATGGCCCGCACCTTCCCCAGACCTAACACCGCTGATTTTTTTGTTTGGGGACGTGCTAAAGAGTTGGTGTAAGAGGTCGAAATCACAACAAAAGAAGAATTAACGACGCATTTGCAAAAATTAAAGCGGAAATGAGTCAAAACACCAAAACAAAAGAAATACGTCGTAAGTGTCGTGCGTGTATTCGTAAGCTGTGTTCGAACAGGATTTGAAATATAAATAATTTTGGTTAATTTCTGTTGTTTGTACTTTTGTTGGTACCTCATTTATTGAACAAGCCGAAAAGTATTATAGCATTTTTTATTTCGTTGTAATAAGTCATAAATGGAGAACTTTTTTAATGCACACTACCTCCAGAATCGCTAGTGGTTTTTTTTAATCATTGTGAAAATTGAACTTAGATGTCAAGCTTAAACTTATTTTTTCACTTTATAAGTTTTACATCAGTTAGATCGTTCAGATTGTATCTAATTTTGCTTTTCGTGGCTTAAGAATGCATTCGAGATTAAAATTACGTGAAAACATCCGGTCTTAAACGGATTTAAAAAATGTTATTTAAGTGATTAGGTACAATTTCGGTGAAAAACTAAAAATATACAAAAAAAATCTTTAAAAAAAAAGAGGTCAGGGATTTTTTTTTTGCCAACTTGTATTCTCTAAATAAATATTTATTATGCTGATGTCACGAGAGCGTTTTGACATGTACAGACTCGGCTGAACTAATTATCACACTGCGTCAACTATTAGTGTCAAATATTAATGACTTCGGAGACACACAAAGACCTCTTTGAACACCATAATAAGTTGATATAATCTTTTATGTCAGGAATAAAGCTTACCTTCAACGAAAATATAATAATCAGTATATCTATTCAATTGAGAAAGAAAATCTCTGTCAAATATTAAAATATAAAGCAGTATAATATTTTATTTTATACCCAACAATGACAACAATGGATAATTTAAAATGTATTCACATTCTACTTTTAAATCGTAAAAACATTTACTAAACAGGTCAAACAAACCTCGCATTCAAAGATCGGAGGTCATACGAACGCTCTGTCCTACAAATTCCTCTTTCAACATTTAATTTAGTCTGTCATAAAGGTGGTGAAATTCACAACGTCAAAGCCAAGTATAGGGATGATATTCACTTAATTAACTTCACCGAGATAGTAGTTTTACGCTTTGAGTAGCGTCTCGTTTGTGTTAAATCACTGTATTTAATTACCACTGAATTCTTACTGTTTTGGCTAAATTTAAAATAAGATGGTATAGTATTTAAGTTACTATACTTAGGAAGAGTTTATGCTAAAATTTGAGCGAGAAGAATGCAAGAGAGATCTGAAAGGCTGTTGTGGGAGGCACAAGGAGGTTTTAGACCTGGAAGAGGGTGTATAGATCAGATCTTTTCCCTCCGCATGATCACGGAAAAGTTTTTGGCCCTAAACCAAAAGGTTTTCTGTGCTTTTGTGGATTTGGAAAAGGTGTTTGACAGGGTTGTGAGAAAGAAGTTATGGGAGATACTGCCCCGATACAATGTGAACGGACCCTTGCTACAGGCCGTAAGGTCTCTTTACCGAGATCACTCAGCCTGTGTGCGAGTAGGAGCTGGCATGTCGCCCTGGTTTGACATCCAATCGGGTGTTAAGCAAGGTTGCGCTATGTCAGCTTGGTTGTTCAATTTGTATTTGGATAGTTGTCTCCAAGGAGTGAAAGATAGTGACATGGGAGTGAAAGTAGGTGACCTTAAGGTCAATTGCTTATTATATGCAGATGATGCAGTGCTCATTGCATCATCAGAATGCAATTTGCAGGCATTGGTCACCACTCTCAAAAGATGGGTGTGAAATTAATGGTCTTAACCTGAATGTAGATAAGACGAAGGTTCTGATATTTGAAAGAAATGAAGAAAGAACAGAATGTAAGATCAACGTGAATGATAAGATAATAGAACAAGTGAATGCAGTGGTATATTTGGGAAGTATGTTTAGCAGAGACGGAAGATACGAAATGGATGTGGAAAGGCGTATTGCTGCCGGTAACAGAGTCAATGGTGCTTTGACTGCATTGTTGAGACGGCAAAACGTCAGTATAGCTGCACGTTTGGCTGTACACAATGCAGTTTTGCTACCGACGTTGTTATACGGCAGCCAAACGTGGGTAACACAGAAGAAGAATGTAAGAAAGATGAATGCTGTGGAGATGCGATCTCTTCGCAGAATATGCGGAGTCAGTCTAGCTGATCGAATCCGCAATGAAGAGATCCACAGAATGGCAGGTGCTAGCGAAGATGTCACGGTGAGAATGAAGAAGAACGTGCTCAGGTGGTTTGGGCACGTTGAACGAATAAGTGATGAAAGAATGGTAAAAAAGATTTATATGGGAAAAGTGAGCGGTAAGAGAGACAGGGGGAGGCCTCGAGTGACCTTCGAAAACACAGTAGATACGATACTGGAGGAAGGTCACGTAAAAAGCATGAGGACCCCACGGAGGGCATGTATGAAGAGGTTGATGTCTGTGGCCGAGGCAAAAGAGGTATGCAGAGACCGTAGCGTTTGGCGCTCCGTCGTCTCTGGCTACCCCGCAAGGGATATGGCGTGAAGGTAAAATAAATAAATAAATAAACTTAGGAAGAGAAATATTTCTCAGTTTTAACTTTAAAATATGTGCTGAGTATAAAAGCGTTTAGACTTTTTGCTTCCAACTGCTACTAAATTATTTAGAAGAACGTGTACTAATTGCGCCATTCTTTTCATAAGGTAACAGCCTATTACGCTGAAGATCTCAGAGTGAATTTTAAGTTAACTGTCACAATAAGAAGAAAATATTTCCACTGTACTAAATGCAAGCAAATGATGATTTTAAATAGATTCAAATAAATTGTTATATATATTTTGTGACATTTTAAAAATATTCGACTTGTAGATACTGTCTGGTGAACAATAGTTTTATGGTTAGATTGTCAAATGAAATAATCCTTTGTGTGATTTATTATTATTTTTTTTTCTTATATTATGAAGGCTGGAATATATGTAATGAATGTGTTAATTGTAACGAAAAAACAGTCATTCATCGTAATAATTTGTAAGAGGCAACGAACCGCAAAATTAATTGCGGTTAGGCGTCGTTCGGTGCAACTGCAAATGTACTTAACGTCAATGCATACGTTAAATGTTATGTGACATATATAACAATCGGTGATAAAAAGAATCTTTTCAAATAAGTTCTGTTTAACGATAGTAGCGGGAAATTACAGTGTTTGTTTAACCTAACTCTTAACAGAGAATCGCAACAAAATTAAGCTTTGTTTCCATTGACACTACAGGATGTGGAGCCACAGAGCTGCGTGATAGGGTTGTGCATTATATACGTGTTACACTCGTATATGTAACAACTTTGAAGTTTGAATGTTCGTTCTGGTATAACATCTACTGTGTGGTTTTTATTTATTTTATTAAAAAAGCCATGTTATGTCGTATTTATGGCAGGCTACCTTATTTTTTTCCTCATATGAACTGAGTCATGCAAAAATATGACAACCCAACAATGATAAATTAACAGTTAATGGATATTTTGCATTTAAAAACAAATGTAAGTTTTATTAAGAATTTTAATTAATGAATTTACTTGAAAAGGAAGATTCCATTACGTTGAATAAATATTATAGAAATACGATATAATATATGAAAATGGAGAATCGAAAAAATATGCTTGAGTGTACGAACTCGTTCTCTTCTTTCTGCCCTTATCCCATTTTGGGGTCGGCACAGTATGTTTTTTCCTTTCATACTCTCCTGTTATTCGCCATCTCTGTACACACTCCCTTCTTCTCCATCCATCCATCTTTTTTTCGGCCGTCCTCTACCTGTCCATCCCTCCATTACCATACCTAGCACTCTTTTGGTCACGTGCCTTTCATCCCTCCTCATAACATGCCCATACCATGACAGACGGCTACTTCAAATTTTTTCTGTCACTGGAGCTACTCCTAAGCTTCCCCTAATCTACTCATTTCTTATTCTATCCCTTCTTTTCACCCCACACATCCATCTTAACATTCGCACTCCATTACATGCAAACGCTTTTCATCCATCACCTTCATCACCCAGCACTCAGATCCATTTATAACGACAGGTCTAGTGATGTTTTTATAAATTCTCCCCTTTAGTTTAAGGGCAATGCGGGCATCACATGTCATCCCAGTGACTTGTCGCCATTTCATCCATCCCGTGTTGATTCTGTGCTTTACGTCCCGGTCAATATTGCAGTCGCTTTGAATCAGAGAACCAAGATAGCGAAACTCCGAGCAGACTGGTAACCGTACTGTACCGTCGAACAAAATAGGAACAAAACCGGAGACACCGCCGAAATCGCAGAACATGTGCTCTGTTTTGGTTCTGCTCACTTTCAGGCCGACACTCTCTAGCTTTTGTAGCCATTTTACCAGTCTACTCTGCACCTCAATCCCATCCTCGCTGACAAAAACAATATCATCAGCAAATAGCATGCACCAGGGTACCTCTTCCTGTATGTCCAATGTCAGTCAAGTCAGTTAGTCAGTGTATGAACTCATTAATAAAAAGTATAAACTTAATAACTACCTAATAATTCAAGCTCCTATATGTTATATTGACTGGCAACTCGTTATAGCTATAAGGATATTTTTATATTTTTAGCATACTCTTTGTATTATTCGTGTAAAAAGCTACTTTAGATGTAAGGCCATGTGTACATTGTTAGGAAATTCATTGATTATTACATTGTTATTGTGTTACGTAGATCGTTGCACGAAACTCTCAAAGCTCAAAGCGAATATAGCTGAACTTCTCAGAAAGCGATGCTTAATTAAGTCAATGAATACTGAATACTTAGGGGGCGGATTGAAAATAAATTTAAAAACATATCTTGATCATGAGTCTATAGGCTACCTACTTAGATGCTTAGCTCGTAACCGTTTAGGAGTTCCTAACGATTCTAAATAGCATTCGCTACTTAATACATAGTATATATTTATTATTGTATCAGGGTGTTGTGTGTGCGCGCCGCAAGGCAGCGTGCAGGGCGGCGTGCAGGGTGGCGCCCAGGTGCCCCCAGTGTCCCACTCCACCGCGCCCCCAGGCGTCGGCGGCGTCCGAAGGGTACGAGCATGATATAACGTATAGCTCTGAGTGTGTTTCCGACTTAGTGTGTTGTTATAGTGACATTCAAAATACCATTTATATATAAAATAACTTTAAAATTAAAAATACGTAGGTAAATAAAAAAATAATTTAAATGTTATCGTAGATTAAATGTGTGAAACTTTTAGATTATGAAAGCAGAGTTATACCATAATTTTCCTAAATGATAATTAATCTATTGAATCTTCTGCAAAAAAACTTTCAAAAAGCTTTGTCAAACCTAATCAGTATTAACGACTTCAATATACATTATAAGACTCCCATTATATCAAAGGAAGAATGGCAAATGTAAATAATCTATCAATTATTTCAGAGCCCGCAATCTAATAAGACAAACAAATTGCTTCAAAGCTTCAATCCTTATTAAGTACGAAGTTTCTTCAGCATTATTTAATGACCACAGTCTTACGGCTCAAGGGACTAATAAACAGACGGCCAGTGTTTATAACGCTGTAATAAAAGAATATTGCTTTCTTTACAGAGTCTTTTTAATACTAAATTAAATTGCATCAATAAATGCATTTCTAAATAAAATATTAGCATTGGTTTGAAGATAAAAATAACATAGGAAACTTTAACTAATTTTAGAAGCGTATACTGCAATAAATATAGAAAATATTAAAGTTTTAAATGATAATAGAATAATATTAGATATATTTCTCGTTAAATCGGAAACACATTCCCAATAGTTCACAGTATTTAATTAAATGTTTGTCGTTTGTCCACTCTGTGTCTATTAACTAATAAAATAAGTTTAGTAATAAGTTATAAATAAATAATACCCCCTCTGAAATTAACAAGAAATTTATTACATTTTTTGTGAGTTCACAGAATATAACAGAGTCACAATAAACTTTTTATTGCGAACGCTCACTTTAACTCGAGTTGAAAGTGTAAAAGTTAATTGTGGACGTATATGTAAGTTGTGTTTTATATGTCATCATCCGCATCGAATGGCTCCGACGAGATAATGTAAGTAACTTAATATTTAGAAAATTACATTTACCATATCTATGTAATATGAGCCAGTACGACAATGTAAACCATCGAATGTTACCGTTGGTTGACGTAAATAGTACCACTGCATGATTTACTTGCACGTTGATTGTAGTTTAAGAGCGAGTAGGTTAAAGCAGCCACTGCATAAATGAAATGAACGTAAATATATTTACTTGTATAACAAACTCGAGATGCCCCATTTCACTGGTATTTCAGATATACATTTACTATAAGATCTACAACTTACAATAAGATCTGCGAAATTGAATTGTTCAACGTCATGTTTGTATATACTCGTAAAAATATTTTCAATTTAATCGCAGAACGAAGCTTATTTATTATGTAATATTCGGGAGTATTGACCGTTTGAAGTGAGCATAGAAAGTAAACACGGTAGTTAATTGCATTGCATTCGCATGAACACATACTCATAGGCATCCTGCACGAATCTCAACAGATCCTTATTGAGAATGCTAACAATTCAATTTCGCTTTTTCGCTTCTATCTGTAAAAACTCCAATTTGTGTGGTAGCGTTGAATTTTGGCACGTATCCAGCGACTTTGGCTTCCGTACTACGAATTGTATTTGTGGTTATTACCATACAGATTATAGTTGGTTACGGATAAAGTATTGTGAAGCGATTCGTTTTTATATTTGGTATTTGTTACGAGTGGCGTTGTAATGTGTTTGTACGCAGATTCAGTCAATATACCAGGGGGCGTGGGTACCGAGACTGGCGTACCCGCGGCGACCCCACGCTAATCAACTCGCTGTGGCGCAGTCGGCAGCCATTAGGCATTCGGAAGCAGCTCGGTACGACCCCAGGCGGTGTACCACATTATTTATATACTCGTTAAGAACAGCCTGTGATATATGGGCTGAATTAATATCAATAATGGAGTGTAAAATATCTTCACTAAGAATATTTTGAGATAATAGCCTGATTTAAATAATATTTAAATTTTGTTTAGATATATTATTCTATGTTATGAATAAATTATTTTCTCTAAATGTAATACATATAATACATACCATCTCTAAATGTTAATATATTAAAAATACCAATATCGTGTACAGGGAACGCGGAAGTATACATAGTGCTAGCGTTGTTGATCGGCGTTGTGACAGTAGTGGTGGGGTGCTGGCTATCGGACAACTGCTGGTCGCCGGAGCCGGAGGACGTGCTGGCGGGCGGCTGACCCGTAACGGCGGGCGCGTGCACGCACGTGTAGCGCCCGCCCTCCGCGGAGCTCAGCCCGGTCGGCCAGGGCTCACTGTCGCCCGTGCTGCCCGCGCCACCCCGCGCCTTTCTCACCGCCGCCAGACACCTCTGCCGGCGCTCCTGCCTCCGCCTCCCTTGCGATACCGGTCCCGCCTTCTGACCGGACGGAAAACATGTGCCCAACGGCAGTGCTATGAGACACTGATCTGTTTGATAGACGAACATGAGCTTGTTCATTGTGTGTGAACGATGTGTCAGAGACCGGTCCGTGGAGGACGGCGTCGATCTCTCTCGTAGTTCGCTTCTAGCGGTCGCTCGATTTTAATCACTAAACTTTACCACATTACTGTCGTTTCTAAATGTATGTGCCTTGAAATGCTTTCCTCGATTCGATCTTAGACTAGAGCCTTTTTTGAACCCTTTAGAAGGAATTTCTTCTCTCGGTTTGTACGAAAATTCCATACGATAAGTGCAATACACATCATTACCGTGCCTTTACCTTTCTATAGACTTAGTGAGGGACGTAATTAACAATAGGTTTTTAATACGCTTTCCCGGACGGAAGGCAATACCATCCCGATTATTGTTTCTTTGTAACGTTCAGCTTCTTTCATTACGTTTCTTAAACAAGACGCTCTTATAATATTTATAGAGGAAAGAGTTAGGACCAAAGTCTTTCTCGTAACGCGTCAATTGGGTAACATTTAAAATCCATAATAATAGGATAGTATTAAACAATGTGAGACAACGATACGCTAACATTTAATGTAGAATTTTGATAAATTTTTGGCAGTTTGTTATACCTACCTTTACAAGATTTGAGAATTGGATATCAGGTAAATCTACCTGGATATATCACGGGAGATTTATTATTTGAACTTATGAGGATACAGTTACTTTGAATGTATAATATTTTGGTGCGTGCGATTTTTCCAATGAATTCATTATTAACTCGAAAACTATTCACGTTTTGATTAAAATCTGATGTATTTTTAATTCTTTAATCATATTAATAGTTTTGATAGTTATCACGCTTCATTTGAACAGTTTACTATTAATTGATGAAATGAATGTAAAAACACTTTGAAATCACTTTATAGGTTTATTTCGTTGTAGATGTAAAAGCTTTTTTTTATACTTTAATATATATGGATGTAATAAGATATTTATTAAAATCCATGTGATTCTTTTTCTAAATATACTTCCAAAAGTATGTAGTCGTTTAATTAATTCATATTAAAATACCTTATGTATTCGACCTTGTCTGAACATTAGAAAAAACAGTAATAAAGAAGGTGCAATTTTATCTTAATTAGGAACAACAAAATCAATGTTAATTGCTTTTGAATCCAACGTATAATTAACGAGATAGGCTTTATTAAAAAAGTCATCCATCAATATATGAAAGATCAATTACCTCGAGGTATAATTAATGTTTTCAAGCATTTGTTATGTCATGAAAATACCAAATAATCATCACTCGAATTCAACAATCGTATGTTGTTATATGATCATGTATTGACATGTCTGTGGCAGAGTTCAATTGAAAGAAAACAATGTATAAACCATTATTTTATTCAACTTGTTCTTTTTGAATAACTAGTGAGGGACTGAAGAAATATTGTCGGTAATAAATTGAAGCTCATTTCATTTTTTAATGATATAGGAAAATAAGTCCTCCATATTTTTGCCAACATTTCCACCATTGTACAATCTCCAGATACAGCATCGAATAGAGATAATTGTATTTTCATGCCGTAGACCTAGAAAATAATCAAGTCTTTCTAGAAATATAACCAAATACTAGAAATTCAAGATACACATGAGCACCGCCGTATTTGCTAGGTTGCTTGCTTGCTAGGTCGCTTGCTGTAAAACCGTAACATGTTTCGCTTGAAATTGTACGTTTTACATATAAGGATGTGTCTGCTTATGGATACAACCTTCAAAATAAGGGTTTACTTAAGAACGAAAAGGCTTAAACCATAGTTACGTACATGATAACACCAGACAATGTCGAAAACATAAGCCTAATCAATTTAACACTGTAGACGTCAAGAGAAGATCGTGATATACGAGGGGAGGTCCAAAAGTTCGTGGAATGAAAGGGATCTAAATAAAATAAAACAATTTTTCCTTTTCAATATAATCACCCTTAAGCTCAATACATTTATAAGACATGAATAAATTTTTCGAAACCACTATAAAAATATGTTTTATCTTTTCCGTCAAAATGAGCCGAAATTGCCTCCCTTACCTCATTGTCGTCGGAAAATTTCCTTCCCCTTAAGTCTTTTTTTAAATTGGGGAAAAAGAGAAGTCACTTGGGGCCAGGTCTGGACTGTAGGGTGGGTGAACTAGGGATTCGAACCCATGCGTGTGCAGAGCAGCCATTGCAATTCTGCTCTTGTGAACCGGCGCGTTGTCTTGCAAGAGCAACACACCCTTTGTTAATTTTCCTCGCCGCTTTTCCTTGGTCCAAAATCAGTCAAATTCGGTCCAAAACAATTCGGTCCAAAATCTGTGCAGGTTTATCTCCATACAACTCCAACAAATGCTTTGACGCATCGACGCGCTGCTCTTTCAGAAACGGCGTGAGCATTCTCGGTACCCATCTTGCACTGACTTTTGTCATACCCAGGTGATCATGTAGGATTCGCAAAATAGTGGTATCTGATACTCCAACTAATGCAGATAATTGTTTTTTCTCCAAACGGGCATCCTCTAGTACAATTTTCTCTACTTTTTCGATGTTGTCCGATGTGGTGGCCTCAACTGGCCTTCCTGAGCGGGGGTCGTCTTCAATTGACTCTCGACCATGTTTATAAAGACCATGCCACTTGTAAATCATTATAATGATTTATTAGGGCACTGTTTCCTATAAACGACTCCCATTTCATTCAAAATGGTTTGAGCGTTCTTTCCTTGCTTGGTAAGGAATTTTAACACAGCGCGGTATTAAATTTTCTCCACAGTTTCAGTTTTCGACGGGACTGACTTGTTCAGCAGGCGACTGTTCGTAAACGAATGGCACAATCGGGTTGAAACTCGGTATTTATACTAATGATGAGTCTCCAATTCGTATGACACCAAGCGAGCGCCCCTATCTCAACTCCATCTTCTCCATTCCACAAACTTTTGGACCTCCCCTCGTATATACAATCAGACTTACGTCACACGGGAAGATATAAAAGGATTCTTCGTTCCGAAGCTGTCACAAATATAGCTTTCTATTTGCGACATGCACAAAGCATCCAATGATACCTATATACCTTTGTAATTTTTTAAATTTCTTTATTATATACCCTGAAACTAATTAGTACCTCTGCAATCCAGAATAACGCCTGTAGCTTGAATTTTAAATAAATCTAGCACTTTGGTTTTCTAATGATCTTATTATCAATAAAGAGTTGCTCGTCTATTTATTTAAAGTTTTGATAAGTTTGCTTAACTCCTTGCTGCTAAGACTCATTATTTTTAAGTATCCATTCAAGACAACTTGTATTTTTTATTAAATTTACATTAATGTCAAATGTTTTCTTATAAAAACTGATGTTCTAGTAACTTTTACAAGATTGGTAATTATTGTTATTAATTAGCCTTCTTCATAAATATATAGTTTTATTATTGATATTGTAACACGTATGATAAATTGTTTTAGTAATTAAAACAGACACATTATGGGCGACCGGCTACGAATATAAAAGGTAATACACACAGTTCTAGACATGTTCTTAAAAAGACAGTTTTATAGATATGCGACATGCACTGTTATGTTATTAAACAAACCAACAACTCACAGACCTATTGAGTGATTAAAGCTGTCTTTCTAAGCTTAATAGTAAAATACAGAGAGAGATGAATAAAGTCTCTAGTCGTGGTTGTAATTTCGGTTACATTACGCGTTCGGTGTGAGGCGTCGTGTTGAATTTGTAGATTATAAGATACCCGACTGAATAGTCAACATTTTTTATGAATTGTATAAATAAGTTAGTGTAGTGCGTACAATTAATATTAATACACGTATAGTATAAGTTTTAATTAAGTGTACCTGCTTAATGTTTCCGTGAACGTCGGAGTGGAGAAAAAACTCTTTCTAATCCAGGTCATTGGTTTTAATTTTAAACAGATCATCTATATTCATTCACACTTCACATTTCATCACTATTGTTAATTTTTTAATGATAAATGTTTTTATAATAAATGTGCATTTATAAATAATTCACTTAAGATAGTAATAATGTATTTCTTTTTTAAAGAACTGAATTTTAGATGATTTAGCATCTCTCACGATTTTGCATTTATTCTCATATATACTGAGATAATATTCATGTATGTGTGTGTAATTTAATATTGTGTGTGTGTACACGTGGTGCATAGTGATTATGTAATACTCGATCGAATTTGCAAATAAATATCAGTAAGTTTTATGAATTGTATCACCTTCTCCAGTATTGTGTTGTTTCAAATTTGTCAACAATCACCTTTTATGGAACCAGAAATGTATTTATGTGCAAATTCGACATATTCATAGGTTATTGTGAATATTGTAAATACAACCGCCATGTTTGTATATGTGGTGACAGCTGGCTTGGCTGAATTAGGAATTGAGAGAAACTAAGCTCAAGATAATAGTTAGTACATTATTATTATGTCATTTGTCACGGATAATTCGAATAAATGTAATGTAAAACAGCAATTACTTCTTTTTCTCCAAAGTAACAATCTATACTTAATTATACAGAAATATAACACAAATTATGTGTACTATCCCTTACTATTGATATTTTGATAATTTATTTTTAAACTATTCACCAGCAACTACTATATGCCGCTTTAACTATGACGATATTAGTAAGTATGAAGAATAAAATTTTATTATAATGCAGATATGTATAGCAATAAGTCTTAGAGAAAATAGCACATAGCCTATTCAATGCAAGATTTAAAGGAGTAATGAATGAAACTGTTTCATAAAGAATTAGTCTGCAGCGTGCTCAGCGGAGAGGTGACGTGGAAAGGCTCTCCACTCTACGTCTGTGTGGCGGAATGGAAACGAAACTAACAACATTTTGTTTGTTTTTATTCAAGTTTAAAATCTACTGAGTTGCAAGTGTCATGTGAACCAAAACACCATATTTATAAAATATATATGTATGTATGTTACAAGTTATATTTTCAAATGGACATAAAAAAGATATTATTTAGTGCTCAAATAGTCGAGATTCATGGATATAAAAAAAATAATTAAAACTCTCTTTTGCAAACAAATTTGCTCACAAACTAACAGGAACTAAAAATTCAAGTATTATCAGTTTTTAATAAAAAAAATTTGTGGGATTTTTTTTTCTACGTCTATAAAATATTTTTCTTTGTACCTCGGAAAATTTACAGTCGGTTAATTCTTGTCTATTATTACTCACAACTTAACTTAGTACTTATAAATTTTTCTATCACGACAGTCAATTGCTAGACATTGCTGTATGAATTTATTGTAGCTATTCTTTTGTTTGTTATACATGTATACACACAGGTAAATTAACGATGAAGACAAACAATATTAAAATTAAAAATTTTAAAATATCTGAAATTTAAACAACTCCAAGCAAAGCGCACACTAGTGAAATCATTAAACTGTAAAAACATTTTGACAGCATCGCGACCAGAAAGTACGTGCTACATCTCGGAGTGTTGTTGTCTCGACACTCATTAATTCTGTCGAAAGCCACAACTTTAACGAAAAAGGCCATCAACTAAAGTGAATCTTTGCTCCCTCTTTTTAGTATTCCGTATAATGTTTGTTTGTTGTTACAATTTTATTTGCAACTTTTATTTATTCTTCGTTACTTTTACTAAAATTTATTACAAGATACTGTGTTTCTTTTGTTTAGCTTACGTAACTCCTGAGCTCACTCTCACTCATCAAAATATATCCTGTAGAATACTGAGAGACTGCAAGTTCTACGTCTGTGTTTGAGACTAAAAAGACATCAATCAGTTTCGGCTTTGTATAATGTTAGTAGCGGGGCCGGTATGAAGTATTGTCGGACCTTTGCAAGAGTACAAAACTCTTTGCTTGCTTCCTTTAGCTCTAGTTTCAATGCACTGAATTAAATCGAGTATCGTGGAAATTTCTATTGTATTCTTATCAATGTATTTCCGATATACATTTTGGAAAGCAATAACCGAAGGCTTTTGGCGGTAAAAAGAAACGTCAGCGTTTTGGTGGCGTTGAATTTATCAAAATTGGCATTGCCCTACGCGGAAACTGCCTGAAGTTTTTCACTCAAACGCTGCACCATGGCTTCTCTCTCAGACGGTACTTGATCCCGACTGGCTCGAGGATATAGCAAATATCTTTCTAATGTCGTCTGCGTATCCAAAGATACAGGGAGTGAGCAGATCGTTATTATGCAAGAAAAAAAGAGTTGCAGAAAAAAGGACTCCTGAGGCATTCCGGCATTTGTTGCTTAACAGCAAATGCGGGAATGCCTCAGAAGTCCTTCTGAAGAACATCCTACATCAAAAACTTAATTTTACCATTTCTTTCCGTGGTGTCGTTCGAGTCCACAAAGGGATCGGTTTTCCAGAGGATGAGCAGCAGTGTCCTTTGCTTACCATAACTTCTTAATGGGATCCTAAACCCGCCCGTAAGCATGGCGATTATGGCATATTCCCTCTTAGATTTTGAAGCAAACAAATCATGCTCTAGTCCCCAGCGGTCGAGCTCTTCCTGGCTAAAGTAGGCCAGGACAACAAAAGCGGGGCAAGGGGTGCTGAGAATTTCCCGGCAGAGTTCTGGCTACCACTACCAGCGACGATTGGCCTAGACAAGACATTGCGGCGGCGATGCGGTCTGCGGACGATAAATTGGATATCATGGGTCATTAATTGTACATATGTTATTGAACTACTCCATATTAAGTTCGTTATTACCTGACATATGGTATCGTGAGAGACTTCAGTAATTTTTATACTATATATGACAATGACATCTATTTGACTAATTTTAAGAAGACAAAAATCAAAAGACAAAATGATTTAGATGGTCTTATCCAGGTAATGAATGGAAGTAAAAAAAGTACTCAAAATAAGTCTTAAATGCCTATGCTCGAATGTTGATACTTATTTAGATATTATTCAAGATCTTCAGATGTAATTAAAAAAATGTTGTTTCTTCACCTATATTTCTTTATCGATATGTTTAAAAATCATTAGTAAAGAAAATTATTTATCTATGCATCATGATCCAGTTTCTAATAACAACTATGATGAAAAACTACTATGCAATTTTAATTAATAACTTACTATTATCTCTATACTCTATTTACCATTTATTTATTTATGTATTTTAGCTTCAAGCCATTCCTTGCGGGGTAGCCAGAGACAACGGAGCGCCAAACGCTACGGTCCTTGCATACCTCTTTCGCCTCGGCCATAGACACCAATTAATGCTTTTTACGTGACCTTCCTCCAGTATCGTAGATACTGTATTTTCAAAGGTCACTCAAGGCCTCCACCTATTTCTCTTACCACTCACTTTTCCTGTATAAATATTTTTTACCATACTTTCATCACTCATTCGTTCGACGTGCCTAAACCTGAGCACGTTCTTCGTCATTCTCATCGTGACATCTTCGCTAGTACCTGCCATTCTGTGGATCTCTTCATTGCGGATTCGGTTAGCTAGGCTGACTCCGCATATTAACTCCGTCCTCCACCTCCTACAGTTTGGAACACGGCGGATATCTTTATTGCGGATTTGGTCAGCTAGACTGACTCTACATATTCTGCGAAGAGATCGCATCTCCACAGCATTCTTCTTTCTTACATACCACAATAAAATTAATATTTGACGCCTGAATTCCGTATTACATTTATTTAACGTAGAAACCAGTAATGAGAGATATAAAACGAACTTCACAAAGTACTGGATCCGTATTTTTATTTTAACTACGTGTTCTCTATAGCTGTAGATTACTGGAGCGTTATTTACCATTTCGTATTACTTTCTCAACCATCCATTACTGACAGGTCCTGTAAATGAGATGGCTTTCACAGACGGTACTAATTTTCACTTTTGGTTTACTAAAATCTTCTTTAATATCTTTAGGTAATAATAAAAAATATTGTTGTAGTGCTGAATAAGTCAAAGATCATAATTAAATTTATATTGATGATATAACGCTGTTATGTAATTATTTTGTTCAATATGTATTCATTGGAGTACAATGTTTAGTATAACACAATGTTACACTTAATAATTCTTACATATAATGATATAAGTCATACAACTCATACACTAATCTTTCCTAACATTAAGAGTATTCAGAGCTACTCGTATATTTAGTATTGATGTGGTCACAGGAAGCTACGGTGTAGGCTTTGTTTGATATAAACTCATAGAGAGTATTTTATCTACCGACGCACTGATGGTCATAGTATAGACTAGTGGACATTATATTAATATTAAATCACTCTTATCACAATATTCCTTCCATCTATATTCTATGCTTGTATTTTTTACAATGAATTATAATAAAAGTACTCAGTGACATTACGGATATATTTAGCACGACCTTATATAATATTATTAAGTGACTGAAAAGATATTTTCAACCAAGTGAAGTAAAGTCTCCTTTATATTTATAGCCCTGTATCGATATAATGTACCATTCATTTAATCTCTATGTAAGGTGTAGTTCGGGTCACAGGGTAGAAGCCTATAAATATGATACACATTTACTTATCTCTACTTGTCACTTGTGACCTTTATGAATTTTATATTGTATAAAGTGTTATTTGTTTTAATATGTCTATATTCTCTATTATCTAATAATTTGCTTTAATGGTCTCATTAAAGCAAATTATTTTAATAATATAAATAAAATTTTCCCAAAAATATAAAAGTCAAGTGGTCATTATTTTAGAAGTCTAAATGAATGAATGCATGAATGAATGGTTAAACTAAGACTATTTTATTATCTCTAACATTTTAATATAACTACATTCTAAATGTTGTGAAATTAATGTGAATAGTGAGTTTATTGTGATAAGTTTGTGTAAATATTAAATATTGAGGAATAGAAGACTTCGAGCTTGTCTTTTATTTTACAAGTAAAAATTGAAACTATATAATGATTTAGAGGTAAATATATTCTATTATTGAATTCATTTTATAAGGTGTTCTTCTGTGAATATTTGTAGATCTTTCTAAAAACAAAATTTCCTAAACAACTTTCCTAACAAGCATAACTGTTAACAATGTATTAACTATATCTTCTGATGTACTGTAGACGTGGTTTAATAAGTAGTGATCCGCACACCGGAGGTGTCATCACTGCACATACTATGTTCTGTAAACTGTGCTCTTAATTATACCTGGTTATTTAGTGTTATTTTGATGTTATGTATAAAAAAATGTGTTCAAAAATAGTGTTATCTGGATGGAGGTGACATGTTTTAGGTTTTTTTATTAAATCTGACCAATGTATTAATATTTTAGAAATCCCACAACCGCAACATTTGTTTGAAATTATCTACAAACACGGGCAATACTTATGCAAATAATAACACAATTATTTGCATTATTATTCGTAAGTAGACAATGATAAAATTAGTATAATATATATATACTAAAGGACAGTAATATAATGTCACACTTATATTAATATTATAATAAAGTATAGAAAGTGTTTTATACAAAATTGGAGATTAATTTTTTCAAGTTCATTTAGAAGCTTTAAAGTATTTTCCGAAAGTGTATATCCCTTTTTAATATACGAGTAAAGTCGGGTTCAACAATTGCTATCAATACGTTATTTATAAGAACTGATAATATCATGATAGGGACACACACGTACATCACACACGTTATTAAATTGATAAACAGATTAACGAATTACTTGAAATGTACTTGATAAAGTGTAACTTCAACCAAATTATTACTTTATTCTATAAAAATATGAATATAGTTTGAAATATGATATTCTTACCTATACTTTTAATCGTAATATTTGACCTAAATAAAAAAACCGTATGTGAAACCAATTTGCAGAAGCGATCAATCGGAATAAATAATTTGTCATTCATTCAACTCTACATCCAGTCCTCTGATACATGTATCAAAATAGATAAATATAACTGTGTTTTCATTTGTAAGGGTTATCTTATTAGTAATATCTACAAAAAAAAAAATCAATTACACTATTCATTTATAAACAAAAGACTAATTAATGTTAATTTAAATGTATTTTTATTAAGTGTCCCAATTTTCTATATGGTACGTTTTTATTTCATATGTTAATTCGTTATAAATATCGAAATAATCAGATAAGATTAATCATAGACTGCCATGTCTATAACATTTTTATTAATATTTAGGTTTTTTGTTGAATAATATGGATAAAAAGTGTATTCTTTTTTAAGTCTTGGGAATTTATATTTAACGAAAGACGAGTTTTTGAGCACATGACAAAAACTGCAGGTAGTATTGACACATCATCGTCAACTGTTGTATTTTTATATTTGTTTACACGATGTTTCAATTCAAAGTACTTAATGCATTCAGTGGGGTTGTTTTGACAGTATAAAATATAGACGTTACCGGAATTATGTGATAGACATTTTCGAGGAATTTTCAATCAAAACAAAGTAGACTGTATATCAGAAGTCCTGATATTACACGTATGTATGTGGTATTCAACAAAACATCCTGAAACGATTGAAAATTAACTACACTTACCAATTCTCAATTCACAAAATAACAACTGAATTAAATTTCTAAGAGCATTAATAATCAAGAAAACAAAGTAGAGCAATAATAATAAAGTAATTGTTAAGGATTGCATCGATAACTAACGATTCGCTGTGAGCGTGTTGCGTTGGAGGTTGTCTTGTCTGACGTTCCGCTAGAATAACAACTGTCAAATCTCTTTTCGATCTATTTCGACAGACGGCCTTCCGTGTGAAAGAGAGAAATAGAGGTGACAATCCAGCATAAGGTATGTGGTAACCATCTCTCAATGACATCTGTGAATATTCTTAAGAAATGTTGCTGTTCTTAAGAAACATGTAGTCAAGTAGTCACAGCTGGGGTCTGCCGCTTTAGTATTAATAATAATAATTCTTATTATAATATAAAGGTAAATAGAATATTATTTAAAATAACCTTAAGGGTAAAAATTCGATCATTATTTCTTTTGAACATATTCTTATGGAATCATATTAATAGTTACATATATATTGCAAATGTTGGCAGTCAAATTGAAAAAAAAACAATGCATATACAATTACTTCATTCAACTTGTTCTTTTTCATTAATTAGTGAGGGGACTGAAGAAATATTGAGTATGCAGGTAATAAATATAAGGTCATTTCATTATACAATGAAATAGGAAAAGAAATCTTACATATTTTCAACACTACTTACAATATTTCTATCAGTATCGAACATTTTCATGTTATTCGATATTCTTTATTCATAGAGGTCTTTATATTTTCACCCCTTGGACCTAGAAAATAGACTGTCTAAAACATAACCAAAATCATTTCAGAAATTCAAAATACACCGCCATACTTGTTCCGCAAATTTGCAAAATTAAACTCACTTGCTGTAAAGCGAGAACATGCATCGCTGGGTATTGCACGTTGTAAGGATATATAAGGATGTGGCTCTTGGATACAAACCAAATATATAATCTTTCAAAGTCAGCGTTTACGGTTAACGTTATTACGTATATAATAACATGAGACAAAGTGGAAAACATAAACATAATCAAGGTAACACTGTTGACGTCAATAGAAGATGGCGAGATAATTTTATTAATTTATTTTACGTCACAGGGGAAGCTATAAAAGGATATGCCGTTCTAAAGCTGACGCTACCCCTCTACAAATATAACTGTGTATTTGCGACGGCAATAAAGCATGGAGGTCATTTGTGATTATGATTTTTAAGAACATGTTTTTAACTTTGTGTATTGCCTTGCTCGTAGCCGTATTCGTAGTAAAATAATTTATTGTACGGCTTATAATATTAAGCCAGATTTCAAAAAAACTTTAAATATTTAATAATGAATGAATTTTTTTGAAAGGATAAGTTAAAAACAATTAATTTATATATATACTAGCAACTTTTTAACAAGAATCTTAAGACCAAGAAGAAAAGCCGGTGCAATTATTTTTTCTTCCGGACTCAGTCGTTATTCTGGATTGCAGAGGTACTAATTAGTCTCAGGGTATATAATAGAGAAATAATAAAAACAGTCACAGAGGTAAAAGTAACGGGATACTTTGTGACCGTTGCAAATATAAAACTATGTTTGTAAAAGGGTAGTATCTGATGTCTGACTTTGTAAAGATTTATTCAAACAAGTAAAGCGTCCTTTATATATCGATAGCCTTATATCGATACAATATGTCATTTATTTAATGTCAATGGAAGGTGAAGTTCAGGTCAATGACTGGAAGCCTATAAATATAGTCCACATTTTTACTTGTCACTTGTGACTTATGAATATTATAGTGTAATGTAAATATAATTCATTTTATTATACACCATTAAGGTACATCGTTTGAAAAATAAAGATAAAACTTTGCTACAATTATTTTTTGTGAATACAGAAATCAATATTTCGTTTAGTTTAGCAGTGCAGTATATATAAGATTAAAAATTAGCAAAGCAAATCGTCTCAACTGTCTAACTACAGTGTATACTTTCAAATTATAACTTTTTAAAAATAATCTTTCCCTAGTTATTTTTTCTAGAAATAACACCAGTCATACCATAGCCAAAAAATCAAGCACTTGTTATATTCATATTTTATTAACTTGATATAACACATATCCTATGTGTGTACACTTTTCATATTTTGACTGTATTAAATAGCTTATTTATTTTTTCTATTTACTATGTAACGAAAGACGAATTTTGCGGCCATTGTCACATTGTCCACTGTTGTGTTTTTTATTTGCAAGGTTTTAGGTGCTTTCAGTCTGATAGTTGTGTAGAAGTTTTAGACATAATAAAATCTAGGCAGTTCCCGAAAATAATTGACAAAAAATGGGCAGGGATATTGTATCATAACAGAACAGACGATACGTTATTTAAAGTTGATTATTTTTGTTGTTCTTCTGTTTTAACGGTTTCCATCCTTTTTTCATACTCAAAAGAGGAAATAGAGTAGACGATCCAGCATAAGGTAAGTGGGAACCGTCACCTAGTGGCATCTGCAAATATTCGTAAGTGTAGAAGTGTTCTTGTTCAGCCGTTCTTGAGGATCATGTAGGCATGAAGTATGAATGGAAGGGAAAAACTTCTAGGCTCTACCGCTGTGGAAAGAATAATCTTAAATACTGTAATAATATGTTATAATACAATTCTGAAGAAAAATAAATCACATATTTCTATAATAAAGTATTATTAGGTTTTTTTTGTAATAATACTCAGTACTTGCACAATGTTTATGTCCGACAACTTGTAACAGAATGATCCGTGAGCAGCTCTTACAACTTATTTATAATAATCAACGCTACAACATTAAGTGAGGGTAAGTTACAATATCATAACCAACATACAGATGGCGCTAATTATGTTTTAAGAATTGCCAATAATTAATGTGAGATTTAATATTATGTTAAATATATTTCGGGTCTAACTCTCAAAATATTATTTAAGATAAATTACAAATTAACATTCTAAAATAAATTGTAGCAGGTGGCGCCACTGTTGTATACTATCTTGATACTACTTTTAGAAATATTAATGGATATTTGACATGCGTTTATATTTATTAAACGATTGATTCTTAAATATAACCTATAATAACTGGCATTATAATATATTAATTAATATACATAAATCTCTTTCTCTCTCTCTCTCTCTTTGACGGGAAAGGAACTGTCGGTTCCTTTCACTTTCATAAGGCTCCATTTAGCATACGTAATGATTATGCCCCTTTCACATATTAATTTATTTACGGAAAGTCATAAACTTCACATTTTCATTTCTAGTTAAAAGGCGGTTCTTCAATTAAAAAGAATCATTCATAAATAACTCACTGTTTTATGAGTTTTTTTAAATCTTTATTTATTAAAAGTCTTTTGATCATTAAATCATGCCAGCTCTGTCATATCTAATATTTACATACAAATAGAATTATTAAAACCAAATTTGTAAATTATCTATTCCTCTACTGAAGTTAGTGATGACAGGATGCCATGAAACATGTCAACATCTACACAATATAATCCAAGACCATTAACTATTGGCTTCCTTAATGTTACATTGCGATTACATTCAAATAATAAATGATAAACGTCCTCCAGCTTCCCTCACATTCCACAGTTAGGGGAGACAGATTTTTTTATTAAAAATAAATAAATGATTAATGGAAGTTGTCGAGAACGCTGTCTGTGCGTCATTTTTGTTAAATATCTATTCATATTAATTATACTGAACCAGGGACGAGGCGGCTGACACTGCAACATTTATAAAAAATCCTTTTTCTTTGATTAAAATTCTTCTTCTTTACATTTCAAAAATTGTAAAATTATTATAAAGTTTTATAATAAGTTCTTTTTACAAATATTTTTATTAGTAACCTAAGTTTTATTATACACTGAAACGTGATTCTCAACTAAACTTGAATTGTATTAGGAACATCTTATCATACATATTTAAAATACTCTTTGATTTTAAATCAATATGAATTGGAGAGAAATTGACTCTAAAAACTTAATGATTAGTCAGTACCAGCTTTTATTTATTCACGTGTCATTTAACTTTAAAAATGATAACGTTGCAGTTAGTAAAGTATTGCTTAGTTAATACTGGAAAAAATCCAACTTAATAACAGTCAAAATAGAACTTCATTCGTTTGAATTTGTCAGGTTTAGTTGCTTCATAGATTTATCAGTCAATACTACATGATTTTGCTGTTATGTTGCCTATGTTTGTATTTTATTAAGATAAAACTATGTTTTAAGATATATCTAGACATACATAAATATGTTATATCTTTAAGTATCTTCAACTTTTGTTGTTAAAGCTGAAGCTTGCTTGAAACTTTAAAAATGCTATTTATCACCTCGGTTGAAAGTTTAACGAATAAAGACAAAGTTTTTATCTCTATAAGTATTAAATGTAAACCGAAGCTATGCTTTTCATGTATAAAGTTATTTTTATTAAACGTTAAGGTAAATAACATATATATTATTATTTATTTAGCTTCACGGCATATCCCTTGCGGGGTAGCCAGAGACGACGGAGCGAAAAACGCTACGGTCCCTGCATACCTCTTTCGCCTCTTCCACAGACATCAACCTCTTCATACATGCCCTCTGTGGGGTCCTCATGCTTTTTACGTGACCTTCCTCCAGTATCATAGATACTGTGTTTTCGAAGGTCACTTGATAACAGATACAGAAATGGACGTCTCTTAACAGTTTACGTATTTGGGGACGGATCTCTCAACGTAAGGAAAAACAGTAATAAAATAAGAACAATAATATCTTAATTAGGAATAATACAAAACAATGTTAATTGCTATTGAATTCGGAGAATAATTAACGAGACATGCCTTATTAAAAAAATCATCCATCAATATATGAAAAGTCAATTAACTCGAGGTATAATTAATATTTTCAAACATTTATGATATCGTGAAAACACCAAACAATCATTGTTCGTATTCTGCATACAATCGTGTATTTGACATGTCTGAGAGAGATTCAAATTGAAAGAAAATAAATGTATAAACAATTACTCTATTCAACTACTTTTTGAATGATTAGTGAGGAAATGAATAAATATTATGTCGGCAGGTAGCTTATTTTATTTAACAATGAAATATCAATAGAATTCTTACATAATTTCAACAATATTTACAAGTATTTACGAAATATATATTTATTTTCAAACCGTGGGTTTAGAAAATAAACAAGATAGTCTTTGTAGCCTCTATAATATAACCTAAGTTATTTCAAAAATTCAAAATACACGTAAGCACCGCCATATTTGTTCTGTTAATTTGCATCGCTTGGTATTGCACGTTTTACATATAAGGAGTTGGCTCTTGGATACAAACCACATATTTAATCTTTCAAACTCAGCGTTTTCGGTTAACGTTATTACGTATATAATAACATGAGACAAAGTGGAAAACATAAACATAATCAAGGTAATACTGTTGACGAAGAAGAAGAAGATGGCGAGATAATTTTATACGATCAAACCTACGTCACAGGGGAAAATAAAAAAAGGATTCGTCGTTCCGTAACTGACGCCACCCTTCTATAAATATAGTGGTGTATTTGCAACGACAATAAAACATCCAGGTATACGGTCATTTGTGATTTTTATTATTTCTGTACCCTGAGACTTATTAGTGTCTCTGCATTCAGAACGTAACGTAACGTCTGAAGTTTGAATTTTAGATAAATCTAGCACCTTGACCTTATTCTTTTTAATAAAGAGTTGCTCATCTATTCACTTTTATTAAGTTTTGATAATAGTTTGCTTAATTCATTGCTTCTAAGATTTATTGATTTTACTTATCCATTTGAGAACATTGAAAATTATAGCTATTGCTAATTAGTCTAATTTCAGTGCGTCCAGTGTGTGGCGTCGTGTTGAATTTCGTAGATTATAAGATATCCAATCAATAACTTTTATGAATCACCTTTTCCATTGCTCTAGCGATAAAATTCTTAAGAAAATAGCACATAGCCTATTCAATGCAAGGTTTAAAGAAATGAATGAAACTGTTTCATAAAGAATTAGTCTGCAGCTCAGCGGAGAGGTGACGTGGAAAGGCTCTCCATCTACGCCTGTGTGGCGGAATGGAAACAAGAGCAGTTTATTAACTTTTATTGAACTGTAAATTCTACTGACCTAATAATTTATTTCTTAAACGTTATAGAAAAAATACATTTATAGAGAAATAAATATAATAATATGTTTTGTTTTATTTAGGCCCTTATGACAAAGGAAAAAATACCTTAATAAGCTGTGATCGAACATTAAGCAGTTTCCGATATATTTTATAATTATGTTATTTTTTTTTAATCGTTAAAAGAAAAACCGTTAGTAAAGTAAAATATTCATCTTTGTGACTCAGTTTCTTATAACAACCATAACAAAATAACCATAAGGCAATCTTAATAAATAACCTTCTAAAAACTATATTAGAAAATATCATCCATCTTCAATATATTGTTTATTCTCGCAAGTGCAGTCAGAGATAGCAATTAGTATCTGTATACATTGATACTGGTAAGACGCTAAGATATCGTTAAAATATATAAGTTTATATATGATTCTAAGCATATGAAAGATGTGTCCTTGTTTTATTATTGTTTAACCTATTACATATTGAAGTTATTATTAAGACGCTCTACTTATATGTATTTTACATAGGAACCAGTAATGAAATATAAAGCGTACTTCACAAAGTCCTGGACCCGTATTTTTATATTAATTACTTGTCCTTTGTAGCTGTAGATTACCAGAGCGTTATTTACCATTTTGCTTTACTTTCTCAACCATTCATTACTGAAAGGAAAATCCTGCTAATGAGATGGTTTTCACAGATAGTCCTACGTTTGATTTCTGGTTTAGTAAAATCTCCTTTAATTTTAAATGTAAAATATTTAAAAATTGTCAAAGGGTTAAAGTTTATAGTTAATGCTAGTAAATCATTAAAGAATTCTCGGTTCCCTTCATTTTTATAAATCTCCATTTGCAATCGTTTTTATTTAATATATTTATATCATAAGGTTTATTGTTCACTATAATACGGTTTTTAAAGTAAGCTTTATTTACATAACAGATATAGCTTATTTGAATTTAAATCAATTTAACAATGAATAGAAATTGACTCTTAAAACTTTTTAGTATACCTGCACCTGTTTATATTTACACATGTATTCATTTTGCTTTAAAATTATACTATTTAGATATAAAAATGTTGCATAGTTAATATTGAAAACTAAAAGGCAACAACAACAAACAAATAATATACTTTACAATTGAAATTCATAACGACTTAATGTCTTGAATTTTCAGAGGTAGTAAGTTTGAGTCTACTATGTTGCTAAATTGTGAAGTGTCCTATGACAATAAACAATATAAAATACATAAAATTATACAAAGAAAGTATAAAACAATATTAAGAATAGTAATTTTTAGTTATAAGTGACATTCTTTTGACCAAAATTGAACTAACATCACGTTCAAAGTCAGATTTAAGGGTTAGTAACCAGTCAATGTAGTGGGAAAGTGCCAACTTTAATAACAATTTAAATAAAGATTCATTTGCTTGAGTTGCTTAATAGTTTTATCAGTGAATACAATATGATTTCGCATGTTGCCCTTATACATACAATATATATGCACATACTAATGTATGTACATGTAATGTGTGGTTAATGCTAATTTTATGGAGGCAATTGGGGATACGCTAACTTAATTGCTAGAGCAACGAGATGGTTTTCCAGAGGACACAGTTTCCAATTCTGCTAGTATTCATATATTTTTATTCTATATTTAGTTAATATTTAAATAAACTTAACATTTTCAAATAAATGGTTTTTTGGATCTTTTGATTTGCTTTCTGTACTACAAAATTAGAAAAATTTGTTAGGATTTGCGCAAAAAGCCTAATAGATGTCGCCTCCATACCAATATATATATATATATATATATATATTTTGAGACTCAAGTCAACAGAAAACGAAAAGTAGGACTGTCTGTGAAAACCATCTGATTAACAGGACCTTTCAGTAATGGACGGTTGAGAAAGTAACACAAAATGGTAAATAACGCTCCGGTAATCTACAGATATAGAGAATATGTAATTAAAATAAAAATACGAGTCCAATACCTGGAAACGTTCACTAGATATCCATCATTACTAGTTCTGTATAAAAAATTCCGTGGTATTCGATGATTTTTTATCTTAAAAATTATTAACTAAAATTGCCTTGTGATTCTTTCATCATAGATGTTATAAAAACTGACTAATGATCGCAGCAGAATATGAAAAGCTAAATATTTTTACTTCACTAGTGGTTTTTGTCTAACGACGAAAACAAATGTTACTCAGGTGTATATTATAAAACTATGTATCTAATGTTCGATCATAGCTAATTAAGGTTTATATTGCGTATCTTTTTCTTCTGTTCATTATCTCATTAAGACGATAAAAAGTTATTGTCTTATTTGTGCAATTTATATTTGTCATTTTCATATCTATTATATAAAAATGAATCGCAAAATGTGTTGGTAAGCGCATAACTCAACAACGCATGGACCAATCTTAACAATTCTTTTTTTAAATGTTCCTTGAAGTCCAAGGATGGCTCTAACGGCGAGAAAAATTTGAATAATTTCCAGGGAAACCCTAAAAAAGCCCTTTTCTTTTTCCTATACAAATATTTTAAATGTAGAATAAATAACTAAATGTAGAGTCAATTTGAACTGTATTGCTATTCAATAAAGTTGATATTAAATTACAAGCACTCATTGTTGTCTAAACAATGTAGGTGTCTTGCTAACGTCAAAGAGTAAATTCGCGCTTTATTGTCGCTGCACAACGTTCAAATTTAATCAAATGAATGTGTACACCCGACCAAATTGAAAAGTCAAAAAAAGTAAATGTAAGATTTGATTGGCCTTGGAATATTCTTTCTTTTGTTTTAGTTTCGGAATGCGACATAAATTGTCATCAGTTTTCACGTCATTGCATCTGTCAAACAAACTGCGTTAAAAAGCGTTTATAATATTTAATAATTAATTTTGATTGTATAAATACCTGTGATTAATAATTATTTCATGTGAATAAATTTAGGTAATTATATACGATATGCCTCCTATAAGACGAAGTAATTTAAGTAGAAGAACCCGAAATGCTACAAACCAAATGAATTACCGATCTTATCATACTGCACATGAACGTGACGACCGAAATGAACGCGAAAGAATTCGTATATCACGAACGCGGGAAGCGAGAGCGAGAGATTCAACTAATAATCGCGAAAGTTTGAATCGAGCTGCTTTCAATTACGATTTGTCAATTGACTACAGTAACCACCAATGTGTTGCTATTGGATCTATGAACTTGGTTTGCTCTTATTGTAAGGCATTGAAATACAAAAATGAAGCAAATGGATTGTGTTGCGCAAATGGGAAAGTGAAATTGATACCATTGGATCCACCACCAGAGCCATTGTACTCATTGGTTTCAGGAATAGAATCAGATTCCATACACTTTTTGTCAAATATTCAACAATATAACAATTGCTTTCAAATGACATCATTTGGGGCAACAAACGTAGTTCGGGAAAATTTCATGCCAACTTTTAAGGTATGTATTATAGCAGTTAATCATTATTATTTTAATGAACAAAATTTCCTGTTAACTAAGTAAATATGTGTCATTAACCTTCAGTTTCCTAAACCCCAAAACATATATTACTTAGTCATTATATTATTTGGTGATTCAGTATTAGCAACACTTTTATTATTTTGAAACACAATATAATTATTTGACGATGGATATTAGTTACAACTAATTATTACATATTGACATACCTAAGCATATCAATTATTATTTGGTGATTCAAATTAAGAGACAGATATACTTTTTAGGAACAAATATTATTTCTATTTGGCAAAAATCATTTTTTTTAATTTACAGATACAAGGCCAAATATATCATAGAGCAGGTTCACTGTTACCAGTGTCAGATAGCAATTACAAATTTCTGCAAATTTATTTCATGGGCAATTCACCACGAGAAATTGATATGCGTTGTTCACATAACAATTCACTAAAGAGGTCTATTGTAGAACAATTACAAACTTTATTTCATGAGTACAATCAATTGGTTATGTTCTTTAAAACTGCACTGGATCGGATGCCATCTGATAATCACAAAATTGTAATCAGAGCTGATAAAACACCTGTTGGCCAACATTCAAGACGTTTTAATGCACCAACTATTGATGAAGTTGCCATCGTTGTAGTTGGAGAAAACTTGGAATCCCGTGATATTGTTTTACATCGTCGGAATGATCAATTACAACGTATAAAGGAAACACACCGCTCATATGACGCACTGCAATATCCCATTATATTTTGGCAAGGTGAAGATGGCTATGATTTTTCAAACAAGATGATAAATCCCATTACAGGTAATAAAAAATATTAGTTTAGCTATGGAGCTATATTATCAGTCACTATATTATTATTTTTTTAATTTTCAATATTATGAAAACAAAAATCTATTTTCAGGTTCCGAAACCAACAAAAAAGTCAGTTCAATGAACTATTATTCCTACCGCCTAATGATTCGTGAAAATGAAGACAATCACATACTCAAATGTCGGCGATTATATCACAAGTATGTTGTAGACATGTATGTTAAAATTGAAACGGAGAGATTAACATTCATCAGGTTGAATCAGACCAAACTCAGATCTGAAGAGTATATTCACCTTCGAGATGCGATTAATACTGATGGAAATGCACAGAATGTTGGTCGGATGACTATTCTTCCAGCAACATACATCGGAAGCCCTCGACATATGCATGAATATGCTCAAGATGCCATGTCATATGTTCGTCATTATGGTACAGCAGATTTGTTCATCACATTTACATGCAATCCACACTGGATAGAAATCAAGCAGGAGTTATTCCCTGGGCAATCACCTATTGATCGTCATGATATTACAGCCAGAGTCTTTAGACAAAAGTTGAAATCTTTGATGGATTTCATTGTGAAACATTATGTGTTTGGAGAGACACGCTGCTGGATGTATTCTGTGGAGTGGCAGAAACGGGGATTGCCACATGCACACATTTTGATTTGGTTAGTTGAAAAGATAAGGTCAAATGAAGTTGATGCAGTAATATCAGCTGAAATTCCTAATGTAGAAGTAGATCCTGGATTGCATGAGGTAGTTACTAAAAACATGATACATGGTCCCTGTAGAACTCTTAATCAAAATTCACCGTGTATGGTGGATGGTAAATGTTCAAAGCGATATCCACGGACATTAATATCTGAAACAATCACTGGTAATGACGGTTATCCTTTGTATCGTCGCCGATCGACAGCAGACAATGGAAGATCAACAATTGTCAAATTAAATCAACAAGATATTGAAATAGATAATCGCTGGATTGTTCCATATTCACCCATTTTATCAAAGACCTTCAAAGCGCACATCAACGTTGAATCTTGCCATTCAGTAAAATCTATTAAATACATTTGCAAATATGTAACCAAAGGGAGTGATATGGCTGTGATTGGTATTAATGCAGAGAATTCCAATGATGAAGTTACCCAATACCAAATGGGTCGCTATGTTAGTAGTAATGAAGCAGTTTGGCGAATATTTTCTTTTCCTATTCATGAAAGACACCCTACTGTTGTTCATTTAGCTGTGCATTTAGAAAATGGACAAAGAGTATATTTTACAGCACAGAACGCAGTAGAAAGAGCTTTACAGCCACCATCTACTACATTAACCAGATTTTTTGAGATATGTCAAAACGATGATTTTGCTCAAACATTGTTATATTCTGAAATGCCAAAATATTATACTTGGAATCAATCCTCAAGAAGATTTATACGACGGAAACAAGGAAAACCAGTTACAGGATACCCAGATATATTTTCTACCGATGCGATTGGTCGAATTTATTCAGTACATCCAAGCAATGATGAATGTTTTTATTTACGACTGCTATTAGTCAATGTACGTGGCCCAACATCGTTCCAACATGTACGAACTGTTAATGGTGATTTGTGTGGATCATATAGAGAAGCTTGCCAACGTTTGCGATTGCTAGACAATGATGCTCATTGGGATCAAACTCTCAATGATGCTGTAATATCATCACAAGCTCATCAAATACGAACATTGTTTTCTATAATCATATTTACCTGCTTTCCATCAAACCCAAAGGATTTGTGGATCAAGTACAAAGATAACTAGATCAAAAGATGAACTTATTCAAAAGGTGTTTCCAGATGTTGCTCAAAATTATAGAAACCATGATTGGTTGAGCGAACGGGCTATATTGGCTGCAAAAAACGTAGATGTAAGTGAATTAAATTTCAAAAGTCAAGAACAAATTACAGACGAATTGAGGATATATAAATCAGTTGATTCGGCTACTAACCAAGATGATGTCGTTAACTATCCGCCTGAATTTTTAAACTCGCTGGATTTACCAGGATTGAAACCTCACAATCTTCAATTAAAGGTTGGATCGGTAGTAATAATGTTGAGAAATATCAACCAACCGCGTCTTTGCAACGGCACACGGTTAGCGATAAAAAATTGTTGAACAACATGATAGAAGCAACTATACTGAAAGGAAAGTATAAAGGAGAAGACGATATTGATACCACGCATCTCAATGATTCCGACTGATGTACCATTTGAATTTAAACGACAATTTCCAGTGCGGCTTGCTTTTGCTATGACCATAAATAAGTCCCAGGGGCAATCATTAGGTGTTTGTGGTATTAATCTAGAAAATCCATGTTTCTCACATGGTCAATTGTATGTTGAATGTTCCCGTGTTGGAAAACCAGATTTGTTTGTATATTCACCAGGTAATCAAACAAAAAACATTGTGTATCATAAAGCACTACAATAAAAATAAAACAGATTTTTGTTAATAATTATGATACACTTGATTTACAATAAAGCGATTACTGAAAATACTTATATACGTTTTATTTCATCATTCTTTATTTCATCGGTTATTAACCCTATGTTAATAATAATAGTAATAAATAATTTATTATCTCTATGTTTTATCATTAAAGCACTCACTTTATAAATATTGGTCACCTTTAGGTTCCCACTATCCCTTTAGATTATTTTTCAATCAGGTTTGAACCTTATGTTCCCCTCTTAGTTTAAAACCCTCTGGCAGACATCCCAGTCGGGGTTTTTAGTGGGTTTTCAAAAGATTGGCCAAAATCCGTGGGACACCCGAGCTGACCTTTTTCCTTTATTTTCCTGAACAGAACCGTCACAATGATGATAGGGCGATGTGTGAGGGTCAGCAGAGTAAAAACATCTTAAGGTCGAAATATAGGTAAACTGCCACATTCGAAATCTCTTTGACAGAACGAAGTCTGCCGAGTTGTATAAAAAATGTTGTATTATAAAAATGTATTTTTTCATTTTTCATGATTTATCTTTTAAAACTTAAATGTTTTGAGTTTAACTTTTATTACATGCATTAGTAAAACCACCAAATATTTTTAATTATGAACATCTTATTAAAATATATATATTATTTAAAATATTAAATGATAAAAAAAATCACAAGAAATCTTAATATATATAAATCACGTGTCACGTTGTTTGTCCGCGATGGACTCCTAAACTACTTAACCGATTTTAATAAATTTACACACCACGTACAGTTTGACCTAACATAAAAGATAGAATAATTTTCAACTCAATTCATAGTCGCAATATTATTTTAATGCAAATTATTTGTTTATTATTTTGCAGTTAGCTCCTAACAATCCTAAAATATGGCGGTATCTGTTGAATGGATTGAGTAATTACGAATGAGGTATCTACCCTACCTACCTCATTCGTAAGTTTAGTGTTTCCAAGTCATTTCCTAAAAACTTTGTAATATACAAATAGTGTTATAAACTTGGATAAAATTTAAAAAATAAATTATTTTATTTTGATTTTTGCTTAATATCGACTGTAATAAAACATTATGGTTTTCATAACAGATGTACTCTGAACGTTACCCCTTAAATAGTTTACTATTATTATTATTATTATTATTACACCTTCACGCCATATCCCTTGCGGGGTAGCCAGAGACGACGGAGCGCCAAACGCTACGGTCTCTGCATACCTCTTTCGCCTCGGCCACAGACATCAACTTCTTCATACATGCCCTCCGGGGGGTCCTCATGCTTTTTACGTGACCTTCCTCCAGTATCGTAGCTACTGTGTTTTCGAAGGTCACTCGAGGCCTCCCCCTGTCTCTCTTACCGCTCACTTTTCCCATATAAATCTTTTTTACCATTCTTTCATCACTCATTCGTTCAACGTGCCCAAACCACCTGAGCACGTTCTTCTTCATTCTCACCGTGACATCTTCGCTAGTACCTGCCATTCTGTGGATCTCTTCATTGCGGATTCGATCAGCTAGACTGACTCCGCATATTCTGCGAAGAGATCGCATCTCCACAGCATTCATCTTTCTTACATTCTTCTTCTGTGTTACCCACGTTTGGCTGCCGTATAACAGCGTCGGTAGCAAAACTGCATTGTGTACAGCCAAACGTGCAGCTATACTGACGTTTTGCCGTCTCAACAATGCAGTCAAAGCACCATTGACTCTGTTACCGACAGCAATACGTCTTTCCACATCCATTTCGTATCTTCCGTCTCTGCTAAACATACTTCCCAAATATACCACTTCATTCACTTGTTCTATTATCTTATCATTCACGTTGATCTTACATTCTGTTCTTTCTTCATTTCTTTCAAATATCAGAACCTTCGTCTTATCTACATTCAGGTTAAGACCATTAATTTCACACCCATCTTTCAGAGTGGTGACCAATGCCTGCAAATTGCATTCTGATGATGCAATGAGCACTGCATCATCTGCATATAGTAAGCAATTGACCTTAAGGTCACCTACTTTCACTCCCATGTCACTATCTTTCACTCCTTGGAGACAACTATCCAAATACAAATTGAACAACCAAGCTGACATAGCGCAACCTTGCTTAACACCCGATTGGATGTCAAACCAGGGCGACATGCCAGCTCCTACTCGCACACAGGCTGAGTGATCTCGGTAAAGAGACCTTACAGCCTGTAGCAAGGGTCCGTTCACATTGTATCGGGGCAGTATCTCCCATAACTTCTTTCTCACAACCCTGTCAAACGCCTTTTCCAAATCCACAAAAGCACAGAAAACCTTTTGGTTTAGGGCCAAAAACTTTTCCGTGATCATGCGGAGGGAAAAGATCTGATCTATACACCCTCTTCCAGGTCTAAAACCTCCTTGTGCCTCCCATAACAGCCTTTCAGATCTCTCTTGCATTCTTCTCGCTAAAATTTTAGCATAAACTTTACCGCCCAAGCTAATCAAACTGATGGCCCTATAGCTTGCACAGTCTATCTGTGAACCTTTGCCTTTATACAAAGGTACGATGACTGCACTTCGCCAATCGTCTGGGACCTCCCCAGATTTCCAGCATAAATTGCATAAAAACCAGAAAAAGTCCCAGACGCGTGGCCCACCATATTTGATCATCTCGGCAGTAACTTCATCTGCTCCCGCAGCCTTACCACATTTCAGACTTCGAATCACGTTCTCTACTTCTTCTAAACTGATTTCACCATCGGCTACATCTTGACTCAGCATTACGCTGGTAGTCAAGACCGAGGCGTCCTCACGTTCATACATCTCCTTATAGAATTCCGCCCACCGCTGCAAAACGTGTGCTTGCTCAGTTAAAATTTCACCGCTTTTCGAAAGCACCCCTTTCATTCTACAGGTTACCGAACAACCCCGGGAACCACTAACTTCTCGCCAGAAAAGCTTCGTGTTTTCCCGGAAGTTGTTCGTCAACCTTTCATCCCTTTCTCTCTCAGAATTTTCACGCTTCATCTTTATAAGTGCTTTCGTTTTGTGCTTTTGCAGCTTGTACGCTCTTTTTCTTATCTCTCTCATACTTTTATCTTTACCAGAGGCTTTATAATCCAGCCATGCTTTCTTCTTTAACTCTACAGCGTCTTTCACTTCATCATCCCACCATTCATCGCGCTTTTTACTAAAACCTCTTTTCCTTTTACCACATACTTCTGTCGCTACTTTCACCATACCATTCCTAAGGCTCTGCCAACATAGTTCAACACTTTCATTTCCAGAATCATAGCTTGCAAGCTTCTTGGAAACCCTCTCTTGATATTCCTCTCTGATCGGTGGATCCTGAAGCTTCCAGCTTCTTATGCGATAATTCGACGCCAAGCTTGGACACGTCGTGCGGCTGCGCCAACCTGCGAACAAACCTCTTATTCTAGCAACGACTAGATAGTGGTCCGTTCCCAGATCAGCACCTCTGAACACTCGCGTGACCATAACTTGACTTCGAATACGCTGGTCCACTAGGAATAAATCAATCATACTTCTTTCTTCCGCTCGCTCCCATGTGTACATGTGAATTTGTTTGTGATCAAACATCGTGTTTGCCACAAACAAATTTTTCTCCTTACAAAATTCCAAAATAAGCTTTCCAGCCTCATTTACCCTCTTATCACCATATTTGCCTAGCACGCTTTCGTAACCGCTTCGCGCGGTTCCAACCCATCCATTCATATCTCCACATACTATCAACTTTTCATTATCTCTGACACTACTTAGAACATCCCTGACATTCTCCCAAAACTCCTCGAGCTCGCTCATTTGAGCTGAGGATACTGGCGCATACATGGCTAACAAGAATACTCTTGTTATCCCCAGCTTAAAGCGAACCCAAAGAAGCCTCGGGTTAATCGCCTTGTATTCTACCATTGCATTAACCATTCGAGAGGACAATAATACGCCTACACCTTGGCAACCTCGCTCACCCTCTGGAACCCCAGCCCAGAAAGCGACCCGGTTGCCAGGCAAATCGGTCGTATCATTGCCTTTTCGCTTGGTCTCAGACACACAAATAACATCCAGATCTTTGTCATCCATCACATCTAATAATTCATTCATCTTCTGTTCCATTCCTCCTCTTACATTCCACGTAGCTATTTGTAGCTCCGTCCTCCACCTTCCGCCGTTCGGAACATGGCGTGTTGGTTGGCGGTTCCCAACGCCGCATTTGTTCATATTATATTACATATTATAAATATACATTTTATTTCAACATACAATTATAGTTTTAATTCTAAATACAAAATTTTAAATAAAAAATACAAAAATATTAATATTTTAAATTATTTACATAAATATATATATATAATAAAGTAAAGTAATAAAGTACTTTTTAAATTACAATAACTAAGTTTATAATATTTTACACATGAACATTTCGGTTTTTATTCTGCAGTTATCATAAAGCTTATCTTCTTGTAACATTCACAATATGAAAAAAATGTTATAAGAAAGTTGTTTTTTACAGTTTATAATTTTATTCATATCAACAAGTACTGATACTAATAACTTCGGTTAGTGATAAACAGATCAGTAATAAAATATTCAGTTTGATCATCATAATCATAATATATATTCTTTTCTTTCTTGTCCAAGGTTTCTTTTTTTTTTGTCCAAGGGAGGCCCTTAGACAAAATATTCAATTTCACTATTTACACTTTAACAACACAATTCAACGTCTCACGGATCACGTCCGGCCCGAGATATGTATTATGTGGAATGACCTATATATAAATAGGTTATAGGTTGACAAGCTCGCGTGTACCAGGTGGTGTCGTCCCCAGTATCATCGCCTGCAAACTTGCTAAAATCAGTCGTCGCGTGGTCGATACCAGGAGTGCAATGAAGTTCGGGAGTTCACATGTACGACGCTCCAGATATATTATTATTTTTTTTTTATTTTTTTTTTTCCATTGATTAATTTAAATAATTTATAAACATTTGACAAAAAAACACGTAAAATATTGTAAATTAAAAATATTAACAAATTTTTTTATTTGACACTTGTCAAATTTATTTATAATTAATTTATTTATTTATATTAATTTATTTATAAATTTACAATGTAATATATCAAAAACAATAGTCACAGCAACGCGTGACCGGGTCTGCTAGTTAAATATAAATGTATTACGCTAAATAGAGCCTTATAAAAGTGAAGGAACCGAGAGCTCTTCAATGATTTACAAATATTAAGTAATTTATTATAAATTGTTTAATAATTGCAAACGTATTTCAAATGTCACTTAATATTTTTAAATGTACACAACATTTTAATTATTTCGTTAGTGTCCTAAAGTTATTAGGTAAAATACTGTTAGTAATATTTGTCTAAGTAACTAAATGTCAAATAAGTAAGAATTTATATAAATAAGTAGATCAGTTTCAAGAAAAGTAACAGTGGCGCCACCTGCTGTAATTTATTTGTTATTAATCTTAAATATTATAAGAAGTAGATGCGAAATGTATTTAACATAATATTTAATCTCTTATTAACTACACTTCATTGTTATTTGATAACATTTTATTTACAATCGACTGTTGTGTGATAAACAATTGTAACTTCCTTTATTAGTCTGTTAAAAGATCTCACTTCAACAATTAATATTTGATTGAGCGAAGCTAGCGAAGCGAACGGAGCGCTCTACTGGAGACTTTTTCACATTCTTTGTCACAAATAGGCTCGAAAACTACTTGACGGAAAATTATGAAATTTTGCAATCAAAAAGACACTCATGATGGTGATGGTTTAAAAAAAAATAATCGCCAAAAAAATGATATCCAACATTGTCCACAACGATGGTCCTCTAACCAACGACGTAAGCAACAAACTAGTAGTATGTATAGACACACAATTGTTAAATTATTATATATACAACTGTCAGTTTTTTCAATAGACATGATATTGTATAAAAACACTTACAGATTACAAAAGTAAATAAATTAGTTAATTAGCAAAGCATTTAAATTAGTACCACGTAAAGTAGGTGAAGCAAATTAAATCAGTCATCTGTTGAATTATAATGGAGTTTAGTGGTTGGATACAACCAGCTGATTGGAAACTGGTTCTCACTAAAAATATATAAAACAGCTATTCTTATTTCAGTGATATAGACCTCAAAAGAGGACACAACATGATTATCCACAACCACCACCCTTATGGCGCATCCAGAAAGCTGCTACACGCAGTTCATTCCAGGGTTCTGCCATGTTTCCAGCACAGTAACGGGTTCGAAACTAGTCTGGTGAATTCCTATTTAATTAACCTGTGTATTTAAGTAACGCTTGTTGATACACAACAAACTAACACACACACTTCTAACAATATCCCGACTAACTCTTAACACGTAACAAACAAGATTGAAAACAGAAACAATTCTACGAGAGTTTTTCAAACCAGTGAGAAACTTATTGTTGTTTACTAATATTGTTACACTAATTAGACTGAATAGAGTATACTAGACTTTAATAACAAGTGTATTAAGTGTCTTAATGGAGTATACACTTAATTAATCACGTGATGATCGTTAGTAAAGTGTTATCTATGGTTGGTAGAAGTCACTATATATACTCGACTCACACGAACTATCAGACAGCTGTCAAAGTGATGACGTCACACCGCTTGTACCTCGGTGTCAAATCAGCTCCTGTACTAGTGACCTCTGACATATATCAAAATAAAATTATCAGCACACTCAATTGTTTTGAGTGACTATTATGAGGAGGTTCAAATACTAATAACTGTTTTATAATGAATAAGTCTTTCCTTTAAGAAAAGTACAAGAAAATTAATAGTTTAATTATTCATAGATTAATGAGATCAATCTTTATTTTATTAGACGGTTTTAATTTTTTTTTTTAAATGTCATTTTGTTGTGGAATAATCGTCAAAAAACTGATATTCCATTGAAGTCAATGGGAAACGATGAGTCATTACTCTGGGTTAGCTTCGCTCAATATGCGAAGAGATTTCGCGAGCGCAGCGAGTCAAAATTTCACCCGAGATTTCACGAGCGCAGCGAGTCAAAATTGAGGGTCTGTTGGCGCCCCAAGTTAATAATTAAATATTATTCATTGCATGTAATCTATAACAAATAACACTCTTATATAATTCTTGAGCCATACCTTTAATATTACACAGACACTTAACTACTTTGATAGACTCTACTTCTGTTTCTTTACTTGTTTCTTTGATCCTTAGTAATTATAAAGTTTCTGTTTCATTCCATGATCAATTACGTACTGGAAGTGTCCTCTATTTATATCTTTTATTGTTATCCGAGCTTGTTCTCTCACGACTTCAGACACACCCAACTGCTGTTTGACAAACGAACGAAACTTTCTTTAATAGTTTGTTGAGACTTTTTACTTATAAGATCTCCAGCAACTATTACATGTGACAATTTACAGGCAACTGTAATATAATATTAAACATCAAATTGGTTTATTCATGTGTTTATAATATCTCTTCTTAACACTTTCACTGCCAGCTCCGTAGCGTGTACGGAGACGCAAGTTTCACCCCGTGTTTCACCCCAGGGCCGTAGCATGTACGGAGCAATTAAAAGTCAATTTTTTATAGTATTTAATTGGCTCAACATTTTTTTTACTATTTTTCCATTTATTTAAATGCCTTTATGCAAACGTTTATATGAAGAATTGAAACAGCACACAGGGCTCAATTTCTGAAAAGCTGGTGGCAGCGAAAGTGTTAAAGTCTATAAAAATAATGTTAAAACTCTATATGAAGGTCTGCAGTCTCATTAGAATGAAGCTGTGATGTAAATGCTTTTGAGAAAATATCCACGAATGAAAATATGATAACACTTGTACTATGTCTATATTCACAATGTATTCCTTTAAAATAATATCAATATTATTATGTATTATAATGTACTATATGTAATGGTGTTATAACAATATTATACTTAGTATGAGTGGTGTCAATATGACCTTAAATGACTAACCTTAGAAGAACTTTATTAATGTTAATAAATTATTACTGATTTCTCGTAAATACACTTTTGTATATCATTTTCAATATTTAATGAGGTGTTTGTTAAAACACTCTTTTACATATTAATTAGTTAACGAGGAGTAATATCTTCCTCCACTTGTACACTTGTAGATAAACACGACTACTGAATGTGAAAGGGTTGGTCATAAATAAACTGTTTTTCAAAGTTTAATAACCCGTCTTTATTAGGTACTAGGGGCGCGAACCGGACCTCGATTTTGACTCGCTGCACTCGCAAAATCCTCGGTACAGTTCGGCAAATTGAGCGTAGCGAGTATCCCATTTTCAATTCAACGTTCAAAGCTGAAACCGACAGTCAAAATATATAGAATAATCCAATATCACATAGCGATTTTTTTTACATTGAAGTCTATGGGACTGTAGTTTTTTTGTGATTATTCCTCAACAACATGAGCTTTTTTATTTCAATTTTGTTTTATAAACCATCGCTATAAATGTGCAAAATTTCATGAAGTTCAGTGAAGCCGTTTTTATGCCAACCCCGGACATGGGACGCAAAGAGTCTCACTTAGAGCGCTCCGCTCGCTTCGCTAAATAATTTACTTTATAACTTATGATATATAATACATTGTAAGTTGTTAGTTATACAGTCCACTACTAACTTTTATATCTGATACTTTAGTTTCCAAAGTCTTGCATACTTAGTACTGAAAAGATTTTAACTTAACACTACAATGTAGATGATATTCCATAATGTATGTTAGAAGAATTAATGTACTTTAAATAATGATATACAAATATTTATATATTGGAGTATATATTTAAAACTTTCTCTAGTAAAGAATGTACTTATCTTTTAATCTCTAGATTGTTGAATATTGCAGTAGTATTACTCTTAATCAGTTAGTTTATTCCTGTATCGTATAACGATCAATTAGTATTAATTGTATACAAATAATGAAAAGACGCTAGAGTATAAGACTGTAATAGGTGTTCTTGTTAACCCTTACGTGTCTTATCTTATATACTTACTGTTTATATACTAAACGCTTATAAACTAAATACTTATATACTCACCACTTACTTACCCATTCCTTATATCCCTATTTTCCTCTTTTTCCATTTGAGTGTTTCTTAAATAAAAAGCAGAACTCTTAAATATTTAAACATCGAAAAACGCTAACGGAATAGCAGTAAAATGATCAACAGCTCGCCCCAAATTAGTTTGGTTTAGTTTTCAGTGAATTGGTTTTTGTCGTGTTTTTCATTGTTAGAGGGACTTTAAAACACTTTGAGATAAAAACAGGATTTTATGTGAATGTTCAATTTTGTAAGAAAATATTTACACCAAATAACTTAACAATATTAAAAATATTACGATGATGAGAGAACATATTCATGAAGTTACTCGAGAGATTCACTTGAACTAACGCTTATATTAGGCAGATTATAATAATAATAATACTTTTCTACTCGTAATGGGTCTATCCTGCACTGCCCATAAAATTTTGCATATTTAATTGTTCTGATCAGAATGTGGGATTTTTGGCGAAAATTGATTGTGATGAAGATATATTGAATAAATAACGTAAGTTGACAAAAGATTCAATCAAGGGCTCTTTTATAAATAAATAATGAAACATTTTTGCTAGAAAATCAATTACTAAACAGGGAAACAAGGTTAGATTAGATGAAAAAATTGGTGAAACATCAATAATATAAATTCAAAGAAAACAAAGCAATCACTCAGACGACACATGAAGTACTTCATCTGTGTGCGAGTGTCAGGTGTCGCTACACGCTCACCTGACAACACCGGAGTAAATAAACACATGTATATATAACACACACACACACACAGTATTATAATTACATAACATTAACAATTAGAGACCAACATTACAGTTAACAATGTATATAAATATTATACTAACTTGAAAACTTTAAACAAATATGTATTGAGTAAGATGTCGTATATACATTATCAGATGTTTACATTTTGATGATAACAAACTATGAATACAGACATCCCTTTGACACGACGAAGATATTGAAGCGAAAGTATTGAGAATTTGCTTTGATAAAATCCTATCAGGAAATACTAACATGTGCAGCTGTTATGAGAGAGAATATTCATGGAATTACTCAAAAGATTATTTTGAATTAAGCTTTTATACATATTAGACAGTCCGATGACATGTCGACTCAATTAATATTTAGTTTAGTCACCGCGATACAATAACAATCTACATATTTAGTGATTAAAGTCTTTGAGATTCAAATCAACGGAAAGTAACGCATGACTTATTTAAATATGAAAGAATTGAATTAATACTGATAAGGTAAATAAAAAGGTGATTTTCGTTAATTAAGTCGTGTGATCTAAATAATACTCGTTTATTATTTATTAATTTATAAGTGGTGTAACATTAAGCGCTGCGTTTAATTTTAAGGTTTAAATTTTGTGTTCTTTTACTAACAAAGGACGTTTGTAACTTCTCCTTTGATCTATTGCATGTTTATTTAAAATATTTGGTAAATTGGTAATACTCATTATTAAGTTATAGTTTTGTAAGTTAGATTATAAAAGTTTGTTTCCCTCACACGTAGAGGTTGTCATCTAGTTGTGAAGTTGAAGAGTGACTTTTAATAAGGAAAAAGTTTCTAGTTTCCATTTTTTGTTGGCCATATTATTGTTGTCAGAGCACGTCTCACAACTCGTTAACTACAAAGGTACCTTCATTAATAAGTTTGTTAAAGTATTTATTACAGTATCTCACATCACCAGTAGTATATGATATTTACGATAGAACTAAGTAGTTAACGTGGTTTTGAACCAGGCAAAGATAATATATGTCATATCTCAAGAGATTTACGAGGCTGCAAATTATAAACAAATAGTTCAGTTGTCAGAGTGATGAGGACGGTATCACAATTCCTAATTCTGTCCGTGTTAATACATTTTTCATTACATATTTCTATTAATTCTCTTAACGATAATAATGATAGCACTCGTTTATTGATGAAATCATTTTAGTTTATTAATTTTGGACATTACTTAAGAGACGAATTCTTATTTTTTATATATATATATATTATATACTTTGGTATGAAAGATGTCTTCGTCCACATATAACTTTTATTTTAATTTCTTTATTTTTTTATTATATATTGATTTCTTAAATAATTAGATCTGTTGAATGAAATGAAGTAGATTGTAGACAAAGACTCTAATAAAAATATTGTAGTAAATTCGAACACTTATTAAAGTTATAATGGTGTATGACAATTTATATTAAATACAAAAGATTTAACAGTCAGTTAGTTAAGTAAATATTATGAAAAAGCCATGAAACAAACTTCAGTCTTATTCTTTTTATAGTTAACACTTGAACTAATATGTTAATATAATATACAATATAATAATTAAAGTGATGTTCTGTTGTTTTCCATTTATCAGTGTTAGTTGAACGCAGAGAGCAGTCAACTAATAACTCCTCTTCAGTCTTCAGTGATCCAATCACAGAGTGACAGCGACTCATTCACCACTCACTTGTATCCTTCACTAACTAACTAGTTCATTGACCTTTGATACTGAGACGTGATTACAAGATTACAGTCTAAGTAACTATATTATTTGAAAATATAATATTTTTTGAAAAACTTGTTATAATCATAATCATGACACACAATGCATTTATTGAGGGCTACGAAGGACATTCTCACTTTAACACTAAACCTACCGACAATTCTTGTATACCTGTTCCTACCGCACGCGGTCAAATTGAACGGTAATTAAAAGTTATTTTAGTATATAACGCAGGTAATAATGGAAATAACTAAAAGTAAAGAATGAAGAAAATATTATATGCATATTATAAGAATTGTCATGTAGTTTGATAACGATACTATAACGTTTAAAAATGTGTAAGTTTTAAAGAAGTTTAAGAACGGTCAATTTGACCGGTACTTGGTAGGTTTAGTGTTAAAAAAAGTCTTCAGACTTTAGACTTGTAATATTTTAAGTGTACATATTTAAATAAAGATAATTATTTATAAATTAAAAATAATAATATAACAATTGAATACGTGTTTATAGATTATAAAGCGTATATTTAAATAAATCTATATTTTATATATTCATTTAACTTGCGTAGATTACTTTACCTGTACGAACTTTGGAACATTCTACAATAACCGATGCCGCGAGAAATAGTAGTATAAACATTATATTACAATATATAAAAACAATAAACCTTAAGATTGCGTAAATCCTTTATATAATGTGCTTCTAACTTTTATAAAGCTCCATTTAGCATACGTAATGATTGTCTGGAACACACTTTCACATGTTAATTTATTTACGATGTGTTATATTCTTTACTTCTTTATTTCTATCAAAAAGATGGTAATTTAAAGGGTTTTTCATAAATAATAGAATATTTTACAAAGATTAATAATCCGTTTGTAGATAGTTTGATATTTTATAAAATATGTTTTTAACATAAGTTATATTTTCATCAAATATTTACTTAATAGAGTTATATTAGAGAATTAAACTGTTTAAGAGTTGAACTTTACTCTAATACTTTCTGTTAAACCTGTACTGTGTTACATTTAAATATAAAAATTATACTAAACGACCTAGTTTGTAAAGTGTTGCATAGTTAATTTTGAAAAGTTTACAACTTAACGCGAAAAGGCAAATATTCTATAAGGTATGTTAAAATAAAAAATAAATAAAAGTCAGCTGGCAACAACTACTCTATACAAGAACAATACACACTGATAATAATATGATTAATATAAAATATTGAATTTTATCAAGGCCGATGATATGACACGACACGACACGACAAGATATATATATATTTGTCTATATACACAAATATATTTGTCGTAGAAATATCGTTCTTTCCATTATTTTTGGCATTATGTGGGCTTTGTTTGGGTATCGTACAAACAAAACTCTATGTAGAAATTATAAGAACACTTTTATTCCGTTTCTATAACACCACAATCATTATAATGTAGATTATAGAAATACGAAGCGAAGAGACAGTTTCGTGTGTTGTCCTGTGAGTGTCTGAACACAAATCAGCTTGTTCGGGGGGAACACGACTCCGTCATGGCGCGTCAAGTCAAATAGTCGTTTAGCGCCTTTCCGTTCGTTGAAAGTTGACTGGATGTGACATATTTATTTAGTGAAAGGTGTAAAGTAACATTTTTTAAAATAAAAAATATTACTTTTTATAAGAAAAATTAATAGACAGTGTAGAAATGGTTGCAATCTCATCATCATGTACTTAACTCTGGATTCGGAAAAATAATGATTGTAAAATATATATAAATAAGATATAGTGTATTTTAACACTAAACCTACCAAGTACCGGTCAAATTGACCGTTCCTAAACTTTTGTAAAACTTACACATTTTTAAACGTTATAATATCGTTATCAAACTACATGACAATTCTTAGAATATGCATATAATATTGTCTTCACTCTTTACTTTCAGTTATTTCCATTATTACCTGCATTATATACTAAAATAACTTTTAATTACCGGTCAATTTGAGCGCGTGCGGCAGGAACAGGTATACAAGAATTGTCGGTAGGTTTAGTGTTAATTACAAAACATTAATAACTAGTGATAAAGATAACATTAACACTGAACATAACTGTCTTTTCTTTCCTAGCTTTAAAACTTTAAACAAATATGTATTGAGTAAGATGTCGTATATACATTATCAGATGTTTACATTTTGAAGATACCAAATTATGAATACAGACATCCCTTTGACACGACGAAGATATTGAAGATGAAGTATTGAGAATTTGATTTGATGAAATTCTATCAGGAAATACTAACATGTGCAGCTGTTATGAGAGTGAGTATTAATGGAATTACACAAGAGATTATTTTGAAATAAGCTTTGATATATATTAGATAGTCCGTTAACATGTCAGCTAAATTAATATTTAGTCTAGTCACTGCGAGATAATAAAAATCTGCATATTTATTGATTAAAGTCTTTGAGATTGAAATCAACGGAAAGTAACGCGTGACTTATTTAAATATGAAAGAATTGAATTAATACTGATAAGGTAAATAAAAAGGTGCTTTTCGTTAATTAAGTCGTGTGATATAAATAATACTCGTTTATTATTTATTAATTTATAAGTGGTGTAACATTAAGGGCTGTATTTAATTTCAAAGATCAAATTTTGTGTACTTTTTCTAACAAAGGACGTTTGTAACTTCTCCTTTGATCTATTGCATGTATATTTAAATATTCGTCAACAAATTGGTAATTGAAATTATTAAGTTATAGTTTTGTAAGTTAGATTATAATAGTTTTTTCCTCACATCTAATTGTCATCTAGTCGCGAAGTTGAAGAGTGACGTAATAAGGAAAAAGTTTCTAGTTTCCACTTTTTGTACTTGGCCATATTATTGTTATCAGAGCACGTCTCACAACTCGTTATCTCAAGAACGGTACCTTCATTAATAAGTATGTTAAAGTATTTATTACAGGATCTCATATTCACAGTAGTATCTGATATTTACAATATAACTAAGTAGTTAACACATAGTTGAGAACCAGGCAAAGATAATATATGTCATATCTCAAGTGATTTACGAGGCTGCAAATTGAAAACCGATAGTTAAGTTAACAGAGTGATGAGGACGGTATCACAATTCCTAATTCTGTCCGTGTTAATACATTTTTCATTTCATAATTCTGTTAATTCTCTTAACGAGTGAGCAGAGATGACGAGATTCAATATCAACATATCAAAATAATTAAATCGGTACAATGGTAATAATGATAGCACTCGTTTATTGATGAAATAATTTTAAATTATTAATTTTGGATACAACGTCTCTTAAGACGGATTCTTATTTTTAATATATATTTTAATATACTTTGGTATGAAAGATGTCTTCGTTCACATATAACGTTTATTTTAATTTCTATAATTTTGTATTATATATTGATTTCACAATGAATAAGATCTGTTGAATGAATTAAAGTAGATTGTATACAAAGACTCTAATAAAAATATTATAGTAAATTCGAACACTTATAAAAGATATAATGGTTAATGAAAATTTATATTAAATAAAAATTATTTGAGTCAGTCAGTTAAGTAAATATTATGAACAAGTCATGAAACAAACTCCAGCCTTACTCTTTTTATAGTTAACACTTGAACTAATATGTTAATATAATATACAATATAATAATTAAAGTGATGTTCTGGTGTTTTCCATTTATCAGTGGTAGTTGCACGCAGAGAGCAGTCAACTAATAACTCCTCTTCAGTCTTCAGTGATCCAATCACAGAGTGACAGCGACTCATCCATCACTCACTTGTGTCCTTCACTAACTAACTAGTTCATTGACCTTTGATACTGGGTTGTGAATACAAGATTATAGTGTCAATAACTATATTATTACAAAATATAATATTTATTTAAAAACTCCTTTCAACAAGGAACATTTTAAAGTAAACATTATATGTTATTATTTATTTCTAATTTTAAATCTTATTCAGAATTTCACACTGAGAATATGGTGTTAAAAGTCATATTTCTATACAATTATAAACAATGGTATATTTGCTAGTTTCCTATAATTATAAGACATATATAATTAGATGATATTTGATATGATACAGATGTCAAACGAGTTGTGAACACGTCGATTCATAGCGACATTGTGACGACTTACATTTAATGTAATGTGGCTACAAAACTTGAGTCGCTAGTACCGAGTTTTATAGCTTCTTTAAGAAGCTTCGTATGGTATATAATGCATTGAAGTTTCACGTTTCTGTTAAATATATGCACAATTTGTGTCTTAATTCGTACATTAAAGAATAATACAAGACTATCGTTAAAAATATATATGCAATACCAGTGTCGCATTATCAGGTAAAGAAATACCAAAGATTTATTTACCTCTCAATTAGTATTATTTAAACAATATCATTTCACATTTCATGTTTTTGAAATTGAATATTTTATTTTTTATTAAGTTGTGTATTTAAATCGTATCAAATAAAGATTTTGTTAAATAAAATATATCTCATACAAAGTACTTACATACTTTTCCCAAATCATATTCAAGCTGCCAGCTCGTTATATGAATGACGTGTCTGCAGCAGACCCTGCACGTGTACGCTCAGTGCGATCGGTTTTGATCGATTCTATTATTAAAATGTTGATCTTGAAAATAGGCTGCGTGGGATTTGGAACTGAAAGTAAATTATGATATTTTGTCAGGATATTGAAATAAAACTACCAACTAACAGGGCTTCAATGTAAGTGATAAATAAATTGTCTTAATATATAAAACACAAAGGCACTCACTCACTGACTCATTCATCGCTCTACAGCCCAAATCGTAATACCTAGAAAGCTGAAATTTAGACACAAGACTCCTGACATATTCAATAGGTACAATAAGAAAGGATTTTGCAAAGGTCCAAACCGTTCCAAAGTTACAGCTAAAAAACTGCAAAAAAATATAACGCGCCTGTTTCATACCTCCTAGGTGGTGTGGAAATTCAAACAAAATGTTTGATCACTTTCGCCGTCCGTCCTACCTGCCTGCTAGTATAAAATATAGCTTATAATATTGGTATGGTTTGAGGATTTTGTCAACATCGTCCTCGTTAAGATAGGGTGGTCACAATGCAATAAAAATAACATATTATGACCGATAAGTTGTGGAGGGATTTTACATAATTAGAGATACATTTCACACATTATTTTTCTCAATTAAATATATTTTCTTTACCTTTGCATACAATTAATTATCTTGTTCATTTAATTAAATAGATGCTATCGTTTTAATTAATCAAGTAGATTCCTGATTCAGACAGATTGAAATCAAACAACTTTAACAAACTCAGATTATTGACAGTTGGTCAGTTAACTTAACTGACTTAACTTTATCTACAAAACTTATGTCATAATTAACATTTAAATATTTTAATTCACTTTAAAATGTTAATGACATGTTAAATCTTATTTCAATAAAAGTATTGAAAGTGATCTTTTCATTTAGTTTATATTTATAATATATTAAAATAACAAAATCATATTTCAGTAATAAATATGATACACACCTAATTGAAAGCTATGAACGACACTTTCACTTTTAAAAATGTCTTCAGACTTTAGCCTTCTAATATTTTAAGTGTACATATTTAAATAAAGAACATCATTTATAAATTAAAAATAATAATAGAACAATTGAATAAATGTTTAAAGATTATAAAGCATAATTAAATAAATCGATATTTTATATATTTATTTAACTCGCGTAGATTACATTACCTGTACGAACTTTGGAATATTTTACAATAACCGATGCTGCGAGAAATAATAATATAGACATTATATTACAATATATAAAAACAATAAACCTAAAGATTACGTAAATCCCTTATATAATATGCTTCTAACTTTGTCTAGTACATAATGTACTTATCACTTTGCTCCTTACCTCGTTGGATATTGCAGTATCACTTATTTACCAGTAAGTTTATTCCTGTATCGTGTAAACTCAATTGGTATTAATTGTTTGAAGTAATAACTACTCAATGTTTGAAATACTTTCTTTTATTTTGAATTAATTCTAATTAGCGTACTTAGTTTATGTGAACTCAATATTATTTCACAACACATTGTCGTTAATTACTGAGGCTTTTATCAGCAATGCATTTCTACTAGAGAACTTTATGTTGTTCTTGTTATGTTTTAAGTATATCTTTATTGTTTACAATAACTATGAGTGTGTGTGTGTTATATTAGTGTGTGTGTCATAAATGTACGCATTGTATTTTGTTAAATCAATCAACATGGCTAAAAAATCAAGTGTTTCTGGAAGAACTATTAAAGTAAATGTTTTTCTGCACTGTCAAGAGTCATGATTGGTTACCACTTCGTCAGTCATCTGAAGGGTTAATACACGAACCGATAGTAAGTTAATATTTTTTATTATATTTCCATCGAGGACCTGAATGTTAGTCTTATATAAGTTTTTAGTAAGGTTTTTTTTTATTTATTGTTAATATTATTAAATATAACATTATTGACATCAATTACAAATAATGATGTAATTGGTAAAACAATTTGATGGTTCTAGTCGTTCGTACATTGGTCATTAAATATATTGAAGTTTGTGAAACAGTGATTACAATAATAATTGAAAAAAAACCCAGCTGAGTTTGTTGTGTGATTCTTCTCAGAGCAGGGCGGATTTGGAACCCTCGTAGCCTTATTTTAAGTTGGAGAGTGTCTTTACAGAAGGGCTTATTATGATTCATACGATAACAAAATAGGCCCTCCTGTCACTTCTATTTAACGTACACAAGTGATCGCTGCTTAATAGCCGTGATCATTTTGCATCTTGCATTAATATGCAAGATGGAAAAGATATTTATTAATAAATAAATAAGTTTGATTAAATTAGTCTTATTTACTATACGATGAAATCAAAAATTAAGTTTACACACCATTTGTAAATAACAGTTCGTTCGTAACAATTTGTGGTTTGATACAATAATAATAATTTGTCAGATTTTTAACTCTGCATCCAGTCATGTGGTACACATGTAACCTTACATTTATATATATTTACTTGATGCTAAAGTTACTCAGTAACGGTCAAAGATAAATTCGACAAAAAGTATAAAAATGAGATAAGATTAATCATCGATCAAAATGTCTATAACATTCTCAGTAATTAGAAAAAAAAATTGTCTTATGTTTATGATATCAAAATATATAAAAGTTAATGTTGTATTGCAGTTGTACGACTTAAATAGAACTTGTATTCTTTTTTAGTATTGTAAGTTAAAACTTAAAACAACCAAATAAAAACTTTTTTCCTTCAAACAAAAAAGATTTTTGGGCGCGTTACCACAATATCGCCCGCTGTTTTGTTTTTGTATTTACTACGTCATTCAATGTTCCAATGTTTAAGTGCTTTCAGTGTGATATGAGCACACAATTATTTGACACAACAAAACCAATCCAGCCTTTGACTACTAAAATTTGACGAGGAAAAAGTAACAAAATAGAATAGATGGATTTTATTTGAAACTTGTTATACTTAAAATAAAGCCTTAGAATTCGAAGTTAATTTAAATAAAACAGACATGTTCAATATATGTGCTGCTTACTTTTTTATTAATTATAGGCATACGATTGACTCAGGTCATAGGTGATGTTATACGTTACGCAAGTTAAAGTTAAGAGTTTATGTGCGGTTAAGTTAAGTGTTTTAAAAGTGGGTTAAATTTAAAAGGTAACTGTTACTATACTGAGCCACTGTTAAGAATATTTAACTTATATTTTTTGCTTTCATTTAATTACATTTATAGATCTACATTCATTTACATATATACATTTTTAGTATTAATTCTATAATTTTCCCAATCTTATTGTTATATCGCTGGAAAATAATGTTAATTTCGTCTCTTAGTATTCATATTTAGATAAGCGTGAGTTTGAAATCACTGAGTTGGGAACATTTAAAAAGGCAATAATATGCCAAGAATATCATAGTCATGAGTGTAGTTATAATGAATATTCGCTAAACCTTCTCTTTACACTGGAGCACAGCAGAGTTCAAAGCCCCTGAGTTAAACTGTATCCAATTAACTTGGTGGACCTTCTAAGAGTAAACAACTGTCACTTCTACTTATTGTATCTTTTATCTATCTATACTGCTATTTATATACATACATATATATAATATATAATATGTATAAAACTGTCATAAATTTTAGTCACAATTTTTATTTCTCTAGAAACGGTTAATTATACCACAGTGTTTACTTTTTTAAGTAATGAAATCTTGTTCATTCTCGTTTATTCTAATATATATATATAATATTATTTATGTGTAAGAGGTATGTTTTATATATGATAATTTATATGCAATCTGCATACTCGTAGATTAAATTGAAAGCATGACATAAAATATATGTATTAATTTAGCGAGATGCGAAACAAAGACATAAGTTCCTCAATCTCACGCGCCACTTAACTTAAAGCCCACTTTGCTTAAGTGCCTCATTGGATAAGGATTTTAGAACCTACGTTACCTGGATAATGATAATAGCGATGCCTTAATGCTGACCTAAATCTTGATCATTGAGATAACATTCTTATAGATTTATATTATAATCTCAACACTTTAAATTAAGAACAATTTTGTAAGTAGGAATGTGTAACTTAGAAACTATAATAATGAATCGAAGTTATTGTATGGATTCAAAAATACTGTTGCCATGACCATTAACTTTGCCTTGCTTTTTTAATTTCCTCAATTCAACACTCAAAATTATTTTTTTAATGATATATAAAATTAAGTTTTATAATTTAGACCGATTATAGTCTTTGAGATTCAAATCAACGGAAAGTAACGCATGACTTATTTAAATACGAAAGAAATTTAAATCCTATAATTTAAAGTATTATATTTCTAGACCGAATGAGTCATAATTATAAATAAAATAATATGTTTTATAACACCAATAACTCTGTGTGATGAATGAGATGGATTGTTATCATTTAATTGATACATAAATTATCACAAATATTATACGTGATATTGACAAAATACACTGTTCATAATTAGCAACTATGAAGCCATCATTTAATTGCACAAATTTAATTGATGACAAATATAAAAAATATAAGAAATATATAAAAATCAGCTTCGTTTGAAAAAAAAAAGTTTAATTTTTTTATACGTTCTTGACTCAGAACTTTAAAAGTATACAAACAGAAGCTTGTTAACCGCACAGCGAGACACTTTGTAATATAGTTACGTCAGTGCTGGATCCTTAGTAAGAAGAAAGTTCCTTGTCTCATCTCGTGACCAACTGCAGATAAAGGACGAGCCACCTTTAATATAAAGTTATACACTTTATTGTTATTGAAGCACTTTCTCATAACTTTAGATACAAACAAACTATTAAATGGACTAAACTTATGATACTTTATTTTGTGAGTTCTAACATAGCTACAATAATAATAATAGTACGAGTATTCCTGGATGTGTCGGTTTAATTATAAAAAGCTTCAAAGCGTTCGTTCAAAAGTGCTGAATGGTTAGTTGAACTATAAAAGCAAAGTTTTCAAAACAGACAAATGATACTCTGTTATAACTTGTGTTGTAATATTTTAATTCACTTTACACAGTGTCAGACCCCGGTGAGTGAACACTTACAGATGAGGTCAACCTTTGACCTCTCATTCGAATAAACCTTTACTACAGCATCTAGTTGTTATGTGTCCAGTAAAAAGGACTCGATGTTCAAACCAATGCAAAAGTCTGAATGATGAGTGTTTATATTTAGATTGTTTACTTTTATTTTTACCAGAAAGCATATTTAGATTATAGTACCTAAATAGACACCTTTAATTTTTCAATAATTAAATATGTATCCATATGCACAAGACATGAACCTGCAACCTCTGGGACACTGTCCCCATTGCTTTGCTAGCTAAGCTACCATGTCATTGGCCTTCTTGATTAATTGATCTTTGTGTACAATGTATATACACACAATAGGCTTCTTTAGAAACACATATGTTTTTTAATTTGCATATTACTCAAACTACTACTCGGTTAGTATGCGACAGTAAACATACACAATATTTATTCCCTATAATTCTTTTACGTACACGTACCAAGTAGTCCTTGTGATGGTAACATTTAAAACCCTCCCATAAATAATACGAGTCTATTACTAAAGTATATATATTCAATAGCAGTGTCACATTGTCAGGTAAAAGTTCTTTATCTCTCAGTTTGAAATTATTTGAAATGATATCATTTCACATTCACTGTTCACCGACGCTGTCGGCTCGTTGTGCCAATTACGTGTCTGGAGCAAATACCACAAGTGCAGGCTCAGTGATGTCGACTTTGATCGAATTTACTCTTTAAATTTTAATCTTATAAATATGTCGCTTGGATGATGAAGTTAAAATGTAAATAATATATCCATACACCCATATTGTTTCCAAACTAGAAGTTACGTAGCAGCGTCTAAGAGATTCGTTGATATGTAATCACCTAAACCAGATTGGAGTAATGTGGTGGGTTTATCTCTCCGCTCGTTCCACAACTGTCAAGAAGGCCTATGGGTAGTAGTGGTACGTGTGTAGAATGGTAGTTTACTAATACTGGAATTCTTTTTACATTGCTTTGAGAGAATTTTGTCAGTATCACTACATTGTTATATTACTAAATTGCACCAATGATGAGCGGATTCTTATATATTTTCTTAGACAAATACTAAACTAAAAAACTTAAATCCTCTAACTAAAAGACTAATGAAAGTATAAGTTATTTGCGGTGTAGGCTTTATAACTTCTTATACAGGTCACAGCAAAATAAAACCTAAGACTGCTTTGAATGTATGTTCTCTACTAAATGTGTGTGTAAGGTACGATACAAACAGTGACGTAAGACTTCACGTAGCGACGGAGACTGATTACTTTACGAGTTCATATGAGACAGTTTTGTTCAAGGACTTTCAGTTTTGTTACTTGTAGGAGGTATTTACTTGAGATGTTAATATTGTATGTTCAAATCAATAAAGTATTAATGAAAAACCGTAATTACATTGTGCTTTTTTGAACATTTATTGATGACATTGTTTTTTCTGTACTCTTTAATACACTTCAGTGATATCAGTGAATGTACTATGTATGTTTTACAACACAAAGCACTTAACTCTAATGTAAAACTCATTTTTTTTATCTCAGTATTTCGTGCTCAGAGTCGCTTCACAACTACTCATTTGAAGTTACGAGTATTTGACATCGCTGTATTACAGCAGTTTGAGGCTTCATTTGTTGATTTTAAAGAACTGATAATTGGAATCATATGCAATATATTCTGAGAAATATGTATTTTTATTTTATAGATCTCTAAAAAAAAATATTTGGATAAAAGGTTTATTAAAGGTTTTTACTCAAGAAATAGCAGAAAAGGAATTTTCTGTCTAATAATTTTGGTACAAATAATATATACAAAAAAATGTTCTCCCACAAGTTAGAGTAAAAGTTACAAATGTAATAATTATGCTGGAAACTTCCTCGTGTGCCCGTCCGCTACCAATGTTGTCCGGATTGGTCCGGCGGGATTGGGAGCAGTACGGGCCGGTGCTCCCTGGGGGACGGTTAATGCGATCTTTCGGGATCGCGTTAGCCGTCTGCTAATGTCCAGCGCGGGGTTTTTTTTTTTTTTTTTTTTTTTTTTTTAAGACCATAGCCATTTGTCCATGCCTTTCATTGTGATTTTAAACAATTTTATTACGATTTTAAATGCGATGGTAACTTCGCAGGAAATTGTACACCTGCACAAGTTTTCGAAAGCTATTTTAGAAATTGATAATAATAATAAATAAAGTAAATAGTAGTAATAGTAGTAAGCTAGGTTATTAAGTTCACTAGATTTTTCATAGCCTCGGAGTCACGGTGAGAAATTGCCATCTTGAGGTTGTACTCTACAAGAGTTCTATCGGAGGTATCGCCGGCCCGCCTAATGAATCTCACAATGGCGTCTTCGTCGATATCCGTGTAGTACGTAGAACTTCTTGTGTGCCTAGATAAAGCCACCACTGCGTGTGGGACACTTGTCAGGTACGATTTTGGTTTGGATTTCGTTTGGATGATTATTACCGACTCGTATGTTAATCCCTGAGCTTCATTGATAGTGAGGATGCGCGAGTTTTCCCCTTTTCCGTACCCTAGGTTTGTAAGGTCCGCTTTTTCAGTCTGTGTGTGGACCAGGTACAGGGTATTAGGAAAGTCAGCTTCGATGGTAGCACCCGTAAACCTGACTGTTCTCAGAGAGTGAGTCAATGAATGGGCTGAGTATATGCCGTTGTATACCTCGTTTAGAGCATAGCTTACGTCCAGGGGACATCGGTAGGTTCTTAAGAGCTCTTGACTGATAGACGTCACGAGGTATGGGCTATTATATTTCATATGGAACAGATTTAGCCGGTCTATATAAGGAATCTGGTTTGTGTCTCCGATTAGTGTGACTGCTTTGGCCTCTGTTAGTCGGGCCGCCATAACGATCGCTCCGAAATGGTTCATCAAGGCCTCGTCAACGATAAGTCGTTCAGGCTTTTCTTTGACGCCATTTATTAATATTGAAGCGATCGTTCGGACTTTGGTCTTCCCGTCCTTTGGACAACTGAGGGCAAGTTTATTCCTGAGCTCTAATGCTGCCTCAGTCGTCGTTGTTGCTATCAAGTCACTTTCAAATACGAAGTTGTTTACTACCCAAGTCGATTTTCCACATCCAGGAACGCCGTTGACCCAGTGGAAAATTGGTGCTTCCCAGTCTTCCCAGGGTCTTGCTGAATTCTCTACGGCTGTAGCCATTTGGAGGATGTTATCTTCCAGCCAGACCTCTGTGCAGCGGGCTACTACAAGTATTGAGTCTTCAGCGGGTGTTAAATACTTGGGCGGTCCAGTTACTCCTTTGGGGGTTTCAGCTATTTTAACGAATCCATTTTTAACGCTGTAAGCCGCCATGTGGGGAATTTTAGGTGTTTTACCCCGTACATATTCAGATGTAGTGTTGTTGAAAATGGCGGCTTTCTCTTCCTTGAGTAATACTTTAAGAAGACCTTCGTTTTCGAGTTCGAAGGTCCGCCTGATCTTTTCACAGATCGCAAGGTTAGTTTTGATGGTTTCCCTTATAGATGCTGTGTACTCAAGAAACGCGTTTCGCATATGTTCGTTGGCACCACTGGCGGATGGTAAATCGGGTGCACTTGTTTGTCCCATGTCGGCTCTAGTTCTGTTCTTTTTATGATATTTTTGCTTCGGTTTTAGCATTGTAATCATCTTATTAAATCCTTTCTTAGTTATCTTATCTTGCAACGTTATAACTGATCTAATATTGTCACGATATAACAATGGTAAATATTGTCAATGAAAATTTCACACGTTTCTGTATTTAAAATCTGAGAACTACGAATGTGGAACGAGGTAATAGTATGACCTTTATAATTCTTGTTACATTATATTATACAGTAAATGGAACATTAGACTTACATAGATAAAGCTTTACTATTTTTTATTAATTTTCTTATAATTTATATTATACATTATACATTTAGATATCGTGTATAATGTCGGTTGACTAGTAGAGAGTGCGTTGTCATGTCCGCCATGTTAGGTTTCTTGTTGTGCAATTTATTCAATATTTATAGATGATAATTAAAAGTGTTTGTTTTGTCAAGAGACTTAAAATAAGTCTAAGAAGGAAGCTATGCCTTGACCTGTGCCTTTTCATTGCAGCAGACTTTAAGAAGAAATAGGTTAACTATTGTAGTTCACTTAACTGCCGAGGGACATAAGTATAGTATAGAAATAACATAAACATTGTACGATTATTTGAAATAGAACTTAGATGTTGACTTTTGACTTTGTAACAATGCTTTTTGAGCTAAGTAAAGCGTGACGTCATAGTCTGTATACTGCCCTTTATCAACATCATGTTTAGTTCATTTAAGTTCTATGGCATATTGAGAGGCTAGAGGGTTAAAATATGTACAATTCATTATTTTGGAACACTTAGTTTTTACATAAGACACAATTTTTTTTTGACAGAACAGCGCCAATCCAGTTTCAGCCTTTGACTACTAAAATTTGTAGAGGAAAAAGTATCAAAACAGAATAGATGGATGTTATTTGAAACTTGTTATACTTAAAATAAAGCTTAAGAATTCGAAGTTAATTTAAATAAATCAGACATGTATTGATGATGCTTACTTTTTTATTAATTATAGGCATACGATTGACTCAGGTCATAGGTGATGAAGTATTTCCCTAGAAGATGCTGGTTTATTCTTATTTTAAAAGTGGGGTAAATTTAAAAGGTAATTGTTACTATTCTGAGCCACTGATAAGAATATTTAACTTATATATTTTCCTTACATTTATAGATCTACATTCATTTACATATATACATTTTTAGTATTAATTTTATAATTTTCCCTATCTTATTGTTATATCGCTGGAAAATAATGTTAATTTCGTCTCTTAGTATTCATATTTAGATAAGCGTGAGTTGGAAATCTCTGAGTTGGGAACATTTAAAAAGGCAATAATATGCCAAGAATATCATAGTCATGAGTGTAGTTATAATGAATATTCGCTACACCTCCTCTTTACACTGGAGCACAGCAGAGTTCAAACCCCCTGAGTTAAACTGTATCCAATTAACTTGGTGGACCTTCTAAAAGTAAACAACTGCTGCCGCTCGCTACTTATTGTATCTTTTATCTATCTATACTGCTATTTATACATACATATATATAATATGTATAAAACTGTCATTAATTTTAGTCACATTTTTTATTTCTCTAGAAACGGTTAATTATACCACAGTGTTTACTTTTTTAAGTAATGAAATCTTGTTCATTCTCGTTTATTCTAATATAAATATATAATATTATTTATGTGTAAGAGGTATGTTTTATATATGATAATTTATATGCAATCTGCATACTCGTAGATTGAATTGAAAGCATGATATAAAATATATGTATTAATTTAGGGAAACAAAGACATAAGTTCCTCAATCTCACGCACCACTAAATTTAAAGTCCACTTTGCTTAAGTGCCTCATTGGATAAGGATTTTAGAACCTACGTTACCTATATAATGATAATAGCGATGCCTTAGTGCTGACCCACATCTTGATCATTGAGATTACATTGTTATATATTTACATTACAATCTCAACACTTTAAATGAATAACAATTTTGTAAGTAGGAAGGGGTCAGAAGGTTAGAAACTATACTTGTGAAGCGAAGTTATTGTATAGATTGAAAAATACTGTCGCCATGACCGTTAGCTTTGCCTTGCTTTTTTACTCAACTCATTCAACACTCAACATTTTTATTTTTAATGAAATATAATATTAAATAATGTTCTTTATTTTGACTCATAATAATGACTTTCAGACAATTGAAGTTTATAAAAGATACCTTGATTATAAACTATTAGGAAGACTTCGTTTATATTTAACTTGTTAATTTTATTATTACCAGAGAACTTTAGATTATAGACCTCGTAGGACCCCATTATCTCCCCGATACACTAAATGGCGAAAATTACCTGGAATTTTTTATCAATGACTTTCCGGAATTAATGAGCCACCTGCCGATTTTTGAAAATGACCGGGAAATCATATTTCAGAATGACGGCTGCCCGGCACACTACCGAAACATTGTACGCGAGTATTTAGATGACTGCTTCCCCAATTCATGGATCGAGAGGCGTGGCCTAATTGAATGGCCCGCACGTTCCCCAGACCTAACACCGCTCGATTTTTATGTCTGGGAACGTGCTAAAGAGTTGGTGTATGAGGTCGAAATCACAACAAAAGAAGAATTGATGGCAAGAATTAACGACGCATTTGCAAAAATTTAACAGAAATGAGTCTAAACACCACCACAAAAGAAATATGTCGTAGATGCCGTGCGTGTATTCCTAACAGAGGAGCTGTATTTGAACAGGTTTTGAAATAAAAATAATTTTGATTAATTTCTGTTGTTTGAATTTTTGTTGGTACCTCATTTATTGAACAAGCCGATAAGTATTATAGCATTTTTTTATGTCATTGTAATAAGTGATAAATGGAGAACTTTTTTAATTGAACTTAGATGTCAAGCTTAAACTTATTTTTTCACTTTATGAGTTCTACATAAGTTAGGTAGTTCAGATTGTATCTAATTTTGCTTTTCGTGGCTTAAGCATGCATTTAACACTAAAATTACATGAAAACATCCGGTCCTCATATATTTTAATTAAACAGAATATGAATATTTTTTAACATATTTAATTCCCAAAGCTGACGCTAAAAGTATAAAGCCGACCGACAAAAAACCGTACATTTCCGACGAAATGAACTCATAAATCCGCTTCCCTAATTTTAGTATATTAAAATTGTGCACCAAACCCATCGTGATAATTTAAATACGTTAATTTAAGTCACCGCATCTAAGGAACAAAGTAAAAAAATTCAAAGCGAACCCAGGTCGCTGCGGATTAAGGGTACTCAGGGATGGGATGTGATCGAGTCATTGTATCCTGGATATAATGGACAATGCACTATAAACTAGACTAGACTTTTACAAGAACATAAAATGAATTATTCATTAAAAAAGATTATAGATGGCTCTGGTGTTGTTGTATCATGAATATCATACAATGTATTAATTCAATCTAAAGTAAATAAGTTTTTTGTCAGTAAAAGTACTGTGACAGCTCCCAAATCGTTTACACAAATGGAATGCAATCAAATCTTGCACTCGCTACTGATTTGATGGCTGAGTTTTGTATCAATACTTTAACATTTCGAATTCAACTAGATTTTTAGGATAAAATAAAATTTCAATATATTTAATTTTGAGCATCAATTCATTTCAAACACTTTTAATCGCATTGATATAAAAGATTGAGCACTTTTTTACGTCAATTAAGTTATTTACTAACATATATATATATATATATATATATATATATAATATATGTGAGTGTGCAATATCCTTTAAATAATATCATTTCATGAACTAATTCAGTAAAACGCTAGGTGGTGCGGAAAAGTATATATGCGGTAACATTAACCACAAGTTTGCTTTTGCTTCAAGCGTGCATTACCGTTATTTTATATGACTACATGAGTAGGTTTTATGAAATGGAAAAAAATATTTACGTTTTATAAACCGTTTAGCGATCGTTTAAATTTATTTAAGTTGTTTATGACAAAGTTACAATTATAATGTATTTTATAGTTATTTATTCTTCTATTATACATATGCGGTCGTCTATCAATGTTATATGGAAGACTAGTTTTTTCTGCGGCTCCGCTCGCTCTAAGTTCGATATTGGTTGGTAAGTTATAACTTTATCCTTTTAGTATATGCTAGTTTTTATCAAGATTATTGAGTTGTAAAAAGACATACAGACATACAGATATAAGACTCTTGTTTATAAACATACAGTATTATAGATTTATACAGTATATTTGATAGATATTAGTATTTTGTATGTGTTAAAATATTAAAAGTATAGTATAACAATACTATACTATAATAAATACTTCGCCATTAACGCGATTAAAACTGCTAAGCTTTTAACTTTTATATTTAATTCTGGTTTATGAAAGATAAAAGATAAGATGACAACTTTATCAAGAAATGTGATTGTTATCAATAAGGTCATCGACCAATCAGGAAGGTTAACATGGAATTGATATCAAATTATTATTACTCTCGAAAAACCGGATATTCGCAGTGTTGTTCTAATAAAGTACAAAAGAAAATAAAGTATTCAATTCCTTGAATATCTTACAGCTTGTGTTTTCAGTTTACATTAAATATTAAATAGAAGCCTGCTCTGTACTTTGCTAAAGTGAAAATGGAAATTGTATGAAAAGTTACACAGGGCGATCTTTGCTGAAATAAATGTATATTGAACTTACTTAAGAATCATGCAATCCTTGGTAGAAAATCACCATCTTGAAAATTTCTCGTCTATTTTAAGGTTTTTTTTGCATTTTGAAAAGGATTTATCTATAAATTACATATCAATGAAGTTAAAGTATCTGTTTGCAAATCTAAACTTATAGCGTTTCACTAAATGCATATGAAAATATATACGGTACATACATCAATAAATTATTAATCTTGTTTGTCTGTCTGTTTGTTTCAGCTAATCTTTGAAACGGCTGGACAGATTTTAACAAGATTTTCACTGGTGGATGATACCTGATGCTTAGGAGTACCTTAGTCTAAGTGACTTTAATTTTAATAACATATTTCACCCTAACTAGTTTACAATATAACAAAAAGAAACTGATAAAAACAATAAAATAATCTTTCTATCAAATATCCCTTATAGCAGATACGTATAAAATTTCAAAGAAAAATATAATACCATATTATATTCAGAGACAGTGCTTTGAGCATTAACATTATCAAACAGAGCTTCCACATCAGAAATACAACTTCAAATATTCAATGTTAGCTAACCTTTACGAGATCCATTACCTTTAAAACTATTTGTAGTTTCCGCAGCAATAACGGATTGAAATTTATGCATACTTGTAATTAACAAGAATGTCTAACGTAACTGAAACCGACGTCAAAATTATGAACTTCTCATTGCTTTGATGTGTTGTAAAAGATTAATAATTTAGTAAACAAAAGTAAGATGTATTACATCGCAAATATATTAATATAAGAAACATATTTGTATGATGGGTTCAAATATTGAATTGAATGTATATTGTGAAACAGTTATTAGAAGTAAGGTATTTGATTTGAAGATCATTAAGCAGTCACATCGAATGCAAATGTTATTCATTGACTCTCTGACTATCTTACTTTATTAATTTGAGACTAGTTATGGTGTCTGATCCTGTGTTATATTTAAATTGAAACAATAAAACAAACATTAAATATAATTTGAGATGTTCTCAGTTTTATGTTTGAAATGTTGTCAGTCTGTCTGGTTTGTTAATTAACTTCGCGTTTTAATTCCCGGCAAAGCAAAACTTACTAAATCTGCCAGACTATCACAGTCCCTAAATGAGGTCGACAGACTTCTTTTTGTTGGCTAGGATTATTTCCCTTCGCCAGCCACCTCAAACCGCCCATTGTTTTGTGGGGATTCACCTGCTTTAACTACTTCTTTGACCGAAAATACCTTCGAGGATTATAAAAGCGGGCCAAAAATGCTGTAGATTTTTAAAAATGGTCAGTACTTTGACAAGTAATTAACGGAATTCACGCTTACCCTTATTTTAAAGACCTGCTTTGCATTAATTTGTTCCAGAAATTGATTAAATAAATAATATTGTCACTTGGCAGGGTGACTTATACTGCAAAAAACAGCATGTTACCGGCGAGTGCTGTAAGAGCTGCCAGCGTAAGGAGGGCGGAGCGGCTGGCTGCCATGTCAGCGGGGCATGCCGCGGGCTGCACGAGGCGTCATCGCCGCATGCCGTCGCACGGCACCACGCCGCTACCGGAACCTATAACATAGGAGTGGTATTTTAGTATTCATTATTATAAATTAATTCTGTACATTCTCCAGCGTATAACTCCCTAGCCATCACTCGGAACATCGGTGATAAAGAAAGGATCTAATAATACTTGTTTCATCACCTCAAGGAGGTATAAAAGTATCAATTTTATTACATAATATAATTTTCTGTCAAGCCGAGATCTTGTAGAACATATTTTCTATTGTAAATAGATATCACAGACAAGAGAAGACTGTTTTGTTTTGTTTTTATGAATTGCATTGTGTATTCGTATTTCTAATATAATATATAAAATAATATTATAAATTAGAAAAGACGAGCAGTGAAGGAATAATATTTATATGGTTATATAATATCTAATTTTCATGGAGATTTCATATTCTGTTTAGGAAATATCTTACGGTCAGTACGTATACCACTATGCGGTTTAATAGCAATGCCATCATGACTCAAGATTAATTAATTAACTTTCTCTCATCATAGTCCATAAGATACAAGATCCCTCAGCAAATAGATCTTATGTATACATAAAATATTTTAAATATTGTAGCATTAATTTAATTAAAGTTATTTTTTTATTCTGAAATTCATTGTATTTTTATCGCAAATATCATAGTGTTCTCTCCAACAATAAAGAATTTCCGGTCGAGATAAGTCATCCTATAAATTTGTTGCCATGTATATTTGTATATATATATATATTTATAAGCGATTTATTACTCACTGACTCATCACGAAATCTCTTAAATTATCTGTCCGATTAACTTAAAATTTTACATAGTTACTTCTTTTGTGACGTAGACGTCCACTAAGGACGGATTTTACGGAATTCCAACCCCAACGGATTCAACTTTTTAAATTTCTCCAAGTTTAAAAAATGTAGGATTTATACACTTAATGCGGGGGTGAGAGTTACTATAGCAACGGTTACCATGGCGACGGTTACGATGACAACGGATAATATGTCAAATGTTACCATTAGTTCACATCCAGATTATAGTTTGCCCAGCGAAGCGGGAGGGAATAAGCTAGTAAGTAAATAAATGACATAACTTTAAAGTGATAAACCTTGTACAATACGATAAGTTAATTTATATTATTTTATCCTTATCTTCGCTCTAAATATTTGTCAATTGAATGAGACAGATGGTTCGCGTATCTCTTCTAACAGTGGATCATGTTTGCTCACCTCATTCAATTTATCACTGGCACGTGTTTCGAAACTTCGGATTACATTTCATTTTAACTACGGTTTAATTTCGGAGTGATATACGAACTTTGACTAGAAAATGGGAATCTGCATAACTATGTATATTGTCTTATATGGTATAATCTTCAGGTTTCATATTTCATAATTGGCGATTGCGGTTAATATCAACTAACGTGTGAAATTAATAACAACATTATTAAGTTTATATTTGAAAGTGAAGAAAGATTATATAAACAGTACATTTAGATCCTAAACCTATATAAATAATAACTGATCGTTATCTGTAAATATTATTTTATGCAGGTGGAGTCGCGATCAAAAATTAGCAGCAAATAAATCAATACGAACTCAAATTAAATAAGTAATCCATTTCTCTATTTGAGCTTTTAGCACGTACAATGATAATTTATAGCCTTAATCAAATCAAAGGCACATCACTTACACATGATCTCGATGGCTGTCAGTTAGATTAGAGAGAGCGTCACGATTTGAAAGAGGCTTTTAATTTAATGATGCAGTGCGCCTTTAGAACCCTCTACGTCAGACTGATGGTGAAGTTTTTCTTTAATTAAAAACACGAGATTTTGTCGGAATTCCTTCACTTTAGCGAGAGTTTTTCACTCAATTTAAAATCTAGACGTTTATATATTGAAAATTTTAAAAATGTATAAAAATACTGGAATGCAGGAAGGACTCCAACGTAGAAGAATTACAAATTTTATAGGAGCCTTGTGTAAGTTATACATGTTCAATTTTTCATGTTCGATACTTAAGTTCAGTAATATTTAGATATACTGAATATATTTTAACTATAACATAGTGGTAAATTCGACAAATGTTAGTATAGTATTTGATACTCTTAGTGAGCAGTAATTGAATATCGTCTATGCACAAGCATTCTGAGTAGAGATCGAACTAAGCGAATTAACGTTACGTGGAAGCGATTATCGTTGCTGCTTTATTGAATCTTATGCTTGATAAACTTATTTGTAACTAATATAATGTAATACAGTCTAACCCTAATATAACGAACTTTAATATAACGATTTTAAATATTTTAAAAAAAAAATCCAAAGACCTACCCACAAGGGTTAATGCAAAATATATGTATAATTTACGAAAATGATTTTCAAAAATGTTATAAAGATTTTTAAACAATAGCAAAATATGGTATGGGCATGTCATAAGGAGAGATGAAAGACATGTGACCAAAAGAGTTCTGGGTATCGTAGTATGGATGGAAAGGTAGAAGAGAGCTGAAGAAAAGATGGATGGAAGGAAGACGATATGAAGAAGAAGGGAGTGTGTACAGAGGAGTAACAGGAGAGTATGGAAGGAAAAAATATACTATGCCGACTCCAAAATGGGATAAGGGCAGAAGGTGATGAGATGATGAGCAAAATACTAATAGAAAATGGTATTTACCTCCAATTAATGGCTTTTGTCACTTTATAAGCTTTACATAATATATCATATTAATAATATCTGGTTCAGACTTATTTTGTAACAGACAAATGATTTAATAATTTTAAAAAAGAAAAACTGTTTTTAAAATGTGTTTCATTTATTATTAGTGAAAATCGTTCGCTATAACAAAGTCAGCAAATTAGTAAATACATAAAGTTAAAATTTATGTATATTTTTACCTTAAAACGAATTGTAAGCCAACGTACCCTTTATTGTAACAAATTATTTGATATTTGCTACGAATATTTTCTTATTACTTTCAGAATCATTATAGCGAGGTTGCATTATGTTAGGATAAATTATTATATTAAATATATATTATAATATTAAAATGTTTGATGAACACACAACAAAGATAACGTCAAAAACTTCTAGTCTTACAAAGCACGTTATTACTTAAATTTATAATTTACATTCGAATCTGATTGAACAGAACTATTCAATTAATACTCATATTTATTATGAACGTAGTTTTCTTTTATTTATATTTTATTTTGAAAATGTAATATTTTTCTATTTCCATTTTATATATCTACTTTCATCAAACCGTATGTCTGAGGATAAAATTTATTGTCTAAAACTCAGTCCATTTGCGACACATTACGTAGTGTTGACACAAATGTTCGCCGTGTTTTAGTAAAATCCCAGGGGATTGCACAAAATCCCGGATAACATGACACATGGATTACCACCTGCTCTAAATGTAAGGTTTATGCGTTAAAAACTCTATGAAGTTACAATTACTCGTTTAATTATTAACACATTTATTCAGTCGCATATAGAATAAATGATTGTAAACTTCTAACATCCAGCAGCAACTATTCTGCATATGTATAACAATTTACATAACGATTGGTGGAACGCTGTCTGAGCAGCGTATATAAAATGCAGCGTCATCCTGTTTAAGATACAGCAAACTGTATAGCAGCGTAATATTTATATTCTTTACTAAGATTCTCAAACAGAACTATCATTAGAATAACAGTTTTGTTTTCATACAAACGTAATCCAGAAATTTTCAAGTGACACTCCGTCATAGACATGGCAATGGTTTTTTATTTTATAACTAGCTATAGCCACGACTTCATTCTTGATGAATATGTTTTTTTAACAAAAGTAGTCTAATTTACTCCTTATTACATCAGCTACGTGATAATGAAAATCCAGCCAGTTCAGAGATTAGAGAGGAGACACAGACAAAACAAAATTTAAAATAGATTTTAAATTTGATAACCGTATATACTTTCACATGCATTTAGTGAAAAGCTGTTGATTTGAAATAACAAACAGACACTTCAATTTTATTTAGATATTAAGAAATATATAATAATAAATTTATATTTATTAATAATATAAAATAATAAAGTCTGTCCTATTTACCAAATGTAGTTATCACTTGATTACTGAAAGTGAGTTGCGTATAATTAAAAATGTAGCAAATTTAAGTGGTCTTAATTATAAGAGAGGGAAAGCAGCGAATGATATTATAAATAAAAATAAACATAATTAATCTTGCGTGTAATATGGGGTGACCTAATTGTAGTTCAGTAATGTTGATTCACTGGAGGTGCCATAGATGACGGAACGGAAACCTCAATATTAAATAACACGCGTTTGTGATCAATTAATATGTTAAATTGTGGTTATAATTTGAATGTGGTTTTCGGTGACACATCTACAGTATTTATATTAATGCTTAAAAAAGTTTGTTTGATATGAAATGGAATATTTTATAAATTGAAATTGTTATACAACGGGCGATGAAATTAAATGCTAGTTAGTCAAAATTTACAATATTTGAACCGGAAAATTCAAGTTTCATATAAGCTTTAAAATAAATTTCATAAAAAGAATGTTTTTTAAAAATTATATTTGCGATTACTTTTATGTAAATTCTGTTAGGTGAATGACGCCATTTAGGGAACATTTAAAATGCGATACTAATTGTCCGTAATTTTACACAGTTTACATAAGATTGATAAAAACATGGGAGAGAACTGGTTTTTCAATTGGGTTTTTATTTGTACGTCGAGATCTTTAGGAGTTTGAGTGCTCTTAAGCTCACCCTGACGAGGGTCTGAATACACCTGTTGAATGACTTGTAGTATTATCCGTTTCGGATTTTTAACGATATTACTTTTATGAAAGGTTTGGGCAGTCTTAGACTTAGAAATAATTAATGAAACCATTTTTTTACCTATTTTATATGTAAAATTCGCTATATAAAAACATTCTAACGTCCTACATGGATTTGCACGGGTGAAATACAAAAACAGCCCACGTAACACAAAAATCAAATCTTTTTTGGACTTTAAGTATGTGAATTGTCAAAATAAATGTTAGAAATTTATAGACTCTTTTTAAGAAAAATACTATCCATTAATTAAATTATTTTTTATGCTGACAATAACTAAATTAGTTTAAGGTACTGTATTATTTTTTTCTACATGTATGTATTGTCTAGTCGTAAGTTATTCGGTATAAGGCTCATTAACTGATAGCTTTCAAATATAGTTTAAATTTGATTGTAAATCTATAAAATTTTATATCTTTCAAATTTTAATATAAATTCTCACCAACACTGAGTATCGATTAATAAATAACGCCACCTTTTGTATTCCTTATTTAATTGATTCGATGAATTCTAAACCCATATACAAAAACCGTCTAAGCGTGACCTCAAAATAATTATGTAACAACAACGTTTCGACGACGGTCAAGTGTCATTTAAGTTTTTTTAAGTTTTTACAGACAAGCAAGTTTTTACAGACTGCAAATTTCCTTATGATTAATGGAAAGATGCTACGGTAAATTTAGTTTAGTTATTTTAAAGATATATCTTTGAATACTTTTTTCTAACTCTTCTAAAAGTTGATTGATTTGATTTATATTAAACCGTCATCATGAATCATCACATTTTCTTTGAGTTAAATTTCCAAAATGTCCTTATTAATAGACTAACTCCATTTAAAATAACTCTAGACCCTGTACATCAAACATCTATTAAATATAAATTTAGTAAATACTTAAGTACAAAATTTCATGAACATAATTTGAAAAAATGGTAATTATACAATACTAATCTCAAGGATGAAATATCTGGATCACCAATAACCCAATAGGCATAAGTTTAATTAAAATAACAACAATAACGATTTTTTTATTTATTGAAACATATTTAATGATATTCTATTGCTAGAACGCTCTCTATAATTTTATTTATTTAATTATAACGATTGATACAATTTTTTTTTTATGGAAGAGGAGGGCAAACGAGTTGGCGGGTCACAGATGATTTGTGATCACCGCCGCCCATGAACTCTAGCAACATCCGAGGATTTACAAGAGCGTTGCCGGCCTAGGAGGTGGTAGTAAACGCCTTTTTTGAAGGTACCCATGTCGTACCGATCTGGAAATACCGCCAAAGGGAGTTCGTTCCACATTCGAGTGGTACATGGAAAAAATGTACTTGAGAACCGCACAGTGGAGGATCGCCAAGCAATCAGGTGGTACGGATTATATTGGAGGGGATGGCGCGCTGTGCGGTGATGAAATTTGGCGGTAGTTATCAGATCGAATAGCTCTTCGGAACACTCCCCGTGGTAAATGCGGTAGAAGACGCACAGAGATGCAAGTCTCTACGCAATGCCAAGGAGTCCAGCAGTTCATTAAGCACCGGGTTCCCGACAATCCAAACGGCTCTCCGTTGTATGCGGTCAAATGGTACAAGCTGATATTGGGGTGATCCGGACCAAAGATGAGAACAGTACTCCATGTGTGGCCGGACCTGCTCCTTATAGAGCACAAGTCTTTGGCCAGGTTTGAAGTACTATCTCGCTCTATTGATCACTCCCAATCCACTTGGAGGCCAACTTGGCCTTGCTTTCCAGATGACCACGAAACTGACAGTCGCTCGAAATGTCGATATTCAGTATTCTGATACTTGGCGAGGACATGAGGGGAGTGCTCTCGAAGAGCGGTTATACAACAAATGGGGTTTTCTTAGTGGTAAACGCGCAAAACTTGTGTCTTCGAGGGTTGAACTGAACGTTGTTAAGTTCACCCCACTCAGAGACCATCCCCAGAGAGGTCTTTATAGAAGATACAAGTTTCTTTCGGCACTCGTCGACGTTTTCCCGAGAGAGACCTGCACGGTCGGAATATACCGCATCTCCAATGCTGTCATCCGCATAACAATGTATGTTGGAAATATCCAGAAGGTAACTTCGAAAGAAGCCTTTTGTGCCATACACGATCGATGGCTTTCGCCATATCCAGACTAACTGCCAGACCCTCTCCCTTTCTTTCAATAACAGCTGCCCAACGGTGCGTAAGATATAACAGAAGATCACCACCCGATCGACCATGGCGAAAGCCATATTGCCGGTCATTGACCAACTGGTGATCCTCGAGGTACGTTAGGAATTGCTTATTGATTATGCTCTCCATTACTTTGGAGAGCAGAGAGGTAATGGCGATAGGTCTGTAGTTAGCTGGGTCCGAGCTATCACCTTTTTTAGGGATCGGATGGACAAGGGCACGCTTGCATGAGACCGGGACTACGCCTTTAAGGTTACCGAAATAGACGCGTTAGCACCGGTGTCAACTCAGGGGCACATGTTCGTAGCACAACTGAAGAGATACCACCTAGCTCACTCGACTTATGAACTTCCAAGGAAAGGAGAGCTTTTCGGATGAGTTTTTGCCGAAAAACTTTTTCCGGCATTAAGCTTGGACACCGCGGGATGATAGGCGGTGTCTTCCTCTGGTCGTCCAAAGTCGAGTTTGATGAAAAAAGAGTGCCCCAGAGATCGGCTTTCTCTTTTGCCGTGTATGCCAGAGAGTCGTTACCAGTGTGCAATGGAGGTAGGGATGGCTGACAAAAGTTTCTCAGGCTTTAGAAAGCACCCAGAACTTACTACTTTGCAAGCTCATCTTCAATTCTGACGACATCCTTGAACTTTGCTCTAGTAATTTTATGTTTATTCCTGGTATATAAATAAATAAATGTCATAACTTTAAAGTGATAAATAAACCCTGTACAATACGATAAGTTAATTTATATTATTTTTTCCTTATCTGCGTTATAAATCTTTGTCAATTGAATAAGACATGGTTCACGAATCTCTTCTATCGAATCTTCATAACTATGAATGTGGTTTTATATGGTATAAACTTCAGGTTTCATATTTCATAATTAGCGATTACGGTTTATATCAATTAACGTGTGAAGTCAATAACAACACTATTAAGTTTATATTTGAAAATATATATATATTTATTTAATATGAGTTAATAATAATAGAACTGGTCGTTATCTATATTGCAGACATTAAAAAATAACTTGATGAATTAATTATTTTATGAAGACCATACAGGTGGAGTCGCGGTCAAAAACTAGCAACAAATAAATTAATTCGAACTCAAATTAAGTATTGATTCCATTTCTCTCTTTATCCTTTATAAGCTTTAAGTACTTACAAGGATAATTTATAGTCCTTAATCAAATCTAAGGCACATCACTTACACATGATCTCGATGGCTGTCAGTTAGATTAGAGAGAGCGTCACGATTTGAAAGAGGCTTTTAATTTGACGATGCAGTGCGCCTTTAGAACCATCTACGTCAGACTGATGGTAAAGAGTTTTTCTTTAATTAAAAACAAGAGACTGTCGGAATTCCTTCACTTTAGCGAGAGTTTTTCACTTAATTTACAGTCTAGACGTTTATATTTTGTAATTTAAAAAAATAATATTGAAATGCGGTAAGGACTCCAACCTGCAACCTTTAGAATAATAACAAATTTTATGGGAACCGTGTGTAAGTTGTACTTGTTCAATGTTTCTGAAATACGTCACCATGGTCGATACTTCAGTTCAGCAATATTTATATATACCGAATATATTCAGAACTAACTATAACATAATGGTAAATTCGACAAATGTTAGTATAGTATTTGATACTGTTAGTGAGCAGTAATTGAATATCGTCCATGCATAAGCATCCTGAGTAGAGATCGAACTAAACGAATTAACGTTACGTGGAAGCGATTATCTTTGCTGCTTTATTGAATCTTATGCTTGATAAACTAATTCCGAACCAATATAATATAATATAGTCTAAGAATAATATAACGAACTTCCATATAACGATTGTCAATATTAAACAAATTTTTCAAAATTCCCAAGACCTACTCCATCTACAAGTCTCCAAAATTAATATTTGATTTATATGTTCATCATCTTCTTGTCCTTATCCCAATTTTGTGGTCGGTGCAGTATATTTTCCCTTTTTAGTAATAAAAACTATCATCATGAATCATCACATTTTCATTGAATTGAATGTCCAAAATATCCTTATGAGTAGAACATCCAGGTTATTTAAAACAACTATATAATGTGCATATCTAGATTTGTACTAATAAAAGTGGAATTTTCAAAACATTCTCATTAGTAGCATTTAAAACATATTTAAAATATAACTTTACTAAAGACTTAAATAATAAAATATCGAATGGTATTCTACTTCTAGAACGCTCACTATAATTTTATATATTTAATTATATCTATCGATATAATGGGGTCATGAGAGTAATTCTAAAGAGAAATAAAATCTTATGTGCAATAAAATGACGACTATCCTCAATAGCGAGGGAAGAACAACAATAGATGTCACGTTTTTGCTATCCCATAAACTTCGACTTCAATTTATGGCACCACCCTCTGAGGTACTAGATTCATAGAAAAACACCCAGATATATGATTTTATATTGATATTGATGTCAGTTTTTATTTGGGTGAAATGTATTGTGACATTTCTACTTATACGATCAATATGAATATGTACTATATGATAGTTATAAGCTTACAAAAATATGTTTTTGTACCAATTCTCAATCCATTTACATGAATATCGTATATATAATAGGTTGAAAATAAAAACAGTAAATATACCAGTCCAATTAAAACATGATTTCAATAAATCAAACCATACAAAAAGTATAACATATAACAAATTCGAACTCTTTGACTGTTCGTGTTCTTGAATTATTAAAATCCAATCCATCCAAATCTAAGGCACATCACTTACACATGATCTCGATGGCTGTCAGTTAGATTAGAGAGAGCGTCACGATTTGAAAGAGGCTTTTAATTTGACGATGCAGTGCGCCTTTAGAACCATCTACGTCAGACTGATGGTAAAGAGTTTTTCTTTAATTAAAAACACGAGACTGTCGGAATTCCTTCACTTTAGCGAGAGTTTTTCACTTAATTTACAGTCTAGACGTTTATATTTTGTAATTTAAAAAAATAATATTGAAATGCGGTAAGGACTCCAACCTGCAACCTTTAGAATAATAACAAATTTTATGGGAACCGTGTGTAAGTTGTACTTGTTCAATGTTTCTGAAATACGTCACCATGGTCGATACTTCAGTTCAGCAATATTTATATATACCGAATATATTCAGAACTAACTATAACATAATGGTAAATTCGACAAATGTTAGTATAGTATTTGATACTGTTAGTGAGCAGTAATTGAATATCGTCCATGCATAAGCATCCTGAGTAGAGATCGAACTAAACGAATTAACGTTACGTGGAAGCGATTATCTTTGCTGCTTTATTGAATCTTATGCTTGATAAACTAATTCCGAACCAATATAATATAATATAGTCTAAGAATAATATAACGAACTTCCATATAACGATTGTCAATATTAAACAAATTTTTCAAAATTCCCAAGACCTACTCCATCTACAAGTCTCCAAAATTAATATTTGATTTATATGTTCATCATCTTCTTGTCCTTATCCCAATTTTGTGGTCGGTGCAGTATATTTTCCCTTTTTAGTAATAAAAACTATCATCATGAATCATCACATTTTCATTGAATTGAATGTCCAAAATATCCTTATGAGTAGAACATCCAGGTTATTTAAAACAACTATATAACGTGCATATCTAGATTTGTACTAATAAAAGTGGAATTTTCAAAACATTCTCATTAGTAGCATTTAAAACATATTTAAAATATAACTTTACTAAAGACTTAAATAATAAAATATCGAATGGTATTCTACTTCTAGAACGCTCACTATAATTTTATATATTTAATTATATCTATCGATATAATGGGGTCATGAGAGTAATTCTAAAGAGAAATAAAATCTTATGTGCAATAAAATGACGACTGCCCTCAATAGCAAGGGAAGAACAACAATAGATGTCACGTGTTTGCTACTCCATAAACTTCGACTTCAATTTATGGCACCACCCTCTGGGGATACTAGATTCATAGAAAAACACCCAGATATATGATTTTATATTGATATTGATGTCAGTTTTTATTTGGGTGAAATGTTTTGTGACAATTGAATTTATACGAACAATATTAATGTCTATATAATAGTTATAAGCTTACAAAAATATATTTTTTGTACAAATTCTCAATCCATTTACATGAATATAGTATTTATAATAGGTTGAAAATAAAAACAGTAAATATACCAGTCCAATTAAAATATTATTTCAATAAATCAAACCATACAAAAAGTATAACATATAACAAATTCGAACTCTTTGACTGTTCGTGTTCTTGAATTATTAAAATCCACTTAAGTGTAAAAAATATTATTGAATTTCATATAAAGCTTTAGTGAATTTAATTCAAAAAGTGTTTTTGGGTCGCCGATATATCGTTCATATTGTTGTCGATTCGCAGAAGGTTTTTTGAATGTATGAATCTTTTTATTTTCAGGTTTTATTGAGTCAGACAGAGCGTTCTCATTTTTATTACAAAAATTTGTGAATCGAGCAATTTATCAGATTATATCATATAATGAAATCTTGGATGAAAGAATGGTTTATTTGTTACAGATCAGATAGATTACATTCATTTTAACGCAAGGGCAATTAAACATATTGACTTAAATAATAAAAGTAGAAAAATATGTTTTTGGTCTAATAGTGTTATTAATAATGCATCTTAATATTACTTTGAATAACCTGAAACGATTCTTTTTAATTTCATTAATTAAAAACCCAGCAATCTGTACTTTACTTTTTATAAATATATGTGAACTTAATCATAATTATAACAAAATTTATTATATATATATATATATAGTGTAGACGTCTACTAAGAACGGATTTTATGGAATTCCTATTCCAACGGATTTTACTTTTTGCATTTCGCCAAGTTTTAAACCTGTAGGTACTATACACTTAATGATGGGGTAAGAGTTACTATAGCAACGGTTACGATAACAACGGATAATATGACAAAGGTTACCAACCTAAGTTCACATCCAAATGTTTCGCTTTAATGTCAAATACTTTGTTTAAACATTTTAATAATACACAGTCTACAAACATATACAAACAAAGTTAATTTTTATCGTCCTCTACATGAAAGGCATATATCTTTTAAAAATCTCCCTTAAGAATAGAACAGAACAGAGTAGATGTCTCTTGATCGTGGACGCCATATCATTACTATTCATGGAATTTAAAATAGTTTCTACTCACCTTGCACGTTTGAATGACCACTTCATTTTTTTAATCTCTTCTATTTTATATAGATTAAAAATATGTAGTAGATATAAACTATGATTACATTTTTCACAATCTTTCCAAATTCATAAATGCTCTAACTGTGGTTTGGTTTATTTTCTAGTCAGTAATCCTATTATGTGGGATTATATGCTTATTATGTGTGTGCCATGAATACGCATACATATGCACACACACACACACACACAACGGAAAAAGGTTAAAACTAGCTTTTTATACTTTTTATATAAATGTAGTCGTGGGTTCCGAAAGCCTGTTTTGAATAATTTTCGAAATAATACAGTTTTCATGGTTAATTATTTTCAGTTCCTCATAGATATGATAAAGATTTATTAACATAATTCTTGAATTTGTTTAATAGAAACTGATATATGGATTTTTCGTAGCGTTTAGCGCTCCGTCGTCTCCGGCTAACCGGCAAGGGATACGGCGTGAAGATAAATAAATAAATATGTATATTTTTTGGTATATCCTTAGAAAAAAATGCTAAGAAGATAAATATAATGACATGGACACATACAAGATTATCTTATTTGTTTATCTATTGGACTATCAAATAATTTAAAATGATTTCTGATGCTATTACTTACAAAGGACATTTGTTTTCTTTTCGCCTCCATTATGGCGTTCCGCCAGTCTCAAGTACATGGAATATATTTAAGCTCATTAAATATTCAAGTGATGAATACTTTGTACATCAATCAATGTAGGATAAGTCCATTAGATACAATAAATTATTCACTGCACTCCTTGATCCATCACTTACTCTGATGAAGCGTCTCAGTTCGAGCTTAACGCATTAATATTCTTCTATAGTGGATGTGTATGCAATTTAAAATTTACTACATTCACTACATACCTTGTAGGGTTATACATAATATATAAAAACTAAGACTTTTTATCTTTATTTGAAAGTATGTTATCTGTCTGATCTGAGCAGAGCGCTCTATGTGAAAATTTTTGCATCCCATATCCGGGGCTTTCATAAAAACGGCTTTACCGATCTTCATGAAATTTTGCACATTTATAGCGATGATTTATAAATAAAAAGTGAAAAAAAAAATCATGTCGTTGAGGAATAATCACCAAACAATGACAATCCCATTGACTTCAATGTAAAGAAAATTCGATATGTGATATTTGTTATGGTTATTAAGTTAAGTTGTTATTAAGTTAAGATGGGTTACTCGCTTCGCTCGATTCACCGAACTCTACTGAGATTTTGCGAGCACAGCGAGTCAAAATTGAGGTCCGCTTCGCGCCCATAATATACCCAACTACAAACAACTGATAGTATTAAATTTCCATTATTATTTGTTCAAATAAAGTTATCATACGGTAAGAAGTTAGTTTTGTTGTGGTAATACAATTATTATAGAGTCACTGAAAGTTAAGCTCGTCTATTTCAACACATATTTGATATAATATCAAGGGATATTTCAAGAGTTACAAGGACACACATTGTTTACCATAGCGTGAATTTTATATGACTTCTTGCCTCGATTGTTCCCACACAATTTCCTTTCATTAGGTTTTCACAAGAACAAATTGCTTGCGAGCCGCTCGGGAGGCTTTCTGAGTTATATAGATATCATACGTATTAGGAATTGAATATTTAATACTGTTATTCAAAACTATGTTTACCTTTAAAATAAAGATTATATAGTTACAATAAAAATATATTAAATATTCAGCCTCAGCTTTTATATACTACAATTATTTAAAATGCAAACACAGATATTTGATTAACATAGGAAAATGTTTTAAAAGTTTTTGATGGATTTTGGTCTATCAAATAATATACTAGCTGTACCCGCGACTTCATTCGTACTTCGCGTTTTAAAAATAGAAGTAGCCTAAGTTACTACTTATAAAATCAGCTATCTACCAGTCTTATTGAAATCGGTTCAATCGTTTCAAAGATTCGCTGGGAAAATCAGACAGATTGTTTTTAATGTAAGTATATACCGTGTATACTTTCATATGCATTTAGTGAAAAGCTGTTAATTTAATATAAACACACACTACAATTTTATTTTTATATATATATTCTTCTCTTCTTTGTTGTTTTTTGCGTTTTGCGTTTTGTTTTTATATTGCAATGCGTTTTTTTTGTTGTGTTTTAATGTGTTTGATGTTTGTTCAAACGTTGGTTCTCGTTACGTTTGTTTAGGTTTATATATTCTGAATGTTGTTTCTCTTTTGAATTTTTTATTCTAGGTTTGAATTTAAACAGAATAAATTTGTTTATTTTGTTTTGTTTTGTTCTTAATTAAATTTACAATTCTAAATATAGTTTGAATTACAAATTTTTAATTTGTTGTATATTGTTTAGAATTTACTTTTTTTATTTAAGATAGTGAGTTAATTTTCGGCCAAGTTTGTAACGAAGTAGTAACTGATATATCAATACAATATTTTTAGATGAAATCTAATGGGCTATAAGTGATATTAAATATAGTCCTCTAAGTATAAATCAGAGGCCCTTCTTCGGTCTTGTCAACAAACATTTAATTTACCTTCAATTTAACAATTTGAAGCATTTATTTTTTCGTATAAACACTTTTTATTCATATTAAAATCTTTGGTTCATTATATACGCGACTGGGCGTTCAGTTCACCATTGTTTGTCAACCATTCATGCTAAAATAAATAAATATAAACTACGCTCTCGAGCATACGTGAACTATATATTAAAATATGATGAAAGGTTTCTCTAGACCGAGCACATTCTACTTCTGTATTGTGCTGGTTTGTCAACAGTGTACAACAATGACGTAGGAAGCTCTACGATTAACGAAACTAAGACTGCGTTTGATACATTTTGATAACAGCACAATTATAGTAATCCCCCTATAACATAGTAGATTCTTTCTGCGTTATAGAAAACACATTGTAAGAATATTGTAATGTAACGCGCTCATACGACCGTATAACGCGTTATATACCAAAATTTCACGTCTAACTTTTCTCGTTAAGGACGGTTTAAATGAAATATTAAGAAAGAACTTAATTAAATTTAATCGTTAATAATTTTATTTAATTTTATAACAACACAATGTGCAAAGGTAAGCGAAATTAATAATGAACTGTAAAAAATAATTATAAATCTCATAGTGTAGAAATAGGACGTATGAAATCGCCGCGTTATATGGGGGACTGAAATCGTGTTATATCAAAATTCGTTATAAGAGTACATTGTTAAAGGAGGGGATTACTGTTTATAACTTACGAGCAATACACTCAGATGACGTTCGATATATCGTTTAAAAGTATTACATATAGTCGACCTCCTTGATTGTGATAAGACCAGTGATGATGATGAAGATGATGACATCTATATAACTACGCAAATAAATAATAAGTGTCTGTTTGTAATTCCAAATTAACAGCTTTTTCTAAATGCATATGAAATGCAAGAAAACCTCTGAAATATCTGGACCAATATTAATAGGACTTCCACTAGCGAATATCTGATGTTATAGATATAACTTAGGCTAACAAAGTCGGAGGCACAGGTAGTATAAAATAAGATGTAAACACACTTTTAGTCGATTAGAAGAAGTCCATTTAAAAACGGACATAATTAGTTAATAAAACAGGAAATTTTCCTTTTGTTCCGAGTCCCCATTTTGCGGTTACAATGTCATTTAAATTTTCTTCGCCCTCATTATGTTAATATAACCGCTTCCTTACAGAGTGTCTCATCCTGTTTCTTTTAAACTCGATTTAGTAATAAAAATATTTTTAGTAAAGCAATTTTAAGGTCTTACTTATATGATTCTTTGATCTTGATAATTTAAAGTCACTAAAAATTTATAAGAAGCTATGTACAATTTTTTTGTTAACTCTATGGTAATGTGTTATTGTTATGTGTTATTGTTATGCTAAAAGAAAAATGACAAATCCATAATTTTTATTTAGATATATTTTTCAACTATGAAAGTTTACATTTAATATTTAACCTATATAATTAAGGAATTTACACATTTTATTAATGAATATTTATTAACAAATAAAGCGAGGACAGACTTGATTATACAATTAAGACAAACGAGCAACGGAAAGTCGCTCAGCACATTGAGTATATTGTAAGGATCTGAAGAGCCAACGCAGTTCATTGCATTAAGACAGACAACAAGTCTAATTAATAAATACGTCTTTTCGTATTTATTAATTTTACACTATTTTTATATTTCAATCGCTTGTATTTGTTACATTTTAATTTTTAACCGATGTTCAAAGTATTTTGGGTCAATCGTGAAGTGAAGGTGTAAAATTTAACAAATATATGAGAATTAGATCTATAAAATTTATTAAAATACTTATTATACTTAAAACTGTGATCATATAACATACTTTAAGTTAACTCAAATTAAACCGAAAATGAAAAATATAACTTCAAAGTCAGCTCTGCTCAGATGTCTATCAGAAGCAAAAGTAACATACATGTATAAAGCTAACAACTAACAGTTATCAACAAACATATCCTTTAAGGCACGAAACATTATTTTCTACTTGATTTTACTATAAAAAAGAACATCTGTTTTCATTACTTAAATAATTTAAAAATGGACTCTGACATGAAATGGTAAGAGAGAAATTTATCAAACCCTAATGGAATCCCGGTGAGAGCATCTTTATGAAATCCTGAGTAATACTAATTGATACCTCAAAGTAAATAATTCCTCTTGATTGATACTAAACGATCAAATCTATCGGATGTCGGAATCTTAATCATTATTTGGACTTTGTCAGTTATAAATGTTATAATTTGAGTGTGTTCTGTTAGCGTTTTTCACTTGTTTTATCGTTAGCGATGCCAAAATACTAACATTTGAATAATATTGAGATATATTATTAACTAGCCATTTCTGAGATATAGCATCTCGGTACCGGTCCAAGTACCTGAAAGTACCTTAAAAAAAGGTATATAAAAAAAAACGCTTCGTGTTGCACGTCTCCAGGTATCAAGGAACCTACATGCCGAATTTCAGGTTTCTAAGTTTAGCGGTTTGGGCTAAGGCAGTGAGTGATGGGGCCAAGCTACTTAATATATATAGATTATAATTAAGCTGTCTTATAAATGTAAGCAATAAATCAAATAATGTATCTCGCCCGACATTGAATACCAGAAACTATGTTTTTTGCCAAATCTGTGCAGTGAATGCCACGTAGACATCATGTGAATACTATCACAACGGACAGACAGCCAATAATATAAATGTGTTATATTAAATAGATTCGTGTCAGTTTGAAAAACTTTTTTCAAATGAAATAGTTAAAATGGAAAATATTTTTTATATTCGCTTTAGTTTGTAGTAAATTAGTTTTCGCCAGTTTTTGTGTGATATCTATGTGGTATATTTCATTGTTACACAATATTTATTTTTAGAAAATATATGTTAGTAACTATTTCCTTTGAATACAATATATGCAATAACGTATAACATATAACACATAATATATAACAATACTCTAAGCTGAATATTCCCAAGAAAACACTTAGCATAAAACAGCTTATCTAGTTCAAATTTCTAGTATGCTTGTAATATCAAAAGACATAATCTTAATATATAAAGCACAAAGACGAACTGACTCATTCATCGCTCTACAGCCCAAATCATAATACCTAGAAAGCTGAAATTTGGACACAAGACTCCTGACATATTGAATACGTGCAATAAGAAAGGATTTTGCAAAGGTCTAAACCGCTCCAAACTTACAGCTAAAAAAAATGCAAAAAATATAACGTGCCTGTTTGATACTTCCTAAGTGGTGTGGAAATTCAAACAAAATGTTTGATCACTTTCGCCGTCGTCGCGAAACACGGGTATAATATATAAAACACAAAGACACTCACTGACTGATTCACTGACTCATTCATCGCTCTACAGCCCAAACCGTAATACCTAGAAAGCTGAAGTTAGGACACGAAACTCCTAACTTATTGAATAGGTGCAATAAGAAAGGATTTTGCAAAGGTACAAACCGCTCCAAAGTTACATATAAAAAACTGCAAAGTTTACCCCCCGCTCCCTCTCTTCTCCCATTGCATTACAGTAGAAATTAAAATTATTTGGCCAGTTACTATGTTTATTCTCAACACGCTGCAATGTGAAAAACAAGAGTGTACCTATAACCCGATAGGAATGAAACTTTGTAGTTATCAAACTCAAGGCTTTCTCGCACTGATAGCGAGTCATGATGGGTTGGAGGATAGAGCGTGTATGTGTGAAGGGTAGGGTCATGGGTTCAATACTCACGAAAGTCAGTTTTTTTTTTTGTTTATTCCCGTCACGAAGCACGGGTAACCTGCTAGTTTTTTTAATAAAGATGATCGTGAAAGAAGCTAAAGGACCTCAATATAAAATGTCGAGAATTTATCAAAAACCTTGTCTATCATTTTAACGTTATAAAACTAGAATATATATATATATATTTATATATATATATATTTAGTTAAACTTACTTGTTTATAACAAAACAAGTAAGTTTAACTAAAATAAAGTAGGCTTTCAAGATTCATAGATATCATATTCATCATCGAAATACAAATAGAATTAGTTTTGTACAAATTTCAAATACAAATTTTTATATTTTCGTATCATAAAAGCGATTTATTTCATAAGAATTCATTCATAAAATGGTTATTATAAAATAAAAACTCTAAAAACTATATTCCATTCAAAACCACTGAAAGTTTGAGCTCAAAAATAAATACGAATGAATGTTAAAAAAAACAGTGTAGCAATAATTGAATATTGAAATATCGAGCTGATTTGAATTTTCAACAGCTCGTATTGATAGCTCAAGTTGAGCCTTGATGCATTGTGAAGTAAAATTATGTTCAGTTTCAATTTAACCGTCATATATTATTATTGTTTTCATTTAAATGATCTTTACATTTACATTTAATTATAATTGTAAATGTAAATCGAAATATTTTTATTCATACCATTAATAGTGCGTAACGGAATGTGAAAATAATTTCATTAACGGAATGTGAAAATAATTTCATTAATTATAATTAATGAAACCGAGTGGCACTGACCTATTTAATATTTGAATTGAATTTAACGCTAGCAAATAAATAAAATATATTTCATTTAGTTCATTAAATAGGACATTTTACATATATTTATAATTATAGTTCTTTTTTAAATAGTATTTTAGTATTATAAATAAATATAATTTAATTCTTACGACTATATTGGAACTAAATAGTTAATTATAGGAAAGACTTCTTGACAAAAAGTCATTAGAATCTTTATTCTGTATAGTATATATACTATTTATACATTGGATATATTTAATATACTTTATAAAAGGTATAATTAAAGATAGTATAGTAGTAATAATAATTAATTAAAAGTAATAAATTTCATTAAAACAGAAAGTTGTATAACAATATTGTTTTATACTTAAATGAATATCTAATATAAATGATTTGAAATTTTGATTCTTTTTCTATAACATTTAAGAAATAAATAATTATGTCAGTAGATTTTACAATACAATAGAAACCAATAAAATATAGTTAGTCTTGTTTCCATTCCGCACACAGTCGTAGAGTGGAGAGCCTTTCCACGTCACCTCTCCGCTGAGCTGCGGACTAATTCTTTATGAAACAGTTTCATTCATTACTCCTTTAAACCTTGCATTGAATAGCTATGTGCTATTTTCTTAAGAATTTTATCGCTAGAGAAATCTACTTGTTAATAAACTTACATACTTTATACTTACTCGTTATACTTTAAGCGCCATCTAGTAGACAAAAATAAAAACAGTTTATACATAGAACAAACTCAATAATAATTATTATTATGTTTTTTATTTCTTTATAATTCAGTATTTTTTGTTATTTTAGAAAAAAAAATGTTTTACATTATATTTGTTCGAATTATCCGTGACAAATGACATAATAATAATGTACTAACTATCATCTTGAGCTGAAAATATTTAATATTAATATAAATTTTATAAAAAATACGGGTTTTTTCGAATGGATAAGTAAAAATAATGAATCTTAGCAGCAAGGAATTAAGCATTCTTATCAAAACTTTAACTAAATAGACGAGCAACTCTTTATTGAGAATAAGACCATAAGAAAAGCAAGGTGCTAGATTTATCTTAAATTCAAGCTTCAGACGTTATTCTGGATTGCAGAGGTACTAATTAGTTTCAGGGTATAGAAATAATAAAAATTACAGATGCTTTACTGCCGTCGCAAATACATAGCTATATGTAGAAGGGTAGCGTCAGCTTCGGAACGTAGAATCCTTTTTTATCTTCCCCTGTGACGTTGGTTTGATCGTATAAAATTATCTCGCCATCTTCTATTGATGATTGATGTTACCTTGATTATGTTTATGTTTTCCACTTTGTCTCATGTTATTATATACGTAATAATGTTAACCGACAACACTGACTGACTGATTTGTAGGTGGTAGAGCCTAGCTGTAGTTTTCCGACTGCAGCTCGTATTGGGCTGGCTCGACCGGGGAAGGACCACCCTCTCACAGAAGACCGACGTGTAGTAACCAAATTCATTTGGTTATGTTCCGTCGGTGAGTGAGAGAATCCGGAAGCCCAACTCCCCCCCCCCCCCCCCCTGCCAAACATGATAGCGATGCCTCCAAAAAGTATACCCCAGGAGGGTACCGGCTTTGATGAAGCCGGGGACCCCCTCCCCGAGCAAAATCGGGGGAATGATCCTCGGATTTTGCTCGGGCTGCCCGTCCTATCTGGGGCGGGCAAAGTATCGCCTTTTGTGTTTTCTGAGGACAAACGACGGCAAACAGCGGCACCCCGCTCCACTCTAGATGTGGACTTTTGCAACATTCGGGGGTTTCACTCGAACCTAAACGCCGTCCACTACCACCTTGAGACGGCGCAGCCGGCCTTGTTGTTTTTGACGGAGACGCAGATATCTCAACCTAGCGACACAGCGTACCTGTCATACCCCGGGTATAAACTAGAACATCATTTTATACCACACGCCGGGGTATCTGTGTTCGTAAGGGAGGATATCTGCTACCGTCGCCTTCAGGTTTTTGAAGGTCGGGACCTGTCTGTACTCTGGCTACGCGTGGACATGGACGACCATGTCAGAGTCTACGCGTGCCTCTACAGGTCCCATAGTGGTAATGCAGAAACGGATCAACTCTTGGGCCATGTTCAGGCGAAGATTGACGATCTGCTTTCACAGACTCCCTCCGCCGAAGTCGTAGTCCTCGGGGACTTTAATGCGCACCATGCCGATTGGCTAGGGTCACGTGTCACCGACTACGCGGGGAGATCTGTGTTTGACTTTGCTCAGGCAAATGGTCTGTCCCAGATGGTAAAGACGCACACTCGTCTATCGGACGTGGACAGCCACACCCCCTCTTTGTTGGATCTTCTGCTGACTACACGTCCAGAAAAGTACCAGATCACTGTCGAGGCTCCCTTAGGTTCCTCTGATCACTGTCTGGTACGGAGTGTAGTGCCCATTCGACGTCCTGATCGCACAAGACCTGCGACTCGACGCGTTTGGCACTACAAGTCAGCGGATTGGGATGGAATGCGGTCCTTTTTTGCATCCTACCCATGGGGGCCGATTTGTTTCCCTTCCAATGATCCTAGTGACTGCGCTGCGGCAAAGCGGGGATCAGCTGGCAAAGTACCCGCCTGGCACGCGCAAATTCTGGGCGCTTTCCAAGGCCACTCTGGGCAACTTTAGCCAGCCTTCCCTACCGCCGTTGCACATGGGGAATGACTCTCTGGCCCACACGGCAAAAGAGAAAGCCGATCTCTTGGGCACTCTTTTCGCCTCCAACTCGACTTTGGACGACCAAGGGAAGACACCGCCTACCATCCCGCGGTGTCAGAGTTCAATGCCGGAAATAGTTTTTCGCCAAAAAACTATCAGGCAGTCTCTATTTTCCTTGGACGTTCATAAGTCGAGTGGGCCGGATGGCATTTCTCCATTAGTGCTACGAACGTGTGCCCCTGAGTTGACTCCAGTGCTAACGCGTCTATTTCGGTACTCCTACCTTAGAGGCGTAGTCCCGGTCTCATGGAAGCCTGCCCTTGTCCATCCGATCCCTAAAAAAGGTGATAGCTCGGACCCAGCTAACTACAGACCTATCGCCATTACCTCCCTTCTCTCCAAAATAATGGAGATTATCATAAACCGACAGCTCCTAACGTACCTAGAGGATCACCAGTTGATCAATGACCGGCAGTATGGCTTTCGCCATGGTCGATCAGCTGGTGATCTTCTGTTATACCTTACGCACCGTTGGGCAGCGGTTATTGAAAGCAAGGGAGAAGGTCTGGCAGTTAGTCTGGATATGGCAAAAGCCTTTGATCGTGTATGGCACAAGGGGCTTCTTTCGAAGCTACCTTCCTATGGGCTTCCCGAGGGTTTATGCAAGTGGATCACCAGTTTTCTCACTGGGCGGAGCATACAGGTCGTTCTCGACGGTTTTTGCTCGGACCCCAAGCCCGTGAATGCTGGTGTACCCCAAGGCTGCGTGCTATCCCCAACTCTGTTCCTCCTGCATATCAATGATATGTTGGATATTTCCAACATACATTGTTATGCGGATGACAGCACTGGGGATGCAGTATATTCCGGTCGTGCAGGTCTCTCTCGGGAAAACGTCGACGGGTGCCGAAAGAAACTTGTGTCTTCAATAGAGACCTCCCTGGGGATGGTCTCTGAGTGGGGTGAACTGAACCACGTTCAGTTCAATCCCCTAAAGACACAGGTTTGAGCGTTTACCACTAAAAAAACCCCATTTGTCGTATCACCGCTCTTCGAGAGCACTCCTCTTATTGCCTCGCCAAGTATCAGAATACTGGGTCTCGACATTTCGAGCGATTGTCAGTTTCGTGGTCATCTGGAGAGCAAGGCCAAGTTGGCCTTGATGAAATTGGGAGTGATCAATAGAGCGAGGCAGTATTTCAAACCTGGCCAAAGACTTGCGCTCTATAAGGCGCAGGTCCGGCCTCACATGGAGTACTGTTCTCATCTCTGGTCCGGATCACCCCAATATCAGCTTCTACCATTTGACCGCGTACAACGGAAAGCCGTTCGGATTGTCGGGAACCCAGTGCTCTGTGAACGGCTGGACTCTTTGGCATTGCGTAGAGACGTGGCTTTTTTGTGCGTCTTCTACCGCATTTACAACGGGGAGTGTTCCGAAGAACTATTCGATCTGATGCCTACCGCCGAATTTCACTACCGCACAGCTCGTCATCGCCTCCTTTATCATCCATACCACCTGGACGCGTGGCGATCTTCAACTGTGCGGTTTTCAAGGAGTTTTTTCCCACGTACCACTCAAATGTGGAACGAACTTCCTTCGGCGGTATTTCCAGATCGATACGACATGAGTACCTTCAAAAAAGGCATATATTCCTTTCTCCAAGGCCGGCAACGCTCTTGTGTATCCTCGGATGTTGCAAGAGTTCATGGGCGGCGGTGATCACATACCAACGGTGACCCGCAAGCTCGTTTGCCCTCCTCTAACATAAAAAAATAAAAAAAAAAAAAAAAACTGACTTTGAAAGATTATATATTTGGTTTGTATCCAAGAGCCAACACATCCTTATATGTAGAACGTGCAATACCAAGCGATGCATGTTCTTGCTTTACAGCAAGCGAGTTTAATTTTGCAAATTTACAGAGCAAATATGGCAGTGCTTACGTGTACCTTGGATCTCTGAAATAATTTAGATTATATTATAGAGGCTACAAAGACTATCTTGTTTATTTTCTAAATCCACGGATTGAAAATGTATCATACATATTGGATGTTTTATATATATTTGTAAATATTATTAAAAATATATAAGACTTCTATTGATATGTCATTGTAAAATTAAATAAGCTACCTGCCGACTCAATATTTGTTCAGTTCCTCACTAATCATTCAAAAAGTAGTTGATAAAGTAATTGTTTATACATTGTTTTCTTTCAATTCGAATCTACCACAGACATGTCAAATACACGATTGTATGCATCATACGAACGATAATTATTTGGTATTTTCATTTTATCATGAAAGCTTGAAAACATTAATTATACCTCGAGGTAATTGAGCTTTCATATATTGATGGATAACTTTTTTAATAAGGCATGTCTCGTTAATTATTCGATGAATTCAATAGCAATTAACATTGGATTTATTTTTCCTAATTAAAATATAATTGTTCTTATTATATTACTGTTTTTTCTTACGTTGAGAGATCTGTCCCTAAATACGTAAAGTGTTAAGAGACGTCTATTACTGTATCTTTTATCAAGAAGTTTAGACAAAATCTAGAATTAATACACACTTATATAATAATCAAAAAGTAGTTAGACTTCGAATTTTGATCGAATAGACTTAAGCTTAACTGTTCGCGCGCGCGCTTGCCGGTCGTTTTCTTCAAAATGAGCTGTGTCGCTCGTAGTGTAACTTTCATGGCGACAAACTTTTTCAATTAATTGTTTATTATTGTTATTAAATATTGATTTCTTTTAATTCTTTTCTAATGGATTTTCCTGCGCTCAGCTCAATTCCCGCCACGCACGATGGGCGGATCCTAGTTAATTTATGAATGGTCTTATTTAATGCATGTACAGCTGTTATAAGAGAAAATATTCATGAAATTACTCAAGACATTTATTTTGAATCAAGCTTATATTCATATTGTAAGGTCCTTTGACGTGACGTTTCAAATATCCATAATTAGTATAGCTACCGCAGATAATAAAAATTTGCATATTTATAGATTTATTTCTTCGTTTAAATTATGCATTTTTTACCTCAACTCATGCTTGAAATACTTTAATGACTAACACACATAAATGAGAAGAGCTGTCAAAATGTGTGATCTCAGAGTAACAAGGAACTGGTAATACTACTAAAATAATAGCAAGTAATATTATTATAATATAATATTAAAAATATTAATTTATACTGGATATAATATTTACTTTTAAACCAAGTTAACTCTGTGTTAAGAAATCTAAAAATTTAGTCTTGAAGATTTGAATTGAAATTTATAAGGTAGATAATACATGTTTTTTATCAGTTTCCAAGTTGTGTTGTTAGATTACCCGTTGTGTTTATTTTTAAGATCACCCAATATGAAACTAAAAACTTTGGGTACTTTTTGCTAAGAAGGACATTTGTAACTTTTGTTTTGATCTATTGCATGTTTATTTTAAATATTTGTTAAATTGGTAATACTCATTTTTAAGTAAGTTAAGTTATAAGAGTTTTGTAAGTTAGATTATAAAAGTTTTTTATCCCTCACACGTGTTGTTGTTGTGGTTGTGAAGTTGCTGAGTGACTTTTAATAAGGGAAAGTTTGTATTTTCCCATACTTTTACTTGAACATCTTATTGTTGTCTCACAACTCGTTATCTAACAAAGCTATCTTCATTAACACTAAACCTACCAAGTACCGGTCAAATTGACCGTTCATAAACTTTTGTAAAACTTACACATTTTTAAACGTTGTAATATCTTTATCAAACTACATGACCATTATTAGAATATGCATATAATATTTTTTACACTCTTTACTTTTAGTTATTTCCATTGTTACCTGCGTTATGTAATAAAATAACTTTTAATTGCCGGTCAATTTGACGGCGTGCGGTAGGAACAGGTATACAAGAATTGTCGGTAGGTTTAGTGTTAATAAGTTTGTTAAAGTATTTATTACAGTATCTCATATCCACAGTAGTATCTGATATTTACAATATAACTGAAGTTGTTAATATATATAAAAAACGATAGTTCAGTTGACAGAGTGATGAGGACGGTATCACAATTCCTAATTCTGTCCGTATTAATAAATGTTTGATTACATATTTCTATTAATTCTCTTATCGAGTGAGCAGAGATGATGACATTCAATATCAACATATCAAAATAATTAAATCGGTACAATGGTAATAATGATAGCACTCGTTTATTGATGAAATAATTTTGGTTTATTAATTTGGACATAACGTAAGAGACGGATTCTTATTTTTTATTTAATATATTTTTATATATACTTTGGTATGAAAGATTTCTTCCTTTTGAAATATTGCTTTTAATTTAATTCGGTAACTGATATTATGTAACTTTCATATTGCAAGATGAAATTACACTATCCAGTTATTTTAAAACAAATATCAGTAAAACGAATACTAGAAATTTAAATACTATTATTTAAAGTATTATATTTCTAGACCTAATTAATCTTAATTATAAATCAAACAGTGTGTCAGCTATCATTTAATTGATGCATTAATTATATAACATGTTATTGACAAAATACATTGTTCCTAATTAGCAACAATGCAGCCATAATTGTACAAATTTAATTGAAGACAAAATAAATATAAAAATCCGCTTCGTTTAAAACAGAAATGTTTAATTTTTTATACATTCTTGACTCAGAACTTTAAAAGTGTACAAACAGAAGCTTGTTAACCGCACAGCGAGACACTTTGTAATATAGTTACGTCAGTGCTGGATCCTCAGTAAGAAGAAAGTTCCTTGTCTCATCTCGTGACCAACTGCAGATAAAGGACGTGCCACCTTTAATATAAAGTTATACACTTTATTGTTATAGAAGTACGTTCTTTCATAACTTTATGTATAAACAACTATGAAATAAAATTAACTAAAGTTGTGGTAGTTTTTGTACAAAATTTCAAAAAACCAAGTACTTACTTTGAAATACTCTCATCGGTATATTTAAAATATTTGTTTCATTAATTACTTTATCTCTTAATTTCTAAGTCGGTTAAACCATTTTATTAAAAAATCATATTTAAATATTTTGAAATTAAATAGTATGTTGAAACTTAATAAAATTATTTTTTTTTTTTTAATTTTGTATTTACATCAACATTTCTTCTTTTCATAAATAAAATATGTATCATACAAAAGTGTTCTATCACTGACTTTCCTTGTTTCTAAATAATCTGTTTAAATTTCTCTTTTATCTTGAAAATATTCACATTATTTTGTATTACGAGTTCTAATGAGATTAGTGTCACCAACCCTACAGACTCGTACCAATAACTTATCTGGATCAGACTGAGCACGGATTATGATAACGAAAGTCAATTGATAAATTGATAGACCCATATTAAACTCAAACTATGAGTTAGCAGTGACTTCAATGTATGGGATAACACAAATACTATATGTAACTATCTAATACATATTGTAGTGATGTGAGTGGTTTATCTCTGTGCTCATTGCACAGTGGTACGTGTGTGGGATGATTTATTAATATTGGAATGGTTTGAGGATCTTGTCAACATCATCGTTGTTAGACACGATTGTTACAAGTTCCTCTGGATGATATTATTGACAACAAGTTGTTGGAAGGTTTTACATTACTTTAGATACTATATATACTGTTCCTCAGTTAAATAACTTGTTCACTTAATTAAATGGATGCTATGAGGTCAATTAATTAAGTAGATTCCTGATTCTGTATAAATCAAAAAACTTTACCAAACTCAGATTATTTACAGTTGGTCAGAACAGATTTTAAATTGCTGATTTAACTTTATCTGAAAACTTGTCTTAATTAACATTTAGATATTATAATTCACTTTAAAATGTTTCTGATATGTAAATCTTGTTTCATAATAGTAATTTATTGAAAATGATCTTTCAGTTAGTCTATAATTATGATATACTGAAAAACATGCTGTTAATGAGGACTATGAGGGAAAATACAACTTTATAATAATATTATGGATTTCATTGAAGTCAAAATTTATTATAATATATTTTAACATAATTCAATTTGTTATATTAGTAAATAGTAAGAATTATCACATTTGTATATGTGTATATCCTTAAGCCAATATTAAACTAAGAAACTCCAAGAATCCTCTAAAGAATAACGAAAGTTATTTGCGCTATAATCTTTATAACTTCTTATACAGGTCACAGTAAAATAAAACCTAAGACTGCTTTGAATGTATTTTCTCTACTAAATGTGTGTGTAAGGTACGATACAAACAGTGACGTAAGACTACACGTAGCGATGACTGATTACTTTACGAGTTCATATGAGACAGATTTGTTCAAGGACTTTAATTAATTTGTATGACATTTTTAATTAGGATATTAATACTTTAGCAAATCCAAATATAATTAGTAGAAAACTGTAGTTACATCTTGCTTTTTTGAACATTTATTGACAACATTGTTTTATACTCGATATTAAATCAGTTATGTTAGCAAATGAGTTACGCTTCACAACACAAAGCACTTAACTCATATATAGAAAATATTTTTTGTTTTTTTATCTCAGTATTTCAAGCTCATTGCCGCTCCACAACCACTCATTTAAAGTTACGAGTATTTGACATCGCTGTATTACAGCAGTTTGAGGCTTCACTTGTTGATTTTAAAGAACTGATTATTGGAATCATATGCAATATTTTCTGAGAAATAAGTATTTTTATTTTATAGATTTCTCAAAAAAATAATTGGATAAAAGGTTTATTAAAGGTTTTTATTCAAGAAACAGCAGAAGAGAAATTTTCTGTCGAACCATTTTGGTAGAAATAATATATACATAAAAATTGTTCTTCCAAATAAAATAAAAATAAAAAAAAAAAGTAATAATTAGAGAATAGCAGAATTCATAAATATATGATAATAAATTAAAATTTAAGGTTAAAACAAAAGGTTTATTTTATTATTTTATTCTTTTTAAATATTGAAGCAAGTAAAAGTAAGTAAATTAGTAACAGATATAATCTATTTTATAAAGAGTAGTCGAAATCTGTAAATTAATAAACAATCAAAAAAAATTTTTTTTTAATAATAAGCTGTGTCTATATCTTTGAACAGTTATCAACAAAGACTTTGAAATATCAAATAACGTCTTTTTTATTTAATAGTTCATTGTTAAATTTTTTAAAAATAAAATTCTCAAGTAAACCCAATAAGCTCCAGACTAAAAGTTAACACGTAACAAACAACAAGATTGAAAACACAAACAATTCTCCGAAAGTTATGAAAACTAGTGAGAAACGTATTTCATTAAACCCGTCTCATAATCACATTTACACTGAAGTTTTCTTAATTTTTTTTATGTAACTATGTAACTAATGTTTAAGTTAACTATTGAAGCAAATTTACGACAGACAGTATAGTTATATTATTTTTATTTACAAAAAGAAAAGATTCTTAGAAAAATTTATGTTTAGTTAATTATATACATGTTATTATTACTGTAATGAAATAGGTACATTTCTTTACTAAAGCTAGACGGTCGTTGACCAACCAAGTCAAGTCATTTGGAGAGGAGCCAAGTTTATAAAAAAATACAGATTCCTGGCAGTCTGTAACTTAAATGTTCTATTTATTTATCTTTATACAAAAACTTAAACCTGTTACCCTTTTAAGATATTGTTACATGAAATAGCCGGCATGAAGATTATTATCTAATATATAGGTCACACTAAAACATATTGCATTTAATGATTTAAAACTATGTTTTGTAAAAGTATACTATACAACTGAAGACGTTGGTTACCAGAAGATGATAGAAAAGTTCTTTAATGTACTGACCTACATACAGAACGACGTTACAGATAATATCTTTATATATATACATATTTAAATTGTTTGTACTGAGTCCATTACACACTATGGTTGTTATTTTTTGAGCGAAGCGAACGAAGTGAGCGTAGCGTTTTACTGAAGACTTTTTACATTCTTTGTCACGAATTGGCTCAACTTGGTGAAAACTACTTAACGGAAAATTATGAAACTTTGCAATCAAAAAGATACACATTAGGTGATGATAAAAAAAAATTGAAAAATGTCCTCAAAAAAAAAAATTCTTAATATCATGTCAAAAAAGTTATATCCCATTGAAGTCAATGGGAAACGATGAATCATTACACTGGGCTCGCTTCGCTCAATATGCAAACGGCACCCGAGATTTCACGAGCGCAGCGAGTCGAAATCGAGGGGTTGTTGGTGCCCTAGTTTATTATCTTATAATATAAATAATAAATAAATGCTTTATATACTTTGTGATGATAAAGGAAAAAAAAATAGGATCTTTTAGCACACCATTCAAGATGGTTCTTATAACTTTCCTATACTTTTACATTTACGTACTTCTATAAAATGATATTGAAATGACTTTCAAATATGAATATGTAAGAGTTGATAAGAGTAATTCCTAGTGACAGTTCGGTCGGAACTCTCTCGCTGACTGATTTATTGAGTGGATTAATTCTCTGATTACATAATTTAAGCTTCCGACTATAGTTTTAATATTTTAAACTTTATACTAATTTTCAAGAATGTAACCATACATTTATATTACACTGGCTTCTGATCCATCAATACGAATCTGGTGATACAGATCGATTATTAATATCGATCAAGATAGATTAGTTTAAAGTATAGCTTATATTTGAAACCTATAATAATTATTTATTTTGACCTCCGAAACAAACAATGTGGAGACGATGTTGATCGTTATATTAAGTCTTACTAAATACAACGTTAAGTCGTTATTATTATTATATGAAAGAACAACAGAATATAAATAAAAGAAAGAATATAATAAAGAAAAATGTGTATCACAAAACTGAATTGTTAAAACAATGTAAGTCTCATAAAGAAGATTCTTCGAAGCATATAATAATGCTGTATCTGAACTTGCTACAGGAAAAAATTAAGGTTTTATTTTAATGTTATTATTCTACTGTCTTGGTATAAGGTACAATACGCATTTTAGAATATTAGATTGACTTTAACACTAAACCTACCGACAATTCTTGTATACATATTCCTACCGCACGCGGTCAAATTGACCGGTAATTAAAAGATATTTTATTGTATAACGCAGGTAATAATGGAAATAACTAAAAGTAAAGGGTATAGACAATATTATATGCATATTCTAAGAATTGTCATGTAGTTTGATAACGATATTACAACGTTTAAAAATGTGTAAGTTTTACAAAAGTTTAAGAACGGTCAATTTGACCGGTACTTGGTAGGTTTAGTGTTAATATACATACGTAATGTAACTATTTTAAATATTCAATTCAATTTAGTACAGTTTAAATAATTAAATATGCTTGCTTGGTTTAATAAAATGTTTGTATGTTATGCGATCTTCACACACCTTCCAGTTGGTGGTATCTTACACATTGCATTCGATGTGAGGACTTAATACTTGACATTGCTTTTGTGATTTAAAGTTATTCATTTAAAAATAAATAAAACGACAGGTTAATATATCTTCGTCCACGCGCTTCACTATTATTTAACTACTAAATAATATCTCGTCGCTAGTTATTCAATGTTTTTGATTTTTGTACTTACACTGATTCATTTATATCTTTTTAAAAATGTTTTTTAATGTTTGATTGTAATTTGGTTTCACTTTACTTCTGTTTAATAATAATCTTGTCATTTGTTTAACCTATTTCAAAATAACTTTCTTTGTTGGATCGTATTTTGCTTTTTTTTACTAAATTACACTGCTTCTACACTGTTACCTTTATACCTACTATTGTATTGTACTGTATTTAATATTGTAGGTGGCTTTGTATTTGGAAAGACACCAAATTAAAACCTGACATACACCAGAAGAGTGTAATGACCCCGAGCGGTGAGAGTCGTGGGTGATAATCGTATAAGCGAAATCACCACGCGATTCTAGACTACAGCTGTTTGGTGACAATATCAATATCATTAAAGTGACATTGTGTGAAGTGAAGTGACTCGTCAGTTACAATATTCATATGGAAACAAGTCGTAGGTAAAATAAACGTGTCTCGACTTAATTTAAAATTGTTCTAACCTGTGGCTCTAATAGCATACCTTAATACTACCGAGTTCTATTTCATACTTTTGAAGAATTTTTCAATTCTTGCCAAATTCATATTAAGAAGGTATTTTGTAACAATGTTATGAAGTGAGAAATACCTATTAAAATACCAAATACCAATATATATAATTAAATTAATTATTAATTGATATAATTTGTCATTGTTGTGTTGTCACATTATTGTATAATTCAGTTCATATGAGCAAAAAAAATAAGGTAGCCTTCCATAAATACGACATAACATGGCTCTTTTAATAAAATAAATAAAAACCACAGAGTAGATGTTATACCAGAACGAACATTCAAACCTCAAAGTTGTTACACATACGAGTGTAACACGTGTATAATGCACAACCCTAGCACGCAGCTCTGTGGCTCCACACCCTGTGGTTTCAATGGAAACAAAGCTTAATTGTATTGCGATTCTCTGTTAAGAGTTAGGTTAAACAAACACTGTAATTACCCGCTTCTATCGTTAAACTGAACTTACTTCAAAATATTCTTTTTAGCACCGATTGTTGCATGAAATACTTATATCACATTAAATTATTTATATTTTCAACTATAATAAATTGTAAGTTTCATTATTAGTAAGTTGCGGACCCCTTGTACTACTACCACAGCGTATCCTTAATCTAAAGCTTGCCTGGTAGAGATCGCTTATTAGCGATAAGGCCGCCTTTTTGTATAACCAAATTATTCGCGGTAAGCGGTAAATTCGGTATATTTGGGAAGTATGTTTAGCAGAGACGGGAGGCCTCGAGTGACCTTCGAAAACACAGTAGCTACGATACTGGAGGAAGGTCAAGTAAAAAGCATGAGGACCCCCCGGAGGGCATGTATGAAGAGGTTGATGTCTGTGGCCGAGGCGAAAGAGGTATGCAGGGACCATAGCGTTTGGCGCTCCGTCGTCTCTGGCTACTTGCAAGGGATATGGCGTGAAGGTAAATAAATAAATAAATAAACAAATTATTCTATTGACTATTTGTAACGTGTATATTAAAAATATTTGTTTTTCTGGTGTGCAATAAAGTATATTTATTATTATTATTATTATATTTAACGTATGCATTGACGTATAGTACATTTGCGGTTGCACCGAACGACGCCTGCCCGCAACTCATTTTGCGGTTCGTTGCCTCTTACAAATTCTTAGGATGAATGACTGTTTTTTCATTATAATTAACATATTCGAGCCCGACTATTTTCTACGTTTCTAACTCTGAGTACCGGTTAATAAAACGAAATTCTGAAACCGGTTGTTGCGAACTTGTATCTTCAAGAGGAGGATAAAATGAATAAAATTTGTTTGCGGCAACCAGGTATAGAATTTGAAAAGACGTGAATTCACGTCAGGGGCAATCAGGAATAGAATTTAAAATGACGTGAATTCACGTCAGCGGTCGCGAATGTGTTAAGAAAACATATGTTTTGTTAACTTTTATATTATTCATTATGAATATTCCAGCCTACATAATATAACAAAACACTCTCATTGAAGAACTCCCTTCGTCAAGTAGTTCAAATATATAAATGACAGACAATAGACGGACATCCTAATACGAAAAAATAATAATAGATCATACAAAGGATTGTTCTATTTGACAATCTAACCATAAAACTATTGTTCACCAGACAGTGTCTACAAGTAGAATATTATTAAAATATCACACAATATATATAACAATTTATTTGAATCTATTTAAAACCATCATTTGTTTGCATTTAGTGCAATGGAAATATTTTTTAATGTGATAGTTAACTTTAAATACACCCTGAGATCTTCATCGTAATAGGCTGTTAGCTTATGAAAAGAATGGCGCAATTAGTACACGTTCTTCTAAATAATTTAGTAGCAGTTGGAAGCAAAAAGTCTAAACGCTTTTATACTCAGCACATATTTTAAAGTTACAATTGAGAATTATTACTAAGTGTAGTAACTTAAATACTATACCATCTTATTTTAAATTTAGTCAAAGCAATAAGAATTTAGTATGAATTAAATAGAGTGATTTAACACAAACGAGACGCTACTCAAAGCGTAAAACTACTATCTCTGTGAAGTTAATTAAGTGAATATCATCCCTATACTTGGCTTTGAAGTTGCGAATTTCACCGCCTTTATGACAGACTAAATTAAATATTGAAAGAGGAATTTGTAGGACAGAACGTTCGTATGACCTCCGATTTTTGAATGCGAGGTTTGTTTGACCTGTTTAGTAAATGTTTTTACGATTTAAAAGAGGAATGTGAATGCATTTTAAATTATCCATTGTTGTCTGTGATATGACAAAGACCGGGAATAAAATAAAATATTATACTGCTTTATATTTTAATATTTGACAGAGATTTTCTTTTTCAATTCAATAGATTAACTGATTACAGATTTTCGTTGAAGGTAAGCTTTATTCCTGACACTAAAGATTATAACGACATATTATGGTGTTCAAAGAGCTCTTTATGTGTCTCCGGAGTCATTAATATTTGACACTAATCGTTGACGCAGTGTGATAATTAGTTCAGCCGAGCCTGTACATGTCAAAACGCTCCCGTGACATCAGCATTTAAAATTCCCTTAAAGCGAATACATTCATTAATGAATTAACAAAATAACATATAACGTTTTAACATAATAATATAGTAAAAATATCTGAGACTTTTATTTTTAAACTTCCTACATTTTACGTAATTATTCTTTTCAATTTTCTATACCGTAATGTCTTTGAAATATCTTCTCCATTGTTTTCAACACAAACCAGCGGGTATTCAATACGTCCATCAACTTCATAAAGGAAACACATCAATAGATGCTTTCAGCTACTTGTATTCATATTGAAGAGAAGAAAGTTGAAAAAATACTCGACACTGATACAATAAAATAAAAATATATGAAACTAGCTGTGCCCATGACTTCGTTCGCGGAATATTTTAAAATGAAAGTCTAAGTTATTCCTTATAACATCTGCTATCTGTCACTGAAGTTCTGTTAAAATCGGTCCAGCCGTTTCAAAGAGACAGAAAGACAAAAGTTTCATATGCATTTAGTGAAAAGTTGTTAATTTGGAATTACAGACAGACACTTCATATTTATATATATGTAGAGATATATATATGTTTCTAATGGTATTTAAATATGTCAGTTTATTTAATTATTACAAAATGTAGTACGAAATATTTGCTAGTGTACAATATAACATTATGTTTTGTCTTTAATAAGATATTAGAATTTGATGTTAAGTTCCTGGTTGGTGTATCATCCTTTAAATTACCTTCCAAATATTAAATGTAATGTCAACGTTTTTAATCTTATGTCTCCAAAAATACACAAAAGCTATTTGATTAACGAGAGAAAGCACAAAAGAATTTTTAGCGCGTCAATATAAAATAAATTAAATTACGGAACGCCATTAAAGCAAATATAAAATAAAAAGTTTTTAATTTAATGTTGCATCATTGTTACTATAGCTTGAGTTTACATCATTGTATGAAAGACATTAGTGAATAAGCGACAAGCTGTAACATTACCAAGTTATATTCAAGTATAATATATAGTATGGACTATGTTATACATGTGTGTAACCAAATACTTATTATAGACAAACCCACACATGGACACTAAGAAAAGATTTATTACCTCTAAGATAATACTTTTCTCAGAAGAAATAGTTACACGGTTCAATTAAAAATTTCATTACTTTTCATTTTCATGTTCCCTCCCTACTAGGTATTTATGACTTCTATTTGAAAGCTAGTATAAAATTATTAATAGTTCGTATCCTCATATATTTTAATTAAACAGAATATTAATATTTTTACCATATTTAATTGCCAAAGCTGACGCTAAAAGTATAAAGCCGTACATTTCCGACGAAATGAACTCATAAATCAGCTTCCCTAATTTTAGTATATTAAAATTGTGCTCCAAAGCCATCGTGATAAATTAAATGTGAAAATTTCAGTTACCGCATCTAAGGAGGGGAACAAAGCAAAAATGTTCAAGGCGAATCCAGGTCGCTGCGGATTAAGGGTACTCAGGATGGGATGTGATCCAGTCATTGTATCCTGGATATAATGGGCAATGCGCTATAAACTAGACTAGACTTTTACAAGAACATAAAATGAATTATTCATTAAAAAAGATTATAGATGGCTCTGGTGTTGTTGTATCATGAATATCATACAATGTATTAATTCAATCTAAAGCAAATAAGTTTTTTATCAGTAAAAGTACTGTGACAGCTCCCAAATCGTTTATACAAATGGAATGCAATCTAATCTTGCACTCGCTACTGATTTGATGGCTGAGTTTTGTATCAATACGTTAACATTTCAAATTCAACTAGATTTTAAAGATAAAATAAAATTTCATTTCAAATATATTTCATTTTGAGCATCAATTCATTTCAAACACTTCTAATCGCATTGATATAAAAAAGAGCACTTTTTTTGTCAATTAAGTTATTTACTAATATATATATAATATATGTGAGTGTGCAATATCCTTTAAATAATATCATTGCATGAACTAATTCAGTAAATCGCTAGGTGGTGCGGAAAAATATTTATGCGGTAACATTAACCACAAGTTTGCTTTTGCTTTAAGCGTGCATTACCTTAGTTTTCTATGACTACATGAGTAGGTTTTATGAAATGGAAAAAAATGTTTACGTTTTATAAACCGTTTAGCGATCGTTTAAATTTATTTAAGTTGTTTATGACAAAGTTACAATTATAATGTATTTTATAGTTATTTCTTTTTCTATTATACATAAAGAATCGTCTAACAATGTTATATGGAAGACTAGTTTTTTCTGCGGCTTCGCTCGTTGTAAGTTCGATATTAGTTGGTAAGTTCTAACTTTATCCTTTTAGTATATGCTAGTTTTATCAAAATTCTTGAGTTATAAAAAGATAGACATACAGATATAAGACGCTTTTTTATCACAATATGTTGAGAACAACAAAATATACATACAGTATTACAGATTAATACAGTATATTTGATAGATATTAGTATTTATATGTGTTAAAAAATTAAAAGTATAGTATAACAATACAATATATTACAGAATAAATACTTTGACATTAACGTGAGTAAAACTGTTAAGCTTTTAACTTTTATACTTAATTCTGGTTTATGGAAAGATAAAGATAAGATGACAACTTTATAAAGAAATGTGATTGTTATCAATAAGGCCATCGACCAATCAGGAAGGTTAACATGGAACTGATATCAAATTATTATTACTCTCGAGAAACCGGATATTCACAGTGTTGTTCTAATAAAGTACAAAAGAAAATAAAGTATTCAATTCCTTGAATATCTTACAGCTTGTGTTTTCAGTTTACATTCAATATTAAGAAGAAGCCTGCTCTGTACTTTGCTAAAGTGAAAATGGAAATTGTATGAAAAGTTAGACAGGGCGATCTTTGCTGAAATAAATGTATATTGAACTTAGTTAAGAATCATGCAATCCTTGATAGAAATTCACCATCTTGAAAATTTCTCGTCTATTTTAAAGTATTTTTTGCAGTTTGAAAAGGATTTATCTATACATATAAATAAATTTAAAGTGTCTGTTTGTAATTCCAAATGAACAGCTTTTCACTCAATGCATATGTAAATATATACGGTACTTACATAAATCAATTTTGTTTATCTGTCTGTTTGTTCCAGCTAATCTTTGAAACGGCTGAATAGATTTTAACAAGATTTTCATTGGTGGATGATACCTGATGCTAAGGAGTGACATAGCCTAACTTACTTTAAAAATATATATATTTCACACGATCGAAGTCGTGGGGAAAGCTAGTTTACAATATGACAAAAAAAAACTGATAAAAACACAAAAAGAGTTTTTTTGTATCAAATAACCCTTAAAGCAAATACGTATAAAATTACAAAGAGAAAATATAATACCATATTATATTCAGAGACAGTGCTTTGAGCATTAACATTATCAAACAGAGCTACAACTCAGAAATACAACTTCAAATATTCAATGTTAGCTAACCTTTACGAGATCCATTACCTTTAAAACTATTTGTAGTTTCCGCAGCAATAACGGATTGAAATTTATGCATACTTGTAATTAACAAGAATGTCTAACGTAACTGAGACTGACGTCAAAATTATGAACTTCTTATTACTTTGATGTGTTGTAAAAGATAAATAATTTAGTAAAACAAAAGTAAGATGTATTACATCGCAAATATATCAATATAAGAAACATATTTATATGATGGGTTCAAATATTGAGTTGAATGTATATTGTGAAACGCTTATTAGAAGTAAGGTATTTGATTTGAAGATCATTAAACAGTCACATCGAATGAAGATGTTATTCATTGACTCTCTGACTCTCTTACTTTACTAATGAATTCCAGACTAGTTATGGTGTCTGATACACTGTTATATTTAAATTAAAACAATAAAACAAACATTTAATATAATTTGAGATGTTCTCAGTTTTATGTTTGAAATGTTGTCAGTCTGTCTAGTTTGTTAATTAACAACTTAGTGATTTAATTCCCGGCAAAGCAAAGCTTACTAAATCTGACAGGCCATTACAGTCCCAAAATGTGCTCGACAGAATTCTTTTAATTGACTAGGATTATTACCGTTCTCTAACCACATCAAACCGCTCATTATTTTGGATCCACCTGTTTTAAATACTTCTTTGACCGAAAATATCTTCGAGGGTTATAAAGTTGAACCAAAAAAGCTGCAGATTTCCAAGGAGGGACAGTCCTTTGAAAAGTAATAGACCTTACTGTATTTAAGCTTACCCTTATTTAAAGACCTGCTTTGCATTAATTTGTTCAAGAAATTGTATAAATAAATAGTTTTGTTCCTTGGCAAGGTGACTTATACTGCAAAAGACAGCATGTTACCGGCGAGTGCTGTGAGAGCTGCCAGCGTAAGGAGGGCGGAGCGGCTGGCTGCCATGTCAGCGGGGCATGCCGCGGGCTGCACGAGGCGTCATCGCCGCATGCCGTCGCACGGCACCACGCCGCTACCGGAACCTATAAAATAGGAGTGGTATTTTAGTATTTATCATTATAAATTAACTCTCTACATACTCCTGCGTATAACTCACTCGCCATCACTCGAAACGTCGGTGATGACGAAAGGATTAAATCATACATGTTCCATAATCATAGGGAGATAAAAACGTGAAAAAAATACTTCGTAAATTAATTTTTTGTTAAGCTAAAATCTTTTAGAACATATTTTCTATTGTAATAGATATCACAGATGAAAAAAGACCGTATTTTATGAATTGTATTATGTATAATATAATATACTTTTATACATAAAATACTTTTATAAATTAGAAAAGACGAGCAGTGAAGAAATAACATTGATATGGTTATAGCATATGTAATTTTCATATTCTGTTTAGGAAATATCTTACATTCAGTTCGCAAACCACTATCCGGTTTAATAGAAATGCCATCGTGACTCGAAATTAATTAATTAACTTTCTCTCATCATAGTCCATAAGATACAAGATCCCTTAGCAAATAGATCCTATTTATACATAACAATAATTTTAATACTGTTGCATTTGTTTTAATTAATGTAATTTTTTTATTTTCTATATTTCCCGAAATTCATTGTATTTTTATCGCAAATATCACTAACTGTTCAATTAACTAAAAATTTGACATAGTTACTTCTACTGTGACGTAGACTTTAGATTCAACTTTTTGCATTTTGCCAAGTTATATAAATGTAGGATCTATACACTTAACGCGCGGGTAAGAGTTACTATAGCAACGGTTACGATGACAACGGATAATATGACAAAGGTTACCATAGCAACCTAAGTTCACATCCAAATTAATAGTGTGCCAGCGAAGCGGGAGGGAATAAGCTAGTAAATAAATAAATATCATAACATTAAAGTGATAAACCTTGTACAATACGATAAATTCATTATTATTATTTTATCCTTATCTCCGTTCTAAATCTTTGCCTATTGAATGAGACAGATGGTTCACGTATCTCTTCTAAGAGTGGATCATGTTTGCTCCTCATTCAATGTATTACTGGCACGTGTTAGGAAACTTTGGATTACATTTCAGTTTAACTACGGATAAATTTCGGAGTGATATACGAATTTTGACTACAAAATAGAAATATGCTTAACTATGAACATTGTCTTATCTTAATACAAAAGCACAAAGACACTCACTCACTGACTCATTCATCGCTCTACAGCCCAAACCGTAATACCTAGAAAGCTAAAATTTGGACACAAGTATCCTGTCATATTGAACAAGTGCAATAAGAAAGGATTTTGCAAAGGTCTAAACCGTTCCAAAGTAACATCGTCCCTTTGTATATGTATATATGTATGTATGTATGTTTATATACAAAGCAGCTCAACCCCACCTACCCAGTTGGGCATATAAGTTGAGGTTCCAAAGTAACAGCTAAAAAACTGCAAAAAGTAACAGCTAAAAAACTGCAAAAAATATAACGCGCCTGTTTGATACTTCCTAGGTGGTGTGGAAATTCAAACAAAATGTTTGATCGCTTTCGCCATCGTCGCGAAGCACGCATATCTTCATACATAAAGCACAAAGATACTCACTCACTGACTCATTCATCGCTCTACAGCCCAAACTGTAATACCTAGAAAGCTGAAATTTGGACACAAGTATCCTGACATATTGAATAGGTGCAAAAAGAAAGGATTTTGCAAAGGTTCAAACCGTTCCAAAGTCACAGCTAAAAAACTGCAAAGTTTACCCCCCGCTCCCTCTCTTTTCCCATTGCATTGCAGTAGATATGAAAATTATTTGCCCAGTCACTATGTTTATTTTCAACACGCTGAGATGTTAGAAACTGTGAGTGAGTGAGAGAGGAATGAACTCTGTAGTTATCAAACTCAAGGCTTTCTCGCACTGATGGGTTAAAGGATAGAGCGTGTATGTGTGAAGTGTAGGGTCATGGGTTCAATACTCACAAAGGTCAGTTTTTTTAGTTTATTCCCGTTGCGAAGCACGGGTAATCTGCTAGTACGATATAAACTTCAGGTTTCATATTTCATAATTGGAGATTGCGGTTTATATCAACTAACGTGTGAAGTAAATAACAACATTATTAAGTTTATATTTGAAAGTGTAGAAAGATAAATATTATATAAAAATCATTTAGATCCTAATCCTATATATATAATAATAATTGAACTAGTTATCTATTAAAAATAACTGGAAGAATTATTTTATGTAGACCATGCAGGTGGAGTTGCGGTTGAAAATTAGCGGTATATAAATTAATTCGAACTCAAATTAAATAAATAATCCATTTCTCTATTCATTATAAGCTTTTAGTACGTACAAGGATAATTTATAGCCCTTAATCAAATCAAAGGCACATCACTTACACATGATCTCGATGGCTGTCAGTTAGATTAGAGAGAGCGTCACGATTTGAAAGAGGTTTTTAATTTGATGATGCAGTGCGCCTTTAGAACCCTCTACGTCAGACTGATGGTGAAGAATTTTCCTTTAATTAAAACACGAGACTGTCGGAATCCCTTTAGTTTATGAACAGTTTTTCACTTAATTTAAAATCTAGATGTTTATATTTTGTAATTTAAACAATAAAATACTGAAATGCGAGAAGGACTCCAACGTAGAAGAATAACAAATTTTATAAGACCCTTGTGTATGTTATACATATTCAGTTTCTGAAATATGTTATTATGGTCGATACTTAAGTTCAGTAATATCTAGATATACCGAATACATTCATGATAACATAGTGGTAAATTCCACAAATGTTAGTATATTATTTGATACTCTTAGTGAGCAGTAACTAAATATCGTCTATGCATAAGCATTCTGAGTAGAGATCGAACTAAGCGAATTAACGGTACGTGGAAGCGATTATCGTTGCTGCTTTATTGAATCTTACACTTAATAAACTTATTTGCAACTAATATAATGTAATACAGTCTAGCCCTAATATGAAATTCTCAATCCATTAACATGAATATAATACTTTTAAAACTTGCGATATCGGGTTACATTTAAAAAGCATCCAATGAATAGTAACGTTGAAAATAACAGTAAATATACGAGTAACACGAGTATAACAGTAAATATACAATTTATCGGATTATATCATATAATGAAATCGTGGATGAAAGAATGATTTATTTGTTACAGATCAGATAGATAATATTAATTTAAATTCAAGGGCAATTAAACATTTTGACTCAAATAATAAAACTATAAAAAAATATTTTTGGTCTAATACTATTATCATGAATACATCTTAATATTACTTAAAATAACCTGAAACGATTCTTTTTAATTTCATAAATTAACAAACCAGCAATTTGTACTTTACTTTTTGTAAATGTTGTATGTCAATTAATCATAATTATAACAATTTTATAATATATATTTATATTTACCACTCACTGACTCATCACGAAATCTCTGAAACTATATTTCCGATTAACTTAAAATTTGACATAAATTCTTCTTTTGTGACGTAGACGTCCACTAAGAACTTTTCGCTTTTCGTAAAGTCATAAATCTTTTAAAAATCACCCTTAAGAATAGTACAGAACACAGTAGATGTCTCTTGATCGTGGACGCCATATCATTACTATTTATGGAATTTAAAATAGTTTCTACTCACCTTGCACGTTTGAATGACCACTTCATTATTTTAATCTCTTCTATTTTATACAGATTAAAAATATGTAGTAGATATAAACTTTAATTACATTTTTCACAATCTTTCCAAATTCATTAATCTCTGATTGTGGTTTGGTTTATTTTAAAGTCTGTAATCTTGTTATGTGGGATCATATGCTTATTATGTGTGTGTGTGCCATGAATACGCATACATATGCACACACACACATGCACACACACACGAAACGGAAAAAAGTTAAAACTAACTTTTTATACTTTTATATAAATGTAGTATAGTGGGTTCCGAAAGCTTTTTTTGAATAATTTTCGAAATAATACAGTTTTCATGGTTAATTATTTTCAGTTCCTCATAGATATGATAAAGATTTATTAACATAATTCTTGAATTTGTTTAATAGAAACTGACATGTAGATTTTTCGTAGCGTTTGGCGCCCCGTCGTCTCTGGCTAACCGGCAAGAGATATGGCGTGAAGATAAATAAATAAATATGTAGATTTTTTGGTATATCCTGAGAAAGAAATGCTAAGAAGATAAATATAATGACATGGACACATATAAGATTATCTTATTTATTTATCTATTGGACTATCAAATAATTTAATATGATTTATGATGCTATTACTTACAAAGGACATTTGTTTTCTTTGCGCCTCCATTATGGCGTTCTGTCAGTCTCAAGTACATGGAATATATTGAAGCTTATTAAATATTCAAGTGATGAATACTTTGAACATCAATCAATGTAGGATAAGTCCATGAGATACAATAAATTATTCACTGCACTCCTTGATCCATCACTTACTCTGATGAAGCGTCTCAGCTCGAGCTAAACGCATTAATATTCTTCTATAGTGGATGTATATGCAATTTAAATATTTACTACAGTCACTACATACCTTGTAGGGTTATACATAAAATATAAAAAATTAGACTCTTATCTTTATTTGAAAGTATGTTATCTGTCTGATCTGAGCGGAGCGCTCTATGTGAAAATTTTTGCATCCCATGTCCGGCTTTCATAAAAACGGCTTTACCGATCTTCATGGCATTTTGCACATTTATAACGATGATTTATAAAAGTGAAAAAAAAACTCATGTCGTTGAGGAATAATCACCAAACAATGACAGTCCCATAGACTTCAATGTAAAGAAAATTCGGTATATGAAATTTGAATATTGCTTTGAACGCTGAATTGAAGATGGGTTACTCGCTTCGCTCCATTCGCCGAAACCTACCGAGATTTTGCGAGCACAGCGAGTCAAAATTGAGGTCGGGTTCGCGCCCCCCAGGATTTAACGAGTAACTTTTAGTATACAGTATTAAATTTCCATTACTATTTGTTCAAATAACGGTAACACACGGTAAGGAGTTAGTTGTATTGTATCTTACAATCATTATAGAGTCACTGAAAGCTAAGCTCGTCTATTTCAGAACAGAATTAATATAATATCAAGGGATATTTCAAGAATTACAAGGATACACATTGTTTACCGTAGCGTGCATTTTATATGACATCTTGCCTCGATTGTTCCCACACAATTTCCTTTCATTAGGTTTTCACAAGAACAAATTGCTTGCGAGCCGCTCGGGAGGCTTTCTGAATTGTATAGATATTATACGTATTAAGAATTGAATATTTAATACTGTTTTGTTATTTAAAACTGTGTTTACCTTTAAAATAAAGATTTTATAGTTACAATAAAAATATATTAAATATTTAGCCACAGATTTTATATACTGAAATTATTTAAAACGCAAACACAGATATTTGATTAACATAGCTAAATGTTTTAAATATTTTCGATGAATTTTGGTCTATCATAGAATATACTAGCTGTGCCCGCGACTTCATTCGTGCTTCGCGTTTTTAAAATAAAAGTAACCTAAGTTACTACTTATATAATCAGCTATCTACCAGTGAAAGTCTTATTAAAATCGGTTCAATCGTTTCAAAGATTCGCTGGAAAAATCAGACAGATTGTTTTTTAATGTAAGTATATACCGTGTATACTTTCATATGCATTTAGTGAAAAGCTGTTAATTTAATATAAACACACACTACAATTTTATTTTTATATATATATATATATATTCTTCTCTTCTTTGTTGTTTTTTGCGTTTTGCGTTTTGTTTTTATATTACAATTCGTTTTTTTTGTTGTGTTTTAATGTGTATGATGTTTGTTCAAACGTTGGTTCTCGTTACGTTTGTTTAGGTTTATACATTCTTGTTTTTCTTTTGAATTTTTCATTCTAGGTTTGAATTTAAACAGCATAAATTGAGTTTATTTTGTTTTTGTTTTGTTCTTAATTAAATTTATGATTATGATATAGTTTGAATTATACATTTTTAATTTGTTGTAAATTGTTTTGGATTTTATTTTATTTAAGATAGTGAGTTTATTTCCAGCTAAGTTTGTAATCAAGTGGTAACTGACATACTAATACAATATTTTTAGATGAAATCTAATGGGCTATAAGTAATATTAAATACAATCCGCTAAGTGTATATCAGAGCTTGTCTTCAGTCATGTCAAGAAACATTTAATTATGAAGAATTTACCTTCAATTTAACATTTTGATGCATTTATTTTTTCGTATAAACACTTTTTATTCATATTAAAATCTTTGGTACAATATACACGCAACTGGGCGTTCATTTCACCATTGTTTGTCAACCATTCATGCTAAAATAAAGAAATATAATCTACGCTCTCGAGCATACGTAAACTATATATTAAAATATGATGAAAGGTTTCTCTAGACCGAGCACATTCTACTTCTGTATTGTGCTGTTTTGTCAACAGTATACAACAATAATATTGTAATCGGCAGAAGCTCTACGATTATGGCTTAACTAACATTTTGACAACAGATAATACTAATCCGCCTATAACACGGATAGATTCATTCCACGTTGTAGGAATATTGTTGTATAACGCGCTCATATAACCGTATAATGCGTTACGTACCAATAATTCACATTTAACTTATCTCGTTAATGGCGATTTAAATGGAATATTAAGAAAAAACTTAATTAAATTTAATTTTTACTTAATTTTATTTAATTTTATAACAACACAATGTGCCAATATGTAAGCGAAATTAATTATGAATTGTAAAAAATAATTATAAATTTCATAGTGTAGAAATATAACGTGGGAAATTGCCGCATTATATGGGGGAAAACACGTATACGAGGGACTAAAATCGTTTTATATAAAAAAGCGTTATAATAGTACCTTAATATAGGGAGGAACATGTGATAGATCGATAAAAATATTACGTATAGTTGAGTGATTTGTGATAAGAGAAGTGATGATAAAGATGATGACATCTATACAACTGTCCCTATCTACTATCTAGCGAAACCACAGCCAAGGGAACGGGCTTGGGAGAATCAGCGGGGAAAGAAGACCCTGTTAAGCTTGACTCTAGTCTGGCATTGTAAGGAGACATGAGAGGTGTAGTATAAGTGGGAGATCGTTCGCGGTCGACGCTGGAAAACCACTACTTTCATTGTTTCATTACTTACTCGGTTGGGCGGAAGCGGTGCGCAGTCGATAATATCGGCGGGCGTACGGTGTTTCGTTCCAAGCGTGCAGAGTGGCGTCGTGGCGGCAACGTTCGTCGCCTATCAACTCCCGCGTTTTCCAGATCGAGGACACTGCCAGGCAGGGAGTTTGACTGGGGCGGTACATCTGTCAAAGAATAACGCAGGTGTCCTAAGGCCAGCTCAGCGAGGACAGAAATCTCGCGTGGAGCAAAAGGGCTAAAGCTGGCTTGATCCAGATGTTCAGTGCGCATAAGGACTGCGAAAGCACGGCCTATCGATCCTTTACTATACAGAGTTTTGAGCAAGATGTGTCAGAAAAGTTACCACAGGGATAACTGGCTTGTGGCGGCCAAGCCTTCATAGCGACGTTACTTTGTGATCCTTCGATGTCGACTCTTCCTATCATTGCGAAGCAAGATTCGCCAAGCGTTGGATTGTTCAACCATCAAAAGGAAACGTGGGCTGGGTTTAGACCGTCGTGAGACAGGTAAGTTTTACCCTACTGATGGCTCGTCGTTGCGATATTAATACTGCTCACTACGTGAGGAACCGCAGTTTCGGACTTTTGGTTCATGTACTCGGCCGAGCGGCCGGTAGTGCGGAGCTACCATCCGCGGGATTATGCCTGAACGCCTCTAAGGCCGAAGTCAGCCTAGCCGAATCCGGCAAGGGTACGCTCACTGTGGAGCCGAGAGTCGGGAGGCTCTAAACAATGTGACTTTATTAATCGTGGTCTTAACACGTGCATCACGGCGCCGAAGTTTGGAATTTACCTCAGTTCGATGTCGGGGCTTCGAATAGTCTGTAGACGACTTACGTTCCTGGCGGGGTGTTGTGCTCGGTAGAGCAGCGTCGTGCTGCGATTTCTTGAGACTTAGCCCTACGCCAGGTGATTCGTCCGAGGACGTCTCGTTTTCTTCGTCGGTCTTCATCGCCGTATTATTATATTAAATTACGTATTATATATAGTAAGCGAGGACGGAGGCCACGCGAAATTGTATTTTTTCTTTTTGTTTTTACTTAAATATTTTTTTTTAATTTTGTCCCATCCTAACCTCTGAAATGGCTGGACCAATTTTAATGAGACTTCCACTAGCGAATAGCTGACGTTATAGGTATAACTTAGGCTAACAAAGTCGTAGGCACACGAGATATAAAATAAGATGTAAACACAATTTTAGTTGATTAGATCCATTTAGAAACGGATATAATTGGTAATAAAACAGGAAATTTTTCTTTTGTTCCGAGTCCCCATTTTGCGGTGACGATGTTATTTAAATTTACTTCGTCCTCATTATGTTAATATAACCGCTTCCTTAGAGAGTGTCTCATCCTTTTTCTTTTAAACTCACTTAGTAATAAAAAGATTTTTAGTAACTTTATTGACATGATTTTTTGTTCTTAATATTTTAAAGTCACTAAAAATGTACAAGAAACTATGGACTTAATTTTTTTAACTCTATGGTAATGTGTTATTGTTATACACTAAAAGAAAAATGACAAATCCATATTTTTTATTTAGATATTCTTTTTCAGCTATGAAAGATAACATTTCATATTTTAAGTTTGTAACTTTATCGCAAATATTTCTGTTGTATAAAATTATTTAAAACAATCTAAGAAAACATAACCCTAAGAATAATACTCCCTTCAGGGATTAATATCATAAATATCGCATAGTATTAATGCCACAGGTGGCCTGTCTATCGTGGTAAGGGTTACCAACGCGCCCGAAATTAATCTTCAAAAGCTTACAAACGAGCAAAGTGCGTGAGAAATATATTGGATTGGTTAAACAATCTATTACTTCTCTTATATTTCTCTACATTGGACTGGAAAGTATAATGAGTTACTATTCACCCAAATTATAAAAGTTTTTGAATATTATTTCTTTTTGTCTGTGAAAAATAGAACTCGATTAAGCTTGGTATTGTTAAAGTCAACATTTTTATACAAGTTGTAATAAAAATTTGTTTATAAAATTTAATCTAAAATTGTATAATACGTAAAACTGAGTTATTATATATATATATATTATTATAGATTTTTAAATTGTAACTTTAATTTCTTGTAAATATTAGGTCATCATAGTTAGTCATGAAGTGGTTAGTAATTCTAATCATGATTTCATTCCAAGTAAATGTACTTGAATTATAATTTATTCTTACATCACAATTATAACTTGAACTCTACTACGTAAAATTGTAACTAAAATAAGTAAAAGCAATATCCATTAAGTTTCTTGACAATTTTTCTATATGGACCTATCCTTTGGAACCAGGAACAAGACATTTGACATCTGACATTACAGAAATACAATGTCTGCCAAAAATAAATAAGAAAGTTTGACTCTAAGTCTGAGGAAGACGGAAAATAAAATACATTTTCTGGCAACAGCTAGTAAAAATACTTTTTACTTATTAATTATTAATATTGAAGCTGAGCTGAATAAATTTCAATACCAGGCTATTGACACTTAACCGCAAGCACTACATTTGCGAAGCCGATTTCTGTTTTACTTACCAACGTTGCTACGACACTAAATTCTCATTTGACAGACACAGTTGTCGAATTGGCTTTGAGAGCCAAAAATCTTGAATTTTTATATCCTCGTTTGTTATCGCTTCAATAAGTTACTCGGATTTTGTAGACATTTCAAAAGGATCAGTCGATTTGGTGTGGTCTCGTATTTCTCTAAGTCTGGTATATAAGTTTAAAATGTTCAAAAATCTTTCTCTAGATGTTATTTTGACCTTTTTTTAATTTATTTTATACTAAAATATTTTGTGAGTTTCGTATACTGATAAGTTATTAATTCGTATGAAAATAGTTTTCTTATGCAAGATCAGTTAATTACAGCAACAATTATATTTTTTCGTTTTAATCAACTTAAAGTTGTTACCTCAAGGCTACACGTTGACAATTCATTTTACTATGCGCATAGATGCTCACCTTCACTGTTCACGCTCTACCTAACCAAATGTCATAAGAACCTACTAAAGCTGCCTTTGAAATAAGATCTAGAAATACACTGATGATCGTTCTAGAAAGGCCGAGATCCTTAAATAAGTTATAGAGAAATCTCTCTATACATGCTTTTACACCTCTCTCTCCTACTTCTACAGCGTACAAATGAAGTACAAATTTATTTCTGATCAGTTCCTTACATAGTTCGTAATACTTCTTAAGCTTAAACGTATGATCTTTAGGTATGTTTACAGTAATCTCCACAACTATAACGCGCCTTAGTTGTTTTGAGTACAGGAATAAGTCCGGCCTAGATGACGAAACACAAACATCCCCGGGGATTTTGTATTGCCTTTCATACGTGTCCAATCAGGAGACGCGTCCAAGATGGAATAGATTTTTTGGAAGAGCCTGCCTTTACGAACTCTACTGATATTTTGGTGGTTGTTATATTTCCCCCTTCTACTATTTCTAATACTTTATCGTTGCGACGCGACTATTTACCTCTATTTAGAAGTACCCTTCACCCTACTAGCAAGTGCTTCGCGGTTCCTACTGCCTCCTCACAGATGCTGTAAGATTTTTCGGTAATTTTGCCCCACCTTACTAAGTTACTTTGATCTGGGAGTGTCATTTGGAATGCATTAAGTAAATTTTAATAATGCTGGGGACCAATCATGAAGCAGGGTGCGCCATCTTAAAGCTAGTAGAATACAAAAATCTCCTATGGTCACCCATTAATTTTTCAATTCTAGGCTCATCGCGTGCAGCCCGTAATTATCGTTTTAATACTGCTGAGTAAAGGAGTTTATTATTTCAATGTCTTGTTCTGTCCTACTTGATGCTAGCCCTGCTGTATTTGTTTGAGCACCTGTCATAAATTGTTTATGGAATTGAAGTCGTGACTCCAGCTCTGTGGCAATTTTATCTTTTGGGAGAGAGAGATGTTACAATATCGTCATTCGATTTTAAGATGATATGTCTTTTGTTCACTCTTAGTTGTTTATAGAGTTCGGATAGTTTCTTTAATTTTAAATCAAAATTGTGTTGGTCTCTAAATAAAGTAAAAGAGTGCGCTAGATGCGCTAACCTACGCCATGACTTCAATGTCCTTATGACGCTTGTATCTAACTTTAACAAAAGCGTCTTATTAATATCATAAATGAGGAAAGGCCAATTTAGACGTGATGTTAAATAATTATCATATATCCAAGCCTTTTTGGTGTTACTTATTGGTTGATTTTCTACCTTTTTAAGATCATTCAAAAAGCCATCAACTTTTATATCTAACTATGGAGTACACCCTTGGTAATCGTGTTTTTTACCTAAGAATTTGAACGGAGCTGCGTCCGTAATCGTAGTAACGAACTAACCGCTTCAGACAAAGACTGTAGCATTTATTAGGTTTTGTCCTCATTCCCTCTGTTCAAACACACAAAAAATCCTCCACAATATTTAAAAGTAGCTGACTTTGTTTTGGATTACGTGTCAGTATCGCGAGATCATCAGCAACGGCTAGTATGGATATGGATAGTAGTATAAATTATTATTATTTAGTGTAATTTAGATATTGCCTTTATTTTCAACGCTTTTTAATTCAAACAATACGATAGACATTGCACATGAATACATAATCTTTCTTTAGAGATCTATTTCCAATTTCGATTCGAAAAATGCTGATAAAAATAGATGATACTTCCTTTATAAAGGTTTAAAATGCAAACGGGAATAAAATAAAAATGCAAATACTCTTCCATCCCATATGATGCAATTTGCAGAAAATAAGTTAGACTATATACCGACGTTCCTGTGAATTGTTGGGGTGCAGGATTACAGAAATTGTAAGTTACAAAAGTTTATATATAGTAGCTTTGCCCACGACTTCGCGTGGAATATGCTTTTCAAATTAAAAGTAGACTAAATTATTCCTTATAACATCAACTATCACCAATGAAATTCCTACTAAAATTTGTCCAACCGTTTCAGAGATTATCCGGAACAAAAAAACACAGATAGAAAAAAACTTCAAAAATAGTATTTATATGTAAATAACAGAAATATCTACATGTATAAATTGTAGAACAAAGTAAAATGCAAGTATAATTTCTTTTTTCTTCTAGCTTTATTTTTCTAGAAAACAGGTATATATTTATTATAGATTTTTTTTACTGATTTAACTTTCCATCACCATACTGTAATCACTATCAGTGTTGTCAGATATCTATTAGCATTCTTAGTTTACAATAATTACTTTTATTATTAATATTAAAATTTATAATCCTATTACATGTGTATCATAGATTTAACAACAACATGTTTTCTTCTAGTATTCTTTACTTGGTTTAAAATAACACATTAATTATGATTATGACTCAATAATTACTATAATAAAATACACAGGACTGCCCTGGTGTTTAATAAATGCCTATTTGACTTTAATTTTGACGAAATTTAATTGTAATAATTATACAAAATGGTATCCGATGTCAGTGACGCTTCGCTAGAGCCAATATGGCGACTGTGATTTATCTGTCAGTAGTGATAGAATTTAACAAAATACTCGATAAGCCGAATTTTGTGGATAGATATAATTATTTTTTTAAGTTTTGTTAAGATTTTTATCGAATCTATCATAACACTTGATGAAATTATTAATATAGATTAGATTAGATGTTCATATTCGTTATTAATTAAGGAATTTACACTGATTATTTATTAACAAATAAAGCGAGGACAGACTTGATTATACAATTAAGACAAACGAGCAACGGAAAGTCGCTCAGCACATTGAGTATTTTGTAAGGATCTTAAGAGTTAGCGCAGTTCATTGCATTAAGACAGACAACAAGTCTTAATTAATAAATTCGTCTTTTCGTTTCGTTAATAATATTAACATAAACAAAACTATTTTATATTTCAATCGCTTCTATTTGTTACATTTTAATTTTAAACCGATGTTCAAAATATCTTGGAGCAATCGTGTATAGGATATCTCAGTGAAGGTGTAAAATTTAACAAATATATGAGAATTAAATCTATAAAATATATTTTAAGCACTTAAAAACGTTAACACATAACATACTTTGAGTTAATTTAAACGGAAATTGATAAATATAGCTGCAGAGCAACTGTCAGCTCCTGAAAACAGTTAACAATAAACATATCCTTCAAGTGATATAAGTTTAACACATTTATCTCTCTACAGCCCGAATCGTAATACCTAGAAAGTTGAAATTTGGACACAAGACTCCTGACATATTTAATAGGTGCAATAAGAAAGAATTTTGCAAAGGTTCAAACCGCTCCAAAGTTACAGCTAAAAAACTGCAAGTTTTACCACCCGCTCCCTCTCTTCTCCCATTGCATTGCAGTAGAAATTAAAATTATTTGGTACTCACTATGTTTATTCTCAACACGCTGCAATGTGGGAAACAAAAGTGTACCTATAACCCGATAGGAATGTAACTTTGTAGTTATCAAACTCAAGGTTTTCTCGCACTGATGGCGAGTCATGATGGGTTGGAGGATAGAGCGTGTATGTGTGAAGGGTAGGGTCATGGGTACAATACATAAACGGTATAAAACAAACGGTATATAGCAAAACAATTCTATAAATGAAGCTAACGATTCTAAAATTTATTATAAAATGTTAAGAAATTCCAGTATTTTTCCGTTATTAATCCCGACGCTCGCTACTGACGGTGATTTGGAACGGAATAGGAATATTATTCCTCATAAGTTTTACATTATATTGAAATAGATGGATCTAATTATATAACATTAAAATAATATCTCTTTTATTATAGAAATTAATGGGTCAATTAGTCGTGTTTTAGGAATTTAAGAAAATTATAACCTATTTAAATATTGTAATACCAAAGAGCTAAAACTCTTCCAAAAAGAAAAGTCAAGAGAAGAAGTTGAGATTAAACAATGGTGTAAGGACAGATTTTCCTATATCCTTATTCCCGTACAATTAACAGGACAACAGTTCGTACGTTTTCAGTGTAATTATTTAATTCTCCTCAACAATATCGCCATAATGAATTTTCGATCTTAACACTGGGTGGAGAATACTTAAGAAAATTTATCAAACCATGAAACGTATACTATGCTAATTAAGATTTGCAAACAAATTTTACTAGACAAAGATTTTACTAAATTCTTTTGATTTTGGCATTCGATTTTCACGATAGGATCGTGCCTTCAACCTCATTACGGTACAAACATAATTAATTATTAATGAGCCATGAAAAAGGCCCTTAGAGGGCTGTCTTGTAAATAAAATATAACAACACCTTGTGATATCGTCAAGATGGTATGATTTCAAAATAAGGTTATATTTTTACTAACCTCTGCGATTTTAACATTAAGGAATCATAAATACGGCAATATAATTATATACTCACAGAATTATTGATAAGGGTAATCCTAAAACGCGTTTCATATTCAAATCCAAAACACATTCCTAGCACTGCACGATCAAACAATTAAAGTTGAATATCGGAGGTGTCTGACAATTTTATTTATATTATTAAAATATATTTTAATGATCTATATTAAAACAAATAACATTTTATACAATATAATATTCATAAAGGTCACAGGAGACAAGTAAAGATAGGTAAATGTGTAATATATTTATAGACTTCTACCCTGTGACCCGAACTACACCTTACATAGATATTAAATGAATGGGACATTGTATTGATATATATATTAGCTTCACTTAGCTGAAAAAATCTTTACAAAGTCTCTATATATATATATATATATATATATATATATATATATATATATAATGGATTCACATTAATACTTGAACTGTTTAGGTGTTAGGCTTAGGCTGTTTTATATAAAATAGGAAGAGTCCCCGTATACTGCGATCCTACGCTCATCAATGACTTTTGGTCCATTTCCTTCCTTCATAAAAAATTATATGACGGTGCTTTAAACTATCGTTGTTCATATTTTTTACAACAAGACAGAATAAACGACCTCTCACTAGGATAGCTGATGCGCTACTGAACTAACATTGAGTATCTCGACACGTAAACACATGTCAGTGCTTGCACCAACCTGTTCCACCCCGCACTACGCGTCTATCATATCTAGGTAAATTACTGTTGAATCTCTCCTCGTAACGGAGTCCTAATATATCCGTTAATGTTCACGAAGTTTAACCACTAGTCTATATTACGACCGTCACTAATAAATAAAAACTCTCGAATTTTATCAAAGAAAGTCTAGTACGTATCTTGCTGTGGTCGGACCGAAAGTATATTAACGACCAGCTTTCAGTACTCTCGATGTAAGGAAGGAGGTGGATTAGTATATGAGCGTCATATCATTGATGTAAATTTAACTGTAATCTTTGAAAGATTAAGCAAAACAACAACAGTTTTCTGATTAGCTAAATGTCAAAGGAGTTTTAAGTAAACCGAAATTTAAAGTAGGACCGTCTGTGAAACCATCTCATCAGCAGGACCTTACTTTCAGTGATGAATGACAGAGAGAGTAAAACAAAATGGTAAATAATGAATTTAATTAGAAGAATAATACAGGTCTAGTACTTTAAGACGTTCACTGGATATCTGTTATTACTGATTTCTATATAAAAAAATAATAGGATGTTTTTTTTATCTTAAGAGATTAAATAGTAGGTTATTCATTAAAATTGCCTTGTGATCCTTTAGTCATAGATGTTGTAAGAAACTGACTTATGATCGCATCAGTATATGAAAAGCTATTTACTTCACTACTGGATTTCTTTCTAACAATGAAAAAAATATTACTCAGGTGTATTTTATTATCGTATCGAATTAATTCGTAACTATTGAATGTTCGATCATGGCTAATTAAGTTTTATATTACGTAACTTCTTCTTTTATTCATTATCTCAATAAGACGATAAAAATATATTGTCTTATTTGTGCAATTAAGATTTTTCTTATTTTTGTATATAACAATAACTTAAGTCTGTCACGACACAATATACTAGTCAATAACGAACACGAAATGGTTTTGTTAAATAGCATATGTACAATGAATGACCCGTTACATATAATCTATGTATCATCTATGGAGACATATAAAATGCTAGTGACTATGTCTCCACATAGTCACTAGCATTTTTTACTTATTAAAATGTTTCAAACTCATAATACCGTATTTAATTTCTCGCACAACCGTTAAAAGCGTTGTATTTACTTTTAATTATATATTTACTTCATTAAAGCTCATGCTGAAAGTCGTGTTATTGTATGACTATTAAAGTCATATTGATAAAACTTCATAGTATTAAAGAAATATATAACGTCTACCAGAATCCGTTTAAATTATACTGTGACATATTTTACTTCAAGTAGAGATAAATAATCATAAATATAAGTTGAAAACAAAATTGTAACAACAAACAAACATTTGTAAATGTACGGAATACTAAAAAGAGAGCAAAGATTCTTTCTAGTTGATGGCCTTTTTCGTTCAAGTGTCGGCTTTCGACAGAATTAATGAGTGTGAGACAACAACACTCCGAGATGTAGCACGTACTTTGTGGTCGCGATGCTGTCAAAATGTTTTTACAGTTTAATGAATTCACCAGTGTGCTCTTTGCTTGGAGTTAAGTTAAAATTTTTGTTATTATAACACTTTTAATTAGAATTTTCACAAAAAAAAATATTTTCATTAGAGTTATTGGTTTATATGTATTTTCAATAGTATAAATATATTAACATATAAGTAGGTATAATTCTTTCATTACTACAAAGTTTTTTCTCTTTTCCACGTTGGTTTCGTTGTGAACGCTTTTTAATTTTGATTTGACAAAATTTATTGCTGTTAATAATTTTATTGTATTATCTAATACATGTTAAATATATTCAAAAATTTTAATTTGTTAATTTATATTAGCATTTTGGAATTATTTCAATTGATGATTTGAAATCTTTACATTTTTTTTCATTTAAGTAAAGTCGAAAATTTGATTTGAAACTATCCATTACACTGTAACTTTAAAGATCTACAATAAAATGCAATCTTTGTATCTGTTCATATCATTTTATAAGAAGATGTTACATAGAAGCAGCCGTCCCCTTTATGTCATAATCTTTAAATAATTATTTTGATAACTTTAATATAAATATACTAAAGCCTCTTTAATCTTTTATCATACATAGAATATAAAGTATTAAATATTTTGTACTTACATTAAACCGTCATTTAAAATCTTATACAAAGGAAAGTTTCGATTTATATTTAATGTCTGCATAAAAAACTTTTCACTGATTAAACTTTCAACTGCGGTATTAAAGTAGTATTTCAAGGTTTAAAGCAAGCATCAGCTATCTCACCTAGCGCTTTATAAAACTCTAAAAACAAACTATATTGAAGATATTTGAACGTATAATATACACATACATATTTTGAAACATAGCTATTATTAAGGCTTTTTACACACTCAATAATAAACTCGGTAATTTGTTAAGATCTGAAGAACTTTCTCATTTTGTCATTTTTATTCCAATTTCATTTTGGAAGTATAAGAAGAGCAAAAATACTAAATAACATAGTATTGACTGATAACACTATTAAGCAATTAAACTTAAGAAACTCAAACCAATGAATATTTATTTTGACTGCTTTTAGAGTTGGCACCCTTCCAACACACACTCACTCGTCTCACTCATAAATGGTGATTGTATCACTGTTTATATAACAATATATAACAAAGTATATAATGACTAAATAAACATTGTATATATAATCGTTCAATGAAAACGGAGCCTTATCTATGTTTGATGCTTTGTTGTATTTACTAAAATAATTTTTGGAACAATTTTATCTATACCGTTAAAATGGCCTATACTAAAACAAATAACATTTTATACAATATAATATTTATAAAGGTCACAAGAGAGCTATAAGTACTCTCAAAGTTAGGAAGGTAGTGTAATGGATTAGTGTATGAGTTGTATTGCCTCCCTCATAGTATATATGTACATTATTAAATATGAAATTGGTGTATGCTACACGTTGTACTTCAATATAAATTTAATAATATATATATAAAATCTTCAATGTAAATTAAGCTATTTGAAACATTAAGCAAACAACAATAATTTTCTCATTAGCTAAAGATCAAAGGAAATTCAAATCAACAGAAAACGAAAAGTAGGACTGTCTGTGAAAACCACCTCATTAACAGGACCTTTTAGTAATGGACGGTTGAGAAAGTAACACTAAATGGTAAATAACGATCCGGTAATCTACAGATATAGAGAATATGTAATTAATATAAAAATACGAATCCAGTACTTAGAGACGTTCACTCGATATCTATAATTACTGGTTCTGTATAAAAAATCCGTGGTATTCGATGATTTTTTATCTTAAAAATTATTAATTAAAATTGCCTTGTGATTCTTATATCATAGATGTTATAAAAACTGACTAATGATCGCAGCAGTATATGAAATGCTAAATATTTTAACTTCACTAGTGGTTTTTGTCTAACGACGAAAATGTTACTGTGAAATTTTACTCAGGTGTATATAATAAAACTAAGTATCAAATGTTCGATCATAGCTAATTAAGGTTTATATTGAGTAGCTTTTTCTTCTGTTCATTATCTCAATAAGACGATAAAAAGTTATTGTCTTATTTGTGCAATTTATATTTGTCATTTTCATATAAGATATAACAATAACTTAAGTCTGTCATGACACAATATACTATTCAATAACGAACACGAACTGGTTTTGCTCAATAACATATGTAAAATTAATGACACATTATATATAATTTATGTATCTTCTATAGAGAGAGTCACTATCACTTTTTATTTATCGAAATATTGCGAAGTCTTAATACCTAATATATAGGTATAGTCATAAAATCAAAGCCGTAGTATAAGTGTAGTCTGTTCCATTTTTCCCTTTGTACTTTGAAGGTGTATTATGCACGAAGTATAAATATTTTATTTAAAAAACAGAGCTTCATTCAAACTGTATTACAGTAAAAAGTAAAAAATATGAACAAAATCTTAATAAAAGATAGAAGATAATAATTATTAGTTTGAATTTTAATACGTAGAAATTTTTCACTAAATTAATATAAGTATTATTCACATAATAGTTACTTGTATCTGAAGGTGTCAGAGTACGTTCTCTAGTGACAATGTAATGTTATGAATAGAGGACGCCATTTTGTTTTCTTATTAAGGATCAAGACGCTACTTCACAACTACATTGTAAAAGTATTGGATATTAACTTCAGATAAATTTTTCGACAAATATAATTTCTTATATAATATTACAATAATAAGAAATGATTATTTCTTAATATCATAAATCATCTTTCTTAAGAACGGCAACATTTCTTAAGAAAAGTGACAGATGTCGATCGACTGTTAGTTCTTACTTTATGGTGTATCATCTAATATAATTCCCGTACCATTACAAAAAACGGCTAAAAACCGGGCATTCGAATCATTTAACAACAAATCTAAAAGTTATTGCATTGAATTTCGAATCTAACTATTTTAAAAACAATCTTTGAAAGCCATACGTTCTGCTCTGTTAAATACAATTCTCGTCAAAGTCTGGCAATGAATGAAATGAAAAACTCCACACACATTCCGCTGAAAGCACTTAAACATTGATACACGAACGTAACTAACTGAAATAAACAAAGAAAACAGTGGATGTTTTGGCAATGCTCGCGAAATTCGTTTTTCTGTATACAGAAAATAGAAAAGGTTTTTGTTTGGTTGAGTTATTTTTAAGTTTCAATTCACAAGCCTTGAAAAATACACTTTTTACACATATTGCTTAACATATAAAGCTAAATATTACTAGGCGCGCCAACAGACTCTCAATTTTAACTCATTGCGCTCGCGAAATCTCAGGTGCCGTTTGCATATTGAGCGAAGCGAGCCCATTGTAATGATGAATCATTACAATGGGCTTCGTTTCACATTGGTTTCGATGGGATTTTCGTTTTTTGGCGATTTTTCCTCAAAGACATGACATTTTTTTTAAACCATCACCTAATGTTTGTTTTTTTGATTGCAAAATTTCATAATTTTTCGTTACGTAGTTTTCAAGCCTATTCGTGACAAATGTGAAATAGTCTCCAGTAGAGCGCTCCGCTCGCTTCGCTCAATTGCTAATTTATTTCACTTTTACTTAATAAGAATGTTATAGACGGTCAACGATTAATCTTTTATATTTTATTATTATTATTTAACGAATTAATATATTAAAATGTATCAACATATGAGGACACCCAAATAAGAAATACAGTTGTAATTTCTTACCATTACACACATTACCAGCTTATTCGATTACTTATTTCTTGTCTTGTCTAATATGGATTTATGCTTGATGAGAAATTGAAAGAGGGTGTGACTGGGGTAAAGAGGGTGAGTGATAGAATCTTTACTGTTAAAATTATTTTTTAAAGTTTAATCAATATATAATATATAATAATCAATATGTATTAAGTGTGTGCTCCTCAAACCGGTTGTGATGATACAATAAAAGTGAAGTTTTGGGAAGATTTTGATTCTGTGATAATGGATGTTCCGGACAATGAGCACATATATGTGGGCCGTGATTTTAATGGGCATGTGGCATGTATGAATGATGGATGTGAAAGAGTACATGGTGGTTGGGGTTTTAGTCATAATGATGAGGGTTAGGCCTTGCTGGAGGCCGCGCTAGCCTTTGATTTGGCTATATCCAATACTTGGTTTATAAAGAGAGATGAACACAGTATCACTTACAAAGGTGGCCGCCAAATGACGCGCGCTGGACAAAAGTGTAGTCTCACAGCATAGGCACCTCGTCATAGAAATTAAACATCTAGTGCATACATATATAAGAAAGACGACATGGAGAAGAAGGGAGTGTGTACATAGATGACGAGTAACAGGAGAGTATGGAAGAAAAAAATATACTGTGCCGACCCCAAAATTAGGATAAGGGCTGTAAGATGATGAGGTAATATTCACATAGTAAGTCCAATGTGATAATGCCTCCGGTGTGCAGATCCTTCACACGAAGTCTGATAACTTATGTATTAAACCACGTCTACAGTACATCATAAGATATAGTTAATATATCGTTTTCAGTAATAAAAATATTTGGTAGAAAAGTTGTCTTGGTAATTTAGTTAGAATGATCGACAAATATACATAAAGATTTTTTTATTATTTAGGTCTTACACAAACTTGTCGGCTATTCTCAATAGATTTATATCATTTAAAATATAGCCATGTTAGTGTTAGAGACAAAACATTACTGGTACTATAGTAATAAAGTTATATATATAAAAACGTACATTTTTTTTTTTCACTTCTAAACTAAATGACAACTTAATTTTTGTTTTTACTAAAACAATTTTGTGCGAAATTTTTATCTATACCTTTAAAATGATGTACTTTAATGTTGTACGCAAAAATAGATAATATTTTACAAAATATAATATTTATAAAGGTCACAAGTGACAAGTAAAGATAGGTAAATGTGTATTATATTTATAGGCTTCTACCCTGTGACCCGAACTACACCTTACATAGAGATTAAATGAATGGGACATTATATCGATACAGGGCTATAAATATAAAGGAGGCTTTACTTCACTTGGTTGGAAATATCTTTCAGAGTCACTCAATAATAGCATAAGGTCGTACTAAATATATCAGTTATTGTAACTGTATACTTTTATTATTATCAATTATTATAAACAAATGCAAACTCTAGAGTATTATAATATGATGAGTAATTAAATATTAATAGGGTCTGTACTATGACCTGCACGGCATCGGTAGATGAAAGCTCTCTATGAACTTATATCAATCAAAGCCCACATCGTATATTGCTATGGGAGCAGTGAAAGTAAATTTACGAACTATAAGTACTCTCAAAGTTAGGAAGGTAGTGTAATGAATTAGTGTATGAGTTGTATTGCCTCCCTCATAGTATATATGTACATTATTAAATATGAAATTGGTGTATGCTACATATTGTACTTCAATATAAATTTAATAATATATATAAAAAATCTTCAACGTAAATTTAACTATTTGAAACATTAAGCAAAACAACAACAATTTTCTCATTAGCTAAAGATCAAAAGGGACTCAAGTCAACAGAAAACGAAAAGTATCTCATTAACAGGACTTTTCAGTAATGGATGGTTGAGAAAGTAAATAACGATCACTAAATGGTAAATAACGATCCGGTAATCTACAGATATAGAGAATATGTAATTAAAATAAAAATACGAATCCAGTACTTAGACGTTCACTAGATATCTATCATTACTGGTTCAGTATAAAAAATCCGTGATATTCGATGATTTTTTATCTTAAAAATTATTAATTAAAATTGCATTGTGATTCTTTCATCATATATGTTATAAAAAACTGACTATAATCGCAGCAATATATGAAAAGCTAAATATTTTTACTTCATCAGTGGTTTTTGTCTAACGACGAAAACAAATGTTACTCAGGTGTGTATTATAAAACTAAGTATCTAATGTTCGATCATAGCTAATTAAGGTTTATATTGAGTAGCTTTTTCTTCTGTTCATTATCTCAATAAGACGATAAACAGTTATTATCTTATTCGTGCAATTTATATTTGTCATTTTCGTATAAGATATAACAATAACTTAAGTCTGTCATGACACAATATACTATTCAATAACGAACACGAACTGGTTTTGCTCAATAACATATGTAAAATTAATGACACATCATATATAATTTATGTATCTTCTATAGAGAGAGTCACTATCATTTTTTACTTATCGAAACATTGCGAAGTCTTAATACCTAATATATATAGTCATAAAACCAAAGCCGTAGTATAAGTGTAGTCTGTTCCATCCTTCCCTTCGTACCTTGAAGGTATATTATGCACGAAGTATAAATATTTTATTTAAACAGAGCTCCATTCAAACTGTATTACAGTAAAAAGTAAAAAATATGAACAATATCTTAATAAAAGATAGAAGATATTTTTTATTAATGTGAATTTTAATACATATAATTTTTTTTACTATTATATATATTATATATTAGTTAATATTAGTAATATTCACAGATAATATCTGAAGTTCATTATGTCTGAAGGCGTCAGATTACGTTCTCGAGTGACAATGTAATGTTATGAATAGAGGACGCCATTTTGTTTTCTTATTAAGGATCAAGACGAAACTTCACAACTACATTGTAAAAGTATTGAATATTAATATACTTGTTACAATAACAAGAAATGATTATTCCTTAATATCATATAGCATGTTCCTTAAGAACGGCAACACTTCTTAAGAAAAGTGACAGATGTCGATCGACCGTTAACACTTACTTTATGTTGTATCATCTACTATAATTCCCCCTACCATTACGAAAAACGGCTAAAAACCGAACATTCAAATCATTTAACAACAAATCTAAAAGTTATTGCATTGAATTTCGAATCTGACTAATTAAAGAATAATCTTTAAAACCCATACGTTCTGCTCTGTTAAATACAATATTCTCGTCAAAGTCTGGCAATGAATGAAATGAAAAACTCCACTCACATTCCGCTGAAAGCACTTAAACATTAATACATGAACGTAACTAACTGAAATAAATAAACAAAACAGTGGATGTTTTGGCAATGTTTGTGAAATTCGTTTTTCCGTATATAGGAAATAGAAAAGGCTTTTTTGTTTGGTTGAGTTATTTTTAAGTTTAAATTCCCAAGGCTTGAAGAATACACTTTTTACACATATTCCTTTACACAAAAAGATAAATATTATTACTTGATTGTTTCGCTTTTATTTAATAATATTATAGACGGTCAATGATTTATCTTTTATAACTTATTATTACTATTTAACGAATTAATATATTAAAATATTACGACACCCAAATAAGAAATACAGTTGTCATTTCTTCAAACATTGTCAGCTTATTAGATTACATTTTTCTTGTAAATTATTACATATATATGCGAAGCGAGCGGAGCGCTCTACTGGAGATCTTTTTACATTCTTTGTCACGAATAGGCTCGAAAACTACTTGACGCAAAATTATGAAATTTTACAATTTAAAAGACCCATAGTAGGTGATGGTTTCCCATTGAAGCAATGGGAAACGATGAGTCATTACAGTGGGCTCGCTTCCCCTAATATGCAAATTACACCCGAGATTTTGCGAGCGCAGCAAATCAAAATTGAGAGTCTGTTCTCGCCCCTTGTAGATAGTTCTAAAAAAAAACCTTGTTAATTTTACTTATCTATTTTGGTACATATTCCACAGGACTGGATGTTAAAAACAGTCCCAGAGAAATTGCTATTTCGATGGATTGATCTCTTGTATTATTTAAATTGGAAATTGGTTTCACGTTCGACAAAAATAAAACAAAACAAAATTTCAACTTTACGCTGAATTGAAGATAGGAACTCTACCGAGATTTTGAGACCACAGCGAGTCGAAATCGAGGTCCGGTTCGCGCTCCTAGTATATATATTTGTTTTGTTAGTACGCAACGATGACTATTTCATGCTTCGTTCTTGGTCCTGTCTGTTGATATTTTTTATTCTACACTTATATTAAATTGAACCTGTTAACGGTGGAATAAACTGTTGTTCAACTCGTTTCACAATGGGGACTTTTTTTCATAGTTATAAGAAATATCATCACATATCAAATAATAAAAGAATATCGTTTTTAACAGATAAGAACAACGTAGAACGTAATGCGTTCAACATATTACGAATAATTTACATGACGAAAAATGTCGTCATGCCCATTGTAGAAGGCTTTTATGTATGACGAAATATTTCATCATACTCCGTTAAAAGGTTAAACATGTTTCTTGATGATTTCAAATACATATTACAACTGTGGAATTTAAATATTATTTTATATTAAAAATAGACATTGGCTAGGATTTATAATAAAATCCAATGTCACCTCTGTCCAGATAAAACTATTTTCATTATATATTAACAAAAAAATGACACTAAATAACCAGGTTCAATGAAGAGCACAGTTTATATAACACAGTATGTGCAGTGATAACACCTCCGGTGTGCGGATCCTTCACACGAAGTCTGATAACTTATGTATTAAACCACGTCTAGAGTGCATTAGAAGATATAGTTAATACATTGTTTTCCGTAATAAAAATGTTAGGTAGGATAGTTGTGTTGCTAATTTAGTTTTTAGAATTATCGACAAATATACATGAAGATTTTTTTAACAAATTCAAAGATAAGTTATATACCTTTAAAACTTACACTTTTACTTGTATAATAGACGACAAGCTCGAAGTCATCTATTTCTAGTCCTCTATATCTATTATTTAGGGCTTACACAAACTTGTCGGCTATTCTCAATAGATTTATATCATTTAACATAAAGTCATGTTAGTGGTAGAGACAAAACATTACTGGTACTGTAGTAATAAGGTTATATATAAAAACATATACGTTTAATCATTTTTTTCACTTCTAAACTAAACGACAACTTGTTTTTTGTTTTTACTAACACAATTTTTGGGAAATTTTTATCTATACCTTTAAAATGATATACTTTAATATTGTACGCAAAAATAGATAATATTTTATACAATATAATATTTATAAAGGTCACAAGAGACAAGTAAAGATAGGTAAATGTGGATCATATTTACAGGCTTCTACCCTGTGACCCGAACTACACCTTACATAGAGATTAAATGAATGGTACATTATATCGATACAGGGCTATAAATATAAAGAAGGCTTTATTTCACTTGGTTGAAAATATCTTTTCAGTCACTTAATAGTATATCAGGTTGTGCTAAATATATCCATTAAAGTCACTGTATACTTTTAATACTATTAATTATTATTAAAAAATCAAACGTGGAATACTGACAGCTGGACTAATAGGATAAGAGTGATTTAATATTAATAAGGTCTGCCCAATAGTTTATACCATGACCGACACTACATCGATAGATAGAATACCCTCTGTAGGAATTTATATCAAATCTACCGAAGCTTGCTGTGGTCGTATCAAAATAAATTGAAGAGTTGTTCTTAGAACTCTCAATATAAGGATAAGTATATAAGTTGTATTACCTCCGTCATACTATGTAAGTATATTATTAAATGTAAAATTGTTATATACTGCATGTTATACTACAATGTATATAATTTCACAACAGCTTTGAAACATTAAGCAAAAAACAACAGTTTTGTCATTAGCTAAATGTCAAAGGAGATTTTACTAAACCATAAATTAAAAGTAGGACCGTTTGTGTAACCATCTCATTAGCAGGACCTTTCAGTAACGGATGGTTGAGAAAGTAAAACAAAATGGTAAATAACGCTTCAATAATCTGCAGTTATAGAGAATACGTAATTAAAATATAAATACGGATCCAGTAGTAGTGATTGTTGACAAATTTGAAACAACACAACACTGGAGAAGGTGATACAATTCATAAAACTTATTGATATTTATTTGCAAATTCGATCGAGTATTACATAATCACTATGAACCACGTGTACACACATACAATATTAAATTACACACACATACATGAATATTATCTCAATATAAATAATAAATCAAACAAAGATTTAAGCAAAATTCATAGCAAGTTAATAGACAAGCAACTTTTAAATAATTGATTAAGACTAGGTACTACATTTATGACTGGATGCTTTGTGGCTGTCGCAAATAGAGATCTATATTTATAGAAGAGAATATCAGCTTCAGAACGAAGAATTCTTTTATATCTTCCTCTGTGACGTAAATTTGATCGTATATATATCTCCATCTTGTATTGACGTCAACAGTGTTCAATTGATTAGGTTTATTTTTTCTACATTGTCTGATGTTATTATGTACGTAATTATGGTTTAAGCGTTTTCGTTATTAAATTATTAAGTAGCGAAAGATATATAGAATCATCAGGAACTCTTGAACGATAACGAGTTTTTTAGGAATTAAATTTGGGAGGTAGCCCATAGACTCATGACCAAGATGTGCATTGCATCTCTTCATGAGAAGTTTAGCTTTATTCGCTTTGAGCTTTTTCTACTTTGAGAGTTTCTTGCAACGATCTACGTTACATACTAACAATGTAATAATCATTGAAAATGCTAACAATGTACACGTGGCCTTACATCTAAAGCAGCTTTTCTATACCAATAATAGAAAGAGTATGCTAAAACTGTAAAAGTATTCATAGCTAAGACGGTCTCTGACCGTCAACATTACATATAGGAGCTTGAATTATTAGGTAGTAATTATGTTTATTTTGTGTACGAAATAGTTCATACGGTAGCCTTCCATAATTTCGACATAACATTGCTCTTTTAATAAAATAAATAATAACTACAGAGTAGATGTTATACCAGATCGAACATTCAAACCTCAAAGTTGTTACACATACGAGTGTAACATGTGTATAATACACAACCCTAGCACGCAGCTCTGTGGCTACACACCCTGTGGTTTCAATGGAAACAAAGCTTCATTGTATTGCGATTCTCTGTTAAGAGTTAGGTTAAACAAACACTGTAATTTACCGCTTCTAACATTAAACTGAACTTACTTAAGAGATTCTTTTTAGCACCGATTGTTACATGAAATACTTATATGTCATATAATATTTAACGTATGCATTGACGTTAAGTGCAGTTGCGGTTGCATTTAACGACGCCTGAACACAATTCATTTTGCGATTCGTTGCTTCTTACATATTCTTATTATGAATGACTGTTTTTTTCATTATAATTAACACATTTAAGCCCGGCTAATTTCCTACGATTCTAATTCTGAGTACCGGCTAATATAATGAAATTCTGAAGCTGGTTGCATCAAACTTGTATTGTCAAGGGGAGGATAAAAAGTATAAAATCTGTTTGCAGCAACTAGGAATAGAATTAAAAATGATTGAATTCACGTCAGCGGAAACCAGGAATAGAATTTTAAATGACGTGAATTCACGTCAGGGTCAATCAGGAATAGAATTTGAAATGACGTGAATCCACGTCAGCGGTCGCGATTGAGTTAATTAGACATATGTTTTGTTAACTTTTATATTATTCATTATGAATATTCCAGCCTACATAATATAAAAAAAAACATTTTCATTAAAGAACAATGATGCCTTTGTTAAAGTGTTTCAAATATATAAATGACAGACAACAGACGGACATCCTAATTAGAAAAAATAATAATAAATCACACAAAGGATTGTTCCATTTGACAATCTAACCATAAAACTATTGTTCACCAGACAGTGTCTACAAGTCAAATATTTTTAAAATATCACAAAATATATATAACAATTTATTTGAATCTATTTAAAATCATCATTTGTTTACATTTAGTACAGTGGAAATGTTTTTTGAGAAATGTGATAGTTAACTTTAAATACACCCTGAGATCTTCAGCGTAATAGGCTGTTAGCTGATGAAAAGAATGGCACAATTAGTACACGTTCTTCTAAATAATTTAGTAGCAGTTGGAAGGAAAAAGTTTAAACGCTTTTATACTCAGCATATATTTTAAAGTTACAATTGAGAATTATTTCTGTGCTATCTTATTTTAAATTTAGTCAAAACAATAACAATTTAGTAGGAATTAAATAGAGTGATTTAACACAAACGAGACGCTACTCAAAGCGTAAAACTACTATCTTAGTGAAGTTAATTAAGTGAATATCATCCCTATACTTGGCTTTGACGTTGCGAATTTCACCGCCTTTATGACAGACTAAATTAAATGTTGAAAGAGGAATTTGTAGGACAGAACGGTCGTATGACCTCCGATCTTTGAATACGAGGTTCGTTTGACCTGTTTAGTAAATGTTTTTACGATTTAAAAGAGGAATGTGAATGCATTTTAAATTATCCATTGTTGTATGATCTGACAAAGACCGGGAATAAAATAAAATATTATACTGCTTTATATTTTAATATTTGAGAGAGTTTCTTCCTAATTGAATAGATTAACTGATTATAGATTTTTGTTGAAGGTAAGCTTTATTCCTGACACTAAAGATTATAACGACATTATGGTGTTCAGAGCTCTTTATGTGTCTCCGGAGTCATTAATATTTGACACTAATCGTTGACGCAGTGTGACAATTAGTTCAGCCGAGCCTGTACATGTCAAAACGCTCCAGTGACATCAGCATTTAATATTCCCTTAAAGCGAATTCATTCACTAATGAATTAACAAAATAACATTAACATTACAACATAATAATATAGTTTCCATTAGAGTAAAAATATCTGAGACTGGATCTTGGAAGATATTTCAAAAAATTCCTACATTTTACGTAATTATTCTATTGAATTTTCTATACCGTAATGTCTTTGAAATATCTTCTCCATTGTCTTCAACAGGAACCAGCGGGTATTCAATACGTCCATCAACTTCATAAAGGAAACACATCAATAGATGCTTTCAGCTACTTGTATTCATATTGAAGAGAAGAAAGTTGAAAAAATACACGATACTGATGCAATAAAATAAAAATATATTAAACTAGCTGTGCCCATGACTTCGTTCGCAGAATATTTAAAAAATAAAAGTCTAAGTTATTCCTTATAACATCAGCTATCTGTCAGTGAAGTTCTGTTAAAATCGGTCCAGCCATGAGAGAGAAAGACAAAAATTTCATATCCATTTAGTGAAAAGTTGTTAATTTGGAATTACAAACACACACTTCATATTTATATGTATGTATATATATATGTTTCAAATAGTATTTAAATATGTCAGTTTATTTAATTTTTATATAATATAGGGTGAAATATTTTCTAGTGTACAATATAACATTATGTTTTGTAATAAGATATTAGAATTTGATGTTAAGTTCCTGGTTGGTATATCTTCCTTTAAATTACCTTCCAAATATTAAATGTAATGTCAACGTTTCTAATCTTATGTCTCCAAAAATACACAAAAGCTATTTGATTAACGAGAGAAAGCACAAAAGAATTTTTAGCGCGTAAATATAAAATAAATGAAATTACGGAACGACATTAAAGTAAATATAAAATAAAAGGTTTTTAATTTTATGTTCCATCATTGTTACTCCAGCTTGAGTTTACATCATTGTATGAAAGACATTAGTGAATAAGATACAAGCTGTAATATTGCCAAGTTATATTACAATATAATATATAGTATGGACTATGTTATATATGTGTGTAACCAAATACTTATTATAGACACACCCACACATGGACAGTAAAAAAAGATTTTTTATCACTAAGATAATACTTTACTCAGGAGAAATAGTTACACGGTTCAATTAAAAATTTATTTACTTTTCATTTTCATGTTCCCTACCAGTTATTTACGACTTGAAAGCTAGTATAAAATTATTAATAGTTTGTATCCTCATATATTTTAATTAAACAGAATATTAATTTTTAACATATTTAATTCCCAAAGCTGACGCTAAAAGTATAAAGCCGTACATTTCCGACGAAATGAACTCATAAATCCGCTTCCCTAATTTTAGTATATTAAAATTGTGCTCCAAAGCCATCGTGATAAATTAAATGTGAAAATTTAAGTTACCGCATCTAAGGAGGGGAACAAAGCAAAAATGTTCAAGGCGAATCCAGGTCGCTGTGGATTAAGGGTATTCAGGTATGGGCTGTGATCGAGTCATTGTATCCTGGATATAATGGGCAATGCGCTATAAACTAGACTAGACTTTTACAAGAATATAAAATGAATTATTCATTAAAAAATATTATAGATGGCTCTGGTGTTGTTGTATCATAATATCATACAATGTATTAATTCAATCTAAAGTAAATAAGTTTGTTGTCAGTAAAAGTACTGTGACAGCTCCCAAATCGTTTACACAAATAGAATGCAATCAAATCTTGCACTCGCTACTGATTTGATGGCTGAGTTTTGTATGAATACGACAACATTTAGATATCAACTAGATTTTTAGGATAAAATAAAATTTCATTACAAATATATTTCATTTTCAGCTTCAATTCATTTCAAACACTTCTAATCACATTTATATTTAAAAATAGATTACTTTTATGTCAATTAAGTTATTTACTAACATATATATAATATAAGTGAGTGTGCAATATCCTTTAAATAATATCATTGCATGAACTAATTCAGTAAAACGCTAGGTGTTGCGGAAAAATATGTATGCGGTAACATTAACCACAAGTTTGCTTTTGCTTCAAGCGTGCATTACCGTTGTTTTATATGACTACATGAGTAGGTTTTATGAAATGGAAAAAAATATTTACGTTTTATAAACCGTTTAGTGATCGTTTAAATTTATTCAAGTTGTTTTTGACAAAGTTACAATTATAATGTATTTTATGGTTATTTATTCTTCTATTATACATATGCGGTCGTCTATCAATGTTAAATGGAAGACTAGTTTTTTCTGCATCTTCTCTCGCTCTAAGTTCGATATTGGTTGGTAAGTTCTAACTTTATAATTTTAGTATTTGCTAGTTTGTATAAATAATATTGAGTCATAGAAAAACATACATATAGACAGATATAAGACGCTTGTTTATCACAATTTGTTCAGAACAACAAAATATACATACAGTATTATAGATTAATACAGTATATTGGATAGATATTAGTATTTTGTATGTGTTAAAATATTAAAAGTATAGTATAACATTACAATATATTACATAATAAATACTTTGACATTAACGCGAGTAAAACTGTTAAGCTTTTAACTTTTATACTTATTTCTGGTTTATGGAAAGATAAAAGATAAGATGACAACTTTATAAAGAAATGTGATTGTTATCAATAAGGCCATCGACCAATCAGGAAGGTTAACATGGAATTGATATCAAATTATTATTACTCTCGAGAAACCGGGTGTTGTTCTAATAAAGAACAAAAGAGAATAAAGTATTCAATTCCTTGAATATCTTACAGCTTGTGTTTTCAGTTTACATTAAATATTAAGAAGAAGCCTGCTCTGCACTTTGATAAAGTAAAAATGGAAATTGTATGAAAAGTTGCACAGGGCAATCTTTCCTGAAACAAATGTATATTGAACTTACTTAAGAATCATGCAATCCTTGATAGAAATTCACCATCTTGAAAATTTCTCGTCTATTTTAAAGTATTTTTTTGCAGTTTGAAAAGGATTTATCTACATATAAATAAATTTAAAGTGTCTGTTTGTTATTCCAAATGAACAGCTTTTCACTCAATGCATATGTAAATATATACGTTATTTACATAAATCAATTTTTAATTTTGTTTGTCTGTATGTTTGTTCCAGCTAATCTTTGAAACGGCTGGACAGGTTTTAACAAGATTTTTACTGGTGGATGATACCTGATGTTAAGGAGTGACATAGCCTAACCTACTTTAAAAATATATATATTTCACACGATCGAAGTCGTGGGGAAAGCTAGTTTACAATATGACAAAAAAAACTGATAAAAACACAAAATATTTTTTTTTAATCCAATATCCCTTAAAGCAAATACGTATAAAATTTCAAAGAGAAAATATAATACCATATTATATTCAGAGACAGTGCTTTGAGCATTAACATTATCAGACAGAGCTTCCACATCAGAAATACAACTTCAAATATTCAATGTTAGCTAACCTTCCCGAGATCCATTACCTTTAAAACTATTTGTAGTTTCCGCAGCAATAACGGATTGAAATTTATGCATACTTGTAATTAACAAGAATGTCTAACGTAACTGAAACTGACGTCAAAATTATGAAGTCCATTATTACTTTGATGTGTTGTAAAAGATAAATAATTTAGTAAACAAAAGTAAGATGTATTACATCGCAAATATATTGTAAGAAACATATTTATATGATGGATTTAAATATTGAATTGAATGTATATTGAGAAACGGTTATTAAAATAAGGTATTTGATTTGAAGATCATCAAGCAGTCACATCGAATGAAGATATTTTTGATTGACTCTCTGACTCTATGACTTTACTAATTCCAGACTAGTTATGGTGTCTGATACACTGTTATATTTCAATTAAAACAATAAAACAAACATTAAATATAATTTGAGATGTTCTTAGTTTTATGTTTGAAATGTTGTCAGTCTGTCTATTTTGTTAATTAACAACTTTGGGTTTTATTTCCCGGCAAAGCAAAATTTACTAAACCTACCAGACTATTAGAGTTCCATTACAGTACAAAAATGAGCTCATTTCATTTCATTTCAGTTCATTACAGTACAATAATTATCGTTCTCTAATCGCCTCAAACCGTTTATCATTTTGAACCCACCTGCTTTAACTACTTTTTTAACCAACAATACCTTCGATAATTATAAAATTCAGCCAAAAAAGCGGCAGATTTCCAAGGAGGGTCAGTACTTTGAAAAGTAATAAACCTTACTGAATTTACGTTTACCCTTATTTAAACAAAATTTAAGCGGTCAAAAATTAGCATCAAATAAATCAATTCGAACTCAAATTAAGTAATGATTCCATTTCTCTCTTTATCCTTTATTTAGCTTAGCTTTTAGTACGTACAAGTATAATGTATAGTTGTTAATCAAATCAAAGGCATATCACTTACACATGATCTCGATAGCTGTGAGCTAGATTAGAGAGAGCGTTTTGATTTGAAAGCGGTTTTTAATTTGATGATGCAGAGCTCCTTCAGAACCCTCTTCGTCAGATTGATGCCAAAGAGTTTTTCTTTAACTGAAGACTTTGTCAGAATCCCCTTACTTTAGGGAGAATTTTTCATTTCATTTAAAGTCTAGACGTTTATATATTGAAATTTAAAAAAATGTATAAAAATACTAAAAAGCGGGAAGGACTCCAACCTTTTAAATAATTTTGTTTAAAGTTGCTGCTTTATTGAATCTTACGCTTGATAAACTTATCCGCAACCAATATAATGTCAGTCTAACCTTAATATAATAAACTTCAATGTAGCTATTTTCAATATTTAACAATACAAAATATACGTCTAATTTATGAACAAATTTGTCAAAATATGGTATGGGCATGTTATGAGAAGAGACAAAAATCATGTGACCAAAAGAGTGCTAGGTATGGTAGTGGAGGGATGGGCAGGTACAGGACGGCCGAAGAAAAGATGGATGGATTGAAAGACGACATGGAGAAGAGGGGAGTGTGTACAGAGATGACGAGTATGGAATAGGAAAGTGTAGAAGGAAAAAACATACTGCGCCGACTCCAAACGTGGGATAAGGGCAGGAAGATGATGAGATAATTAGCAAAATACTAATAAAAAATGTTATTTACCTCCAATTAATTAATTTTGTCACTTTATAAGCTTTACATAATGTATCATATTAGTAATTCTTCTGGTTCAGATTTAATTTGTAACAGACAATGGTATTAACATTTTTTAAAAATAAAACTCTGTTCTTTTATAACAATGTGTTTCATTTATTATTAGTGGAAATCATTCGCTATAATATAGTAAGTAAATTATTAATTACATAAAGTTAAAATATATATATTTTTTACCTTAAAACTAATCGTAAGTCAACGTAACCTTCACTGTAACAAGTTAATTGATATTTTCTAAGAAAATTTTCTTATTACCTTCAGAATCATTATATCGAAGTTGCATTATATTAGGATAAATTATTATATGAAATATATATTATTAAAATGTTTGATGAACACACAACAAAGATAACGTCAAAATCTTTTAGTCTTACAAAGCACGTTATTACTTAAATTTATAATTTACATTCGAATCTGATTGAACAGAACTATTCAATTAATACTCATATTTATTCTGAACGTAGTTTTCTTTTATTTATATTATATTTTATTATCAAAACGTAATTTCTATTTCCATTTTATATATCTACTTTCATCAAACCATATGTCTGAGGATAAAATTTATTATCTAAAACTCGGTCCATTTGCGAGACATTAGGTAGTGTTGACAAAAATGTTCGCCATTTTTTTGTAAAATCCCAGGGGATTCTACAAAATCCCGGATAACGTGACACATGGATTACCACCTGTTCTAAATGTAAGGGTTATGCGTTAAAAACTCTGTGAAGTCACAATTACCCGTTTAATAATAAACACATTTACTCAGTAGCATATAGAATAAATGATTGCAAACTTCTAACACCCCGCAGAAACTATTCTGCATATGTATAACAATTTACATAACGATTGGTGGAACGCTGTCTGAGCAGCGTATATAAAATGCAGCGTCATCCTGTTTAAGATACAGCAAACTGTATAGCAGCGTAATATTTAAATGCTTTACTAAGTTTCTCAAACAGACTATCATTTAAATAACAGTTTTGTTTTTTTCAAGCGAAAAGCAGAAATTTTCAAGCGACACTCCGTCATAGACATGGCAATGGTTTTTTATTTTATAACAAGATATAATCACGACTTTGTCCGCGCTGAATATGTTTTTTTAAGTTGTCTAATTTACTCCTTATTACATCAGTTACGAGCTAATGAAAATCCAGCCAGTTCAGAGATTAGAGAGAAGACACAGATAGACAAAAATGTAAAATGGATTTTTTATTTAATTACCGTTTATATTTTCACATGCATCTACTGAAAAGTTGTTAATTTAAAATTACAAACAGACACTTTAATTTTATTTAGATATTAATAAATATATAATAATAAATATATATTTATTAATAATATAAAATAATAAAGTTTGTCCTATTTACCAAATGTACTTGTCACTTGATCACTGAAAGTGAGTTGCGTATAATTAAAAATGTAGCAAATTGAAGTGGTCTTAATTATAAAAGAGGTAAAGAAGCGAATGATATTATAAATAAAAATAAACATAATGAATCTTGCATGTAATATGGGGTGACCTAATTGTAGTTCAGTAATGTTGATTCACTGGAGGTGTCATAGATGACGGAACGGAAACCTCAATATTAAATAACACGCGTTTGTGATCAATTAATATGTTAAATTGTGGTTATAATTTAAATGTGATTTTTGGTGACACATCTAGAATATTTATGATTAGATATGAAATTGAATATTTTAAAAATTGAAATTGTTATACAATTGGCGATGAAATTAAATGCTAGTTAGTCAAAATTTACAATATTTGAACCGAAAAAAAACCAGTTTTACCTTTCACTAAATTGCCTAGAATGATTGTTTTTATAAAACAATAACGTATTTGCGATCATTTTTAAGAAAAATTTTTGGTAACGCCATTTTGGGAGAATAAAAAATGCAATACTTATTGTAAGTAATTTTATACGATTTAGAGAAGATTGACAAAAACATGCGATGGATGGAACATGGAAAAGATTTGATTTTCCAATTGCGTTTATTTATTTTGTTTATTTTTATTTGGGCGTCGAGATCTTTAGGAGTCTGAATGCTCTTAAGCTCACCCTGAATACACCTTTCGAATGACTTGTAGTAATTTCCGTTTCGGATTTACAACGATTTTGCTTTTATGAAAGGATTGGGCAGTCATAGACTTAGAAATGATTAATGAAAACATTTGTTTTCCTATTTTATAAATAAAATTCGCTATATAAAAACATACTAACGTCAAATGGTGAAAAAAAATACAGTCCACGTAGCACCAAAATTAAGTCTTTTTTGGACTTTAAGAATGTGAAATGTCAGAAGCTGATTGGCTTTTTCCTAGAAAAATACCATCAAAATTTGCCGTAGTATTGACAATAAACAAATAATAATTTTTGTGCTGATAATAACTAAATTAATTTTAGGTTCTGAATTATTTTATTTCATATGTATGTATTATCTAGTCATAAGTTATTCGGTATAAGTGACCTTAGCTTTCAAATGTAATTTAAATTTGATTGTAACTTTAAAATATTATGTATCTTTCAAAATTTCAACATAAACTCTCACCAACACTAAGTATCGATTAGTAAATAACACTACCTTTTGTATTACTTATTTAATTGATTCGATGAATTTTAAATCCATTTCAAAAAACCGTCTAAGCGTTACCACAAAATAATTGTGTACTCAATGTTTCGACAAGGATTAAGTGTCGAATGGCTTCAAGATATCCGCCTTTTCAGATTTTCTGTTTGTTTCCTTTATAAACAAGTTTGTATAGACTGAAAATTTCCGTATGATTAATGGAAAGAAGCTATGGTCCATTAACTGTTTCGTTGCGTTCATTTTTATATTTTAAATATGAAGTTTAGTTATTAAAGATATATCTTTGAATACTATTCTCTAACTCATCTTGAAGTCGGTTGATTTTGATTTATATTAAACTCTTATCATGAATCATCACATTTTCTTTGAGTTAAATTTCCAAAATGTCGTTATTAATAGACCACTGAGTCCGTTTAAAACAACTCTATAACGTGTATATCTTTGTACTAATTAAAGAGGAATTTGCAAACAACTATTAACTATAAATTTAGCAAACACTTAAATACAGAATTTCATGGATATAAATTGAAAAATGGAAATTATACAAAATTTCATCTCAACGATAAAATATCTGGATTGATCACAATAACCCCATTAGTATAAGTTTAACTAAAATAACAATATATTTTATATTTATAAGTAAAAACATCTAACAATCAATCAAACAATCTAATGATTCATATTCATATACATATACATATCTACTTCTAAAATTTTATTTATTTAATTATAACTATCTATACAATGGGTAAGGATAGTAATTCTAAAGAGAAATAAAATGTTATGTGCAATAAAATGACGACTACCCTCAATAGCAAGGGAAGAACAACAATAGATGTCACGTTTTTGCTACCCCATAAACTTCGACTTCAATTTATGGCACCACCCTCTGGGGTACTAGATTCATAGAAAAACACCCAGATATATGATTTTATATTGATATTGATGTCAGTTTTTATCTGGGTGAAATGAATATTGTGACAATTGAATTTATACGAACAATATGAATGTCTATATAATAGTTATAAGCTTACAAAAATATATTTTTTGTACAAAATTCTCAATCCATTTACATGAATATAATACTTTTAAAACTTGCGATATCGGGTTATATTTGGAAAGCATCCAATGAATAAAATAATATACTATTTAGTGCCGCGGTTGAAAGTTTAATGATTGAAAAGTTTTTTCATGCAGGCATTAAATATAAATCGCAGGTTTCCTTTGAATAAGATGTTACATAAAGGTTTAATGTTAGTAAAAAATAAATATATAATACTTTATCTTCTACCTATGATACAAGATTCATGTAGATATTAAAGTCTTATCAAAATGATTATTTAAAGATTATGATATAAAGGTAAAGATTACTTCTATCTAGATTAAAAGCATGAGGACTCCCTGGAGGGCATTTATGATGAGGTTAATGTCTGTGGCCGAGGCGAAAGAGGTATGCAGGGACTGTAGCGTTTCGCGCTCCGTCGTCTCTGGCTATCCCCCAAAGGATATGGCGTGAAGATAAGTAAGTAAGTAAGTATTACTTCTATCTAACATCTTCTTATAGAACGATCTGAACAGATACATTTGAATTGTAAATGATAAAATCTATATAAAGATTTTATTTTATTGTAGATCTTTGAAGTTAAAGTATAATGGATAGTTTCAAATAAAATTTTCGACATTGCTTAAGTTACAAAGAATATAAAAATATCATATTAGCAATTGAAATACAAATCAACAAATCTGAAACGTAATTTAAAATTTTTGAATTTATTTAAAACGTATTCGATAATATAATGAAATTATTACCAACACTAAATTTGGTCACCTCAAAATCAAAAAGTGACTCACTACCAAAACAACGTAGAAAAGAGAAAAAACTTAACTACTGAAACACCATATAAAATGTTTTTTTTTTTGTGAAAACTCTAATTCAAACTGTCAAAATAACTACAATTTCAACTCAAATCCAAGCAAAGAGCACACTAGTGATATAATTAAATTGTAAAAACATTTTGACAGCATCGCGACCACAGAGTACGTGCTACATCTCGGAGTGTTGTTGTCTCGACACTCATTAATTCTGTCGAAAGCCGACACTTGGACGAAAAAGGCCATCAACTAGAAAGAATCTTTGCTCTCTTTTTAGTATTCCGTACATTTACAAATATTTGTTTAAGACAATTTTGTTTTGCAACTTATATTTATGATTAGTTATCGCTACTTTAAATAAAATTTATCACAGTGTAATTTGAACGGATTTTAGTATACGTTCTATATTTCTTGAATACTATGAAGTTTTATTAATATGACTTAAATTAATAGTCATACAATAACACGACTTTCGCCATGAGCTTTAATGAAGTAAATATATAAATAAAAGTAAATACAACGCTTTTAATGGTTGTGTCGTGCTTCACGACGGGAATAAACAAAAAAAAACTAACTTTCGTGAGTATTGAACCCATGACCCTACCCTTCAAATATACACGCTCTATCCTCCAACCCATCATGACTTGCTCTCAGTGCGAGAAAGCCTTGAGTCTGATAACTAAAGAGTTTTATTCCTATCGGGTTATAGGTACAATCTTGTTTGTCACATCGCAGCATGTTGAGAATAAACATAGTGACTGGCCAAATAATTTTAATTTCTACTGCAATGCTCTGGGAGAAGAGAGGGAGCGGGGGGTACACTTTGCAGTTTTTTAGCTATTACTTTTGGAACGGTTTTGACCTTTGCCAAATCCTTTCTTATTGCACCTATTCAATATGTCAGGAGTCCTGTGTCCAAATTTCAGCTTTCTAGGTATAACGGTTTGGGATGTTGAGCGATATATGAGTCAGTGAGTCAGTGAGTGTCTTTGTGCTTTATATATTAAGATTACAAAAGAATCTGAAGGCAATTTTAATTAATCATCTACTATTATTGCGGTATAGATAAGGTCAATGGTCCGTCCAACATCTATCCATATCTAAAACCAGTCTTGAAACACCTTTAGAAGCTATTTAATATCGTCTTCATAAAGGCAAGACACCACAAGCATGGAACAGGAGTGTGATAGTGTTGTTCTTCCAAAATTATCACCTGATGATACCTTGCTCAAGAATACCCATCTCACTTCGGATGTATGTCTACAAGTTGTTCTCGAGGGTCAGAAGTTATAGACGATTACATTTACTTGGGACAAACAGTCCAGATAGAAAGAAATCACTCCAAAACCCCAACTTGGATATGCAGCATTCGGGAAGTTCCAAAACATTTTCTCGTCCAAAATATTTTTACCAGTGAGTGTACTTAAAATAGTTTTTCCTTTACCATAATAATTATTTATATTAAAAAATAAGTCTTATTGAAGCTTTTATCATTGATGGAATATAAAGTGTTAAATATTTAATTTTAACTTTATTTAATCTTTATTTAAAAATTACCTTATACATAGGAAAAAATAGTTGCGATTTGCATATTATACTAACATAAGCGTAGAAAACTTTTCCTTACTCATAAAACTTTCAACCGAGGCGCTAAATAGCATTTTTCAAGATTCAAGCAAGCGTTAGCTATCACTTAACGAGTTATAAAACGCTAAAAACAAACAATGTTGAAGATATTTAATCATAATGTACACGTACATACATACGAGTATCTCAAAACATAGCTATTATTATTAAGGTTTTTTCTACTTTTAAAAATAAGCTGTCTAGTTTCTACTGAACTAAAGATTTTTCTTATTTAATTACTATTATATTGGAAAATGGAATGGAAAAAGGAATGATGCGAATAAATTATATTATCATATCACCAACCGTCTCGGTAAATTTAGCATTCTATATATATATTGGTATGGAGGCGACATCTAAATTTTTCTAATTTTGTAGTACAGAAGGGAATTCAAAAGATCCAAAAACCTTTATATTTGAAAATAGCTATGTTAATTTTATTTAAATATTAACTAAATATAGAATAAAAATATATGAATACAAGCAGAATTCGAAAATGGTACCTCTGGAAAACTGTCTCGTCGGTCTAGCAATTAAGTTAGCGTATCGCCAATTGCCTTCATGAAATTAGCATTAACCACACATTACATGTACATACATTAGTATGTGCATATATATTGTATGTATAAGGGCAACATGCGAAATCATATTGTATTCACTGATAAAACTATTAAGCAACTCAAGCAAATGAATCTTTATTTAAATTGTTATTAAAGTTGGCACTTTCCCACTACATTGACTGGTTACTAACCCTTAAATCTGACTTTGAACGTGATGTTAGTTCAATTTTGGTCAAAAGAATGTCACTTATAACTAAAAGTGGCTATTCTTAATATTCTTTTAATTTCTTGTAATAATTTTTTGTGTTTTAACTTGTTTTGTGTACTTTACATTGTCTTGATAGATATTAGGTAGTGACGAATTTCAATTGTAAAGTATATTATTTGCCTTTTAGTTTTCAATATTAACTATGCAACATTTTTATATCTAAATAGTATTATTTTTAAAGCAAAATGAATACATGTGTAAATATAAACAGGTGCAGGTATACTAAAAAGTTTTAAGAGTCAATTTCTATTCATTGTTAAATTGATTTAAATTCAAATAAGTTATATCTGTTATGTAATTAAAACTTAGTTTAAAAACCGTATTTTAGTGAACAATAAACCTTATGATATATATACATGTATACATATATTGAATAAAGACGATTGCAAATGGAGATTTATAAAAATGAAGGAAACCGAGAATTCTTCAATGATTTACTAACATTAAACTTGGGCACTTTAAGCAATAAAACATTTATAGATTAAAGGAGATTTTACTAAATCAGAAAGAAAATGTAGGACTGTCTGTGAAAACCATCTTATTAGCAGGATTTTCCTTTCAGTAATGAATGGTTGAGAAAGTAAAGCAAAATGGTAAATAACGCTCTGGTAATCTACATCTATAGAGGACACGTAATTAATATAAAAATAGGGGTCCAGTGCTTTGTGAAGTTCGCTTTATGTATCATTACTGTTCCTGTGTAAAATAAATATAATACATAGAGCGTCTTAATAATAAATTCAATATGTAATAGGTTAAACAATAATAAAACAAGGACACGTCTTTCATATGCTTAGAATTATATATAAATTTATATTTTTTAATGATATCTTAGCGGCTTACCAGTACCAATGTATACATATACTAATTGCTGTCTCCGACTGCACTTGCGAGAATAAACAATATATTGAAGATGGGTGATATTTTCTAATATAGTTTTTAGAATGTTATTTATTAAGATTGCCTTATGGTTATTTCGTTATGGTTGTTATAAGAAACTGAGTCACAAAGATGAATATTTTACTTTACTAACGGTTTTTCTTTTAACGATTAAAAAAAAATAACATAATTATAAAATATATCGGAAACTGCTTAATGTTCGATCACAGCTTATTAAGGTATTTTTTCCTTTGTCATAAGGGCCTAAATAAAACAAAACATATTATTATATTTATTTCTCTATAAATGTATTTTTTCTATAACGTTTAAGAAATAAATTATTAGGTCAGTAGAATTTACAGTTCAATAAAAGTTAATAAACTGCTCTTGTTTCCATTTCGCCACACAGGCGTAGATGGAGAGCCTTTCCACGTCACCTCTCCGCTGAGCTGCAGACTAATTCTTTATGAAACAGTTTCATTCATTTCTTTAAACCTTGCATTGAATAGGCTATGTGCTATTTTCTTTTTTATCGCTAGAGAAATGGAAAAGGTGACACAATGCATAAAAGTTATTGATCGGATATCTTATAATCTACGAAATTCAATACGAGGCCACACACTGGACGCACTGAAATTAGACTAATTAGCAATAGCTATAGTTTTCAATGTTCTCGAATGGATAAGCAAAATCAATAAATCTTAGAAGCAATGAATTAAGCAAACTTTTATCAAAACTTAATAAAAGTGAATAGATGAGCAAATTTTTATTGAGAAGAATAAGGTCAAGGTGCTAGATTTATCTAAAATTAAAAATTCTGACGTTACGTTACGTTCTGAATGCAGAGACACTAATAAGTCTCAGGGTACAGAAATAATAAAAATCACAAATGACCGTATACCTGGATGTTTTATTGTCGTTGCAAATACACAACTATATTTGTAGAAGGGTAGCGTCAGCTTCGGAACGAAGAATCCTTTTTTATCTTCCCCTGTGACGTAGGTTTGATCGTATAAAATTATCTCTCCATCTTCTATTGACGTCAACAGAGTTACCTTGATTATGTTTATGTTTTCCGCTTTGTCTCATGTTATTATATACGTAATAACGTTAACCGAAAACGCTGACTTTGTAAGATTATATATTTGTATCCAAGAGCCAACACATCCTTATATGTAAAATGTGCAATACCAAGCGATGCATGTTCTCGCTTTACAGCAAGCGAGTTTAATTTCGCAAATTTACAGAACAAATATGGCGGTGCTTACGTGTACCTTGGATTTCTGAAATAATTTAGATTATGCTATAGAGTCTACAAAGACTATCTAGTTTATTTTCAAAATCCACGGTTTGATAATGTATCATATATATATTCGATGTTTTATATATATTTGTAATTTTTCTTGAAAATATATAAGACTTCTATTGATATTTAATTGTATAATAAAATGAGCTACCTGCCGACACAATATTTGTTCAGTCCCTCACTAGTCATTCAGAAGTAGTTGAATAAAGTAATTGTTTATGCATTGCTTACTTTCAATTTAACTCTGCTACAGACATGTCTAATACACGATTATATGCAGCATACAAATGATGATTATTTGGCGTTTTCATGACATAATAAATGCTTGAAAACATTAATTATACCTCGAGGTAATTGACCTTTCATATATCGATGGATGATTTTTTTAATAAAGCATGTCTCGTTAATTATTCACTGAATTCAGTAGCAATTAACATTGTTTTGTATTATTCCTAATTAAGATATAATTGTTCTTATTTTATTATTGTTTTATCTAACGTTGAGAGATCCGTCCCCAAATACGTAAACTGTTAAGAGACGTCCATTTCTGTATCTGTTATCAAGAATATAACATACTTAAATATTAATCATAAAGTAGTTATATACAACAGTTATTGTGATCTTTATATTTATATCATAATAATCATTTAAATTAAAAAATAAGTTTTAATAAAATAAAAATATATAAATTGTTGAATTTTTATTTTTATTTACCTTAACCTTTAATAAAAATAACTTGATACATGAAAAGCATAGCTTCGGTTTACATTTAATACTTACAGAGATAAAAACTTTGTCTTTACTCGTTAAACTTTCAACCGAGGTGATAAATAGCATTTTTAAAGTTTCAAGCAAGCTTCAGCTTTAACAAAAAACAAATAATGTTGAAGATACTTAAAGACATAATATACGTCTATGTATGTCTAGATATATCTTAAAACATAATATTAGCTTAATAAAAATACAAACAGAGGCAACAAAAACCCAAAATCATATAGTATTGACTGATAAAACTATGAATCAACTAAACCTGAGAAACTCAAACTATTGAAGTTCTATTTTGACTGTTATTAGAGTTGGAACTTTTTCAACACACACTAACTAGTCACTAACTTTTAAATCTGATTCTGGAAGTGACGTTAGTGTCATTTTGGTCAAACGAAGTTTAAACTTCTTAATTTTATTTATTTTAAATCTATTTATAAATGTAACATGTCTATTGTCATAAGCACACTACACTAATAAGCAACACGATGTAGACTCAAACTTGCTACCTCTAAAAGTACCAGATGTTACGTCTTATTGAATTGTAGTATTTTTAATCAATAATATTAGTCTACTGTTTTGGTGTTTAATATTATTTGATTTTTAGTATTATATGGACACTTGTCAGTATTAACTATGCAATACTTTACTAACTAAAGCGTTAAATATCAATTTTAAGTTAAATGACACATTAATAACTAAAAACAGTATTTTTATATATATATGATAAGACGTTCTTAATACATTTTAAGCTTAGTATGTGCTGTGTTAATCTCTGGTGTCCGGATCCTTAAAATTAAGTCTGATAATTTATGTATTCAACTACGTCCAGAGACTGAAGATAGTTACATTGTTTTCAATAATGCTTATTAGAAAAGTTATTTAAGTTATTTTTTGTTTAAGAAAATCTGTATAATTAACATTATATTTAAAATAAATGACAAGCTCACGCTCATCCGTGACCCACCAGCTCGTTTGCCCTCCTCTTACATAAAAAAAAACAATTGTAACTTTCTTCATTAGTCTGTTAAAAGATCGCACATCAACAATTAATATTTGATTGTAGTAAGTGGAAATAAGATTAAGAATCAAAAATTCTTTAAAATACTGTTTGAAATATTTACCTTTCCTAAAAATATTGACCGTATTCTTTATATTTTGTTTATATTACTGTTACTTATAATGAAGACCTGTTCTTATAATATAGTATTAATACTTAGTCCTTGATAATAGAACGTAATATTGATATTGACTGTACTTATTAAGGCTTAATTAAAAATCTCTGTACCTTAATACATTTCAATATCATGTAATAATATTAGAAATAATTTTAAACTTATTAAATAGTTTATAAATATAATTAATGACTGGATTTATAATAAACTAGGGGCGCAAACAAACCCTCAATTTTGACTCGCTGCGCTCGCGAAATCTCGGGTTTTTTTATAGCCATCACTTAATGTGCATCTTTTTGATTGCAAAGTTTCGAAATTTTCCGTCAAGTAGTTTTCGAGCCAATTCGTGATAAAGACTGCAAAAAGTCTTCAGTAAAACGCTCCGCTCACTTCGTTCGCTTCGCTTAGTCAATTAGGAATCCGCGTCTCCCTTCACTTTTATAAAGCTCCATTCAGCATACGTAATGATTGTCTGGAACAACCTTTCACATGTTAATTTATTTACGAGGTGTTATATTCATTACTTCTCTATTTCTATCAAAAGACGGGAATTGAAAGGGTTTTTCATAAATAGACTATTTTACAAAGATTAATAATAATCCTTTTGTAGATAGTTTGAAATTTATAGAATACGTTTTCAACATAAGTTTCAATTTCATCAAATATTTACTTTATAGAGTTATATTAGAGAATCAAACTGTTTAAGAGTTGAACTTTACTCTAAAAACTTTCTGTTAAACCTGTACTGTGTTACATTTAAATATAAAAAAAATATACTAAATGATTTAGTTTGTAAGTTGTATAGTTAATACTGAAAAGTTTTCAACTTAACGAGAAAAGGCTAATATTCTATAAGGTATGGTAAAATAAAAATATAAAAGATCGCTGGCAACAACTACTCTATACAAGAACAATACACGCTGATAATAATATGATTAATATAAAATATTGAATTTTATCAAGGACGATGACATGACACGATACGACGAATATATATATATATATATATATATATATATACTCGTATATATACACAAATATATTTGTCGGAGAAATATCGCTTCGCTATCGCTATCGCTATCGCATTATGTGGGCTTTTTGCGGGTATCATGCAAACAAAACTCGATGTAGAAATTATGAGAACACTTTTATTTCGTTTCTATAACACCACAATCACTATAAAGTAGATTATAGAAATACGAAGCAAAGAGACAGTATCGTGTGTTGTCCTGTGAGCGTCTGAACACAAATCAGCTTGTTCGGGCGATGCACGACTCCGTCAAGGCGCGCCGGAAGTTAAATAGTCGTTTAACTCCTTTCCGTTCGTTGAAAGTTGACCGGGTGTGACATATTTATTTAGTCAAAAGTGTAAAGTAACATTTTTTTAATTAAAAATAATTTATTTTATAAGAAAAATTAATGGAGAGTGTAGAAATGGTTGCAATCTCGTCATCACATATTTAATTCTGGATTCGAAAAAGTAAAAAATGTAAAATATATATAAATAAGATATACCGTATTTTAATTACAATACATTAACAACTAGTGATAAAGATTAGATTAACACTGAACATAATTGTCTTTCCTTTCCTAACTTGAAAACTTTAAACAAATATGTATTGAGTAAGATGTCGTATATACATTATCAGATGTTTACATTTTGAAGATAACAAACTATGAATACAGACATCCCTTTGACACGACCAAGATATTGAAGATGAAGTATTGAGAATATGCTTTGATGAAATTCTATCAGGAAATACTAACATGTGCAGCTGTTATGAGAGAGAATATTCATGAAATTACTCAAGAGATTATTTTGAATTAAGCTTTTATACATATTAGACAGTCCGTTGACATATCGACTCAATTAATATTTAGTCTAGTCACCGCGAGATAATAAAAATCTGCATATTTATTGATTAAAGTCTTTGAGATTCAAATCAACGGAAAGTAACTCATGACTTATTTAAATATGAAAGAATTGAATTAATACTTATAATGTAAATAAAAAGGTGCTTTTCGTTAATTAAGTCGTGTGATATAAATAATAATCGTTTATTATTTATTAATTTATAAGTTGTGTAATATTAAGGGCTGTCTTTAATTTTAAAGTTCAAATTTTGTGTACTTTTTCTAACAAAGGACGTTTGTAACCTCTCCTTTGATCTATTGCATGTATATTTAAAATATTCGTCAACAAATTGGTAATTGAATTTATTAAGTTATAGTTTTGTAAGTTACATTATAAAAGGTTTTTCCTCACACGTAGAGGTTGTAATCTAGTTGCGAAGTTGAAGAGTGACTTTTAATAAGGAAAAGTTTCTAGTTTCCACTTTTTGTTGGCCATATTATTGTTATCAGAGCACGTCTCACAACTCGAAATCTCAACAAAGGTACCTTCATTAGTACTTACTAACAAACTTTTATTAAAGTATTTATTAGAGGATCTAACATCACCAGTTGTATCTGTTATTTACGATACAACTAAGTAATTAATCTAACTTAGAGAACCAAATCGGCTCGTTATGCCAATTACGTGTCTGGAGCAAATACCACAAGTGCAGGCTCAGCGCTGTCGACTTTGATCGAATTTACTCTTTAAATTTTAATCTTATAAATATGTCGCGTGGATGATGAAGTTAAAATGTGAATAATATAACCCATATTGATCCAAAAGTAGAAGTTACGAGTAGCAGCGTCTAAGAGATTCTTTGATATATAATCACCTAAACCAGATTGGAGTAATGTGGTGGGTTTATCTCTGCGCTCGTTCCACAATTGTCAAGAAGGTCTATGGTCAGTAGTGGTACGTGTGTAGAATGGTAGTTTACTTATACTGAAATTCTTTTTACATTGCTTTGAGAGAATCTTGTCAAAATCACTACATTGTTATATTACTAAATTGCACCAATGATGAGAAATACTAAACTAAAAAACTAAAATTCTCTAACTAACTAAAAGACTAATGAAAGTATAAGTTATTTGCGCTATAGCCTTTATAACTTCTTATACAGGTCACAGCAAAATAAAACCTAAGACTGCTTTGAATTTATTTCCTCTGCTAAATGTGTGTGTAAGGTACGATACTAACAGTGACGTAAGACTTCACGTAGCGACGGAGACTGATTACTTACGAGTTCATATGAGACAGATTTGTTCAAGGACTTAATTATATTGTATGACAATTATAATTAGGATATTAATACTTTAGCAAATCCAAATATAATTATTAGAAAACTGTAGTTACATCGTGTTTTTTTGAACATTTATGGACAACATTGTTTTATACTCGATATTAAATCAGTTATGTTAGCAAATGAGTTACGCTTCACAACACAAAGCACTTAACTCAAATATGAAAAATATTTTTTCTTTTTTTATCTCAGTATTTCAAGCTCATAGTTGCTTCACAACTACTCATTTAAAGTTACGAGTATTTGACATCGCTATATTAAAAGAGTATGAAACTAACTTAGTTTATTGATTTAACATAATTGCGAATAGAAATGCAATGGAAAGTATCCTGCGAAATAATATGTATTTTAATTATACATTGGAAAAAAACAGTTTTTTTGAATACTTTTTAGAATAAGCACCTGAAGAAGAAAAATGATAAATTATTCTTTCACGAGGACTTATAATTCATTCTGTATGTGTGTGTGCATGGGTGTGTATGTATATGTATGTGTGTATGTGTGTGTATATGAGTGTGTGTGTGTTTGGTCTTCCTATGGTCATTAAATGTGGTCATAGAAAATATATAAATAAAATCTCCCAGCAATATTATAAGAGAAACGGGAAAATATATTTTTATAGGCACAAAGGAAGTCTAAGGCTGTCTATTTTCCTCCAATAGTAAGAGGTGATGTTTTATTCAGTAGATTACACTGTCTTTGTTGTAAACAAGTTATACATTATTAAGAAGTAATCGTAACGGAGGATAACCCACAGTTTACTAAAATATCCGTAGTACTTTTATAATATAATAAATGTATACTTATTTTAATTTACATTTAATTTTTAATAAATGTAGATATAATATCTTCAACATTCAGTAATCAATTGACAGAAAACGGTAGGTCTCATGTCGCGGTTAAGACTCGTTGGTTTTGTGTTTTGATTAATATTTCAATTTATTTTTGTGCCTTTTTTGTACATTTATTGATGACATTGTTTTTTCTATACTCTCTAATAAACTACAGTCATATTAGTGAATGTACTATGTATGTTTTACAACACAAAGCACTTAACTCAAATGTAAAACTTTTTCTTATCTCAGTATTTCAAGCTCATAGTCGCTTCACAACTACTCATTTAAAGTTACGAGTATTTGACATCGCTGTATGAATAGAGTATGAACTTTGTTTTTTTGTGTATTCTAAAAAATCGCTCATTGGAATTGCATGCAATTTTTTTTGCGAAATAATATGTATTTTTATTATATATTGAAGTTTAAAAAAATTTAATGTTTTTCTAAGAAGCAGCAGAAGAACAGTTATTTGTTGAATAATTTAGGAAAATTAATATATTCATACGAAAAATAGTGTTTAACAAGTATTAACAATTACATTTGTAACTCTTGCTTTACTATTATAGTATAGTATTATTCACTATTATTAATTAGTATTACTATTATAATTAGTAAATAAATAAATAATTATTCAATTCAAATAGTGTTACATAAATCTTTGAATAATATAAATATTATATTATTCAAAGTAAAGTATTTATTACAACAAGTATTATAATGCAAGTGTAAAGATGTTAAGTATTTGATTCTCTATATTTATGTTTCAAAATAATCTATATATTTGTAGTTACTCCTGTATTCTGTTAATATTGATATCCTCAATGTAGTAAAGCTAATTCCCACTCTTCTCAATGACTCATGAAGTGTTACGTGATAATGATAATGATATTGAATACAATACTTATATTAAATATTCATCTTTATGTTACTATACTTACAGATATTAATTAATCGCCGTAAAAATCTATTAATTATAATATTAAATATATAAAGGTGTAAACAGCGCGTAACGCAGTTTTAAGATAGACGAATACGGACTACCAGAGGTCACAGGTTCAGATCCTGCTCGTGTTGATAAATCATACATTCTATATTTACTAATAAATTGCTCAAACACTAATTAATAAACTAAATCAATCTCAATATTGTTCAGAAACTAATGGATACTCTTATTTCATTAAAAATATTTAAAAGAAAGTTATTCTAAATTCTACTACAGGTTAATATGTAAAGGTTATATGTAAAATAATATATATAATAGCAATAGTAAATGTACATTGAGTCTGTAAAAATAATATTAATTAGTTCTTCGTGTTTCATCATTTGTAATACAATGATATGTACAAATTCTTCTTGCTCTGTGCTGATTTGTTGTCAGTGTGTGTAACAACGTACATATATATATATATATATATTATATATATTACTAACACTATTTGTTATTTATATACTGTTTTATATTTTAATATTAGTATTTATCTGTGTGTGTGTGTATGTGTGTTCAGTTGTCTCCAGAATGCGACGAGATAATTAGATAAAAAATTTCCCATGTATGTTTGAGCGAACGCGGATGTTATAGTGAAAAGACATTGAAAAAATGCTTAGCCATTCAAAAGTTATCAAGAAAAGAGGAAAGGAGACGGGCTCAGCTCAACACCTGCCGCGCATGGTTGGCGGCTCCTAGTTTTTTGTAATATGACAATATTTTTTTGAATGTAAACTCTTATTTTATTCGAAATACAATCAAATTGGATCAAGTAACAGTAAGACCACAACAACAGCTTTGAAACTTATTTTATAGATCAAAGAATTTACTTTTAGGTTTTGTTCCTATGAGTAGAATTGTTGTTAAATACTAAGTGTGTGTTCCAATACTAGATACGAGGTTGTTTATGAACTAAACAATTACTTACAGCTTCAGTAAAAGATTTCTTTGAATAAACTCCGTGTGAATAATTTTTAAGTTTTAATTTTTTTGTCGTTGATATATAATATAACTAAAATACGATGTTTAAGAGAGAACCATCTCAATTACATACATACGAACTTTATATGTATGTATAAATGGTTATATTATTGAGTGAGACATAAGAATCCATATAAGAGTTAGATATTTCCCAAAATAAATATTTCATCAATATTAGAAGCTATCATAAAAGTATTTATATTTGCAGAATAAGAATACCATTGACTTAATATAAAGATTATGTGTATAGGACAATGTTCATAACAATGTTTGTACCAAACAAGGAAATATACAGTATAATATTTTATATTTAGTAGCAATAAAATCCTGTAAATAAACCAAATCGAAAAAAAGATTAAATAAAAAAAAATAACTACTAATTTATCAATTTATTTTCTTAATATAAATAAATATCAATTTATAGCATTTTTTCCGTATTAAAAATGTCATCATGATTTCACTGTTATGTTTCAATTTTTTATTTTTTAGTGTTAATTTAGTGCAGTCTATTAAGAACCCCCTTTTAAAAGTGATCCAATCACAGAATGACAGATTCACTTATGATTCAGTCATATCGCTCACTAACCAACTAGTGCAGTGTGGAAAGTATGATTAACTATATTATGCTAAGTAGTAATACTTAAAAATGTTTTATTGAACTAATTTAAATATAAAAACATAAAAATCACTTATTATTAATTAAAAGTCTGTAATTACGTTTCCACTAGGATATTCAAGAAACTAACTTTATATAATCTTGGATTGTATTAAACTGGAAATATAAAATAACTTTTGACGCTTGATGAAGCCACTAAAAGCTAATATATATATATATATATATATATATCTGGTTTGTACATTTCTATACTTTCATAATAAAAGTTGTGGTCTCTGACAGATGAAGTAATAAAGATACGGTTACAAGTGACGTAAACTGTACGAGTGTAACATTACGAAGACACTGAATAGAAGTACTGACGTAAAAGAACATGATTTATTAATTAAATACTCTAAATTACGGTTGCTGTTATTACAAAGTATTTTTTTTGCAGTTAATGAATTTAAGTTTAGACACTTTCCGAAGAATATTGGTAAAATATTTCAAAACATTGTTTAAACATCGAAAACAATCCAATAAGCCAAATATTCATCAAGACACATTGATGCACGAAATTCCGCAGCAGAATTTTTATTTAACGCTATTTACTAATTGTGATAAGTGAAGCTGAAAGTCCCGGACAGATTTCATACAGAATGCCGTCATAGCGGTTATTATTAATAAATAAATTGTACTATTATCGTAATAGTAATTATAAATATAAATATATATATATATATATATTTATTCATAAAACATGATTAACAAGGATGTTATGTTCAGATCTCCTTCTGATATTAGGAAATCTAAGCTAAATCCAAGAAACAGGGACAAATTAGTTAAACATCAATAAAATAATTTGCCAAAGAAATCCAAAAGAAAAAAAGCAATCACTCAGACGACACATGGAGTACTTCATCTGTGTGCGAGTGTCAGGTGTCGCCATGACACCCGCCACACGCTCACCTGTCAACACCGGAGTAAATAAACACATGTATATATAACACACACACACACACACAGTATTATAATTACATAACATTAACAATTAGCGACCAACATTACAGATAACAATGTACATCAATATTTTAATAACTTTAAAACTTTAAACAAATATGTATTGAGTAAGATGTCGTATATACATTATCAGATGTTTACATTTTGAAGATAACAAACTATGAATACAGACATCCCTTTGACACGACCAAGATATTGAAGATGAAGTATTGAATTTGCTTTGATGAAATACTATCAGGAAATACTAACATGTGCAGCTGTTATGAGAGAGAATATTCATGAAATTACTCAAGAGATTATTTTGAAATAAGCTTTTATACATATTTGACAGTCCGTTGACATATCGACTCAATTAATATTTAGTCTAGTCACCGCGAGATAATAAAAATCTGCATATTTATTGATTAAAGTCTTTGAGATTCAAATCAACTGAAAGTAACGCATAAATTACTTAAATATGAAAGAATTGAATTAATACTGATAAGGTAAATAAAAAGTGCTTTTCGTTAATTAAGTCGTGTGATCTAAATAATACTCGTTTATTATTTATTAATTTATAAGTGGTGTAACATTAAGGGCTGTGTTTAATTTTAAAGTTCAAATTTTGTGTACTTTTTCTAACAAAGGACGTTTGTAACTTCTCCTTTTATCTATTGCATGTATATTTAAATATTCGTCAACAAATTGGTAATTGATATTATTAAGTTATAGTTTTGTAACTTAGATTATAAAAGTCTTTTCCCTCACACGTCGAGGTTGTCATCTAGTGAAGTTGAAGAGTAACTTTTAATAAGGAAAAAGTTTCTAGTTTCCACTTTTTGTTAGCCATATTATTGTTTTCAGAGCACGTCTCACAACTCGTTATCTCAACAACGGTACCTTCATTAATAAGTTTGTTAAAGTATTTATTATATTGGTTAAGAACCAAGCAGATGCAATATATTTCATGTCTCGAGAGATTTACGATGTTACTGATTATAAAACGAACTGAACTCAGTTGGCAGAGCGATGAGGACACAAGGAGGTAACGCAACTTCATATTCTGCCCGTATTAATAAACTTTTTATTTCATATTTATACCAGGGGCGCCAACAGACCCTCAATTTTGACTCGCTGCGCTCGCGAAATTTCGGGTGCCGTTTGCATATTGAGCGAAGCGAGCCCATTGTAATGACTCATCGTTTCCCATTGACTTCAATGTCATATCAGTTTTTTTGACGATTATTCCTCTACGACGTGATATTTTTCAAACCATCGCCTAATGGGTGTCTTTTTGATTGCAAAATTTCATAATTTTCTGTCAAGTAGTTTTCGAGCCTCTTCGTCACAAAGAATGTGAAAAAGTCTCCAGTAGAGTGCTCCGAACGCTTCGCTCAATTTATTCTCTTAACTCGACTACATTCAATATCAACAGATCAAAATTAATAAATCAGTACAATGGTGATGGTAATGGTACTCGTCTATTGATGAAGTAATTTAAACGTCTTTGAGATTCAAGTTGACTCATTGTTAAATATCTAATAATATATGACAGAAAGTGACGCATGACTTAATAAAATATTGAAGAATTGAATTAATACTAATAAGGTAGATAAAATGTGCTTTTTCTTACATTATAAGTTGTATTAGAGTAGGCGTTGTGGTTTATTTTAAGGTTAGCATGAAACGTAAGAGACGGATTTATATATATTTTTATATACTTTGGTATGAAGGATACTTTCGTTTTGCAATATTGCTGTTATCTTAATTGCAATCTGATATTTCACTGATAGATAAATAATACTCATTAATATCAAATTACAAAACAAAAATTACTAAAACGAATATGATAAATTTAAATCCTATAATTGAAAGGATTATATTTATACACCGAATGAATCATAATTATAAATAAAATAATGTGTTTTATAACACCAATTACTCTGTGTGATGAATGAGATGGATTGTTATCATTTAATTGATACATAAATTATCACAAATATTATACGTGTTATTGACAAAATACACTGTTTATAATTAGCAACTATGAAGTCATCATTTAATTAATGACAACACTTTGTTTGTAACAAAAAATAAATATTTTTTATATTTTATATGTACTAGATTCAGAACTTTAAAACTTACAAACTGAAGCTTGTTAACCGCACAGCGAGACACTTTGTAATATAGTTACGTCAGTGCTGGATCCTTAGTGAGAAGAAAGCTCCTTGTCTCATCTCGCGACCAACTGCAGATAAAGGACGAGCCACCTTTAATATAAAGTTATACACTTTATTGTTATTGAAGCACGTTCTCTCACAACTTTAGGTACACATAAACTATGAAATGGACAAAACTTACGATAGTTTTTTTTGTAAGTTCTAACATAGCTACAATACTAACAATAATACGAGTATTCCTGGATGGCTTGATTTAATTATAAAAAGCTTCAAAGCGCCTTTCGTTCAAAAACGCTGAATGGTTAGTTGAACTATAAACGCAAAGTTTTCAAAACAGACAAATGATACTCTGTTATAACTTGTGTTGTAATATATTAATTCACTTTACACAGCGCCAGACCCCGGTGAGTGAACACTTACAGATGAGGTCAACCTTTGAGCTCTCATTCGAATAAACCTTTACTACAGCATCTAGTTGTTATGTGTCAAGTAAAAAGGATCCGGTGATAAAACCAAATGCAAAAGTCTGTACGATGAGCGTGTTTATATTTAGCTTGTTTACTTTTATTCTTACCTGAAAGCAAATTAAGATTATAGTACCTAAATAGACACTTTCAATTTTTCAATAATTAAATATATATCCATATGCACAAGATATGAACCTGCAACCTCTGGGACACTGTCCCCTTTGCTTTGCTAGCTCCGCTACCTTACAATTGGCCTTCTTGATAATTGAGAATTGTTTTGAAACATTTTTTTTAATGTGCATATCATTCAAACTATTACTTGGTTAGTATGGGACAGTCAACAAACACAATTTTTTTTTTTCGTATAATTTTTTTGCGTACACGTGTACGTAAAATATTTTTTTAAATTGGTACGGACCGAGTACTCCTTGTGATGGTAACATTTAGTTAAGAATAATCCGAACACTTTGAAACCCTCCCATAAATATATTTTAAATTTTTTTTTTTAAAATGCTTTTATTTAACTTTCTAAAAAAAGAACTAAAAAGTAAAAAATATTTTTTTTCAAAAATATCAAAAAAATTGATGCAAAAAATTATTTAAAAAAAAATTGATTCAAAAAATTATTTACAAAAAAATTGATTCAAAAAATTATTTACAAAAAAATTGTACAAAATATTTTCCAGATAAATCGTTAAATAAAAGCGTGGCGCGTTACATCATCATATCATATTTGATACAAATACTTAATTAATTCTTAAGTTTCTCTTTGTTAAATTTCATATCATTCGAAAAAAAAATTCTGTCATTTTTAAACAAAAACAAAAACATAACCGACACATCATAAAGTATTTGACAGCTTCATAATAATAGTATTCTATTGGAAAAGAACATGGATGCAAATCAGCAAAGAGACAGGTTTTACGTATGATATGAAAACAAATTTTTTTTGATGAAAACGCGCCACGCTTTTATTTAACGATTTATCTGAAAAATATTTTGTACAATTTTTTTGTAAATAATTTTTTGAATCAATTTTTTTGTAAATAATTTTTTGAATAAATTTTTTTGTAAATAATTTTTTTCATAATTTTTTTTGATATTTTTGAAAAAAAATATTTTTTACTTTTTAGTTCTTTTTTTACAAAGTTAAATAAAAGCATTAAAAAAAAATTTTTTTTTTTATTATTAATTTTTTGTAATTTTTTTGTAAATTTTTTTGTAATTTTTTTAAAAATATTTTTTTGTAATTTTTTATTTGAATTTTTATTTGCATACAATTTCGAAATTTTGACAGGAGTAACATTTTTATTTTCCATAATCTTTTTTCGATGATATAATAATAAATAAAACTGTGTATAATAAACATATTAAAATTAAAGTATATCTAATATAATAAAAAGCATTTAGAAATAAAACCCACTTGTATTTTAACTAAAATATAACAAAGACTAATTTTCGTGAAATATATTTAACCCGGACAATAAAATTCGGCAAATATGGTCGAAAACGCGATTAAAAACACGTAGGGGTGGCAAACAGGGGTCAAAAGGGGATGTTTTCTTCGGGTAACCCCATTTACTTGTATTGTCACCGGAGCCGAACATGTGCTCTAATTTTCATCGAAATTCATTGAGTCTGAGTATTAAAATTTCGCGTTACAAGATTTGATCCGATACATGTCAAGTTAAATAAAAGCATTTAATAATACGAGGCTATCACTAAAGTATATACATTCAATAGCAGTGTCACATTGTCAGGTAAAAGTTCTTTATCTCTCAATTTGAAATTATTTGAAATGATTTCATTTCACATTCACTGTTCACCGACGCTGTCAGCTCGTTGTGCCAATTACGTGTCTGGAGCAAATACCACAAGTGCAGGCTCAGTGTTGTCGACTTTGATCCAATTTACTCTTTAAATTTTAATCTTATAAATATGTCGCGTGGATGATGAAATTAAAATGTAAATAATATTTTTATCGTCAGAAGTGGAATTGTATTAAAAAAAAGAACAAAAGTCAGGATGAACATAAATTTACTTTAAATTACAACAATTCACTTACAATCTAATCGAAATTACCAATACTCCATTTTACAAATATAAAAAAATAATCAGCACAAAAATAATTATTGTGAAAACAGCGCAGATTGCAACAGTGACAAACCACAACCTGCCACTACCGAGTCCAACGAGCAAAATGTGTTGCCCATACAAACTCGACCGCTTTTATAGTCTGCGGCGTGTGACGTTTGCAAAATGCAACTAAAACAACTAGGTTATTCTAACACGGTCTCACCTGACTGTGCGCCGCCCTCGGTGTACTCTTCAACGTTTCCTGCAGGACGTGCGGATGATGGACCAGGCAACTGTTCGGTAGAGTCCTCGCCATCACTGTCAGAATCTGTTAAACATCAACATTAGTTAAAATAACCATAGAGATACTTTCGCTAGGCCTGGGGCTTACCGTCATTTAATAGTTTGAGAGTGCCCAGGCCATCATGGCGATATATAGCAGTTCTGCCCGTATAACACGATTTTTATACGAACAAAATCGCCATAAGTTGTTACAATTCCTGTTCTCTCATTCATTACACATTCGTTCATGATCAAGAAAAGATTAAATCAACTCTTTCGCTCAAAACTATTTGTCCTACAATGAGTCTGTTACAAACATTCGTCACTCTCCTTGTCAATACACGCATCTCATACACACTGACTTACCTACTTGTGCACAAGATAATTTGCAAACTATTCCCCCCACTCGAGTATCCCGGCATACAGGCAAGTTAATGCCCGATGCCACTTTGGTACCACTACACTGACATTTAGTGGAAGCCCGATTATAACGGGACTTCAACAGCATGTACACTCCTAGACTGCGCCGCCAGTACGGAAAGTATCTTCAAGGGGAGGGCGATCGCCCGACACCCACATACTTTAAGACCAGCTCACATGACCCACGAACTAGAAGTGAGTACTATTCTGGCTTTAAAAGTCATTTTTTGGCCATTTTTGGTCATTTTTCATGATTTTTTGAACTTCTCACGGCCATATCTCAAAATATCGAGTTTTCCCAGATATATGCTATATATCAAATTTTAGCTCTAATTTGGGGCTACAAATGAGGAAATTTTCGAAAAAAACGTTGGCGCCGTTTTCGAAAAAATGGCCGATCTGTCCCCGGCCAGTTGGCCATTTTTTGCCTTTTGACCAAAAATGTCACGCCAACAAATGTTTTTGCCATTAAAATGGACAATATTCAAAAGATGAGCTTGAGACCTTTCCAATGATGCCCAATTTGTCAATATACGTTAACTGGTTTGGCCACAGTCCCTGTACGAAAAATGGCCATTTTTGGCCTTTCGAGGGCTGGCCACGGCCAACATGGCGGCCAAATCGAAATGTCGTAGAACAAAAAAGTCTTAGTTTTTGATGTACTTCAATCCCTGAAAGTTTGAACAAAATCAGTTGAAACTAAGAACATACACACAAACAGACAAAGTAATCATCGATGGAGGCGCCAGTCAAAATTTTCAAAATGTCATATCTCATCAACCGGTGGTCGGATTTTGGCGTTTTTGGGCTTGTTGAAAAGGTCTCTACGAGGACCTTTAGGAAAATCTTTTTCAAGGTGGAAATAAGTGATTTTATACTGGTGCTGAGCCAAAAACTAAATTTTAGTCTCATTTTTCAAACGGCCGTAGAGATGGAGGCGGTAGGTATATTGCTAAGTGTAAATGCATTTTCTGGGTCTATGGGCCAAGGGCTTTCTAAAAATACCACACTCATACCAGAAGGTCTCCTGTATAAAAAAATCGATATTGCGGGTATATATACCGAGTTAGACTTTCAGCACTATGAGTGCTTTCGTCACTCGGAGCTAGCTAACGCTCGCTTTGATAACTTAACGTAACGTAACTTTCTCTATTACAGAATGTACTTAGCTCTTTAATCCGTAGTTTGCTGAATAATGCAGTAGTGTCACTCTTAATTAACTTAAGATAGTTTATTCCTGTATCGTATAAAGCTCAATTGGTATTAATTGTTTACAAACAATTAAAACGCACTAAAGAATTAACGAGGAATTGTTAATTTACATATTTTATTTCACAATTTTTTAGTAGGTACTAAATGTTATATATTACTTTTATTTTATCAGAAAGAGAAAATAAATTTACTAAAAATAACTATATGGAGTAAATATACTATTAATTAAAGTTTTATCAGCAAAGTTTCTCACTGTTTTACAATTCACCGAAAACCTTACGGTGTTCTTCTTGTTTGTGATGTATTTAATTTTTATGTGACGTTTAGAGTACCTGTGTGTTAGTATGTTTACTATGTTAGATATCTATAATGTACGTACTATGTTTAGGTTTAGAATTCCACATACTACAAGGTTTAAAGTAAAAGCAAAAGCACTGTCTAAAATAGTGATTAGCCGTCAACTAAAGGTTAACAAGACCCAGGAAAATAGTTTTTTTTTTTTTAATAATTTAGTCCCCGAGGACCAGGGTGTGACTTGGTATATGTACAGGACGACGATGGACTTAAGTTATCTTAAGTGCTTTAAATATGCATATGTAGTGAATTAATTTAAATTCATTTGTTATCTTATTAGAGACTCAAAAACTTATAGAAATGTGAGTAATTGTAATTATTATTTATTTATTTATTTAGCTTCACGCCATATCCCTTGCGAGGTAATTGTAATTACTCGTAGATAATTTGAATATATGTGAATATAGGGCTCTCGAAAAAGTATTGCTAACAAGCTCGCTTGTGATTGGCTAATTGTTAAAAAATTATTAAAATTGATTAGGTGGAGGAAGTTAGCTAATTGGGGGAAGACTTTCACTCCCGGAACACCTTATGGTACATGTTAAATCGATAGAATTCATTCGGAATTCGGCAGCTATGGAAGAAATAACTCAAAATAAGAAAAACGATGAATAGAGAAATTGGGAATATCAAAGGGAACTTTTTCTTCAAACCTCAATCCCAGCAACAAAATGTACTAATTATCGCCTCCGTACAGTATAGGATATATACTTTTTGGAATTGAATCTATATTTAGAGTTAAAAAGTTTCAGACCATTAATGGACAATTCACTCCACAGTGAAGTGGTAATTAACTCGAGTACAGCAAACTTATTAACACCAATGATACAGTTAGGACAGGACGGATCAAAGTAAGAAATTAACAATTTTATTAAAATTAAAGAAATCCACGATTCTTTACTATATTGAGGAGTTTAGTTATTTCGTCTAAATACAGGTAATTTTAATAGTTTATACTTTCTCTTTGTTCCGTTATACAATGCACCACATACTTAACTAAAGTAGAGCTACTGGTTGTATGAAAATGTAGTTATAAGTAATTAGTACGAGTCTTTTTTATAAATTTTATATTTGATGGAGCAACATAAAATCCTTTACTGCAGTTGTATTTATTTTGTCCAGATTTAATGTATGTAAAGTACACAAACAGACGTAAGACTTCACGTAGCGATGAAGACTGTTTACTTTACGAGCTCATATGAGACAGATTTGTTCTAGTAGGACGTGTTTACTTAGGATATTGAAATTGTATGTTCTAATCAAAAAAGTATCAATGAAAATCCTTAATAACATTGTGCTTTTTTGAACATTTATTGATGACATTGTTTTTTCTGTACTCTTTAATAAACCTTAGTCATATTAGTGAATGTACTATGTATGTTTTACAACACAAAGCACTTAACTTAAATGTAAAACTCATTTTTTTATTTTTTACCTCAGTATTTCGTGCTCATAGCCGCTTCACAACTACTCATTTAAAGTTACGAGTATTTGACATCGCTGTATTAAAAGAGTTTGAAACGAACTTTGTTTGTGTGTTCTAGAAAATCGTTAATAGGAATCGTATACAACTTTTAATGCAAAATATTTTTTATATATAGTAGCAGAAGAACAGTTATTTGTCGAATAATTAAGAAAAATTTATACATTCATACGAAAAAATATTCTTTTACAAGAACTAACAATTATTACATTTGTAACTCTTACTTTACTATTATAGTATAGTATTATTTACTATTATAAATAAGTATTACTATTGTAATTAGTAAATAAATAATTATTCAATTCAAATTTGTGAAATAAATGTTTCGAATAATATTAATATTATAGTATTAAGATTTACAAAATGGTATATCGAAGTAAAGATGTCAAGTATTTGATTCTCTATATTAATGTTTCAAAATAATCTATATATTTGTAGTTACTCCTGTATTCTGTTAATATTTATATCCTCAATGTAATAAAGTTAATTCCCACTCTTCTCAATCACTCATGAAGTGTTACGTGATAATGATAATGATACTGAATACAATACTTATATTAAATATTCATCTTTATGTTACTATACCTAGAGATATTAGTTAATCACCTAATAATCTATTAATTATAAAATGTTAAATATATAAAGGTGTAAACAGCACGTAACGCAGTTTGAAGATAGACGGATTCGGACTACTAGAGGTCACAGGTTCATATCCTGCTCGTGTTGATAAATCTAACATTCTATATTTACTAATAAATTGCTCAAACTAAATACTAAAATACTAAAATAGTTAAATAACAATAAAATAGTATTGGAGACAAGATTTGTCTTTTAAAATAAACATCAATATATTTTCCTTCAAAACCTTAATTTTCGTAAGTAAATATGAATTATTAACCAAAAGGTCAATCATATAAAATGTGTACATTTCCAAGTGCTAACAAATTATGAATACAAGCCGTCCTTTGACACGACCAAAATATTGAAGCAGAAAACACGACCTTACTTTGACAAAATTATCATGAAATATCAACATGTATGTAACAACTGGTATGAGAGAAAATATTCATGAAGTTACTCTAGAGATTCACTTCAACTAAAGCTTATATTAGACAGTTTACAATAATAACAATTTTCTACTCCTAATGAGTCTATCCTCCACTGACCATAATATTCTGCATATTTAATTTTTAAGTAGTTCTGAACTGTTCTGATTATTGAGGAAAAATGATTGTGATGAAAATTGAATGAATTACCATGTGAATGAAATACATGTTCCTAATATCAACATTTCCAACTTCTCCTGTCACATGAACACAATAGAAACAGTGCAATCAGAAGAACTGTTTACAACTTATGATCTTTAATACATATCTACTACAATTGATGTTTATTTATATATATATTTCAGTAAAACCTGAAGACTTAAGACAATATTGGGCCTTACAAACTATATTACATTTTGGTATTTGCTGTTAAAATTACTCAATCCTGTCTTTCTTATCATAATGTAAGTTGATAAAAGACTTCTCACTCCCGGGATCGTTTATTAATAAATAATTAATAGTTATCAGGACCTGACACAGTACAAAGATCACAAAGCCTCCTACACTTGAAATATAATATTACTCTTTAAGGTTTTTTCTGACTATATAATTATCTAACTGTACTTAATGGACCATAGTGGAGACTGTTTCTTATAGATATGACACATATATATAACTTATATTATATATGTCAATAGAGCGTGTATGTAATTGACATATTTCGATGACATCAAATAATTTGTATTGAGAGGTTGGTGATGATATTTGACACATATTAATATCAGTGAGTGCAATGCAGAGCAACGCCATATATAAATAATAACACGTCTATTTAGTGACAGAAGAGAAATATCTTAGTGTGTGTGTGTGTGTGTGTGTGTGTGTGTGTGTGTGTGTGTGTGTGTGTGTGTGTGTGTGTGTGTGTGTGTGTGTGTGTGTGTGTGTGTGTGTGTGTGTGTGTGTGTGTGTGTGTGTGTGTGTGTGTGTGTTTATATTGAGAATGATAAACTAATTATTATTACAAATTAACTGATATTAGTTCGTATTACATATAATGTATGTTGCAATATCTTTAATATGTTTTGTATTATATTATATATTGCTTTACTAATTAAATAGAGCCATAATATTAGAGTTAGTACAACAACGTATCAAAGTTGTAAGGACGTATGACAATTTATTATAAACACGAAAGACTTCACAGTCAGTTAGTCAGTTAGCTCTTCAAATAGATTCTATGAAAAGTCATAAAACAAAATGTAGGCTTATTCTTTTATAGTGTTCGGTCTGTTGTTTAAAACTTATGCTAATTAAAAATTTAATACAATAATAACGATCAATCAATCAATCAATCAATGTGGTTTATCATTTATCAGTTTTAGATGATCTCAGTGAGCAGTCATCTAATAACCCCTCTTCAATGTTCAAAGTGATCCAATCACAGTGACAGCGACTCATTCATCACTCACTCACATCGTTCACTAACGAACTATATGTTTAATAACTATTTTATATCTTGAGGAAGTTGTCAAAATAAATTGATCTTTGATATTGAGAAAGTATATTTTTATCCCAAATAATTAGTTCTCAACTAACTTGTAAATATTAATAATATTATAAATAATTTTTTTGAAGATAATTATACTAAGTATAGGATATTGGAATATAATAAAGTTCCATTTATATTTATTTCTTAATATACCAAGATTGAATGGTTGACCATAATTTGATATATAATATTAAATTTATTTATATTACGAAATAAATATTTCTAATACATTATGAAAATACAATAAATATAATCAAAATGTAATGTTTGTTTTCATTCTGGTTTATATAAAAGTAATATCAAAATATCAAATAAAACAAAACTTGATGAGGTGAACTCGTGCAAAAACAGAATATATTTTTCTAACACCAACGAATGTTTCATATCGAGTCTTCATAACAATTGTTAGTACAGTGTCATGTGAATGAATAAAAATAAATATCACAATGTATTGTTATCTTTTTTATTACATAATTATAAACAGTAGATTGTCATAGGACTTTAAAGCTTATTTATAACAAATTAGTTGCATAAATAGCACAACCTTAATAAAACTAAACAACACAACACATCAACTTTAGTAAATGCAATCCTACAAAAATATTTTGGTCACATTGTAATTTTATTCTATTAGCAATTTTAAATATTTAAGTGCTCTCTTAATATGAGACACGGCGATCATAAACCAACCTTTAGCAGATTAAGAATGAGGTTTAGTTTTAATTCCTCAAGAGTAGCGGTCATCAACTTTCCATATTAACAAATCCATAAGTCAGGAATACTGTAACAAACGTTATAACCCGATCCCATTCTTAAGTAATTCTGAATAAACTAGAGAAAATAATCTTTACCAGAGTTCATTTATGAAGTTGAATATTATAATTTGATACGTTATCTTAAATCAATCACAAAAAGTATGATTCAATCCTTAAACTGTTGTATTTTCATGAATCTATTTTCATTATCGTATTCTTTACTGAAGTAATAAAGTCAAGTTATTCTCTAATACACTGACTGACACTACTAACGCACCAGTAGTAATGACTATACTAATGACTTACATGGAGTAAGTACCTCAAGTGTAAGCTTAAAAAGAAGTTCAATTATATTCAATTGTCTTATCTAAATGGTACCAATGTGTCGTGTTTGTCTCTCTCTTTACACAATGGTCACGACGGTCTGTGGGAGCATTGGTACGTGTATGAGGAAAAATATTATAATTAAATTGTAATTCTCGTGCCATTGAGAACATGTAGCCTTCTTTACAAGTTTTTCTGTATCATGGTTATAACTACACTGGAAGATATAATGTTTTATGACTAAGAAGTTATTTTAGGAACATGATTTTATATTATATTATATTAGATACTATATAACGTGTTTCTCATTTTAATGTCTCGTTCAGTTAATTAAATAATCGCTATCAGTTAACTCTAATGAAGTGTATTCCTGATTCTGCAGACAGATAACAACTTTACCAAACTCATATTATTTACAGTCGGTCAGAACATTTAACTAACTTGGAACAGCTGATCTAACTTTATATGATAACTTATTACTTAATTAAAATATTCACTCGCAATATTGTTTTGATAGAAGTTATCTTCTCAGTCAGTCTATAATTATCTATTATATAAAAATGAATCGCAAAATGTGTTGGTAAGCGCATAACTCAACAACGCATGGACCAATCTTAACAATTCTCTTTTTTAAATGTTCCTTGAAGTCCAAGGATGGCTCTAACGGCGAGAAAAATTTGAATAATTTCCAGGGAAACCCTAAAAAAGCCCTTTTCTTTTTCCTATACAAATATTTTAAATGTAGAATAAATAACTAAATGTAGAGTCAATTTGAACTGTATTGCTATTCAATAAAGTTGATATTAAATTACAAGCACTCATTGTTGTCTAAACAATGTAGGTGTCTTGCTAACGTCAAAGAGTCAATTCGCGCTTTATTGTCGCTGCACAACGTTCAATGATAATCAAATGAATGTGTACACCCGACCAAATTGAAAAGTCAAAAAAAGTAAATGTAAGATTTGATTGGCCTTGGAATATTCTTTCTTTTGTTTTAGTTTCGGAATGCGACATAAATTGTCATCAGTTTTCACGTCATTGCATCTGTCAAATAAACTGCGTTAAAAAGCGTTTATAATATTTAATAATTAATTTTGATTGTATAAATACCTGTGATTAATAATTATTTCATGTGAATAAATTTAGGTAATTATATACGATATGCCTCCTATAAGACGAAGTAATTTAAGTAGAAGAACCCGAAATGCTACAAACCAAATGAATTACCGATCTTATCATACTGCACATGAACGTGACGACCGAAATGAACGCGAAAGAATTCGTATATCACGAACGCGGGAAGCGAGAGCGAGAGATTCAACTAATAATCGCGAAAGTTTGAATCGAGCTGCTTTCAATTACGATTTGTCAATTGACTACAGTAACCACCAATGTGTTGCTATTGGATCTATGAACTTGGTTTGCTCTTATTGTAAGGCATTGAAATACAAAAATGAAGCAAATGGATTGTGTTGCGCAAATGGGAAAGTGAAATTGATACCATTGGATCCACCACCAGAGCCATTGTACTCATTGGTTTCAGGAATAGAACCAGATTCCATACACTTTTTGTCAAATATTCAACAATATAACAATTGCTTTCAAATGACATCATTTGGGGCAACAAACGTAGTTCGGGAAAATTTCATGCCAACTTTTAAGGTATGTATTATAGCAGTTAATCATTATTATTTTAATGAACAAAATTTCCTGTTAACTAAGTAAATATGTGTCATTAACCTTTAGTTCCTAAATCCCAAAACATATATTACTTAGTCATTATATTATTTGGTGATTCAGTATTAGCAACACTTTTATTATTTTGAAACACAATATAATTATTTGACGATGGATATTAGTTACAACTAATTATTACATATTGACATACCTAAGCATATCAATTATTATTTGGTGATTCAAATTAAGAGACAGATATACTTTTTAGGAACAAATATTATTTCTATTTGGCAAAAATCATTTTTTTTAATTTACAGATACAAGGCCAAATATATCATAGAGCAGGTTCACTGTTACCAGTGTCAGATAGCAATTACAAATTTCTGCAAATTTATTTCATGGGCAATTCACCACGAGAAATTGATATGCGTTGTTCACATAACAATTCACTAAAGAGGTCTATTGTAGAACAATTACAAACTTTATTTCATGAGTACAATCAATTGGTTATGTTGTTTAAAACTGCACTGGATCGGATGCCATCTGATAATCACAAAATTGTAATCAGAGCTGATAAAACACCTGTTGGCCAACATGCAAGACGTTTTAATGCACCAACTATTGATGAAGTTGCCATCGTTGTAGTTGGAGAAAACTTGGAATCCCGTGATATTGTTTTACATCGTCGGAATGATCAATTACAACGTATAAAGGAAACACACCGCTCATATGACGCACTGCAATATCCCATTACATTTTGGCAAGGTGAAGATGGCTATGATTTTTCAAACAAGATGATAAATCCCATTACAGGTAATAAAAAATATTAGTTTAGCTATGGAGCTATAAAAAATAATAATATAGTGACTACTATATTATTATTTTTTTAATTTTCAATATTATGAAAACAAAAATCTATTTTCAGGTTCCGAAACCAACAAAAAAGTCAGTTCAATGAACTATTATTCCTACCGCCTAATGATTCGTGAAAATGAAGACAATCACATACTCAAATGTCGGCGATTATATCACAAGTATGTTGTAGACATGTATGTTAAAATTGAAACGGAGAGATTAACATTCATCAGGTTGAATCAGACCAAACTCAGATCTGAAGAGTATATTCACCTTCGAGATGCGATTAATACTGATGGAAATGCACAGAATGTTGGTCGGATGACTATTCTTCCAGCAACATACATCGGAAGCCCTCGACATATGCATGAATATGCTCAAGATGCCATGTCATATGTTCGTCATTATGGTACAGCAGATTTGTTCATCACATTTACATGCAATCCACACTGGATAGAAATCAAGCAGGAGTTATTCCCTGGGCAATCACCTATTGATCGTCATGATATTACAGCCAGAGTCTTTAGACAAAAGTTGAAATCTTTCATGGATTTCATTGTGAAACATTATGTGTTTGGAGAGACACGCTGCTGGATGTATTCTGTGGAGTGGCAGAAACGGGGATTGCCACATGCACACATTTTGATTTGGTTAGTTGAAAAGATAAGGCCAAATGAAGTTGATGCAGTAATATCAGCTGAAATTCCTAATGTAGAAGTAGATCCTGGATTGCATGAGGTAGTTATTAAAAACATGATACTTGGTCCCTGTGGAACTCTTAATCAAAATTCACCGTGTATGGTGGATGGTAAATGTTCAAAGCGATATCCACGGACATTAATATCTGACAATCACTGGTAATGACGGTTATCCTTTGTATCGTCGCCGATCGACAGCAGACAATGGAAGATCAACAATTGTCAAATTAAATCAACAAGATATTGAAATAGATAATCGCTGGATTGTTCCATATTCACCCATTTTATCAAAGACCTTCAAAGCGCACATCAACGTTGAATCTTGCCATTCAGTAAAATCTATTAAATACATTTGCAAATATGTAACCAAAGGGAGTGATATGGCTGTGATTGGTATTAATGCAGAGAATTCCAATGATGAAGTTACCCAATACCAAATGGGTCGCTATGTTAGTAGTAATGAAGCAGTTTGGCGAATATTTTCTTTTCCTATTCATGAAAGACACCCTACTGTTGTTCATTTAGCTGTGCATTTAGAAAATGGACAAAGAGTATATTTTACAGCACAGAACGCAGTAGAAAGAGCTTTACAGCCACCATCTACTACATTAACCAGATTTTTTGAGATATGTCAAAACGATGATTTTGCTCAAACATTGTTATATTCTGAAATGCCAAAATATTATACTTGGAATCAATCCTCAAGAAGATTTATACGACGGAAACAAGGAAAACCAGTTACAGGATACCCAGATATATTTTCTACCGATGCGATTGGTCGAATTTATTCAGTACATCCAAGCAATGATGAATGTTTTTATTTACGACTGCTATTAGTCAATGTACGTGGCCCAACATCGTTCCAACATGTACGAACTGTTAATGGTGATTTGTGTGGATCATATAGAGAAGCTTGCCAACGTTTGCGATTGCTAGACAATGATGCTCATTGGGATCAAACTCTCAATGATGCTGTAATATCATCACAAGCTCATCAAATACGAACATTGTTTTCTATAATCATATCTACCTGCTTCCCATCAAACCCAAAGGATTTGTGGATCAAGTACAAACATAATATGTGTGATGATATTTTGTATCAAATACGGATTAGAAGGGGAAATCCAAATATACAAATAAGCGAAGAAATTTACAATGAAGTATTGATTTCAATTGTGGACATGTGCTTGATGATGTCAAACAAACTATTATTTCAATTAGGCCTGGCCGCGCCCAATCGTCCAATGCATGATGCTTTTAACCAAGAGTTGCACCGAGAAAAACTGTATGATCTCAACACTTTGAAAGAATTAATTCAAACGAATCTTCCACTATTGAATGAACAACAGAAGTATGTATTTGATACACTTTTGAAAGTAATAAATGATAAAAGAGGAGGGATTTACTTCTTAGATGCACCTGGTGGTACAGGAAAAACTTTTTTGATTTCATTGATATTAGCAACAATTCGCTCACAAAATAAAATTGCACTTGCACTCGCTTCGTCGGGAATCGCAGCAACTTTGCTTGAAGGTGGTAGAACAGCTCATTCAGCACTAAAATTGCCATTACACATGCAAAGCAACGAAACCACAACCTGCAACATTTCGAAGAACTCTGCAATGGCAAAGGTTTTGCAGCAATGTGAATTGATTGTTTGGGATGAATGCACGATGGCACATAAAAAATCTTTTGAGGCTTTAGATAGAACCTTACAAGATCTACGGAGCAATCATAACCCATTTGGTGGTGCAATGATTTTATTAGCAGGAGATTTTCGTCAAACATTGCCAGTGATTCCACGATCAACGCCAGCTGATGAACTTAATGCCTGTTTAAAGTCCTCCAATTTGTGGAAACATGTCAAGGTATTACACTTAAGCAAGAATATGCGTATCAAGTTGCAAAATGACAAATCTGGAGACATATTCTCTAAACAACTCATTGACATTGGTAATGGCAAATTTCCTATAGACACCTTGACTGGTTGCATTAACTTTCCTCAAGGTTTTTGTCAGTTAACTAGATCAAAAGATGAACTTATTCAAAAGGTGTTTCCAGATGTTGCTCAAAATTATAGAAACCATGATTGGTTGAGCGAACGGGCTATATTGGCTGCAAAAAACATAGATGTAAGTGAATTAAATTTCAAAATTCAAGAACAAATTACAGGCGAATTGAGGATATATAAATCAGTTGATTCGGCTACTAACCAAGATGATGTTTTTTTTTTTTTTTTTTTTTAATTTATTATAAAAAAAATTTAATACATAAAGCAAACATACACATAATTTCTTGCCAAACTCGAGAGTTTGACGGCAAGAAGCGCTCATTAAATACTTAAACTAACACTATACACTACTACTACACAAACATTATCATTTACAATAAACTTAGAACAATAAAAAAAAAATAAACAAAATTTAAAAAACAAAAAAAAAAAAAAAAACCTTATAACAATTACATTTTTTTTAAATAGAGATCCCTTAGTTTTATTTTCAATACTTTTTTACTAATATGACTATTTAGGTTAATTTTGTTACGGGCAATGTTATTCAAAATTTTGGGTACCATACACCTTGATGTTCTTTTTCCATAATATTTTTTTGCAGTGGGCTCAATTAATTCTTTTTTCCTGACTCTTTTTGTATTGTACTTATTCTTGACTGGTTCTTTATATTTAGTTAATTGAAAATTTTCGATACATATTAAGTAGTCCACTTTGATATCTACTGGCAAAATTTTACATATTGGGAATAGTTTTTCATAATCTCCACAACAGTTTTTTTTTGTTTTTTTACTGACTAGAAATTTTATCAAGCGTATTTGTAGTTGTTTTATATCCTTTAAGTAAGTTATAAACGTTCGGCCATACACACTAAGACCATAACTAAGTAAGGAGTCAGCGAGGGCATAATATACGGTTCGTAACGTTTCTTTATTTAGTACTCTACTCAATTGGTAAAATTTTCCCAGCACACATCTTAGCCTATTGCAAGTATCTATTACATGGGGTTTCCAGTTAAAATGTTTATCTATCTTTAAACCTAAGTATTTATATGTATTAACATATTCTAATTTATTACAATTACAATTTCTTTTATTACTATGTAGGCAATTATAAGTATGTCCTATTATTTCGAGATCTTTGTTACAAATAGTTTTTGATTTTTTGTTATATGGCGAGTGTATATGCATACATTTAGTTTTTCTAAAGTTAATAATTATCCCGTTATCATGTGCCCATTTAGTAACGTTTTCGAAATCCTCTTGTATGTGGTTTTGTACAACAGATATGTCTTTTGAGGCATAGGTCAAACACATGTCATCCGCATACATATACACCCGACATTTGTTTACGACGTTAGATACGCTATTTACGTGCATCAAGTACCCCACTGGTCCATAGACTGATCCGGTCGGCACACCTAGTTTTAAATCCATTTCTTCACCGGCTACACCAGCAATAACAGTTTGTATCTTTCTATTACTTAGGTAATTTTTGAACCATTTATTCGTGGGACCTCTTATCCCGCATTCATCCATCGCATTCAGCAAAGTATCGTGATCCAATGTGTCAAATGCCTTTTTATAGTCAATATAAACCACTATCACCTGTTCACCTGAATCTAAACAGTTGTTTATATAATCAGCAAAGCCCGTTAGGGCTGTCACAGTGCTACGCCCTTTTCGAAAACCGTGTTGAGCATCCGACAATATATTAGAACATTGCAAAAAATTACTAATTTCACCTACAATAATTTTTTCTACAATTTTGTCAACAGCTGACAATATGGCTATTGGCCTGTAATTACAATATTCTAAGTGATTTCCCGATTTATAAATGGGGCGTATGATGGCTTTTTTCAGCTGATCGGGATAAACACCCGTGGTTAAACTCAAATTTATGAACCTAGCAATAACACCGCTTATCTGTTTACATACATATTTAATATCTTTTACCCTGATCATATCCGAACCCGGAGCCTTTTCGCACGACAACTGGTCTATACACTTTTTTACTTGAAATGAGTTGACTTTACTGTATCTAAAACTCACTAAATTCGGCTGCACGTAATTGTCCCTATCAAAGAATTTTACATTACATAGATGCTTAATTCCTTCAATTTCTTCCGTAAAAGCTTTTCCAAAATTAGTACAGATTTGACTTATATTTTCAGTTTTGCCTAAATGTTTTATTATAACATCGTCGATACTAGCTTTCCCCCTTCCGAGCCAACAATTAATATTTAACCATATTTTCCTAAAATCCCCGTTACATTTTATTATTTCTAGCTGCCTATATTTATTTTTTGTTTTATTTATAAGTTTATTAACTTTGTTTCTAAATTTAGTGTAATCTAACCGCTTATTCATATTTTTCGGATCCGCTTTCCATATCTTAAATAAGTAAGCCCTACGCTTTATCATTGCACTTAAATATTTATCAATCCAAGGCTGTGTCTTTCTTTTATTACGTCTAGGAAAAATAATTACGGTACTTTCTTTGTAAATCCGTTCAAATACTGTATAAATCGTTTCATATAACTGTAACGGGCATGTATATTCAAGTAATTTCGTCCAATCGTAATCATTAAGTTTTTGCTTAACTAACTTATCACTAATAACTTCACGCACACTATTGTCATTGTTTAAATGTAAACTCCCGCTGTCACTAGACGTACACTCACTCACACGCACGTTTAACACCAGTCCAATGGCATGATGATCGGATAGATTAGCCTCGAGTACGTACGACAAAGGAATCGACTCATTCCGTCTCGCTCGCACCCACACGTGGTCCAGGCACGAAGCGTCGACTCGCCCGGCGACGATCGCCTCGCGCGTTATCTCTGCACTCGGTATGACGCACTGCAGCCCCAGCTCACACAAGGTGTTTCTGTATTTTGTAGTAATCGAGTTTAATTTATCCTTAAAAATGTCTATGTTAGTGTCACCAATTACCACAACATTTTCAGCTTCCGGAATTAATTTTATCATGTTCGACAGCTGTTCCACAAATAGTGACTTATTTTTATTTATATTTCGTCCGTGTCGTTAACTATCCGCCTGAATTTTTAAACTCGCTGGATTTACCAGGATTGCCACCTCACAATCTTCAATTAAAGGTTGGTTCGGTAGTAATAATGTTGAGAAATATCAACCAACCGCGTCTTTGCAACGGCACACGGTTAGCGATAAAAAAAATTATTGAACAACGTGATAGAAGCAAATATACTGAAAGGAAAGTATAAAGGAGAAGACGTTTTGATACCACGCATCCCAATGATTCCGACTGATGTACCATTTGAATTTAAACGACTACAATTTCCAGTGCGGCTTGCTTTTGCTATGACCATAAATAAGTCCCAGGGGCAATCATTAGGTGTGTGTGGTATTAATCTAGAAAAGCCATGTTTCTCATATGGTCAATTGTATGTTGCCTGTTTTTGTGTTGGAAAACCATCAGATTTGTTTGTATATTCACCAGGTAATCAAACAAAAAACATTGTGTATCATAAAGCACTACAATAAAAATAAATCAGATTTTTGTTAATAATTATGTTTCACTTTATTTACAATAAAGCGATTACTGAAATTACTTCTATACGTTTTATTTCATTATTCTTTATTTCATCGGTTATTAACCCTATGTTAATAATAATAGTAATAAATAATTAATTATCTCCATGTTTTGTCAATGAAGCACTCACTTTATAAATATTTGTCACCTTTAGGTTCCCACTATCCCTTTAGATTATTTTTCAATCAGGTTTGAACCTTAAGTTTCCCTCTTAGTTTGAAGCCCTCTGGCAGACATCCCAGTCAGGGTTTTTAGTGGGTATCAAAAGGGTGGCCAAAGTTCGTGGAAGCGAAGATATTTAGGTCACCCAAGCTGACCTTTTTCTTTAATTCTCCTGAACAGAACCGTCACCATGATGATAGGGCGACGTGTGAGGGTCAGCAGAGTAAAAACGTCATAAGGTCGAAATATAAACTGCCACATTCCAAATCTATTTGACAGAACAAAGTCTGCCGTGTTGTATAAAAATTGTTGTATTTATTATAAAAATGTATTTTTTAAATTTTTAATGATTTATCTTTTAAAATTTAAATGTTTTGAGTTTAACTTTTATTATATGCATTAGTAAAACCACCAAATATTTTTTGTTATGAACATCTTATTAAAATGTTAAAGTAACCTATTAAAAAAAGGATAATTTTACGATTTATTTATCATATTATTTAAAATATGAAACGATAAAAAAATCCACCAGAATTCTTAATATATATAAATCACGTGCCACGTTGTTTGTTCGCGATGGACTAAACTACTTAACCGATTTTAATAAATTTACACACCACGTACCTTAAAAGATAATAATTTTCAATTCAATTCATAGTTGCAATATTATTTTATTTGTTTATTATTTTGCAGTTAGCTCCTAACAATTCTAAAAGATGGTGGCATCTGTTGACTGGATTGAGCAATTACGAATGAGGTATCTACCCTACCTACCTCATTCGTAAGTTTAGTGTTCCAAGTTATTTACTAAAAACTTTGTAATACACAAATAGTGTTATAAACTTGGATAAAATAAAAAAAAATATATAATTATTTTGTTTTGATTTTTCCTTAATATCGACTGTAAGAAAACATTATGGTTTTCATAACAGATGTACTGTGAACGTTACCCCTTATATAGTTTACTACAATGTAATATATCAAAAACAATAGTCACAGCAACGCGTGACCGGGTCTGCTAGTGTATTATAAATAAGGATACATAGTAGTTGTATTGACGTGCTGTGAAGGGTTAACACATTCTAAATAATTTTACTTTTTACTGACTTTACTGACTATTTTATAATATACTAGCTGATTCCTGCCCGCTTCGCTGGGCACACTATTGATTTGGATGTAAACTTCGACTTCCTGTATTGACAAAATGTTTAATTTCTATTTTATATATAATGCCAGTCAGTGAACACACAGATTTCCACATCACCTATGAGGTACTGTGTGTTGGGATGCGTTCCCGTTATGTAATGTGGCGGGATCCCCGGTAGGACTACACCACGAAAAAACTGTCAGCATATAATTAAAGACAAATTTTGTTTAATTTTAATAATGTTTATTTAGTTTACAAATATATCAAATTCAATTTCGTAATTAATTATGTTTTTACGTCCTTGATCTTTTATTTATTAGAATTTTTAATTTTCAAATTTCTTGTTGCACCTCCAACCTCATCTAAACTCTGGTTGCCATGGTAACCTTTGCTTGAATGGTAAAACTTGGCGAAATGCAAGAAGTTGAAATCCGTTGGGATAGGAATTTCGTAAAATCTGTTAATCGGTCAGATAGTTTCGGAGATTTCGTGATGGGTCAGTGAGTTGTAAATCGCTCATATATATATATAATATATAATACATTCAGCCTACAAATAAATAATATCAAAACATAATTAAAAATATTTTTAGAAAGACTTTTCTATTATGTCATTTATAGAGTTGAAATGTAGTCAGTAAAAATAAATAAATGATTATAAAAATATTTTTTTACATTAAAATTGTTGTCATTTTTAATAAGCAATAGCATCGTATTAAGTGTAAAGCGATCATATAATTTTAAAGGATATTTATTAATATCTGTTATTTGTTAGTTGAGTACTTACCGTAGAAGGACACTATCTAAGGAAGATATCGCTTTAATTTAATTAATCAATTACACATATACATAATTGAATGCACAGTCATCTTACGGCGTCAAGACGACACTTAAAAATCAATTGTTTCAATGGTTGGGGGTTTTATATATATATATATATAAATACTTATAAGAGTTGTCATTGAAATGTATGTCTATGCAAAAGCTCAAACGTGAGATGGCAAAGTATAGTTCTTAACTATAGGTAATTGACATAGATTGATTAACAGACTGATCAACAAACAACAACAAGTCTTGCCGAGATATTACTTATATATAAGCAATATAATTTTACTTTTATTTATGCAATCTATACTATTAATATCACTATTAAACATTTCCATTTTAATGTTGATTTAAATATACCTCAGAATGTTTCAAACTGATTGAATGCATTTTAATAAACCTTCCTACATATTGGTTAAGCTCTTACAATTTTATTAATTACTTCGATGTTGAGGAGCATAGCATAGCATAGTATAGCATAGCATAGCATAGCATAGCATAGCATAGCATAGCATAGCATAGCACAGCACAGCATAGCATAGCATAGCATAGTATAGCAAAGCATAGCATAGCATAGCATAGCACAGCATAGCATAGCACAGCATAGCATAGCATAGCAAAAGAGAATTCTGTTTCGTAATAAATAGTTGTTACGGAGGGAATAAAAGATTACAGTGCGCAGAGTGTTGTGTGCGGTGTGCGGTGGACTGGACGGGAAACTGGATGGGAGACTGGACGGAAAATTGATAGTGAATATTTAATATTTCTTTATATCAAACATAAGTATTACTTTCGTATGATAGTATAATTTATGTTAAATACATAAGCGAAAGTCAAGTCAGTCAGTCAGTCAGTCAATCAGTTTCGCATCCGCATTGGTTCTGTAAAAATATTAAAAAGATTTTTAAATTTCTACACAAGAGATGAGCTTACCTGCAAAATAATCTCTATCAGTTAACACGACGAGAAACCAATAGAAAGAAATAAATGAAAATATTATAAGATTCTAAAAATAAAATGTTGCTTAAAATTATGATTATCTGGTGGTCGTACACCTCATAAGAATAATTATCTTTCTCACTTTTTGTTGTAGACATGTGTTCAACTCCATAAGTACATATAACGTATTAAAAAGGACAACTCAGCATTTTATTTTTTTAATACAATTTAAACATTTATTTACCTTTCCAAGAATACCACGTAATAACATAAATCAATTTATCTCAATTTGTTCATTAATTTTAAAACTAAAGAAAACTTCATAAAGAAAGCTGTCATTTGAATATATTTATTTCAAGAAATAAATATTAAAATGTATAAAGTGTTCGTAAAACACATAAATGACATTTTATTAAACGGAAAATCTGTCATATCTTTTAACAAAGAGACGTAATATCACTCCGCTTCAGTAATAAGTTAAAAATGACAAAGGAAAAGTGTATTTTACACAAATATATTTTCGATTCAAATTTAAATATTTTGTTTCTTTTCTCCTTTAGTAACATTTAAATAACAATCATTACTATTGGCTTTGTGCAATTTTTTTCTTTTCACCTGAGGAGGTCACTTAAAGTCCTTTTCCGATGAGGACAAAAAAATAATTTGGACTAAAATTTTCCGTCTTAATAACAGTAAACATTTGATTATAATTTTGCAACTCTTACGTAATCTTCATATCATCGCCATTGTGAAAAATAATCCAAATTCCATCATCGTCAACATTATAATCAAAATACTGTTCATTAAATTTCAGAAGATAAGACATCCACGGAAGACACGTACGAAAGCACTTTTGTCTAAACTGAATAGAAGACACTTCTCTCTAAGGACATTATTTAAAACAGTCAATTTTCAACTGAAATAAGTTCATCGTTTTGTATATCGAATTACACACACTCATCATAAACATTAAACACACACACACACGCACGCACACATCAAAAACAGCACACACACAGACACGTACACATCACACATCTCTTTTATTCTATTATAAACGTTTATATAACAAATGGATTTAACTTAACAGTTATTAAAGTGAAATCTTTTTTAATTATAATCCATAACAATATTAAATATTGTAACTTTATTTTGAATGTTATTCATATATTATATAATGTGTGTTAGAAATATTTCATAAATTATTGTTAAAATACTTCTAATACTGTCAAAATTCGAAATTGAGTAAATTTTCCAACTGCCTCTGTCTGTGTTTATCAAAAACTTACATAAATTTATAACCTTAAATAAAATTAATAAATTACTAAAAGACCCTATCAACTAACTCAAGATTACTCGAAATATTCAAATATTTAACAAGTTAATTGAAGGAGTAAGTGTTAAAATTAACTAAATTAAATCCTCATCTTAAAGAGAAAGCAGTAAAAAGGATAATTTATAATTATTTCTACAAAATAAATTTAATTTATTAAACACTAGCAGGTTACCCGTGATTCGCGACGGAGCGCGAAAATGATCAAACATTTTGTTTTAATTCCATACAACCTAGGAGGTATCAAACAGGCGCGTTATATTTTTTGCAGTTTTTTAGCTGTTACTTTGGAACGGTTTGGACCTTTGCAAAATCCTTTCTTATTGCACCTATTCAATATGTCAGGAGTCTTGTGTCCAAATTTCAGCTTTCTAGGTATTACGGTTTGGGCTGTAGAGCAATGAATGAGTCAGTGAGTCAGTGAGTGAGTATCTTTGTGTTTTATATATTAAGATTCGCATTAAATAATTTGAACGTCATTTAAAACCTATTTAACTTAATGCAGGTTTCTCTGATTCGAACACAAATATGATTGATATTTAGTAAATAACACACGTCTGTTACCAAAAAAGAATATTACAACTGAGGTTGTCTACACTTTATATAATGTAACTTTTAAATATCTCACAAGTACCAGGTTACAGTAAGAGATATGTTAATGAATAGTAACATTAATACAATATGCAGCTGATAGATGGCGGTATTATGTCAAGTAGATAATACAATCACTGTGCCTCACTATGTTCTTTAATAGTCCAGAAAATTTTTGACAACTTAGTAGTCCTGTCATAATACTGAGTCTTTCACGTGTTGAAGATTGTAATTGTTGTTGTTGGTGTGATTTACTTCACACAGATTGAAGAATCTCGACTCACTTTGAATCAACACCGATGATCACTTGACACTTGATATTTGAAAGTCATTATAATTGTATCCAGTCGCAGTTTGCACACAGTAGTACTTATCATCACGTAACTCATTGAGCTTAGACTTTCAATATTAATGTTGATAACTGATCCTATTTTTACTAAAATTTGTTGCTTGTTAATACATTTTGTGATTTTTTGTGATTATTTGCCCAGCGAAGCGGGCGGGAATCAGCTAGTTTATAATAATAATTGGTTTATCATTCTCAATATAAACACACACACACACACACACACTCACACACACACTAAGATATTTCTCTCTACTGTCATTAGATAGACGTGTTGTTATTTATATATGTCGTTGCTCTGCATTGCACTCACTGATATTAATATGTGTCAAATATCATCACCAACCTCTCAATACAAATTATTTGATGTCATCGAAATATGTCAATTACATACACGCTCTATTGACATATATAATATAAGTTATATATATGTGTCATATCTATAAGAAACAGTCTCCACTATGCTCCATTAAGTACAGTTAGATAATTATGTAATCAGAAAAAACCTTAAAGAGAAATAATATCTTCCATGTGTAGGCTTTGTGATTGATTAAGTTGTTTATTTATGTTATATACTTATGGTGAGAATATAATTAATTGAACTTAATATAAACACGCTCCTGTTTGCATTTAGTTGTAACACCGAGTTCTTTTTACTTGACACATAACCACTAGATATTGTAGTAAAGGTTTATTCGAATGAGAGCTCAAAGGTTGACCTCATCTGTAAGTGTTCACTCACCGGGGTCTGACGCTGAGTAAAGTAAATTAAAATATTACAACATAAGTTATAACAGAGTATCATTTATCTGTTTTGAAAACTTTGCTTTTATAGTTCCACTAACCATTCAGCACTTTTGAACGAAAGGAGCTTTGAAGCTTTTTATAATTAAATCGACCCATCCAGGAATACTCGTATTATTATTAGTATTGTAGCTATGTTAGAACTTACAAAATAAAGTATCATAAGTTTAGTCCATTTCATAGTTTGATTGTATCTAAAGTTATGAGAACGTGCTTCAATAACAATGAAGTGTATAACTTTACATTAAAGGTGGCTCGTCCTTTATCTGCAGTTGGTCACGAGATGAGACAAGGAACTTTCTTCTCACTAAGGATCCAGCACTGACGTAACTATATTACAAAGTGTCTCGCTGTGCGGTTAACAAGCTTCTGTTTGTACGCTTTTAAAGTTCTTAATCAAGGACATATAAAATATAAAAAATATTTATTTTTTGTTACAAACAAAGTTTTGTCTTTTATTAAATGATGGCTTCATAGTTACTAATTATGAACAATGTATTTTGTCAATAACACGTATAATATTTGTGATAATTTATGTATCAATTAAATGATAACAATCCATCTCATTCATCTCACAGAGTAATTGGTGTTATAAAACACATTATTTTATTTATAATTATGATTCATTCGGTCTAGAAATATAATACTTTAAATAATAGGATTTTAATTTCTCATATTCGTTTTACTGATATTTGTTTTGTAATTTGATATTAATGAGTATTATTTATCTGTCAGTGAAATATCACATTGCTATTAAGATAACAGCAATATTGCAACGAAGGTATCCTTATACCAAAGTATATAAAAATCCGTCTCTTACGTTTTATGCTAACCTTAAAATAAACCACAACGCCTACTCTAATACAACTTATAATGTAACAAAAAGCACATTTTATCTACCTTATTAGTATTAATTCAATTCTTCATTATTTTATTAAGTCATGCGTCACTTTCCTTCATATATTATTAGATATTTAACAAGGAGTCAACTTGAATCTCAAAGACGTTTAAAGTATTTCAGCAATATATGAGTATTATTATCATCTATTGCTGAAATATCACCATTATACCGATTTAAAAATATTGATCTGTTGATATTGAATATAGACTAAACTAGACAGTACTGGAGACTTTTTCACACTCTTTGTGACGAATAAGCTCGAAAACTACTTGACGGGAAATCATGAAATTTTTCATTTTTAAAAATGTCATGTCGTTGAGGAATAATCGTCAAAAAACTGATATTCCATTGAAGTCAATGAGAAACGATGAGTCATTACAATGGGCTCGCTTCGCTTAATACGCAAACGGCACCCGTGATTTCGCGAGCGCAGCGAGTTGAAATGGAGGGTCTGTCGGCACCCCTAGTATAAATATGAATTAAAAAGTTTATTAACACGGGTAGAATTTGAAGTTGCGTTACTTCCTTGCGTCCTCATCGCTCTACCAACTGAACTGTCGTTTTATAATCAGTAACATCGTAAATCTCTCTAAATTAAATAAATTGTTTCTGATGGTTCTCAACCAATACTTCATAATACTTTAACAAACTTATTAATGAATATACCTTTGTTGAGATAACGAGTTGTGAGACGTGCTCTGGTAACAATAATATGGCCAACAAAAAGTGGAAACTAGAAACTTTTTCCTTATTACGTCACTCTTCAACTTCACAACTAGATGACAACCTCTACGTGTGAGGGAAAAGACTTTTATAATCTAACTTACAAAACTATAACTTAATAATTTCAATTACCAATTTGTTGACGAATATTTAAATATACATGCAATAGATCAAAGGAGAAGTTACAAACGTCCTTTGTTAGAAAAAGTACACAAAATTTGAACTTTAAAATAAATACAGCGCTTAATGTTACACCACTTATAAATTAACAAAAAATAAACAAGTATTATTTATAACACACGACCTAATTAACGAAAATCACCTTTTTATTTACCTTATCAGTATTAATTCAATTCTTTCATATTTAAATAAGTCATGTGATGTGATGTGAGTCCATTGATTTCAATCTCAAAGACTTTAATCAATAAATATGCAGATTTTTATTATCTTGCGGTGACTAGACTAAATATTAATTGAGTCGATATTTCAACGGACTGTCTAATATGTTTTAAAGCTTAATTCAAAATAATCTCTTGAGTAATTTCATGAATATTCTCTCTCATATCAGCTGCACATGTTAGTATTTCCTGATAGAATTTCATCAAATCAAATTCTCAATACTTCAGCTTCAATATCTTCGTCGTGTCAAAGGGATGTCTGTATTCATAATTTGTTATCTTCAAAATGTAAACATCTGATAATGTATATACGACATCTTACTCAATACATATTTGTTTAAAGTTTTCAAGTTAGTATAATATTTATGTACATTGTTATCTGTAATGTTGGTCGCTAATTGTTAATGTTATGTTATTATAATACTGTGTGTGTGTGTGTTATATATACATGTGTTTATTTACTCCGGTGTTGACAGGTGAGCGTGTAGCGGGTGTCATGGCGTCACCTGACACTCGCACACAGATGAAGTACTCCATGTGTCGTCTGAGTGATTGCTTTGTTTTCTTTTGAATGTTCTTTGGCAATTTATTTTATTTATGTTTAACCAATTTTTCTTCTCATTTAACCCTGTGTTTCTGATTTAGCTTTGATTTTCTAATATCAGAACATGGTGTTATTACAACATCGTTGTTAATCTCAAGTCCTATTGCTAATATTGCTTCTTTGCTACCGATTTTATAAATATCTATGATAAATGCATATTTATAATTACTATTAATAGTTATATATATTATTAATAATAATCGCTACAACATTCTATAGTTAATGTTTTAAAGCTTTTAATATAAAATGAAAATATAATTTACATTCGCTAACAACAAAAATTTTGTGGAAATAAAAATTATCACAAATTGGATATGTTGGTCCAAAATAAAATTTTAATTTCTTTTCTATTAGAATAAATATGGGAATTTGTCAGTGATAAAATTAAAATTTTCACGTCCTAAGGAAAGTTAATGATTTATTATGTTATATATTTGGTTTATTTCATTAATAAATCATGTCCTTTCACGTCAGTACTTCTATTTAGTGCCTTCGTAATGTTACACTCATACAGTTTACGTCACTTGTAACCGTATCTTTATTATTTCATCTGTCAGAGACACGACCTTTGTAATGAAAGTATTGCTAAATCTACACAAGAAATATATTTTTAAGTAAGATGTCATTTTTTATTTATTTTGTGTAATCAACGTATGTTATCAACGATGGAATTTTCAACACAACCTCGCTTTAGGGAGAACTATGATTGAGAATAATTTTTGTCACTTTCAAATTCATTACTTTTTATTTTTCTAAATTGTTAATCAAAATATTTTGTATTTTTATCTGTTATAACTTAGTAACTGTTCTAGTTGAAGAAACGCTACTGGAGATTGGATATTGTATTTACATTGTGTATATATACTTATAGTTTGCATTTCTTCTGTTATATTTTAACTATTTATAAAATATTTAATATTTAAGCATGAAATTGTGAATATATTGAATTGTATAAGCTTTCATATCATTTATCAGATTAAAAGTAATACATAAGACAATGTCACCACACTCCTTTGAAATGATTTATAAAAAAATATTAATTATCCGTCCCTGGAAAATTTAAAATAATTTATTATAAAGAAAGATTTGTAATTACATCTTCATTTTACAAGTTAAGGAAAGATATATCACTTAATATAAAATATTAATAAATGTAATAAGGCTTTCGTATTTTCTTTGTTCATCCTTAGTGACTGTTAAATTTGGACTATTTTTGTAGTAATGGAATTAATTATCAGTCAACATTTATATACATGTTAGTACAAGAGTATATAACAGTACTTAATTTACTCTTATTGACAATATTATACACATATAAGAAATAACACACAAGTGATTTATTTATCAATATACAAGCTTGCGTACGATTATTATGTAGTTAATATTAAAATACATCCAATTATAATTTATGTTTTCTTAACTTATTTAAACAACGTCTAAATAACAATATAATAATACGTTGTTCCTTTGATATTTCATTACATAAAGTATATTTCATAAATATCCTTAGAAACTTAATTACAAGATAAGAATTTTTTATTTTTCTTGGAATAAGTTACTATACTCTTGTACTGCACCCTTGGCAAGCTTTATGACCACCAGATTGAATTTCGCGTCATCAGCTAGTTTCTGCTGGTCCAATACCACCTCACACTGTACGAACCAAAGGCATGGTTGGTCGCAACAAAATTCGGGTATCCATACGGACGGACGATACCATCACCGCAGCCAATTCTACAACTTCCGCTTATATTTTCATTTATTTTCATTGCAGAAACTGGGGATGAAAGCGCCATTTTCACGTCTAAATTACGTCGGGGTCACCCCTTTAGGTGTGGGGGTCATGGTTGCGTGTTCGTGATTTGGAGAAATATCGACGTGCTTGACATACGGTTTATTCACACCTAACCACATTGCGCGACTGACTTCATGACTGATTCAATGTGTGAGAGTGTTACTGAATGTGATGCGATCGCACTACACTTATATACATTTAATATTGCTTACTTGCACAATATATCCCCTACAAGTAAGTTACTATAGGTAACTTATATAAAATATATATATATATATATATATATATATATATCATAATATAATTGTCCGTAGTTCCCACACTGCCATCACGTCAGAGTGACACAGGTCGAGGAATGTGAAGTGAAGGATATTAATGAATGAGTCGCCGTCACTCTGTGATTGGATCACTTTGGAGAAGTTAATGGTTAACTGCTCAAATAACACTCAGATATTGAAAGCAGAGAGTTTATAATAAGATCATGTTGATATTTTATTAGCAATATAATATAGGGCTAAAATCACTTTAATTTGAAATTTATATTTGTAATAAAAATAAAAACAGGTAAATTTTAGTTGATGACATATGTTTTATTTTTATTGTTATATTTTTTTAGAAAATGTAATATTAGTATAATAAATGTTTGTTAATTTGATTGTGTTCGTCATTCTGTTAGAAGTTTTTGGAACTTAAAGATCAAGGTTAGAACGAATCCGTCCTTCAGTCGCCTCCAGTCGCTTTTATGTTAAACATAGTCGATGTTCATAATTAATTAATAGAAAATTTTCTAATAATAATAACACTAATATATATAAAAAAAACGTATTGTTAAATTGCTAAAACAAAAGCACAGTATCTATGATACTGGAGGAAGGTCACGTAAAAAGTATGAGGACCCCCCAGAGGGCATGTATGAAGAGGTCCGTCGTCTCTGGCTACCCCGCAAGGGATATGGCGTGAAACTAAATAATAATAATAATAAATTGCTTACATTTTTAAAGATGTTATATTTGCGGATTTTTTTTTATTTATAGGCTATCCCAAGATATACTTCAATTTTAACAATAAAATAATGTATTTGTCATGAAACTTATAACATATGTTCCATGTTATAATGTTAAATCTCAACAACAAAAGAACATCTTTAACATTTCTCTTACTTCAATTATTACGTGGTATCTACGATGTTGACTTAATTAAGACATAACTAAAGCCAAAGAGAGCCATGATCATCCAAGCGTTTATTCCACTTAAAAACCTATTTTTCATCCACTTTGATTTACAATTTATCTTATAAGATCATTATGCAATGCATTTCCTACTAAAGTAAATCAATTCAACTGTTACTGACAGATTGTATGAAAGTAGAGGCGAAGGATCTTAATATATTTGTTATAATTAGTTGTATTAGTTTATCTGACTACTGATAGGTCTTTGTGATTTTGTTTATGATAATGTCCATGTTTTAATTATACTGTAATATGTTTGTTTTTTATATCTTATGGTGTTTAATGTCATAATACTGATATTTTATTAGTCAACTATTAATACCCGAAATATAATCACAGGGAACCATTAAAAATTTTAATCTTTTACGTTATAAAATAAAACATAAATGTATGAGAATGTAATATAAAGTATAGTTTAGAATTAATTAAATATTAACAATGTGTCCTTTATAATCTAATCTAAAAAGATAAAAACCATTCTTTTATTTGTTAAATTTTCAAGGTGGGCGCTAAAAAGCAACTTTCAAGTTTAAAACAAGCAACAACTATTTACCTATCGCGTTATAAAACTAAACACAAACAATAGTGAAGATACTTTAACACATAATAGACAGAGGTACTCCCCGTATCAAGACTTAGGTTAGGTGCTGTTGAAGTTCTTGCCACTCTTAATAAACTCTTGGTAATTTCTGAAGAAATAAAGAAATGTTTTAAACAACATCACACAATCTTTATATTAATTTTATTACAGACATATCAAGGTAGAAAAAACAGAAATCAAATAGTTCTGACTGATATAACACTTTTTTTATAACTGCGAAAGTGAAATGAATGAAGCTATCTTTTGACAGATATTGTAATTGCCAAGATCATACTAACTAGTTCTTTAAAATTGACTACAAAAGTGATGTTAGTACCATTTTAATCAAAGTGAAGTCGTTTGTATATAATAATGACAATTCCTAATATATTTTTTCCTTTGAAATTGTTTTACATACTTAAACGTGTCTATAGTTTTTTTTTGTCTTATGTCATGTTAGTTAGTAAAGGTTTACCAGAAAGTGTTAGAGTAAAATTCAACATCTAGACAGTCTGATTAATTCCAGTAAAATAAACTAATGTAACTCTGTAAAATAAATATTTGACGTTGCTTTTGTTGAAAGACTTAAAATGTAAAAGTAAAAAATAAATTACATAGTTATTTATGAATACTAACGAAATAAAATAATTTAATTTCTAAATATAATATCGATGCATTTTTTTAAGGTGTAAAGGTAAGATCGTACTGTATCGAAGACGTTATAATATTATATTATATTATTTATATTATTTATATTATATTATATTATATTATATTATATTATATTATATTATATTATATTATATTATATTATATTATATTATATTATATTATATTATATTATATTATATTATATTATATTATATTATATTATATTATATTATATTATATTATATTATATTATATTATATTATATTATATTATATTATATTATATTATATTATATTATATTATATTATATTATATTATATTATATTATATTATATTATATTATATTATATTATATTATATTATATTATATTATATTATATTATATTATATTATATTATATTATATTATATTATATTATATTATATTATATTATATTATATTATATTATATTATATTATATTATATTATATTATATTATATTATATTATATTATATTATATTATATTATATTATATTATATTATATTATATTATATTATATTATATTATATTATATTATATTATATTATATTATATTATATTATATTATATTATATTATATTATATTATATTATATTATATTATATTATATTATATTATATTATATTATATTATATTATATTATATTATATTATATTATATTATATTATATTATATTATATTATATTATATTATATTATATTATATTATATTATATTATATTATATTATATTATATTATATTATATTATATTATATTATATTATATTATATTATATTATATTATATTATATTATATTATATTATATTATATTATATTATATTATATTATATTATATTATATTATATTATATTATATTATATTATATTATATTATATTATATTATATTATATTATATTATATTATATTATATTATATTATATTATATTATATTATATTATATTATATTATATTATATTATATTATATTATATTATATTATATTATATTATGTTATTATATTCCCTTCTTACTTTAATAAGTCTGAAAAAGATTCCAATTAGTTTCCAATAGTATGAAGCAGACGAAATCGCTGGCAATAACTAGTATATATTTAAATTAATTTAGGAATACGGAAATATTAATCAATATAACAACGAAAGAACGGAAATACTAACCTATATTCTATAACCTATTCCTATATTCTCTAATTATTATATTAAAATAAAGGAATTAGGTAAATTCAATCAGATTCAGAAATATAATGCAATTGCTGGTTAGTTTAAGTAAGTTTTACATAATTTCGTGTGAAGTCCAACTCCAAAATGGCGCCCTATATTCATAGCTGGTGACATCATCACTTGAGAACGTACTCTGATGCCATCAAATATAAGAAACTATTATGTGAATAATACTTATATTAATTTAGAGAAAAAATTCTATTTATTAAAATTCACATCAATTAATAATATCTTCTATCTTTTATCGGAATTTTGTTAGTATTTTTTATTTAATAACTGTAATGCAGTGTGAATGAAGCTCTGTTAAAATAAAATATTTATACTTCGTGCATAATAGACCTTCAAGGTAACAAAGGAAGGTTGAAACAGACTAATACATTGTAAAAAATTGTAGGAATATTATATAATTTTAATTTAATTTATGTAACATAATTAACAGTAAATAAAGATATATAGAAAAATAATACCAGCAAAGAGCAACCTTACCACTAAAGTGATTTCTTCAGGCAACCCACGGACGGATTTAAGCACTACTAGACGGGGTATTGCAATAAAAATACAAATACATAAATATATTTATATGTATATATATATACAAATAACAAATAAACTTACAAAAATATATGTATATAACACATAACATACATACATACATACATACATAATATATAACAATATTTCCTACATATATAATACATAAGTAAATATATATTATAGTGATATCAGAAAGTTAACTCTTATAAAACGAATGATTTATAATATAACTTCAAATGATTGACTTCATTATAATATATTAATTAATGACGAATTATCAGTTCCCGTCACTTTAATAAGTCTCCATTTAGCACACGTAATTATGTATTTCCGGAACAAACTTTTATATAATTTCTTTACGAGAAGTAATATCCTTCACTGTTTAATTTCTAGCAAAGAGACGATTTTTAAATTAAAAATATTGTTCATAAATAACACGTCCATATAGACCTTGCTTCTCTGTGCGTCTTCTACCGCATTTACCACGATACTCTCCGATGAGCTATTCGATCTGATATCTGCCACAAAATTTCATCACCGCACAGAGCGCCACCGCCTCCAATACCATCCGTACCACCTGGTGATCCTCCACGGTGCGGTTCTCAAGGACCCTTTCATCCACGTACCACTCGAATGTGAAACGAAGTCTCTTCGGCGTTATTTCCAGATCGGTACGACATGGGTACCTTCAACGAAGGCGTTTACTCCTAACACCAAGGCCGGCAACGCTCTTGTGAATCCTCGGATGTTGTAAGAGTTTATGGGTGACGGTGATCATATATCATTTGTGATCCGACAGCTCGTTTGCCCTCCTCTTACATAAAAATAAATAACAGACTCTTTTAGGAAGTATAATAATCGGACTTTATTACATATATTTTATATTTATAACTATTTTTATTCACAAAATAACATTTTTAACCTCAGTCTTAATTACATTACAGATATATAACTTATTGAAGCGATTCAAAAAGATATTGACTTTTAAAACTTGAAGGTAAATCTGTACCTTGTCTTATATAATAATATGTTATAGTTAGTAAAGTATTGTATAGTTTATATTGTAATGTTTCAGTTCAACACTAAAAGACGATTAATATTCTTTACAAAATGAGTACACGTTACTTAGATTTTGTTTAAAATATTGATATTCATCAAGGCATTTACTGTCGGGAACGAAATAGTTTAGATGTAGCAAGTTTGGGTCTGTGTTGCTAAATTATGAAGTAAGCTAACATGATAACTGATATGTATAAATAAATTAAAAAATATATATAGTTATAGATGACTTTCCTTTGACCAAAATTATACTAACACTTTCAGTCAGATTTAAAGGTCAGTGACGAGTGAGTGTGTGTTGGAAGAGTGCCAACTCTAAAAGCAGTCAAAATAAATAATCATTGGTTTTAGTTATTCAAGTCTAATTGCTTAAAGTGCTTGCAAGTGTTATCAGTCAATACTATGTGGTTTAGTGTTTTTGCTCTTCTTATACTTCCAAAATGAAATTGGAATAAAAATGATAAAATGAGAAAGCTATTCAGTTTGTAACAAATTACCGAGTTTATTATTGAGTATGGTAAAAACATTAATAGTAGCTATGTATTAAGATATGTATGTAGAGTTTTATAAAGCGTTAGGTTAGGTTAGTGAAAAGTAGGTTAGGCAAAATATTATTTAGTACCCCGGTTGAAAGTTTAACGAGTGAAAAGTTTTTATTTCTCATGCAAGCATTAAATATAAATCGCAACTTTCCTTTATATACGATTTTAAATGACGGTAATGTAAGTAATAAATATTTAATACTTTATATTCTATCTATGATAAAAGATTCAAGAGGCTTTAATATATTTATATTAAAGTCTTATCAAAACAAATATTTAAAGATTATTACATAAATGTAAAGATTACTTCTATATAGATTAAAAGCATGAGGTGGGTCCTCAGTCCAATGGATCCGGAGGGCATGTATGAAGAGGTTAATGTCTGTGGCAGAGGCAAAAGAGCTGCTACCCCTCAAGGGATATGGCGTGAAGATAAGTAAGTAAGTAAGTATTACTTCTATCTAACATCTTCTTATAGAACGATATGAATAGATACATTTGAATTGTAAATGATAAAACCTATATAAAGATTGTATTTTATTGTAGATCTTTAAAGTTAAAGTATAATGGATAGTTTCAAATAAAATTTTCGACTTTACTTAAGTTACAAAGAATGTAAAAATATCATATTAGCAATTGAAATACAAATCAACAAATTTGAAACGTAATTTCAAATTTTTGACTTTATTTAAAACGTATTCGATAATATAATGAAATTATTACCAACACTAAATTTGGTCAACTCAAAATCAAAAAGTGACTCACAACCAAAACAACGTAGAAAAGAGAAAAAAACTTAACTACTGAAAGAATTATACCTACTTATATGTAAATATATTTATACTATTGAAAACATAAACCTTTAACTCTAATGAAAAAAAAAATATTTTTTTGTGAAAATTCTAATTAAAAGTGTTATACGAGGGTCAAACTGAAAGTTCTTAGAAAATCAAAAACTAAGCATTCTAGCAAGTTATTAGTTTTATTGTAACTTTTCAAAATAGCGTCCATTTACATCAATACATCGCTGCATTCGATGGAACCATTGAGAAAAGCACCTTGCCCACTCGGCCTTAGGGGTCTCTTCGACGGCGTTTTGAAACGCAGCCACTGCTTCTTCGGCGTCTATAAAACGTTTTCCTCGAAGTTTTTCTTTTATTTTCGGAAATAAATAAAAATCGCAGGGTGCGAGGTCGGGGCTATACGGCGGGTGACCCAGTAATTCCACGTCTGAGGTCACCAAATAGTCGATCGTTTGCCTGGCGGTGTGCGACGAGGCATTGTCGTGATGAAGGAGGATCCTGCTGCGAGGTCGTTTCTCTCGAACTTTTTCCAAGACAAGTGGCAAACAATTGTTAGTATACCACTCTGCATTAACCGTTTTCTGATCCTCTAAGACTACTGTCGCGTAATGACTTGTCTTTCCGAAGAACGAGGCCACCATCTTTTTTCCAACACTTCGACCTCTCTTCACTTTAGTTGGCAACTCTTCGGAAGGAAACACCCACTGGGCAGACTGTCTTTTGGTTTCCGGATCATAACAGTAAATCCAGCTTTCGTCACCCGTTAGTATGTCGAACACAGCATTTGAGTCACCTCCGTTAAATTTTTGGATCATGTCTCGGCACCAATCAACACGGCGGAGTTTTTGAGCCTCGGTCAAATTATGCGGTATCCAGCGGGCACAAAGCTTCCTGACCGCTAAATGTTCATGGAGGATTTTGTGCACTTGACTCATACCTATGCCTAGACTTGTCCGAATCTGCTGATAGGTCACTCTTTTGTCAGTCTCTATCATACGCCGCACAACACTGATGTTATCTTCAGTCGTCGCTGTAGAAGGCCGTCCTCACGCAAATCATCGGTGAGATTAGTTCGACCACGTTTGAATTCATTAAACCAGTTGTAAACTGTGGCACGAGATGGGGCTTCATTGTGAAAAGCCAATCGAAGTCTATCATAACTTTCTTGTTGACTTAAATGACATCGAAAGTCATAAAAAATCATTGCACGAAAATTTTCTCGGCTTAAATTCATTCTGACGTGCACAGACAATTTTCAATTTGCCGCCAAATCGTAAAACAAATGACAAATGAATGAAATGTACACTCGTAATAACAAAAATTTCAGTTCAACTCCAAGCAAAGCACATACTAGTGAATTCATTAAAATGTAAAAACATTTTGACAGCATCGCGACCACAAAGTACGTGCTACATCTCGGAGTGTTGTTGTCTCCACACTCATTAATTCTGAACGAAAAAGGCCATCAACTAGAAAGAATCTTTGATCTCTTTTTAGTATTCCGTACATTTACAAATGTTTGTTTGTTGTTACAATTTTGTTTGCAACTTTTATTTATGCTTCGTTACTTTAACTAAAATTTATTACAGGATACTGTATTTCTTTTATTGTAACTAAGCTTAACAGGTATGCTTACCTGAACCAATTGTTATTTGTTATAAATTAATGATCATAATTTTCGACGATAAAAGGGGTATGGGGGATTAGCTCATGTAATTCCTGCGCTCACTAACACTCACAAAAAATTAAATAGAATACTGAGACGCTTGAAATTCTACGTTTGTGTGTGAGGCCATGAAAATCGGCATCAACCAAATCCGGGTCACAAGTTAGCCTGTTTGCCCACCTTTTAATTGAATCCAGAGCTGCAATATGACATTTACCAACACCGACCACTGCAATATGTGAGCTCAGTACTCCACACTTGACCGGATCTGTGCTTTGTATAATGTTAGTAGCTAGGCCGGTATGAAGTATTGTCGGAACTTTACAAGAATACAAAGCTGCTTAGCAGCTGCTCTAACTGTAGACTGAATGCATCTAATAAAGTTGAGTTTCGAGGTAACCTCTATTCATAACAACGAAAAGCGATCATTGTATCTCAGAGATACATTCCGGAAAGCAGTAACCAAAGTGAAATGACTTTTGGCGGTAAACAGACACATCTGTGTTTTGATGGCGTTGAATTAATCAAGATTGGCATTACCCCATCCGGCGACTGCCTGAAGTTTTTTCACTCAAAAGCTGCACCATGGCTTTTCTTTCAGACTGTATTTGATCCCTACTGGCTCGAGTACATAGCAGATATCTTTCTACAACTGTGCTGTCGTCTGCGTACCTATGGATACAAAGTTTGAGAAAATTGTTAATAAGCATAAAAAGAAAAAGTTGCAGAGAGAACCCCTAAGGTGTTCCGGCATTTGTTGTTAAGGCTTCTGAAGAACATCTTTCAACAAAAACTTAATTTTACCTTATCGAAGACGACTCTGACAACATATAAAGTGAGGACGTTGCGGTCTGTGGACGAGAAATTGGATACCATGGGCCTTTAATTGTATTTATGTTATTAAACAAATTTATTTCGAGTTAGTGATTTCCTGACATATGGTATGGCGAGAGACTTCAGTCATTCTTTTATTATATATGGCAATGACATCTATTTGACTTATTTAAGAATACAAAAATCAAAAGACAACATGATGTATATCATTTTATTCAGGTATTGATGGAAGAAATAAGTATTCAAAATAAGTCTTAATTTCTTATGCTCGATACTTATTTAGATATAATTCGAGAACTTCAAATGTAATCTTAAAATATTATTTCACTAACAATATATGTTTCATCAAATTGTTAAAAAAACCATTAGTAAAGAAAACTATTTATCTTTTCAACACGACCCAGTTTCTAATAACAATTTTGACGAAATAACTGCAAAACAGTTTTCATTAACTCTATTAAGGTAAAAGAAATCAGCAATCTTCAATATACTTCTTGCAAGTTCAGTCCGAGACATCAACTATTGTGTATACACATTGGTAACTAGTAGCCTATCAATAGACAGGCTACTGGAATGTCTAAACATATGACATACAGGTAATATTTTTTATTATATTGTATCATAATACCACAATAAAGTTAATGTTATGAGATTCTAACTCTGTATTATATTTATTTTACATAGAAACCAGTAATGAGAGATATAAAACGAACTTCACAAAGTAATGGACTCGTATTTTTATTCTGATTAAGTGTCCTCTATAGATGTAGACCACCGGAGCGTTATTTACCTTTTCGTGTTACTTTCTCAACCATCCATTACTGAAAGGAAGGTCCTGCTAATGAGACGGTTTTCACAGACGGTCCTACTTTTCAGTTTTGGTTTACTAAAATCTTCTTTAATATCTTTAGGTAATAATAAAAAATATTGTTGTAGTGCTTAATAAGTCAAAGATCATAATTAAATTTATATTGATGATATAACGCTGTTATGTAATTATTTTGTTCAATATGTATTCATTGGAGTACAATGTTTAGTATAACACAATGTTACACTTAATAATACTTACATATTATAATACAAGTCATACAACTCATACACTAATCTTTCCTAACATTAAGAGATTTCAGAGCTACTCGTAAATTTAGCATTGATGCGACCACAGCAAGCTACGGTGTAGGCTTTGTTTGATATAAACTCATAGAGAGTATTTTATCTTCGACGCACTGATGATCATAGTATAGACTAGTGGACATTATATTAATATTAAATCACTCTTATCACAATATTCCTTCTTTATATATTCTATGCTTGTATTTTTACAATGAATTATAATAAAAGTACTCAGTGACTTTAATGGATATATTTAGTACAACCTGATATACTATTAAGTGACTGAAAAGATATTTTTAACCAAGTGAAGTAAAGCCTCCTTTATATTTATAGCCCTGTATCGATATAATGTACCATTCATTTAATCTCTATGTAAGGTGAAGTTAGGGTCGCCTATAAATATTTTTCGTTTCAACCTACTTTTACTTGGTGGAGAAAATATAGTAGACGATCCACCATACAGTAAGCGGTAACTATCTCTCAGTGACATTTGCAAACATTCGTAAGTGAAAAAGTGTTGCCGTCACCTCAGAACACATACGCGTGAAGTACGAGGACAAGAGGGTAATGAATTTGGTTCTGTTGATCTAGTGATAAGAATAATATAATTATTTATTATTAATAAGGTTATTAATATTATGAAACAAATCAATAAGAAATATGACGAACAATAAATCAGACGTTTATTATTATTACGTTATCTTCTATATATAAAAAGGTATGTGTACTTTTTTATTAATAAAATCTTTGTCTTAGGAGATCCGATCGCTTAAATGGTTGGAGCAAGCATGGCACGCTCAGTTGAACGTTTTACAGCAAAACTAGGTTTATAATTTGTTAGAACAAGTAATTTTGGTAACATATTTTATTTTTAAAATGCGACTATCAACCAACATATATTATGTACAGAAACTCTTATTATATTCTGATACGTTCTCACAACTTTAGATACAACAAACAACTGTTTGAAAAACGATCATAACTTCTTATATTAGTTAGGTGAAGAAATACTATTTATTAAAACTCACATCAACAATTAATGTGCGAGTATCAATACCTGTACTATATTTATATTTAATATAGTTACATAAGAAAAAGTTAAAAGTTTGGAAGCATATTTTAATTGTTTTTTTTAATCTTTTATTAAGGCATTGTATATTTTTGTTTTTGCCTGTAATACCGTTTCTTAGTTTCGATGTTTCTTTCCACGTCATATCTCCGAAACCCTTTTGAATAAACAAAATATTCATTTTACATGAGATACAGACTCACGGGTGATTTATGGGTAAAATATCGGCAGCGATAAGATACGCGTCCTTTAATGATAATATACGAGGATTACGTTCAAAAATTTTGTCGCGTAATAAAGAAGATATAAATCAGTGAATATTAATAATACATAACGAATACAGATATACCTATTTAATACTTATATACATGTGACATAAACATGAGACTTTTCATTCTGATTAATTACCAAGATAAAGAACCACAGCTTTTGTTTTAGAAACAGAAATATTAGTAACATTGGTAACGTGGCTGAAGCAATATTTTTCGTAAGGACAATTCAGGCTTTATCATTTACTAAGAAGTATATATTTTTTAATTCCTTATATCTTTAATTTTATACTAAAATATTTATCCTTCTCTTTTTTTATATTAAAATATTTATCCTTCGTACGAAATAGAGATTTAAGGAAGAAATTAACTTTGAAATGGACTGTATGAGTACTTATACTATGACTTTATTCAAATACTTTGTACCTTTAAAAATATCAATATGGTGTATATATAAGCAATAATTTTACGCTTATTAAATTAAAAATTTATTAAAATGATTTTTAATGACTAGTTTTATAATATATTAATGAATATTCATAAATAATTAAAACATTCTCGGTTCCCTTCACTTTTATAAAGCTCAATTTATCATACGTAATGATGACTGGTCCGGAACGCACTTTTACATATTAATTTATTTACAAGGAGATATAAACTTAACTTCAATTATAGCAGAGAAACGGTTATTAAATGTAAAAAGGTTGTTCATAAATAACTAGCAGGTTACCCGTGCTTCGCGACGGATGGCGAAAGTGATCAAACATTTTGTTTGAATTTCCACACCACCTAGGAACTCTTGTTTCTCACATCGCAGCGTGTTGAGAATAAACATAGCGACTGGCCAAATAATTTTAATTTCTCCTGCAATGCAATAGGAGAAACGCAGGGGAAATGCGGGGGGTAAACTTTGCAGTTTTTTAGTTGTAACTTTCGAACGGTTTGGACTTTTGCAAAATCCTTTCTTATTGCACCTACTCAATACGTCAGGAGTCTTGTTTCCAAATTTCAGCTTTCTAGGTATTACAGTTTGGGCTGTAGAGTGATGAATGAGTCAGTGAGTCAGTGAATGTCTTTGTGTTTTATAATATATTAAGATAAACTGTCTTATAAAGTTTTATAATCCGTCTTTATTACATATATTATATTTATAACTAAAGGTGTATTAATCACTGAAGTACGATTTATAATTTAGGCTTTAATTACTTAATAAAATTTGAATCAATACAGAATTCAATAGAAATTAATTCCTAATACTTTAGCATGAGGACCCCCCGGAGGGCATGTATGAAGAGGTTGATGTCTGTGGCCGAGGTGAAAGAAGTATGCAGGGACCGTAGCGTTTGGCGCTCAGTCGTCTCTGGCTACCCCGCAAAGGATATGATATGGCGTGAAGATAAGTAAATAAATATAAATACTTTATGGTAAATCTACACCAGTTTGTACCAGTGCATTTAACAATAAAATAATACTACGTGGCTTAGTTAGTAAAGTGCTGAAACGTTAATATTGAAAACTAAAACTACATCCAATATATATGTAAATACTAATGTTAGTGCGAATTTCCTGCAGGGAATTGGCGATATGGGAACTTAATTGCTAGAGCGACGTGGTGGTTTCCTAAGGGTCACAAGTTCGAATTCTGAATTTAAATAATCTTAACAAGGCTAAACATGTTATTGACGTTTTCAAATATAATCGGTTATTGGATCTTTTCAATTGCCTTCTACACTGCAAAATTAGAAAAATTGGTTAGGTTATCTTTGCAAGAAACCTAATAGATGTCACCTGTAACCCGATAAAGATGAGTGTATATACGATACTGTTAATTAAATAATATGTTTACTATATACCTAAGTCTGTTTTTATACGGAAATTGGTTCCAGAAAAAACCGTGTAAAAAAACCGTGTAAAAAAAGACACTGATCGTATGCAAAAATAAGTGATTGGTTCCTAATCTTTAAAACCTATTAAAATTAGTGAAAAACAAGGATTTTTTAAGAACAAGTATTCATGTTTATTTAATTAAATCACATATACAATGTTTATTTTTACAAGCACAGTTATTGAAGATAATTCACAAAATATTAACACATTTCAATTGCTCTGACCAGTAAATTTGCTTGTATGCACAAAAAGGGAATTCCCCTAAATTTGTAATATGAACATATTTCGCAGAAATTAAATTTGTGCAAAATGGAATAAAATCGTGTAAAAATTTTTTTTTTTTTTTCAAATCCTGTTATTTCAAAACCGTGTAAAAAAAGACCGTGTAAAAACAGACTTAGGTGTATTTTCTAATAGAGAGATTCTGATTATAACGAAAAAATTAAATAGCTTATTAGAAATGAGCGAGTTAATTATTAAGAATAAAAAATCTTAATAATAACTTTGTTTTGAGTTATGTATGTCGGTATATTGTGATTAAATATCTTCAACATTGTTTGTTATATAACTCGTTAGACGAGTTGAGACTTGCTTGAATCTGAAAAAATGTTATTTAGCGCCTCGGTGAAACTTTGAATGAGGAAAAGTTGTTATCTCTTATGCAAGCATTAAATGCAAATCGCAACTATGCTATCCTATGCATATGCAAGGGGATTTTTAAATAAACGGTGAATGTAAGAAAAATTTAAAATTAACATTTTTAATTCTATGATAAGTTATTTAAATATACTTATTATAACAAATAATATATATTATAATGATATAATAATAAAAAGAATTTAAATACGAAAATTTGAAGAAAATATATACATATGTATATGCTTCTAGCTATATCTCATGGAATGATATGAAGAGATAAATATGAATTGTAAATACTATATTGACTATGTTATAAAGATTGTATTATATTAGAAATATGAATTTACGATAAAATATATTAAAACGACATCACGAAAAAATTCTAAATTCTATTACAAATCAACAAATACGAAACAAAATTTCAAAGCGTAACTCTAAATTAATTTTTAATAACAACACTAAAAAAACTAATAACAGAAACCTAATATAAACAAAAGTATAAACTATTTAATCATAAAATTAGACCTACTTACCAGTATATGTGTATTGTGTTTACAGTATTGTTAGTAAATATATTTGTTTACATCAAATGCTATTAAAACACTTACAGATGGAGCGTTTCTTTGTTTTCTTATTCTGATATTCTTGCCGGACTATAAAGCACATCGTTAATATTATATTTATAGGTTTATTTCAGTGGACATGTAAATGTGCGTTTTCTTTATATTTTTATATATATAGATGTAACTAGCTGATTCCCGCTCGCTTCGCTGGGCACACTATTAATTTGGATGTGAACTTATACTTCTTGTATTTAAAAAATGTTTAATTTCTATTTTATATTTAGTGTACATTTTTTTCCAGTCAGTGAATACACAGATCTCAACATCACCTATGAGGTACTGTGCATTGGGATGCGTTCCCGTTATGTACTGTGGCGGGATCCCCAGTAGAAGCCTACGCCATGAAAAAAATGCCAGCATATAACTTTTTAATTATGAAAAATATATATTTTTAAAATAATATTTATTTATTTTTCAAATATATCAAATTAAATTTCGTTATCATTTATAATTTTACGTCCTTGAGTTTTTTATTTATGACAATATTAAATTTTCATCTTTCAACTTTTTGCAACCCCCCTACCTTATCTAAACTCTAGTTGCCTAGTAACCGTTGTCATAGTATTCGTTGTCATGGTAACTGTATCTATGGTAAACATTGGTAGGGTAACCTTTGTCTTACCGTAACCGTAAAATTCGTTCTTAGTGGACATCTAGGTCACAAAAGAAGTAACTATATGAAATTTTAAGTTTAACGGACAGATAGTTTCAGATATTTCGTGAATCACTTATATATATATATATATATATATACAATATAGATAATAAAATGACAACTAGAAGTCTAATAGGGCTCGGTGCAATCAGTTTTAAATATATCAGTGTATAAGGCATTATCTCCGAAGCCGTTCGGGATGTAGTTCAGCACATTAAAGAACGTTTCTATCAGCTTCTTTCAACGATTTTAATTGTATAGTATAGTTTTACAAAATCAAGTTTTAAGTCATTAAATGCAACCTTATGTAATAAAATATAAACTGTAGTTATCAAATACAAAAGAATCTTAAAGCAGACTACCAAGCTTTTTATGCAACAATATCTTAAAATGCTAACAAACTAACTTTACGTTTCTCGTATGAGAGATATAATCAAATATGTAGAACATTTAATACTGACTGACAGAAACCTATTTTTATATAAATTTGGCTCCTCTCCAAACTGGTCTGACTTCAATGACCATCTAGCTTTAGTATAAAATAAAATATAGTTAATGAATGAGGAGTGTACTTATGTCATTACACTGACCGCTGATAAAAGCACAGAGACACTTCCACTGTATGACTCATTTACACACGTCCAGTGATTAATTAATATATAAACAATATAGTAATATAGTAATCGACTGCAATATATTATTATTGTCACATGACGTCATCACTGAAGATGATTACTATTTAATCATTTCAATGTTAGAGAAGACAATGTTTAATTAATTGTCATATACATATTTGCTTTTCTAAATCTCAATTCCTCAAAGTAAATATATGACTGTGTCACATTGAGATTACCTTACATTATATTGTCATTGATCTCATTAACATTGAGTATCTCATTATATTAATGTATCATTATTACTATCAACAAATACATATATATTATACTTCCTTACCTATTGTGAGGCGAAAATATTATAATAATATTACAATGAATACACCCATAATGTTTATGTTAAGTCAATGGTTTTATTATTCAGTACAAACAAATCACTTAGTTCTATGATAGCTCCTGATATCAATGAAATATTTATTTGTATATCTTTAGCTAACTCTCATACAGATACTTATCATGGGATTATTTAATAATATATAATTATTGAAACTTAACTATTCATTACAAATAATATTTTATCATAATATTTTCTAATAGTAGATAAGTAATTTGGTGAAAAAGTTCCTACAAAATTAAACATTCACATAAATTCGTTTTTATCTATAAAAGTTTTAAAAGTCCGCTAACAATAAAAAGCAAAACAAAAATCCTGTTCACAGAAACTTAATCAAACAAATTTTGGGCGAGCTGTTGACCATTTTACTGCTATTTTGTTAGCATTTTTCAGTGTTTAAATGTTCAAGAGTTTTCAGTTTTATTTAAGAAACACTCAAATGCAAAAGTTTATCAATTAAATGTTAAGGAGAAGTCTCGCTCTTATAATCTATTTTCTCCGATATTCATACTTGAATCGCTGGAAGAATAAAACAATAGAACTTTGATGGTTTGATGGAACACAAAAGCAAGTGACAAATGCTTTTCACTAAACTTCCACGTATCTGTACAGCAATGTGTTGAGGTTATATGATAAAAAGAGACAGGGATACAAAAAGAGAAAGAGAGAGATACACTCAAACACACACACAGCATACGGGATTTCGTTAGTTGACGATTTCTACTAAATCGTACTATCCGTAAACCGCGTTAAGGAGCCTCGTTCCAATAACAATTAAAATCAAAGACATGACAATGTCCGATACTCAAAAATATTACAAAATAGATGTGTAACTCTGCGATACTTTTATTGTCTCATTACAATTATTAATTTCAGACATTATGTTACTTATTCCTACTATAACTATTATCCTAAATAGTAAAAAAATATCAAAACAACATGAGTACAAAACTTTTATCTTTAATATTGTACCAACAATGGATACAATGATAAAAATATTAACTTAACCAATGTCAACCGATATTCTATACTACAATGTAGTATTTACTACTATTAACGTAACTTAAGGTTCATTGTTATCAAAAAGCTGTGACATCTACAATGAGAAACATTTTCTCATATCCGTGCTCTAAAATGTACATCCAGCTACAGATAAAATTAGTCTAGCAACGAAGATGGTTTTTTATTGTATATAATAAAACTGTATGTAAGTGATAAAAACATACTGAACAGTAATAAACTAATATGTAAGTAAATCTGTAAGTTTGAGTTTTTTTATACAATATCATATCTATTAAAAAACTAACAGTTGTATATATATATATATATATATATATATATATATATATATCTATATATATATATATATATATATATATATATATATATATATATATATATATATATATATATATATATATATATATATATATATATATATATATATATATATACACTACTTGTTTGTGCAAAATTATTTGGCTAAAATTTTTCGGATATTATCTTAGTACGTGTTTTGTACAAAACTAATTTGTGTTATTTATTCTGTTTTACCCAGAAATTACAAGTTATCTGATTGTTTACTAGCGCAAAACCGAATAATAATTATATTATTTCAAGACTATTTTAATAGAGAAGTGCAAAAACGTTAAAATTAGCATTGATTCAATTTGCAACAAAACACAATTAAAATAAATTAATATATAAAGTTATAACGATCGAACCACAACAATATTTCCGTCTCTATCTTTGTTACTAAAAAGAGCGAGATAACATACAACACATTTAATTTCTAAAACAATATTTTTAGTACAGACAGACTAACACAATATGATATGATATCACAATATGACGTGTAACATCACATCTAAAACAATCAGAACTAATACATTAATAAACTACTACGACACGTAGTCTGTGTCATCGTCGACTAACATGTCTTCCTGATCTGACCTGACCGATTTTAACAGGACTTTTGAATAACATAAGTGGTAATGTAGGTTACTTTTATAAAAAAAACATGTTAACGCGAGTGAAGTCGTGGGCACAGCTAGTATATAAATATAAGTATTGTATTCAATATCATTATCATTCCCATCACGTACCGCTTTATGGGTGATTGAAGAAGTAAGTATTAGCTTTTATTACATTCGGGATATAGATAAAGACAGGATTCAGGAGTAACTACAAATTTATCGTTATTTTATAAACACATAAATATCAAATGTTTAACGTCTTCACACTTCTAAATCCTATTATTACAATATTTAAATGATTCCAAATAAACACTACACACACTAAATTAATACAATATATTATCTTTAGATAAAACCACGTAAGACTTTGTTATATATTATGATGGTTATAAAGTTTCTACTAAGATATAATAAATGTAGATACAGTATATACCTTCAGATTACATAATTGATGTAATGTGTTTTGAATGATGATACATGTATCAACCGCTACATAATATCTTATACGTGGGTAACTACCCACTCTACCCACTCTACCCACTCCACCCACTCTACCCACTCTACCCACTCTACCCACTCTACACACTCTTCTGTTAAACTTAACGGAAGAGTTGTATATAAATATTGAATTTATACCTAATAGAGGTGGGTTGATATAACCTTACGATTCAGTAGCAGTTATATACATTTATATGTACTTTAATGTGTTTGTATTTTAATTAAAATGTGTAGTCACAAAATGTTATATAATAGTCTATAATACGTGAAGGATGTGCAATTATGTTAATATATGTTATAGTTTTGTCAGATTCAAATATATAAAAAATACATAATATTGTAAACACATTGAATATGTGCGATATCCTAAGTACATGTATCTTTATCTTTACAATAAAGAACTAGCAAAGTGCAAAGACCCGAATTTAAACATTATCACAAACTATGTTTGCTTCTACAACCGACTTTAAACAGATCATTATGTACATAACACGTATAATAATATTATATTAGTTACTAGATACAATGACAAAAAAATACACAAATTATTTGTGCACTGAATATAATATAGTTGTGTTGTGTTATGTATTGTTCTCTGTATTATCAACTTACTCTGAGATGAATTAGTATTTTGTGACCATGATACAATTATAAAACATTACAATTTCCTTATTATTTTTTATTGCTGATTTGTAATAAACTAAGATCTATAATAAACACGACTAGTATATACTCTTACTTGAGCTCTTAACATCATTGTCAATATTTACAACACTTTTACAATCAAACTGAGAGTCACGTGTCAACATTAGTTGAGAGCGAGTTGTCTGTAACATAGACCGTCACGATTTCTTAAACACAATATGAATGTTAAGTCAAGTGGAGACTCGTATACTTTGACCTACAGTGTCTTGTCTCTAATGTAAGCGTTGTTAATGAGAGACTCGTCTTTGACACTAGTTATACAAACGACACTTTAATGATTTCATAATGCAGCAGCAGACTGGAATGTATGGTAATGTAGTTCATACAATTATCATCCACGATTCACATAGCTTACGTTTATTATACTGTTCTGGTGTATGTCCGGCTTTGTTTTGTCATTTCCAAATACAAAGTCACCTACAATAAAAAATACTATTACTACAGTAGTAGTATCAGGACACAAAGTTTATTATTGATTTATTTACTTTATAATATTTTGTTAATTCATGAAATAGGAGAAGTTAATTGATCTTTTTATGAAAATGTTTTTGAAGATCTTGCAAAAATATCAGTCTGTCTAATATTAACTTATAACTTTAGATACAATAATAAAGCAAACGGAAGTAAAACACGATTCAATGTCACTGACACCTGGGTTTTAATTATGATTAATGAGAAAAAAATGTCTTAAAATGGAAATGAAAACAAATCTACGAGTGTTAAATTCGTTTAAAATCATATGATTCAATTCCCAGAAAATATTATATGTTATTAAAGTAATGTAAAATTATAAACATAATGTTTTACATATAATATAATGGTTTGAAAACTTCTACATATTGTCAAAAAATTTGAGTAACTATTTATATTTTATTTATTTAATTACCTTCACGCCATATCCTTTGCGGGGTAGCCAGAGACGACGGAGCGCCAAACGGTACGGTCCCTGCATACCTCGGTAACTATAGTAACTATATTATTGAAAATAATATAGTAATATATACCAGAGACAGGGTTATTATTAGTTAAGATAAAGTGTCGAATTCAAAGACGTGTTTTATTAAAGAAGTAATTTATTATAATTAATATTGTCTTAAAAGACTGTTTAATTAATGACCTTAGTACTTTATATAGTAGTATATATCACGTGTGACACACAGACGATGTGACACACTGTGATGAGTCACTTTGATATATTGACTGCAATCAACCAACACTCACCATGGAGAAGAGATTTAAGAGAGAGCTTCTATTATTATTATTAACAATATACATAACAAAAGTTATATACTTATTTTTAATATCACAGATTACTTTATAGTCCTAATTATTATTGTCTTTTATATTATTTATATTTAAGATATCTAATAATTATAGACTGACTGAGAAGATAACTTCTATCAAAATTTTCGAGTGAATATTGTTAATTAAGTAATAAGTAATCATATAAAGTTAAATCAGCGGTTCAAAGTTAGTTAAATGTTCTGACCGACTGTAAATAATATGAGTTTGTTAAAGTTGTTATCTGTCTGCAGAATCAGGAATACACTTCATTAGAGTTAACTGATAGCGTTTATTTAATTAACTGAACAAGATATTAAATTGAAAACACTCAATATAGTACCTTATATTATGTAAGTAAAATACTATGATATTGAAATTTTATAGTGTCATGTTTACAGAAGCAAATTATTGTCTTCGGTAAAAATACGTATTAAATAAGCTAAATAAATATAAATGAGCTCATACTCTGGACCTCGCATTTGGTTTAGTTTCCTTTACACTTAACACATGACCTCTAGATGGTTATATAAAGGTTTACTCGAATGAGAGCACAAAATCTAACCACCTCTTTACAGTAAAAACATATTAAATATTTTAACATCAGTCATATGCTTCTTTAATAACTTTGTCTATACTTTCACTTAACATTCAATAGTTTTTAACTAAATTTAGTACATGTTGAAACTAAATTGAGGTTTTATTAAAATTCCACCTCCAAAGAGCACGTGGAGGCGTTAATAACAAAATAAATAAACTATTCATCTATGTATTTTATACAACGTGATGCGGACAGAGGACGGATAGTTTTGTATACATTTATTTATTTATATCTTACCACTTTGAGTGAATACCAGTAATCACTTGTGTATCAAATGGGAGTGGCAGGAGGGCTCACTTGACCATACTTATAAGCCCTTGTAAACACTTTTGTACTACTTATTGGTAAGTATAATTAGGTAATTTAACAACCAGTAAGTAATTAAACTAAAGAGAAACCATCCTTCTTGTTGCAGGGATCCTTCGTGATCTTTGTGCTGTGTCATGTCCTGGCAAAAACGATAAATTATTTATTAATACCAACTCAGGACTGAGGAGTCTTTTGTCAACTGTCATTATGACAAGGTCAGAAATGAGTATTTCAAAACATTGTGCCAAGTATACATAATATTAGCAAACATTTAGGTTTGTTTTTATAAATAAAAATCAGCTGTCGTATGTGTTAAAGATCCCAACTTGAGAATAGCTAGTGATTGAGATGTTTTCATGTGTGGAATTTTCAGCACAAGTTTTAAATATAAAATTATATTTGGTATAACTATAGGAGAGTTCCGAAATTGAAAATGAATGAATGAATAAAATATAAAAAAAACCATTCAAATATCTTCAACAGAATTTGTACATCGTATTTCGAGTCATTGTCATGCCTTGAGTCGCTCAGTCATACAATTATTTTATGAAATGAAAATAACATAAATATAATAAAAATATAATGACTGAGAACAATAATTTGTAATACTACATATATGTCGCAGTACTAACTGGTGCTACATTTTATACAAGTTTATATCGCTATGAAATTTGATAAGCAAACTCACAGACAGTGGACATCGTTGAGATGTTCGTTTAATAATAATAATCTACATTTTTTAAAATAAATAAATAAAGATATATATGGACCCTCCTAAAGGTATAAAGGTCTTGTGTCGATCAAAGCAGGATAATATAACGTACATAATCTCTCTGAGATCTTCAACTATTGTGAGTGCGCATCTTGAACTAATACATAAGAACCCACTTTGGCAAGTGAGACTGTATTAATAGTTTATATTGTCATACATTGGAGATTAATTATTATTTTTATTAAATTAATATAACTTTAAAATACTTTTTTCCGAATAGATTATGATTTCATTATAATTTTTTTACTAGGGACTCCAACACACTTTCAATTTCGACTGGCTGCGCTAGCGAAATCTCGGTTGTCGTTTGCATATTGAGCGAAGCGTACCCAGTGTAATGACTCATCGTTTCCCATTGAATTCAATTGGATATCAGTTTTTTGACGATTATACCTCAACGACATGACATTTTTCCAATTTTTTTTTAAACCACCACCTAATGTGTCTTTTTGATTGCAAAATTTTATAATTCTGCTTTAAGTAGTTTTCAAGACTATTCATGACAAAAAATGTGAAAAAGTCTCCAGTAGAACGCTCCGCTTACTACGTTCACTTCGCTCAATAAATATGTACTTTTAATCAATTTCGTTCATATAAGGAAGCTATATTTAATATTGAATTAATAACGAAATATTTTTAATTCTATTACAATAAAAATAAAGTTTGACCTTCAATTTTAATGACAGTATAATAAAATACTTCTGTTAAGAAAACTTATAATAATACTATCACATCTTTACTTATAATATTGGTAATAAAAATATAAATAATTTAACAATTAATTGATTATTATTTTTATATGTTTATTATTCCATATAAGTCGTAAACTACCTTCGTGTAAGACCTTATTTAAGTACTTTGGACTAATGTTTCTTGCTTCTAGAACTAGAACTGAAGAAGCTACATTTACTGCAACCCAAATGGAATACTCATGAATTATTAAGAGACTTGTCACTAATAATATGTATCACTAATATACTAATACTACTTACTTACTTTAATATACACTTGTATATATTATTGTAAATAAAAAATGATTAACAATCCTTGGTACGAATAGGCTCGAAAACTACTTGATGGAAAATTATGAAAATTTGCAATCAAAAAGACACATTAAATGATGGTTTTAAAAAAAAATTGAAAAATGTTAAATGTTAAAAAAAAAGTTCTGTAAAATCGTCAAAAAACTAATATCCCTTTGAATTCAATGGGAAACGATGAGTCATTACACTGGGCACGCTCGCTTAATATGCAAACAGCAACCGAGATTTCGCGAGCGCAGCGAGTCGAAATCGAGGGTCTGTTTGCGTCCCTAGTACTAAGTGTATTTTTAACTAACATAATAAACATAACATAGGTACTTACTCTAAAAATATATCAAAAATAAATACATACAAACAACAAGAACAACATAGTGTTCTTAGAGTTACACAGCTATGGAAGGTTTTGATAAACACACTCAGTAATTAATAACATGTTTACTCCATGAAGGTAGTTTTACTAAAGATTATTTCTCTTCCTGTTAAAATAAATCATAAAACATTTAGTTAGTATTCCTTATAAGGTGGGATGTAACATGTAAGTGTTAACAATAATTACTTTTATTCTCTAACGTTTTTATTTACATAATTAATATGAATTAAGTTTTCTATAGTACAGAAATAAACTTACCAATAACTACTCTTACCAACTCGTAGATATTCATATTTGAAAGTTATTTTATATGATACCAGTATGTAGAGGTAATTAAATAACATATAACAGATAGAGAACTGAGTTTTAGTAATAAGTAGTATAGTTTTACAAAATCTAGTTTCAAATCATTCAATGCAATCGGTTAAAAAAATATGAATTGACTATTTAATATTAAAGTCTGTTTGAGAGCACTATCATAAAATACCAACAGAGTTAAGTTTTCGTATTAAAGATAAAATGAAAAACACTTAAGCTACAGACTGACAGAAATCTAAATTGTTTTTTTTTATATAAAGTTGGCTCCTCTCCAGACGACTGGTCTGACTTCAATGTCCATCTAGCTTTAGTATAAAATATAATATAGTTAATGAAAGAGGAGTGTACTTATGTCATTACACTGACCGCTGATAAAAGCACTGAGACACTTCCACTGTATGACTCATTTACACACGACCAGTGATTAATTAATATATAAACAATATAGTAATATAGTAATCGACTGCGATATATTATTATTGTTACATGACGTCATCACTGGAGATGATTACTATTTAATCATTTCAATGTTAGAGAAGACAATGTTTAATAAATTGTCATATATTTGCTTTTCTAAATCTCAATTTCTCAAAGTAAATATATGACTGTCACATTGAGATTACCTTACATTATATTGTCATTGATCTCATTAACATTGAGTATCTCATTGTATTAATGTATCATTATTACTATCAACAAATACATATATATTATACTTCCTTACCTATTGTGAGGCGAAAATATTATAATAATATTATTATGAATACACCCCTAATGTTTATGTTAAGTCAATGGTTTTATTATTCAGTACAAACAAATCACTTAGTTTTATGATAGCTCCTGATATCAATGGAATATTTATTTGTATATCTTTAGCTAACTCTCATACAGATACTTATCATGGGATTATTTAATAATATATAATTATTGAATCTTAACTATTTATTAGAAATAATAATGTATCATAATATTTTTAATATTGTGTAAGTTATTTGATGAACAAGTATTTTCTTACAAAATTGAACATGCACAAAAAATCATATTAGATCTCAAAGTATTTACAAGTCCCGCTAACAATGAAAAAGAAAATAAAATTATATTCACAGAAAAGTGAATCAAACAAATTTGGGGCGAGCTGTTGACCATTTTACTGCTATTTTGTCAGCGTTTTTCAGTGTTTAAATGTTCAAGAGTTCTCAGTTTTAATCATCTCTCAGTTGAGGTTATATGATAAAAAGAGATAGGGATACAAAAAGAGAAAGAGAGAGATACACTCAAACACACACACACAGCATACGGGATTTCGCTAGTTGACGATTTCTACTAAATCGTACTATCCGTAAACGGCGTTAAGGAGCCTCGTTCCAATAACAATGACAATCAAAGACATGACAATATCCGATACTCAAAAATATTTCGAAATAGATGTGTAACTATGCGATACTTTTATCATCTCATTACAATTATTAATTTCAGACATTATGTTACTTATTTCTACTATAACTAATATCCTAAATAGTAAAAAATGTCAAAACAACATGAGTACAAATTTTTATCTTTAATATTGTACCAACAATGGATACAATGATAAAAATATTAACTTAACCAACGTCAACCGATATTCTATACTACAATGTAGTATTTACTACTATTAACGTTACTTAAGTTTCATTGTTATCAAAAAGCTGTGACATCTACAATGAGAAACATTTTCTCATATCCGTGCTCTAAAATGTACATCCAGCTACAGATAAAATTAGTCTAGCAACGAAGATGTTTTTAGTGTATATAATAAAATTGTATGTAAGTGAGAAAAACATACTGAACAGTAATAAACTAATATGTAAGTAAGTCCACGTTATGTTCCATTTAATAAAATGTAAACCCTGGACTCTATTCGATAGTGTAAAGTAAAGAGAGTAAGAGATTACATTCATAAACTTTTCATATATTTCCAGTTGAGTAAATACAATATTTTACTTGTTTGTACAGTTATTTGGAAAAACTGAAAACAAATTTCCTGAAAATGTAATTATGAGACGGGTTTAATGAAATAAGTTTCTCACTAGTTTTCATAACTCTCGGAGAATTGTTTCTGTTTTCAATCTTGTTTGTTACGTGTTAAGAGTTAGTCGGGATATTGTTTGAAGTGTGTGAGTTAGTTTGTTGTGTATCAACAAGCGTTACTTAAATACAAAGATTAATTAAAAAGGAATTTGCTCGACTATTTTCGAACCTGTTCGAAGTCCTTATTCCTGAGTGAGCATGGAGTACTACGTGTAGCTCCTGAGTGCGCCACGGGAGGGGTGGTTGTGGTAGAATTACGTAGTATGTCTTCAGAGGTTTTTGTCACTGAAATAAGAGTAGTTGTAATATTCATAGTATGAAGCAGTTTCCAATCAGTTGGTAGTATCCATCCACTAACTCCATTATAATTCAACAGATGATTGATTTAAATCGCTTCACGTACTTTACGCGGTACAAATTTAAATGCTTTGCTAATTAACTAATTTATTTGCTTTTATAATCTGTAAGAGTGTTTTTATAAAATATCATGTCTATTGAACAAACTGACAGTTGTATATATAATAATTTAACAATTGTGTGTCTGTACATACTACTAGTTGTTGCTTACGTCGTTGGTTAGTGGACCATCGTAGTGGACAATGTTGGATATCATTTTTTTGGCGATTATTTTTTTTAAACCATCACCATCATGAGTGTCTTTTAGATTGCAAAATTTCATAATTTTCCGTCAAGTAGTTTTCGAGCCTATTTGTGACAAAGAATGTGAAAAAGTCTCCAGTAGATCGCTCCGTTCACTTCGCTAGCTTCGCTCAATCAAATATTAATTGTTGAAGTGAGATCTTTTAACAGACTAATAAAGGAAGTTACAATGGTTTATCAAACAACAGTCGATTGTAAATAAAATTATAATAAAATGTTATCAAATAACAATGAAGTGTAGTTAATAAGAGATTAAATATTATGTTAAATACATTTCGCATCTACTTCTTATAATATTTAATATTAATAACAAATAAATTACAGTAGGTGGCGCCACTGTTACTTTTCTTGAAACTGAACTATTTATATAAATTTTTACTTATTTGACATTTACTTACTTAAACAAATATTACTAACAGTATTTAGCCAATAACTTTAAGATACTAACGAAATAATTAAAATGTTGTGTACATTTAAAAATCTTAATTGACATTTGAAATACAGTTGCAATTATTAAACAATTTATAGTAAATTAATTTATATTTGTAAATCATTGAAGAGCTCTCGGTTCCTTCACTTTTATAAGGCTCCATGTTAGAGTAATACATTTATATTTAATGATGTTTTGTCCGGAACACCCTTTCACACATTAATTTATTTACAAAGGGTTATAAGCTTCAAATTTCCATTCAATTAAACAGCGTCTTTTATAAATAACTCGCTCTTTTATGAGTTTTTTTATCTTTATTTATTTAAGGTCTTTTGATCATTAAAATATACCAGTTCTATCGTAGCTTACTCTAAGATTTATATACAAATGAAACTATTAAAAACAAATTTATAAACTATCTATTCCTCTACTGAAGTTAGAGATGACAGGATGCCATGAAACATACCAACATCTAAAGAGTATAATCCAAGATCATTAACTATTGTCTTCCTTAATGTTACATTGCGATTACATTCAAATAGTAAATGATAAACGTCCTCCACCTTCCCTCACATTCCACAGTTAGGAGAGACAGATTTTTACATTAAAAATAAATAAATGTTTAATGGGAGGTGTCGAGAACGCAGTCTGTGCGCCATCCTTGTTAAAGATCTATTCATATTAATTATACTGAACCAGGGACCACGAGGAGGCTGACACTGCAACGTCTAATACCAAATTCCTTTTTCTTTGATTAAAATATTCTTTCCACGTTTCAAAAATTGTGAAATTATAAAGTTTTATAATAAGTTCTATTTACACATATTTTTATTTGTAAAGTAAGCTTTATTATACAATAAAACATGATTCTCAACTAAACTTGAATTGTATTAGGAACATTTTGTCATACATATATAAAATACTCTTTGATTTTAAATCAATATGAATTGAATAGAATTTGATGATAAATCAGAACTTGCTTTTATTCATTCATGTGTCATTTAACTTTACAAATGATACTCAATACTTTAGTTAGTTAAGTATTGCATAGTTAATACTGAAAAAAACCCAACTTAATACTAAAAAACAAATAATATTAAACATCAAAACCGTAGACTAATATGATTGATTAAAAATACTACAATTCAATAAGACGTAACATCTAATACTTTTAGAGGTATCAAGTTTGAGTCTACATCGTGTTGCTTATTTGTGTAGTGTGCTTATGACAATAGACATGTTACATTTATAAATAGATTTAAAAGAAATAAAATTAAGAAGTTTAAAATTTCGTTTGACCAAAATGATACTAACGTCACTTCTAGAATCAGATTTAAAAGTTAATGACTAGTTAGTGTGTGTTGGAAAAGTTCCAACTCTAATAACAGTCAAAACACAACTTCATTGGTTTGAGTTTCTCAAGTTTAGTTGCTTCATAGTTTTATCAGTCAATATTATATGATTTTGCGTTTATGTTGCCTCTGTTTGTACTTTTATTAAGCTAAAACTATGTTTTAAGATATATCTAGACATACATACATAATATATTTATATATTATGTCTTTAAATTATTATAATTATCGTTAGTATGGTCATATAATCCGTATTTGACATGTCTGTCTGTAGATTCAAATTGAAAGAAAACAATGTATAAACAATTACTTTATTCAACTACTTTTTGAATGACTAGTGAGGGACTGAACAAATATTGTGTTGGTAGGTAGTTTATTTCATTTAACAATGAAATTTCAATAGAATTCTTACATAATTTCAACAATATGTACAAGGATTTACGAAATATATATTTATTTTCAAACCGTAGGTTTAGAAAATAAACAAGATAGTCTTTGTAGCCTCTATAATATAATCTAAGTTATTTCAGAAATTCAAGGTACACGTAAGCACCGCCATATTTGTTCTGTAAATTTGCGAAATTAAACTCGCTTGCTGTAAAGCGAGAACATGCATCGCTTGGTATTGCAAGCTTTACATATAAGGATGTGTTGACTCTTGGATACGAGCCAAATATATAACCTTTCAAAGTCAGCGTTTTCGGTTAACGTTATTACATATATAATAACATGAGACAAAGTGGAAAACATAAACATAGTCAAGGTAACACTGTTGACGTCAATAGAAGATGGCGAGATAATTTTATACGATCAAACCTACGTCACAGGGGAAGATAAAAAAGGATTCTTCGTTCCGAAGCTGACGCTACCCTTCTACAAATATAGCTGTGTATTTGCAATGACAATAAAGCAACTGTAATTTTTATTATTTCTATACCCTGAGACTAATTAGTACCTCTGCAATCCAGAATAACTTCTGTAGCTTAAATTGTAGATAAATCTAGCACCTTGCTTCTCTATTGGTCTTATTCTCAATAAAGAGTTGCTCGTCTATTTAGTTAAAGTTTTGATAAATTTGCCTAATTCCTTGCTGCTAAGATTCATTATTTTTAGTTATCCATACGAGAAAACCTGTATTTTTTATAAAATTTATATTAATATTAAATATTTTCAGCTCAAGATAATAGTTAGTACATTATTATTATGTCATTTGTCACAAATAATTCGAACAAATGTAATGTAAAACAACATTTTTTTTCTCCAAAATAACAAAAGTTACTAAATTATAAAAAAATAAAATACTTAATTATTATTATTATTGAGTTTGTTGTTATAATACAACTGTTTTTATTTTTTTCTACTAGATGCAGATTAAGTATAACGATATCAGTAAGTATAAAGTATATAAGTTTATTAACAAGTAGATATCTCTAGTACTAAAATTCTTAAGAAAATAGCACATAGCCTATTCAATGCAAGGTTTAAAGAAATGAATGAAACTGTTTCATAATGAATTAGTCTGCAGCTCAGCGGAGAGGTGACGAGGAAAGGCTCTCCACTCTACGCCTGTGTGTAATGGAAACAAGACTAACTACATTTTATTGGTTTTTATTGTATTGTAAAATCTACTGACATATTTTATTTCTTAAATGTATAGAAAATGAAATTTCAAATCATTTATATTAGATATTCATTTAAGTGTAAAACAATATTGTTATACAACTTTCTGTTTTAATGACATTTATTACTTTTAAGTAATTATTATTATTATACTATCTTTAATTATATCCTTTTATAAAGTATATTAAATATATCCAATGTATAAATAGTATGTATACTATACATAATAAAGATTGTTATGGCTTTTTGTCAATATATGTCAATTAAGTCATTCCTATAATTAACTATTTAGTTCCAACATAGTCGTAAGATTTAGATTATATTTATATATAATACTAAAATACTATTTAATGAACTAAATGAAATATATTTTATTTATTTGCTAGCGTTAAATTCAATTCAAATATTAAATAGGTAAGTGCCACTCGGTTTCATAAATTATAATTAATGAAATTATTTCCAATATTAATGGGATAATTTCCAATTTCATTACGCAATATTAATGGGATGAATAAAATAATTAAGAAGAACGTGCACAGGTGGTTTGGCCACGTCGAACGAATGAGTGATGAAAGAATGGTAAAAAAGATTTATATAGGAAAAGTGAGCGGTAAGAGAGACAGGGGGAGGTCTCGAGTGACCTTCGAAAACACAGTATTTATGATACTGGAGGAAGGTCATGTAAAAAGCATGCGGATCCCTCGGAGGGCATGTATGAAGAGGTTGATGTCTGTGGCTGAGGCAAAAGAGGTATGCAGGGACCGTAGCGTTTGGCGACCCGTCGTCTCTAGCTACCCCGCAAGCAAAATAAATAAATTACATTAAATATAAATGGAAATATCATTTCACTGAAAACAATAATAATATATGACGGTGAAATTGGTTTTGAACAGAACTTCACTCCACAATGCATCAAGGCTCAACTTGATATCAATGTCAATACGAGCTGTTGAAAATTCAAATCACCTCAATATTTCAATATTCAATTATTACTACACTGTTTTTTTTTTAATTCATTCGTATTTATTTTTGAGCTCAAACTATCAGTGATTTTGAATGGAATATAGTTTTTTAGAATATTTATTTTATGATAACCATTTTATGAACGAATATTTATGAAATAAATCCCTTTAAAATACGAAAACATTAATTTGTATTTGATATTTGCATATAAGTAATTTTATTTGTATTTTTATTATGAATATGATATCTATGAACCTTGAAAGCCTACTTTATTTTAGTTATACTTACTTGTTATATTATATATATATTCTAGATTTATATCGTTAAAATGAAAAGGTTTCTGATAAATTCTCGACATCTTATATTGAGATCCGGATGCCTTCAGCTTCTTTAACGATCATCTTTATTAAAATATAATGTCTTTTGATATTATAAGCATATTAGAAATTTGAATTAGATAAGCTGTTTTATGTTAAGTGTTTTCTTGGGAATATTCAGCTTAGATTATTGTTATATATTAAGTGTTATATGTTATATATTATTGCATATATTGTGTTCAAAGGATATGGTTACTTACATATAATATATTTTATAGAAATAAATATGGTATAACAATGAAATATAACACATAGATATCACATAAAAACTGGCGAAAACTAAATTACTACAAACTAAAGCGAATAAAAACTTTTATTTTCCATTTTAACTATTTCATTTTTAAAAAGGTTTTTTAAACTAATACGAATCTATTTAATATAACACATTTATATTATTGGCTGTCTGCCCGTTGTGATAGTATTCACATGATGTCTATGTGACATTTACTGCCCAGATTTGACAAAAAACATAGTTTTTGGTATTCGATGTCTGGCGAGATACATTTTATTTGATTTATTGTTTACATTTATGAAACAGCTTAATTATAATCTATATATATAAAGTAGCTTGGCCCCCGCACGCACTGACTGAACAGCGCACAGCCTAAACCGCTGAACCTATAAACCTGAAATTCGGCATGTAGATTCCTTGATACCTAGAGGCGTGCAACACGAAGCGTTTTTTTCGATATACCTTTTTTTAAGGTACTTGGATCGGTACCGACATAATATATCTCAGCGCTGGCTAGTTAATATAGACTAGTCAGTCTCAATATTGGTAAATTTTTTGTGCTTTGGCATCGTTAACGATAAAACAAGTTAAAAACGATAACAGGACACACGCAAATAACAAGGATACGCCCATCGTGCGTGGCGGGAATTGAGCTGAGCGCAGGAAAATCCATTAGAAAAGAATAAAAGGAAATAAATATTTAATAACAATAATAAAAAATTAATTAAAAAAGTTTATCGCCATGAAAGTTAGACTACGAGCAACACAATCACGAGTCTCTTGGTTTTTTCTTTATAACTTTTGATTTAATCAAGTTATTTTCATTGTGTTTTTTAAGTAGATGCCTATTTATTAGTTCTACATTCGTGCCAAATTTGACCAAAATCGGTCTAGTAGTTTTCATGTGAAGACGATCGGCAAGCGCGCGCGAGAACAGTTAAGCATAAGTCTATGGGGATACAGTTTTTCGACCATAACTTTAGATCAAAACAAGATTTTATTAATCATTTCTTTTCTGCAGAAGCCCGTCAACAAGACCTACAGCAATGCTAATTTTGATGAACATCGACTAAGTAGTTTTTATGTGATGTGGCGACATAAAATTGGTTCCCAAACGGATTAATTCCCAATAACATTTATAACTGACAAAGTCCAAATAATGATTAAGATTCCGACATCCGATAGATTTGATCGTTTAGTATTAATCAAGAGGAATGATTTACTTTGAGGTATCAATTAGTATTACTCAGGATTTCATAAAGATGCTCTCATCGGGATTCCATTAGGGTTTGATTAATTTCTCTCTTACCGTTTCATGTCACAGTCCATTTGTAAATTATTTAAGTATTCAAAACATGATATTTTTTCACAGTAAAATCAAGTAGAAAACTTATATCACTTAAAGGATATGTTTATTGTTAACTGTTTCCAGGCAATATATATAAATTTTGTTATTAAATTAGCTATTAGCGTTATCCATGTATGTTACTGATAGACTTGCTTCTGATAGACATCTGAGTAGAGCTGACAGTTACTCTGAAGTATCAATTTCCGTTTAAATTAACTCAAAGTATGTGTTTAGAAAATATATTTTATAGATCTACTTCTCATATATTTGTTAAAATTTATACCTTCACTGAGATATCCTATACACCATTGCTCCAACATATTTTGTGTCCATCCTATACACGATTGCTCCAACATATTTTGAACATCGGTTTAAAATTAAAATGTAACAAATAGAAGCGATTGAAATATAAAAATAGTTTTGTTTATGTTAATATTAATACCGAAACGAAGAGACGAATTTATTAATTAAGACTTGTTGGCTGACTTAATGCAATGAAGTGCGCTAACTCTTAAGATCCTTACAAAATACTCAATGTGCTGAGCGACTTTCCGTTGCTCGTTTGTCTTAATTGTATAATCAAGTCTGTCCTAGCTTTATTTGTTAATAAATATTCAGAAATAAAACGTGTAATTTTCTTAATTAATAATGAATATGAACATCTAATCTAATCTATATTAATAATTTCATCAAGAGATACGGTAGATTCAATTGAAATCTTGCCTGAATAATAAAATATATATATATTTTTTTATACATTACAAAGTTCGGATTGTCGAGTATTTTGTTATTGTAATTTAAGAATGTCAATACATAACTCATAACACTTAAAATGATTACAGTATGAAAGAAATGTATATTATTCAATAATAACAAGTCTCTTTCAATTTGGGGTGGATTAACTAAACCTAAATTCATCTATCTTTAATTATTCGATTACTTCTCTTGTATATTTAATATGTGTATACAAATAGAATTACATACCTGTTTTATAGTATTTCAATTTTATAGTGATACAAGGCTGGAATAAAAAATATATCACGTGTTTATTTTACTTTCTTATACAATGTGTACATATAAATATTAGCACCAGGCCATTTTTAATTTTAGTACCAGGGTATTTACATAAAAAAGACAATTATTGAAGTTTTTGTCTACCTATGTATATTTGTTTCGGATAACCTCTGAAACGGTTGGACAAATTTTAATAATAATTTCACTGGTGGATAGTTGATGTTATAAAATAAGTAAAGCTACTTTTATTTAAAAAAAAATATTTCATGTGAAGTCGCGGGCAGAGCTAGTATATATAAACTTTTATAACATACAATTTCTGTAATCCTGCACCCCAACAATTCACAGGAACGTCGGTGTCTAGTCTAACTTATATCCTACAAATTCTATCATATGGGATGGAAGAGTATTTGCGTTTTTATTTTATTCTCGTCTGCATTTTAAACCTTTATAAAGGAAGTGTCTTCTATTTTTATCAGCATTTTTTCGGATCGAAATTGGAAATAAATCTCTAAAGAAAGATTATTTATTCATGTGCAATGTCTATCGTATTGTTTGATTTAAAAACCGTTAAAAATAAAGGCAACATCTAAATTACATTAAAATATAATAATTTATATTAATATCCATATCCATACTAGCTTTTGCAGACAATTTCGCGATACTGACAAAATCCAAATCCAAAATAATGTCATAATAAATCAAAATAATGTCAATAATCCAAAATAATGTCAGCTAGTTTTAAATGTTGTGGAGGATTTTTTGTGCTCTTGGACGGAAAGATTGAGGACAAAACCCAATAAATGCTACAGTCTATGTCTGGGTAGGCGTAACACCAGATATTAATCTTACGATCCGGGTGTTATAAAAGGCGGTAAGTGCGTTACTACGATTACCGAAGTAGCTCCGTTCAAATTCTTAGATATAAATATCGATTACTAGGGACGCACTCCATCGTTGGAAATGATAGTCGGTAGCTTTTGAATAATCTTAAAAAGGTATACAATCAACCAATAAATAACAGCAAAGAGGCTTGGATATATGATAATTATTTAACATCACCTCTAAATTGGCCTTTCCTCGTTTATGATATTAATAAGACCCTTCTGCTGAAGTTAGCGTTAGCGTTAGCAAGCGTCATAAGGAAATTGAAGCTCAAAGCCTTGAATTAAGGCTCAGGTTGGCGCATCCAGCGGACTCTTCTACCTTATTTAGAGACTGACACTATTTTGGGTTAAAATTAAAGAAACCATCGGAAGTCTATAAACACCTAAGAGTGACCAAAAAATATATGATCTCAAAGTCTAATGATGATACTATAACATCTCTCCCAAAAGATAAAATTGCCACAGAGCTGGAGTCACGACTTCAATTCCATAAACAATTTATGATAGGTGCTCAAACAAATAAAGCAGGATCAAGTAGGAAAGAACAAGGCATAGAAATAATAAAATCCTTTATTCGGCAAGATAATGATAATTACCGGCTGCACGCGATGAGCCTAGAATTGCAAAATGAATGGGTGACAGTAGGAGATTTTTGTATTCCACTAGCTTTAAGATGGCGCACCCTGGTTCATGATTGGTCCCCAGCATTATTAAAATTTTATTTAAATGCATTCCAAATGACTCTCCCAGATCAAAGTAACTTAGTAAGATGGGGCAAACCCACAGAAAAATCTTGCAACATCTGTGGAGAGGCAGTAGGAACCGCGAAACACTTGCTAGTAGGGCGTAGAGTACTTCTAAATAGAGGTAAATACTCGCGTCGGCATGATAAATTATTAGGAATAGCAGAATGGTATAACAACCACCTTAATATCAATACAGCTCGTAAAGGCAGGTTCGTCCAAAAAATACTAAAGTAAAACCTTATTCCATCTTGTAGGCGTCTCCTGATTGGACTCTCATGATGGACACGTATGAAAGGCAATACAAAATCCCCGGGGATGTTTGTGTTTCGTCATCTAGGCCGGACTTCTTCCTGTACTCAAAACATCTAAGGCCCGTTAAAAGTGTTGGAGATTACTGTACCAATTCGACAACTGTCTGTCAAATGAGAATTTAGTGCTGTAATAACGTTGGCAAGTTAAAAAAAAATCGGCTTCGTAAATGTAGCGGCTGTGGTTAAGTATCAATAGCCTGGTATTAATATTTATCAGATTCAATATTAATAATTAAAAAGTAAAAAGTATTTTTACTAGCTGTTGCCAGAAAATTCGTTTTATTTTCCGTCTTCCTCAGACTTAAAGTCAAACTTTCTTATTTCTTTTTGGCACACATTGTATTTCTGTAATGTCAGATGTCAAATGTCTTGTTCCTGGTTTTAAAGGATAGGTCCATGTAGAAAAATTGTCAAGAAACTTAAAGGATATTGCTTTTCCTTATTTAAGTTACAATTTTACGGAGTAGAGTTCAAGTTATAATTGTTATGTAAGATTAAATTAGAATTCAAGTACATTTACTTGGAACGAAAGCATAATTAGAATTACTAACCACTTTATGACCAACTATGATGATTTAATATTTACAAGAAATTAAAGTTACAATTTAAACATCTACAATAATATATATATAATAACTCAGTTTTACGTATTATACAATTTTAGATTAAATTTTATAAACAAATTTTTATTACAACTTGTATAAAAATGTTGACTTTAACATCATCATCATCATTATCAGCTGTCGTGCGTCCACTGCTGGACGTAAGCCTTCCCCATTGACTTCCACCGGGATCGGTCCAAAGCGGCCCGCATCCATTGGTTTCCAGCTGCTTTTTTTATGTCGTCTGTCCACCTAGTTGGTGGTCGTCCTCTACTTCGCTTGCCAGTAAGTGGCCTCCACTCAAGGACCCTTTTTCCCCATCGGCCGTCACTTGAGCGGGCTATATGCCCAGCCCATTGCCACTTCAGCTTACAAATCCGTTGGGCTATGTCGCTTACTTTTGTTCGTCTGCGAATCTCTTCGTTTCTGACTCTATCTCGCAGCGAAATTTCCAGCATAGCCCTCTCCATCGCACGCTGAGTGACTTTAAGCCTCTCTAAGAGTCCCTTTGTTAGAGGCCACGTCTCGGTTCCATAAGTCATCGCTGGTAACACACACTGGTCGAAGACTTTCGACTTAAGGCACTGCGGTATTCTGGACGAAAATACGCTCCTTAAGTTTCCGAACGCTGCCCATCCTAGTTGGATTCGTCGATTGACCTCTCCCTCGAAGTTGGACCTGCCCAATCGGACTTTTTGTCCCAGGTAGACGTATTCGTCGACAACTTCGAGAATGGAGCTCCCAACGGATACCGGGATAGGCGCGACATGGACATTCGACATAATTTTCGTCTTGTCCATATTCATTTTAAGGCCCACCTGTTGAGAGTCTCCATTAAGATCGCCGAGCATAGTGCTGAGGTCTTCCAGGGATTCTGCCATTACTACTATATCGTCGGCAAATCGAAGGTGAGTTAGGTACTCGCCGTTTATATTGATGCCGAGTCCATGCCATTCCAGGAGCTTGAAAGCGTCTTCCAGTGCAGTGGTAAATAGTCTCGGAGAGATAACGTCTCCCTGTCTCACGCCTCGCTGTAAAGGAATAGCGTTTGTGCAATGCTCCTGGACTCGAACCGCCATGGTGGCGTTTGTGTACAAATACTTCAACACTTCGATGTACCGATAGTCAATATGGTCAATACCTCTGAAGAGACGACAGTACCGCCCACGTTTCGATCGAATCAAAGGCTTTCTCATAGTCCACAAACGCTAAGCATAATGGCTGATTATACTCCTCGGTCTTCTGTATAATCTGCCGCAGCGTATGAATGTGGTCTATGGTACTAAAACCTTTTCGGAAACCAGCTTGTTCGGAAGGCTGGAAGTCATCAAACTTGCTCGTGAGACGAGTCGTGATAATCCTCGAAAACAGCTTATAAACATGGTTCAGAAGCGAGATGGGCCTGTAATTCTTCAGCAAAGTAGTATCGCCTTTTTTAAAGAATAGTGCCACTACACTTCTGTTCCATGCTTCCGGCGTTACACCCTCAAGCAGGACGGCATTAAAGAGCTTCTGAAGCACCCTAAGTACTGGCAATCCGCCCGCTTTCAGAAGCTCTGATGTGATACCGTCTTCACCTGGTGCCTTGTTGTTTTTAACCTGTTTTAGAGCCATACTGATCTCGTGCAAGCTGATGTCCGGGATTTCATCGGAATAGTGCCGGGTAAGCTCCGCTCTTGGGTCTTCTGCTAAGCTATCAACAGGTTTAGCGACTGATGTATATAAGTGTCCATAGAACCTCTCGACCTCCCTCAAAATGTCAGCCCTACACGACACTGTGCTTCCATCCCCCAATTTCAACTTCGATAACCGGCTTTGCCCAATTGACGAATCTCGCGCAAACACTTTGGAGCCTTGGTTTCGCTCTATCGTATCTTTAATACGGTTAGTATTGAAAATACGGATGTCGTGTCGCAAATATTTCCGTATGCGTCTGTTGAGCTGCCTATAAGTCTCGGTATCATTGAGGGACTGAAGTGCCAACGAGCGTCATTCCGCCATAAGTTTGAGAGTTTCGTTGGCTAGTTAATTCGAGGTCTATTTTTACGGCCGGGTCTGTAGAATTTTCCTCCGACCGTATGGACAGTTTCTACTAACCTGTTGTTAATTTGGTCCACGGATGCGCAATCATCTAGGCAAGCGAAGCTGTTCGATAATTCGAGTTGAAAGCTTTCGAGGTCTTGAATATGAGCTTTAGATGGACGGAGCGTAGACTTCACCAACCGGGATCGTTCCAGCCTGACATTGAGATTCAGCGTGCCTCTTACCATTCGGTGATCGCTCCCTGTTTTTGCGTTGTTGATCACAGATACATCGTTAAATGTCTGGCGTCTAGTGGTCAAGATGAAGTCAATCTCATTTCTAGTGGAACCATCGGGACTTAACCAGGTCCATTTCCTTTGAGGCGGCTTCTGGAAGAAGGAATTCATCATAAAGAGTCCCTCTTTCTCCAGAAAATCGGCCAGCCTCTGTCCCCTAGGGTTCCGCTGCCCATATCCAAATTGCCCCACTCTCAACTCATCGTCGTTTCTCTTGCCCAGCTTTGCATTGAAGTCCCCCATAACAACATTAAAGTGAGTTTTTGTAGTATGTATGGCCTGACTAATATCCTCATACATAGCCTCTACTTCATCATCTGGGTGTGCGGAGGTCGGTGCGTAGACCTGTATGACCTTCAACGAGTATTTTTTAGAAACTCTGAGTATAAGGTACGCGACCCTACTCGACACACTTTTAACAACCGCAATGTTGTTTATGAGGGACTTGTGGACCATAAACCCGACACCTCCTTGGGACTTTTGGTCGCCCTCCCGGTAGTATAGTAGGTTTCCGGATTTGAGGGTTATCGTGTCCTCCCCCTCCCTACGGATTTCAGATAACCCTAATATATCCCAGCGTAACCTACTCATCTCTTCTTCCAGCTCAGCAATCCTATCGTCAGTCCGCAAAGTGCGGACATTGTGTGTTACCAGGGCCAGGTGTCGTTTGGGGTGGTAGCTCGATCCCGTCCGGAGATTCTTAGCACCCCCTGCCCCACCATAACTACGGCCGCTACCGAAGCCGGGAACAGTGGGACTGCCGGGTACTGGGGGCCTGGTCCTATTTGCGTCTGTCATATTTAAAGGGGAGAATTTGCCATACTCGCCACGCTTGGCAGACGGGTTGGCGAGCGCAGTGCGCAGCTCCTCACACCGGTGGCGCTGCTGCCCGACACCAGTCTATATTATTTCTAGCTGCACTGATTGTGATGGATATACCGCCATCGGTCGGTTGGAGGAGAATAGGATGGGGGTAGGTATATTCAGGGGAAAAGAAAGGAAAGGGGATATTGCTTACACGGACAGACAAGGTATTGTAAGCAAATAGCTCGAGCAAGTCAGGGTCGCGTACCTGTAACTCGGACTGGCTGGTGCCGGGAAGTCAGAGTCCTCTTTAAGACTTTAACAATACCAAGCTAAATCGAGTTCTGTTTTTCACAGACAAATAGAAATAATATTCAAAAACTTTTTTAATTTTGGTGAATAATAACTCATTAGACTCTCCAGTCCAATGTAGAGAAATATAAGAGAAGTAATAGATTGTTTAACCAATGCTATATATTTCTCACGCACTTTGCTCGTTTGTAAGCTGGTGAAAATTAATTTCGGGCGCGTTGGTAATCCTTACCCACGATAGATAGGCCACCTGTAGCATTAATACTATGCGATATTTATGATATTGATCCCTGAAGGGAGTTTTATTCTTAGGGTTATGTTTTCTTAGATTGTTTTAAATAATTCTATATAACAGAAGTATTTGTGACGAAGTTATAAACGTTATAAACGTTAAATATGAAATAAATTTTCATTTAAATAGCTGAAAATATATAAATAAAAATTAAGGTTCTGTCATCTTCCTTTTAGTGTATAACACATTTAAGGATATAACAATAACACATTACTAATTTTATTACATTAATAATTACACGCAACAGAAGTATTTGTGATGAAGTTGTAAACGTTAAATATTAAATAAACTTTAAGTTAAATAGTTGAAAATATCTAAATAAAAATTAAGGATTTGTTATCATTCTTTTAGTATATAACAATAACACATAACCATAGAGTTCGCCAACAAATTCAACATAGCTTCTTGTAAATTGCATTATTAAAAATCTTTTTATTACTAAAGCGAGTTTAAAAGAAACAAGCTGAGACACTCTGTAAGGAAGCGGTTATATAACCATAATGAGGACGAAGAAAATTTAAATGTCATTGTAACCGCAAAATGGGGACTCGGAACAAAAGCAAAATTTCCTGTTTTATTAACTAATTATGTTCATTTCTAAATGGACTATCTAATCGACTAAAAGTGTGTTTTCATCTTATTTTATACTACCTGTACCTACGACTTTGTTAGCCTAAGTTATATCTTCTATATTCGCTAGTGGAAGTCCTATTAATATTGGTCCAGATATTTTAGAGGTTTTCTTGCATTCCATATGCATTTAGTAAAAGCTATTAATTTGGAATTACAAACAGACACTTATTATTTATTTGCACAGTTATATATATGTCATCATCTTCATCATCATCACTGGTCTTATCACAATCAAGGAGGTCGACTATATGTAATACTTTTAAACGATATATCGAACGTCATCTGAGTGTAATGCTAGTAAGTTACAATCAGTAATCTCCCCCTATAAAAAGGTACTCTTATAACGCGTTTTGATATAACACAATTTCAGTCCCCCATATAACGCGGCGATTTCACACGTTATATTTCTACACTATGAAATTTATAATTATTTTTTACAGTTCATAATTAATTTCGCTTACCTTTGCACATTGTGTTGTTATAGAATCAAATAAAAATAAGTAAAAATTTAATTTAATTGATATCTCTCTTGATATTCCATTTAAACAGCCTTTAACGAGAAAAAATAAACATGATTTAATTGTACATAAGGCGTTATACGGTCAAATGAGCGCGTTACACTACAATATTCTTACAATGTGTTTTTCTATAACGCAGAACGAACCTACTATGTTATAGGGGATTACTATAATTGTGCTGTTATCAAAATGTATCAAACGCAGTCTTAGTTTAGCCATAATCGTAGAGCTTCCTACGTCATTGTCGCTTACTGTTGACAAAACAGAACAATACAGAAGTAGAATGTGCTCGGTCTAGAGAAACCTTTCATCATATTTTAATATATAGTTTACGTATGCTCGAGAGCGTAGTTTTTATTTCTTTATTTTAGCATGAATGGTTAACAAACAATGGTGAAATGAACGCCAGTCGCGTATGTACAAAGATTTTAATATGAATAAAAAGTATTTATACGAAAAAACAAATTCATCAAAAATTTGTTAAATTGAAGGTATATTCTTTATAATTAAATGTTTCTTGACAAGACCGAAGAAGAGCCGGTAACATATGTATACATAGAAGACTATATTTAATATTATTATAGCCCATTAGATTTCATCTCAAAATATTGTATTGGTAAGTCAGTTACCACTTGATTACAAACTTGGTCAAACATTAAGTCACTATCTAAAATAAAAAAAGAAAATTGTAAACAATATACAACAATAAAAATGTGTAATTCAAACTATATCTAGAATCATAAATTTAGTCAAGAACAAAATAAAACAAATATATTCAGTTTAAATTCAAACCTAGAATAAAAAATTCAAAAAAAAAAACAATATTCAGAATGTATAAACCTAAACAAACGTAACGAGAACCAACGTTTGAACAAACATCAAACAAAACACAACAAAAAAAACGAATTGTAATATAAAAACAAAACGCAAAACGCAAAAAACAACAAAGAAGAGAAGAATATATATCAATAAAATTGTAGTGTGTGTTTATATTAAATTAACAGCTTTTCACTAAATGCATATGAAAGTATACACGGTATATACTTACATTAAAAACAATCTGTCTGATTTTTTCAGCGAATCTTTGAAACGATTGAACCGATTTTAATAAGACTTTCACTGGTAGATAGCTGATTTTATAAGTAGTAACTTAGGCTACTTTTATTTTAAAAACGCGAAGCACGAACAAAGTCGCGGGCACAGCTAGTATATTCTATGATAGGCCAAAAATCATCGAAAACATTTAAAACATTTAGCTATGTTAATCAAATATCTGTGTTTGCGTTTTAAATAATTTCAGTATATAAAAGCTGAGGCTGAATATTTAATATATTTTTATTGTATGTATAAAATCTTTATTTTAAAGGTAAACATAGTTGTTAATAACAAAACAGTATTAAATATTCAATTCCTAATACGTATAATATCTATATAACTCAGAAAGCCACCCGAGCGGCTCGCAAGCAATTTGTTCTTGTGAAAACCTAATGAAAGGAAATTGTGTGGGAACAATCGAGGCAAGAAGTCATATAAAATTTACGCTGCGGTAAACAATGTGTATCCTTGTAATTCTTGAAATATCCCTTGATATTATATTAATTCTGTTATGAAATAGACGAGCTCAGCTTTCAGTGATTCTATAATGATGGTAAGATACAGTAAAACTAACTGCTTACCGTGTGTTAGCGTTATCTGAACAAATAGTAATGGAAATTTAATACTATATTCTATCAGTTACTTGTTATATAATAGTGGTGCAAACCGGACCTCGATTTTGACTCGCTGCGCTCGCAAAATCTCGGTAGAGTTCGGCGAATTGAGCGAAGCGAGTAACCCATCTCCAATTCGGTGTTCAAAGATGAAATCGACAAGCAAAAAATAAATTAGATTATTTAAATATCACAGCGAAATTTGTTTACATTGAAATCTAAGGAATTATAATTTTTTGGTGATTTTTTTTCAACGACATGATTTTTTTTTTCATTTTTTTAATAACCATCGCTATAAATGTGCAAAATTTCATGAAGATCAGTAAAGCCGTTTTCATGCTAGCCCAGGATATGGGATGCAAAAAGTCTCACTAAACGCGCTCCGCTCGCTCCGTTCGCTCCGATCAATAAAGAAAAACTCCAAAACTTGAATTAATAAACATACAGATAACGCACTTTCATATAAAGGTGAAAAATCTAAGTTTTGATATATTATGTATAACCCTACAAGGTATGTAGTGACTGTAGTAAATATTTAAATTGCATATACATCCACTATAGAAGAATATTAATGCGTTAAGCTCGAGTTGAGACGCTTCATCAGAGTAAGTGATGGATCAAGGAGTGCAGTGAATAATTTATTGTATCTAATGGACTTATCCTACATTGATTGACGTACAAAGTATTCATCACTTGAATGTTTAATAAGCTTGAATATATTCCATGTACTAGGGACTCCATTAGGTCAAAACGCCATAATGGAGGCGCAAAAAAAACAAATGTCCATTGAATCATAAATCATTAAAACATTTGATAGCCCACTAAATAAATAAATAACATTATCTTATATATGTGTCCATGTCATCACTTGTATCTTCATAACATTTCTTTCTATGGATGTACCAAAAAATCTACATGTCAGTTTCTATTAAATAAATTAAAGAATTATGTTAATAAAGATATAAATAATTGAAAATAATTAACCATAAAAACTATTATTTCGAAAATTATTCAAAAAATGCTTCCGAAGCCCACGACTACATTTATATAAAAGGTATAAAAAGGTAGTTTTAATTTTTTCCGTTGTGTGTGTGCATGTACGTTCGTGTGCATATGTGTGCGTGTTCATGGTACACACACACACAGAATAGGCATAAAATCACACATAATAGGATTGCAGATTGGAAAATAAACCAAACCACAGTTAGAGATTAATGAATTTGGAAAGATTGTGAAAAATGTAATCAAAGCTTATATCTACTACATATTTTTAATCTGTGTAAAATAGAAGAGATTAAAAAAATGAAGTAGTCATTCAAATGTGCAAGGTGAGTAGAAACTGTTTTAAATTCCATGAATAGTAATGATATGGCGTCCACAATCAAGAGACATCTATCTACTCGGTTCTGTTCTATTCTTAAGGGAGATTTTTAAAAGATATATGCCTTTTATGTAAAGGACGATGAAATTAACTTTGTTTGTATATGTTTGTAGACTGTGTATTATTAAAATGTTTAAACAAAATATTTGACACAATATATAGCTTAGCTTAGCTAGCTTATTCCCTCCCGCTTTGCTGGGCACACTATTAATTTGGATGTGAACTTAGGTTGCTATGGTAACCTTTGTCATATTATCCGTTGTCATCGTAGCTGTTGTTATGGTAACTGTTGCTATAGTAACTCTTACCCCTGCGTCAAGTGTATAGCTCCTACAGGCTTAAAACTTGGCTCTTACAGGTTTAAAACTTGGCTTGGCTAAAAATCCGTTGGTGTAAGAATTAAAGTAAAATCAGTTCTTAGTGGACATCTACATCGCAAAAGAAGTAACTATGTAAAATTGTAAGTTAATCGGAAAGATAGTTTCGGAGATTTCGTGATGAGTCAGTGAGTGGTCAATATATATTATAAATTTTGTTATTGAGCGGAGCTTAAGCGAAGCTCTTAACCGTTTGGGAGACCTTTTTTTGTAATTAATTGTCTCCAGAATGTGACGAGATAATTAGCTTAAAATTTTCTCATGAATGTTTGAGCCAAACGCGGATGTTATAGCGAACACAAATTGAAAAAATGTTTAGCCACTCAAAAGTTATCAACATAAGAAGAAAGAAGAGGAGCTCAGTCCAATACCCGTCGCCCACGGTTGGCGGATCCTAGTATATATGAGTAAGAAGACATATATTTATAAAAAATCAAGTACAAGAATGCACATTATTTAATGAAATTAAAAAGAATCGTTTCAGGTTATTTAAAGTAATATTAAGATGCATTATTAATAACACTATTAGACCCAAATATATTTATCTACTTTTATAATTTAAGTCAAGATGTTTAATTGCCCTTGCATTAAAATGAATGTAATATATCTGATCTGTAACAAATAAACCATTCTTTCATCCAAGATTTCATTATATGATATAATCTGATAAATTGCTCGATTTACAAATGTTTGTAATAAAAATGAGAACGCTCTGTCTGACTCAATAAAAACTGAAAACAAAAAGATTCATACATTCAAAAAACCTTCTGCGAATCGACAACAAAATGAACATATAACATGATATATCGGCGACCCAAAAACACTTTTTGAATTAAATTCACCAAAGCTATATATGAAATTCAATAATATTTTTAACACTTAAGTGGATTTTAATAAATCAAGAACACGAACAGTCAAAGAGTTCGAATTTGTTATATGTTATACTTTTTGTATGGTTCGATTTATTGAAATAATATTTTAATTGGACTGGTATATTTACTGTTTTTATTTTCAACCTATTATAAATACTGTATTCATGTAAATGGATTGAGAATTTTGTACGAAAAATATATTTTTGTAAGTTTATAACTATTATATAGACATTCATATTGTTCGTATAAATTCAATTGTCACAATATACATTTCACCCAAACAAAAACTGACATCAATATCAATCTAAAATCATATATCTGGGTGTTTTTCTATGAATCTAGTATCCCCAGAGGGTGGTACCATAAATTGAAGTCGAAGTTTATGGGGTAGCAAAAACGTGACATCTATTGTTGTTGTTCCCTTGCTATTGAGGGTAGTCGTCACTTTATTGCACATAATATTTTAATTTTCTTTAGAATTGCTATCATTACCTCATTGTATCGATAGTTATAATTAAATAAATAAAAATATAGAGAGCGTTCTAGAAATGGAATAGCATTAGATATGTTTAAATAAATATAAAATCAATTGTTATTTTAATTCAAATTATGCGGCGGCTTTGGGGACCGGCAACAAACACGCCATGTTCCGAACGGCGCGCCGCGCGGCGGGAGGTGAAAGACGGAGCTACAAGTAGCAATGTGGAATGTAAGAGAAGGAATGGAATAGAAGATGAATGAATTATTCGATGTGATGGATGACAAATATCTGGATGTTATTTGTGTGTCTGAGAGAAAAGGCAATGATACGACCGATTTGCATGGCCAATCGATCGCTTTCTGGGCTGGGGTTGCAGAGGTGTAGGCGTGTTGTTGTCCTCTCAAATGGTTAATGCAATGGTAGCATACGATACCATCAACCCGAGAATTCTTTGGATTCGTTTTAAGATGGGATAACAAGAGTATTCTTGTTGGTCATTTATGCGTTATTATCCTCAGCTCCAGTGAGCGAGCTGGAGGAGTTTTGAGAGAGTGTCAGGGATGTACTAAGTAGTGTCAGAGTAGTAATGAAAAATTGACAGTATGTGGAGATATCAATGGATGGGTTGGAATCGCGCGAAGTGGTTACGAAAGCGTGCTAGGCAAGTACGGCGATAAGAGAGTAAACGAGGCTGGAAAGCTTATTGTGGAATTTTGTAAGGAGAGAAGTTTGTTTGTGGCAAACACGATGTTTGATCACAAAAAATTCACATGTACACATGGGAGCGAGCGCAAGAAAGAAGTATGATTGATTTATTCCTAGTGGATCAGCGTATTCGAAGTCAAGTTATGAACAAGCAAGTGTTCAGGGGTGCTGATCTTGGAACGGACCACTATCTAGTCGTTGCTAGTAAAAGAGGTCTGTTTGCAGGTTGGCGCAGCCGCACGATGTGTAGCTTGGAGTCGAATTATCGCATAAGAAGCTGGAAGCTTTAAGATCCACCTATCAGAGAGGAATATCCAGAAAGGGTTTCCAAGAAGCTTGAAAGCTGTGATCCTGGAAATGAAAGAGTTGAAGTATGCTGGCAGAACCTTAGGAATGTTATGGTGAAAGTAGCGACAGAAGTATGTGGTAAAAGGAAAAGAGATTTTAGTAAAAAGCTCGATGAATAGTGGGATGATGAAGTGAAAGAGGCTGTGGAGATAAAGAAGAAAGCATGGCTCGATTTGAAAGCCTCGGGTCACGATAAAAGTATGAGAGAAATAAGAAAAAGAGAGTACAAGCTGCAAAAGCACGAAATGAAGAGTGGTGAAATTTTAACAGAGCAAGCACACGTTTTGCAGCGGTGGGAGGAATTCTACAAGGAGACGTATGAATGTGAGGACGCCTCGGCCTTGTGTACCAGCGAATTGTTGAGTCCGGATGTAGCCGATGGGGAAATCAGTTTGAAAGAAGTGGAGAGCGTGATTCGAAAGTCTGAAATGTGGTAAGGGAGCAGATGAAGTTACTGCCGAGATGATCAAATAATGTGGGCCACGCGTCTTGGACTTATTCTGGTTTTTGTGTTATTTATGCTGGAAATCAGGGGAGGTCCCAGAAGATTGGCGAGGGGCAGTCATTGTACTTTTGTATAAAGGCAAAAGTTCACAAATAGACTGCGCAAGCTATAGGGCTTTGACTATCAGTCTTTGGCTTTGGCTATCAGTTTGATTAGATTGGGCGTTAAAGTTTATGCTAAAATATTAGCGAGAAGAATGCAAGAGAGATCTGAAAGGCTGTTGTGGAAGGCCCAAGGAGGTTAAAGACCTGCAAGAGGGTGTATAGATCAAATCTTTTCACTCCGCATGATCATAAAAAAGTTTTTATGTCCTAAACCAAAAGGTTTTCTGTGCTTTTGTGGATTTGGAAAAGGCGTTTAACAGGTTTCTGAGAAAGAAATTGTGGGAGATACTGTCACGATACAATGTGAGCGGAACCTTGCTACATGCTGTAAAGTCTCTTTCCAGAAATCACTCAGTCTGTGTGAGAGTAGAAGCTGGCATGTCGCCCTGGTTTAACATCCAATTTGGATAGTTGTCTCCAAGGCGTGAAAGACAGTGACATGGGAGTGAAAGTAGGTGACCTTATATTCAATTGCTTGCTATATGCAGATAAGGCAGTGCTCATTGCATCATCAGAATGTAATTTGCAGGCAGTGGTCACCACTCTGAAAGATGGGTGTAAAAATCATTATTTTCACAGACCGTTTTCACAGCTTAGACCATTGTCTAAACCTGAATGCAGATAAGATGAATATTCTGATATTTGAAAGAAATGAAGAAAGAACTGAATGTAAGATCAACGTGAATGGTAAAATAAAAGAACAAGTGAATGAAGTGGTATATGAAATGGATGTGGAAAGGCGTATTGCTGCCGGTAATGGAGTCAACGGTGGTTTGGCTGCATTGTTGAGACGGCGAAACGTTGGCATAGCTGCACGTTTGGCTGTACATTTGGCTGTACACAATGCGGTTTTGCTACCGATGCTGTTATATATACGGATTATGTCACGGTGAGAATGAAGAAGAACGTGCTGAGGTGGTTTGGAGACGTCGAACGAATGAGTGATGAAAAAATGGTAAAAAACGATTTATACAGGAAAAGTGAGCGGTAAGAGAGACAGGGGGAGGGCTCAATTGATCTTCGAAAACACAGTATCTATGATATTGGAGGAAAGTCACGTAAAAAGCATGAGGACCTGAGAGCATACATGAAGAGGTTGATGTCTGTGGCCGAGGCAATAGAGGTATGTAGGGACCGTAGCGTTTGGCACTCCGTCGTCTCTGGCTACCCCGCAAGGGATATAGCGAGAAGATATTTTATCCTTGAGATGAAAATTTTGTATAATTACTCTTTTTTCAAGTTATGTCCATGAAATTCTGTATTTAATTATTTACTAAATTTATATTGAATAGATGTTTGCAAATTCCACTTTCTATAGTACAAAGATATACACGTTATAGACTTGTTTTAAATGGACTCAATGTTCTACTAATAAAGACATTTTGAAAATTCTACTCAAATAAAATGTGATGATTCATGATGATAGTTTTTATTTATAGAAATTATAGCATTTAAATCAGTTATGGAGAAGAAGGGAATGTGTGCAGAGATGACGAGTAACATCTCAGGAGTATGAAAGGAAAAAACGTACTGCGTCGACCCCAAAATTGGGATAAGGACAAGAAAATGATGAACATATAAATTAAATATTAATTTTGGCGACTTGTAGATGAGTTAGAGAATAGTATTCAAAAATATATCTTTATAATAAACTATCTAAAGTAACTAAACTATACGTCATATTAAAAATATAAAAAAGAACGCAACGAAACAGTTAATGGACCATAGCTTCTTTCCATTAATTATATGGAAATTTTGTTCATTTTTTTAAACTTGTTTATAAAGGTAACAAACAGGAACTCTGAAAAGGCGGAAATCTTGAAAACCTTCGACACTTGTCGACGACCCTCGTCGAAATGTTGGGTGCGCAATTATTTTGAGGTTAGACGGTTTTTTATAAATGGATTTAAAATTAATCGAATCATTTCAATAAGGAATACAAAAGGTAGTGTTATTTTCTAATCGATACTCAGTGTTGGTGAGAGTTTATGATAAAATTTGAAAGATACATAATATTTTAAAGTTACAATCAATTTTAAACTATATTTGAAAGCTATCAGTTACGATCATTTATACCGAATAACTTATGACTAGATAATACATACACTTGAAACGAAAAAAAATGAGAACCTAAGGATAATTTAGCTATTCTCAGCATTTGTGATTTGATTATTTGTAAAAAATATTCATTCAAATTTGAATGGTATTTTATTTAAAAAAATTAATAAACTTCTGACATTTTAATAATTCACATACTTTAAGTCCAAGAAAGACTTATTTTTGTGTTACGTGGTATATAAAACAGGTAAAAAAATGGTTTCATGAATCATTTCTACTCGTAAGTCTAAGACTGCCCAATCCTTTCATAAAAGTAAAATCGTTGTAAATCCGAAACGGAAATTACTACAAAGCATAAGAGAGGTGTATTCAGACCCTCGTCAGGGCGAGCTTAAGAGCATTCAGACTCTTAAAGATCTCGACGTCTAAATAAAAAGAATCAAAATATATAAACGCAATTGGAAAACCAATTCTTTTCCATGTTCCATCCATCCCATGTTTTTGTCAATCTTCTCTAAATCGTATAAAATTACTTACAATGAGTATTGCATTTTTTATTCTCCCAAAATGGCGTTACCAAAAAATTTACATAAAAATGACCGCAAATACGTTATTATATTATAAAAACATTTGTTCTAGGCAATTTGTTTATCGGTAAAACTTGAATTTTTCGGTTCAAATATTGTAAATTTTTACTAACTAGCATTTAATTTCATCGCCAGTTGTATAACAATTTCAATTTTTTAAATATTCAATTTCATATCAAACAAACTTTATTGAGAATTAATATAAATATTCTAGATGTGTCACCGAAAACCACATTTATATTATAACCACAATTTAACATATTAATTGATCACATACGAGTGTAATTTAATATTGAGGTTTCCGTTCCGTCATCTATGGCACCTCCAGTGAATCAACATTTCTGAACTACAATTAGGTCACCCCATATTTCACGCAAGATTAATTGTGTTTATTTTTATTTATAACATCATTCGCCTCTTTCCCTCTTTTATAATTAAGACCACTTAAATTTGCTACATTTTTAATTATACGCAACACACTTTCAGTAATCAAGTGGTAACTCCATTTAGTAAATAGGACAGAATTTATTATTTTATATTATTAATATATATAAATATATTATTATACATTTCGTAATATCTAAATAAAAATACAACTTTTCACTAAATGCATTGGAAATTATATACGGTAATTAAATTAAAAATCTATTTTAAAAAGTTGGTCTGTCTGTTTCTACTCTCTAATCTTTGAACCGACTGGATTTTTATTAACGCGTAGCTGATGTAATACGGAGTAAATTAGACAACTTAAAAAAACATATTCAGCGCGGACGAAGTCGTCATTATCTCTTGTTATAAAATAAAAAACCATTGCCATGTGTATGACGGAGTGTCGCTTGAAAATTCCTGGATTACGTTTGTATGAAAACGAAACTGTTATTTAAATGATAGTCGGTTTGAGACACTTAGTAAAGCATTTAAATATTACACTACTATACAGTTTGCTGTATCTTAAACAGGATGACGCTGCATTTTATATACGCTGCTCAGACAGCGTTCCACCAATCGTTATGTTAATTGTTATACATATGCAGAATAGTTGCTGCTGGATGGATGTTAGAAGTTTACAATAATTTATTCTATATGCTACTGAATAAATGTGTTAATAATTAAACGAGTAATTGTAACTTCACAGAGTTTTTAACGCATAAACCTTACATTTAGAGCAGGTGGTAATCCACGTGTCACGTTATCCTGGATTTTGTGGAAGCCCCTGGGATTTTACTAAAACACAGCGAACATTTGTGTCAACACTACGTAATGCCTCGCAAATGGACCGAGTTTAAGATAATAAATTTTGTCCTCGGACATATGGTTTGATGAAAGTATATATATAAAATGGAAATAGAAAAATATTACGTTTTGATAATAAAATATAATATAATTAAAAGAAAACTAAGTTCACAATAAATATTAGTATTAATTGAATAGTTCTGTTCAATCAGATTCGAATGTGAATTAGAAATTTAAGTAATAACATGCTTTGTGAGACTAGAAGTTTGTGACGTTATTTTTGTTGTGTGTTCGTCATACATTTTAATAATATATATTAAATAATAAACAAATTGCTTCATTAAGCCGAGCATTATGTGGAGTGGAGGAAGAAGAACTTTCGTTAGCAGTACTAGAGGATCGTTCAGGATATTTTCAGAGCCAGGAACTAAAGAGGTTCTAGCAGTCCATTTGAAGTTTGTGTAATGCTTTTCACAATCTCGACTATTCCAAAGGCATAAAAAGCAAGTATGCCTTGTAATACCACTTTCCTGGCCAAGAAGAATCGTGAGAATCTATAGATCTCCGCAAATTTGCCAGTTATGATCTGTATATTTTATTTATTCAAGTACCATCTTTAATGACTGGTACTCTTCATTCATCTCCACGGAATAGCCTATTGGTATTGAAGCTAACTCAATAGTGTTATGTAGAAGAACTATTTATTTTAGTTATCATTTTCGGGTTCAGCATCCCAAAGAACGTAGAAGTACACATCTATCTTCATTTTTTACAAAAAAATAAATTTTCACCCCTTAAGAGGTAGTAAAGGGATGCTAGCGAGAAAACTGGCAATTAAAATTAGTTTTTATTGTCATATTTGGTTTCAGCGAACCCAAAAACCTGAGGATAATGGGGTCTCCCCTCTGGTTCATATTTTTTTTTTGTGTGCCTGTGTAATTAATTCTAATACACTGCTATCTCGATGTAACAATTCTGAAGGTAATTAGAAAATATTCGTTATATCAAATAATTTGTTACAATGAAGGCTACGTTGGCTTAGGATTCGATTTTTAAAAGTAAAAAAAATATAAATTTTAACCATATGGAATTACTAATTAGCTAACTATTTTTTAGCGAACGATTTTCAATAATAATAAGCGAGACACATTTAAATATATAACAGTGTTTAATTTTTAAAAATTGTTAATAAGACCACTGTATTACAAAATAAGTCTGAACCAGAAGAATTATTAATATTATACATTATGTAAAGCTTATAAAGTGTCAAAATTCAAAAATTGGAAGTAAATAACATTTTCTATTAGTATTTTGCTCATCAAACTATCATCTTTCTGACCTTATCCCATTTTGGAGTCGGCCCAGTAAGTTTTTTCCTTCCATACTCTCCTGCTGCTCGTCATCTCTGTACACACTTCCTTCTTCTCCATATCGTCTTTCACGCAATCCATCCATCTCTTCTTCGACCGTCCTCTACCTGTCCATCCCTCTACTACCATACCCAGAACTCTTTAGTTCACATGCCTTTCATCTCTTCTCAGGACATGCCCATGACATATTTTGCTATTATTTAAAAAAAACATAAATTAGACGTATGTTTTGCACTAACTCTTGTAAGTAAGTCTGTGGGATTTCGAAAAATTTGTTAAATCTTGAAAATCGTTATATTGAAGTTCCTTATATTAAGGTTAGACTGTATTACATTATATTGGTTGCAAATAAGTTTGTCAAGCATAAGATTCAATAAAGCAGCAACGATAATCGCTTCCACGTAACGTTAATTCGCTTAGTTCGATCTCTACTCAAAATGCTTGTGCATAGACGATATTCAATTACTGCTCACTAAGAGTATCAAATACTATACTAACATTTGTCGAATTTACCACTATGTTATAGTTAGTTTTGAATATCTTAATTAGTTTGTTTATCTTAATATTACTGAATTTAACTATCGACCATAATAACGTATTTCAGAAACTGAATATGTATAACATACACAAGGGTCTTATAAAATTTGTTCTTCTTCTACGTTGGAACCCTTCCCATTTTCCATTATTTTCATAATTAAAAAAAAAAAACTATAAGCATCTAGACTTTAAATTAAGTGAAAAACTCTCGCTAAAGTGAACGAATTCCGACAGTCTCGTGTTTTTAATTAAAGAAAAACTCTTCACCATCAGTCTGACGTAGAGGGTTCTAAAGGCGCACTGCATCATCAAATTAAAAGCCTCTTTCAAATCGTGACACCGCTCTCTAATCTAACTGACAGCCATCGAGATCATGTGTAAGTGATGTGCCTTTGATTTGATTAAGGGCTATAAATTATCCTTGTACGTACTAAAAGCTTATAATGGATAAAGAGAGAAATGGATTCATAACATAATTTGAGTTCGAATTGATTTATTTGCTGCAAATTTTTGACAGCGACTCTACCTGCGTAGTCTACATAAAATAATTCTTCCAGTTATTTTTAATAGATAACTAGTTCTATTATTATTATATATATAGGTTTAGGATCTAAATTTATTTTTATATAATATTTATCTTTCTACACTTTCAAATATAAACTTAATAATGTTGTTATTTACTTCACACGTTAGTTGATATAAACCGCAATCACCAATTATGAAATATGAAACCTGAAGTTTATGTCGTACTAGCAGGTTACCCGTGCTTCGCAACGGGAATAAACAAAAAAAATCTGACCTTCGTGAGTATTGAACCCATGACCCTACACTTCACACATACACGCTCTATCCTTTAACCCATCAGTGCGAGAAAGCTTTGAGTTTGATAACTACAGAGTTTCATTCCTATCGGGTTATAGGTAAACTCTTGTTTCTGACATCGCAGCGTGTTGAGAATAAACATTGTGACTAGGAAAATAATTTTCATATCTACTGCAATGCAATGGGAAAAGAGAGGGAGCGGGGGGTAAATATTGCAGTTTTTTAGCTGTAACTTTGGAACGGTTTGGACCTTTGCAAAATCCTTTCTTATTGCTCAATTTCAATATGTCAGGAGTCTTGTGTCCAAACTTCAGCTTTCTAGGTATAACGGTTTGGGCTGTAGAGCGATGAATGAGTCAGTGAGTGAGTGTCTTTGTACTTTATGTATTAAGATGTGCGTGCTTCGCGACGACGGCGAAAGTGGTCAAACATTTTGTTTGAATTTTCACACCACCTAGGAGGTACCAAACAGGCGCTTTATATTTTTTGCAGTTTTTTGGCTGTAACTTTGGAACGGTTTGGACCTTTGCAAAATCCTTTCTTATTGCACCATTTTAATATATCACGAGTCTTGTGTCCAAATTTTAGCTTTCTAGGTATTACGGTTTGGGCTGTAGAGCGATGAATGAGTCAGTGAGTGAGTGTCTTTGTACTTTATGTATTAAGATGTGCGTGCTTCGCGACGACGGCGAAAGTGGTCAAACATTTTGTTTGAATTTTCACACTACCTAGGAGGTACCAACCAGGCGCTTTATATTTTTTGCAGTTTTTTGGCTGTAACTTTGGAACGGTTTGGACCTTTGCAAAATCCTTTCTTATTGCACCATTTTAATATATCACGAGTCTTGTGTCCAAATTTTAGCTTTCTAGGTATTACGGTTTGGGCTGTAGAGCGATGAATGAGTCAGTGAGTGAGTGTCTTTGTACTTTATGTATTAAGATATGCGTGCTTCGCGACGACGGCGAAAGTGGTCAAACATTTTGTTTGAATTTCCACACCACCTAGGAGGTACCAAACAGGCGCTTTATATTTTTTGCAGTTTTTTGGCTGTAACTTTGGAACGGTTTGGACCTTTGCAAAATCCTTTCTTATTGCACCATTTCAATATGTCAGGAGTCTTATGTCCAAATTTCAGCTTTCTAGGTATTACGGTTTGGGCTGTAGAGCGATGAATGAGTCAGTGAGTGAGTGTCTTTGTGCTTTTGTATTAAGATAAGACAATATTCATAGTTATGCAGATTTCTATTTTGTAGTCAAAATTCGTATATCACTCCGAAATTTATCCCTAGTTAAACTAAAATGTAATCCGAAGTTTCCTAACACGTGCCAGTGCTACATTGAATGAGGTGAGCAAACATGATCCACTGTTAGAAGAGATACGTGAACCATCTGTCTCATTCAATTGGCAAAGATTTAGAACAGATATAAAGATAAAATAATATAAAGAATCATCGTACTGTACAAGGTTTATCACTTTAAAGTCATGATTTATTTAGATATGTACCACTAACAAATATAATACATAATACCAGCAATACCAACAATAAATTTAAAGGATGTCTTCTTTATTGTTGAAGAGAATATTCTGATATTTGAGATAAAAATGCACTGAATTTGGGCAAATAATTTTCATATCTACTGCAATGCAACGGGAAAAGAGAGGGAGCGGGGGTTAAACTTTGCAGTTTTTTAGCTGTAACTTTGGAACGGTTTGGACCTTTGCAAAATCCTTTCTTATTGCACCATTTCAATATGTCAGGAGTCTTATGTCCAAATTTCAGCTTTCTAGGTATTACGGTTTGGGCTGTAGACCGATGAATGATTTGATTTGCCTGGCAACCGGGTCGCTTTCTGGGCTGGGGTTCCAGAGAGTGAGCGAGGTTGCCAAGGTGTAGGCGTATTATTGTCCTCTCGAATGGTTAATGCAATGGTAGAATACAAGGCGATCAACCCGAGGCTTCTTTGGGTTCGCTTTAAGCTGGGGATAACAAGAGTATTCTTGTTAGCCATGTATGCGCCAGTATCCTCAGCTCAAATGAGCGAGCTCGAGGAGTTTTGGGAGAATGTCAGGGATGTTCTAAGTAGCGTCAGACATAATGAAAAGTTGATAGTATGTGGAGATATGAATGGATGGGTTGGAACCGCGCGAAGCGGTTACGAAAGCGTGCTAGGCAAATACGGTGATAGGAGGGTAAATGAGGCTGGAAAGCTTATTTTGGAATTTTGTAAGGAGAAAAATTTGTTTGTGGCAAACACGATGTTTGATCACAAACAAATTCACATGTACACATGGGAGCGAGCGGAAGAAAGAAGTATGATTGATTTATTCCTAGTGGACCAGCGTATTCGAAGTCAAGTTATGGACACGCGAGTGTTCAGAGGTGCTGATCTGGGAACGGACCACTATATAGTCGTTGCTAGAATAAGAGGTCTGTTCACAGGTTGGCGCAGCCGCACGGCGTGTCCAAGCTTGGCGTCGAATTATCGCATAAGAAGCTGGAAGCTTCAAGATCCACCGATCAGAGAGGAATATCAAGAAAGAGTTTCCAAGAAGCTTGAAAGCTGTGATTCTGGAAATGAAAGTGTTGAAGTATGCTGGCAGAACCTTAGGAATGGTATGGTGAAAGTAGCGACAGAGGTATGTGGTAAAAGGAAAAGAGGTTTTAGTAAAAAGCGCGATGAATGGTGGGATGATGAAGTGAAAGACGCTGTGGATTTAAAGAAGAAAGCATGGCTGGATTATAAAGCCTCGGGTAATGATAAAAGTGTGAGAGAGATAAGAAAAAGAGAGTACAAGCTGCAAAAGCACAAAACGAAAGCACTTATAAAGATGAAGCGTGAAAATTCTGAGAGAGAAAGGGATGAAAGTTTGACGAACAACTTCCGGGAAAACACAAAGCTTTTCTGGCGAGAAGTTAGTGGTTCCCGGGGTTGTTCGGTAACCTGTAGAATGAAAGGGGTGCTTTCGAAGAACGGTGAAATTTTAACTGAACAAACACACGTTTTGCAGCGGTGGGCGGAATTCTATAAGGAGATGTATGAACGTGAGGACGCCTCGGTCTTGACTGCCAGCGTAATGCTGAGTCAAGACGTAGCCGATGGTGAAATCAGTTTGGAAGAAGTAGAGAGCGTGATTCGAAGTCTGAAATGTGGTAAGGCTGCGGGAGCAGATGAAGTTACTGCCGAGATGATCAAATATGGTGGGCCACGCGTCTGGGACCTTTTCTGGTTTTTGTGCAATTTATGCTGGAAATCCGGGGAGGTCCCAGACGATTGGCGAAGTGCAGTCATCGTACCTTTGTATAAAAGCAAAGGCTCACAGATAGACTGTGCAAGCTATAGGGCCATCAGTTTGATTAGCTTGGGCGGTAAAGTTTATGCTTAAATTTTAGCGAGAAGAATGCAAGAGAGATCTGAACGGCTGTTGTGGGAGGCCCAAGGAGGTTTTAGACCTGGAAGAGGGTGTATAGATCAGATCTTTTCCCTCCGCATGATCACGGAAAAGTTTTTGGCCCTAAACCAAAAGGTTTTCTGTGCTTTTGTGGATTTGGAAAAGGCGTTTGACCGGGTTGTGAGAAAGAAGTTATGGGAGATACTGCCCCGATACAATGTGAACGGACCCTTGCTACAGGCTGTAAGGTCTCTTTACCGAGATCACTCAGCCTGTGTGCGAGTAGGAGCTGGCATGTCGCCCTGGTTTGACATCCAATCGGGTGTTAAGCAAGGTTGCGCTATGTCAGCTTGGTTGTTCAATTTGTATTTGGATAGTTGTCTCCAAGGAGTGAAAGATAGTGACATGGGAGTGAAAGTAGGTGGCCTTAAGGTCAATTGCTTGCTATATGCAGATGAAGCAGGTGCTCATTGCATCATCAGAATGCAATTTGCAGGCATTGGTCACCACTTTGAAAGATGGGTGTGAAATTAATGGTCTTAACCTGAATGTAGATAAGACGAAGGTTCTGATATTTGAAAGAAATGAAGAAAGAACAGAATGTAAGATCAACGTGAATGATAAGATAATAGAACAAGTGAATGAAGTGGTATATTTGGGAAGTATGTTTAGCAGAGACGGAAGATACGAAATGGATGTGGAAAGACGTATTGCTGTCGGTAACAGAGTCAATGGTGCTTTGACTGCATTGTTGAGACGGCAAAACGTCAGTATAGCTGCACGTTTGGCTGTACACAATGCAGTTTTGCTACCGACGCTGTTATACGGCAGCCAAACGTGGGTAACACAGAAGAAGAATGTAAGAAAGATGAATGCTGTGGAGATGCGATCTCTTCGCAGAATATGCGGAGTCAGTCTAGCTGATCGAATCCGCAATGAAGAGATCCACAGAATGGCAGGTACTAGCGAAGATGTCACGGTGAGAATGAAGAAGAACGTGCTCAGGTGGTTTGGGCACGTTGAACGAATGAGTGATGAAAGAATGTTAAAAAGATTTATATGGGAAAAAGGAGCGGTAAAAGAGACAGGGGGAGGCCTCGAGTGACCTTTGAAAACACAGTAGCTACGATACTGGAGGAAGGTCACGTAAAAAGCATGAGGACCCCCCGGAGGGCATGTATGAAGAGGTTGATGTCTGTGGCCGAGGCGAAAGAGGTATGCAGAGACCGTAGCGTTTGGCGCTCCGTCGTCTCTGGCTACCCCGCAAGGGATATGGCGTGAAGGTAAATAAATAAATAATAAATATGAATTTGGGGAAAAATAGAGAGTAAAATAAAATTAAAATAAATACTACAATATTAAAAATATTTTTTGTATAGATAAGATCTTTTGTTAAGGCATCTTGTATTTTATGAACTATGATAAGAGAAAGTTGCGTCGCTACGGCAATTCTATTAAACCGCATAGTGGTTTGCGTACTGACCGCAAGATATTTCCTAAACAGAATACGAAGTATGTATGAAAATTTTAATGTTATTCCTTCACTGCTCGTCTTTTCTAATTTATAAAAGTATTTTATATATTATATTAGAAATACGAATACACAGTGCATTCCATAAAAAAACAGTCTTCTTTTGTCTGTAATATTTATAACAATAGAAAATATGTTCTAAAAGATCTCATCTTAAAAGAAAATAAATTTACGGTGCACATTTTTCACGTTTTTATCTTCCTAAGGAGATGAAACAGATATGATTTGATCCTTTCTTTATCACCGATGTTCCGAGTGAGTTATACGCTGGAGAATGTACAGAGTTAATTTATAATAATGAATACTAAAATACCACTTCTATGTTATAGGTTCCGGTAGCGGCGTGGTGCCGTGCGACGGCATGCGGCGATGACGCCTCGTGCAGCCCGCGGCATGCCCCGCTGACATGGCAGCCAGCCTCTCCGCCCTCCTTACGCTGGCAGCTCTCACAGCACTCGCCGGTAACATGCTGTCTTTGCAGTATAAATCACCCTGCCTAGTAACAATACTATTTATTTATTCAATTTCTCGATCAAATGTATGCAAAGCAGGTCTTTAAATAAGAGTAAGTTTAAATTCAGTAAGGTTTATTACTTTTCAAAGGACTGTCCCTCCTTGGAAACCTGCAGCTTTTTTGGCTCAACTTGCTAATTCTCGTAGGTATTTTCGGTCAAAGAAGTAGATAAAGCAGGAGGGTTCATATTGATGAGAGGTTTGAGGCGTTTAGAGAACGTTAATAAGCCAACAAAAAAAGTTTGCTGAGAACATTTTGGGACCCTAATAGTCTGGTAGGTTTAGTAAGCTTTGCTTTGCCGGGAATTAAATCACTAAGTTGTTAATTAACAAACTAGACAGACTGACAACATTTCAAACATAAAACTGAGAACATCTCAAATTATATTTAATGTTTGTTTTATTGTTTCAATTTAAATATAACACAGGATCAGACACTATAACTAGTCTCAAATTAATAAAGTAAGAGAGTCAGAGAGTCAATGAATAAATTCTTCATTTGATGTGACTGCTTGATGATCTTCAAATCAAATACCTTACTTCTAATAAGCCTTTCACAATATACAGTCAATTCAATATTTGAATCTATCTTATAAATATGTTTCTTATATTAATATATTTAATTTTAATACATCTTACTTTTGTGTACTAAATTATTAATATTTTACAACACATCAAAGTAATAACGGACTTCATAATTTTGACGTCAGTTTCAGTTACGTTAGACATTCTTGTTAATTACAAGTATGCATAAATTTCAATCCGTCATTGCTATGGAAACTACAAATAGTTTTAAAGGTAATGGATCTCGTAAAGGTTAGCTAACATTGAATATTTGGAGTTGTATTTCTGATGTGGAAGCTCTGTTTGATAATGTTAATGCTCAAAGCACTGTCTCTGAATATAATATGGTATTATATTTTCTCTTTGTAATTTTATACGTATTTGCTTTAAGGGTTATTTGATAAAAATATTCTTTTTGTGTTATATTGTAAACGAGCCGATAACTAACTCGCCGGCCAGGAAGGTGATGGCCGGAAGGTTATGCGAGATTACCCGGCGGCTTACAGAACGCCGCCATTTTTAAGGCTACCCACTAAAAGCCAACGGTTGCCCTCAACGCCTTAATGGGACGACACGGAATCGCGTTAGCACTCACCGTACCGCCCCGGTGGTTACCCCCCGTGTGAGAATGCCCCGAGCAACTTAGGGCACCCCCACGGCATAGGCCTATGATAGGTGAGAGGGGTCACCCCCCTCTCATCAAGGCCTACGGTTGGGAAAGGAAGCGGCGGGCATACTCCCGCCTCCTTCTTCCCAGCCTCCACCGGCGGAGCGGATCAGAGGTAGAGGCTTGCTCCCTGTCCGTGGCCTCTTTCGCAGCGATGACTCGCAGAAGGAGGCTATAGCGGCCCAACACCTCTCGTTGCCGATCATCTCGCCAACAAGGCGCGGCAGCAAGAGGTTCCTGCCGACCACGGCCACAATCTTAGCGCGCTGACCCCAGACTGCGCACTCCTCCACGGTGTGACGAGTGTGATTCGTCACAGTGGTGGCAGGACGGGGCCGCCTCCCTTCTAGCAATCTTGTGCAGGTACTCACCAAAGCATCCGTGCCCCGTGAGCACCTGCACAAGACGGAACGTCAGTGTCCCATGTCGCCGGTTAATCCAACGATCCAAGATGCCGTCAGACCGGCGGCAGGGGACTCTAAGTCCCTCGTCTATCATCGAATCAGGGCTCGGTGAGCTAAAGCCCTGATTTGAGCCGCCTCGGACCTTACCCCCCTGGTGGTTGAATCAGCGTTGAGGGACCCCGACCATATGGGAGCACCGTACAGCGCCATACTTCGCACGATGCCGGCATAGAATCGCCGGCACGGAGCCTGCGGCCCACTGAGGTTGGGCAGCAGCCTTCCCAAGGAAGCCGCGGTGGACAGTAACTTCGGGGCCAGAAGAGAGAAATGAGCCCCGAAATACCATCTTCCGTCCAGGGTGAGACCCCGATATTTTAGTTGGGCCTTCACCACCACTTCCTCACCCTGGACGGAGATGGACGCCCGGCGACGGGGACCCCGGCGAGGGCCGTGGAAAAGGATGGCCTCCGTTTTGGATACGGAGACCTCCAATCCCAACAGCCCTATGCGGTCCGCAACCAGCGTAGCTCCGACTATTGCCAGACGGGTCGCCTCCGCATATGTCCCTCCCCTGCATGGGACGAGGGTGTCATCCGCGTAACACAACACCCTCATCCGCTGCCGGAGAGGACAGCTGAGCAGCCAGTTTTTGATAAATCCTTTTCAAAATGCAAAAATTTTTAAAATAGACGAGAAATTTTCAAGATGGTGAATTTCTATCAAGGATTGCACGATTCTTAAGTAAGTTCAATATACACTCATTTCAGCCAAGATCGCCCTCTGTAACTTTTTATATAATTTCCATTTTCACTTTAGCAAAGTACAGAGCAGGCTTCTTCTTAATATTTAATGTAAACTGAAAACGCAAGCTGTAAGATATTCAAGGAATTGAATACTTTATTTTCTTTTGTACTTTATTAGAACAACACTGCGAATATCCGGTTTCTCGAGAGTAATAATAATTTGATATCAATTCCATGTTAACCTTCTTGATTGGTCGATGGCCTTATTGATAACAATCACATTTCTTGATAAAGTTGTCATCTTATCTTTTATCTTTCCATAAATCAGAATTAAGTATAAAAGTTAAAAACTTAACAGTTTTACTCGCGTTAATGTCAAAGTATTTATTCTGTAATATATTATAATGTTATAATATACGTTTAATTTTTTAACACATACAAAATTCTAATATCTATCAAGTATACTGTATAAATCTGTAATACTGCATGTATATTTTGTTGTTCTCAACATATTGTGATAAAAAAACATCTTATATCTGTACGTCTGTCTTTTTTTTTTTTTTTTTATGGTAGAGGAGGACAATGAAGCCACGTGTCTACGCAATGCCAAAGAATCCAGCCGTTCGCAGAGCACCGGGTCCCCGACAATCCAAGCGGCTCTCCGTTGTACGCGGTCAAATGGTAGAAGCTGATATTGGGGTGATCCGGACCAGAGATGAGAACAGTACTCCATGTGTGGCCGGACCTGCGCCTTATAGAGCGCAAGTCTTTGGCCAGGACTGAAGTACTGTCTCGCTCTATTATTCACTCCCAATTTCTTCGAGGCCAACTTGGCCTTGCTCTCCAGATGACCACGAAACTGACAATCGCTGGAAATGTCGAGACCCAGTATTCTGATACTTGGCGAGGCAATGAGGGGAGTGCTCTCGAAGAGCGGTGATACGACAAATGGGGTTTTCTTAGTGGTAAACGTGCAAACTTGTGTCTTTAGGGGATTGAACTGAACGTGGTTCAGTTCACCCCACTCAGAGATCATCCCCAAGGAAATCTCTATAGAAGACACAAGTTTCTTTCGGCACTCGTCGACGTTTTCCCGAGAGAGACCTGCACGACCGGAATATACCGCATCCCCAGTGCTGTCATCCGCATAACAATGTATGTTGGAGATATCCAACATATCATTGATGTGCAGGAGGAACAGAGTTGGGGATAGCACGCAGCCTTGGGGTATACCAGCGTTCACGGGCTTGGGGTCCGAGCAAAAACCGTCGAGAACGACCTGTATGCTCCGCCCAGTGAGGAAGCTGGTGATCCACTTGCATAAACTCTCGGGAAGCCCATAGGAAGGTAGCTTCGAAAGAAGCCCCTTGTGCCATACACGATCGAAGGCTTTCGCCATATCCAGACTAACTGCCAGACCCTCTCCCTTGCTTTCAATAACAGCTGCCCAACGGTGTGTAAGATACAACAGAAGATCACCAGCCGATCGACCATGGCGAAAGCCATATTGCCGGTCATTGACCAACTGGTGATCCTCGAGGTAGGTTAGGAGCTGTTTATTGATAATGCTCTCCATTACTTTGGAGAGCAGAGAGGTAATGGCGATAGGCCTGTAGTTAGCTGGGTTCGAGCTATCACCTTTTTTAGGGATCGGATGGACAAGGGCACGCTTCCATGAGACCGGGACTACGCCTTTCAAGTAGGAGTACCGAAATAGACGCGTTAGCACTGGTGTCAACTCAGGGGCACATGTTCGTAGCACAACTGGAGAGATACCATCTGGCCCACTCGACTTATGAACTTCCAAGGAAAGGACGGCTTTTCGGATGAGTTTTTGCCGAAAAACTACTTCCGGCATTAAGCTCGGACACCGTGGGATGACAGGCGGTGCCTTCCCCTGGTCGTCCAAAGTTGAGTTTGAGGCAAAAAGAGTGCCCAAGAGATCGGCTTTCTCTTTTGCCGTGTGGGCCAAAGAGTCCTTCCCAGTGTGCAATGGCGGTAGGGATGGCTGACAGAAGTTTCCCAGACTGGCTTTGAAAAGCGCAAAACTCAAATCTTTTTATAACTCAAGAATTTTGATAAATACTAGTATATACTAAAAGGAAAAAGTTAGAACTTACCAACTAATATCGATCTTAGAGCGAGCGAAGACGCAGAAAAAACTAATCTTCCATTTAACATTGATAGACGACCGCATATGTATAATAGAAGAAGAAATAACTATAAAATACATTATAATTGTAACTTTGTCATAAACAAATTAAATAAATTTAAACGATCGCTAAACGGTTTATAAAACGGAAATATTTTTTTCCATTTCATAAAACCTACTCATGTAGTCATATAAAATAACGGTAATGCACGCTTGAAGCAAAAGCAAACTTGTGGTTAATGTTACCGCATAAATATTTTTCCGCACCACCTAGCGTTTTACTGAATTACTTGATGCAATGATACTATTTAAACGAAATTGCACACTCATATATATTATATATATATATATATATTAGTAAATAACTTAATTGACATAAAAAAAGTAATCTATTTTTTATATCAATTTGATTAAAACGGTTTGAAATGAATTCATTCACAAAATGAAATATATTTAAAATATTTTTTTTTTATCCTAAAAATCTAGTTGAAATCGAAATGTTAACGTATTGATACAAAACTCAGCCATCAAATCAGTAGCGAGTGCAAGATTTGATTGCATTCCATTTGTGTAAACGATTTGGGAGCTGTCACAGTACTTTTACTGTCAAAAAACTTATTTACTTTAGATTGAATTAGTACATTGTATGATATTCATGATACAACAACACCAAAGCTATCTATAATTTTTTTTAATGAATAATTCATTTTATGTTCTTGTAAAAGTCTAGTCTAGTTTATAGTGCATTGCCCATTATATCCAGGATACAATGACTCGATCACATCCCATCCCTGAGTACCCTTAATCCGCAGCGACCTGGATTCGCTTTGAAAATTTTTGCTTTGTTCCCCTCCTTAGAGGCGGTAACTTCAATTTACACATTTAATTTATCACGATAGCTTTGGTGCACAATTTTAATATACTAAAATTAGGGAAGCGGATTTATGAGTTCATTTCGTCGGAAATGTACGGCTTTATACTTTTAGCGTCAGCTTTGGGAATTAAATATGTTAAAAATTAATATTCTGTTTAATTAAAATATATGAGGATTCGAACTATTAATAATTTTATACTAGCTTTTAAATAGAAGTCGTAAATAACTAGTAGGGAACATGAAACTGAAAGGTAAATAAATTTTTAATTGAACCGTGTAACTATTTCTCCTGAGAAAAGTATTATCTTAGAGGTAATAAATCTTTTCCTAGTGTCCATGTGTGGGTTTGTCTATAATAAGTATTTGGTTACACACATATATAACATAGTCCATACTATATATAATAGTCCATATTATATTGTAATATAACTTGATAATATTACAGCTTGTTGCTTATTCACTAATGTCTTTCATACAATGATGTAAACTCAAGCTGGAGTAACAATGATGCAACATTAAATTAAAAACTTTTTATTTTATATTTACTTCAATGGTGTTTTGTAATTTTTATATATTTTATATTTACGCGCTAAAAATTCTTTTGTGCTTTCTCTCATTAATCAAATAGCTTATGTGTATATTTGGAGACACAAGACTGAAAACTTTGCCATTAACATTTAATATTTGGAAGGTAATTTAAAGGAAGATACACCAACCAGGAACTTAACATCAAATTTCAATATCTTATTATAGACAAAGCATAATGTTATATTGTAAACTAGAAAATATTTCATACTATATTTTGTAATAATTAAATTAACTGACATATTTAAATACCATTAGAAACATATATACAGGGTGTTTTGTAGAGGGTCCGACAAACCAAGTGAGCGTGTTCAGGTACCTATTTAGAGAATACAAGTTGGCCAAAAAAAATCCCTGACCTCCTATTTTTTTTTAAAGATTATTTTGTATATTTTTAGTTTTTCACCGAAATTGTACCTAATCACTAAAATAACATTTCTTAAATCCGTTTTAGACCGGATGTTTTTTTTTGTAATTTTAATCTCAAATGCATGCTTAAGCCACGAAAAGCAAAATTAGATAGAATCTGAACGACCTAACTGATGTAGAACTCATAAAGTGAAAAAATAAGTTTAAGCTTGACATCTAAGTTCAACTTTCACAATGATCAAAAAAAAAACCAATAGCGATTCTGGAGGTAGTGTGCATTAAAAAAGTTCTCCATTTATCACTTATTACAACGACATAAAAAATGCTATAATACTTATCGGCTTGTTCAATAAATGAGGTACCAACAAAAGTACAAACAACAGAAATTAACCAAAATTATTTATATTTCAAGTCCTGTTCGAACACAGCTTACGAATACACGCACGACACTTACGACGTATTTCTTTTGTTTTGGTGTTTTGACTCATTTCCGCTTTAATTTTTACAAATGCGTCGTTAATTCTTCTCTCTTCTCTTAATTTAAGTGATTAGGTACAATTTCGGTGAAAAACTAAAAATATACAGAAAAAAATCTTTAAAAAAAAAGAGGTCAGGGATTTTTTTTTTTGCCAACTTGTATTCTCTAAATAAATATTTATTATGCTGATGTCACGAGAGCGTTTTGACATGTACAGACTCGGCTGAACTAATTATCACACTGCGTCAACTATTAGTGTCAAATATTAATGACTCCGGAGACACATAAAGACCTCTTTGAACACCATAATAAGTTGATATAATCTTTTATGTCAGGAATAAAGCTTACCTTCAACGAAAATGTAATAATCAGTATATCTATTCAATTGAGAAAGAAAATCTCTGTCAAATATTAAAATATAAAGCAGTGTAATATTTTATTTTATACCCAACAATGACAACAATGGATAATTTAAAATGCATTCACATTCTTCTTTTACATCGTAAAAACATTTACTAAACAGGTCAAACAAACCTCGCATTCAAAGATCGGAGGTCATACGAACGCTCTGTCCTACAAATTCCTCTTTCAACATTTAATTTAGTCTGTCATAAAGGCGGTGAAATTCACAACGTCAAAGCCAAGTATAGGGATGATATTCACTTAATTAACTTCACCGAGATAGTAGTTTTACGCTTTGAGTAGCGTCTCGTTTGTGTTAAATCACTGTATTTAATTACCACTGAATTTTTATTGTTTTGACTAAATTTAAAATAAGATGGTATAGTATTTAAGTTACTATACTTAGGAAGAGTTTATGCTAAAATTTGAGCGAGAAGAATGCAAGAGAGATCTGAAAGGCTGTTGTGGGAGGCACAAGGAGGTTTTAGACCTGGAAGAGGGTGTATAGATCAGATCTTTTCCCTCCGCATGATCACGGAAAAAGTTTTTGGCCCTAAACCAAAAGGTTTTCTGTGCTTTTGTGGATTTGGAAAAGGCGTTTGACAGGGTTGTGAGAAAGAAGTTATGGGAGATACTGCCCCGATACATTGTGAACGGACCCTTGCTACAGGCTGTAAGGTCTCTTTACCGAGATCACTCAGCCTGTGTGCGAGTAGGAGCTGGCATGTCGCCCTGGTTTGACATCCAATCGGGTGTTAAGCAAGGTTGCGCTATGTCAGCTTGGTTGTTCAATTTGTATTTGGATAGTTGTCTCCAAGGAGTGAAAGATAGTGACATGGGAGTGAAAGTAGGTCACCTTAAGGTCAATTGCTTATTATATGCAGTGCTCATTGCATCATCAGAATGCAATTTGCAGGCATTGGTCACCACTCTCAAAGATGGGTGTGAAATTAATGGTATTAACCTGAATGTAGATAAGACGAAGGTTCTGATATTTGAAAGAAATGAAGAAAGAACAGAATGTAAGATCAACGTGAATGATAAAATAATAGAACAAGTGAATGCAGTGGTATATTTGGGAAGTAAGTTTAGCAGAGACGGAAGATACGAAATGGATGTAGAAAGGCGTATTGCTGCCGGTAACAGAGTCAATGGTGCTTTGACTGCATTGTTGAGACGGCAAAACGTCAGTATAGCTGCACGTTTGGCTGTACACAATGCAGTTTTGCTACCGACGTTGTTATACGGCAGCCAAACGTGGGTAACACAGAAGAAGAATGTAAGAAAGATGAATGCTGTGGAGATGCGATCTCTTCGCAGAATATGCGGAGTCAGTCTAGCTGATCGAATCCGCAATGAAGAGATCCACAGAATGGCAGGTACTAGCGAAGATGTCACGGTGAGAATGAAGAAGAACGTGCTCAGGTGGTTTGGGCACGTTGAACGAATGAGTGATGAAAGAATGGTAAAAAAGATTTATATGGGAAAAGTGAGCGGTAAGAGAGACAGGGGGAGGCCTCGAGTGACCTTCGAAAACACAGTAGATACGATACTGGAGGAAGGTCACGTAAAAAGCATGAGGACCCCCCGGAGGGCATGTATGAAGAGGTTGATGTCTGTGGCCGAGGCAAAAGAGGTATGCAGAGACCGTAGCGTTTGGCGCTCCGTCGTCTCTGGCTACCCCGCAAGGGATATGGCGTGAAAGTAAAATAAATAAATAAATAAACTTAGGAAGAGAAATAATTCTCAGTTTTAACTTTAAAATATGTGTTGAGTATAAAAGCGTTTAGACTTTTTGCTTCCAACTGCTACTAAATTATTTAGAAGAACGTGTACTAATTGCGCCATTCTTTTCATAAGGTAACAGCCTATTACGCTGAAGATCTCAGAGTGAATTTTAAGTTAACTGTCACAATAAGAAGAAAATATTTCCACTGTACTAAATGCAAGCAAATGATGATTTTAAATAGATTCAAATAAATTGTTATATATATTTTGTGACATTTTAAAAATATTCGACTTGTAGATACTGTCTGGTGAACAATAGTTTTATGGTTAGATTGTCAAATGAAATAATCCTTTGTGTGATTTTTTTTTTTTTTTTTTTCTTATATTATGAAGGCTGGAATATATGTAATGAATGTGTTAATTGTAACGAAAAAACAGTCATTCATCGTAATAATTTGTAAGAGGCAACGAACCGCAAAATTAATTGCGATTAGGCGTCGTTCGGTGCAACTGCAAATGTACTTAACGTCAATGCATACGTTAAATGTTATGTGACATATATAACAATCGGTGCTAAAAAGAATCTTTTCAAATAAGTTCTGCTTAACGATAGTAGAGGGAAATTACAGTGTTTGTTTAACCTAACTCTTAACAGAGAATCGCAACAAAATTAAGCTTTGTTTCCATTGACACTACAGGATGTGGAGCCACAGAGCTGCGTGCTAGGGTTGTGCATTATACACGTGTTACACTATTATATGTGACAACTTTGAAGTTTGAATGTTCGTTCTGGTATAACATCTACTGTGTGGTTTTTATTTATTTTATTAAAAAAGCCATGTTATGTCGTATTTATGGCAGGCTACCTTATTTTTTTCCTCATATGAACTGAGTCATGCAAAAATATGACAACCCAACAATGATAAATTAACAGTGAATGGATATTTTGCATTTAAAAACAAATCTAAGTTTTATTAAGAATTTTAATTAATGAATTTACTTGAAAAGGAAGATTCCATTACGTTGAATAAATATTATAGAAATACGATATAATATATGAAAATGGAGAATCGAAAAAATATGCTTGAGTGTACGAACTCGTTCTCTTCTTTCTGCCCTTATCCCATTTTGGGGTCGGCACAGTAAGTTTTTTCCTTTCATACTCTCCTGTTATTCGCCATCTCTGTACACACTCCCTTCTTCTCCATATCGTCTTTCAGGTAATTCATCCATCTTTTTTTCGGCCGTCCTCTACCTGTCCATCCCTCCATTACCATACCTAGCACTCTTTTGGTCACGTGCCTTTCATCCCTCCTCATAACATGCCCATACCATGACAGACGGCTACTTCAAATTTTTTCTGTCACTGGCGCTACTCCTAAGCTTCTCCTAATATACTCATTTCTTATTCTATCCCTTGTTTTCACCCCACACATCCATCTTAACATTCGCACTCCATTACATGCAAACGCTTTTCATCCATCACCTTTATCACCCAGCACTCAGATCCATATATAACGACAGCTCTAGTGATGTTTTTATAAATTCTCTCCTTTAGTTTAAGGGGAATTCGGGCATGACATGTCATCCCAGTGACTTGTCGCCATTTCATCCATCCCGTGTTGATTCTGTGCTTTACGTCCCGGTCAATATTGCAGTCGCTTTGAATCAGAGAACCAAGATAGCGAAACTCCGAGCAGACTGGTAACCGTACTCCGTCGAACAAAATAGGAAAAAAACCGGAGACACCGCCGAAATCGCAGAACATGTGCTCTGTTTTGGTTCTGCTCACTTTCAGGCCGACACTCTCTAGCTTTTGTAGCCATTTTACCAGTCTACTCTGCACCTCAATCCCATCCTCGCTGACAAGAACAATATCATCAGCAAATAGCATGCACCAGGGTACCTCTTCCTGTATGTCCAATGTCAGTCAAGTCAGTTAGTCAGTGTATGAACTCATCAATAAAAAGTATAAACTTAATAACTGCCTAATAATTCAAGCTCCTATATGTTATATTGACTGGCAACTCGTTATAGCTATAAGGATATTTTTATATTTTTAAAATACTCTTTGTGTTATTCGTGTAAAAAGCTACTTTAGATGTAAAGCCATGTGTTTATTTTTAGCAAATTCATTGATTATTACATTGTTAGTGTGTTACGTAGATCGTTGCACGAAACTCTCAAAGCTCAAAGAGAATATAGCTGAACTTCTCAGAAAGCGATGCTTAAGTCATTGAATACTGAATACTTAGGGGGCGGATTGAAAAGAAATTTAAAAACATATCTTGTTCATAAGTCTATAGGCTACCTACTTAGATGCTTAGCTCGTAACCGTTTAGGAATTCCTAACGATTCTAAATAGCATTCGCTACTTAATACATAGTATATATTTCTTGTTGTATCAGGGTGTTGTGTGTGCGCGCCGCAAGGCAGCGTGCAGGGCGGCGTGCAGGGTGGCGCCCAGGTGCCCCCAGTGTCCCACTCCACCGCGCCCCCAGGCGTCGGCGGCGTCCGAAGGTACGAGCATGCTATCACGTATAGCTCTGAGTGTGTTTCCGACTTAGTGTGTTTGTTTGTTATAGTGACATTCAAAATACCATTTATATATAAAATAACTTTGAAATTAAAAATCCGTAGGTAAATAAAAAAATAATTTAAATGTTATCGTAGATTAAATGTGTGAAAATCTTAGATTATGAAAGCATAATTATACCATAATTTTCCTAAATGATAATTAATCTATTGAATCTTCTGCAAAACAAACTTTCAAAATCTTTGTCAAACCTAATCAGTATTAACGACTTGAATATACATTATAAGACTTCCATTATATCAAAGGAAGAATGACAAATGTAAGTAATCCATCAATTATTTCAGAGCCCGTAATCTAATAAGACAAACAAATTGCTTCAAAGCTTCAATCCTTATTAAGTACGAAGTTTCTTCAGCATTATTTAATGACTACAGTCTTACGGCTCAAGGGACTAATAAACAGACGGCCAGTGTTTATAACGCTGTAATAAAAGAATATTGCTTTCTTTGCCGAGACGTTTTAATACTAAATGAAATTGCATCAATAAATGCAATTCTAAATAAAATATTAGCATTGGTTTGAAGACAAAAATAATATAGAAAACTTAAATTAATTATAGAAGCGTATACTGCAATAAATATAGAAAATATTAAAGTTTTAAATGATAATAGAATAATGTTAGATATCTTTCTCGTTAAATCGGAAACACATTCCCAGTAGTTCACAGTATTTAATTAAATGTGTGTCGTTTGTCCACTCTGTGTCTATTAACTAATAAAATAAGTTTAGTAATAAGTTATGAATAAATAATACCCCCTCTGAAATTAACAAGGAATTTATTACATTTTTTGTGAGTTCACAGAATATAACAGAGTCACAATAAACTTTTTATTGCGAACGCTCACTTTAAGTCGAGTTGAAAGTGTAAAAGTTAATTGTGGACGTATATATGTAAGTTGTGTTTTATATGTCATCATCCGCATCGAATGGCTCCGACGAGATAATGTAAGTAACTTAATATTTAGAAAATTACATTTACCATATCTATGTAATATGAGCCAGTACGACAATGTAAACCATCGAATGTTACCGTTGGTTGACGTAAATAGTACCACTGCATGATTTACTTGCACGTTGATTGTAGTTTAAGAGCGAGTAGGTTAAAGCAGCCACTGCATAAATGAAATGACGAACGTAAATATATTTACTTGTATAACAAACTCGAGATGCCCCATTTCACTGGTATTTCAGATATACATTTACTATAAGATCTACAACTTACAATAAGATCTGCGAAATTGAATTGTTCAACGTCATGTTTGTATATACTCGTAAAAATATTTTCAATTTAATCGCAGAACGAAGCTTATTTATTATGTAATATTCGGGAGTATTGACCGTTTGAAGTGAGCATAGAAAGTAAACACGGTAGTTAATTGCATTGCATTCGCATGAACACATACTCATAGGCATCCTGCACGAATCTCAACAGATCCTTATTGAGAATGCTAACAATTCAATTTCGCTTTTTCGCTTCTATCTGTAAAAACTCCAATTTAGCAACATAAAGCTGGCGAACCCAAAATAACGGAACCAAAAAAAAATTGTTGCATAATTTACTGCTATTTAATTGCTAATTAATTACTGCAAAAAAAATTTTTTTGCTTTTTTTTATAAATAATTACGACGGTTCAGCTACCTTGAATTCAAGCTGGCGGAGCCACCGAAAAATTTTGATCAAAACCAAAAACGAATCGTAGCATAATTTACTGCTTTTTAATTGCTATTTAATTACCGTGATAAAAAATTTATTGCTGTTTTTTTTAAACAATTACGACGGTTCAGCTACCTTGAAATCAAGCTGGCGGAGCCACTGAAAAGAACCGAATAAAAATTGAACTATTATTTATTACTAATTAATTGCTATTTAATTACTGCTTCCAAAAATTTATTGCCCCCTTTTTTAAAACAATTACATTGTTTTATTTGTCGCATACGTCAGACTGTTTATGAGACGGTACAGTCACACCAAAAAGGTTCGGCGTAGGTACAAAAAAGATCAAGCCAGGTAAAATAGCAAAATTTCTGGTGTTGGTAAATGAGCACCACATATTTCTTACAATTTTATTTCCTCCTATTGAACAATGAAGCGTAATTGTCTTTTCATTTTATTACTCGATAAGAAATCTCATGTTACAATAAATGTAAATATTTAACAATTACGATGGCCCAGCTCTTCTGGCTGTTTTTGAAACTCATTGAAATTGAATATGTATTAGGTTTACATGGTTTTGAATAAACAGAACTGAATTTAGAAATACAATCCAAAAATGTACAAACCATTCCAGAAATTCATTTAATCAAATAAAATGAAAAATAAAAGTCACATTTTGTACATCGATGTTATAAGGTGAATCAGATAGTAATTTCCATTTTGTAATTTTGACAAATATATTTGAAGTTCGGGTACAATTGTACTTTTTTATGATAATGGCGAATAAATTAAAAGTTCAGGTACAATTTTTGCACCATCGGAACGATTCTTCTTGCGCAATGGAAACTTGTCGTCGAACTCGTACCACCAATCGTTCCTCAGGCAAACAGCTGTGTAATGGGAAATTTGGTGCTGTCGACTTGATGTGATCCTTGCCGGGCCCGTGTACGCAATCGCTCCTAGTAATCTTAGTTCTGTTCCATCTCCAGTCGGACTCAAAACCCTTTTTGGAATGTTTCTCAACGATACAGCTTGGCTCATCATCTGCGGATCCTGACTACTTATAACTTCAACAAGCAAAATGTCTCCTAAGAAGAAAGGAAAAAAAATATAATTTTTATCCATTTAACAGACTTTTGAGTTTTTTATATACAATTACAACACACATTTATTTTAACATACCGATTGCTCTTACGAAACCTGTAGATTCTCCAATGCAGGTTCCTTCGTTACAAATATTCGACACTAAACTGGGGGATTCTACTAAGTTGTGGAAATTTGGATCCGCGAGTTGTGTGTCCTTTAGCTGCAGAGTTTTCAACGGCCTCGTTACTTGTTTGCTTGGACAGTCCATTTCTGAGCATCTCCTGATTTCATGAATAGTTGAAATTTTCTTTGTAAGCGCAGAAGCGAATCCCACAACATTATGAGCGGCTTGAATTCCGAACATATCAGTTTTTTCTTTCATTATCGGTAAAGCACAAATTTCTAACAAAATCTCTGCCCTTTTTTTGTATGTCTCGTCTTTTTTCTTGTCGTTCTCAATTCCTCTGTTGTAAAGATACAAAATGAATTCAAGAAACTCGTCCTCGTGAACCGCGATCTGTAATCAGACGAATGAATGCATTTAACAAATTGGTTCAATGAAAGTCAAAAAGTAGTTAAATGGAAAGTGCATAAGAATTGTTATGGTACCTTGTCCCTCAGATTGGCATCGTCACAAATCGATATGTACAATAATTGTGCGATGCTGTCAAAAGCACATGTGTTCGAGATGTAGATTTTCTCACCCTTTATCTGGATTGGTTTTTTGCCGCAAAGGTTACCGTTTTTCAAAGTGACAATTTGATGGCTTTTCTTGAATTTGATTGCATCTTTCAGCTCTTCTTTTCGACCTCCTAGATATAGCGCTTTCGACTTAGTCTTGTCAACTTGTCCCATCCAGTTTTCGTAATCTCTGTTTGCTTGCACTTTTTTTTTGGATGGCAATGGCATATTGTTATTATCATCTTCCGAATCGTCATCATCATCATCTTTTAAACCGTCATCACCTGCGGCAAAACAATTTACTCAATACTATGAAAATTTAAAAACATAATAGATCCAAGTCAGAGTGAATGTTCACCTTTTCTCTTTTTTACAACCGGACGATAATCGTCATCACCTTCGTCATCACCTTTGTCATCATAGTAATCGTCATCATCATCACCATCACTTACATCATTCCTATTGAACGAAGACATAGATGGCGGTTCTTTTCGAGAATCATACTTTCCTGAAATAGAAAATAATTTTACATCACAAATTTACTATAAAGAACAGAAATAGTTGGCGAACATTTTTTTAACCTCTTTTCTTCGATTTTTCAGGCACATGTTCAATGATTGCTTCGTTAGAATCAGGTTTACCTCTCGCAGATTCTGTAACATAATTATTAATTGATTGCAAAACCTTCTATAAATGTTTTTGTTCAAAAAGTTATTTGTACACGATACCTGTTGGTTTTTTTCGTTTTGACGTTTTCTTGACAGGTCTTTCGAAGAAACAGTTGCGACAAATTCTCTCCTGATTATATCCCTCATCAGACAAACCAGGATTTAAAGGATAAGAGCATTCCATCATGTGATGAATTCCAGCTTGACATCCAGGCGTGGCACACTTTCGAGGGAATGGCAACTTATCTTTGCAAGCTGGACATTTTTCAGTAGTCTGTTCGGCCAACATCGGCGATCTGTTTGAGTCGATAAATTCAACGCTTGTTTTGTCTGGAGGTTCTGAAAAATTTAAAAACAATAAATCTTTGTTATTTACTTTTTTTCTTCAGATTTTTAAGAAAGAAACTTGTAAAAAGAAGCAGTGTTGTTTTCACCTTCAGTTTCCGGTCCCAACTCATTGCTTTCAACTTCAGTCTCCGGTTCCGAGTCACAACGAGGTACAGCTCGGATGATATTCATTTTGCCAAAAAGATATTCAATATGTTCTTTGACAAAAAGGTCAACTCTGTATGGGAGATCGGGGAAGACATCGGTCTTCAGCACTTTGAAATTGCATTCACTTCCCGTAGTTGTGACCGGTACGTTTCCGTACCTAAAGTCGTCTCGACGAATGCAGGACCAGATTGGAAGAAGTGCCAAATGCTTCAACAAGTAGTTCCCTAGATCTGGCATGTAGTAGGGACTGATCTTTGTTCCTTCTTTTCGTTTGAAATCATCGACAACTTCTTTTTTGATAGCAGCGCCCCAAGCAGACCACTTGTTTTCTGTGAGTTTTGCACTTTCTTCTAATTTCTCCATCTGTGCCTTCAAGTTTTGTTGAAACTCGTCATCAGTGGTTTGGTCATCTTCGTCCGTGTCATGCACCTTTTTCAAAATTTCGTCAAGCCCATTGTTTTCTGAAACATGAAAATTTAAGCAGTGCAATAATTATATCTTAACACTTTCTATACACGAAGTAAAAAATGTCAATTCGTACCTGTCATCAAAGCTTCTAACGTTTCCTCTGCTTTTTGAGCCTCGGACTTACATCCGTTAGAGAGCGCTCCATACTTTTCACTGAAGGCAAGAGTGAAAATACATTTGACTATTTCCTTGGCAGCTGATTTGGTGCGACATATGATGAGTTGCCCGAGGGCGCCCAAATAAAACTTCCGTAGTGCACGACCCTTTTTTTTGAATAAATTTGAATACAAATGGATAAAGTGTGCGTTGTCCAATCGTATGTAGGTGCCAGGAAGTGGGCCAGAGTTCTCGAACAAGTAATCGGCGTAATCTTCAATAGAATTGAATTGTGTATACGCTTGTGTTACAGCGTTCATCAGTGCTCGAGACATATCCGTGGCCACTTCCTTCGGAATACAGCCAGCATTTCGTGCTTGCGTCATCAAGAAAAAAAAGATTTTGTCTGTATCATGGCTTTCTGAAAGCATCTGGGCTGTTGCAAATTTTCCAGCTGAGCAGTTCATTGACATCACGTAGTTGAAAACAGGCCCAGAAGGCCTATCGTACAATTTTTTGATAGGTTTTGTGAATCCTCCTGAAGCATCAATAGTCACGTAACTTCCTACTTTGTTGCAATACTCCCGGTAAAGCTGCATTTGTGGATTGATCCAATAAATGAGGAAAAACGGTTTGTAGCAGAAAACTTGAATTTCACTCTCGTAACAACTGTACGCCATCATTGCAAGAGCCTTCATCGGATCCTTATCAAGGTACTGTTTTAAGGCCCGTTCATACTTCGCTTGTCTGAGAACATGTGCAGAGTAAAAATTTGGCGGTTCTGTGTCTCCATAGACCATTACTTTTTTCCCCAGTTCTGCACGGTACTTCTCGGTTGTTTTATGTTGTAAAATTTCCGCGACTTCCATCCTTTTTTCCTTTCGTAGCAAAAGTTTACCGCAGCCCTCCAGGGTACCCAGTGTGATGATACAATCAAGAACGACTTGCTTTGGATTTTTATCAAAATCAAGATTGATGTGCAGATTAGATCCACATTTGCACGACCCTGCGAAACGCAATTAAATTATAAGCGAGATGTCAGAATAGATCATTCCCAGGCATCCATCAGTGTTTTTTGGTGAAAATTTAGATTGAAAACAAACAAAAACAAACTGATAAATTTAAGCTCGACACAAGAACACGAAACTGGAATTCGAAAAACTACAGTTGAATTTCAAAATCGAGAAAACCGAAAGCAACAGGAAACAAGTCAAGCGAGACAAGTAACCGAAAAGCAGACAATCATTGAAACTAAAAACCGAAATAATGAAATTTTTTTTATTTTTGTTTGTGATGATGGGTGACGCGGGTAAAAAAGTGATACTTTTTTAAAAATAACTACCTTTTATGTACCCGCCGTTGTAATTGACTGCCACGTGCGTGTCGGAAATCATGAATGCACAGCGCAACGACGTTTCAGCAAAGATTTTTTCAAAAATCGTATCCGTGTATTTTCCAGGTATGAATCGTACTTTATTTCGGTATCCTCCTCTTCGCCCTGCGCATTTCACCTTGCACCTTTCTGTCATTGCCATGAACACACTTTTTTCCAGCGGGATCTCAAGATGTAACTTCTGGTCTTTGAACACAAGCGAAGAGTTGTTGATGGTTGAATTCGCTTCGTTGACGGTCGAGTTTGCGTCGCTCTGGAGCGACAGATGACTTTCTTCCGCTGCACCACCCTCATCTTGATTTGATTTGAGTTCTTTTTTAAATTCACATGCATAAGTGTAAATAGTCGATGGCAGTATGCGGTGCTGAAACTTTCGTGCCAGCGTTGTCCAAATCAGTTGGCTTTTGCCCACTAGAGCATCTGATTGCTCATGAAATATGTCTTCTATGTGACGCTCTAGAAGTTCAAACACACTCTTCTTATCTATGGTAGCAGGACGACCACGTTTTTTCACTACTTCGCCGTTCATCTTAAAACACAGATATCACTCAACCACGCATGACATATAAAATACCGTCTTTGTTACAATAAAACTAGGTTCGATGTCGTTCGTTCGTGATGCTAACGAAAAATGAACATTTTCGTCAAGATGGTTTATTGAAAGGTTTTGTTGATACCCCACTCTTTTTCTTTTCTTTTTTTCTATTGGTCAATGTACTTAGTGTTGACAAATAGTAAATTAAGCAATTAGTCATAGCGTGCCTTGAGTACCTTTATTGTAGGCTGATAGTTATGACTCATAGGGACTCGAGAAAAACAATGACCGGATTAAAAATTTTGACACAAAAGATTAGGATTATGAGAACGAGTGTCATAAAAGAGGTATGCATTCTGAAACAAGATAACATGGTTTTTGAACATCTTGAAAACGGACATTCAAATCGAAATTATCCTCGACCTCGACCTTTTAATAACAAACCCATTATTTAGTTGATCCAGCTTTTTAAAGTAAATTTTAATTCGACATCTACTTTTTCTATTTTATCCAGCAGATCGTTTTCATGGAGCAATGTGCAACCGTGGTACATCGTTTCTTTATCTTAATAAATCTTGCTTATCTTCCAGTTCCCGAATCAAATCCAATAAATAATCGTCTATACTGTTGTAAAAAACATCAATCAGATTATCATTCCTTTATTTTTTCATTGAGTGTAACACTCCATGCAATTTGGATCTCAACATACCAATATTGATCAAAAGATCTTTAATAAATAATTTAATATTTAATAATCCTGTGGAGCACCTGTGAAGAAAGAAAGAAGAAAGATCTTTCTGTCTCGACCACCTGGTGGACACAGGTGCTCCACAGGATTATTAAATATTAAATTATTTATTAAAAGAAAGATCTTTCTGTCTCGACCACCTGGTGGACACAGGTGCTCCACAGGATTATTAAATATTAAATTATTTATTAAAGATCTTTTTATTTATTTTAGTATTTTTTGTTAATGGTGGAGGCGGCCGCACCTGTTTCGACCACCTGGTGGACACAGGTGCTCCACAGGATTATTAAATATTAAATTATTTATTAAAGATCTTTTTATTTATTTTAGTATTTTTTATTAATGGTGGAGGCGGCCGCACCTGTTTCGACCACCTGGTGGACACAGGTGCTCCACAGGATTATTAAATATTAAATTATTTATTAAAGATCTTTTTATTTATTTTAGTATTTTTTGTTAATGGTGGAGGCGGCCGCACCTGTTTCGACCACCTGGTGGACACAGGTGCTCCACAGGATTATTAAATATTAAATTATTTATTAAAGATCTTTTGATCAATATTGGTATGTTGAGATCCAAATTGCATGGAGTGTTACACTCAATGAAAAAATAAAGGAATGATAATCTGATTGATGTTTTTTACAACAGTATAGACGATTATTTATTGGATTTGATTCGGGAACTGGAAGATAAGCAAGATTTATTAAGATAAAGAAACGATGTACCACGGTTGCACATTGCTCCATGAAAACGATCTTCTGGATAAAATAGAAAAAGTAGATGTCGAATTAAAATTTACTTTAAAAAGCTGGATCAACTAAATAATGGGTTTGTTATTAAAAGGTCGAGGTCGAGGATAATTTCGATTTGAATGTCCGTTTTCAAGATGTTCAAAAACCATGTTATCTTGTTTCAGAATGCATACCTCTTTTATGACACTCGTTCTCATAATCCTAATCTTTTGTGTCAAAATTTTTAATCCGGTCATTGTTTTTCTCGAGTCCCTATGAGTCATAACTATCAGCCTACAATAAAGGTACTCAAGGCACGCTATGACTAATTGCTTAATTTACTATTTGTCAACACTAAGTACATTGACCAATAGAAAAAAAGAAAAGAAAAAGAGTGGGGTATCAACAAAACCTTTCAATAAACCATCTTGACGAAAATGTTCATTTTTCGTTAGCATCACGAACGAACGACATCGAACCTAGTTTTATTGTAACAAAGACGGTATTTTATATGTCATGCGTGGTTGAGTGATATCTGTGTTTTAAGATGAACGGCGAAGTAGTGAAAAAACGTGGTCGTCCTGCTACCATAGATAAGAAGAGTGTGTTTGAACTTCTAGAGCGTCACATAGAAGACATATTTCATGAGCAATCAGATGCTCTAGTGGGCAAAAGCCAACTGATTTGGACAACGCTGGCACGAAAGTTTCAGCACCGCATACTGCCATCGACTATTTACACTTATGCATGTGAATTTAAAAAAGAACTCAAATCAAATCAAGATGAGGGTGGTGCAGCGGAAGAAAGTCATCTGTCGCTCCAGAGCGACGCAAACTCGACCGTCAACGAAGCGAATTCAACCATCAACAACTCTTCGCTTGTGTTCAAAGACCAGAAGTTACATCTTGAGATCCCGCTGGAAAAAAGTGTGTTCATGGCAATGACAGAAAGGTGCAAGGTGAAATGCGCAGGGCGAAGAGGAGGATACCGAAATAAAGTACGATTCATACCTGGAAAATACACGGATACGATTTTTGAAAAAATCTTTGCTGAAACGTCGTTGCGCTGTGCATTCATGATTTCCGACACGCACGTGGCAGTCAATTACAACGGCGGGTACATAAAAGGTAGTTATTTTTAAAAAAGTATCACTTTTTTACCCGCGTCACCCATCATCACAAACAAAAATAAAAAAAATTTCATTATTTCGGTTTTTAGTTTCAATGATTGTCTGCTTTTCGGTTACTTGTCTCGCTTGACTTGTTTCCTGTTGCTTTCGGTTTTCTCGATTTTGAAATTCAACTGTAGTTTTTCGAATTCCAGTTTCGTGTTCTTGTGTCGAGCTTAAATTTATCAGTTTGTTTTTGTTTGTTTTCAATCTAAATTTTCACCAAAAAACACTGATGGATGCCTGGGAATGATCTATTCTGACATCTCGCTTATAATTTAATTGCGTTTCGCAGGGTCGTGCAAATGTGGATCTAATCTGCACATCAATCTTGATTTTGATAAAAATCCAAAGCAAGTCGTTCTTGATTGTATCATCACACTGGGTACCCTGGAGGGCTGCGGTAAACTTTTGCTACGAAAGGAAAAAAGGATGGAAGTCGCGGAAATTTTACAACATAAAACAACCGAGAAGTACCGTGCAGAACTGGGGAAAAAAGTAATGGTCTATGGAGACACAGAACCGCCAAATTTTTACTCTGCACATGTTCTCAGACAAGCGAAGTATGAACGGGCCTTAAAACAGTACCTTGATAAGGATCCGATGAAGGCTCTTGCAATGATGGCGTACAGTTGTTACGAGAGTGAAATTCAAGTTTTCTGCTACAAACCGTTTTTCCTCATTTATTGGATCAATCCACAAATGCAGCTTTACCGGGAGTATTGCAACAAAGTAGGAAGTTACGTGACTATTGATGCTTCAGGAGGATTCACAAAACCTATCAAAAAATTGTACGATAGGCCTTCTGGGCCTGTTTTCAACTACGTGATGTCAATGAACTGCTCAGCTGGAAAATTTGCAACAGCCCAGATGCTTTCAGAAAGCCATGATACAGACAAAATCTTTTTTTTCTTGATGACGCAAGCACGAAATGCTGGCTGTATTCCGAAGGAAGTGGCCACGGATATGTCTCGAGCACTGATGAACGCTGTAACACAAGCGTATACACAATTCAATTCTATTGAAGATTACGCCGATTACTTGTTCGAGAACTCTGGCCCACTTCCTGGCACCTACATACGATTGGACAACGCACACTTTATCCATTTGTATTCAAATTTATTCAAAAAAAAGGGTCGTGCACTACGGAAGTTTTATTTGGGCGCCCTCGGGCAACTCATCATATGTCGCACCAAATCAGCTGCCAAGGAAATAGTCAAATGTATTTTCACTCTTGCCTTCAGTGAAAAGTATGGAGCGCTCTCTAACGGATGTAAGTCCGAGGCTCAAAAAGCAGAGGAAACGTTAGAAGCTTTGATGACAGGTACGAATTGACATTTTTTACTTCGTGTATAGAAAGTGTTAAGATATAATTATTGCACTGCTTAAATTTTCATGTTTCAGAAAACAATGGGCTTGACGAAATTTTGAAAAAGGTGCATGACACGGACGAAGATGACCAAACCACTGATGACGAGTTTCAACAAAACTTGAAGGCACAGATGGAGAAATTAGAAGAAAGTGCAAAACTCACAGAAAACAAGTGGTCTGCTTGGGGCGCTGCTATCAAAAAAGAAGTTGTCGATGATTTCAAACGAAAAGAAGGAACAAAGATCAGTCCCTACTACATGCCAGATCTAGGGAACTACTTGTTGAAGCATTTGGCACTTCTTCCAATCTGGTCCTGCATTCGTCGAGACGACTTTAGGTACGGAAACGTACCGGTCACAACTACGGGAAGTGAATGCAATTTCAAAGTGCTGAAGACCGATGTCTTCCCCGATCTCCCATACAGAGTTGACCTTTTTGTCAAAGAACATATTGAATATCTTTTTGGCAAAATGAATATCATCCGAGCTGTACCTCGTTGTGACTCGGAACCGGAGACTGAAGTTGAAAGCAATGAGTTGGGACCGGAAACTGAAGGTGAAAACAACACTGCTTCTTTTTACAAGTTTCTTTCTTAAAAATCTGAAGAAAAAAAGTAAATAACAAAGATTTATTGTTTTTAAATTTTTCAGAACCTCCAGACAAAACAAGCGTTGAATTTATCGACTCAAACAGATCGCCGATGTTGGCCGAACAGACTACTGAAAAATGTCCAGCTTGCAAAGATAAGTTGCCATTCCCTCGAAAGTGTGCCACGCCTGGATGTCAAGCTGGAATTCATCACATGATGGAATGCTCTTATCCTTTAAATCCTGGTTTGTCTGATGAGGGATATAATCAGGAGAGAATTTGTCGCAACTGTTTCTTCGAAAGACCTGTCAAGAAAACGTCAAAACGAAAAAAACCAACAGGTATCGTGTACAAATAACTTTTTGAACAAAAACATTTATAGAAGGTTTTGCAATCAATTAATAATTATGTTACAGAATCTGCGAGAGGTAAACCTGATTCTAACGAAGCAATCATTGAACATGTGCCTGAAAAATCGAAGAAAAGAGGTTAAAAAAATGTTCGCCAACTATTTCTGTTCTTTATAGTAAATTTGTGATGTAAAATTATTTTCTATTTCAGGAAAGTATGATTCTCGAAAAGAACCGCCATCTATGTCTTCGTTCAATAGGAATGATGTAAGTGATGGTGATGATGATGACGATTACTATGATGACAAAGGTGATGACGAAGGTGATGACGATTATCGTCCGGTTGTAAAAAAGAGAAAAGGTGAACATTCACTCTGACTTGGATCTATTATGTTTTTAAATTTTCATAGTATTGAGTAAATTGTTTTGCCGCAGGTGATGACGGTTTAAAAGATGATGATGATGACGATTCGGAAGATGATAATAACAATATGCCATTGCCATCCAAAAAAAAAGTGCAAGCAAACAGAGATTACGAAAACTGGATGGGACAAGTTGACAAGACTAAGTCGAAAGCGCTATATCTAGGAGGTCGAAAAGAAGAGCTGAAAGATGCAATCAAATTCAAGAAAAGCCATCAAATTGTCACTTTGAAAAACGGTAACCTTTGCGGCAAAAAACCAATCCAGATAAAGGGTGAGAAAATCTACATCTCGAATACATGTGCTTTTGACAGCATCGCACAATTATTGTACATATCGATTTGTGACGATGCCAATCTGAGGGACAAGGTACCATAACAATTCTTATGCACTTTCCATTTAACTACTTTTTGACTTTCATTGAACCAATTTGTTAAATGCATTCATTCGTCTGATTACAGATCGCGGTTCACGAGGACGAGTTTCTTGAATTCATTTTGTATCTTTACAACAGAGGAATTGAGAACGACAAGAAAAAAGACGAGACATACAAAAAAAGGGCAGAGATTTTGTTAGAAATTTGTGCTTTACCGATAATGAAAGAAAAAACTGATATGTTCGGAATTCAAGCCGCTCATAATGTTGTGGGATTCGCTTCTGCGCTTACAAAGAAAATTTCAACTATTCATGAAATCAGGAGATGCTCAGAAATGGACTGTCCAAGCAAACAAGTAACGAGGCCGTTGAAAACTCTGCAGCTAAAGGACACACAACTCGCGGATCCAAATTTCCACAACTTAGTAGAATCCCCCAGTTTAGTGTCGAATATTTGTAACGAAGGAACCTGCATTGGAGAATCTACAGGTTTCGTAAGAGCAATCGGTATGTTAAAATAAATGTGTGTTGTAATTGTATATAAAAAACTCAAAAGTCTATTAAATGGATAAAAATTATATTTTTTTTCCTTTCTTCTTAGGAGACATTTTGCTTGTTGAAGTTATAAGTAGTCAGGATCCGCAGATGATGAGCCAAGCTGTATCGTTGAGAAACATTCCAAAAAGGGTTTTGAGTCCGACTGGAGATGGAACAGAACTAAGATTACTAGGAGCGATTGCGTACACGGGCCCGGCAAGGATCACATCAAGTCGACAGCACCAAATTTCCCATTACACAGCTGTTTGCCTGAGGAACGATTGGTGGTACGAGTTCGACGACAAGTTTCCATTGCGCAAGAAGAATCGTTCCGATGGTGCAAAAATTGTACCTGAACTTTTAATTTATTCGCCATTATCATAAAAAAGTACAATTGTACCCGAACTTCAAATATATTTGTCAAAATTACAAAATGGAAATTACTATCTGATTCACCTTATAACATCGATGTACAAAATGTGACTTTTATTTTTCATTTTATTTGATTAAATGAATTTCTGGAATGGTTTGTACATTTTTGGATTGTATTTCTAAATTCAGTTCTGTTTATTCAAAACCATGTAAACCTAATACATATTCAATTTCAATGAGTTTCAAAAACAGCCAGAAGAGCTGGGCCATCGTAATTGTTAAATATTTACATTTATTGTAACATGAGATTTCTTATCGAGTAATAAAATGAAAAGACAATTACGCTTCATTGTTCAATAGGAGGAAATAAAATTGTAAGAAATATGTGGTGCTCATTTACCAACACCAGAAATTTTGCTATTTTACCTGGCTTGATCTTTTTTGTACCTACGCCGAACCTTTTTGGTGTGACTGTACCGTCTCATAAACAGTCTGACGTATGCGACAAATAAAACAATGTAATTGTTTTAAAAAAGGGGGCAATAAATTTTTGGAAGCAGTAATTAAATAGCAATTAATTAGTAATAAATAATAGTTCAATTTTTATTCGGTTCTTTTCAGTGGCTCCGCCAGCTTGATTTCAAGGTAGCTGAACCGTCGTAATTGTTTAAAAAAAACAGCAATAAATTTTTTATCACGGTAATTAAATAGCAATTAAAAAGCAGTAAATTATGCTACGATTCGTTTTTGGTTTTGATCAAAATTTTTCGGTGGCTCCGCCAGCTTGAATTCAAGGTAGCTGAACCGTCGTAATTATTTATAAAAAAAAGCAAAAAAATTTTTTTTGCAGTAATTAATTAGCAATTAAATAGCAGTAAATTATGCAACAATTTTTTTTTGGTTCCGTTATTTTGGGTTCGCCAGCTTTATGTTGCTCTCCAATTTGTGTGGTAGCGTTGAATTTTGGCACGTATCCAGCGACTTTGGCTTCCGTACTACGAATTGTATTTGTGGTTATTACCATACAGATTATAGTTGGTTACGGATAAAGTATTGTGAAGCGATTCGTTTTTATATTTGGTATTTGTTACGAGTGGCGTTGTAATGTGTTTGTACGCAGATTCAGTCAATATACCAGGGGGCGTGGGTACCGAGACTGGCGTACCCGCGGCGACCCCACGCTAATCAACTCGCTGTGGCGCAGTCGGCAGCCATTAGGCATTCGGAAGCAGCTCGGTACGACCCCAGGCGGTGTACCACATTATTTATATACTCGTTAAGAACAGCCTGTGATATATGGGCTGAATTAATATCAATAATGGAGTGTAAAATATCTTCACTAAGAATATTTTGAGATAATACCCTGATTTAAATAATATTTAAATTTTGTTTAGATATATTATACTATGTTATGAATAAATTATTTTCTCTAAATGTAATACATATAATACATACCATCTCTAAATGTTAATATATTAAAAATACCAATATCGTGTACAGGGAACGCGGAAGTATACATAGTGCTAGCGTTGTTGATCGGCGTTGTGACAGTAGTGGTGGGGTGCTGGCTATCGGACAACTGCTGGTCGCCGGAGCCGGAGGACGTGCTGGCGGGCGGCTGACCCGTAACGGCGGGCGCGTGCACGCACGTGTAGCGCCCGCCCTCCGCGGAGCTCAGCCCGGTCGGCCAGGGCTCACTGTCGCCCGTGCTGCCCGCGCCACCCCGCGCCTTCCTCACCGCCGCCAGACACCTCTGCCGGCGCTCCTGCCTCCGCCTCCCTTGCGATACCGGTCCCGCCTTCTGACCGGACGGAAAACATGTGCCCAACGGCAGTGCTATGAGACACTGATCTGTTTGATAGACGAACATGAGCTTGTTCATTGTGTGTGAACGATGTGTCTGAGACCGGTCCGTGGAGGACGGCGTCGATCTCTCTCGTAGTTCGCTTCTAGCGGTCGCTCGATTTTAATCACTAAACTTTACCACATTACTGTCGTTTCTAAATGTATGTGCCTTGAAATGCTTTCCTCGATTCGATCTTAGACTAGAGCCTTTTTTGAACCCTTTAGAAGGAATTTCTTCTCTCGGTTTGTACGAAAATTCCATATGATAAGTGCAATACACATCATTACCGTGCCTTTACCTTTCTATAGACTTAGTGAGGGACGTAATTAACAATAGGTTTTTAATACGCTTTCCCGGACGGAAGGCAATACCATCCCGATTATTGTTTCTTTGTAACGTTCAGCTTCTTTTATTACGTTTCTTAAACAAGACGCTCTTATAATATTTATAGAGGAAAGAGTTAGGACCAAAGTCTTTCTCGTAATGCGTCAATTGGGTAACATTTAAAATCCATAATAATAGGATAGTATTAAACAATGTGAGACAACGATACGCTAACATTTAATGTAGAATTTTGATAAATTTTTGGCAGTTTGTTATACCTACCTTTACAAGATTTGAGAAATGGATATCAGGTAAATCTACCTGGATATATCACGGGAGATTTATTATTTGAACTTATGAGTATACAGTTACTTTGAATGCTAGACTAATATTTTGGTGCGTGCGATTTATCCAATGAATTCATTATTAACTCAAAAACTATTCACGTTTTGATTAAAATCTGATGTATTTTTAATTCTTTGATCATATTAATAGTTTTGATAGTTATCACGCTTCATTTGAACAGTTTACTATTAATTGATGAAATGAATGTAAAAACACTTTGAAATCACTTTATAGGTTTATTTCGTTGTAGATGTAAAAGCTTTTTTTTATACTTTAATATATATGGATGTAATAAGATATTTATTAAAATCCATGTGATTCTTTTTCTAAATATACTTCCAAAAGTATGTAGTCGTATAATTAATTCATATTAAAATACCTTATGTATTCGACCTTGTCTGAACATTAGAAAAAACAGTAATAAAGAAGGTGCAATTTTATCTTAATTAGGAACAACAAAATCAATGTTAATTGCTTTTGAATCCAACGTATAATTAACGAGATAGGCTTTATTAAAAAAGTCATCCATCAATATATGAAAGATCAATTACCTCGAGGTATAATTAATGTTTTCAAGCATTTGTTATGTCATGAAAATACCAAATAATCATCACTCGTATTCAACAATCGTATGTTGTTATATGATCATGTATTGACATGTCTGTGGCAGAGTTCAATTGAAAGAAAACAATGTATAAACAATTATTTTATTCAACTTGTTCTTTTTGAATAACTAGTGAGAGACTGAAGAAATATTGTCGGTAATAAATTGAAGCTCATTTCATTTTTTAATGATATAGGAAAATAAGTCCTCCATATTTTTGCCAACATTTCCACCATTGTACAATCTCCAGATACAGCATCGAATAGAGATAATTGTATTTTCATGCCGTAGACCTAGAAAATAATCAAGTCTTTCTAGAAATATAACCAAATACTAGAAATTCAAGATACACATGAGCACCGCCGTATTTGCTAGGTTGCTTGCTTGCTAGGTCGCTTGCTGTAAAACCGTAACATGTTTCGCTTGAAATTGTACGTTTTACATATAAGGATGTGTCTGCTTATGGATACAACCTTCAAAATAAGGGTTTACTTAAGAACGAAAAGTTTTAAACCATAGTTACGTACATAATAACACCAGACAATGTCGAAAACATAAGCCTAATCAATTTAACACTGTAGACGTCAAGAGAAGATCGTGATATACGAGGGGAGGTCCAAAAGTTCGTGGAATGAAAGGGATCTAAATAAAATAAAACAATTTTTCCTTTTCAATATAATCACCCTTAAGCTCAATACATTTATTAGACATATGAATTAATTTTTCTAAACCACTATAAAAATATGTTTTATCTTTTCCGTCAAAATGAGCCGAAGTTGCCTACCTTCCCTCATTGTCGTCGAAAAATTTCCTTCCTCTTAAGTCTTTTTTTAAATTGGGGAAAAAGAGAAGTCACTTGGGGCCTGGTCTGGACTGTAGGGTGGGTGAACTAGGGATTCGAACCCATGCGTGTGCAGAGCAGCCATTGCAATTCTGCTCTTGTGAACCGGCGCGTTGCCTTGCAAGAGCAACACACCCTTTGTCAAATTTCCTTGCCGCTTTTCCTTGATGGCACCCTTTAATTTTTCTAATATCGTTGCGTAGTATTCTCCGGTATAGTCCTCCCCTTTTTTTTGTAATCAATCAAGAATATCCCCTCACAATCCCAAAAAACAGTAGCCATCATCTTTCCAGCCGACTCCGCCACCTTAAATTTCTTTGGCGGCTGTGTCTCCTTTTTATGCCATTGCATGGACTCTTGTTTGGACTCAGGCTCAAAGTGATGGACCCATGTTTCATCTTCCGTAACAATTCGGTCCAAAATCTGTCCAGGTTTATCTCCACACAACTCCAAAAAATGCTTTGACGCATCGACGCGCTGCTCTTTCTGAAACGGCGTGAGCATTCTCGGTACCCATCTTGCACTGACTTTTGTCATACCCAGGTGATCATGTAGGATTCGCAAAATGGTGGTATCTGATACTCCAACTAATGCAGATAATTGTTTTTTCTCCAAACGGGCATCCTCTAGTACAATTTTCTCCACTTTTTCGACGTTGTCCGATGTGGTGGCCTCAACTGGCCTTCCTGAGCGGGGGTCGTCTTCAATTGACTCTCTACCATGTTTATAAAGACCATGCCACTTGTAAATCATTGATTTATTAGGGCACTGTTCCCTATAAACGACTCCCATTTCATTCAAAATGGTTTGAGCGTTCTTTCCTTGCTTGGTAAGGAATTTTAACACAGCGCGGTGTAAAATTTTCTCCATAGTTTCAGTTTTCGACGGGATTGACTTGTTCAGCAAGCGACTGTTCGTAGACGAATGGCACAATCGGATTGAAACTCGGTATTTATACTAATGATGAGTCTCCAATTCGTATGACACCAAGCGAGCGCCCCTATCTCAACTCCATCTTCTCCATTCCACGAACTTTTGGACCTCCCCTCGTATGTACAATCAGACTTACGTCACACGGGAAGATATAAAAGGATTCTTCGTTCCGAAGCTGTCACAAATATAGCTTTCTATTTGCGACATGCACAAAGCATTTAATGATACCTATATACCTTTGTAATTTTTTTAATTTCTTTATTATATACCCTGAAACTAATTAGTACCTCTGCAATCCAGAATAACGCCTGTAGCTTGAATTTTAAATAAATCTAGCACTTTGGTTTTCTAATGATCTTATTATCAATAAAGAGTTGCTCGTCTATTTATTTAAAGTTTTTATAAGTTTGCTTAACTCCTTGCTGCTAAGACTCATTATTTTTAATTATCCATTCAAGACAACTTGTATTTTTTATTAAATTTACATTAATGTCAAATGTTTTCTTATAAAAACTGATGTTCTAGTAACTTTTACAAGATTGGTAATTATTGTTATTAATTAGCCTTCTTCATAAATATATAGTTTTATTATTGATATTGTAACACGTATGATAAATTGTTTTATTAATTAAAACAGACACATTATGGGCGACCGGCTACGAATATAAAAGGTAATACACACAGTTCTAGACATGTTCTTAAAAAGACAGTTTTATAGATATGCGACATGCACTGTTATGTTATTAAACAAACCCAACAACTCACAGACCTATTGAGTGATTAAAGCTGTCTTTCTAAGCTTAATAGTAAAATACAGAGAGAGATGAATAAAGTCTCTAGTCGTGGTTGTAATTTCGGTTACATTACGCGTTCAGTGTGAGGCGTCGTGTTGAATTTGTAGATTATAAGATACCCGACTGAATAGTCAACATTTTTTATGAATTGTATAAATAAGTTAGTGTAGTGCATACAATTAATATTAATACACGTATAGTATAAATTTTAATTAAGTGTATCTGCTTAATGTTTCCGTGAACGTCGGAGTGGAGAAAAAACTCTTTCTAATCCAGGTCATTGGTTTTAATTTCAAACGGATCATCTATATTCATTCACACTTCACATTTCATCACTATTGTTAATTTTTTAATGATTAATGTTTTTATAATAAATGTGCATTTATAAATAATTCACTTAAGATAGTTATAATGTATTTCTTTTTTAAAGAACTGAATTTTAGATGATTTAGCATCTCTCACGATTTTGCATTTATTCTCATATATACTGAGATAATATTCATGTATGTGTGTGTAATTTAATATTGTGTGTGTGTACACGTGGTGCATAGTGATTATGTAATACTCGATCGAATTTGCAAATAAATATCAATAAGTTTTATGAATTGTATCACCTTCTCCAGTGTTGTGTTGTTTCAAATTTGTCAACAACCTTTTATGGAACAAAAGTGTATTTATGTGCAAATTCGACATATTCATAGGTTATTGTGAATATTGTAAATACAACCGCCATGTTTGTACATGTGGTGACAGCTGGCTTGGCTGAATTAGGAATTGAGAGAAACTAAGCTCAAGATAATAGTTAGTACATTATTATTATGTCATTTGTCACGGATAATTCGAATAAATGTAATGTAAAACAGCAATTACTTCTTTTTCTCCAAAGTAACAATCTACACACTTAATTATTCAGAAATATAACACAAATTTTGTGTACCATCCCTTACTATTATTCGTAATATGTGTAACCTGTATTATGGTTTTTTGATAATTTGTTTTTAAGATATTCATCAGCAACTACTGGATGGCGCTTTAACTATGACGAGATCAGTAAGTATGTAGAATAAAATTTTATTATGACGCAGATATGTATAGCAATGTCTTAGGAAAATAGCACATAACCTATTCAATGCAAGGTTTAAAGGAGAAATGAATGAAACTGTTTCATAAAGAATTAGTCTGCAGCGTGCTCAGCGGAGAGGTAACGTGGAAAGGCTCTCCACTCTAGGCCTGTGTGGCGGAATGGAAACAAGACTAACTACATTTTGTTCGTTTTGATTTAAGTGTAAAATCTACTGAGTTGCGTGTCTTGTGATCAAAACACAAAATCTACTGAGTTGAGTATCTTGTGATCAAAACACAAAATTTATAAAAAAAATATGTCATGTTTTGAAAGGACATAAAGTAGATATTATTAAGTTCTTAAACATTCGACATTCATTGTAATAAAAAAAAATAACTTTCTTTTTAAATAAATTTACTCACAAAATGTACTAACTAGAAGAAAATTCAAATATTTTACTTTTGATTAAATTTATTTTGTGGCATAATTTCTTTTCTACGACATACAGTGTATAAAATATTTTATATTGTACCTCGGAAAATTTACACTCGGTTATTTTTTGTCTATAATTACTTACAACTTAACTAATAATCTAACTAGGATCCGTCAACCGTGTGCGGCGGGTGTTTAGCTGGGCCTCTCTCATTTCTTCTTTTATTGATAACTTTTGAACGGCTAAACATTTTTTCAACCTGTTTTCGCTATAACATCTGCGTTCGGCTCAAACATACATGAGAAAATTTTTAGGTAATTATCTCGTCACATTATGGAGACAACTAAACACAAAAAAAGGTCTCCCAAATGGTTAAGAGCTTCGCTTACGCTCAGCTCAATTAGTTCATATGAACTTGGATTAATATAATTTTTCTTTCAAAGCAGACAATTGCTAGACATTACCGTATAAATTTACCGTAGCTTTTCTTATGTTTATAACACGTGTAATCACAAAAGTATATCAATGAAAACACGAAATAAAATTATAGTTTACTTTCCGTTAACTTTCATTAAAATTGTAAAATAACTAAAATTTAAAGTACGTGCTACATCTCAGAGTGTTGTTGTCTCGACAGTCATTAATTCTGTCGAAAGCCGCAAGTTGAACGAAAAGGCCATCAACTAAAATGAATCTTTGCTCCCTCTTTTTAGTATTCCGTACATTTACAAATGTTTGTTTGTTGTTACAATTTTTGTTTGCAACTTTTATTTATTCTTCGTCACTTTAACAAAAATTTATCACAGGATACTATATTTCTTTTATTGTAACTAAACTTGACAGATACACTTATCTATACAATTGTTATAAATTAATGATCATAATGTTTACTTAAATAACTAAACTAACTAAAAACGGTCACTGTATTTCAGAGATACGAGGGGAGTTCCAAAAGTTCGTGAAATGAAAGGGATTTAAATAAAATAAAACAACAAAACTATTTTTCCTTTTCAATATAATCACCCTTAAGCTCAATACATTTATTAGACCTATAAATTAATTTTTCTAAACCACTATAAAAATATGTTTTATCTTTTCCGTCAAAATGAGCCGAAATTACCTCCCTTACATCATAGTCGGCGGAAAATTTCCTTCCCCTTAAGTCTTTTTTTAAATTGGGGAATAAAAAAAAGTCACTTGGGGCCAGGTCTGGACTGGAGGGTGGGTGAACTGGGGATTCGAACCCATACGTGTGCAGAGCAGCCATTGCAATTCTGCTCTTGTGAACCGGTGCGTTGTCTTGCAAGTGCAACACACCCTTTGTCAATTTTCCTTTTCCTTGATGGCACCCTTTAATTTTTCTAATATCGTTGCGTAGTATTTTCCGGTTATAGTCCTTCTTTTTTTTTGTAATCAATCAAGATTATTCCCTCACAATCCCGAAAAACAGTAGCCATCATCTTTCCAGCCTATTCCGTCACCTTAAATTTCTTTGGCGGTTGTGTCCCCTTTTTATGCCATTGCATGAACTCTTCTTTGGACTCAGGCTTAAAGTGATGAACCCATGTTTCATCTCCCGTAACGATTTGGTCCAAAATCTGTGCAAGTTTATCTCCACACAACTCCAAAAAATGCTTTGACGTATCGACGCGCTGCTCTTTCTGAAACGACGTGAGCATTCTCGGTACCCATCCCCAGGTAGTCATGTAGGATTCGCATAATGGTGGCATCTGATACTTCAACTAATGCAGATAATTGTTTTTTCTTCAAACAGGCATCCTCTAGTACAATTTTCTCCACTTTTTCGAGATTGTCCGATGTGGTGGCCTCAACTGGCCTTCCTGACGGGGGTCGTCTTCAATTGACTCTCGACCATGCTTATAAAGACCATGCCACTTGTAAATCATTGTTTTACTAAGGCACTGTTCCCTATAAACGACTACCATTTCATTCAAAACGGTTTGAGCGTTCTTTCCTTGCTTGGTAAGGAATTTTATCACAGTGCGGTGTTGAATTTTCTCCATAGTTTCAGTTTTCTTCCGGATTGACTCCTTCAGCAGGCGACTGTTCGTAAACGAATAACTCAATCGGGTTGAAACTCGGTATTTACTAATGATGAGTCTCCGATTCACCAAGTGAGCGCCCCTAACCCCGCTCCATCCTCTCCATTCCACGAACTTTTGGACCTCCCCTCGTCATTCTGAAAAGCAGTAGCCAATCTGAAAATCCATTTGGCGCTATACTAAGACTAACTATGCTGTCGTCTGCGTACCCATAGATACAGGTTTTGAGAACAATAAGCAAGAAAAAAAACATTTGCAGAGTGAATGAACTCCTGAGGCATTCCGATCTTTTGTTGTTAAGGCTTCCGAAGAACATCTTTAAAAACTTAATTTTAATATTTCTTGCCGTGGTATTTTTTGAGGCAACAAAGGGATCCGTAGTACAGAGGATGGGCAGCAGTGTCCTATTTACCATAACATCACACTGTGATTGAAAATCCACCTGCCTGGCGATGATGGCATATCCTGTCGTGGATGTTGAACAGACAAATAAGTCCCTATTCCCTGGTAATCCTGCTTTTTCTGGCTACGTTAGCGGTAGCCAGGACAAGCAGAGCTCTTTCTACCATTACCATTGACGATTGGCCCTGACAACATAGCAATTGGATATCATGGGACATCAATATAATTGTACATATGTTATTAAACAAATTTATTTCGAGTTAGTGATTCCCTGACATATGGTGTCGTGAGAGACTTCATTCATTCTTGTATTATATATGACAATGACAACTATTTGACTTATATTAAGAAGAAAAAAATCAAAAGACAACATGATTTATATCGCCTTATTCAGGTAATGGATAAAAAAAGTATTCAAAATAAATCTAACTTGCCTATGATAGAACATTGATAGTTATTTACATACAATTCAAGATCTTCAAATGTTATTTAAAAAATATTGTTTCATCAACAGTATTCCTTTATCGATATTCTTAACCATTAGTAAAGAAAACTATTTATATTTTCATCACTACCCAGTTTCTAATAAAAACTATGACGAAATAACTACAAGGTAATTTTGATCAATAACTATTAGCTCTATTAAGGTAAAAGAAATCAGCAATCTTCAATATACTTGTTGCAAGTGCAGTCAGAGACATCAACTTTCGTGTATATACATTAGTAACTAGTAACCTATCAATAGACAGGCTACTGGAATGTCATTAAAAATATATAAGTTTATATATAATTCTAAAAATATGACATACAGGTCCCAATTTTTTATTATATTGCATCATAATACCACAATAAAGTTAATAATATGACGTTCTAACTCCGTATTATATTTATTTTATATAGTAACCAGTAATGAGGGACATAAAACGAAATTTACAAAGTACTGGACTCATATTTTTATTTTAATTACTTGTCCTCTATAGCTATAGATTACCAGAGCGTTTTATACTATTTTGTTTTACTTTCTCAACCATCCGTTACTGAAAGATCCTGCTAATGAGATGGTTTATACAGACGGTCCTACTTTTCAGATTTGCTTTACAAAAATCTGATTTATCTGTAAGTTATAATAAAAAAAAATATTATATATCACGTATTGAAGATATAACGCTGTTATGTAAAAATATTAATTTTGTTCAATATGTATTAATTGGAGTACAATGTTTAGTATAAAACAATATTACGCTTAATACTCAAAAAAGTACACAGTGACTAAGGATATATTTAGCACGACCTTATATAATAATATTAAGTAACTGAAAAGATATTTTCAACCAAGTGAAGTAAAGCCTCCTTTATATTTATAGCCCTGTATCGATATAACGTCCCATCCATTTAATCTCTTTGTAAGGTGAAGTTCAGGTCACAGGGTAGAAGCCTATAAATATAATACACATTTACCTATCTTTACTTGTCTCTTGTGACCTTTATGAATATTATATTGTATAAAATGTTATTTTAATAATATAAATAAAATTGTCAGACACCTCCGATATGAAACTTTAATTGTTTTATCGTGAAACGCATTTAAGGATTACCCTTACTAATAATTCTGTGAGTATATAATTATATTGCCATATTTATGATTCATTAATCTTAAAATCACAGAGATTTATAAAAATATAAGCTTATTTTGAAATAACGATACCATCTTGACGATATCACAAGGTGTGGTTATATTCTATTTACAAGTCAGCCCTCTAAGGCCCTTTTTCACCCCAAATTAATAATTAATTATATTTCGTATCGTAATGAGGGTGAAGGGACCTGTCGAGAAAATCGAATGCCAAAATCAAAAGAATTTAGTAAAGTCTTTGTCTGATATAATTTGTTTGCTAATCGTAATTAACATAGCATATGTTTCATGGTTTGACAATTTTTCTTAAGTAATCTCCACCCAGTGTTAAGATCGAATATTCATCATGGCGGTATTGTTGAGGAGAATTAAATAATTGTACAGAAAACTTACTACTTCTCCTATTAATTGTATGGGAATAGGGATATAGATCCGTCCTGACCCCATTGTTTAATCTCAACTACATCTCTCGAAGAAGAGTTTAGTTCTTTGGTATTACAATATTTAAATAGGTTTTATAATTACATACAATTAATTTATCCTTTTGAATACGATGGTTTAATTTTAATAATAATTTTCTTCGATTCTTTAAACACGACTAATTGAGTCATTATATTTTATATTAAAAGAGATATATTAATATTATGTAATTCCATCTATTTCAATATAATGTAAAACTTATGAGGAATAATATTCCTATTCCGTTCCAAATCACCGTCATTAGCGAGCATCGGAGTTAATAACGGAAAAATACTGGAATTTATTAACATATTTTATAATAAATTAAAGAATCGTTAGCGTCATTTACAGAATTGTTTGTTATATAACGTTTGTGTTGTTTGAAGCCTCAGGCTTGTGGGGTCCATATTTTGAAAATGATCTTGTTTTTTATTTGTCTAAATGTTTTCATTTATTTATTATTTATATATATATATGATAACATTTAAATTATCAGTTCCATACTGTTCTATTATTATCCAATTAATCCAAATTATATATAAACCAATATATAAATAAAAGTATGTATACAGAAAATATATAAATATATATATATATATATATATTTATATATTTTCTTCTATACTATTGTTTTATTATTATTATACTATCTTTAATTATACCCTTTTACCCTTTGTATATTAAATATATCCAATGTACTCGTATAAATAGTATGTATACTATACAGAATAAAGATTCTAATGACTGTTTGTATTTCCAATAAAGTCATAGGAATTACATTTTATTTATATATAATACTAAAATACTCTTAAAAAAGTATTATAATTATAAATATATGTTAAATATCTTATTTAATGAACTAAATGAAATATATTTTATTTAGTTGCTAGCGTTAAATTCAATTCAAATATTAAATAGGTCAGTGCAACTCGGTTTCATTAATTATAATTAAGCAAATTATTTTCACATTCCGTTACACACTATTAATGGTATGAATATAAGAAATACATTCAATAGCTTATAATTAAATGTAAATGTAAAGATAATTTAAATGAAAGGACAAAAAAAACCATAATATATGACGGTTAAATTGAAACCGAACAGAACTTCACTTCACAATACTTCAAGGCTCAACTTGAGCTATCAATACGAGCTGTTGAAAATTCAAATCAGCTCGATATTTCAATATTCAATTATTGCTACACTGTTTTTTTTTAATATATATTCGTATTTATTTTTGAGCTCAAACTTTCAGTGGTTTTGAATGGAATATAGTTTTTAGAGTTTTTATTTTATAATAACCATTTTATGAATGAATTCTTATGAAATAAATCGCTTTTATGATACGAAAATATATACATTTGTATTTGAAATTTGTATAAAACTAATTCTATTTGTATTTCGATGATGAATATGATATCTATGAATCTTGAAATCCTACTTTATTTTAGTTAAACTTACTTGTTGTGTTACATATATATATATATATATATATATATATATATATATATATATATATATATATATATATATATATATATATATATATTCTAGTTTTATAACGTTAAAATGATAGACAAGGATTTTGATAAATTCTCGACATCTTATATTGCGGTCCTCCAGCTTCTTTAACGATCATCTTTATTAAAAATACTAGCAGGTTACCCGTGTTTTGCGAAGGGAATAAACAAAAACTGACTTTCGTGAGTATTGAACCCATGACCCTACCCTTCACACATACAGGCTCTTTTCTCCAACCCATCATGACTCGTTATCAGTGCGAGAAAGCCTTGAGTTTGATATCTACAAAGTTTCATTCCTATCGGGTATAGGAATGAAAGGTTCCTATAGGTACACTCTTGTTTCTCACATTGCAGCGTGTTGGGAATAAACATAGTGACTGGCCAAATAATTTTAATTTCTACTGCAATGCAATGGGAGAAGAGAGGGAGCGGGGGATAAACTTTGCAGTTTTTAGCTGTAACTTTGGAGCGGTTTGGACCTTTACCAAATCCTTTTTTATTGCACCTATTCAATATATCAGGAGTCTTGTGTCCAAATTTCAGCTTTCTAGGTATTACGGTTCGGGATGTAGAGCGATAAATGAGTCAGTGAGTCTTTGTGCTTTATATATTAAGATAATGTTTTTTGATATTACAAGCATACTAGAAATTTGAACTGGATAAGCTGTTATATGGTAAGTGTTTTCTTGGGAATATTCAGCTTAGGGTATTGTTATATATTATGTGTTATATGTTATTGCATATTCATGTGTTCAAAAGTATGGTATACTTACAATCTATATAAAATAAACATGGTATAACAATGAAATATACCACATAGATATCACACAAAAACTGGCGAAAACTAATTAGTTTTCGCCAGTTTTCGCTTTAGTTTGTAGTAAATTTACTACAAACTAAAGCGAATAAAAACTTTTATATTCCATTTTAACTATTTCATTTGAAAAAAGGTTTTTCAAACTAATACGAATCTATTTAATATAACACATTTATATTATTGGCTGTCTGCCCGTTGTGATAGTATTCACATGATGTCTATGTGGTATTCACTGCCCAGATTTGGCAAAAAACATAGTTTTTGGTATTCAATGTCTGGCGAGATACATTTTATTTGATTTACTGTTTACATTTATGAAACAGCTTAATTATAATCTATATATATATATATATATATATATATATATATATATAAAGTAACTTGGCCTCCTCACTCACTGACTGAACAGCGCACAGCGCAAACCGCTGAACCTAGAAACCTGAAATTCGGCATGTAGGTTCCTTGATACCTGGAGGCGTGCAACACGAAACGTTTTTTTCGATATACCTTTTTTTAGGGTACTTTCAGGTACTTGGTACCGAGATGCTATATCTCAGCAATGGCTAGTTAATAATATATCTCAATATTATTGAAATTTTAGTGTTTTGTCATCGTTAAAGATAAAACAAGTTACAAACGCAACCGAACACACGCAAATAGTAACATTTATAACTGACAAAGTCCAAATAGTGATTAAGATTCCTACATTCGATAGATTTGCTCGTTTAGTATTAATCAAGAGGAATGATTTACTTTGAGGTATCAATTAGTATTACTCAGGATTTCATAAAGATGCTCTTACCGGGATTCCATTAGGGTTTGATAAATTTCTCTCTTAACGTTTTATGTCAGAGTCCCGTTTTTATATTATTTAAGTAATCAAACAGATGTTTTTTTCACATTAAGTAGAAAATGATATTACGTGCCTTAAAGGATATGTTTGTTGATAACTGTTAGTTATTAGCTTTATACATGTATGTTACTTTTGCTTCTGATAGACATCTGAGCAGAGCTGACTGTGGCTGTGAAGTTATATTTTTCAATTTCCGTTTAAATTGAGTTAACTTAAAGTATGTTATGTGTTAACATTTTAAAGTGTAATAAGTATTCAAACAAGTTTTATAAATCTAATTCCCATATATTTGTTAAATTTTACACCTTCACTGAGATATCCTAAACATGGTTGATCCAAAATATTTTGAACATTGGTTTAAAATTAAAATGTAATAAATACCAGCGATTGAAATATAAAAATAGTTTTGTTTATGTTAATATTATTAACGAAACGAAAAGACGTATTTATTAATTAAGACTTGTTGTCTGTCTTAATGCAATGAACTGCACTACTCTTAAGATCTTACAAAATACTCAATGTGCTGAGCGACTTTCCGTTGCTCGTTTGTCTTAATTGTATAATCAAGTCTGTTCTCGCTTTATTTGTAAATAAATATTCAGAAATAAAACGTGTAAATCCCTTAATTCATAATGAATACGTACATCTAATCTATTTTAATAAATACATCAAGATATAATTATATCTATCCACAGAATCCGGATTGTCGAGTATTTTGTTACATTCTATCGGTACTGACAGATAAATCACAGTCGCCATATTGGTCACTCTAGCGAAGCGTCACTGACATCGGATATCATTTTGTATAATTATTACAATTTAATTTTGTCAAAATTAAAGTCAAATGCGTGCATTTATTCAACACCAGGGCATTCCTGTATATTTTATTATAGTAATTATTGAGTCATAGTCATAATTTATGATTTTTTTAAAACCAAGTAAAGAATACTAGAAGAAAACATGTTGTTGTATAATCCAAAAATACTTACACATGTAATAGGATTCTAAATTTAAATATTAAAAATAAAAGTAATTATTGTAAACTAAGAATGCTAATAGATATCTGACAACACTGATAGTGATTACAGTATGGTGATGGAAAGTTAAATCAGTAAAAAAAATCTATAATAAATATATACCTGTTTTCTAGAAAAATAAAGCTAGAAGAAAAAAGAAATTATACTTGCATTTTACTTTGTTCTACAATTTATACATGTAGATATTTCTGTTATTTACATATAAATACTATTTTTGAAGTTTTTTTCTATCTGTGTTTTTTTGTTCCGGATAATCTCTGAAACGGTTGGACAAATTTTAGTAGGAATTTCATTGGTGATAGTTGATGTTATAAGGAATAATTTAGTCTACTTTTAATTTGAAAAGCATATTCCACGCGAAGTCGTGGGCAAAGCTACTATATATAAACTTTTGTAACTTACAATTTCTGTAATCCTGCACCCCAACAATTCACAGGAACGTCGGTATATAGTCTAACTTATTTTCTGCAAATTGCATCATATGGGATGGAAGAGTATTTGCATTTTTATTTTATTCCCGTTTGCATTTTAAACCTTTATAAAGGAAGTGTCATCTATTTTTATCAGCATTTTTCGAATCGAAATTGGAAATAGATCTCTAAAGAAAGATTATGTATTCATGTGCAATGTCTATCGTATTGTTTGAATTAAAAAGCGTTGAAAATAAAGGCAATATCTAAATTACACTAAATAATAATAATTAATACTACTATCCATATCCATACTAGCCGTTGTTGATGATCTCGCGATACTGACACGTAATCCAAAACAAAGTCAGCTACTTTTAAATATTGTGGAGGATTTTTTGTGTGTTTGAACAGAGGGAATGAGGACAAAACCTAATAAATGCTACAGTCTTTGTCTGAAGCGGTTAGTTCGTTACTACGATTACGGACGCAGCTCCGTTCAAATTCTTAGGTAAAAAACACGATTACCAAGGGTGTACTCCATAGTTAGATATAATAGTTGATGGCTTTTTGAATGATCTTAAAAAGGTAGAAAATCAACCAATAAGTAACACCAAAAAGGCTTGGATATATGATAATTATTTAACATCACGTCTAAATTGGCCTTTCCTCATTTATGATATTAATAAGACGCTTTTGTTAAAGTTAGATACAAGCGTCATAAGGACATTGAAGTCATGGCGTAGGTTAGCGCATCTAGCGCACTCTTTTACTTTATTTAGAGACCAACACAATTTTGATTTAAAATTAAAGAAACTATCCGAACTCTATAAGAGTGAACAAAAGACATATCATCTTAAAATCGAATGACGATATTGTAACATCTCTCTCTCCCAAAAGATAAAATTGCCACAGAGCTGGAGTCACGACTTCAATTCCATAAACAATTTATGACAGGTGCTCAAACAAATACAGCAGGGCTAGCATCAAGTAGGACAGAACAAGACATTGAAATAATAAACTCCTTTACTCAGCAGTATTAAAACGATAATTACGGGCTGCACGCGATGAGCCTAGAATTGAAAAATTAATGGGTGACCATAGGAGATTTTTGTATTCTACTAGCTTTAAGATGGCGCACCCTGCTTCATGATTGGTCCCCAGCATTATTAAAATTTACTTAATGCATTCCAAATGACACTCCCAGATCAAAGTAACTTAGTAAGGTGGGGCAAAACTACCGAAAAATCTTACAGCATCTGTGAGGAGGCAGTAGGAACCGCGAAGCACTTGCTAGTAGGGTGAAGGGTACTTCTAAATAGAGGTAAATAGTCGCGTCGCAACGATAAAGTATTAGAAATAGTAGAAGGGGGAAATATAATAACCACCAAAATATCAGTAGAGTTCGTAAAGGCAGGCTCTTCCAAAAAATCTATTCCATCTTGGACGCGTCTCCTGATTGGACACGTATGAAAGGCAATGCAAAATCCCCGGGGATGTTTGTGTTTCGTCATCTAGGCCGGACTTATTCCTGTACTCAAAACAACTAAGGCGCGTTATAGTTGTGGAGATTACTGTAAACATACCTAAAGATCATACGTTTAAGCTTAAGAAGTATTACGAACTATGTAAGGAACTGATCAGAAATAAATTTGTACTTCATTTGTACGCTGTAGAAGTAGGAGAGAGAGGTGTAAAAGCATGTATAGAGAGATTTCTCTATAACTTATTTAAGGATCTCGGCCTTTCTAGAACGATCATCAGTGTATTTCTAGATCTTATTTCAAAGGCAGCTTTAGTAGGTTCTTATGACATTTGGTTAGGTAGAGCATGAACAGTGAAGGTGAGCATCTATGCGCATAGTAAAATGAATTGTCAACGTGTAGCCTTGAGGTAACAACTTTAAGTTGATTAAAACGAAAAAATATAATTGTTGCTGTAATTAACTGATCTTACATAAGAAAACTATTTTCATACGAATTAATAACTTATCAGTATACGAAACTCACAAAATATTTTAGTATAAAATAAATTAAAAAAAGGTCAAAATAACATCTAGAGAAAGATTTTTGAACATTTTAAACTTATATACCAGACTTAGAGAAATACGAGACCACACCAAATCGACTGATCCTTTTGAAATATCTACAAAATCCGAGTAACTTATTGAAGCGATAACAAACGAGGATATAAAAATTCAAGATTTTTGGCTGTCAAAGCCAATTCTACAACTGTGTCTGTCAAATGAGAATTTAGTGTCGTAGCAACATTGGTAAGTAAAAAAGAAATCGGCTTCGTAAATGTGGTGCCTGCGGTTAAGTGCCAATAAGCCTGGTATTAAAATTTATTAAATGAATCAGATTCAATATTAATAATTAAAAAGTAAAAAGTATTTTTACTAGCTGTTGCCAGAAAATTCATTTTATTTTCTTTCTTCCTCAGACTTAGAGTCAAACTTTCTTATTTCTTTTTGGCACACATTGTATTTCTGAAATGTCAGATGTCAAATGTTCCTGGTTTTAAAGGATAGGTCCATGTATGTAAGAATAAATTAGAATTCAAGTACATTTACTTGGAATGAAAGCATGATTAGAATTACTAACCACTTCATTACTAACTATGATGATCTAATATTTACAAAAAATTAAAGTTACAATTAAACATCTATAATAATATATATAATAACTCAGTTTAACGTATTATACAATTTTAGATTAAATTTTATAAACAAATTTTTATTACAACTTGTATAAAAATGTTGACTTTAATAATATCAAGCTTAATCGGGTTCTGTTTTTCACAGACAAAGAAATAATATTCAAAAACTTTTATAATTTGGGTGAATAGTAACTTATTATACTCTCCAGTCCAATGTAGAGAGATATAAGAGAAGTAATAGATTGTTTAACCAATCCAATATATTTCTCACGCACTTTGCTCGTTTGTAAGCTGGTGAAGATTAATTTCGGGCGCGTTGGTAACCCTTACCCACGATAGACAGGCCACCTGTAGTATTAATACTATGCGATATTTATGATATTAATCCCTGAAGGGAGTTTTATTCTTAGGGTTATGTTTTCTTAGATTGTTTTAAATAATTCTATATAACACAAGTATTTGTGACGAAGTTTAATATGAAATAAACTTTCAGTTAAATAGCTGAAAATATATAAATAAAATTAAGGATTTGTCATCCTTCTTTTAGTATGTAACAATAACACATAACCATAGAGTGAGCAAAGAAATTCCACATAGTTTATTATAAATTTTTAGTGACTTTATAATATTAAGAACAAAATATCATATAAGTAAGACTTTCATTGTGTAAAGATTACTAAAGCAAGTTTAAAAAAAACAGGATCAGACACTCTGTAAGGAAGCGGTTATATTAACATAATGAGGACGAAGGAAATTTAAATGACATTGTAACCGCAAAATGGGGACTCGGAGCAAAAGCAAAATTTCCTTTTTTATTAATTAATTATGTCCGTTTCTAAATAGACTATCGAATCGACTAAAAGTGTGTTTACATCTTATTTAAATTTAAAATAAGATAAAGTCGGAACTTTGTTAGCCTAAGTTATATTAAGTTATAACATCAGATATTCGCTAGTGGAAGTCCTATTAATATTGGTCCAGATATTTCAGAGGTTTTCTTGCATTCCATATGCATTTAGTAAAAGCTATTAATTTGGAATTATAAACAGACACTTATTATTTATTTGCACAGTTGTATAGATGTCATCATCTTCATCATCATCATTGCTCTTATCACAATCACGAGGATCAACTATATGTAATGTTTTTACACGATCTGTCGAATGTTCTTAATATAAACAGTAATCCCCCCTATAACACGGTACTTTTATAATGCGTTTTCTTATAACACGTTTTCAGTCCCTCGTATAACACGTGTTTACCCCCTAATAACGCGGGCATTTCTCACGTTATATTTCTACACTATGAGATTTATAATTATTATAAAAGTTCATAATTAATTTCGCTTACCTTTGCACATTGTGTTGTTATAAAATTAAATAAAAATTAAATTTCTCTTAATATTCCATTTAAACCGCCTTGAACGAGAAAAGTTAAATATGAATTATTTGTACATAACGCGTTATATGGTCAAATGAGCGCGTTACACTACAATATTTTTACAATGTGTTTTTCTATAAGGTAGAACGAATCTACTATGTTATAGGGGGATTAATATAATTGTGCTGTTGTCAAAATGTATCAAACGCAGTCTTAGTTTAGCCATAATTGTAGAGCTTCCTACGTCTTTGTCGTATACTACTGACAAAACAGAACAATACAGAAGTAGAATGTGCTCGGTCTAGAGAAACCTTTCATCATATTTTAATATATAGTTTACGTATGCTCGAGAGCGTAGTTTTTATTTCTTTATTTTAGTATGAATGGTTGACAAACAATGGTGAAATGAACGCCCAGTCGCGTGTATAATGCACCAAAGATTTTAATATGAATGAAAAGTATTTATACGAAAAAATAAAAACATCAAAATGTTAAATTGAAGGTAAATTCTTTATAATTAAATGTTTGTTGACAAGACCGAAGAAGAGCCGGTAACATATCTATGTTCGGCTCTTCTTCTTCTCTATGTCTATAGAGGACTATATTTAATATTACTTATAGCTTATAGATTTCATCTAAAACTATTGTATTGGTATGTCAGTTACCAGATGATCACAAACTTAGCTGGAAATTTACTCACTATCTTAATATATAAAATACAAAGACACTCACTCACTGACTCATTCATCGCTATACAGCCCAAACCGTAATACCTAGAAAGCTGAAATTTGGACACAAGACTCCTGACATATTGAATAGGTGCAATAAGAAAGAATTTTGCAAAGGTCCAAATCGTTCCAAATTTACAGCTAAAAAACTGTAAAGTTTACCCCCCGCTCTCTTCTCCCATTGCATTGCAGTAGAATTTAAAATTATTTGGCCAGTCACTATGTTTATTCTCAACACGCTGCAATTTGAGAAACAAGAGTGTACCTATAACCCAATAGGAATGAAACTCTGTAGTTATTAAACTCAAGGCTTTCTCGCACTGATAGTCATGATGGGTTGGAAGATAGAGCGTGTATGTGTGAAGGGTAGGGTCATGGGTTCAATACTCACGAAAGTCAGTTTTTTTTTGTTTATTCCCGTCGCGAAGCATGGGTAACCTGCTAGTCTTAAATAAAACAAGAAAATACTTTACAACAAATTAAAAATGTATAATTCAAACTATATTATAATCATAAATTTAATTAAGAACAAAACAAAAACAAAATAAACTAAATTTATTCTGTTTAAATTCAAACCTAGAATAAAAAAATCAAAAGAAAAACAAGAATGTATAAACCTAAACAAACGTAACGAGAACCAACGTTTGAACAAACGTCAAACACATTAAAACACAACAAAAAAAACGAATTGTAATATAAAAACAAAACACAAAACGCAAAAAACAACAAAGAAGAGAAGAATATGTATATATATATATATATTTTTGTAGTATGTGTTTATATTAAATTAACAGCTTTTCGCTAAATGCATATGAAAGTATACACGGTATATACTTACATTAGAAAACTATGTGTCTGATTTTTCCAGCGAATCTTTGAAACGATTGAACCGATTTTAATAAGACTTTCACTGGTAGATAGCTGATTTTATAAGTAGTAACTTAGGCTACTTTTATTTTAAAAACGCGAAGCACGAACAAAGTCGCGGGCACAGCTAGTATATTCTATGATAGGCCAAAATTCATCGAAAATGTTTAAAACATTTAGCTATGTAAATCAAATATCTGTGTTTGCGTTTTAAATAATTTCAGTATATAAAAGCTGAGGCTGAATATTTAATATGTTTTTATTGTATGTATAAAATCTTTATTTTAAAGGTAAACATAGTTGTTAATAACAAAACAGTATTAAATATTCAATTCCTAATACGTATAATATCTATATAACTCAGAAAGCCACCCGAGCGGCTCGCAAGCAATTTGTTCTTGTGAAAACCTAATGAAAGGAAATTGTGTGGGAACAATCGAGGCAAGAAGTCATATAAAATTTACGCTGCGGTAAACAATGTGTATCCTTGTAATTCTTGAAATATCCCTTGATATTATATTAATTCTGTTATGAAATAGACGAGCTTAGCTTTCAGTGATTCTATAATGATGGTAAGATACAGTAAAACTAACTGCTTACCGTGTGTTAGCGTTATCTGAACAAATAGTAATGGAAATTTAATACTATATTCTATCAGTTACTTATTATATAATAGTGGTGCAAACCGGACCTCGATTTTGACTCGCTGCGCTCGCAAAATCTCGGTAGAGTTCGGCGAATTGAGCGAAGCGAGTAACCCATCTCCAATTCGGTGTTCAAAGATGAAATCGACAAGCAAAAAATAAATTAGATTATTCAAATATCACAGCGAAATTTGTTTACATTGAAATCTAAGGAATTATAATTTTTTGGTGATTTTTTTTCAACGACATGATTTTTTTTTTCATTTTTTTAATAACCATCGCTGTAAATGTGCAAAATTTCATGAAGATCAGTAAAGCCGTTTTCATGCTAGCCCAGGATATGGCATGCAAAAAGTATCACTAAACGCGCTCCGCTCGCTCCGTTCGCGCCGATCAATAAAAAAAAACTCCAAAACTTGAGTTAATAAACATACAGATAACGCACTTTCATATAAAGGTGAAAAATCTAAGTTTTGATATATTATGTATAACCCTACAAGGTATGTAGTGAATGTAGTAAATATTTAAATTGCATACACATTCACTATAGAAGAATATTAATGCGTTAAGCTCGAGCTGAAACGCTTCATCAGAGTAAGTGATGGATCAAGGAATGCAGTGAATAATTTATTGTATCTAATGGACTTATCCTACATTGATTGACGTACAAATCATCACTTTAATATTTAATATGCTTGAATATATTCCATGTACTTGAGACTCCATTATGACAAAACGCCATAATGGAGGCGCAAAGAAAACAAATGTCCTTTGCAAGTAATAAAATTCAAAAAAAATCAAACTATCTTTATTCAAGTAGGCATTTACACGCACTTTTGAATCGTCAATTACTACAATACAAAAAAGGTTAGTGTAGTCAGTCCGTAAGTAAGCTACCACCGGCTCGGAATGCTGCTCTGTTGAGAAGAGCCGGCCAGAAACTCAACAGTTGCTCTTTTCAAAAGAAATACAACAATAGGTGATGTACATTATAATATAAATCCTGCAAATGATTCAACAACTTAAGTTCCACATATTTCGATCCACTAAAAACTCTTGAACGTTGTAATAAGCTTTATTTAACAATAAACTTTTGATTTTAGATTTAAAACTAAGAAATGGAAGGTCTAAGATATCTTGTGGAGCTTTATTATATATGCGTATACTCAAAGCCATGAAGGATTTATTAACTTTATGAAGCCGAAACTCATAACTAAACTTTTAACCTATTACTTAATAGCATCATAAATCGTATTAAATTATTTGATAGTCCAATAAATAATTAATAAAAATAAATAAATCTTATATATGTGTCCATGCCATTATATTTATCTTCTAAGCATAACAAAAAAAATCTACATGTTAGTTTCTATTAAATAAATTAAATAATTATGTTAATAGAGATATAAAGAATTGAAAATATTTAACCATGAAAACTGTATTATTTCGAAAATTATTCAAAAAAGGCTTTCGGAACCCATGACTACATTTATATAAAAAGTATAAAAAGCTAGTTTTAACTTTTTTCCGTGGTGTGTGTGCATATGTGTGCGTGTGTATTCATGGCACACACATAATAAGCATATGATCTCATATAAAAGGATTACAGACTAGAAAATAAACCAAAGCACAGTTAGAGCATTTATTAATTTGGAAAGATTGTGAAAAATGTAATCAAAGTTTATATCTACTACATATTTTTAATCTGTATAAAATAGAAGAGATTAAAAAAATGAAGTGGTCATTCAAACGTGCAAGGTGAGTAGAAACTGTTTTAAATTCCATGAATAGTAATGATATGGCGTCCACGATCAAGAGAGATCTACTCTGTTCTGTTCTATTCTTAAGGGAGATTTTTAAAAAATATATGCCTTTTACGTAAAGGACGATGAAATTAACTTTGTTTGTATATGTTTGTAGACTGTGTATTATTAAAATGTTTAAACAAAATATTTGACATAATATATAGCTTAGCTTAGATTAGCTAGCTTATTCCCTCCCGCTTTGCTGCGCAAACTATTAATTTGGATGTGAACTTAGGTTGCTATGGTAACCTTTGTCATATTATCCGTTGTCATCGTAGCCGTTGCTATGGTAACTGTTTTTATAGTAACTCTTACCCCTGCGTCAAGTGTATTGCTCCTACAGGCTTAAAACTTGTCTCCTACAGGTTTAAAACTTGCCTTGGCTAAAAATCCGTTGGGGTAAGAATTAAGTAAAATCAGTTCTTAGTGGATGTCTACATCGCAAAAGAAGTAACTATGTAAAATTGTAAATTAATCGGAGAGATAGTTTCGGAGATTTCGTGATGAGTCAGTGAGTGGTCAATATATATTATAAATTTTGTTATTAACTTAACCGTTTGGGAGATCTTTTTTGTGTTTTGTTGTCTCCAGAATGCGACGAGATAATTAGCTAAAAATTTTTGCATGCATGTTTAAGCCGAACGCGGATGTTATAGCGAAAACAGATTGAAAAAATGTTTAGCCATTCAAAAGTTATCAACATAAGAAGAAAAGAGAGGAGCTCAGTCCAATACCCGTCGCCCGCGGTTGGCGGATCCTAGTATATATGATTAAGAAGACATACATTTATAAAAAATCAAGTACAAGATTGCACATTATTTATTTAATGAAATTAAAAAGAATCGTTTCAGGTTATTTAAAGTAATATTAAGATGCATTATCAATAATACTATTAGACCAAAAATATATTTTTCTACTTTTATTATTTAAGTCAAGATGTTTAATTGCCCTTGCATTAAAATGAATGTAATGTATCTGATCTGTAACAAATAAACCATTCTTTCATCCAAGATTTCATTATATGATATAATCTGATAAATTGCTCGATTCACAAATTTTTGTAATAAAAATGAGAACGCTCTGTCTGACTCAATAAAACCTGAAAACAAAAAGATTCATACATTCAAAAAACCTTCTGCGAATCGACAACAAAATGAACGATATATCGGCGACCCAAAAACACTTTTTGAATTAAATTCACTAAAGCTTTATATGAAATTCAATAACATTTTTAACACTTAAGTGGATTTTAATAATTCAAGAACACGAACAGTCAAAGAGTTCGAATTTGTTATATGTTATACTTTTTGTATGGTTCGATTTATTGAAATCATATTTTAATTGGACTGGTATCTTTACTGTTTTTATTTTCAACTACTATTATAAATACTATATTCATGTAAATGGATTGAGAATTTGTACAAAAAATATATAGCTATAAAAAGTATATAAGCTTATAATTATTATATAGACATTCATACTGTTCGTATAAATTCAATTGTCACAATATACATTTCACCCAAACAAAAACTGACATCAATATCAATATAAAATCATATATCCTGGTGTTCTTCTATGAAACTAGTATCCCCAGAGAGTGGTGCCATAAATTGAAGTAGAAGTTTATGGGGTTGCGAAAACGTGACATCTATTGTTGTCTTTCCCTTTCTATTGAGGGTAGTCGTCACTTTATTGCACATAACATTTTTATTTTCTTTAGAATTACTATCATTACCTCATTGTATCGATAGTTATAATTAAATAAATAAAAATATAGAGAGCGTTCTAGAAATGGAATAGCATTAGATATGTTTAAATAAATATAAAATCAATTATTATTTTAATTCAAATTATGCGGCGGCGTTGGGGACCGGCAACTAACGCGCCATGTTCCGAACGGCTGGAGGTGAAAGACGGAGCTACAAATAGCTAGGTGGAATGTAAGACAAGCAATGGAATAAAAGATGAATGAATTATTCCATGTGATGGATGAAGAATATCTGTATGTTATTTGTGTGTCTGAGAGAAAAGGCAATGATACGACCGATTTGAATGGCCAATCGATCGCTTTCTGGGCTGGGGTTGCAGAGGTGTAGGCGTGTTGTTGTCCTCTCAAATGGTTAATGCAATGGTAGCATACAATGCCATCAACCCGAGACTTCTTTGGATTCGCTTTAAGATGGGATAACAAGAGTATTCTTGTTGGTCATTTATGCGCCCGTATCCTCAGCTCCAGTGAGCGAGCTGGAGGAGTTTTGAGAGAGTGTCAGGGATGTTCTAAGTAGTGTCAGAAGTAATAAAAAATTGATAGTATGTGGAGATATGAAGGGATGGGTTGGAAACGCGCGAAGTAGTTACGAAAGCGTGCTAGGCAAGTACGGCGATAAGAGAGTAAATGAGGCTGGAAAGCTTATTGTGGAATTTTGTAAGGAGAGAAGTTTGTTTGTGGCAAACACGATGTTTGATCACAAAAAATTCACATGTACACAAGGAAGCGAGAGCAAGAAAGAAATATGATTGATTTATTCCTACTGGATCAGCGTATTCGAAGTCAAGTTATGAACAAGCAAGTGTTCAGGGGTGCTGAACTGGGAACGGACCACTATCTAGTCGTAGCTAGTAAAAGAGGTCTGTTTGCAGGTTGGTGCAGCTGCACGACATGTAGCTTGGAGTCGAATTATCGCATAAGAAGCTGGAAGCTTCAAGATCCACGGATCAGAAAGTAATATCAAGAAATGGTTTCCAAGAAGCTTTAGAGCTGTTATCCTGGAAATGAAAGTGTTGAAGTATGCTGGCAGAACCTTAGGAATGGTATGGTGAAAGTAGCGACAGAGATATGTGGTAAAAGGAAAAGAGATTTTAGTAAAAAGCGCGATGAATGGTGGGATGATGAAGTGAAAGACGCTGTGGAGTTAAAGAAGAAAGCATGGCTTGATTTTAAAGCCTCGAGTCACGATTAAAGTATGAGTTAAATAAAAAAAAGAGAGTACAATCTGCAAAAGCATGAAATGAAAGCACTTATAAAGATAAAGCGTGAAAATTCTGAGAGAGAAAGGGATGAAAGGTTGATGAACAATTTTCGGCAATACACGTAGCTTTTCTGGCGAGAAGTTAGTGATACCCGCGGTTGTTCGGTAACCTGTAGAATGAAAGGGTGCTTTCGAAGAGTGGTGAAATTTTAACAGAGCAAGGACACCTTTTGCAGCGGTGGGCGGAATTCTACAAGGAGACGTGTGAATGTGAGGATGCCTCGGCCTTGAGTACCAGCGAATTGCTGAGTCCGGATGTAGCCGATGGGGAAATTAGTTTGAAAGAAGTGGAGAGCGTGATTCGAAAGTCTGAAATGTGGTATGGCTGTGGTAAGGGAGCAGATGAAGTTACTGCCGAGATGATCAAATATGGTGGGCCACGCGTCTTGGACTTGTTCTGGTTTTTGTGCAGTTTATGCTGGAAATCAGGGGAGGTCCCAGACGATTGGCGAGGTGCAGTCATCGTACCTTTGTATAAAGGCAAAGGTTCACATATAGTCACTGTGCAAGCTATAGGGCTATCAGTTATAGCTAAACCAAAAGGTTTTCTGTGCTTTTGTGGATTTGGAAAAGGCGTTTGACAGGGTTGTGAGAAAGCAATTGTGGGAGATACGGTCCCGAAACAATGTGAGCGGACCCTTGCTACAGGCTGTAAAGTCTCTTTCCAGAAATCACTCAGCCTGTGTGAGAGAAGGAGCTGGCATGTCGCCCTGGTTTGACATCCAATCGGGTTTTAAGCAAGGTTGCGCTATGTCAGTTTAGTTGTTCAATTTGTATTTGGATAGTTGTCTCCAAGGCTTGAAAGACAGTCACATGGGAGTGAAAGTAGGTGACCTTAAAGTCAATTGCTTGCTGTATGTAGATGATGCAGTGCGCATTGCATCTTCAGAATGTGATTTGCAGGCATTGGTCACCACTCTGAAAGATGGGTGTGAAAATCATTATTTTCACAGACCGTTTTCACAGCTTAGATCATTGTCTAAACTTGAATGTAGATAAGACGAAGGTTCTGATATTTGAAAGAAATGAAGAAAGAACAGAATGTAAGATCAACGTGAATGTCAAGATAATAGAATAAGTGAATGAAGTGGTATATGTGGAAAGTATGTTTAGCAGAGACGGAAGATATGAAATGGATGTGGAAAGGCGTATTGCTGCTGGTAATGGAGTCAACGGTGGTTTGGCTGCATTGTTGAGACGGCAAAACGTCGCCATAGCTGCACGTTTGGCTGTACACAATGCGGTTTTTCTACCGACGCTGTTATATGGCAGCCAAACGTGGGTAACACAGAAGAAGAATGTAAGATTGATGAATGCTGTGGAGATGCGATCTCTTCTCAGAATAGGCGGAGTCAGTCTAGCTGACCGAATCCGCAATGAAGAGATCAACAGAATGGTAAGTACTAGCGAATATGTCACAGTGAGAATGAAGAAGAACGTGCTGAGGTGGTTTAGAGACGTCGAACGAATGAGTGATGAAAAAATGGTGAAAAAGATTTATACAGGAAAAGTGAGCGGTAAGAGAACCAGGGGGAGTACTCAATTGATCTTCGAAAACACAGTATCTATTATATTGGAGGAAAGTCACGTAAAAAGCATGAGGACCTGAGGGCATACATGAAGAGGTTGATGTCTGTGGCCGAGGCGAAAATGGTATGTAGGGACCGTAGCGTTTGGCACTCCGTCGTCTCTGGCTGTCCCGCAAGGGATATGGCGAGAAGATATTTTATCCTTGAGATGAAATTTTTGTATAATTACTATTTTTTCAAGTTATGTCCATGAAAATCTGTATTTAATTATTTACTAAATTTATATTGAATAGATGTTTGCAAATTCCATTTTCATTAGTACAAAGATATACACGTTATAGACTTGTTTTAGATGGACTCAATGTTCTACTAATAAAGACATTTTGAAAATTAAATTCAAAGAAAATGTGATGATTCATGATGATAGATTTTATTTATAAAAATTATAACATTTAAATTAGTTATGGCGAAGAAGGGAATGTGTACAGAGATAACGAGTAACATCTCGAGAGTATGAAAGGAAAAAACATACTGCGTCGACCCCAAAATTGGGATAAGGACAAGAAAATGATGAACATATAAATTAAATATTAATTTAGGCGACTTGTAGATGAGTTAGAGAATAGTACTCAACGATATATCTTTATAATAACTAAACTATACGTCATATTAAAAATGAAAAATGAACGCAACGAAACAGTTAATGGACCATAGCTTCTTTCCATTAATCTTATGGAAATTTTGTTCAGTTTTTTTAAATTGTTTATAAAGGAAACAAACAGGACATCTGAAAAGGCGGAAATCTTGAAAACGTGCAACACTTAACCCTTGTCGAAACGTTGGGTGCGCAATTATTTTGAGGTCACGCTTAGACGGCTTTTTATATATGGATTTAAGATTAATCGAATCAGTTAAATAAGGAATACAAAAGGTAGTGTTATTTTCTAATCGATACTCAGTGTTGGTGAGAGTTTATTATTAATTTGAAAGATACATAATATTTTAAAGTTACAATCAAATTTAAACTATATTTGAAAGCTTTCAGCTAAGGTCACTTATACCGAATAACTTATGACTAGATAATACATATATATGGAATAAAATAATTCAGAACCTAAGAATAATTAAGCTATTCTCAGCATTTCCAATTTGATTATTTGTAAAAAATATAGAGGTGTATTCAGACCTTCATCAGGGTGAGCTTAAGAGCATTCAGACTCCTAAAAATCTCGACGCCCAAAAAAAATAAACAAAATAAATAAACGCAATTGGAAAACCAATTTTTTCCATGTTCCATCCATCCCATGTTTTTGTAAATCTTCTCTAAACCGTGTAAAATTACTTACAATGAATATTTTTTATTCTCCCAAAATGGCGTTACCAAAAAATTTACATAAAAATTATCGCAAATACGTTATTATATTATAAAAACATTCATTCTAGGCAATTTATTTAAAGGTAAACCTGAATTTTTCTGTTCAAATATTGTAAATTTTTACTAACTAGCATTTAATTTCATCGTCAATTGTATTACAATTTCAATTTTTTTAATATTTCATATATCAAACAAACTTTATTGAGAATTAATATAAATATTCTAAATGTGTCTCCGAAAACCACATTTAAATTTTAACCACAATTTAACATATTAATTGATCATAAACGCGTGTAATTTAATATTGAGGTTTCCGTTCCGTCATCTATGGCACCTCCAGTGAATCAACATTACTGAACTACAATTAGGTCACCATATATTTCACGCAAGATTAATTATGTTTATTTTTATTTATAATATCATTCGCTTCTTTCCCTCTTTTATAATTAAAATCACTTAAATTTGCTACATTTTTAATTTATACGCAACACACTTTCAGCAATCAAGTGATAACTACATTTGGTAAATAGGACAGACTTTATTATTTTATATTATTAATAAATATAAATTTATTATTATATATTTCTTAATATTTTAATAAAATTGAAGTATCTGTTTGTAATTTCAAATTACCAGTTTTTCACTAAATGCACGTGTATATACGGTAATTAAATAAAAAATATTTAAAAATTGTCTGTCTTTTTCTTCTGTCTAATCTTTGAACCGGCTGGATTTTCATTATCACGTAGCTGATGTAATAAGGAGTAAATTAGACTACTTTTATTAAAAAAACATATTCAGCAAGAACGAAGTCGTGGCTATAGCTAGTTATAAAATAAAAAACCATTGCCATGTCTATGTCGGAGTGTCGCTGGGAAATTTCTGGATTACGTTTGTATGAAAACAAAACTGTTATTCTAATGATAGTTTTGTTTGAGAATCTTTGTAAAGAATCTAAATATTACGCTGCTACACAGTTTGCTGTATCTTAAACAGGATGACGCTGCATTTTATATACGCTGCACAGACAGCGTTCCTCCAATCGTTATGGAAATTGTTATACATATGCAGAATAGTATCTGCTGGGTGTTAGAAGTTTGCAATCATTTATTCTATATGCTACTTAATAAATGTGTTAATTATTAAACGGGTACTTGTGACTTCACAGAATTTTAACGCATAAACCTTACATTTAGAGCAGGTGGTAATCCATGTGTCACGTTATCCGGGATTTTGTGGAATCCCCTGGGATTTTACTAAAACACGGCGAACATTTGTGTCAACACTACGTTATGTCTCGCAAATGGACCGAGTTTTAGATAATAAATTTTATCCTCAGACATATGGTTTGCTAAAAGTAGATATATTAAATGGAAATAGAAAATTATAATGTTTTGATAATAAAATATATAAAATTAAAAAAAAACTACGTTCAGAATAAATGAGTATTAATTGAATAGTTCTGTTCAATCAGACTCGAATGTAAATTAGAAATGTAAGTAATAACGTGCTTTGTAAAACTAGAAATTTTTGACGTTAACTTTGTTATGTGTTCATCATACATTTTAATAATATACATTTAATATAATAATTTATCCTAATATAATGCAACCTCGAAATATCAATTAACTTGTTACAATGAAGGCTACGTTGCCTTACGATTCGTTTTAAGGTAAAAAATATATACATTTTAACTTTATGTAATAACTAATTTGCTTACTATGTTACAGCGAAAGATTTTCACTTATAATAAATGAAACACATTTTAATAAAAATAATTCGTTCGACAGGGTCTATCGAGTTAGATAGATTCCCGTCACGCGATTCTCGATATGCAATATGCAAAGGTAACAATGAAACCGAAAATGCGATAAACATGTAATGTATAATAAAAGATGGTATCACCACACCAATAATTTCACCCCTTAACTGGCATCGCCCATTTTTTACACAGGCACTTGGAATGTCCTAAAAAATGAGCCTACCGAGTTTGAATTGAATTGGACAATTTGATTTTGGGGGTGGGGGCCCCTCACTTAAGGGGGTCGGAACGAGAAAAAACTAGTCAGTAGTATTCTACTGATCAATAAGCGTCTTTCGAGGGGTAACTTGGCATATATTGGGTGAGGGGGAACCACCCCCCACCAATACCTCCTAAACGGAGGATCGCATCAAAAAATTTTTCGGCCAAAAAAGTTTCCTCTTTTAATTTGTTAATTTTCTCAGATTTTTCGTACACTAAAATTTTGCCTAATTCTGTAACTTTTTTCGGTTTTTAACTTTTAACCTTTTAACCCGACTGATTTCCCCCGTTCAAGAACTTAACCTTCATTTTGTCCTTAAGAAGGTGTATACCGAGTTTGAAAATCCTCCGTCAATATGTGCGATCTGTAGCGTGTTTCAAAGGTTTGCACTTTCACCCCCCCTCCCAGCCTCCCCTTTCCCTTTTTCCAAAAAAAAGAGATACGTTTGTCCTACTAATTTATCGTATCGACCTGTGAAGTCAGATTTCGCCTACGATGAATTTGGACTGATGGATCATATATACATATATATACGACTATATCGGGATATATATATATATATATTTTTTCGACGGCTCCGCAATCTCCAGTTCATAAACGGCGTAGCGCCTCTACTCTGGGGTCTGGTTCCCGTCGTCGCATCGATTGCAATAGGTAGATTCATCTATGGAATCTACCTAAAATAATATTTTAGTTTTAAAAATTGTTAATACAGTGGTCTGTTACAAAATAAGTTTAAAACCTGTCCAGAATTATTAATATAATACATTATGTAAACTGACAACATTCATTAATTGGAGGTAAATTATACTTTTTATTAGTATTTTGTTCATCATGTCTTCTCTTCTTCTCTTCTTCTCCTCTTCTTCTCTTCATCATTATCTTCCTGCCCTTATTCCACTTTTTGTGTCGGCGCAATATGTTTTTCCTTCCATACTCTCCCTTTACTCGTCATCTCTGTACACACTCCCCTTTTCTCCATATCGTCTTTCACGCTATCCATCCATATGTTCGCCGGCCGTCCTCTACCTGTTCATCCCTCCACTACCATATCCAGAACTCTTTTGGTCACATGCCTTTCATCTCTCCTCATAACATGCCCATACCATATTTTGCTATTATTTAAAATTAAAAACCTTTGTAATATTTTTGATTTTTTCATCATAAATAAGACGTATATTTTGCATTAACCCGTGTGGGTAGGTCTTGGGGATTTTGAAAAATTTGTTAAATATTGATAATCGTTATATTGAAGTTCGTTTTATTAGGGTTAGATTGTATTACATAATATTGGTTGGGGATTAGTTTATCAAGCGTGAGATTTAATAAAGCAGCAACGATAATCGCTTCCACGTAACGTTAATTCGCTTAGTTCGATCTCTACTCAGGATGCTTTCGCATGGACGATATTCAATTACTGCTCACTAAGAGTATCAAATACTATACTAACATTTGTGGAATTTACCACTATGTTATCGTGAATGTATTCGGTATATCTAAATATTAATGAGTTTAAGTATCGACCATAATAACATATTTCTTATAAAATTTGTTATTATTCTATGTTGGAGTCCTCACCGTATTTCAGTATTTTTATATATATTTTTATATTACAACATATAAACGTCTAGACTTTAAATTAATGACCCTAAAGTGAAGGGATTCCGACAAAGTTTCGTGTTTTTAATTTAAGAAAAATTCTTTGCCATCAGTCTGACTTAAAGGGTTCTAAAGGCGCACTGCATCATAAAATTAAAAGCCTCTTTCAAATCGCAACGCTCTCTCAAATCTAACTGACAGCCATCGAGATCATGTGTAAGTGATGTGCCTTTGATTTGATTAATGTCTATAAATTATCCTTGTAAGTACAAATAGCTTATAAGGGTAAAGAGAGAAATGGATTCATTACTTAATTTGAGTTCAAATTGATTTATTTGCTGCTAATTTTTGCCCGCGACTCCACCTGCGTCGTCTACATGAAATAATTCTCCAAGTTTTTTATTTAATAGATGAGGACCAGTTCTTTTATTATATATATATATATAATAAAAGAACTGGTAAGATCCTAAATATATATATATATATATTTAGGATCTAAATATATTTTATATAATATTTATCTTTCTTCAATTTCAAATATAAACTTAGTAATGTTGTTATTAACTTTACACGTTGGCTGATATAAACCGCAATCACCAATTATGAAATATGAAACCTGAAGCTTATATCGTATAAGGTAATATACATAGTTATGCAGATTCCTATTTTCTGGTGAAACTTCGTATGTCATTCCGAAATTTATCCGTAGTTAAACTGAAATGTAATCTGAAGATTCGTAACACGTGCCAGTGCTACACTGAATGAGGTGAGCAAACATGATCCACTGTTAGAAGAGATACGTGAACCATCTGTCTCATTCAATTGGCAAAGATTTAGAACGGAGATAAGGATAAAATAATATAAATTAACTTATCGTATTGTACAAGGTTTATAACTTTAAAGCTACTAGCTTATTCCCTCCCGCTTCGCATGGCAAACTATAATTTGGATGTGAACTAATATTAACATTTGACATATTATCCGTTGTCATCTAAACCGTTGCTATGGAAACTGTTGCTATAGTAACTCTCATCCCCGCATTAAGTGTATAAATCCTACATTTTTTAAACTTGGAGAAATGTAAAAAGTTGAATCCGTCGGGTTTGGAATTCCATAAAATCCGTCCTTAGTGGACGTCTACGTTATAAAAGAAGTAACTATGTAAAATTTAAAGTTAATCGGACAGATAATTTAAAAGATTTCATGATGAGTCAGTGACTAATAAATCGCTTATATATATTTAGGAAGCCAGGAACAAATATAAATGGCAACATATTTATAAGATGACTTATCTCGACCGGAAATTCTTTATTGTTGGAGAGAGTTATAGTACGAGAGTTTAGAGTTATACTACGATATTTGTGATAAAAATACAATGAATTTCAGAAAAAATTAAAATAAAAAATAACTTTAATTAAATTAATGCTACAATATTTAAAATATTTTATGTGTACATGAGATCTATTTGCTGAGAGCTCTTGTATCTTATGGACTATGATGAGAGAAAATTAATTAATTAATCTTGAGTCACGATGGCATTTCTATTAAACCGCATAGTGGTATACGTACTGACCGTCAGATATTTCCTAAACAGAACATGAAATCTTCATGAAAATTAGATATGATATAACCATATAAATATTATTCCTTCACTGCTCGTCTTTTCTAATTTATAAAATTATTTTATAGATTAGAAATACGAATACACAATGCAATTCATAAAAAAACAGTCTTCTCTGGTCTATGATATCTATTAAAATAGAAAATATATTCTACAAGATCTCGGTTTGACAAAAAAATATTTTATGTAATAAAATTGATACTTTTATACCTCCTTAAGGTGATGGAACAAGTCTGATTAGATCCTTTCGTTATCACCGACGTTTCGAGTGATGGCGAGTGAGTTATACGCAGGAGTATGTAGAGAGTTAATTTATAATAATAAATACTAAAATGCCACTCCTATTTTACAGGTTCCGGTAGCGGCGTGGTGCCGTGCGACGGCATGCGGCGATGACGCCTCGTGCAGCCCGCGGCATGCCCCGCTGACATGGCAGCCAGCCGCTCCGCCCTCCTTACGCTGGCAGCTCTCACAGCACTCGCCGGTAACATGTTGTCTTTGAAGAATAAGTCACCCTACCAACTAACAATACTATTTATTTATTCAATTTCTTGAATAAACTTCTTGAATAAATTAACGCAATGCAGGTCTTTAAAATAAGGGCAAGCGTGAATTCCGTTAATTACTTGTCAAAGTACTGACCATTTTCGGAAATCTACAGCATTTTTGGCCCGCTTTTATTATCCTCGAAGGTATTTTTGGTCAAAGAAGTAGTTAAAGCAGGTGATGACCCAAAATGATGAGTGGTTTGAGGCAGTTGGAGAAGGGAAATAAGTCTAGTCAACAAAAAGAAGTCTGTCGAGCTTTTGGAACTGTAATGGTCTGGCAGATTTAGTAAGCTTTGCTTTGCCGGGAATTAAAACCCAAAGTTGTTAATTAACAAACTAGACAGACTGACAACATTTCAAACATAAAACTGAGAACATCTCAAATTATATTTAATGTTCGTTTTATTGTTTTAATTTAAATATGACAGTGTATCAGACACCATAACTAGTCTGGAATTAGTAAACTCAGATAGTCAGAGAGTCAATGAACAACATTTTGATTCGATGTGTCTGCTTAATGATCTTCAAATCAAATACCTTACTTCTAATAAGCGTTTCACAATATACAGTCAATTCAATATTTGAATCTATCTTATAAATATGTTTCTTATATTTATATATTTAAATGTAATACATCTTACTTTTGTGTACTGAATTGTTAATATTTTACAACACATCAAAGTAATAACGGACTTCATAATTTTGACGTCAGTTTCAGTTACGTTAGACATTCTTGTTAATTACAAGTGTGCATAAATTTCAATCCGTCATTGCTGTGGAAACTACAAATAGTTTTAAAGGTAATGGATCTCGGAAAGGTTCGCTAACATTGAATATTTGAAATTGTATTTCTGATGTGGAAGCTCTGTTTGATAATGTTAATGCTCAAAGCACTGTCTCTGAATATAATATGGTATTATATTTTCTCTTTGTAATTTTATACGTATTTGCTTTAAGGGTTATTTGATAAAAATATTCTTTTTGTGTTATATTGTAAACGAGCCGATAACTAACTCGCCGGCCAGGAAGGTGATTACCCGGCGAGATTACCCGGCGGCTTACAGAACGCCGCCATTTTTAAGGCTACCCACTAAAAGCCAACGGTTGCCCTCAACGCCTTAATGGGACGATACGGGATCGCGTTAGCACTCACCGTGCCGCCCCGGTGGTTACCCCCCGTGTGAGAATGCCCCGAGCAACTTAGGGCACCCCCACGGCATAGGCCTATGATAGGTGAGAGGGGTCACCCCCCTCTCACCAAGGCCTACGGTTGGGAAAGGAAGCGGCGGGCATACTCCCGCCTCCTTCTTCCCAGCCTCCACCGGCGGAGCGGATCAGAGGTAGAGGCTTGTTCCCTGTCCGTGGCCTCTTTCGCAGCGATGACTCGCAGAAGGAGGCTATAACGGCCCAACACCTCTCGTTGTCGATCATCTCGCCAACAAGGCGCGGCAGCGAGAGGTTCCTGCCGACTACGGCCACAATCTTAGCGCGCTGACCCCAGACTGCGCACTCCTCCACGGTGTGACGAGCCCTGTCAACGGACTCGTCACAGTGGTAGCAGGACGGGGCCGCCTCCCTTCTAGCAATCTTGTGCAGGTACTCACCAAAGCATCAGTGCCCCGTGAGCACCTGCACAAGACGGAACGTCAGTGTCCCATGTCGCCGGTTAATCCAACGATCCAAGATGCCGTCAGACCAGCGGCAGGGTACTCTAAGTCCCTCGTCCATCATCGAATCAGGGCTCGGTGAGCTAAAGCCCTGATTTGAGACCTCCAATTCCAACAGCCCTATGCGGTCCGCAACCAGCGTAGCTCCGACTGTTGCCAGACGGGTCACCTCCGCATATGTCCCTCCCCTGCATGGGACGAGGGTGTCATCCGCGTAACACAACACCCTCATCCGCGGCCGGAGAGGACAGCTGAGCACCCAGTTTTTGATAAATCCTTTTCAAAATGCAAAAAATTTTAAAATAGACGAGAATTTTTCAATATGGTGAATTTCTATCAAGGATTGCACGATTCTTAAGTAAGTTCAATATACATTCATTTCAGCCAAGATCGCCCTCTGTAACTTTTCATACAATTTCCATTTTCACTTTAGCAAAGTACAGAGCAGGCTTCTCCTTCATATTTAATGTAAACTGAAAATGCAAGCTGTAAGATATTCAAGGAATTGAATACTTTATTTTCTTTTGTACTTTATTAGAACAACACTGCGAATATCCGGTTTCTCGAGAGTAATAATAATTTGATATCAATTCCATGTTTACCTTCCTGATTGGTCGATGGCCTTATTGATAACAATCACATTTCTTGATAAGGTTGTCATCTTATCTTTTATCTTTCCATAAACCAGAATTAAGTATAAAAGTTAAAAGCTTAACAGTTTTACTCGCGTTAATGTCAAAGTATTTATTTTGTAATATATTATAATGTTATAATATACGTTTAATATTTTAACACATACAAAATACTAATATCTATCAAGTATACTGTATAAATCTGTAATACTGCATGTATATTTTGTTGTTCTCAACATATTGTGATAAAAAAACATCTTATATCTGTATGTCTGTCTTTTTATAACTCAAGAATTTTGATAAATACTAGTATATACTAAAAGGATAAAGTTAGAACTTACCAACTAATATCGATCTTAGAGCGAGCGAAGCCGCAGAAAAAACTAATCTTCCATTTAACATTGATAGACGACGAAGAAGAAATAACTATAAAATACATTATAATTGTAACTTTGTCATAAACAAATTAAATAAATTTAAACGATCGCTAAACGGTTTATAAAACGTAAATATTTTTTTCCATTTCATAAAACCTACTCATGTAGTCATATAAAATAACGGTAATGCACGCTTGAAGCAAAAGCAAACTTGTGGTTAATGTTACCGCATAAATATTTTTCCGCACCACCTAGCGTTTTACTGAATTACTTGAATGCATTGATACTATTTAAACGAAATTGCACACTCATATATATTATATATATATATATATATATATATATATTAGTAAATAACTTAATTGACATAAAAAAAGTAATCTATTTTTTATATCAATTTGATTAAAACGGTTTGAAATGAATTCATTCACAAAATGAAATATATTTAAAATATTTTTTTTTTATCCTAAAAATCTAGTTGAAATCGAAATGTTAACGTATTGATACAAAACTCAGCCATCAAATCAGTAGCGAGTGCAAGATTTGATTGCATTCCATTTGTGTAAACGATTTGGGAGCTGTCACAGTACTTTTACTGTCAAAAAACTTATTTACTTTAGATTGAATTAGTACATTGTATGATATTCATGATACAACAACACCAAAGCTATCTATAATTTTTTTTAATGAATAATTCATTTTATGTTCTTGTAAAAGTCTAGTCTAGTGTATAGTGTATTGTCCATTATATCCAGGATACAATCACACGATCACATCCCATCCCTGAGTACCCTTAATCCGCAGCGACCTGGATTCGCTTTGAAAATTTTTGCTTTGTTCCCCTCCTTAGAGGCGGTAACTTCAATTTACACATTTAATTTATCACGATAGCTTTGGTGCACAATTTTAATATACTAAAATTAGGGAAGCGGATTTATGAGTTCATTTCGTCGGAAATGTACGGCTTTATACTTTTAGCGTCAGCTTTGGGAATTAAATATGTTAAAAATTAATATTCTGTTTAATTAAAATATATGAGGTTTCGAACTATTAATAATTTTATACTAGCTTTCAAATATGTCATAAATAACTGGTAGGGAACATGAAAATGAAAAGTAAATAAGTTTTTAATTGAACCGTGTAACTATTTCTCCTGAGAAAAGTATTATCTTAGAGGTAATAAATCTTTTCCTAGTGTCCATGTGTGGGTTTGTCTATAATAAGTATTTGGTTACACACATATATAACATAGTCCATACTATATATTATATTGTAATATAACTTGATAATATTACAGCTTGTTGCTTCACTAATGTCTTTCATACAATGATGTAAACTCAAGCTGGAGTAACAATGATGCAACATTAAATTAAAAACTTTTTATTTTATATTTACTTCAATGGTGTTTTGTAATTTTTATATATTTTATATTTACGCGCTAAAAATTCTTTTGTGCTTTCTCTCATTAATCAAATAGCTTATGTGTATATTTGGAGACACAAGACTGAAAACTTTGCCATTAACATTTAATATTTGGAAGGTAATTTAAAGGAAGATACACCAACCAGGAACTTAACATCAAATTTCAATATCTTATTATAGACAAAACATAATGTTATATTGTAAACTAGAAAATATTTCATACTATATTTTGTAATAATTAAATTAACTGACATATTTAAATACCATTAGAAACATATATACAGGGTGTTTTGTAGAGGGTCCGACAAACCAAGTGAGCGTGTTCAGGTACCTATTTAGAGAATACAAGTTGGCCAAAAAAAATCCCTGACCTATTTTTTTTAAAGATTATTTTGTATATTTTTAGTTTTTCACCAAATTGTACCTAATCACTAAAATAACATTTCTTAAATCCGTTTTAGACTGGATGTTTTTTTTTGTAATTTTAATCTCAAACGCCTGCTTAAGCCACGAAAAGCAAAATTAGATACAATCTGAACGACCTAACTGATGTAGAACTCATAAAGTGAAAGAATAAGTTTAAGCTTGACATCTAAGTTCAACTTTCACAATGATAAAAAAAAAAAAATAACACTAGCGATTCTGGAGGTACAACGACATAAAAAAATGCTATAATATAATACTTATCGGCTTGTTGAGTAAAATTAAGATTCAAGGTAACATCATAACAACAAACAAATGTATTACGTTGGTATAATGGTTAACGTTGACTGTTGTTGCTGTTGCTGTGTGGACTCTTTCTGTGAAGACATGACGGAGTTTTTAACGAAGAATACGCCGACATGGTTTTTGTCTACGGCCGAGCTGATGGGAACTCACGTGCTGCTTAAAGAATGTACAGAGAGTCGTACCCAAACAGACGTCTGCCTCATCACACCATATTTTCAAATACTTTTCGGAGATTGCGGGAAACTGGTACCCTACATTTTAGGGAAAAACGCCTGAACAATAGACAGCACCGTGTCGTTGTAGATGAAAACATTCTACAAGAGTTCGATGCAGATCCCACCACCAGCGTCAGAAAATTGGCCCGTAACTTGTGAGTTTCGACATGGAAAGTTTGGACAGTAATTAATGCAGATAGGAGGCATCCTTCTCACTACACTCCGGTGCAAGGTACATTTAATTTATGATTGTAGTAGTTTTTGTAGAGCGCACTCTACAATAAAAATAATTGCTGTACCATTTGCCACTCTGATGTTCACATACAGGTTTATTTTGGTTTCAGGTTTAGTAGAAGGGGACCAAGAGCGCGCTTGCAGTTCTGCCGTTTTCTTTTACATACAACATACTCTGGACAGATGAATTAAAATTTTCGAGAGAAGGAATTTTTAATCAACACAATCTACACTTATGGGAATCGCAAATTCCTCACACGACAAGAGTGACCTCACACCGAAGCAAGTCCTCGGTCAATGTATGGGCAGGTGTTATTGGGAAAGACCTCGTTCCTATGAGTTCCCCATTGTCTCCCAGATACAGTAAATGGCGAAAATTACCTGGAATTTTTAATCAATTCTTAATCAACTTACCGGAATTAATGAGCCACCTGCCGATTTTTGAAGATGACCGGGCAATCATATTTCAGAATGAAGGCTGCCCGGCACACTACCGAAATATTGTAAGCGAGTATTAAGATGACTGCTTACCCCATTCATGGATCACGAGGCGTGTCCCAATCAAATGGCCCGCACTTTCCCCAGACCTAACACCGCTCGATTTCTATGTTTGGGGACGTGCTAAAGAGTTGGTGTAAGAGGTCGAAATCACAACAAAAGAAGAATTAACGACGCATTTGCAAAAATTAAAGCAGAAATGAGTCTAAACACCAAAACAAAAGAAATACGTCGTAAGTGCCGTGCGTGTATTCGTAAGCTGTATTCGAACAGGATTTGAAATATAAATAATTTTGGTTAATTTCTGTTGTTTGTACTTTTGTTGGTACCTCATTTATTGAACAAGCCGATAAATGTTATAGCTTTTTTTTATGTCGTTGTAATAAGTGATAAATGGAGAACTTTTTTAATGCACACTACCTCCAGAATCGCTAGTGGCTTTTTTTTAATCATTGTGAAAATTGAACTTAGATGTCAAGCTTAAACTTATTTTTTCACTTTATAAGTTTTACATCAGTTAGGTCATTCAGATTGTATCTAATTTTGCTTTTCGTGGCTTAAGAATGCATTTGAGATTAAAATTACGTGAAAACATCCGGTCTTAAACGGATTTAAGAAATGTTATTTAAGTGATTAGGTACAATTTCGGTGAAAAACTAAAAATATACAAAAAAAATCTTTAAAAAAAAAGAGGTTAGGGATTTTTTTTTGCCAACTTGTATTCTCTAAATAAATATTTATTATGCTGATGTCACTGGAGCGTTTTGACATGTACAGACTCGGCTGAACTAATTATCACACTGCGTCAACGATTAGTGTCAAATATTAATGACTCCGGAGACACATAAAGACCTCTTTGAACACCATAATAAGTTGATATAATCTTTTATGTCAGGAATAAAGCTTACCTTCAACGAAAATATAATAATCAGTATATCTATTCAATTGAGAAAGAAAATCTGTGTCAAATATAAAAATATAAAGCAGTATAATAATTTATTTTATACCCAACAATGACAACAATGGATAATTTAAAATGCATTCACATTCTTCTTTTAAATCGTAAAAACATTTACTAAACAGATCAAACAAACCTTGCATTCAAAGATCGGAGGTCATACGAACGCTCTGTCCTACAAATTCCTCTTTCAACATTTAATTTAGTCTGTCATAAAGGTGGTGAAATTCACAACGTCAAAGCCAAGTATAGGGATGATATTCACTTAATTAACTTCACCGAGATAGTAGTTTTACGCTTTGAGTAACGTCTCGTTTTTGTTAAATCACTGTATTTAATTACCACTGAATTCTTATTGTTTTGACTAAATTTAAAATAAGATGGTATAGTATTTAAGTTACTATACTTACGAAGAGAAATAATTCTCAGTTTTAACTTTAAAATATGTGCTGAGTATAAAAGCGTTTAGACTTTTTGCTTCCAACTGCTACTAAATTATTTAGAAGAACGTGTACTAATTGCGCCATTCTTTTCATAAGGTAACAGCCTATTACGCTGAAGATCTCAGAGTGAATTTTAAGTTAACTGTCACAATAAGAAGAAAATATTTCCACTGTACTAAATGCAAGCAAATGATGATTTTAAATAGATTCAAATAAATTGTTATATATATTTTGTGACATTTTAAAAATATTCAACTTGTAGATACTGTCTGGTGAACAATAGTTTTATGGTTAGATTGTCAAATGGAACAATCCTTTGTGTGATTTATTATTATTTTTTCAAATTAGGATGTCCGTCTGTTGTCTGTCATTTATATATTTGAACCACTTTAACAAGGGGATCATTGTTCTTTAATGAAAGTGTTTTTTTTTCTTATATTATGAAGTCTGGAATATATGTAATGAATGTGTTAATTGTAATGAAAAAACAGTCATTCATCGTAATAATTTGTAAGAGGCAACGAACCCCAAAATTAATTGCGGTTAGGCGTCGTTCGGTGCAACCGCAAATGTACTTAACGTCAATGCATACGTTAAATGTTATGTGACATATATAACAATCGGTGCTAAAAATAATCTTTTGAAATAAGTTCTGTTTAACGATAGTAGCGGGAAATTACAGTGTTTGTTTAACCTAACTCTTAACAGAGAATCGCAACAAAATTAAGCTTTGTTTCCATTGACACTACAGGATGTGGAGCCACAGAGCTGCGTGCTAGGGTTGTGCATTATACACGTGTTACACTCGTATATGTAACAACTTTGAAGTTTGAATGTTCGTTCTGGTATAACATCTACTGTGTGGTTTTTATTTATTTTATTAAAAAAGCCATATTATGTCGTATTTATGGCAGGCTACCTTATTTTTTTCCTCATATGAACTGAGTCATGCAAAAATATGACAACCCAACAATGATAAATTAACAGTGAATGGATATTTTGCATTTAAAAACAAATCTAAGTTTTATTAAGAATTTTAATTAATGAATTTACTTGAAAAGGAAGATTCCATTACGTTGAATAAATATTATAGAAATACGATATAATATATGAAAATGGAGAATCGAAAAAATATGCTTGAGTGTACGAACTCGTTCTCTTCTTTCTGCCCTTATCCCATTTTGGGGTCGGCACAGTAAGTTTTTTCCTTTCATACTCTCCTGTTATTCGCCATCTCTGTACACACTCCCTTCTTCTCCATATCGTCTTTCAGGTAATTCATCCATCTTTTTTTTCGGCCGTCCTCTACCTGTCCATCCCTCCATTACCATACCTAGCACTCTTTTGGTCACGTGCCTTTCATCCCTCCTCATAACATGCCCATACCATGACAGACGGCTACTTCAAATTTTTTCTGTCACTGGCGCTACTCCTAAGCTTCTCCTAATATACTCATTTCTTATTCTATCCCTTGTTTTCACCCCACACATCCATCTTAACATTCGCACTCCATTACATGCAAACGCTTTTCATCCATCACCTTTATCACCCAGCACTCAGATCCATATATAACGACAGCTCTAGTGATGTTTTTATAAATTCTCTCCTTTAGTTTAAGGGGAATTCGGGCATGACATGTCATCCCAGTGACTTGTCGCCATTTCATCCATCCCGTGTTGATTCTGTGCTTTACGTCCCGGTCAATATTGCAGTCGCTTTGAATCAGAGAACCAAGATAGCGAAACTCCGAGCAGACTGGTAACCGTACTCCGTCGAACAAAATAGGAAAAAAACCGGAGACACCGCCGAAATCGCAGAACATGTGCTCTGTTTTGGTTCTGCTCACTTTCAGGCCGACACTCTCTAGCTTTTGTAGCCATTTTACCAGTCTACTCTGCACCTCAATCCCATCCTCGCTGACAAGAACAATATCATCAGCAAATAGCATGCACCAGGGTACCTCTTCCTGTATGTCCAATGTCAGTCAAGTCAGTTAGTCAGTGTATGAACTCATCAATAAAAAGTATAAACTTAATAACTGCCTAATAATTCAAGCTCCTATATGTTATATTGACTGGCAACTCGTTATAGCTATAAGGATATTTTTATATTTTTAAAATACTCTTTGTGTTATTCGTGTAAAAAGCTACTTTAGATGTAAAGCCATGTGTTTATTTTTAGCAAATTCATTGATTATTACATTGTTAGTGTGTTACGTAGATCGTTGCACGAAACTCTCAAAGCTCAAAGAGAATATAGCTGAACTTCTCAGAAAGCGATGCTTAAGTCATTGAATACTGAATACTTAGGGGGCGGATTGAAAAGAAATTTAAAAACATATCTTGTTCATAAGTCTATAGGCTACCTACTTAGATGCTTAGCTCGTAACCGTTTAGGAATTCCTAACGATTCTAAATAGCATTCGCTACTTAATACATAGTATATATTTCTTGTTGTATCAGGGTGTTGTGTGTGCGCGCCGCAAGGCAGCGTGCAGGGCGGCGTGCAGGGTGGCGCCCAGGTGCCCCCAGTGTCCCACTCCACCGCGCCCCCAGGCGTCGGCGGCGTCCGAAGGTACGAGCATGCTATCACGTATAGCTCTGAGTGTGTTTCCGACTTAGTGTGTTTGTTTGTTATAGTGACATTCAAAATACCATTTATATATAAAATAACTTTGAAATTAAAAATCCGTAGGTAAATAAAAAAATAATTTAAATGTTATCGTAGATTAAATGTGTGAAAATCTTAGATTATGAAAGCATAATTATACCATAATTTTCCTAAATGATAATTAATCTATTGAATCTTCTGCAAAACAAACTTTCAAAATCTTTGTCAAACCTAATCAGTATTAACGACTTGAATATACATTATAAGACTTCCATTATATCAAAGGAAGAATGACAAATGTAAGTAATCCATCAATTATTTCAGAGCCCGTAATCTAATAAGACAAACAAATTGCTTCAAAGCTTCAATCCTTATTAAGTACGAAGTTTCTTCAGCATTATTTAATGACTACAGTCTTACGGCTCAAGGGACTAATAAACAGACGGCCAGTGTTTATAACGCTGTAATAAAAGAATATTGCTTTCTTTGCCGAGACGTTTTAATACTAAATGAAATTGCATCAATAAATGCAATTCTAAATAAAATATTAGCATTGGTTTGAAGACAAAAATAATATAGAAAACTTAAATTAATTATAGAAGCGTATACTGCAATAAATATAGAAAATATTAAAGTTTTAAATGATAATAGAATAATGTTAGATATCTTTCTCGTTAAATCGGAAACACATTCCCAGTAGTTCACAGTATTTAATTAAATGTGTGTCGTTTGTCCACTCTGTGTCTATTAACTAATAAAATAAGTTTAGTAATAAGTTATGAATAAATAATACCCCCTCTGAAATTAACAAGGAATTTATTACATTTTTTGTGAGTTCACAGAATATAACAGAGTCACAATAAACTTTTTATTGCGAACGCTCACTTTAAGTCGAGTTGAAAGTGTAAAAGTTAATTGTGGACGTATATATGTAAGTTGTGTTTTATATGTCATCATCCGCATCGAATGGCTCCGACGAGATAATGTAAGTAACTTAATATTTAGAAAATTACATTTACCATATCTATGTAATATGAGCCAGTACGACAATGTAAACCATCGAATGTTACCGTTGGTTGACGTAAATAGTACCACTGCATGATTTACTTGCACGTTGATTGTAGTTTAAGAGCGAGTAGGTTAAAGCAGCCACTGCATAAATGAAATGACGAACGTAAATATATTTACTTGTATAACAAACTCGAGATGCCCCATTTCACTGGTATTTCAGATATACATTTACTATAAGATCTACAACTTACAATAAGATCTGCGAAATTGAATTGTTCAACGTCATGTTTGTATATACTCGTAAAAATATTTTCAATTTAATCGCAGAACGAAGCTTATTTATTATGTAATATTCGGGAGTATTGACCGTTTGAAGTGAGCATAGAAAGTAAACACGGTAGTTAATTGCATTGCATTCGCATGAACACATACTCATAGGCATCCTGCACGAATCTCAACAGATCCTTATTGAGAATGCTAACAATTCAATTTCGCTTTTTCGCTTCTATCTGTAAAAACTCCAATTTGTGTGGTAGCGTTGAATTTTGGCACGTATCCAGCGACTTTGGCTTCCGTACTACGAATTGTATTTGTGGTTATTACCATACAGATTATAGTTGGTTACGGATAAAGTATTGTGAAGCGATTCGTTTTTATATTTGGTATTTGTTACGAGTGGCGTTGTAATGTGTTTGTACGCAGATTCAGTCAATATACCAGGGGGCGTGGGTACCGAGACTGGCGTACCCGCGGCGACCCCACGCTAATCAACTCGCTGTGGCGCAGTCGGCAGCCATTAGGCATTCGGAAGCAGCTCGGTACGACCCCAGGCGGTGTACCACATTATTTATATACTCGTTAAGAACAGCCTGTGATATATGGGCTGAATTAATATCAATAATGGAGTGTAAAATATCTTCACTAAGAATATTTTGAGATAATACCCTGATTTAAATAATATTTAAATTTTGTTTAGATATATTATACTATGTTATGAATAAATTATTTTCTCTAAATGTAATACATATAATACATACCATCTCTAAATGTTAATATATTAAAAATACCAATATCGTGTACAGGGAACGCGGAAGTATACATAGTGCTAGCGTTGTTGATCGGCGTTGTGACAGTAGTGGTGGGGTGCTGGCTATCGGACAACTGCTGGTCGCCGGAGCCGGAGGACGTGCTGGCGGGCGGCTGACCCGTAACGGCGGGCGCGTGCACGCACGTGTAGCGCCCGCCCTCCGCGGAGCTCAGCCCGGTCGGCCAGGGCTCACTGTCGCCCGTGCTGCCCGCGCCACCCCGCGCCTTCCTCACCGCCGCCAGACACCTCTGCCGGCGCTCCTGCCTCCGCCTCCCTTGCGATACCGGTCCCGCCTTCTGACCGGACGGAAAACATGTGCCCAACGGCAGTGCTATGAGACACTGATCTGTTTGATAGACGAACATGAGCTTGTTCATTGTGTGTGAACGATGTGTCTGAGACCGGTCCGTGGAGGACGGCGTCGATCTCTCTCGTAGTTCGCTTCTAGCGGTCGCTCGATTTTAATCACTAAACTTTACCACATTACTGTCGTTTCTAAATGTATGTGCCTTGAAATGCTTTCCTCGATTCGATCTTAGACTAGAGCCTTTTTTGAACCCTTTAGAAGGAATTTCTTCTCTCGGTTTGTACGAAAATTCCATATGATAAGTGCAATACACATCATTACCGTGCCTTTACCTTTCTATAGACTTAGTGAGGGACGTAATTAACAATAGGTTTTTAATACGCTTTCCCGGACGGAAGGCAATACCATCCCGATTATTGTTTCTTTGTAACGTTCAGCTTCTTTTATTACGTTTCTTAAACAAGACGCTCTTATAATATTTATAGAGGAAAGAGTTAGGACCAAAGTCTTTCTCGTAATGCGTCAATTGGGTAACATTTAAAATCCATAATAATAGGATAGTATTAAACAATGTGAGACAACGATACGCTAACATTTAATGTAGAATTTTGATAAATTTTTGGCAGTTTGTTATACCTACCTTTACAAGATTTGAGAAATGGATATCAGGTAAATCTACCTGGATATATCACGGGAGATTTATTATTTGAACTTATGAGTATACAGTTACTTTGAATGCTAGACTAATATTTTGGTGCGTGCGATTTATCCAATGAATTCATTATTAACTCAAAAACTATTCACGTTTTGATTAAAATCTGATGTATTTTTAATTCTTTGATCATATTAATAGTTTTGATAGTTATCACGCTTCATTTGAACAGTTTACTATTAATTGATGAAATGAATGTAAAAACACTTTGAAATCACTTTATAGGTTTATTTCGTTGTAGATGTAAAAGCTTTTTTTTATACTTTAATATATATGGATGTAATAAGATATTTATTAAAATCCATGTGATTCTTTTTCTAAATATACTTCCAAAAGTATGTAGTCGTATAATTAATTCATATTAAAATACCTTATGTATTCGACCTTGTCTGAACATTAGAAAAAACAGTAATAAAGAAGGTGCAATTTTATCTTAATTAGGAACAACAAAATCAATGTTAATTGCTTTTGAATCCAACGTATAATTAACGAGATAGGCTTTATTAAAAAAGTCATCCATCAATATATGAAAGATCAATTACCTCGAGGTATAATTAATGTTTTCAAGCATTTGTTATGTCATGAAAATACCAAATAATCATCACTCGTATTCAACAATCGTATGTTGTTATATGATCATGTATTGACATGTCTGTGGCAGAGTTCAATTGAAAGAAAACAATGTATAAACAATTATTTTATTCAACTTGTTCTTTTTGAATAACTAGTGAGAGACTGAAGAAATATTGTCGGTAATAAATTGAAGCTCATTTCATTTTTTAATGATATAGGAAAATAAGTCCTCCATATTTTTGCCAACATTTCCACCATTGTACAATCTCCAGATACAGCATCGAATAGAGATAATTGTATTTTCATGCCGTAGACCTAGAAAATAATCAAGTCTTTCTAGAAATATAACCAAATACTAGAAATTCAAGATACACATGAGCACCGCCGTATTTGCTAGGTTGCTTGCTTGCTAGGTCGCTTGCTGTAAAACCGTAACATGTTTCGCTTGAAATTGTACGTTTTACATATAAGGATGTGTCTGCTTATGGATACAACCTTCAAAATAAGGGTTTACTTAAGAACGAAAAGTTTTAAACCATAGTTACGTACATAATAACACCAGACAATGTCGAAAACATAAGCCTAATCAATTTAACACTGTAGACGTCAAGAGAAGATCGTGATATACGAGGGGAGGTCCAAAAGTTCGTGGAATGAAAGGGATCTAAATAAAATAAAACAATTTTTCCTTTTCAATATAATCACCCTTAAGCTCAATACATTTATTAGACATATGAATTAATTTTTCTAAACCACTATAAAAATATGTTTTATCTTTTCCGTCAAAATGAGCCGAAGTTGCCTACCTTCCCTCATTGTCGTCGAAAAATTTCCTTCCTCTTAAGTCTTTTTTTAAATTGGGGAAAAAGAGAAGTCACTTGGGGCCTGGTCTGGACTGTAGGGTGGGTGAACTAGGGATTCGAACCCATGCGTGTGCAGAGCAGCCATTGCAATTCTGCTCTTGTGAACCGGCGCGTTGCCTTGCAAGAGCAACACACCCTTTGTCAAATTTCCTTGCCGCTTTTCCTTGATGGCACCCTTTAATTTTTCTAATATCGTTGCGTAGTATTCTCCGGTATAGTCCTCCCCTTTTTTTTGTAATCAATCAAGAATATCCCCTCACAATCCCAAAAAACAGTAGCCATCATCTTTCCAGCCGACTCCGCCACCTTAAATTTCTTTGGCGGCTGTGTCTCCTTTTTATGCCATTGCATGGACTCTTGTTTGGACTCAGGCTCAAAGTGATGGACCCATGTTTCATCTTCCGTAACAATTCGGTCCAAAATCTGTCCAGGTTTATCTCCACACAACTCCAAAAAATGCTTTGACGCATCGACGCGCTGCTCTTTCTGAAACGGCGTGAGCATTCTCGGTACCCATCTTGCACTGACTTTTGTCATACCCAGGTGATCATGTAGGATTCGCAAAATGGTGGTATCTGATACTCCAACTAATGCAGATAATTGTTTTTTCTCCAAACGGGCATCCTCTAGTACAATTTTCTCCACTTTTTCGACGTTGTCCGATGTGGTGGCCTCAACTGGCCTTCCTGAGCGGGGGTCGTCTTCAATTGACTCTCTACCATGTTTATAAAGACCATGCCACTTGTAAATCATTGATTTATTAGGGCACTGTTCCCTATAAACGACTCCCATTTCATTCAAAATGGTTTGAGCGTTCTTTCCTTGCTTGGTAAGGAATTTTAACACAGCGCGGTGTAAAATTTTCTCCATAGTTTCAGTTTTCGACGGGATTGACTTGTTCAGCAAGCGACTGTTCGTAGACGAATGGCACAATCGGATTGAAACTCGGTATTTATACTAATGATGAGTCTCCAATTCGTATGACACCAAGCGAGCGCCCCTATCTCAACTCCATCTTCTCCATTCCACGAACTTTTGGACCTCCCCTCGTATGTACAATCAGACTTACGTCACACGGGAAGATATAAAAGGATTCTTCGTTCCGAAGCTGTCACAAATATAGCTTTCTATTTGCGACATGCACAAAGCATTTAATGATACCTATATACCTTTGTAATTTTTTTAATTTCTTTATTATATACCCTGAAACTAATTAGTACCTCTGCAATCCAGAATAACGCCTGTAGCTTGAATTTTAAATAAATCTAGCACTTTGGTTTTCTAATGATCTTATTATCAATAAAGAGTTGCTCGTCTATTTATTTAAAGTTTTTATAAGTTTGCTTAACTCCTTGCTGCTAAGACTCATTATTTTTAATTATCCATTCAAGACAACTTGTATTTTTTATTAAATTTACATTAATGTCAAATGTTTTCTTATAAAAACTGATGTTCTAGTAACTTTTACAAGATTGGTAATTATTGTTATTAATTAGCCTTCTTCATAAATATATAGTTTTATTATTGATATTGTAACACGTATGATAAATTGTTTTATTAATTAAAACAGACACATTATGGGCGACCGGCTACGAATATAAAAGGTAATACACACAGTTCTAGACATGTTCTTAAAAAGACAGTTTTATAGATATGCGACATGCACTGTTATGTTATTAAACAAACCCAACAACTCACAGACCTATTGAGTGATTAAAGCTGTCTTTCTAAGCTTAATAGTAAAATACAGAGAGAGATGAATAAAGTCTCTAGTCGTGGTTGTAATTTCGGTTACATTACGCGTTCAGTGTGAGGCGTCGTGTTGAATTTGTAGATTATAAGATACCCGACTGAATAGTCAACATTTTTTATGAATTGTATAAATAAGTTAGTGTAGTGCATACAATTAATATTAATACACGTATAGTATAAATTTTAATTAAGTGTATCTGCTTAATGTTTCCGTGAACGTCGGAGTGGAGAAAAAACTCTTTCTAATCCAGGTCATTGGTTTTAATTTCAAACGGATCATCTATATTCATTCACACTTCACATTTCATCACTATTGTTAATTTTTTAATGATTAATGTTTTTATAATAAATGTGCATTTATAAATAATTCACTTAAGATAGTTATAATGTATTTCTTTTTTAAAGAACTGAATTTTAGATGATTTAGCATCTCTCACGATTTTGCATTTATTCTCATATATACTGAGATAATATTCATGTATGTGTGTGTAATTTAATATTGTGTGTGTGTACACGTGGTGCATAGTGATTATGTAATACTCGATCGAATTTGCAAATAAATATCAATAAGTTTTATGAATTGTATCACCTTCTCCAGTGTTGTGTTGTTTCAAATTTGTCAACAACCTTTTATGGAACAAAAGTGTATTTATGTGCAAATTCGACATATTCATAGGTTATTGTGAATATTGTAAATACAACCGCCATGTTTGTACATGTGGTGACAGCTGGCTTGGCTGAATTAGGAATTGAGAGAAACTAAGCTCAAGATAATAGTTAGTACATTATTATTATGTCATTTGTCACGGATAATTCGAATAAATGTAATGTAAAACAGCAATTACTTCTTTTTCTCCAAAGTAACAATCTACACACTTAATTATTCAGAAATATAACACAAATTTTGTGTACCATCCCTTACTATTATTCGTAATATGTGTAACCTGTATTATGGTTTTTTGATAATTTGTTTTTAAGATATTCATCAGCAACTACTGGATGGCGCTTTAACTATGACGAGATCAGTAAGTATGTAGAATAAAATTTTATTATGACGCAGATATGTATAGCAATGTCTTAGGAAAATAGCACATAACCTATTCAATGCAAGGTTTAAAGGAGAAATGAATGAAACTGTTTCATAAAGAATTAGTCTGCAGCGTGCTCAGCGGAGAGGTAACGTGGAAAGGCTCTCCACTCTAGGCCTGTGTGGCGGAATGGAAACAAGACTAACTACATTTTGTTCGTTTTGATTTAAGTGTAAAATCTACTGAGTTGCGTGTCTTGTGATCAAAACACAAAATCTACTGAGTTGAGTATCTTGTGATCAAAACACAAAATTTATAAAAAAAATATGTCATGTTTTGAAAGGACATAAAGTAGATATTATTAAGTTCTTAAACATTCGACATTCATTGTAATAAAAAAAAATAACTTTCTTTTTAAATAAATTTACTCACAAAATGTACTAACTAGAAGAAAATTCAAATATTTTACTTTTGATTAAATTTATTTTGTGGCATAATTTCTTTTCTACGACATACAGTGTATAAAATATTTTATATTGTACCTCGGAAAATTTACACTCGGTTATTTTTTGTCTATAATTACTTACAACTTAACTAATAATCTAACTAGGATCCGTCAACCGTGTGCGGCGGGTGTTTAGCTGGGCCTCTCTCATTTCTTCTTTTATTGATAACTTTTGAACGGCTAAACATTTTTTCAACCTGTTTTCGCTATAACATCTGCGTTCGGCTCAAACATACATGAGAAAATTTTTAGGTAATTATCTCGTCACATTATGGACACAACTAAACACAAAAAAAGGTCTCCCAAATGGTTAAGAGCTTCGCTTACGCTCAGCTCAATTAGTTCATATGAACTTGGATTAATATAATTTTTCTTTCAAAGCAGACAATTGCTAGACATTACCGTATAAATTTACCGTAGCTTTTCTTATGTTTATAACACGTGTAATCACAAAAGTATATCAATGAAAACACGAAATAAAATTATAGTTTACTTTCCGTTAACTTTCATTAAAATTGTAAAATAACTAAAATTTAAAGTACGTGCTACATCTCAGAGTGTTGTTGTCTCGACAGTCATTAATTCTGTCGAAAGCCGCAAGTTGAACGAAAAGGCCATCAACTAAAATGAATCTTTGCTCCCTCTTTTTAGTATTCCGTACATTTACAAATGTTTGTTTGTTGTTACAATTTTTGTTTGCAACTTTTATTTATTCTTCGTCACTTTAACAAAAATTTATCACAGGATACTATATTTCTTTTATTGTAACTAAACTTGACAGATACACTTATCTATACAATTGTTATAAATTAATGATCATAATGTTTACTTAAATAACTAAACTAACTAAAAACGGTCACTGTATTTCAGAGATACGAGGGGAGTTCCAAAAGTTCGTGAAATGAAAGGGATTTAAATAAAATAAAACAACAAAACTATTTTTCCTTTTCAATATAATCACCCTTAAGCTCAATACATTTATTAGACCTATAAATTAATTTTTCTAAACCACTATAAAAATATGTTTTATCTTTTCCGTCAAAATGAGCCGAAATTACCTCCCTTACATCATAGTCGGCGGAAAATTTCCTTCCCCTTAAGTCTTTTTTTAAATTGGGGAATAAAAAAAAGTCACTTGGGGCCAGGTCTGGACTGGAGGGTGGGTGAACTGGGGATTCGAACCCATACGTGTGCAGAGCAGCCATTGCAATTCTGCTCTTGTGAACCGGTGCGTTGTCTTGCAAGTGCAACACACCCTTTGTCAATTTTCCTTTTCCTTGATGGCACCCTTTAATTTTTCTAATATCGTTGCGTAGTATTTTCCGGTTATAGTCCTTCTTTTTTTTTGTAATCAATCAAGATTATTCCCTCACAATCCCGAAAAACAGTAGCCATCATCTTTCCAGCCTATTCCGTCACCTTAAATTTCTTTGGCGGTTGTGTCCCCTTTTTATGCCATTGCATGAACTCTTCTTTGGACTCAGGCTTAAAGTGATGAACCCATGTTTCATCTCCCGTAACGATTTGGTCCAAAATCTGTGCAAGTTTATCTCCACACAACTCCAAAAAATGCTTTGACGTATCGACGCGCTGCTCTTTCTGAAACGACGTGAGCATTCTCGGTACCCATCCCCAGGTAGTCATGTAGGATTCGCATAATGGTGGCATCTGATACTTCAACTAATGCAGATAATTGTTTTTTCTTCAAACAGGCATCCTCTAGTACAATTTTCTCCACTTTTTCGAGATTGTCCGATGTGGTGGCCTCAACTGGCCTTCCTGACGGGGGTCGTCTTCAATTGACTCTCGACCATGCTTATAAAGACCATGCCACTTGTAAATCATTGTTTTACTAAGGCACTGTTCCCTATAAACGACTACCATTTCATTCAAAACGGTTTGAGCGTTCTTTCCTTGCTTGGTAAGGAATTTTATCACAGTGCGGTGTTGAATTTTCTCCATAGTTTCAGTTTTCTTCCGGATTGACTCCTTCAGCAGGCGACTGTTCGTAAACGAATAACTCAATCGGGTTGAAACTCGGTATTTACTAATGATGAGTCTCCGATTCACCAAGTGAGCGCCCCTAACCCCGCTCCATCCTCTCCATTCCACGAACTTTTGGACCTCCCCTCGTCATTCTGAAAAGCAGTAGCCAATCTGAAAATCCATTTGGCGCTATACTAAGACTAACTATGCTGTCGTCTGCGTACCCATAGATACAGGTTTTGAGAACAATAAGCAAGAAAAAAAACATTTGCAGAGTGAATGAACTCCTGAGGCATTCCGATCTTTTGTTGTTAAGGCTTCCGAAGAACATCTTTAAAAACTTAATTTTAATATTTCTTGCCGTGGTATTTTTTGAGGCAACAAAGGGATCCGTAGTACAGAGGATGGGCAGCAGTGTCCTATTTACCATAACATCACACTGTGATTGAAAATCCACCTGCCTGGCGATGATGGCATATCCTGTCGTGGATGTTGAACAGACAAATAAGTCCCTATTCCCTGGTAATCCTGCTTTTTCTGGCTACGTTAGCGGTAGCCAGGACAAGCAGAGCTCTTTCTACCATTACCATTGACGATTGGCCCTGACAACATAGCAATTGGATATCATGGGACATCAATATAATTGTACATATGTTATTAAACAAATTTATTTCGAGTTAGTGATTCCCTGACATATGGTGTCGTGAGAGACTTCATTCATTCTTGTATTATATATGACAATGACAACTATTTGACTTATATTAAGAAGAAAAAAATCAAAAGACAACATGATTTATATCGCCTTATTCAGGTAATGGATAAAAAAAGTATTCAAAATAAATCTAACTTGCCTATGATAGAACATTGATAGTTATTTACATACAATTCAAGATCTTCAAATGTTATTTAAAAAATATTGTTTCATCAACAGTATTCCTTTATCGATATTCTTAACCATTAGTAAAGAAAACTATTTATATTTTCATCACTACCCAGTTTCTAATAAAAACTATGACGAAATAACTACAAGGTAATTTTGATCAATAACTATTAGCTCTATTAAGGTAAAAGAAATCAGCAATCTTCAATATACTTGTTGCAAGTGCAGTCAGAGACATCAACTTTCGTGTATATACATTAGTAACTAGTAACCTATCAATAGACAGGCTACTGGAATGTCATTAAAAATATATAAGTTTATATATAATTCTAAAAATATGACATACAGGTCCCAATTTTTTATTATATTGCATCATAATACCACAATAAAGTTAATAATATGACGTTCTAACTCCGTATTATATTTATTTTATATAGTAACCAGTAATGAGGGACATAAAACGAAATTTACAAAGTACTGGACTCATATTTTTATTTTAATTACTTGTCCTCTATAGCTATAGATTACCAGAGCGTTTTATACTATTTTGTTTTACTTTCTCAACCATCCGTTACTGAAAGATCCTGCTAATGAGATGGTTTATACAGACGGTCCTACTTTTCAGATTTGCTTTACAAAAATCTGATTTATCTGTAAGTTATAATAAAAAAAAATATTATATATCACGTATTGAAGATATAACGCTGTTATGTAAAAATATTAATTTTGTTCAATATGTATTAATTGGAGTACAATGTTTAGTATAAAACAATATTACGCTTAATACTCAAAAAAGTACACAGTGACTAAGGATATATTTAGCACGACCTTATATAATAATATTAAGTAACTGAAAAGATATTTTCAACCAAGTGAAGTAAAGCCTCCTTTATATTTATAGCCCTGTATCGATATAACGTCCCATCCATTTAATCTCTTTGTAAGGTGAAGTTCAGGTCACAGGGTAGAAGCCTATAAATATAATACACATTTACCTATCTTTACTTGTCTCTTGTGACCTTTATGAATATTATATTGTATAAAATGTTATTTTAATAATATAAATAAAATTGTCAGACACCTCCGATATGAAACTTTAATTGTTTTATCGTGAAACGCATTTAAGGATTACCCTTACTAATAATTCTGTGAGTATATAATTATATTGCCATATTTATGATTCATTAATCTTAAAATCACAGAGATTTATAAAAATATAAGCTTATTTTGAAATAACGATACCATCTTGACGATATCACAAGGTGTGGTTATATTCTATTTACAAGTCAGCCCTCTAAGGCCCTTTTTCACCCCAAATTAATAATTAATTATATTTCGTATCGTAATGAGGGTGAAGGGACCTGTCGAGAAAATCGAATGCCAAAATCAAAAGAATTTAGTAAAGTCTTTGTCTGATATAATTTGTTTGCTAATCGTAATTAACATAGCATATGTTTCATGGTTTGACAATTTTTCTTAAGTAATCTCCACCCAGTGTTAAGATCGAATATTCATCATGGCGGTATTGTTGAGGAGAATTAAATAATTGTACAGAAAACTTACTACTTCTCCTATTAATTGTATGGGAATAGGGATATAGATCCGTCCTGACCCCATTGTTTAATCTCAACTACATCTCTCGAAGAAGAGTTTAGTTCTTTGGTATTACAATATTTAAATAGGTTTTATAATTACATACAATTAATTTATCCTTTTGAATACGATGGTTTAATTTTAATAATAATTTTCTTCGATTCTTTAAACACGACTAATTGAGTCATTATATTTTATATTAAAAGAGATATATTAATATTATGTAATTCCATCTATTTCAATATAATGTAAAACTTATGAGGAATAATATTCCTATTCCGTTCCAAATCACCGTCATTAGCGAGCATCGGAGTTAATAACGGAAAAATACTGGAATTTATTAACATATTTTATAATAAATTAAAGAATCGTTAGCGTCATTTACAGAATTGTTTGTTATATAACGTTTGTGTTGTTTGAAGCCTCAGGCTTGTGGGGTCCATATTTTGAAAATGATCTTGTTTTTTATTTGTCTAAATGTTTTCATTTATTTATTATTTATATATATATATGATAACATTTAAATTATCAGTTCCATACTGTTCTATTATTATCCAATTAATCCAAATTATATATAAACCAATATATAAATAAAAGTATGTATACAGAAAATATATAAATATATATATATATATATATATTTATATATTTTCTTCTATACTATTGTTTTATTATTATTATACTATCTTTAATTATACCCTTTTACCCTTTGTATATTAAATATATCCAATGTACTCGTATAAATAGTATGTATACTATACAGAATAAAGATTCTAATGACTGTTTGTATTTCCAATAAAGTCATAGGAATTACATTTTATTTATATATAATACTAAAATACTCTTAAAAAAGTATTATAATTATAAATATATGTTAAATATCTTATTTAATGAACTAAATGAAATATATTTTATTTAGTTGCTAGCGTTAAATTCAATTCAAATATTAAATAGGTCAGTGCAACTCGGTTTCATTAATTATAATTAAGCAAATTATTTTCACATTCCGTTACACACTATTAATGGTATGAATATAAGAAATACATTCAATAGCTTATAATTAAATGTAAATGTAAAGATAATTTAAATGAAAGGACAAAAAAAACCATAATATATGACGGTTAAATTGAAACCGAACAGAACTTCACTTCACAATACTTCAAGGCTCAACTTGAGCTATCAATACGAGCTGTTGAAAATTCAAATCAGCTCGATATTTCAATATTCAATTATTGCTACACTGTTTTTTTTTAATATATATTCGTATTTATTTTTGAGCTCAAACTTTCAGTGGTTTTGAATGGAATATAGTTTTTAGAGTTTTTATTTTATAATAACCATTTTATGAATGAATTCTTATGAAATAAATCGCTTTTATGATACGAAAATATATACATTTGTATTTGAAATTTGTATAAAACTAATTCTATTTGTATTTCGATGATGAATATGATATCTATGAATCTTGAAATCCTACTTTATTTTAGTTAAACTTACTTGTTGTGTTACATATATATATATATATATATATATATATATATATATATATATATATATATATATATATATATATATATATATATATTCTAGTTTTATAACGTTAAAATGATAGACAAGGATTTTGATAAATTCTCGACATCTTATATTGCGGTCCTCCAGCTTCTTTAACGATCATCTTTATTAAAAATACTAGCAGGTTACCCGTGTTTTGCGAAGGGAATAAACAAAAACTGACTTTCGTGAGTATTGAACCCATGACCCTACCCTTCACACATACAGGCTCTTTTCTCCAACCCATCATGACTCGTTATCAGTGCGAGAAAGCCTTGAGTTTGATATCTACAAAGTTTCATTCCTATCGGGTATAGGAATGAAAGGTTCCTATAGGTACACTCTTGTTTCTCACATTGCAGCGTGTTGGGAATAAACATAGTGACTGGCCAAATAATTTTAATTTCTACTGCAATGCAATGGGAGAAGAGAGGGAGCGGGGGATAAACTTTGCAGTTTTTAGCTGTAACTTTGGAGCGGTTTGGACCTTTACCAAATCCTTTTTTATTGCACCTATTCAATATATCAGGAGTCTTGTGTCCAAATTTCAGCTTTCTAGGTATTACGGTTCGGGATGTAGAGCGATAAATGAGTCAGTGAGTCTTTGTGCTTTATATATTAAGATAATGTTTTTTGATATTACAAGCATACTAGAAATTTGAACTGGATAAGCTGTTATATGGTAAGTGTTTTCTTGGGAATATTCAGCTTAGGGTATTGTTATATATTATGTGTTATATGTTATTGCATATTCATGTGTTCAAAAGTATGGTATACTTACAATCTATATAAAATAAACATGGTATAACAATGAAATATACCACATAGATATCACACAAAAACTGGCGAAAACTAATTAGTTTTCGCCAGTTTTCGCTTTAGTTTGTAGTAAATTTACTACAAACTAAAGCGAATAAAAACTTTTATATTCCATTTTAACTATTTCATTTGAAAAAAGGTTTTTCAAACTAATACGAATCTATTTAATATAACACATTTATATTATTGGCTGTCTGCCCGTTGTGATAGTATTCACATGATGTCTATGTGGTATTCACTGCCCAGATTTGGCAAAAAACATAGTTTTTGGTATTCAATGTCTGGCGAGATACATTTTATTTGATTTACTGTTTACATTTATGAAACAGCTTAATTATAATCTATATATATATATATATATATATATATATATATATATAAAGTAACTTGGCCTCCTCACTCACTGACTGAACAGCGCACAGCGCAAACCGCTGAACCTAGAAACCTGAAATTCGGCATGTAGGTTCCTTGATACCTGGAGGCGTGCAACACGAAACGTTTTTTTCGATATACCTTTTTTTAGGGTACTTTCAGGTACTTGGTACCGAGATGCTATATCTCAGCAATGGCTAGTTAATAATATATCTCAATATTATTGAAATTTTAGTGTTTTGTCATCGTTAAAGATAAAACAAGTTACAAACGCAACCGAACACACGCAAATAGTAACATTTATAACTGACAAAGTCCAAATAGTGATTAAGATTCCTACATTCGATAGATTTGCTCGTTTAGTATTAATCAAGAGGAATGATTTACTTTGAGGTATCAATTAGTATTACTCAGGATTTCATAAAGATGCTCTTACCGGGATTCCATTAGGGTTTGATAAATTTCTCTCTTAACGTTTTATGTCAGAGTCCCGTTTTTATATTATTTAAGTAATCAAACAGATGTTTTTTTCACATTAAGTAGAAAATGATATTACGTGCCTTAAAGGATATGTTTGTTGATAACTGTTAGTTATTAGCTTTATACATGTATGTTACTTTTGCTTCTGATAGACATCTGAGCAGAGCTGACTGTGGCTGTGAAGTTATATTTTTCAATTTCCGTTTAAATTGAGTTAACTTAAAGTATGTTATGTGTTAACATTTTAAAGTGTAATAAGTATTCAAACAAGTTTTATAAATCTAATTCCCATATATTTGTTAAATTTTACACCTTCACTGAGATATCCTAAACATGGTTGATCCAAAATATTTTGAACATTGGTTTAAAATTAAAATGTAATAAATACCAGCGATTGAAATATAAAAATAGTTTTGTTTATGTTAATATTATTAACGAAACGAAAAGACGTATTTATTAATTAAGACTTGTTGTCTGTCTTAATGCAATGAACTGCACTACTCTTAAGATCTTACAAAATACTCAATGTGCTGAGCGACTTTCCGTTGCTCGTTTGTCTTAATTGTATAATCAAGTCTGTTCTCGCTTTATTTGTAAATAAATATTCAGAAATAAAACGTGTAAATCCCTTAATTCATAATGAATACGTACATCTAATCTATTTTAATAAATACATCAAGATATAATTATATCTATCCACAGAATCCGGATTGTCGAGTATTTTGTTACATTCTATCGGTACTGACAGATAAATCACAGTCGCCATATTGGTCACTCTAGCGAAGCGTCACTGACATCGGATATCATTTTGTATAATTATTACAATTTAATTTTGTCAAAATTAAAGTCAAATGCGTGCATTTATTCAACACCAGGGCATTCCTGTATATTTTATTATAGTAATTATTGAGTCATAGTCATAATTTATGATTTTTTTAAAACCAAGTAAAGAATACTAGAAGAAAACATGTTGTTGTATAATCCAAAAATACTTACACATGTAATAGGATTCTAAATTTAAATATTAAAAATAAAAGTAATTATTGTAAACTAAGAATGCTAATAGATATCTGACAACACTGATAGTGATTACAGTATGGTGATGGAAAGTTAAATCAGTAAAAAAAATCTATAATAAATATATACCTGTTTTCTAGAAAAATAAAGCTAGAAGAAAAAAGAAATTATACTTGCATTTTACTTTGTTCTACAATTTATACATGTAGATATTTCTGTTATTTACATATAAATACTATTTTTGAAGTTTTTTTCTATCTGTGTTTTTTTGTTCCGGATAATCTCTGAAACGGTTGGACAAATTTTAGTAGGAATTTCATTGGTGATAGTTGATGTTATAAGGAATAATTTAGTCTACTTTTAATTTGAAAAGCATATTCCACGCGAAGTCGTGGGCAAAGCTACTATATATAAACTTTTGTAACTTACAATTTCTGTAATCCTGCACCCCAACAATTCACAGGAACGTCGGTATATAGTCTAACTTATTTTCTGCAAATTGCATCATATGGGATGGAAGAGTATTTGCATTTTTATTTTATTCCCGTTTGCATTTTAAACCTTTATAAAGGAAGTGTCATCTATTTTTATCAGCATTTTTCGAATCGAAATTGGAAATAGATCTCTAAAGAAAGATTATGTATTCATGTGCAATGTCTATCGTATTGTTTGAATTAAAAAGCGTTGAAAATAAAGGCAATATCTAAATTACACTAAATAATAATAATTAATACTACTATCCATATCCATACTAGCCGTTGTTGATGATCTCGCGATACTGACACGTAATCCAAAACAAAGTCAGCTACTTTTAAATATTGTGGAGGATTTTTTGTGTGTTTGAACAGAGGGAATGAGGACAAAACCTAATAAATGCTACAGTCTTTGTCTGAAGCGGTTAGTTCGTTACTACGATTACGGACGCAGCTCCGTTCAAATTCTTAGGTAAAAAACACGATTACCAAGGGTGTACTCCATAGTTAGATATAATAGTTGATGGCTTTTTGAATGATCTTAAAAAGGTAGAAAATCAACCAATAAGTAACACCAAAAAGGCTTGGATATATGATAATTATTTAACATCACGTCTAAATTGGCCTTTCCTCATTTATGATATTAATAAGACGCTTTTGTTAAAGTTAGATACAAGCGTCATAAGGACATTGAAGTCATGGCGTAGGTTAGCGCATCTAGCGCACTCTTTTACTTTATTTAGAGACCAACACAATTTTGATTTAAAATTAAAGAAACTATCCGAACTCTATAAGAGTGAACAAAAGACATATCATCTTAAAATCGAATGACGATATTGTAACATCTCTCTCTCCCAAAAGATAAAATTGCCACAGAGCTGGAGTCACGACTTCAATTCCATAAACAATTTATGACAGGTGCTCAAACAAATACAGCAGGGCTAGCATCAAGTAGGACAGAACAAGACATTGAAATAATAAACTCCTTTACTCAGCAGTATTAAAACGATAATTACGGGCTGCACGCGATGAGCCTAGAATTGAAAAATTAATGGGTGACCATAGGAGATTTTTGTATTCTACTAGCTTTAAGATGGCGCACCCTGCTTCATGATTGGTCCCCAGCATTATTAAAATTTACTTAATGCATTCCAAATGACACTCCCAGATCAAAGTAACTTAGTAAGGTGGGGCAAAACTACCGAAAAATCTTACAGCATCTGTGAGGAGGCAGTAGGAACCGCGAAGCACTTGCTAGTAGGGTGAAGGGTACTTCTAAATAGAGGTAAATAGTCGCGTCGCAACGATAAAGTATTAGAAATAGTAGAAGGGGGAAATATAATAACCACCAAAATATCAGTAGAGTTCGTAAAGGCAGGCTCTTCCAAAAAATCTATTCCATCTTGGACGCGTCTCCTGATTGGACACGTATGAAAGGCAATGCAAAATCCCCGGGGATGTTTGTGTTTCGTCATCTAGGCCGGACTTATTCCTGTACTCAAAACAACTAAGGCGCGTTATAGTTGTGGAGATTACTGTAAACATACCTAAAGATCATACGTTTAAGCTTAAGAAGTATTACGAACTATGTAAGGAACTGATCAGAAATAAATTTGTACTTCATTTGTACGCTGTAGAAGTAGGAGAGAGAGGTGTAAAAGCATGTATAGAGAGATTTCTCTATAACTTATTTAAGGATCTCGGCCTTTCTAGAACGATCATCAGTGTATTTCTAGATCTTATTTCAAAGGCAGCTTTAGTAGGTTCTTATGACATTTGGTTAGGTAGAGCATGAACAGTGAAGGTGAGCATCTATGCGCATAGTAAAATGAATTGTCAACGTGTAGCCTTGAGGTAACAACTTTAAGTTGATTAAAACGAAAAAATATAATTGTTGCTGTAATTAACTGATCTTACATAAGAAAACTATTTTCATACGAATTAATAACTTATCAGTATACGAAACTCACAAAATATTTTAGTATAAAATAAATTAAAAAAAGGTCAAAATAACATCTAGAGAAAGATTTTTGAACATTTTAAACTTATATACCAGACTTAGAGAAATACGAGACCACACCAAATCGACTGATCCTTTTGAAATATCTACAAAATCCGAGTAACTTATTGAAGCGATAACAAACGAGGATATAAAAATTCAAGATTTTTGGCTGTCAAAGCCAATTCTACAACTGTGTCTGTCAAATGAGAATTTAGTGTCGTAGCAACATTGGTAAGTAAAAAAGAAATCGGCTTCGTAAATGTGGTGCCTGCGGTTAAGTGCCAATAAGCCTGGTATTAAAATTTATTAAATGAATCAGATTCAATATTAATAATTAAAAAGTAAAAAGTATTTTTACTAGCTGTTGCCAGAAAATTCATTTTATTTTCTTTCTTCCTCAGACTTAGAGTCAAACTTTCTTATTTCTTTTTGGCACACATTGTATTTCTGAAATGTCAGATGTCAAATGTTCCTGGTTTTAAAGGATAGGTCCATGTATGTAAGAATAAATTAGAATTCAAGTACATTTACTTGGAATGAAAGCATGATTAGAATTACTAACCACTTCATTACTAACTATGATGATCTAATATTTACAAAAAATTAAAGTTACAATTAAACATCTATAATAATATATATAATAACTCAGTTTAACGTATTATACAATTTTAGATTAAATTTTATAAACAAATTTTTATTACAACTTGTATAAAAATGTTGACTTTAATAATATCAAGCTTAATCGGGTTCTGTTTTTCACAGACAAAGAAATAATATTCAAAAACTTTTATAATTTGGGTGAATAGTAACTTATTATACTCTCCAGTCCAATGTAGAGAGATATAAGAGAAGTAATAGATTGTTTAACCAATCCAATATATTTCTCACGCACTTTGCTCGTTTGTAAGCTGGTGAAGATTAATTTCGGGCGCGTTGGTAACCCTTACCCACGATAGACAGGCCACCTGTAGTATTAATACTATGCGATATTTATGATATTAATCCCTGAAGGGAGTTTTATTCTTAGGGTTATGTTTTCTTAGATTGTTTTAAATAATTCTATATAACACAAGTATTTGTGACGAAGTTTAATATGAAATAAACTTTCAGTTAAATAGCTGAAAATATATAAATAAAATTAAGGATTTGTCATCCTTCTTTTAGTATGTAACAATAACACATAACCATAGAGTGAGCAAAGAAATTCCACATAGTTTATTATAAATTTTTAGTGACTTTATAATATTAAGAACAAAATATCATATAAGTAAGACTTTCATTGTGTAAAGATTACTAAAGCAAGTTTAAAAAAAACAGGATCAGACACTCTGTAAGGAAGCGGTTATATTAACATAATGAGGACGAAGGAAATTTAAATGACATTGTAACCGCAAAATGGGGACTCGGAGCAAAAGCAAAATTTCCTTTTTTATTAATTAATTATGTCCGTTTCTAAATAGACTATCGAATCGACTAAAAGTGTGTTTACATCTTATTTAAATTTAAAATAAGATAAAGTCGGAACTTTGTTAGCCTAAGTTATATTAAGTTATAACATCAGATATTCGCTAGTGGAAGTCCTATTAATATTGGTCCAGATATTTCAGAGGTTTTCTTGCATTCCATATGCATTTAGTAAAAGCTATTAATTTGGAATTATAAACAGACACTTATTATTTATTTGCACAGTTGTATAGATGTCATCATCTTCATCATCATCATTGCTCTTATCACAATCACGAGGATCAACTATATGTAATGTTTTTACACGATCTGTCGAATGTTCTTAATATAAACAGTAATCCCCCCTATAACACGGTACTTTTATAATGCGTTTTCTTATAACACGTTTTCAGTCCCTCGTATAACACGTGTTTACCCCCTAATAACGCGGGCATTTCTCACGTTATATTTCTACACTATGAGATTTATAATTATTATAAAAGTTCATAATTAATTTCGCTTACCTTTGCACATTGTGTTGTTATAAAATTAAATAAAAATTAAATTTCTCTTAATATTCCATTTAAACCGCCTTGAACGAGAAAAGTTAAATATGAATTATTTGTACATAACGCGTTATATGGTCAAATGAGCGCGTTACACTACAATATTTTTACAATGTGTTTTTCTATAAGGTAGAACGAATCTACTATGTTATAGGGGGATTAATATAATTGTGCTGTTGTCAAAATGTATCAAACGCAGTCTTAGTTTAGCCATAATTGTAGAGCTTCCTACGTCTTTGTCGTATACTACTGACAAAACAGAACAATACAGAAGTAGAATGTGCTCGGTCTAGAGAAACCTTTCATCATATTTTAATATATAGTTTACGTATGCTCGAGAGCGTAGTTTTTATTTCTTTATTTTAGTATGAATGGTTGACAAACAATGGTGAAATGAACGCCCAGTCGCGTGTATAATGCACCAAAGATTTTAATATGAATGAAAAGTATTTATACGAAAAAATAAAAACATCAAAATGTTAAATTGAAGGTAAATTCTTTATAATTAAATGTTTGTTGACAAGACCGAAGAAGAGCCGGTAACATATCTATGTTCGGCTCTTCTTCTTCTCTATGTCTATAGAGGACTATATTTAATATTACTTATAGCTTATAGATTTCATCTAAAACTATTGTATTGGTATGTCAGTTACCAGATGATCACAAACTTAGCTGGAAATTTACTCACTATCTTAATATATAAAATACAAAGACACTCACTCACTGACTCATTCATCGCTATACAGCCCAAACCGTAATACCTAGAAAGCTGAAATTTGGACACAAGACTCCTGACATATTGAATAGGTGCAATAAGAAAGAATTTTGCAAAGGTCCAAATCGTTCCAAATTTACAGCTAAAAAACTGTAAAGTTTACCCCCCGCTCTCTTCTCCCATTGCATTGCAGTAGAATTTAAAATTATTTGGCCAGTCACTATGTTTATTCTCAACACGCTGCAATTTGAGAAACAAGAGTGTACCTATAACCCAATAGGAATGAAACTCTGTAGTTATTAAACTCAAGGCTTTCTCGCACTGATAGTCATGATGGGTTGGAAGATAGAGCGTGTATGTGTGAAGGGTAGGGTCATGGGTTCAATACTCACGAAAGTCAGTTTTTTTTTGTTTATTCCCGTCGCGAAGCATGGGTAACCTGCTAGTCTTAAATAAAACAAGAAAATACTTTACAACAAATTAAAAATGTATAATTCAAACTATATTATAATCATAAATTTAATTAAGAACAAAACAAAAACAAAATAAACTAAATTTATTCTGTTTAAATTCAAACCTAGAATAAAAAAATCAAAAGAAAAACAAGAATGTATAAACCTAAACAAACGTAACGAGAACCAACGTTTGAACAAACGTCAAACACATTAAAACACAACAAAAAAAACGAATTGTAATATAAAAACAAAACACAAAACGCAAAAAACAACAAAGAAGAGAAGAATATGTATATATATATATATATTTTTGTAGTATGTGTTTATATTAAATTAACAGCTTTTCGCTAAATGCATATGAAAGTATACACGGTATATACTTACATTAGAAAACTATGTGTCTGATTTTTCCAGCGAATCTTTGAAACGATTGAACCGATTTTAATAAGACTTTCACTGGTAGATAGCTGATTTTATAAGTAGTAACTTAGGCTACTTTTATTTTAAAAACGCGAAGCACGAACAAAGTCGCGGGCACAGCTAGTATATTCTATGATAGGCCAAAATTCATCGAAAATGTTTAAAACATTTAGCTATGTAAATCAAATATCTGTGTTTGCGTTTTAAATAATTTCAGTATATAAAAGCTGAGGCTGAATATTTAATATGTTTTTATTGTATGTATAAAATCTTTATTTTAAAGGTAAACATAGTTGTTAATAACAAAACAGTATTAAATATTCAATTCCTAATACGTATAATATCTATATAACTCAGAAAGCCACCCGAGCGGCTCGCAAGCAATTTGTTCTTGTGAAAACCTAATGAAAGGAAATTGTGTGGGAACAATCGAGGCAAGAAGTCATATAAAATTTACGCTGCGGTAAACAATGTGTATCCTTGTAATTCTTGAAATATCCCTTGATATTATATTAATTCTGTTATGAAATAGACGAGCTTAGCTTTCAGTGATTCTATAATGATGGTAAGATACAGTAAAACTAACTGCTTACCGTGTGTTAGCGTTATCTGAACAAATAGTAATGGAAATTTAATACTATATTCTATCAGTTACTTATTATATAATAGTGGTGCAAACCGGACCTCGATTTTGACTCGCTGCGCTCGCAAAATCTCGGTAGAGTTCGGCGAATTGAGCGAAGCGAGTAACCCATCTCCAATTCGGTGTTCAAAGATGAAATCGACAAGCAAAAAATAAATTAGATTATTCAAATATCACAGCGAAATTTGTTTACATTGAAATCTAAGGAATTATAATTTTTTGGTGATTTTTTTTCAACGACATGATTTTTTTTTTCATTTTTTTAATAACCATCGCTGTAAATGTGCAAAATTTCATGAAGATCAGTAAAGCCGTTTTCATGCTAGCCCAGGATATGGCATGCAAAAAGTATCACTAAACGCGCTCCGCTCGCTCCGTTCGCGCCGATCAATAAAAAAAAACTCCAAAACTTGAGTTAATAAACATACAGATAACGCACTTTCATATAAAGGTGAAAAATCTAAGTTTTGATATATTATGTATAACCCTACAAGGTATGTAGTGAATGTAGTAAATATTTAAATTGCATACACATTCACTATAGAAGAATATTAATGCGTTAAGCTCGAGCTGAAACGCTTCATCAGAGTAAGTGATGGATCAAGGAATGCAGTGAATAATTTATTGTATCTAATGGACTTATCCTACATTGATTGACGTACAAATCATCACTTTAATATTTAATATGCTTGAATATATTCCATGTACTTGAGACTCCATTATGACAAAACGCCATAATGGAGGCGCAAAGAAAACAAATGTCCTTTGCAAGTAATAAAATTCAAAAAAAATCAAACTATCTTTATTCAAGTAGGCATTTACACGCACTTTTGAATCGTCAATTACTACAATACAAAAAAGGTTAGTGTAGTCAGTCCGTAAGTAAGCTACCACCGGCTCGGAATGCTGCTCTGTTGAGAAGAGCCGGCCAGAAACTCAACAGTTGCTCTTTTCAAAAGAAATACAACAATAGGTGATGTACATTATAATATAAATCCTGCAAATGATTCAACAACTTAAGTTCCACATATTTCGATCCACTAAAAACTCTTGAACGTTGTAATAAGCTTTATTTAACAATAAACTTTTGATTTTAGATTTAAAACTAAGAAATGGAAGGTCTAAGATATCTTGTGGAGCTTTATTATATATGCGTATACTCAAAGCCATGAAGGATTTATTAACTTTATGAAGCCGAAACTCATAACTAAACTTTTAACCTATTACTTAATAGCATCATAAATCGTATTAAATTATTTGATAGTCCAATAAATAATTAATAAAAATAAATAAATCTTATATATGTGTCCATGCCATTATATTTATCTTCTAAGCATAACAAAAAAAATCTACATGTTAGTTTCTATTAAATAAATTAAATAATTATGTTAATAGAGATATAAAGAATTGAAAATATTTAACCATGAAAACTGTATTATTTCGAAAATTATTCAAAAAAGGCTTTCGGAACCCATGACTACATTTATATAAAAAGTATAAAAAGCTAGTTTTAACTTTTTTCCGTGGTGTGTGTGCATATGTGTGCGTGTGTATTCATGGCACACACATAATAAGCATATGATCTCATATAAAAGGATTACAGACTAGAAAATAAACCAAAGCACAGTTAGAGCATTTATTAATTTGGAAAGATTGTGAAAAATGTAATCAAAGTTTATATCTACTACATATTTTTAATCTGTATAAAATAGAAGAGATTAAAAAAATGAAGTGGTCATTCAAACGTGCAAGGTGAGTAGAAACTGTTTTAAATTCCATGAATAGTAATGATATGGCGTCCACGATCAAGAGAGATCTACTCTGTTCTGTTCTATTCTTAAGGGAGATTTTTAAAAAATATATGCCTTTTACGTAAAGGACGATGAAATTAACTTTGTTTGTATATGTTTGTAGACTGTGTATTATTAAAATGTTTAAACAAAATATTTGACATAATATATAGCTTAGCTTAGATTAGCTAGCTTATTCCCTCCCGCTTTGCTGCGCAAACTATTAATTTGGATGTGAACTTAGGTTGCTATGGTAACCTTTGTCATATTATCCGTTGTCATCGTAGCCGTTGCTATGGTAACTGTTTTTATAGTAACTCTTACCCCTGCGTCAAGTGTATTGCTCCTACAGGCTTAAAACTTGTCTCCTACAGGTTTAAAACTTGCCTTGGCTAAAAATCCGTTGGGGTAAGAATTAAGTAAAATCAGTTCTTAGTGGATGTCTACATCGCAAAAGAAGTAACTATGTAAAATTGTAAATTAATCGGAGAGATAGTTTCGGAGATTTCGTGATGAGTCAGTGAGTGGTCAATATATATTATAAATTTTGTTATTAACTTAACCGTTTGGGAGATCTTTTTTGTGTTTTGTTGTCTCCAGAATGCGACGAGATAATTAGCTAAAAATTTTTGCATGCATGTTTAAGCCGAACGCGGATGTTATAGCGAAAACAGATTGAAAAAATGTTTAGCCATTCAAAAGTTATCAACATAAGAAGAAAAGAGAGGAGCTCAGTCCAATACCCGTCGCCCGCGGTTGGCGGATCCTAGTATATATGATTAAGAAGACATACATTTATAAAAAATCAAGTACAAGATTGCACATTATTTATTTAATGAAATTAAAAAGAATCGTTTCAGGTTATTTAAAGTAATATTAAGATGCATTATCAATAATACTATTAGACCAAAAATATATTTTTCTACTTTTATTATTTAAGTCAAGATGTTTAATTGCCCTTGCATTAAAATGAATGTAATGTATCTGATCTGTAACAAATAAACCATTCTTTCATCCAAGATTTCATTATATGATATAATCTGATAAATTGCTCGATTCACAAATTTTTGTAATAAAAATGAGAACGCTCTGTCTGACTCAATAAAACCTGAAAACAAAAAGATTCATACATTCAAAAAACCTTCTGCGAATCGACAACAAAATGAACGATATATCGGCGACCCAAAAACACTTTTTGAATTAAATTCACTAAAGCTTTATATGAAATTCAATAACATTTTTAACACTTAAGTGGATTTTAATAATTCAAGAACACGAACAGTCAAAGAGTTCGAATTTGTTATATGTTATACTTTTTGTATGGTTCGATTTATTGAAATCATATTTTAATTGGACTGGTATCTTTACTGTTTTTATTTTCAACTACTATTATAAATACTATATTCATGTAAATGGATTGAGAATTTGTACAAAAAATATATAGCTATAAAAAGTATATAAGCTTATAATTATTATATAGACATTCATACTGTTCGTATAAATTCAATTGTCACAATATACATTTCACCCAAACAAAAACTGACATCAATATCAATATAAAATCATATATCCTGGTGTTCTTCTATGAAACTAGTATCCCCAGAGAGTGGTGCCATAAATTGAAGTAGAAGTTTATGGGGTTGCGAAAACGTGACATCTATTGTTGTCTTTCCCTTTCTATTGAGGGTAGTCGTCACTTTATTGCACATAACATTTTTATTTTCTTTAGAATTACTATCATTACCTCATTGTATCGATAGTTATAATTAAATAAATAAAAATATAGAGAGCGTTCTAGAAATGGAATAGCATTAGATATGTTTAAATAAATATAAAATCAATTATTATTTTAATTCAAATTATGCGGCGGCGTTGGGGACCGGCAACTAACGCGCCATGTTCCGAACGGCTGGAGGTGAAAGACGGAGCTACAAATAGCTAGGTGGAATGTAAGACAAGCAATGGAATAAAAGATGAATGAATTATTCCATGTGATGGATGAAGAATATCTGTATGTTATTTGTGTGTCTGAGAGAAAAGGCAATGATACGACCGATTTGAATGGCCAATCGATCGCTTTCTGGGCTGGGGTTGCAGAGGTGTAGGCGTGTTGTTGTCCTCTCAAATGGTTAATGCAATGGTAGCATACAATGCCATCAACCCGAGACTTCTTTGGATTCGCTTTAAGATGGGATAACAAGAGTATTCTTGTTGGTCATTTATGCGCCCGTATCCTCAGCTCCAGTGAGCGAGCTGGAGGAGTTTTGAGAGAGTGTCAGGGATGTTCTAAGTAGTGTCAGAAGTAATAAAAAATTGATAGTATGTGGAGATATGAAGGGATGGGTTGGAAACGCGCGAAGTAGTTACGAAAGCGTGCTAGGCAAGTACGGCGATAAGAGAGTAAATGAGGCTGGAAAGCTTATTGTGGAATTTTGTAAGGAGAGAAGTTTGTTTGTGGCAAACACGATGTTTGATCACAAAAAATTCACATGTACACAAGGAAGCGAGAGCAAGAAAGAAATATGATTGATTTATTCCTACTGGATCAGCGTATTCGAAGTCAAGTTATGAACAAGCAAGTGTTCAGGGGTGCTGAACTGGGAACGGACCACTATCTAGTCGTAGCTAGTAAAAGAGGTCTGTTTGCAGGTTGGTGCAGCTGCACGACATGTAGCTTGGAGTCGAATTATCGCATAAGAAGCTGGAAGCTTCAAGATCCACGGATCAGAAAGTAATATCAAGAAATGGTTTCCAAGAAGCTTTAGAGCTGTTATCCTGGAAATGAAAGTGTTGAAGTATGCTGGCAGAACCTTAGGAATGGTATGGTGAAAGTAGCGACAGAGATATGTGGTAAAAGGAAAAGAGATTTTAGTAAAAAGCGCGATGAATGGTGGGATGATGAAGTGAAAGACGCTGTGGAGTTAAAGAAGAAAGCATGGCTTGATTTTAAAGCCTCGAGTCACGATTAAAGTATGAGTTAAATAAAAAAAAGAGAGTACAATCTGCAAAAGCATGAAATGAAAGCACTTATAAAGATAAAGCGTGAAAATTCTGAGAGAGAAAGGGATGAAAGGTTGATGAACAATTTTCGGCAATACACGTAGCTTTTCTGGCGAGAAGTTAGTGATACCCGCGGTTGTTCGGTAACCTGTAGAATGAAAGGGTGCTTTCGAAGAGTGGTGAAATTTTAACAGAGCAAGGACACCTTTTGCAGCGGTGGGCGGAATTCTACAAGGAGACGTGTGAATGTGAGGATGCCTCGGCCTTGAGTACCAGCGAATTGCTGAGTCCGGATGTAGCCGATGGGGAAATTAGTTTGAAAGAAGTGGAGAGCGTGATTCGAAAGTCTGAAATGTGGTATGGCTGTGGTAAGGGAGCAGATGAAGTTACTGCCGAGATGATCAAATATGGTGGGCCACGCGTCTTGGACTTGTTCTGGTTTTTGTGCAGTTTATGCTGGAAATCAGGGGAGGTCCCAGACGATTGGCGAGGTGCAGTCATCGTACCTTTGTATAAAGGCAAAGGTTCACATATAGTCACTGTGCAAGCTATAGGGCTATCAGTTATAGCTAAACCAAAAGGTTTTCTGTGCTTTTGTGGATTTGGAAAAGGCGTTTGACAGGGTTGTGAGAAAGCAATTGTGGGAGATACGGTCCCGAAACAATGTGAGCGGACCCTTGCTACAGGCTGTAAAGTCTCTTTCCAGAAATCACTCAGCCTGTGTGAGAGAAGGAGCTGGCATGTCGCCCTGGTTTGACATCCAATCGGGTTTTAAGCAAGGTTGCGCTATGTCAGTTTAGTTGTTCAATTTGTATTTGGATAGTTGTCTCCAAGGCTTGAAAGACAGTCACATGGGAGTGAAAGTAGGTGACCTTAAAGTCAATTGCTTGCTGTATGTAGATGATGCAGTGCGCATTGCATCTTCAGAATGTGATTTGCAGGCATTGGTCACCACTCTGAAAGATGGGTGTGAAAATCATTATTTTCACAGACCGTTTTCACAGCTTAGATCATTGTCTAAACTTGAATGTAGATAAGACGAAGGTTCTGATATTTGAAAGAAATGAAGAAAGAACAGAATGTAAGATCAACGTGAATGTCAAGATAATAGAATAAGTGAATGAAGTGGTATATGTGGAAAGTATGTTTAGCAGAGACGGAAGATATGAAATGGATGTGGAAAGGCGTATTGCTGCTGGTAATGGAGTCAACGGTGGTTTGGCTGCATTGTTGAGACGGCAAAACGTCGCCATAGCTGCACGTTTGGCTGTACACAATGCGGTTTTTCTACCGACGCTGTTATATGGCAGCCAAACGTGGGTAACACAGAAGAAGAATGTAAGATTGATGAATGCTGTGGAGATGCGATCTCTTCTCAGAATAGGCGGAGTCAGTCTAGCTGACCGAATCCGCAATGAAGAGATCAACAGAATGGTAAGTACTAGCGAATATGTCACAGTGAGAATGAAGAAGAACGTGCTGAGGTGGTTTAGAGACGTCGAACGAATGAGTGATGAAAAAATGGTGAAAAAGATTTATACAGGAAAAGTGAGCGGTAAGAGAACCAGGGGGAGTACTCAATTGATCTTCGAAAACACAGTATCTATTATATTGGAGGAAAGTCACGTAAAAAGCATGAGGACCTGAGGGCATACATGAAGAGGTTGATGTCTGTGGCCGAGGCGAAAATGGTATGTAGGGACCGTAGCGTTTGGCACTCCGTCGTCTCTGGCTGTCCCGCAAGGGATATGGCGAGAAGATATTTTATCCTTGAGATGAAATTTTTGTATAATTACTATTTTTTCAAGTTATGTCCATGAAAATCTGTATTTAATTATTTACTAAATTTATATTGAATAGATGTTTGCAAATTCCATTTTCATTAGTACAAAGATATACACGTTATAGACTTGTTTTAGATGGACTCAATGTTCTACTAATAAAGACATTTTGAAAATTAAATTCAAAGAAAATGTGATGATTCATGATGATAGATTTTATTTATAAAAATTATAACATTTAAATTAGTTATGGCGAAGAAGGGAATGTGTACAGAGATAACGAGTAACATCTCGAGAGTATGAAAGGAAAAAACATACTGCGTCGACCCCAAAATTGGGATAAGGACAAGAAAATGATGAACATATAAATTAAATATTAATTTAGGCGACTTGTAGATGAGTTAGAGAATAGTACTCAACGATATATCTTTATAATAACTAAACTATACGTCATATTAAAAATGAAAAATGAACGCAACGAAACAGTTAATGGACCATAGCTTCTTTCCATTAATCTTATGGAAATTTTGTTCAGTTTTTTTAAATTGTTTATAAAGGAAACAAACAGGACATCTGAAAAGGCGGAAATCTTGAAAACGTGCAACACTTAACCCTTGTCGAAACGTTGGGTGCGCAATTATTTTGAGGTCACGCTTAGACGGCTTTTTATATATGGATTTAAGATTAATCGAATCAGTTAAATAAGGAATACAAAAGGTAGTGTTATTTTCTAATCGATACTCAGTGTTGGTGAGAGTTTATTATTAATTTGAAAGATACATAATATTTTAAAGTTACAATCAAATTTAAACTATATTTGAAAGCTTTCAGCTAAGGTCACTTATACCGAATAACTTATGACTAGATAATACATATATATGGAATAAAATAATTCAGAACCTAAGAATAATTAAGCTATTCTCAGCATTTCCAATTTGATTATTTGTAAAAAATATAGAGGTGTATTCAGACCTTCATCAGGGTGAGCTTAAGAGCATTCAGACTCCTAAAAATCTCGACGCCCAAAAAAAATAAACAAAATAAATAAACGCAATTGGAAAACCAATTTTTTCCATGTTCCATCCATCCCATGTTTTTGTAAATCTTCTCTAAACCGTGTAAAATTACTTACAATGAATATTTTTTATTCTCCCAAAATGGCGTTACCAAAAAATTTACATAAAAATTATCGCAAATACGTTATTATATTATAAAAACATTCATTCTAGGCAATTTATTTAAAGGTAAACCTGAATTTTTCTGTTCAAATATTGTAAATTTTTACTAACTAGCATTTAATTTCATCGTCAATTGTATTACAATTTCAATTTTTTTAATATTTCATATATCAAACAAACTTTATTGAGAATTAATATAAATATTCTAAATGTGTCTCCGAAAACCACATTTAAATTTTAACCACAATTTAACATATTAATTGATCATAAACGCGTGTAATTTAATATTGAGGTTTCCGTTCCGTCATCTATGGCACCTCCAGTGAATCAACATTACTGAACTACAATTAGGTCACCATATATTTCACGCAAGATTAATTATGTTTATTTTTATTTATAATATCATTCGCTTCTTTCCCTCTTTTATAATTAAAATCACTTAAATTTGCTACATTTTTAATTTATACGCAACACACTTTCAGCAATCAAGTGATAACTACATTTGGTAAATAGGACAGACTTTATTATTTTATATTATTAATAAATATAAATTTATTATTATATATTTCTTAATATTTTAATAAAATTGAAGTATCTGTTTGTAATTTCAAATTACCAGTTTTTCACTAAATGCACGTGTATATACGGTAATTAAATAAAAAATATTTAAAAATTGTCTGTCTTTTTCTTCTGTCTAATCTTTGAACCGGCTGGATTTTCATTATCACGTAGCTGATGTAATAAGGAGTAAATTAGACTACTTTTATTAAAAAAACATATTCAGCAAGAACGAAGTCGTGGCTATAGCTAGTTATAAAATAAAAAACCATTGCCATGTCTATGTCGGAGTGTCGCTGGGAAATTTCTGGATTACGTTTGTATGAAAACAAAACTGTTATTCTAATGATAGTTTTGTTTGAGAATCTTTGTAAAGAATCTAAATATTACGCTGCTACACAGTTTGCTGTATCTTAAACAGGATGACGCTGCATTTTATATACGCTGCACAGACAGCGTTCCTCCAATCGTTATGGAAATTGTTATACATATGCAGAATAGTATCTGCTGGGTGTTAGAAGTTTGCAATCATTTATTCTATATGCTACTTAATAAATGTGTTAATTATTAAACGGGTACTTGTGACTTCACAGAATTTTAACGCATAAACCTTACATTTAGAGCAGGTGGTAATCCATGTGTCACGTTATCCGGGATTTTGTGGAATCCCCTGGGATTTTACTAAAACACGGCGAACATTTGTGTCAACACTACGTTATGTCTCGCAAATGGACCGAGTTTTAGATAATAAATTTTATCCTCAGACATATGGTTTGCTAAAAGTAGATATATTAAATGGAAATAGAAAATTATAATGTTTTGATAATAAAATATATAAAATTAAAAAAAAACTACGTTCAGAATAAATGAGTATTAATTGAATAGTTCTGTTCAATCAGACTCGAATGTAAATTAGAAATGTAAGTAATAACGTGCTTTGTAAAACTAGAAATTTTTGACGTTAACTTTGTTATGTGTTCATCATACATTTTAATAATATACATTTAATATAATAATTTATCCTAATATAATGCAACCTCGAAATATCAATTAACTTGTTACAATGAAGGCTACGTTGCCTTACGATTCGTTTTAAGGTAAAAAATATATACATTTTAACTTTATGTAATAACTAATTTGCTTACTATGTTACAGCGAAAGATTTTCACTTATAATAAATGAAACACATTTTAATAAAAATAATTCGTTCGACAGGGTCTATCGAGTTAGATAGATTCCCGTCACGCGATTCTCGATATGCAATATGCAAAGGTAACAATGAAACCGAAAATGCGATAAACATGTAATGTATAATAAAAGATGGTATCACCACACCAATAATTTCACCCCTTAACTGGCATCGCCCATTTTTTACACAGGCACTTGGAATGTCCTAAAAAATGAGCCTACCGAGTTTGAATTGAATTGGACAATTTGATTTTGGGGGTGGGGGCCCCTCACTTAAGGGGGTCGGAACGAGAAAAAACTAGTCAGTAGTATTCTACTGATCAATAAGCGTCTTTCGAGGGGTAACTTGGCATATATTGGGTGAGGGGGAACCACCCCCCACCAATACCTCCTAAACGGAGGATCGCATCAAAAAATTTTTCGGCCAAAAAAGTTTCCTCTTTTAATTTGTTAATTTTCTCAGATTTTTCGTACACTAAAATTTTGCCTAATTCTGTAACTTTTTTCGGTTTTTAACTTTTAACCTTTTAACCCGACTGATTTCCCCCGTTCAAGAACTTAACCTTCATTTTGTCCTTAAGAAGGTGTATACCGAGTTTGAAAATCCTCCGTCAATATGTGCGATCTGTAGCGTGTTTCAAAGGTTTGCACTTTCACCCCCCCTCCCAGCCTCCCCTTTCCCTTTTTCCAAAAAAAAGAGATACGTTTGTCCTACTAATTTATCGTATCGACCTGTGAAGTCAGATTTCGCCTACGATGAATTTGGACTGATGGATCATATATACATATATATACGACTATATCGGGATATATATATATATATATTTTTTCGACGGCTCCGCAATCTCCAGTTCATAAACGGCGTAGCGCCTCTACTCTGGGGTCTGGTTCCCGTCGTCGCATCGATTGCAATAGGTAGATTCATCTATGGAATCTACCTAAAATAATATTTTAGTTTTAAAAATTGTTAATACAGTGGTCTGTTACAAAATAAGTTTAAAACCTGTCCAGAATTATTAATATAATACATTATGTAAACTGACAACATTCATTAATTGGAGGTAAATTATACTTTTTATTAGTATTTTGTTCATCATGTCTTCTCTTCTTCTCTTCTTCTCCTCTTCTTCTCTTCATCATTATCTTCCTGCCCTTATTCCACTTTTTGTGTCGGCGCAATATGTTTTTCCTTCCATACTCTCCCTTTACTCGTCATCTCTGTACACACTCCCCTTTTCTCCATATCGTCTTTCACGCTATCCATCCATATGTTCGCCGGCCGTCCTCTACCTGTTCATCCCTCCACTACCATATCCAGAACTCTTTTGGTCACATGCCTTTCATCTCTCCTCATAACATGCCCATACCATATTTTGCTATTATTTAAAATTAAAAACCTTTGTAATATTTTTGATTTTTTCATCATAAATAAGACGTATATTTTGCATTAACCCGTGTGGGTAGGTCTTGGGGATTTTGAAAAATTTGTTAAATATTGATAATCGTTATATTGAAGTTCGTTTTATTAGGGTTAGATTGTATTACATAATATTGGTTGGGGATTAGTTTATCAAGCGTGAGATTTAATAAAGCAGCAACGATAATCGCTTCCACGTAACGTTAATTCGCTTAGTTCGATCTCTACTCAGGATGCTTTCGCATGGACGATATTCAATTACTGCTCACTAAGAGTATCAAATACTATACTAACATTTGTGGAATTTACCACTATGTTATCGTGAATGTATTCGGTATATCTAAATATTAATGAGTTTAAGTATCGACCATAATAACATATTTCTTATAAAATTTGTTATTATTCTATGTTGGAGTCCTCACCGTATTTCAGTATTTTTATATATATTTTTATATTACAACATATAAACGTCTAGACTTTAAATTAATGACCCTAAAGTGAAGGGATTCCGACAAAGTTTCGTGTTTTTAATTTAAGAAAAATTCTTTGCCATCAGTCTGACTTAAAGGGTTCTAAAGGCGCACTGCATCATAAAATTAAAAGCCTCTTTCAAATCGCAACGCTCTCTCAAATCTAACTGACAGCCATCGAGATCATGTGTAAGTGATGTGCCTTTGATTTGATTAATGTCTATAAATTATCCTTGTAAGTACAAATAGCTTATAAGGGTAAAGAGAGAAATGGATTCATTACTTAATTTGAGTTCAAATTGATTTATTTGCTGCTAATTTTTGCCCGCGACTCCACCTGCGTCGTCTACATGAAATAATTCTCCAAGTTTTTTATTTAATAGATGAGGACCAGTTCTTTTATTATATATATATATATAATAAAAGAACTGGTAAGATCCTAAATATATATATATATATATTTAGGATCTAAATATATTTTATATAATATTTATCTTTCTTCAATTTCAAATATAAACTTAGTAATGTTGTTATTAACTTTACACGTTGGCTGATATAAACCGCAATCACCAATTATGAAATATGAAACCTGAAGCTTATATCGTATAAGGTAATATACATAGTTATGCAGATTCCTATTTTCTGGTGAAACTTCGTATGTCATTCCGAAATTTATCCGTAGTTAAACTGAAATGTAATCTGAAGATTCGTAACACGTGCCAGTGCTACACTGAATGAGGTGAGCAAACATGATCCACTGTTAGAAGAGATACGTGAACCATCTGTCTCATTCAATTGGCAAAGATTTAGAACGGAGATAAGGATAAAATAATATAAATTAACTTATCGTATTGTACAAGGTTTATAACTTTAAAGCTACTAGCTTATTCCCTCCCGCTTCGCATGGCAAACTATAATTTGGATGTGAACTAATATTAACATTTGACATATTATCCGTTGTCATCTAAACCGTTGCTATGGAAACTGTTGCTATAGTAACTCTCATCCCCGCATTAAGTGTATAAATCCTACATTTTTTAAACTTGGAGAAATGTAAAAAGTTGAATCCGTCGGGTTTGGAATTCCATAAAATCCGTCCTTAGTGGACGTCTACGTTATAAAAGAAGTAACTATGTAAAATTTAAAGTTAATCGGACAGATAATTTAAAAGATTTCATGATGAGTCAGTGACTAATAAATCGCTTATATATATTTAGGAAGCCAGGAACAAATATAAATGGCAACATATTTATAAGATGACTTATCTCGACCGGAAATTCTTTATTGTTGGAGAGAGTTATAGTACGAGAGTTTAGAGTTATACTACGATATTTGTGATAAAAATACAATGAATTTCAGAAAAAATTAAAATAAAAAATAACTTTAATTAAATTAATGCTACAATATTTAAAATATTTTATGTGTACATGAGATCTATTTGCTGAGAGCTCTTGTATCTTATGGACTATGATGAGAGAAAATTAATTAATTAATCTTGAGTCACGATGGCATTTCTATTAAACCGCATAGTGGTATACGTACTGACCGTCAGATATTTCCTAAACAGAACATGAAATCTTCATGAAAATTAGATATGATATAACCATATAAATATTATTCCTTCACTGCTCGTCTTTTCTAATTTATAAAATTATTTTATAGATTAGAAATACGAATACACAATGCAATTCATAAAAAAACAGTCTTCTCTGGTCTATGATATCTATTAAAATAGAAAATATATTCTACAAGATCTCGGTTTGACAAAAAAATATTTTATGTAATAAAATTGATACTTTTATACCTCCTTAAGGTGATGGAACAAGTCTGATTAGATCCTTTCGTTATCACCGACGTTTCGAGTGATGGCGAGTGAGTTATACGCAGGAGTATGTAGAGAGTTAATTTATAATAATAAATACTAAAATGCCACTCCTATTTTACAGGTTCCGGTAGCGGCGTGGTGCCGTGCGACGGCATGCGGCGATGACGCCTCGTGCAGCCCGCGGCATGCCCCGCTGACATGGCAGCCAGCCGCTCCGCCCTCCTTACGCTGGCAGCTCTCACAGCACTCGCCGGTAACATGTTGTCTTTGAAGAATAAGTCACCCTACCAACTAACAATACTATTTATTTATTCAATTTCTTGAATAAACTTCTTGAATAAATTAACGCAATGCAGGTCTTTAAAATAAGGGCAAGCGTGAATTCCGTTAATTACTTGTCAAAGTACTGACCATTTTCGGAAATCTACAGCATTTTTGGCCCGCTTTTATTATCCTCGAAGGTATTTTTGGTCAAAGAAGTAGTTAAAGCAGGTGATGACCCAAAATGATGAGTGGTTTGAGGCAGTTGGAGAAGGGAAATAAGTCTAGTCAACAAAAAGAAGTCTGTCGAGCTTTTGGAACTGTAATGGTCTGGCAGATTTAGTAAGCTTTGCTTTGCCGGGAATTAAAACCCAAAGTTGTTAATTAACAAACTAGACAGACTGACAACATTTCAAACATAAAACTGAGAACATCTCAAATTATATTTAATGTTCGTTTTATTGTTTTAATTTAAATATGACAGTGTATCAGACACCATAACTAGTCTGGAATTAGTAAACTCAGATAGTCAGAGAGTCAATGAACAACATTTTGATTCGATGTGTCTGCTTAATGATCTTCAAATCAAATACCTTACTTCTAATAAGCGTTTCACAATATACAGTCAATTCAATATTTGAATCTATCTTATAAATATGTTTCTTATATTTATATATTTAAATGTAATACATCTTACTTTTGTGTACTGAATTGTTAATATTTTACAACACATCAAAGTAATAACGGACTTCATAATTTTGACGTCAGTTTCAGTTACGTTAGACATTCTTGTTAATTACAAGTGTGCATAAATTTCAATCCGTCATTGCTGTGGAAACTACAAATAGTTTTAAAGGTAATGGATCTCGGAAAGGTTCGCTAACATTGAATATTTGAAATTGTATTTCTGATGTGGAAGCTCTGTTTGATAATGTTAATGCTCAAAGCACTGTCTCTGAATATAATATGGTATTATATTTTCTCTTTGTAATTTTATACGTATTTGCTTTAAGGGTTATTTGATAAAAATATTCTTTTTGTGTTATATTGTAAACGAGCCGATAACTAACTCGCCGGCCAGGAAGGTGATTACCCGGCGAGATTACCCGGCGGCTTACAGAACGCCGCCATTTTTAAGGCTACCCACTAAAAGCCAACGGTTGCCCTCAACGCCTTAATGGGACGATACGGGATCGCGTTAGCACTCACCGTGCCGCCCCGGTGGTTACCCCCCGTGTGAGAATGCCCCGAGCAACTTAGGGCACCCCCACGGCATAGGCCTATGATAGGTGAGAGGGGTCACCCCCCTCTCACCAAGGCCTACGGTTGGGAAAGGAAGCGGCGGGCATACTCCCGCCTCCTTCTTCCCAGCCTCCACCGGCGGAGCGGATCAGAGGTAGAGGCTTGTTCCCTGTCCGTGGCCTCTTTCGCAGCGATGACTCGCAGAAGGAGGCTATAACGGCCCAACACCTCTCGTTGTCGATCATCTCGCCAACAAGGCGCGGCAGCGAGAGGTTCCTGCCGACTACGGCCACAATCTTAGCGCGCTGACCCCAGACTGCGCACTCCTCCACGGTGTGACGAGCCCTGTCAACGGACTCGTCACAGTGGTAGCAGGACGGGGCCGCCTCCCTTCTAGCAATCTTGTGCAGGTACTCACCAAAGCATCAGTGCCCCGTGAGCACCTGCACAAGACGGAACGTCAGTGTCCCATGTCGCCGGTTAATCCAACGATCCAAGATGCCGTCAGACCAGCGGCAGGGTACTCTAAGTCCCTCGTCCATCATCGAATCAGGGCTCGGTGAGCTAAAGCCCTGATTTGAGACCTCCAATTCCAACAGCCCTATGCGGTCCGCAACCAGCGTAGCTCCGACTGTTGCCAGACGGGTCACCTCCGCATATGTCCCTCCCCTGCATGGGACGAGGGTGTCATCCGCGTAACACAACACCCTCATCCGCGGCCGGAGAGGACAGCTGAGCACCCAGTTTTTGATAAATCCTTTTCAAAATGCAAAAAATTTTAAAATAGACGAGAATTTTTCAATATGGTGAATTTCTATCAAGGATTGCACGATTCTTAAGTAAGTTCAATATACATTCATTTCAGCCAAGATCGCCCTCTGTAACTTTTCATACAATTTCCATTTTCACTTTAGCAAAGTACAGAGCAGGCTTCTCCTTCATATTTAATGTAAACTGAAAATGCAAGCTGTAAGATATTCAAGGAATTGAATACTTTATTTTCTTTTGTACTTTATTAGAACAACACTGCGAATATCCGGTTTCTCGAGAGTAATAATAATTTGATATCAATTCCATGTTTACCTTCCTGATTGGTCGATGGCCTTATTGATAACAATCACATTTCTTGATAAGGTTGTCATCTTATCTTTTATCTTTCCATAAACCAGAATTAAGTATAAAAGTTAAAAGCTTAACAGTTTTACTCGCGTTAATGTCAAAGTATTTATTTTGTAATATATTATAATGTTATAATATACGTTTAATATTTTAACACATACAAAATACTAATATCTATCAAGTATACTGTATAAATCTGTAATACTGCATGTATATTTTGTTGTTCTCAACATATTGTGATAAAAAAACATCTTATATCTGTATGTCTGTCTTTTTATAACTCAAGAATTTTGATAAATACTAGTATATACTAAAAGGATAAAGTTAGAACTTACCAACTAATATCGATCTTAGAGCGAGCGAAGCCGCAGAAAAAACTAATCTTCCATTTAACATTGATAGACGACGAAGAAGAAATAACTATAAAATACATTATAATTGTAACTTTGTCATAAACAAATTAAATAAATTTAAACGATCGCTAAACGGTTTATAAAACGTAAATATTTTTTTCCATTTCATAAAACCTACTCATGTAGTCATATAAAATAACGGTAATGCACGCTTGAAGCAAAAGCAAACTTGTGGTTAATGTTACCGCATAAATATTTTTCCGCACCACCTAGCGTTTTACTGAATTACTTGAATGCATTGATACTATTTAAACGAAATTGCACACTCATATATATTATATATATATATATATATATATATATATTAGTAAATAACTTAATTGACATAAAAAAAGTAATCTATTTTTTATATCAATTTGATTAAAACGGTTTGAAATGAATTCATTCACAAAATGAAATATATTTAAAATATTTTTTTTTTATCCTAAAAATCTAGTTGAAATCGAAATGTTAACGTATTGATACAAAACTCAGCCATCAAATCAGTAGCGAGTGCAAGATTTGATTGCATTCCATTTGTGTAAACGATTTGGGAGCTGTCACAGTACTTTTACTGTCAAAAAACTTATTTACTTTAGATTGAATTAGTACATTGTATGATATTCATGATACAACAACACCAAAGCTATCTATAATTTTTTTTAATGAATAATTCATTTTATGTTCTTGTAAAAGTCTAGTCTAGTGTATAGTGTATTGTCCATTATATCCAGGATACAATCACACGATCACATCCCATCCCTGAGTACCCTTAATCCGCAGCGACCTGGATTCGCTTTGAAAATTTTTGCTTTGTTCCCCTCCTTAGAGGCGGTAACTTCAATTTACACATTTAATTTATCACGATAGCTTTGGTGCACAATTTTAATATACTAAAATTAGGGAAGCGGATTTATGAGTTCATTTCGTCGGAAATGTACGGCTTTATACTTTTAGCGTCAGCTTTGGGAATTAAATATGTTAAAAATTAATATTCTGTTTAATTAAAATATATGAGGTTTCGAACTATTAATAATTTTATACTAGCTTTCAAATATGTCATAAATAACTGGTAGGGAACATGAAAATGAAAAGTAAATAAGTTTTTAATTGAACCGTGTAACTATTTCTCCTGAGAAAAGTATTATCTTAGAGGTAATAAATCTTTTCCTAGTGTCCATGTGTGGGTTTGTCTATAATAAGTATTTGGTTACACACATATATAACATAGTCCATACTATATATTATATTGTAATATAACTTGATAATATTACAGCTTGTTGCTTCACTAATGTCTTTCATACAATGATGTAAACTCAAGCTGGAGTAACAATGATGCAACATTAAATTAAAAACTTTTTATTTTATATTTACTTCAATGGTGTTTTGTAATTTTTATATATTTTATATTTACGCGCTAAAAATTCTTTTGTGCTTTCTCTCATTAATCAAATAGCTTATGTGTATATTTGGAGACACAAGACTGAAAACTTTGCCATTAACATTTAATATTTGGAAGGTAATTTAAAGGAAGATACACCAACCAGGAACTTAACATCAAATTTCAATATCTTATTATAGACAAAACATAATGTTATATTGTAAACTAGAAAATATTTCATACTATATTTTGTAATAATTAAATTAACTGACATATTTAAATACCATTAGAAACATATATACAGGGTGTTTTGTAGAGGGTCCGACAAACCAAGTGAGCGTGTTCAGGTACCTATTTAGAGAATACAAGTTGGCCAAAAAAAATCCCTGACCTATTTTTTTTAAAGATTATTTTGTATATTTTTAGTTTTTCACCAAATTGTACCTAATCACTAAAATAACATTTCTTAAATCCGTTTTAGACTGGATGTTTTTTTTTGTAATTTTAATCTCAAACGCCTGCTTAAGCCACGAAAAGCAAAATTAGATACAATCTGAACGACCTAACTGATGTAGAACTCATAAAGTGAAAGAATAAGTTTAAGCTTGACATCTAAGTTCAACTTTCACAATGATAAAAAAAAAAAAATAACACTAGCGATTCTGGAGGTACAACGACATAAAAAAATGCTATAATATAATACTTATCGGCTTGTTGAGTAAAATTAAGATTCAAGGTAACATCATAACAACAAACAAATGTATTACGTTGGTATAATGGTTAACGTTGACTGTTGTTGCTGTTGCTGTGTGGACTCTTTCTGTGAAGACATGACGGAGTTTTTAACGAAGAATACGCCGACATGGTTTTTGTCTACGGCCGAGCTGATGGGAACTCACGTGCTGCTTAAAGAATGTACAGAGAGTCGTACCCAAACAGACGTCTGCCTCATCACACCATATTTTCAAATACTTTTCGGAGATTGCGGGAAACTGGTACCCTACATTTTAGGGAAAAACGCCTGAACAATAGACAGCACCGTGTCGTTGTAGATGAAAACATTCTACAAGAGTTCGATGCAGATCCCACCACCAGCGTCAGAAAATTGGCCCGTAACTTGTGAGTTTCGACATGGAAAGTTTGGACAGTAATTAATGCAGATAGGAGGCATCCTTCTCACTACACTCCGGTGCAAGGTACATTTAATTTATGATTGTAGTAGTTTTTGTAGAGCGCACTCTACAATAAAAATAATTGCTGTACCATTTGCCACTCTGATGTTCACATACAGGTTTATTTTGGTTTCAGGTTTAGTAGAAGGGGACCAAGAGCGCGCTTGCAGTTCTGCCGTTTTCTTTTACATACAACATACTCTGGACAGATGAATTAAAATTTTCGAGAGAAGGAATTTTTAATCAACACAATCTACACTTATGGGAATCGCAAATTCCTCACACGACAAGAGTGACCTCACACCGAAGCAAGTCCTCGGTCAATGTATGGGCAGGTGTTATTGGGAAAGACCTCGTTCCTATGAGTTCCCCATTGTCTCCCAGATACAGTAAATGGCGAAAATTACCTGGAATTTTTAATCAATTCTTAATCAACTTACCGGAATTAATGAGCCACCTGCCGATTTTTGAAGATGACCGGGCAATCATATTTCAGAATGAAGGCTGCCCGGCACACTACCGAAATATTGTAAGCGAGTATTAAGATGACTGCTTACCCCATTCATGGATCACGAGGCGTGTCCCAATCAAATGGCCCGCACTTTCCCCAGACCTAACACCGCTCGATTTCTATGTTTGGGGACGTGCTAAAGAGTTGGTGTAAGAGGTCGAAATCACAACAAAAGAAGAATTAACGACGCATTTGCAAAAATTAAAGCAGAAATGAGTCTAAACACCAAAACAAAAGAAATACGTCGTAAGTGCCGTGCGTGTATTCGTAAGCTGTATTCGAACAGGATTTGAAATATAAATAATTTTGGTTAATTTCTGTTGTTTGTACTTTTGTTGGTACCTCATTTATTGAACAAGCCGATAAATGTTATAGCTTTTTTTTATGTCGTTGTAATAAGTGATAAATGGAGAACTTTTTTAATGCACACTACCTCCAGAATCGCTAGTGGCTTTTTTTTAATCATTGTGAAAATTGAACTTAGATGTCAAGCTTAAACTTATTTTTTCACTTTATAAGTTTTACATCAGTTAGGTCATTCAGATTGTATCTAATTTTGCTTTTCGTGGCTTAAGAATGCATTTGAGATTAAAATTACGTGAAAACATCCGGTCTTAAACGGATTTAAGAAATGTTATTTAAGTGATTAGGTACAATTTCGGTGAAAAACTAAAAATATACAAAAAAAATCTTTAAAAAAAAAGAGGTTAGGGATTTTTTTTTGCCAACTTGTATTCTCTAAATAAATATTTATTATGCTGATGTCACTGGAGCGTTTTGACATGTACAGACTCGGCTGAACTAATTATCACACTGCGTCAACGATTAGTGTCAAATATTAATGACTCCGGAGACACATAAAGACCTCTTTGAACACCATAATAAGTTGATATAATCTTTTATGTCAGGAATAAAGCTTACCTTCAACGAAAATATAATAATCAGTATATCTATTCAATTGAGAAAGAAAATCTGTGTCAAATATAAAAATATAAAGCAGTATAATAATTTATTTTATACCCAACAATGACAACAATGGATAATTTAAAATGCATTCACATTCTTCTTTTAAATCGTAAAAACATTTACTAAACAGATCAAACAAACCTTGCATTCAAAGATCGGAGGTCATACGAACGCTCTGTCCTACAAATTCCTCTTTCAACATTTAATTTAGTCTGTCATAAAGGTGGTGAAATTCACAACGTCAAAGCCAAGTATAGGGATGATATTCACTTAATTAACTTCACCGAGATAGTAGTTTTACGCTTTGAGTAACGTCTCGTTTTTGTTAAATCACTGTATTTAATTACCACTGAATTCTTATTGTTTTGACTAAATTTAAAATAAGATGGTATAGTATTTAAGTTACTATACTTACGAAGAGAAATAATTCTCAGTTTTAACTTTAAAATATGTGCTGAGTATAAAAGCGTTTAGACTTTTTGCTTCCAACTGCTACTAAATTATTTAGAAGAACGTGTACTAATTGCGCCATTCTTTTCATAAGGTAACAGCCTATTACGCTGAAGATCTCAGAGTGAATTTTAAGTTAACTGTCACAATAAGAAGAAAATATTTCCACTGTACTAAATGCAAGCAAATGATGATTTTAAATAGATTCAAATAAATTGTTATATATATTTTGTGACATTTTAAAAATATTCAACTTGTAGATACTGTCTGGTGAACAATAGTTTTATGGTTAGATTGTCAAATGGAACAATCCTTTGTGTGATTTATTATTATTTTTTCAAATTAGGATGTCCGTCTGTTGTCTGTCATTTATATATTTGAACCACTTTAACAAGGGGATCATTGTTCTTTAATGAAAGTGTTTTTTTTTCTTATATTATGAAGTCTGGAATATATGTAATGAATGTGTTAATTGTAATGAAAAAACAGTCATTCATCGTAATAATTTGTAAGAGGCAACGAACCCCAAAATTAATTGCGGTTAGGCGTCGTTCGGTGCAACCGCAAATGTACTTAACGTCAATGCATACGTTAAATGTTATGTGACATATATAACAATCGGTGCTAAAAATAATCTTTTGAAATAAGTTCTGTTTAACGATAGTAGCGGGAAATTACAGTGTTTGTTTAACCTAACTCTTAACAGAGAATCGCAACAAAATTAAGCTTTGTTTCCATTGACACTACAGGATGTGGAGCCACAGAGCTGCGTGCTAGGGTTGTGCATTATACACGTGTTACACTCGTATATGTAACAACTTTGAAGTTTGAATGTTCGTTCTGGTATAACATCTACTGTGTGGTTTTTATTTATTTTATTAAAAAAGCCATATTATGTCGTATTTATGGCAGGCTACCTTATTTTTTTCCTCATATGAACTGAGTCATGCAAAAATATGACAACCCAACAATGATAAATTAACAGTTAATGGATATTTTGCATTTAAAAACAAATCTAAGTTTTATTAAGAATTTTAATTAATGAATTTACTTGAAAAGGAAGATTCCATTACGTTGAATAAATATTATAGAAATACAATATAATATATGAAAATGGAGAATCGAAAAAATATGCTTGAGTGTACGAACTCGTTCTCTTCTTTCTGCCCTTATCCCATTTTGGGGTCGGCACAGTATGTTTTTTCCTTTCATACTCTCCTGTTATTCGCCATCTCTGTACACACTCCCTTCTTCTCCATATCTTCTTTCAGGTAATTCATCCATCTTTTTTTCGGCCGTCCTCTACCTGTCCATCCCTCCATTACCATACCTAGCACTCTTTTGGTCACGTGCCTTTCATCCCTCCTCTCCTCATAACATGCCCATACCATGACAGACGGCTACTTCAAATTTTTTCTGTCACTGACGCTACTCCTAAGCTTCCCCTAATATACTCATTTCTTATTCTATCCCTTCTTTTCACCCCACACTTCCATCTTAACATTCGCATCTCCGTTACATGCAAACGCTTTTCATCCATCACCTTCGTCGCCCAGCACTCAGATCCATATATAACGACAGGTCTAGTGATGTTTTTATAAATTCTCCTCTTTAGTTTAAGGGGAATTCGGGCATCACATGTCATCCCAGTGACTTGTCGCCATTTCATCCATCCCGTGTCTATTCTGTGGTTTACGTCTCAGTCAATATTGCCATCGCTTTGAGTCAGAGAACCAAGATAGCGAAACTCTGAGCAGACTGGTAACCGTACTCCGTCGAACAAAATAGGAACAAAACCGGAGACACCGCCGAAATTGCAGAACATGTGCTCTGCTTTGGTTCTGCTCACTTTCAGGCCGACACTCTCTAGCTTTTGTTGCCATTTTACCAGTGTACTCTGCATCTCAATTCCATCCTCGCCGACAAGAACAATATCATCAACAAATAGCATGCACCAGGGTACCTCTTCCTGTATGTCCAATGTCAGTCAAGTCAGTTAGTCAGTGTATGAACTCATTAATAAAAAGTATAAACTTAATAACTACCTAATAATTCAAGCTCCTATATGTAATATTGACAGGCAACTCGTTTTAGCTATAAGGATATTTTTATATTTTTTGCATACTCTTTGTGTTATTCGTGTAAAAAGCTACTTTAGATGTAAGGCCATGTGTACATTGTTAGCAAATTCATTGATTATTACATTGTTATTGTGTTACGTAGATCGTTGCACGAAACTCTCAAAGCTCAAAGCGAATATAGCTGAACTTCTCAAAAAGCGATGCTTAAGTCAATGAACACTGTATACTTAGGTGGCGGATTGAAAATAAATTTAAAAACATATCTTGTTCATGAGTCTATAGGCTGCCTACTTAGATGCTTAGCTCGTAACCGTTTAGAAGTTCCTAACGATTCTAAATAGCATTCGCTACTTAATACATAGTATATATTTATTATTGTATCAGGGTGTTGTGTGTGCGCGCCGCAAGGCAGCGTGCAGGGCGGCGTGCAGGGTGGCGCCCAGGTGCCCCCAGTGTCCCACTCCACCGCGCCCCCAGGCGTCGGCGGCGTCCGAAGGTACGAGCATGCTATCACGTATAGCTCTGAGTGTGTTTCCGACTTAGTGTGTTTGTTTGTTATAGTGACATTCAAAATACCATTTATATATAAAATAACTTTGAAATTAAAAATACGTAGGTAAATAAAAAATAATTTAAATGTTATCGTAGATTAAATGTGTGAAAATCTTAGATTATGAAATCATAATTATACCATAATTTTCCTAAATGATAATTAATCTATTCAATCTTCTGCAAAAAACTTTCAAAAAGCTTTGTCAAACCTAATCAGTATTAACGACTTCAATATACATTATAAGATTCCTATTATTTCAAGGGAAGAATGATAAATGTAAATAATCTATCAATTATTTCAGAGCCCGCAATCTAATAAGACAAACAAATTGCTTCAAAGCTTCAGTCCTTATTAAGTACGAAGTTTGTTCAGCATTATTTAATGACTACAGTCTTACGGCTCAAGGGACTAATAAACAGACGGCCAGTGTTTATAACGCTGTAATAAAAGAATATTGCTTTCTTTGCCGAGACGTTTTAATACTAAATGAAATTGTATCAATAAATGCAATTCTAAATAAAATATTAGCATTGGTTTGAAGACAAAAATAATATAGAAAACTTAAATTAATTATAGAAGCGTAAACTGCAATAAATATAGAAAATATTAAAGTTTTAAATGATAATAGAATAATATTAGATATCTTTCTCGTTAAATCGGAAACACATTCCCAGTAGTTCACAGTATTTAATTAAATGTGTGTCGTTTGTCCACTCTGTGTCTATTAACTAATAAAATAAGTTTAGTAATAAGTTATAAATAAATAATACCCCCTCTGAAATTAACAAGGAATTTATTACATTTTTTGTGAGTTCACAGAATATAACAGAGTCACAATAAACTTTTTATTGCGAACGCTCACTTTAAGTCGAGTTGAAAGTGTAAAAGTTAATTGTGGACGTATATATGTAAGTTGTGTTTTATATGTCATCATCCGCATCGAATGGCTCCGACGAGATAATGTAAGTAACTTAATATTTATAAAATTACATTTACCATATCTATGTAATATGAGCCAGTACGACAATGTAAACCATCGAATGTTACCGTTGGTTGACGTAAATAGTACCACTGCATGATTTACTTGCACGTTGATTGTAGTTTAAGAGCGAGTAGGTTAAAGCAGCCACTGCATAAATGAAATGACGAACGTAAATATATTTACTTGTATAACAAACTCGAGATGCCCCATTTCACTGGTATTTCAGATATACATTTACTATAAGATCTACAACTTACAATAAGATCTGCGAAATTGAATTGTTCAACGTCATGTTTGTATATACTCGTAAAAATATTTTCAATTTAATCGCAGAACGAAGCTTATTTATTATGTAATATTCGGGAGTATTGACCGTTTGAAGTGAGCATAGAAAGTAAACACGGTAGTTAATTGCATTGCATTCGCATGAACACATACTCATAGGCATCCTGCACGAATCTCAACAGATCCTTATTGAGAATGCTAACAATTCAATTTCGCTTTTTCGCTTCTATCTGTAAAAACTCCAATTTGTGTGGTAGCGTTGAATTTTGGCACGTATCCAGCGACTTTGGCTTCCGTACTACGAATTGTATTTGTGGTTATTACCATACAGATTATAGTTGGTTACGGATAAAGTATTGTGAAGCGATTCGTTTTTATATTTGGTATTTGTTACGAGTGGCGTTGTAATGTGTTTGTACGCAGATTCAGTCAATATACCAGGGGGCGTGGGTACCGAGACTGGCGTACCCGCGGCGACCCCACGCTAATCAACTCGCTGTGGCGCAGTCGGCAGCCATTAGGCATTCGGAAGCAGCTCGGTACGACCCCAGGCGGTGTACCACATTATTTATATACTCGTTAAGAACAGCCTGTGATATATGGGCTGAATTAATATCAATAATGGAGTGTAAAATATCTTCACTAAGAATATTTTGAGATAATAGCCTGATTTAAATAATATTTAAATTTTGTTTAGATATATTATTCTATGTTATGAATAAATTATTTTCTCTAAATGTAATACATATAATACATACCATCTCTAAATGTTAATATATTAAAAATACCAATATCGTGTACAGGGAACGCGGAAGTATACATAGTGCTAGCGTTGTTGATCGGCGTTGTGACAGTAGTGGTGGGGTGCTGGCTATCGGACAACTGCTGGTCGCCGGAGCCGGAGGACGTGCTGGCGGGCGGCTGACCCGTAACGGCGGGCGCGTGCACGCACGTGTAGCGCCCGCCCTCCGCGGAGCTCAGCCCGGTCGGCCAGGGCTCACTGTCGCCCGTGCTGCCCGCGCCACCCCGCGCCTTCCTCACCGCCGCCAGACACCTCTGCCGGCGCTCCTGCGTCCGCCTCCCTTGCGATACCGGTCCCGCCTTCTGACCGGACGGAAAACATGTGCCCAACGGCAGTGCTATGAGACACTGATCTGTTTGATAGACGAACATGAGCTTGTTCATTGTGTGTGAACGATGTGTCAGAGACCGGTCCGTGGAGGACGGCGTCGATCTCTCTCGTAGTTCGCTTCTAGCGGTCGCTCGATTTTAATCACTAAACTTTACCACATTACTGTCGTTTCTAAATGTATGTGCCTTGAAATGCTTTCCTCGATTCGATCTTAGACTAGAGCCTTTTTTGAACCCTTTAGAAGGAATTTCTTCTCTCGGTTTGTACGAAAATTCCATACGATAAGTGCAATACACATCATTACCGTGCCTTTACCTTTCTATAGACTTAGTGAGGGACGTAATTAACAATAGGTTTTTAATACGCTTTCCCGGACGGAAGGCAATACCATCCCGATTATTGTTTCTTTGTAACGTTCAGCTTCTTTCATTACGTTTCTTAAACAAGACGCTCTTATAATATTTATAGAGGAAAGAGTTAGGACCAAAGTCTTTCTCGTAACGCGTCAATTGGGTAACATTTAAAATCCATAATAATAGGATAGTATTAAACAATGTGAGACAACGATACGCTAACATTTAATGTAGAATTTTGATAAATTTTTGGCAGTTTGTTATACCTACCTTTACAAGATTTGAGAATTGGATATCAGGTAAATCTACCTGGATATATCACGGGAGATTTATTATTTGAACTTATGAGGATACAGTTACTTTGAATGTATAATATTTTGGTGCGTGCGATTTTTCCAATGAATTCATTATTAACTCGAAAACTATTCACGTTTTGATTAAAATCTGATGTATTTTTAATTCTTTAATCATATTAATAGTTTTGATAGTTATCACGCTTCATTTGAACAGTTTACTATTAATTGATGAAATGAATGTAAAAACACTTTGAAATCACTTTATAGGTTTATTTCGTTGTAGATGTAAAAGCTTTTTTTTATACTTTAATATATATGGATGTAATAAGATATTTATTAAAATCCATGTGATTCTTTTTCTAAATATACTTCCAAAAGTATGTAGTCGTATAATTAATTCATATTAAAATACCTTATGTATTCGACCTTGTCTGAACATTAGAAAAAACTGTAATAAATAAGGTGCAATTTTATCTTAATTAGGAACAACAAAATCAATGTTAATTGCTTTTGAATCCAACGTATAATTAACGAGATAGGCTTTATTAAAAAAGTCATCCATCAATATATGAAAGATCAATTACCTCGAGGTATAATTAATGTTTTCAAGCATTTGTTATGTCATGAAAATACCAAATAATCATCACTCGTATTCAACAATCGTATGTTGTTATATGATCATGTATTGACATGTCTGTGGCAGAGTTCAATTGAAAGAAAACAATGTATAAACCATTATTTTATTCAACTTGTTCTTTTTGAATAACTAGTGAGGGACTGAAGAAATATTGTCGGTAATAAATTGAAGCTCATTTCATTTTTTAATGATATAGGAAAATAAGTCCTCCATATTTTTGCCAACATTTCCACCATTGTACAATCTCCAGATACAGCATCGAATAGAGATAATTGTATTTTCATGCCGTAGACCTAGAAAATAATCAAGTCTTTCTAGAAATATAACCAAATACTAGAAATTCAAGATACACATGAGCACCGCCGTATTTGCTAGGTTGCTTGCTTGCTAGGTCGCTTGCTGTAAAACCGTAACATGTTTCGCTTGAAATTGTACGTTTTACATATAAGGATGTGTCTGCTTATGGATACAACCTTCAAAATAAGGGTTTACTTAAGAACGAAAAGGCTTAAACCATAGTTACGTACATGATAACACCAGACAATGTCGAAAACATAAGCCTAATCAATTTAACACTGTAGACGTCAAGAGAAGATCGTGATATACGAGGGGAGGTCCAAAAGTTCGTGGAATGAAAGGGATCTAAATAAAATAAAACAATTTTTCCTTTTCAATATAATCACCCTTAAGCTCAATACATTTATAAGACATGAATAAATTTTTCTAAACCACTATAAAAATATGTTTTATCTTTTCCGTCAAAATGAGCCGAAATTGCCTCCCTTACCTCATTGTCGTCGGAAAATTTCCTTCCCCTTAAGTCTTTTTTTAAATTGGGGAAAAAGAGAAGTCACTTGGGGCCAGGTCTGGACTGTAGGGTGGGTGAACTAGGGATTCGAACCCATGCGTGTGCAGAGCAGCCATTGCAATTCTGCTCTTGTGAACCGGCGCGTTGTCTTGCAAGAGCAACACACCCTTTGTTAATTTTCCTCGCCGCTTTTCCTTGGTCCAAAATCAGTCAAATTCGGTCCAAAACAATTCGGTCCAAAATCTGTGCAGGTTTATCTCCATACAACTCCAACAAATGCTTTGACGCATCGACGCGCTGCTCTTTCAGAAACGGCGTGAGCATTCTCGGTACCCATCTTGCACTGACTTTTGTCATACCCAGGTGATCATGTAGGATTCGCAAAATAGTGGTATCTGATACTCCAACTAATGCAGATAATTGTTTTTTCTCCAAACGGGCATCCTCTAGTACAATTTTCTCTACTTTTTCGATGTTGTCCGATGTGGTGGCCTCAACTGGCCTTCCTGAGCGGGGGTCGTCTTCAATTGACTCTCGACCATGTTTATAAAGACCATGCCACTTGTAAATCATTATAATGATTTATTAGGGCACTGTTTCCTATAAACGACTCCCATTTCATTCAAAATGGTTTGAGCGTTCTTTCCTTGCTTGGTAAGGAATTTTAACACAGCGCGGTATTAAATTTTCTCCACAGTTTCAGTTTTCGACGGGACTGACTTGTTCAGCAGGCGACTGTTCGTAAACGAATGGCACAATCGGGTTGAAACTCGGTATTTATACTAATGATGAGTCTCCAATTCGTATGACACCAAGCGAGCGCCCCTATCTCAACTCCATCTTCTCCATTCCACAAACTTTTGGACCTCCCCTCGTATATACAATCAGACTTACGTCACACGGGAAGATATAAAAGGATTCTTCGTTCCGAAGCTGTCACAAATATAGCTTTCTATTTGCGACATGCACAAAGCATCCAATGATACCTATATACCTTTGTAATTTTTTAAATTTCTTTATTATATACCCTGAAACTAATTAGTACCTCTGCAATCCAGAATAACGCCTGTAGCTTGAATTTTAAATAAATCTAGCACTTTGGTTTTCTAATGATCTTATTATCAATAAAGAGTTGCTCGTCTATTTATTTAAAGTTTTGATAAGTTTGCTTAACTCCTTGCTGCTAAGACTCATTATTTTTAAGTATCCATTCAAGACAACTTGTATTTTTTATTAAATTTACATTAATGTCAAATGTTTTCTTATAAAAACTGATGTTCTAGTAACTTTTACAAGATTGGTAATTATTGTTATTAATTAGCCTTCTTCATAAATATATAGTTTTATTATTGATATTGTAACACGTATGATAAATTGTTTTAGTAATTAAAACAGACACATTATGGGCGACCGGCTACGAATATAAAAGGTAATACACACAGTTCTAGACATGTTCTTAAAAAGACAGTTTTATAGATATGCGACATGCACTGTTATGTTATTAAACAAACCAACAACTCACAGACCTATTGAGTGATTAAAGCTGTCTTTCTAAGCTTAATAGTAAAATACAGAGAGAGATGAATAAAGTCTCTAGTCGTGGTTGTAATTTCGGTTACATTACGCGTTCGGTGTGAGGCGTCGTGTTGAATTTGTAGATTATAAGATACCCGACTGAATAGTCAACATTTTTTATGAATTGTATAAATAAGTTAGTGTAGTGCGTACAATTAATATTAATACACGTATAGTATAAGTTTTAATTAAGTGTACCTGCTTAATGTTTCCGTGAACGTCGGAGTGGAGAAAAAACTCTTTCTAATCCAGGTCATTGGTTTTAATTTTAAACAGATCATCTATATTCATTCACACTTCACATTTCATCACTATTGTTAATTTTTTAATGATAAATGTTTTTATAATAAATGTGCATTTATAAATAATTCACTTAAGATAGTAATAATGTATTTCTTTTTTAAAGAACTGAATTTTAGATGATTTAGCATCTCTCACGATTTTGCATTTATTCTCATATATACTGAGATAATATTCATGTATGTGTGTGTAATTTAATATTGTGTGTGTGTACACGTGGTGCATAGTGATTATGTAATACTCGATCGAATTTGCAAATAAATATCAGTAAGTTTTATGAATTGTATCACCTTCTCCAGTATTGTGTTGTTTCAAATTTGTCAACAATCACCTTTTATGGAACCAGAAATGTATTTATGTGCAAATTCGACATATTCATAGGTTATTGTGAATATTGTAAATACAACCGCCATGTTTGTATATGTGGTGACAGCTGGCTTGGCTGAATTAGGAATTGAGAGAAACTAAGCTCAAGATAATAGTTAGTACATTATTATTATGTCATTTGTCACGGATAATTCGAATAAATGTAATGTAAAACAGCAATTACTTCTTTTTCTCCAAAGTAACAATCTATACTTAATTATACAGAAATATAACACAAATTATGTGTACTATCCCTTACTATTGATATTTTGATAATTTATTTTTAAACTATTCACCAGCAACTACTATATGCCGCTTTAACTATGACGATATTAGTAAGTATGAAGAATAAAATTTTATTATAATGCAGATATGTATAGCAATAAGTCTTAGAGAAAATAGCACATAGCCTATTCAATGCAAGATTTAAAGGAGTAATGAATGAAACTGTTTCATAAAGAATTAGTCTGCAGCGTGCTCAGCGGAGAGGTGACGTGGAAAGGCTCTCCACTCTACGTCTGTGTGGCGGAATGGAAACGAAACTAACTACATTTTGTTTGTTTTTATTCAAGTTTAAAATCTACTGAGTTGCAAGTGTCATGTGAACCAAAACACCATATTTATAAAATATATATGTATGTATGTTACAAGTTATGTTTTCAAATGGACATATAAAAGATATTATTTAGTGCTCAAACAGTCGAGATTCATGGATATAAAAAAAATAATTAAAACTCTCTTTTGCAAACAAATTTGCTCACAAACTAACAGGAACTAAAAACTCAAGTATTTTCAGTTTTTAATACAAAAATTTTATGGGATTTTTTTTTCTACGTCTATAAAATATTTTTCTTTGTACCTCGGAAAATTTACAGTCGGTTAATTCTTGTCTATTATTACTCACAACTTAACTTAGTACTTATAAATTTTTCTATCATGACAGTCAATTGTTAGACATTGCTGTTTGAATTTATTGTAGCTATTCTTATGTTTGTTATACATGTATACACACAGGTATGTTAACGATGAAGACAAACAAAATTAAAATTTTAAAATAACTGAAATTTAAACAACTCCAAGCAAAGCGCACACTAGTAAAATCATTAAACTGTAAAAACATTTTGACGGCATCGCGACCACAAAGTACGTGCTATATCTCGGAGTGTTGTTGTCCCGACACTCATTAATTTTGTCGAAAGCCACAACTTTAACGAAAAAGGCCATCAACTATAGTGAATTTTTGCTCCCTCTTTTTAGTATTCCGTATAATGTTTGTTTGTTGTTACAATTTTATTTGCAACTTTAATTTATTTTTCGTTACTTTTACTAAAATTTATTACAAGATACTGTATTTCTTTTGTTTAGCTTATGTAACTCCTGAGCTCACTCTCACTCATCAAAATGTATCCTGTAGAATACTAAGAGACCGAAAGTTCTACGTCTGTATTTGAGACTAAAAAGACATCAACCAGTTCCGGCTTTGTATAATGTTAGTAGCGGGGCCGGTATGAAGTATTGTCGGACCTTTGCAAGAGTACAAAACTCCTTGCTTGCTTGCTTTAGCTCTAGTTTCAATGCACTGAATTAAATCGAGTATCGTGGAAATTTCTATTGTATTCTTATCAATGTATTTCCGGTATATATTTTGGAAAGCAATAACCGAAGGCTTTTGGTAGTAAAAAGAAACGTCAGCGTTTTGGTGGTTGAATTTATCAAAATTGGCATTGCCCTACGCGGAAACTGCCTGAAGTTTTTCACTCAAACGCGGCACCATGGCTTCTCTCTCAGACGGTACTTGATCTCGACTGGCTCGAGGATATAGCAGATATCTTTCTAATGTCGTCTGCGTATCCAAAGATACAGAGAGTGAGCAGATCGTTATTATGCAAGAAAAAAAGAGTTGCAGAAAAAAGGACTCCTGAGGTATTCCGGCATTTGTTGCTTAAAAGCAAATGCGGGAATGCCTCAGAAGTCCTTTTGAAGAGAATCCTTAATCAAAACTTAATTTTACCATTTCTTTCCGTGGTGTCGTTCGAGTCCATAAAGGAATTGGTTTTCCAGAGGATGAGCAGCAGTGTCTTTTGCTTACCATAACTTCTTAATAGGATCACCAACCCGCCCGTAAGCATGGCGATTATGGCATATTCCCTCTTAGATTTTGAAGCAAAAAAAACATGCTCTAGTCCCCAGCGGTCGAGCTCTTTCTGGCTAAAGTAGGCCAGGACAACAAAAGCGGGGCAAGGGGTGCTGAGAATTTCCCGGCAGAGTTCTGGCTACCACTACCAGCGTCGATTGGCCTAGACAAGACATTGCGGCGGCGATGCGGTCTGCGGACGATAAATTGGATATCATGGGTCATTAATTGTTCGTTGTTACCTGATATATGATATCGTGAGAGACTTCAGTAATTTTTATACTGTATATGACAATGTCATCTATTTGACTTATATTAAGAAGACAAAAATCAAAAGACAAAATGATTTAGATGGTCTTATTCAGGTAATGAATGGAAGTAAAAAAAGTACTCAAAACAAGTCTTAAATGCCTATGCTCGAATGTTGATACTTATTTAGATATAATTTAAGATCTTCAGATGTAACTTAAAAAATATTGTTTCTTCACCAATATTTCTTTATCGATATGTTTTAAAACCATGAGTAAAGAAAATTATTTATCTATTCATCATGACCAAGTTTCTAATAACAACTATGACGAAAGACTACTATGCAATTTTGATTTATAACTTAGTATTAACTCTATACTGTATTTACAATTTATTTATTTATTTATTTTAGCTTTACACCATATCCCTTGCGGCGTAGCCAGAGACAACGGAGCGCCAAACGCTACGGTCCTTGCATACCTCTTTCGCTTCGGCCATAGACACCAACTAATGCTTTTTATTGCCTTCCTCCTTCCTTGACCTTCCTCCAGTATCATAGATACTGTATTTTCAAAGGTCACTCGAGGCCTCCACCTATCTCTCTTACTGCTCACTTTTCCTGTATAAATATTTTTTACCATGCTTTCATCACTCATTCGTTCGACGTGCCTAAGCCACCTGAGCACGTTCTTCTTCATTCTCACCATGACATCTTCGCTAGTACCTGCCATTCTGTGGATATCTTTATTGCGGATTTGGTCAGCTAGACTGACTCTACATATTCTACGAAGAGATCGCATCTCCACAGCATTTTTCTTTGTTACATACCACAATAAAATTAATATTTGACGCCCGAATTCCGTATTATATTTATCTAACATAGAAACCAGTAATGAGAGATATAAAACGAACTTCACAAAGTACTGGATCCGTATTTTTATTTTAACTACGAGTCCTCTGTAGCTGTAGGTTACTGGAGCGTTATTTACCATTTCGTATTACTTTCTCAACCATCCATTACTGACAGGTCCTGTAAATGAGATGGCTTTCACAGACGGTACTACTTTTCATGTTTGGTTTACTAAAATCTTCTTTAATATCTTTAGGTAATAATAAAAAATGTTGTTGTAGTGCTTAATAAGTCAAAGATCATAATAAAATTTATATTGATGGTATAACGCTGTTATGTAATTATTTTGTTCAATATGTATTCATTGGAGTACAATGTTTAGTATAACACAATTTTACACTTAATAATTCTTACATATAATGATAAAAGTCATACAACTCATACACTAATCTTTCCTAACATTAAGAGTTTTCAGAGCTACTCGTAAATTTAGCATTGATGCGACCACAGCAAGCTACGGTATAGGCTTTGTTTGATATAAACTCATAGAGAGTATTTTATCTACCGACGCACTGATAGTCATAGTATAGATTAGTGGGCATTATATTAATATCAAATCACTCTTTTCACAATATTCCTTCTGTCTATATTCTATGCTTGTAGTTTTTACAATGAATTATAATAAAAGTACTCAGTGACATTACGGATATATTTAGCACGACCTTATATATTATTATTAAGTGACTGAAAAGATATTTTCAACCAAGTGAAGTGAACCCTCCTTTATATTTATAGCCCTGTATCGATATAATATCCCATTCATTTAATCTCTATGTAAGGTGTAGTTCAGGTCACAGGGTAGAAGCCTATAAATATGATCCACATTTACCTATCTTTACTTGTCTCTTATGACCTTCATGAATATTATATTGTATAAAATGTTATTTTTTTAATATAGACCATTTAAATATATTTTAATAATATAAATAAAATTGTCAGACACCTTCAGTAAGAAACTTTAATTGTTTGATCGTGCAGTGCTAGGAATGTTTCGGATTTGAATATGAAACGCATTTAAGGATTACCCTTACTAATAATTCTGTGAGTATATAATTATATTGCCATATTTATGATTCATTAATATTAAAATCACAGAGATTTATAAAAATATAACCTTAGTTTGAAATTACGATACCATCTTGACGATATCACAAGGTGTGGTTATATTTTATTTACAAGGCAGTCCTCTAAGGCCCTTTTTCACCCCAAATTAATAATTAATTATATTTCGTATCGTAATGAGGGTGAAGGGACCTATCAAGAAAATAGAATGCCAAAATGAAAAGAATTTAGTAAAGTCTTTGTCTAATATAATTTGTTTGCTAATCGTAATTAACATAGCATATGTTTTATAGTTTGTCAATTTTTCTTAAGTATTCTCCACCCAGTGTTAAGATCAAATATTCATCATGGCGGTATTGTTGAGGAGAATTAAATAATTGTACAGAAAACTTACGACTTGTCCTATTAATTGTATGGGAATATGGATATAGATCCGTCCTGACCCCATTGTTTAATCTCAACTACATCTCTTAGAAGAAGAGTTTAGTTCTTTGGTATTACAATATTTAAATAGGTTTTATAATTACATACAATTAATTTATCCTTTTGAATATGATGGTTTAATTTGTAATAATAATTTTCTTCCATTCTTAAAACACGACTTATTGTGACATTATATTCTATAATAAAAGAGATATCGTACTAATATTATGTAATTCCATCTATTTCAATATAATGTAAAACTTATGAGGAATAATATTCCTATTCCGTTCCAAATCACCGTCATTAGCGAGCGTCGCAGTTAATAACGAAAAAATACTGGAATTTATTAACATATTTTATAATAAATTAAAGGATCGTTAGCGTCATTTACAGAATGGTTTGTTATATGACGTTTGTGTTGTTTGAAGCCTCAGGCTTGTGGAGTCCATATTATGAAGATGATCTTGTTTTTTATTTGTCTGAATGTTTTCATTTATTTATTATTTATATATATATATTATTACATTTCAATTATCAGTTCCATACTGTTGTATAAATATGTTGTTGTACGTTTATACCCCTTGTATATTAAATATATCCAATGTATAAATAGTATGTATACTATACAGAATAAAGATTCTAATGACTGTTTGTATTTCTAATAAAGTCATAGGAATTAAATTTTATTTATATATAATACTAAAATACTCTTAAAAAAGCATATATATTATAAATACTCGTATATGTTAAATATCTTATTTAATGAACTAAATGAAATATATTTTATTTACTTGCTAGCGTTAAATTCAATTCAAATATTAAATAGTTCAGTGCCACTCGTTTAATTTATTATAAATAATGAAATTACTTTCACATTCCGTTACGCACTATTAATGGTATGAATATAAAAAATACATTCAATAATTTATAATTAAATGTAAATTTAAAGATCATTTAAATGAAAGGACAAAGAAAACAATAATATATGACGGTTAAATTGAAACTGAACAGAACTTCACTTCACAATGCTTCAAGGCTCAACTTGAGCTATCAATACGAGCTGTTGAAAATTCAAATCAGCTCGATATTTCAATATTCAATTATTGTTACACTGTTTTTTTTAATATTCATTCGTATTTATTTTTGAGCTAAAACTTTCAGTGGTTTTGAATAGAATATAGTTTTTAGAGTTTTTTTTTTATAATAACCATTTTATGAATGAATTGTTATGAAATAAATAGCTTTTATGATACGAAAATATATAAATTTATATTTGAAATTTGTACAAAACTAATTCTATTTGTATTTCGATGATGAATATGATATCTATGAATCTTGAAAGCCTACTTTATTTTAGTTAAACTTACTTGTTGTGTTATATATATATATATATATATATACACACATATATATATATATATATATATATATATATAGTTTTATAACGTTAAAATGATAGACAAGGTTTTTGATAAATTCTCGACATTTTATATTGAGCTATTTCAGCTTCTTTCACGATCATCTTTATCAAAAATACTAGCAGGTTACCCGTGCTTCGCGCTGGGAATAAACAAAAAACTGACTTTCGTGAGTATTAAACTTCACACATACACGCTCTATCCTCCAACCCATCATGACTCGCTATCAGCCTAGCCATCATGACTCGCTATCAGCCTAGCCTTGAGTTTGATAACTACAAAGTTTCATTCCTATCGGGTTATAGGTACACTCTTGGTTCTCACATTGCAGCGTGTTGATTAACTAAATAATTTTAATTTCTACTGCAGTGCAATGGGAGAAGAGAGGGAGCGGGGGGTAAACTTTGCAGTTTTTTATCTGTATCTTTGGAGCGGTTTGTACCTTTGCAAAATCCTTTCTTATTGCACCTATTCAATATGTCAGGAGTTTCGTGTCCAAACTTCAGCTTTCTAGGTATTACGGTTTGGGCTGTAGAGCGATGAATGAGTCAGTGAGTCAGTCAGTGAGTGTCTTTGTGTTTTATATATTATACCCGTGCTTCGCGACGACGGCGAAAGTGATCAAACATTTTGTTTGAATTTACACACAACCTAGGAGGTATCAAATAGGCGCGTTAGATTTTTTGCATTTTTTTAGCTGTAACTTTGGAACGGTTTAGACCTTTGCAAAATCCTTTCTTATTGCACCAATTCAATATGTCAGGAGTCTTGTGTCCAAATTTCAGCTTTCTAGGTATTACGGTTTGGGCTGTAGAGCGATAAATGGGTCAGTGAGTCTTTGTGCTTTATATATTAAGATTATGTTTTTTGATATTACAAGCATACTAGAAATTTGAACTAGATAAGCTGTTATATGCTAAGTGTTTTCTTGATAATATTGTTGCTTGTTAATAATATAATGCTTAAATATAATGCTTGTTAATATTCCGCTTAGAGTATTGTTATATACTATGTGTTATATGTTATTGCATATTCATGTATTCAAAAGTATAGTATACCTACAATCTATTTTGTCGAAATAAACATGGTATAATATTGAAATTTACCACATATATATCACATAAAAACTGGCGAAAACTAAATTACTAAAATTAAACTAAAACCTTTATTTTCCATTTAACGATTTCATTTGAAATAAGTTTTTCAAGCTAATACGAATTATTTTTTATAACACATTTATGTTATTGGCTGTCTGCCCGTTGTGATAGTATTCACATGATGTCTATGTGGCATTCACTGCCCAGATTTGGCAAAAAAACATAGTTTTTAGTATTCAATGTCTGGCGAGATACATTTTATTTGATTTATTGTCTACATTTATGAAATAGCTTAATTATAATCTATATACATATAAAGTAGCTTGGCCCCCTCACTCACCGACTGAACAGCGCACAGCCCAAACCGCTGAACCTTGAAACCTGAAATTCGGCATATAGGTTCCTTGATACCTGGAGGCGTGCAACACGAAGCGTTTTTTTCGATATGATTTTTTTTAGGGTACTTTCAGGTACTTGGTACCGAGATGCTATATCTCAGAAATGGCTAGTAAATAATATATCTCAATATTATTCAAATGTTAGTGTTTCGACATCGTCAACGATAAAACAAGTTACAAACGCAACAGAACACACGCAAATAATAACATTTACAACTGACAAAGTCCAAATACTGATTAAGATTCCGACATCCGATAGATTTGGTGGTATAGTATTAATCAAGAGGAATTATTTACTTTGAGGTATCAATTAGTATTACTCAGGATTTTATAAAGACGCTCTCACCGGGATTCCATTAGGATTTGATAAATTTCTTTCTTACCGCTTCATGTCAGAGTCCATTTTTAAATTATTTAAGTAATCAAAACAGATGTTTTTTTCATAGTAAAATCAAGTAAAAGACTTATATCACTTGAAGGATATGTTTATTGTTAACTGTTTTCAGGAAAATTATATAAATTTGGTTATTAAATTAGCTATTAGCTATATACATGTATGTTACTGATAGACTTGCTTCTGAGAGACATCTGAGCAGAGCTACTCTGAAGTATCAATTTCCGTTTAAATTAACTCAAAGTACTTTATGTGTTTAGAAAATATATTTTTTATCTCAAATTCTCCGATATTTGTTAAATTTTACACCTTCACTGACATATCCTATACACCATTGCTCCAACATATTTTGAACATCGGTTTAAAATTAAAAAGTAAGAAATAAAAGCGATTAAAATATAAAAAAAGTTTTGTTTATGTTAATTTTATTACGATAAATGAAAAGACGTATTTATTAATTAAGACTTGTTGTCTGTCTTAATGCAATAAACTGCGCTAACTCTTAAGATCCTTACAAAATACTCAATGTGCTGAGCGACTTTCCGTTGCTCGTTTGTCTTAATTGTATAATCAAGTCTGTCCTCGCTTTATTTGTTAATAAATATTCAGAAATAAAACGTGTAAATCCCTTAATTAATAATGAATATGAACATCTGATCTTATCTAAAGGAAATTAATAATTTCATCAAGAGATATGGAAGATTCAATTGAAATCTTGCCTGAATAATAATATATATATATATATTTTTTATCTATTACAAAATTCGGATTGTCGAGTATTTTGTTATTGTAATTTAAGAATGTCAATACATAACTCATAACACTTAAAGTGATTACAGTATGGAAGAAATGTATATTTTTCTATAATAACAAGCCTCTTTCAACTTAGGGTGGATTAACTAAACCTAAATTCATCTATCTTCAATTATTCGATTACTTCTCTTGTATATTTAATATGTATGTGTATACAAATAGAATGACATACCTGTTTTATAGTATTTCTATTTTCTAGTGATACAAGGCTGGAATAAAAAATATATCATGTGTTTATTTTACTTTCTTATACAATCTATACATATAAATATTACCAGTAGTTACATATAAGAACAATTTTTGAAGGTTTTGTTTATCTCTGTGTATTTTTTCCGGATAATCTCTGAAACGGTTGAACAAATTTTAATAATAATTTTATTGGTGGATAGTTGATGTAAAAAAGTAAGTTAGGCTACTTTTATTTACAAAAATATTCCATGCAAAGTCGCGAGCAGAGCTAGTATATATAAACTTTTATAACATACAATTTCTGTAATCCTGCACCCCAACAATTCACAGGAACGTCGGTGTCTAGTCTAACTTATATCCTACAAATTCTATCATATGGGATGGAAGAGTATTTGCATTTTTATTTTATACCCGTCTGCATTTTAAATCTTTATAAAGGAAGTGTCTTCTATTTTTATCAGCATTTTTTCGGATCGAAATTGGAAATAAATCTCTAAAGAAAGATTATATATTCATGTGCAATGTCTATCGTATTGTTTGATTTAAAAAACGTTGAAAATAAAGTCAACATCTAAATTACATTAAAAAAATATAATTTATAGTAATATCCTTATCCATACTAGCTTTTGCAGACAATTTCGCGATACTGACACGTAATCCAAAATAATGTCAGCTAGTTTTAAATGTTGTGGAGGATTTTTTGTGTTCTTGGACGGACAGATTGAGGACAAAACCCAATAAATGCTACAGTCTATGTCTGGGTAGGCGTAACACCAGATATTCCTCTAACGATACGGGTCTTATAATAGGCGGTAACTGCGTTACTACGATTACCGAAGTAGCTCCGTTCAAATTCTGAGGTATAAATATCGATTACTAAGGGCGCACTCAATCGTTGGAAATGATAGTCGGTAGCTTTGGAATAATCTTAAAAATGTATACAATCAATCAATAAATAACAGCAAAGAGGCTTGCATATATGATAATTATTTAACATCACGTCTAAATTGGCCTTTCCTCGTTTATGATACTAATAAGACCCTTTTGCTGAAGCTAGATGCAAACGTCATAAGGAAATTGAAGTCATGGCTCAGGTTAGCGCATCCAGCGGACTCTTCTACCTTATTTAGAGAGACTGACACAATTTTGGGTTAAAATTAAAGAAACCATCGGAAGTTTATAAAAACCTAAGAGTGACCAAAAGATATATAATCTCAAAATCGAATGATGATACTATAACATCTCTCCCAAAAGATAAAATTGCCACAGAGCTGGAGTCACGATTTCAATTCCATAAACAATTTATGGTAGGTGCTCAAACAAATAAAGCAGGGCTAGGATCAAGTAGGGAAGAACAAGACATCCTTTATTCGGCAAGATGAAAACGATAATTACCGGCTGCACGCGATGAGCCTAGAATTGCAAAATGAATGGGTGACCATAGGAGATTTTTGTATTCCACTAGCTTTAAGAGGGCGCACCCTGATTTATGATTGGTCCCCAGCATTATTAAAATTTTATTTTAATGCATTCCAAATGACTCTCCCTGATCAATGTAACTTAGTAAGATGGGGCAAAGCCAATCTTGCAACATCTGTGGGGAGGCAGTAGGAACCGCAAAACACTTGCTAGTAGGGTATAAAGTACTTCTAAATAGAGGTAAATACTCGCGTCGCCATGATAAAGTATTAGAAATAGCAGAAGGGTATAGCAACCACCATAATATCAATACAGCTCGTAAAGGCAGGTTCGTCCAAAAAATCTAAAGTAAAACTCTATTCCATCTTGGAGACGTCTCCTGATTGGACTCTCATGATGGATACGTATGAAAGGCAATACAAAATCCCGGGGATCAGGAATAAATTTATAGTTGATTTGTATGCTGTAGAAGTAGGGACGAGAGGTATAATAGCAAAATCTCTCTACAACTTATTTCAGGTTCTCGGCTTTTTTAGAACGATCATCAGTTCATTTCTAGAACGTATTTCAAATGCGGCTTTAGTAGGTTCTTACGACATTTGGTTAGGTAGGGAGAGGAGCGTGAACAGTGAAGGTGAGCATGTATCCACATAGTGAAGGGGCCATTTAAACCTACACCTGGGTCGCAAGTCCCAGGCATTGTTTGCGCTCCTCTTCTTGCAACGCGATGGGCTCGGCACCCGCACGTTGAATCCATGGAATGCTAAGAAGCTTCGTCTCATAAATGAATTGTCAACGTCTAGCCTTTAAGAAACAACTTTAAGTTGATTAAAACGAAAAAATATAATTGTTGCTGTAATAGGAATTTTCATTTTCATTTAATTTCATTTTCATTTTTTCATAGGAATTAATAACTTATCACCACACCAAATCGACTGATCCTTTTGAAATGTCTTCAAAATCCGAGTAACTTATTGAAGCGACAACACACGAGGATAGAAAAATTCAAGATTTTTGGCTCGCAAACCCAATTCGACAACTATCTGTCAAATGAGAATTTAGTGCTGTAACAACGTTGGCAAGTTAAAAAGAAATCGTCTTCGTAAATGTAGCGGCTGTGGTTTAGTATCAAAAGCCTGGTATTAATATTTATTAAATGAATCAGATTGAATATTAATAATTAAAAAGTATTTTAACTAGTTGTTGCCAGAAAATTCATTTTACTTTCCGTCTTCCTCAGACTTAGAGTCAGACTTTTTATTTCTTTTTGGCACACATTGTATTTCTGTAATGTCAGATGTCAAATGTCTTGTTCCTGGTTCCAAAGGATAGGTCCATGTATAAAAATTGTCAAGAAACTTAATGGATACTGCTTTTACTTATTTTAATTCCAATTTTATGTAGTAGAGTTCAAGTTATAATTATTATGTAAGAATAAATTAGAAATCAAGTACATTTATTTGGAACGAAAGCATGATTAGAATAACTAACCACTTCATGACTAACTATGATGATCTAATATTTACAAGAAATTAAAGTTACAATTTAAACAACTATAATAATATATATATAATAACTTAGTTTTTATTATACAATTTTAGATTAATTTTTATAAACAAATTTTTATTACAACTTGTATAAAAATGTTGACTTTAATAATACCAAGCTTAATCGAGTTCTGTTTTTCACAGGCAAAAAGAAATAATATTCAAAAACTTTTATAATTGCGGTGAATAATAACTCATTACACTCTCCAGTCCAATGTAGAGAAATATAAGAGCAGTAATAGATTGTTTAACCAATCCAATATATTTCTCACGCACTTTGCTCGTTTGTAAGCTGGTGAAGATTAATTTCGGGCGCGTTGGTAACCCTTACCCACGATAGACAGGCCACCTGTAGCATTAATACTATGCGATATTTATGATATTAATCCCTGAAGGGAGTTTTATTCTTAGGATTATGTTTTCTTAGATTGTTTTAAATAATTCTATATAACACAAGTATTTGTGACGAAGTTATAAGTGTTAAATATGAAATAAACTTTCAGTTAAATAGTTGAAAATATATAAATAAAAATTAAGGATTTGTCATCCTTCTTTTAGTATATAACAAAAACACATAACCATAGAGTGAGCAAAGAAATTCAACATAGTTTCTTGTAAATTGCATTATTAAAAATCTTTTTATTACTAACGCAAATTTAAAAAAAAACAAGATGATACACTCTGTAAGGAAGTGGTTATATTAACATAATGAGGGAGAAGAAAATTTAAATGATATTGTAACCGCAAAATGGGTACTCGGAACAAAAAGAAAATTTCCTGTTTTATTAACTAATTATGTCCGTTTCTAAATGGACTATCGAATCGACTAAAATTGTGTTTACATCTTATTTTATACTACCTGTGCCTCCGACTTTTTAGCCTCAGTTATATCTATAACATCAGCTATTTGGTAGTGGAAGTCCTATTAATATTGGTCCAGATACTTCAGAGGTTTTCTTGCATTTCATATGCATTGAGTAAAAGCTGGTATTTTGGAATTACAAACAGACACTTATTATTTATTTGCACAGTTATATAGATGTCATCATCTTCATCATCATCACTGGTCTTATCACAATCAAGGAGGTCGACTATATGTAATACTTTTAAACGATATATCCAACGTCATCTGAGTGTAATGTAAATTATAAACAATAATCCCCCCTATAACCAGGTACTCTTATAATGCGTTTTGATATAACACGTATAACATGTGTTTTCCTCCATATAATGCGGCGATTTCACACGTTATATTTCTACACTATGAAATTTATAATTATTTTTTACAGTTAATAATTAATTTCGCTTACCTTTGCACATTGTGTTGTTATACAATTAAATAAAAGTAAGTAAAAATTTAATTCAATTAATATCTCTCTTGATATTCCATTTAAACAGCCTTTAACGAGATAAATTTAACATGAATTAATTGTACATAAGGCGTTATGCGATCAAATAAGCGTGTTACACTACAATATTCTTACAATGTGTTTTTCTATAACGTAGAACGAATCTACTATGTTATAGGCGATTACTATAATTGTGCTGTTATCAAAATGTATCAAACGCAGTCTTAGTTTAGCCATAATCGTAGAGCTTCCTACGTCATTGTTGTACACTGTTGACAAAACAGCACAATACAGAAGTAGAATGTGCTTGGTCTAGAGAAACCTTTCATTATGATGAAATTTTAATATATAGTTTACGTATGCTCGAGAGCGTAGTTTTTATTTCTTTATTTTAGTATGAATGGTTGACAAACAATGGTGAAATGAACGCCCAGTTGCGTGTATAATGCACCAAAGATTTTAATATGAATGAAAAGTATTTATACGAAAAAATAAATACATCAAAATGATAAATTGAAGGTAAATTCTTTATAATTAAATGTTTGTTGACAAGACCGAAGAAGAGCCGGTAACATGTCTATGTTACCGGCTCTTCTTCGGCTCTTCTTCTTCTCTATGTCTATAGAGGACTATATTTAATATTACTTATAGCTCATTAGATTTCATCTAAAAATATTGTATTGGTATGTCAGTTACCAGATGATCACAAACTTAGCTAGAAATTTACTCACTATCTTAATATATAAAATACAAAGACACTCACTCACTGACTCATTCATCGCTTTACAGCCCAAACCGTAATACCTAGAAGTTGAAATTTGGACACAAGACTCCTGACATATTGAATAAGTGCAATAAGAAAGGATTTTGCAAAGGTCCAAATCGTTCTAAATTTACAGCTAAAAAACTGCAAAGTTTACCCCCCGCTCTCTTCTCCCATTGCATTGCAGTAGAAATTAAAATTATTTGGCCAGTCACTATGTTTATTCTCAACACGCTGCAATGTGAGAAACAAGAGTGTACCTATAACCCAATAGGAATGAAACTTTGTAGTTATTAAACTCAAGGCTTTCTCACACTGATAGTCATGATGGTTTGGAAGATAGAGCGTGTATGTGTGAAGGGTAGGGTCATGGGTTCAATACTCACGAAAGTCAGTTTTTTTTTGTTTATTACCGTCGCGAAGCATGGGTAACCTGCTAGTCTTAAATAAAACAAGAAAATCTAAAGCAATTTACAACAAATTAAAAATGTATAATTCAAATCATATCATAATCATAAATTGAATTAAGAACAAAACAAAAACAAAATAAACTAAATTTATTCTGTTTAAATTCAAACCTAGAATAAAAAATTCAAAAGAAAAACAAGAATGTATAAACCTAAACAGACGTAACGAGAACCAACGCTTGAACAAACATCAAACACATTAAAACACAACAAAAAAACGAATTGCAATATAAAAACAAAACGCAAAACGCAAAAAACAACAAAGAAGAGAAGAATATATATATAAAAATAAAATTGTAGTGTGTGTTTATATTAAATTAACAGCTTTTCACTAAATGCATATGAAAGTATACACGGTATATACTTACATTAAAAAAAATTATAAGTAGTAACTTAGGCTACTAACTTTTATTTTAAAAACGCGAAGCACGAACGAAGTCGCGGGCACAGCTAGTATATTATATGATAGGCCAAAATCCATCAAAAACATTTAAAACATTTAGCTATGTTAATCAAATATCTGTGTTTGCGTTTTAAATAATTTCAGTATATAAAAGCTGAGGCTGAATATTTAATATATTTTTATTGTATGTATAAAATCTTTATTTTAAAGGTAAACTTAGTTGTAAATAACAAAACAATATTAAATATTCAATTCCTAATACGTATAATATCTATATAACTCAGAAAGCCTCCCGAGCGGCTCGCAAGCAATTTGTTCTTGTGAAAACCTAATGAAAGGAAATTGTGTGGGAACAATCGAGGTAAGAAGTCATATAAAATTTACGCTACGGTAAACAATGTGCATCCTTGTAATTCTTGAAATATCCGTTGATATTATATTAATTCTGTGTTGAAATAGACGAGCTTAGCTTTCAGTGACTCTATAGTGATGGTAAGATACAATAAAACTAACTCCTTACCGTATGTTACCGTTATTTGAACAAATAGTAATGGAAATTTAATACTGTATACTATCAGTTACTTGTTATATACTGGGGGGCTCGAATCCGACCTCAATTTTGACCCGCTGTGCTCGCAAAATCTCGGTAGAGTTCGGTGAATTGAGCGAAGCGAGTAACCCATCTTAAATTCAGCGATCAAAGCTGAAACTGACAGGCAAAAAAATATAGAATATTCAAATATCACATATCGAATTTTCATTACATTGAAGTCTATGGGACTGTCATTGTTTGGTGATTATTCCTAAACGACATGAGTTTTTTTTTTCACTTTTTTGTGCAAAATTTCGTGAAGATCGGTAAAACCGTCTTCATGCCAGCCCCGGACATGGGATACAAAGTCTCAGATAGAGCGCTCATCTCGATCCGTTCGCTTCGCTCAATAAAGAAAAACTTGAATTTCAAATAAAGATAAAAATGTCTAAGGTCCTATATATTATAAGACAATTTAAAATATATCCAAAGTACTCACTATAGAAGAATATTAATGCGTTAAGCTCGAGCTGATACGCTTCATCAGAGTAAGTGATGGATCAAGGAGTGCAGTGAATAATTTATTGTATCTAATGGATTATCCTACATTGATTGACGTACAAAGTATTCATCACTTGAATATTTAATGAGCTTAAATATATTCCATGTACTTGAGACTGGCAGAACGCCATAATGGAGGCGCAAAGAAAACAAATGTCCTTTGTAAGTAATAGCATCATAAATCATATTAAATTATTTGATAGTCCAATAGATAAATAAATAAGATAATCTTATATGTGTCCATGTCATTATATTTATCTTCTTAGCATTTCTTTCTCCGGATATACCAAAACATCTACATATTTATTTATTTATCTTCACGTCATATCATATTGGCGCTCCGTCGTCTCTGACTAACCGACAAGGGGGTTAGTCAGAGACGACGGAGCGCCAAATGCTACGAAAAATCTATATGTCAGTTTCTATTAAACAAATTCAAGAATTATGTTAATAAATCTTTATCATATCTATGAGGAACTGAAAATAATTAACCATAAAAACTGTATTATTCCGAAAATTATTCAAAAAAGGCTTTCGGAACCCACGACTACATTTATATAAAAAGTATAAAAAGCTAGTTTTAACCTTTGTCCGTTGTGTGTGTGTGTGTGTGTGCATATGTGTGCGTTTTCATAGCACACACATAATAAGCATATGATCCCACATAACAGGATTACTGACTAGAAAATAAACCAAACCACAGTTAGAGCATTTATGAATTTGGAAAGACTGAAAAATGTAATTAAAGTTTATATCTACTACATATGTTTAATCTGTGTAAAATAGAAGAGATTAAAAAATGAAGTGGCCATTCAAACGTGCAAGGTGAGTAGAAACTGTTTTAAATTCCATGAATAGTAATGATATGGCATCCACGATCAAGAGACATCTACTCTGTTCTGTTCTATTCTCTAGAGGAGATTTTTAAAAGATATGCCTTTTACGTAAAGTACGATGAAATTAACTTTGTTTGTATATGTTTGTAGACTGGGTATTATTAAAATGTTTAAACAAAATATTTGACGTAATATACAGCTTAGCTCAGCTTAGCTTAGCTTAGTTAGCTTATTCCCTCGCGCTTTGCTGCGCACACTATTAATTTGGATGTGAACTTAGGTTGCTATGGTAACCTTTGTCATATTATCCGTTGTCATCGTAGCCGTTGCTATGGTAACTGTTGCTATAGTAACTCTTACCCCTGCGTCAAGGTTATAGCTCCTACAGGCTTAAAACTTGGCTCCTACAGGTTTAAAACTTGGCTTGGCTAAAAATCTGTTGGGGTAAGAATTAAGTAAAATCAGTTCTTAGTGGATGTCTACATCGCAAAAGAAGTAACTATGTAAAATTGTAAATTAATCGGAAAGATAGTTTCGGAGATTTCGTGATGAGTCAGTGAGTGGTCAATATATATTATAAATTTTGTTATTGAGCTGAGCGTAAGCGAAGCTCTTAACCGTTTGGGAGACCTTTTTTGTGTTTAGTTGTCTCCAAAATGCGACGAGATAATTAGCTAAAAATTTTCTGATGTATGTTTATGCCGAACGCGGATGTTATAGCGAAAACAGATTGAAAAAATGTTTAGCCATTCAAAAGTTATCAACATAAGAAGAAAGGAGAGGAGCTCAGTCCAATACCCGTCGCCCACGGTTGGTGGATCCTAGTATATATGATTAAGAATACATATATTTATAAAAATTCAAGTACAAGATTGCACACTATTTATTTAATGAAATTAAAAACAATCCTTTCAGGTTATTTGAAGTAATATTAAGATGCATTATTATTAACACTATTAGACCAAAAATATAATTTTCTACTTTCATTATTTAAGTCAAGATGTTGAATTGCCCTTGCATTAAAATGAATGTAATCTATCTGATCTGTAACAAATAAACCATTGTTTCATCCAAGATTTCATTATATGATATAATCTGATAAATTGCTCGATTCACAAATTTTTGTAATAAAAATGAGAACGCTCTGTCTGACTCAATAAAACCTGAAAACAAAAAGATTCATACATTCAAAAAACCTTCTGCGAATCGACAACAAAATGAACGATATATCGGCGACCCAAAAACACTTTTTGAATTAAATTCACTAAAGCTTTATATGAAATTCAAAATATTTTAAACACTTAAGTGGATTTTAATAATTCAAGAACACGAACAGTCAAAGAGTTCGAATTTGTTATATGTTATACTTTTTGTATGGTTCGATTTATTGAAATCATATTTTAATTGGACTGGTATATTTACTGTTATTTTCAACATTACTATTCATTGGATGCTTTTCAAATGTAACCCGATATCGCAAGTTTTAAAAGTATTATCTTCATGTAAATGAATTGAGAATTTTGTACAAAAAATATATTTTTATAAGCTTAAAACTATTATATAGACATTCATATTGTTCGTAGAAATTCAATTGTCACAATATACATTTCACCCAAATAAAAACTGACATCAATATCAATATAAAATCATATATCTGGGTGTTTTTCTATGAACCTAGTACCCCAGAGGGTGGTACCATAAATTGAAGTCGAAGTTTGTGGGATAGCAAAAACGTGACATGTATTGTTGTTCTTCCCTCGCTAGTAGTTCTGAGGGTAGTCGTCATCTTCTTGCACATAACATTTTATTTTGCCTTAGAATTACTATCATTACCCCATTTTATCGATAGTTATAATTAAATAAATAAAATTATAGAGAGCGTTATATAGGTTGAATATGTATATTTATATGAATATGAATCATTAGATATGTTTTTACTTATAAATATAAAATATATTGTTATTTTAGTTATACTTATACTAATGGGGTTATTGTGATCAATCCAGATATTTTATCGTTGAGATGAAATTTATAATTATATATCATATCCATGAAATTCTGTATTTAAGTGTTTGCTAAATTTATATTTAATAGTTGTTTGTAAATTCCACTTTAATTAGTACAAATATATACACGTTATAGAGTTGTTTTAAATGGACTCAGTGGTCTATTAATAACGACATTTTGGAAATTTAACTCAAAGAAAATGTGATGATTCATGATAATAGTTTAATATAAATCAAAATCAATCGACTTATGGATGAGTTAGAAAATAGTATTCAAAGATTTATCTTTAAAAACTAAACTAAACTTCATATTAAATGTAAAAATGATGAACGAAACGAAGCAGTTAATGGACCATGGCTTTTTTCCATTAATCATACGGAAATTTTCAGTCTTGTACAAACTTGCTTATAAATAAAACAAACAGGAAATCTGAAAAGGCGGAAATCTTGAAGATGTTCGACGCTTAACCCTTAACCAATCAAAACGTTGGGTACACAATTATTTTGAGGTCATGCTTAGACGGCTTTTTGAAATGGATTTAAAATACATGGAATCAATTAAATAAGGAATACAAAAGGTAGTGTTATTTATTAATTGATACTCAGTGTTGGTGAGAGGTTATGTCAATATTTGAAAGATACATAGTATTGTAAAGTTACAATCAAATTTAACCTATATTTGAAAGTAGGTATAAGTGTCATTAACTGATAGAGTTAATTACACTTATACCTAATAATTTATGACTAGACAATACTTACATATAGAATAAAATAATTCAGAACCTTAAACTAATTTAGTTATTGTCAGAATAAAAATTATAATTTGATTATTTGTCAATAGGCCTTCAAATTTAGATGGTATTTATCAAGAAAAAAAAGTCTATAAACTTCTAACATTTATTTTGACAATTCACATACTTTAAGAACAAAAGAGATTTGATTTTTGTGTTACGTAGATTGTTTTTTTCTGTATTCAATTCGTGCAAATCCGGGTAGGTTAGTATGTTTTCATATAGCCAATTTTATATATAAAATATGTAAAAAATGGTTTCATTAATCATTTCTAAGTCTAAGACTGCCATGCTTTCATAAAAGCAAAATCGTTGTAAATCGTAAACGGAAATTACTACAAGTCATTCGACAGGTATATTCAGACCTTCATCAGGGTGAGCTTAAAAGCATTCAGACTCCTAATGATCTCGACGACCAAATAAAAATAAACAAAATAAATAAACGTAATCGGAAAACCAATTCTTTTCCATGTTTCATCCATTCCATGTTTTTGTCAATCTTCTCTAAACCGTGTAAAATTACTTACAAAGAATATTGCATTTTTTATTCTCCCAAAATGGTGTTACCAAAAAATTTACATAAAAATGATCGCAAATACGTTATTATATTATAAAAACATTCATTCCAAGCAATTTATTTAAAGGTAAAACTTGAATTCTTCTGTTCAAATATTGTAAATTTTTACTAACTAGCATTTAATTTCATCGTCAGTTGTATAACAATTTCAATTATTTTAAATATTACATTTTATATCAAACAAACTTTATTGAGAATTAATATAAATATTCTAGATGTGTCACCAAAAACCACATTTAAATTATAACCACAATTTAACATATTAATTGATCACAAACGCGTGTAATTTAATATTGAGGTTTCCGTTCCGTCATCTATGGCACCTCCAGTGAATCAACATTACTGAACTACAATTAGGTCACCCCATATTTCACGCAAGATTAATTATGTTTATTTTTATTTATAATATCATTCGCTTCTTTCCCTCTTTTATAATTAAGACCACTTAAATTTGCTACATTTTTAATTTATACGCAACTCACTTTCTGTAATCAAGTGATAACTACATTTGGTAAATAGGACAGACTTTATTATTTTATATTATTAATAAATATAAATTTATTATTATATATTTCTTACTATCTTAATAAAATTGAAGTATCTGTTTGTAATTTCAAATTACCAGTTTTTCACTAAATGCACGTGTATATACGGTAATTAAATAAAAAATATTTAAAAATTGTCTGTCTTTTTCTTCTGTCTAATCTTTGAACCGGCTGGATTTTCATTATCACGAAGCTGATGTAATAAGGAGTAAATTAGACTACTTTTATTAAAAAAACATATTCAGCAAGAACGAAGTCGTGGCTATAGCTAGTTATAAAATAAAAAACCATTGCCATGTCTATGTTGGAGTGTCGCTGGGAAATTTCTGGATTACGTTTGTATGAAAACAAAACTGTTATTCTATAGAATCTAAATATTACGCTGCTACACAGTTTGCTGTATCTTAAACAGGATGACGCTGTATTTTATATACGCTGCACAGACAGCGTTCCTCCAATCGTTATGGAAATTGTTATACATATGCAGAATAGTATCTGCTGGGTGTTAGAAGTTTGCAATCATTTATTCTATATGCTACTTAATAAATGTGTTAATTATTAAACGGGTACTTGTGACTTCACAGAATTTTAAGGCATAAACCTTACATTTAGAGCAGGTGGTAATCCATGTGTCACGTTATCCGGGATTTTGTGGAATCCCCTGGGATTTTACTAAAACACGACGAACTTTTGTGTCAACACTACGTTATGTCTCGCAAATGGACCGAGTTTTAGATAATAAATTTTATCCTCAGACATATGGTTTGCTAAAAGTAGATATATTAAATGGAAATAGAAAATTATAATGTTTTGATAATAAAATATATAAAATTAAAAAAAAACTACGTTCAGAATAAATGAGTATTAATTGAATAGTTCTGTTCAATCAGACTCGAATGTAAATTAGAAATGTAAGTATTAACGTGCTTTGTAAGACTAGAAATTTTTGATGTTAACTTTGTTATGTGTTCATCATACATTTTAATAATATACATTTAATATAATAATTTATCCTAATATAATGCAACCTCGAAATATCAATTAACTTGTTACAATGAAGGCTACGTTGCCTTACGATTCGTTTTTAAGGTAAAAAATATATACATTTTAACTTTATGTAATAACTAATTTGCTTACTATGTTACAGCGAAAGATTTTCACTTATAATAAATGAAACACATTTTAATAAAAATAATTCGTTCGACAGGGTCTATCGAGTTAGATAGATTCCCGTCACGCGATTCTCGATATGCAATATGCGAAGGTAACAATGAAACCGAAAATGCGATAAACATGTAATGTATAATAAAAGATGTTATCACCACACCAATAATTTCACCCCTTAACTGGCATCGCCCATTTTTTATACAGGCACTTGGAATGTCCTAAAAAATGAGCCTACCGAGTTTGAATTGAATTGGACAATTTGATTTTGGGGGTGGGGGCCCCTCACTTAAGGAGGTCGGAACGAGAAAAAACTAGTCAGTAGTATTCTACTGATCAATAAGAGTCTTTCGAGGGGTAACTTGGCATATATTGGGTGAGGGGGAACCACCCCCCACCAATACCTCCTAAACGGAGGATCGCATCAAAAAATTTTTCGGCCAAAAAAGTTTCCTCTTTTAATTTGTTAATTTTCTCAGATTTTTCGTACACTAAAATTTTGCCTAATTCTGTAACTTTTTTCGGTTTTTAACTTTTAACCTTTTAACCCGACTGATTTCCCCCGTTCAAGAACTTAACCTTCATTTTGTCCTTAAGAAGGTGTATACCGAGTTTGAAAATCCTCCGTCAATATGTGCGATCTGTAGCGTGTTTCAAAGGTTTGCACTTTCACCCCCCCTCCCAGCCTCCCCTTTAACTTTTTCCAAAAAAAAGAGATACGTTTGTCCTACTAATTTATCGTATCGACCTGTGAAGTCAGATTTTGCCTACGATGAATTTGGACTGATGGATCATATATACATATATATACGACTATATCGGGATATATATATATATATTTTTTTGACGGCTCCGCAATCTCCAGTTCATAAACGGCGTAGCGCCTCTTCTCTGGGGTCTGGTTCCCGTCGTCGCATCGATTGCAATAGGTAGATTCATCTATGGAATCTACCTAAAATAATATTTTAGTTTTAAAAATTGTTAATACAGTGGTCTGTTACAAAATAAGTTTAAAACCTGTCCAGAATTATTAATATAATACATTATGTAAACTGACAACATTCATTAATTGGAGGTAAATTATACTTTTTATTAGTATTTTGTTCATCATGTCTTCTCTTCTTCTCTTCTTCTCCTCTTCTTCTCTTCATCATTATCTTCCTGCCCTTATTCCACTTTTTGTGTCGGCGCAATATGTTTTTCCTTCCATACTCTCCCTTTACTCGTCATCTCTGTACACACTCTCCTTTTCTCCATATCGTCTTTCACGCTATCCATCCATATGTTCGCCGGCCGTCCTCTACCTGTCCATCCCTCCACTACCATATCCAGAACTCTTTTGGTCACATGCCTTTCATCTCTCCTCATAACATGCCCATACCATATTTTGCTATTATTTAAAATTAAAAACCTTTATAATATTTTTGATTTTTTCTTCATAAATAAGACGTATATTTTGCATTAACCCGTGTGGGTAGGTCTTGGGGATTTTGAAAAATTTGTTAAATATTGATAATCGTTATATTGAAGTTCGTTTTATTAGGGTTAGATTGTATTACATAATATTGGTTGGGGATTAGTTTATCAAGCGTGAGATTTAATAAAGCAGCAACGATAATCGCTTCCACGTAACGTTAATTCGCTTAGTTCGATCTCTACTCAGGATGCTTTCGCATGGACGATATTCAATTACTGCTCACTAAGAGTATCAAATACTATACTAACATTTGTGGAATTTACCACTATGTTATCGTGAATGTATTCGGTATATCTAAATATTAATGAGTTTAAGTATCGACCATAATAACATATTTCTTATAAAATTTGTTATTATTCTATGTTGGAGTCCTCACCGTATTTCAGTATTTTTATATATATTTTTATATTACAACATATAAACGTCTAGACTTTAAATGAATGACCCTAAAGTGAAGGGATTCCGACAAAGTTTCGTGTTTTTAATTAAAGAAAAATTCTTTGCCATCAGTCTGACTTAAAGGGTTCTAAAGGCGCACTGCATCATAAAATTAAAAGCCTCTTTCAAATCGCAACGCTCTCTCAAATCTAACTGACAGCCATCGAGATCATGTGTAAGTGATGTGCCTTTGATTTGATTAATGTCTATAAATTATCCTTGTAAGTACAAATAGCTTATAAAGGATAAAGAGAGAAATGGATTCATTACTTAATTTGAGTTCAAATTGATTTATTTGCTGCTAATTTTTGCCCGCGCCTCCACCTGCGTCGTCTACATGAAATAATTCTCCAAGTTTTTTATTTAATAGATGAGGACCAGTTCTTTTATTATATATATATATATATATATATAATAAAAGAACTGGTAAGATCCTAAATATATATATATATATATATTTAGGATCTAAATATATTTTATATAATATTTATCTTTCTTTAATTTCAAATATAAACTTAGTAATGTTGTTATTAACTTTACACGTTGGCTGATATAAACCGCAATCACCAATTATGAAATATGAAACCTGAAGCTTATATCGTATAAGGTAATATACATAGTTATGCAGATTCCTATTTTCTGGTGAAACTTCGTATGTCATTCCGAAATATATCCGTAGTTAAACTGAAATGTAATCTGAAGATTCGTAACACGTGCCAGTGCTACACTGAATGAGGTGAGCAAACATGATCCACTGTTAGAAGAGATACGTGAACCATCTGTCTCATTCAATTGGCAAAGATTTAGAACGGAGATAAGGATAAAATAATATAAATTAACTTATCGTAGTGTACAAGGTTTATAACTTTAAAGTTACTAGCTTATTCCCTCCCGCTTCGCATGGCAAACTATAATTTGGATGTGAACTAATATTAACATTTGACATATTATCCGTTGTCATCTAAACCGTTGCTATGGAAACTGTTGCTATAGTAACTCTCATCCCCGCATTAAGTGTATAAATCCTACATTTTTTAAACTTGGAGAAATGTAAAAAGTTGAATCCGTCGGGGTTGGAATTCCATAAAATCCGTCCTTAGTGGACGTCTACGTTATAAAAGAAGTAACTATGTAAAATTTAAAGTTAATCGGACAGATAATTTAAAAGATTTCATGATGAGTCAGTGACTAATAAATCGCTTATATATATTTAGGAAGCCAGGAACAAATATAAATGGCAACATATTTATAAGATGACTTATCTCGACCGGAAATTCTTTATTGTTGGAGAGAGTTATAGTACGAGAGTTTAGAGTTATACTACGATATTTGTGATAAAAATACAATGAATTTCAGAAAAAATTAAAATAAAAAATAACTTTAATTAAATTAATGCTATAATATTTAAAATATTTTATGTGTACATGAGATCTATTTGCTGAGAGCTCTTGTATCTTATGGACTATGATGAGAGAAAATTAATTAATTAATGTTGAGTCACGATGGCATTTCTATTAAACCGCATAGTGGTATACGTACTGACCGTCAGATATTTCCTAAACAGAATATGAAATCTTCATGAAAATTAGATATGATATAACCATATAAATATTATTCCTTTACTGCTCGTCTTTTCTAATTTATAAAATTATTTTATAGATTAGAAATACGAATACACAATGCAATTCATAAAAAAACAGTCTTCTCTGGTCTATGATATCTATTAAAATAGAAAATATATTCTACAAGATCTCGGCTTGACAAAAAATTATTTTATGTAATAAAATTGATACTTTTATACCTCCTTGAGGTGATGGAACAAGTCTGATTAGATCCTTTTGTCATCACCGACGTTTCGAGTGATGGCGAGTGAGTTATACGCAGGAGTATGTAGAGAGTTAATTTATAATAATAAATACTAAAATGCCACTCCTATTTTACAGGTTCCGGTAGCGGCGTGGTGCCGTGCGACGGCATGCGGCGATGACGCCTCGTGCAGCCCGCGGCATGCTCCGCTGACATGGCAGCCAGCCGCTCCGCCCTCCTTACGCTGGCAGCTCTCACAGCACTCGCCGGTAACATGCTGTCTTTGAAGAATAAGTCACCCTACCAACTAACAATACTATTTATTTATTCAATTTCTTGAATAAATTAACGCAATGCAGGTCTATAAAATAAGGACAAGCGTGAATTCCGTTAATTACTTGTCAAAGTACTGACCATTTTCGGAAATCTACAGCATTTTTGGCCCGCTTTTATAATCCTCGAAGGTATTTTTGGTCAAAGAAGTAGTAAAAGCAGGTGATGACCCAAAATGATGAGTGGTTTAAGGCAGTTGGAGAAGGGAAATAATTCTAGTCAACAAAAAGAAGTCTGTCGAGCTTTTGGAACTGTAATGGTCTGGCAGATTTAGTAAGCTTTGCTTTGCCGGGAATTAAAACCCAAAGTTGTTAATTAACAAAATAGACAGACTGACAACATTTCAAACATAAAACTGAGAACATCTCAAATTATATTTAATGTTCGTTTTATTGTTTTAATTTAAATAAAACAGTGTATCAGACACCATAACTAGTCTGGAATTAGTAAACTCAGATAGTCAGAGAATCAATGAACAACATTTTGATTCGATGTGACTGCTTGATGATCTTGAAATCAAATACCTTACTTCTAATAACCGTTTCTCAATATACATTCAATAAAAATTTTGAATCCATCTTATAAATATGTTCCTTCTATTAATATATTTGCGATGTAATACATCATTCGTTTGTTTTACTAAATTATCTTTTACAGCACATCAAAGTAATGAGAAGTTTATAATTTTGACGTCAGTTTCAATTACGTTAGAAATTCTTGTTAATTACAAGTATGCATAAATTTCAATCCGTTATTGCTGCGGAAACTACAAATAGTTTTAAAGGTAATGGATCTCGTAAAGGTTAGCTAACATTGAATATTTGAAGTTGTATTTCTGATGTGGAAGCTCTGTTTGATAATGTTAATGCTCAAAGCACTGTCTCTGAATATAATATGGTATTATATTTTTTCTTTGAAATTTTATACGTATTTGCTTTAAGGGATATTTGATAAAAAAAATATTTTTGTCTTTTTATCATTTTTTTTTGTCATATTGTAAACTAGCTTTCCCCACGACTTCGGTCCTGTGAAAGATATATATTTTTAAAGTAAGTTAGGCTATGTCACTCCTTAGCATCAGGTATCATCCACCAGTAAAAATTTTGTTAAAATCTATCCAGCCGTTTCAAAGATTAGCTGGAACAAACAGATAGATAAACAAAATTGATTTATGTAAAAACCATATATATTTACATATGCATTGAGTGAAAAGCTGTTAAAAGCTGTTCATTTGGAATTACAAACAGGCACTTTAAATTTATTTAAATGTATAAATAAATCCTTTTCAAACTGCAAAAAATACTTTAAAATAGACGAGAAATTTTCAAGATGGTGAATTTCTATCAAAGTTTGCATGATTCTTAAGTAAGTTCAATATACATTTATTTCAACGAAGATCGCCCTCTGTAACTTTTCATACAATTTCCATTTTCACTTTAGCAAAGTACAGAACAGGCTCCTTCTTAATATTTAATGTAAACTGAAAACACAAGCTGTAAGATTTTCAAGGACTTGAATACTTTCTTTTCTTTTGTACATTATCAGAACAACACTGTGAATATCCGGTTTCTCAGAGTAATAATAATTTGATATCAGTTCCATATTAACCTTCCTGATTGGTCGATGGCCTTATTGGTAACAATCACATTATTTGATAAAGTTGACATCTTATATTTTATCTTTCCATAAACCAGAATTAAGTATAAAAGTTGAAATTAAGTATTTGGTCACCACTCTGAAAGATGGGTGTGTAATTAATGGTCTAAACCTGAATGTAGATAAGACGAAGGTTCTGATATTTGAAAAAAATGAAGAAAGAACATAATGAAAGGTCAATGTGAATGATAAGATAACAGAATAAGTGGATGAAGTGGTATATTTGGGAAGTATGTTTAGCAGAGACGGAAGATACAAATTGGATGTGGAAAGGCGTATTGCTGCCGGTAAGAGAGTCAATGGTGCTTTGGCTGCATTGTTGAGAAACGTCAGCTTAACTGCACGTTTGGCTGTACACAATGCGGTTTTGCTACCGACGCTGCTATACGGCAGCCAAACGTAGGTAACACAGAAGAAGAATGTAAGAAAGATGGATGCTATGGAGATGCGATTTCTTCGCAGAATATGCGGAGTCAGTCTAGCTGATCGAATCTGCAATGAAGAGATCCACAAAATGGCAGGTACTAGCGAAAATGTCACGGTGAGAATGAAGAAGAACGTGCTCAGGTTGTTTGGGCACGTCGAACGAATGAGTGATGAAAGAATGGTAAAAAAGATTTATATAGGAAAAGTGAGTGGTAAGAGAGATAGGGGGAAGCCTCGAGTGATCTTCGAAAACACAGTATCTATGATACTGGAGGAAGGTCAAAAGTAACGGAGGAACGTAAAAAGCATGAGGACCCCCCGGAGGGCATGTGTGAAGAGGTTGATGTCTGTGGCCGAGGCGAAAGAGGCGAAGGCGAAGCGGCAGAAAAACTAGTCTTCCATATAACATTGTTAGATGACAATGTATGTATAATAGAAGAATAAATAACCATCAAATGCATTATAATTGTAACTTTGTCAAAAACAACTTAAATAAATTTAAACGATCGCTAAACGGTTTATAAAACGTAAATATTTTTTTCAAACTTGTGGTTAATGTTACCGCATAAATATTTTTCGCACCGCCTAGCGTTTTACTGAATTAGTTGTTGCAATGATATTATTTAAATAATATTGCACATATATATATATATTAGTAAATAACTTAATTGACAAAAAATTGCTCTATTTTTATATCAACGCGATTAGAAGTGTTTGAAATGAATTGAACTCAAAATGAAATATATTTGAAATGAAATTTTATTTTATCCTAAAAATCTAGTTGAATTCGAAATGTTAAAGTATTGATATTAAACTCAACCATCAAATCAGTAGCGAGTGCAAGATTTGATTGCATTTCATTTGTGTAAGCGATTTGGGAGCTGTCACAGTACTTTTACTGTCAAAAAACTAATTTACTTTAGATTAAATTGGTACATTGCATGATATTCATGATACAACAGCACCAGAGCCATCTATAATCTTTTTTAATGAATAATTTATTTTATGTTCTTGTAAAAGTCTAGTCTAGTTTAAAGCGCATTGCCCATTATATCCAGGATACAATGACTCGATCACATCCCATCCCTAAGTACCCTTAATCCGCAGCGACCTGGATTCGCTTTGAATATTTTTGCTTTGTTCCCCTCCTTAGAGGCGGTAACTTCAATTTACACATTTAATTTATCACGATAGCTATGGTACATAATTTTAATATACTAAAATTAGGGAAGCGGATTTATGAGTTCATTTCGTCGGAAATGTACGGCTTTATACTTTTAGCGTCAGCTTTGGGAATTAAATATGGTAAAAATATTAATATTCTGTTTAATTAAAATATATGAGGATTCGAACTATTAATAATTTTATACTAGCTTTCAAATAGAAGTCGTAAATAACTGGTAGGGAACATGAAACTGAAAAGTAAATAAATTTTTAATTGAACCGTGTAACTATTTCTCCTGAGAAAAGTATTATCTTAGAGGTAATAAATCTTTTCTTAGTGTCCATGTGTGGTTTTGTCTATAATAAGTATTTGGTTACACACATATATAACATATTATATTTATTTATTTATATATATATTTTCCACTTTGAATCCACACCAGTGATCACTTGTGTACGTCAAATGGAAGTGACAGGAGGGCCTATTTTGATATCGTATGTATTAAAATAAGCCCTTCTGAAAAGACACTTTCCAACTTAAAATAAGGCTACGAGGGTTCCGAACGCGCCTTGGTCTAAGAAGAACCACACAATAAACTCAGCCGGGTTTTTTTTTTTATTGTGATCACTGTTTCACAAACGTCAATATATTTAGTGAGCAATGTACGAACGACTGGAACCATTGCAATCAATTCGATAAGCCGTCATAATAATAATTAATAATAAGAAAAGGGAAATCCGTGGCTAGCAATACGACCAGTCACCGCAAGCAGCACTCGTTCACGAGCATAACGCAAGGGTCAGACATCACCCCATTCGCCATAATTGAGGGAAGGGGGCAACCCGGCCCCCATCGCTACCGCAAGTAATGACTTCTAAGGGAGCGATGTGATGCAGCTAGTAGATTGAACGAGTTTAACGAATAGCATCAGAAAAAATTGCGTAGGCACCAGTTATTCGCTAAAATACAATTTATTCCCAGGCCATACCGTCGTTAATGTATTCCTTTAGACTATAATAACTTTTTTCTATCAAATTCCTTTCAATAAATATTTTGAACTTATTTAAAGACAAATTTAAGGCTTTATTGGGGAGTTTATTGTAAAAACGTATACAATTCACCATAAAAAAATTACCTATTTTATGGAGCCAGTGGGCATAGCAAGTTTATTTTTATTTCTAGTATTAATTTTGTGTACATCACAATTTTTACTGAATTTTGAAATATTTTTGTGAACATAAACTAAATTTTCATAAATATATTGATTGTACACAGTCATAATTTTTAATTATTTAAATTTATTTTTCAATGACTCTCGAGGCCTCATATTGTAAATTGCTCTAACAGCCCTCTTCTGCAATACAAAGATCGTATCTATATCTGATGCATTACCCCATAAAAGTATGCCGTATGACATAACACTATGAAAGTAACTAAAGTAAACTATTTTAGCTGTTTCAACGTTTGTCAATCGGCGTATTCTTTGAACCGCGAAAGTGGCAGACCTGAGTCTGCTCGACAAATCACAGATATGAGGGCCCCATTCCAATTTTGCATCTAAGGTAATGCCAAAAAAACATCAGAATTTATAACTAAATCCAGTTCCTCATTATTTAATTGTACATTGATTTTGACTTTTTTCACATTGGGTAATATAAATTTAATACATTTTGTCTTTTTTTCATTAAGTAAAAGATTATTTGCATTAAACCATTGTACAATATCAGAGAGAGCATTGTTTACATCGTCCATTATTGATTGTTGTCTATTTATTTTAAAGATAAGAGAAGTATCATCAGCAAACAACAATATCCCATGTTTGTCTCTCACAAAGTAAGGCAAGTCATTTATATAAATATAAATGAGGAACAAGAAAGGTCCCAATATAGAGCCTTGTGGCACACCCATTTTGACAAGTGAACCAGGGGAACGCTTTCAATTTACGTCTACTTTTTGAATTCTCTCACTAAGATAAGATCTAATTAAATCTAGGGCCTTATTTTTAATACCATAATGATATAATTTTCTAACTACAGTTTCATGCTGAACACAATCAAATGCCTTCGATAAATCACAGAAAACGTCAAGCACGTCTTGGGATTCCTCCCAGGCTCCGAAAATATTCAGCAATAACTCAATACCTGCATCTGTTGTTGAGCGGCCAGGAGTGAAACCAAATTGTTTATTGTGCAAAAGGTTATTTTTATTAAAATGAGTAACTAGTTGAGAGAGAATAATTTTTTCAAAGATCTTACTAAATGTTGGTAATACTGAAATAGATCTATAGTTAGTTGGATCTAATGTACTGCCGGATTTAAATAATGGTGTTATATTACTATGTTTTATTAGATCAGGAAATATACCACAATCAATACAGTTATTGAAAATTAATGCTAATTGTAGTGCAAGAATGTCTATTAGTGGCCTAAGTATATTCACCGAAACTCCCCATAGATCACTTGTCTTCTTAACCCTAGATAACTAAACTGTTTTCATTGTTACATTATTACTACACCTTCGTCCAACGGACTACGGGATAAAACAATGAAATATAATAAAAAATATTTAATTAAGATAGGAACTTGTTTCATCACACAAAAGTGAGGATTATAATGAACAAATTAAGTACTAATTAATGTTATAATATCAATTTACACAGTGACCACACATACCAACATTTTGTGGACCACAAACAGCTTTTCTACATCTGGTGCAACGGTGCTTGGTCATTCTCCGGGCCTTTGATGGACATAGGTAGCAAATTTTACGCGCGTTTGACGTAGAAGGAACAGGAGCTTCTATTGTTGGAGGTTCGCCAAGAATATCCTCAATCATGACCCTTATATTACGCCCCAAACTCACGGTCTGTTATCGTTGCCGAAGCCAAGGTTCCATTAGCTGATCTCCTAACTTCATTACAAAATCGCACACAGTCATTGGCTTTTTCTTATTTCTTATGTTGTTAGAGACACGAAAAGCGTAAGAATTAATAGAACATATATTGAGAATGTTATAAAAGTTACACACCGGCCATCTCTTGGTTTCCCGGTTAGAGCTTATATTTACACACATTTGATCGACAGTTTCCACTGTACCTTTTGTGCTATTATAAAAATGTTTTATTTCTGGTTTTCATGTCGTTTCAATAATAATAGGTTGATCATGAATAGTTGACAATAAAAATACAACTTTGTTGGATTTGGCTTTAAATGAAACTAATATATTTCTCTAAAATGTCATCCGTTTCCGATGTTCAGCTGTCAGATCTCTCCTTCGATTCGCTTTCCGATGCTGACTCCAGCCAATGACGAATATGATCCTCTTGATTCCTCAAAACCATCTAAAATAAATATAAAAAAGTGAAAACATCTCTACATCTCTCCGTACCGTGTATCTAAACCGAACCAAAAATTTACTTACTACTAAATTTTGCATTAAACTTTCTATTTAAATCAATCCAATAAATTAAATTAGAAATTTAATAAATACTATTCTACATTTATCGATAAAAAGCAGATCTACAATATGTAAAACAATAAATATAAGAATTTATTAATGTACGTACCGTAACAATAAAGTTGTTGTTATTACTAAACCTTCGTCCAGCGGACGACGAAAAGGTCACAGAGCACGTCCTATGATGCGCGTGGACTCAATAGCGTCACGGGCTGCACTGTTTACTCAAATTAGGAAGGTAATGAAAGAGTCAAGGTCCGGGGACGGAGCGAAGTAGGTGATTTCGAATTTCGTCAAGTGGCACGTCGTCGCCTCGACGAGTGATTAGTTATAAAGGGTTAACACTAATTAATTTAAAAACATTTATTATTTTTTGGGCATTAAACTTTTTAAAATTAAAATTTATATCACAATGATTTACATTCTCCGCAAGTAATGTTAATGCTGTAGTGGTAGAGGAGTTTAAAAATTTAGTAGTGGTAACTGGAATATCTGTAAAGAAAGTTTCAAAAGCTGTTGCAACCTCATGGTCAGAACTGACATTTTCGTTTTTTAATATTTAACTTGAAGTCGCTTCTCTGAGATTGTGCTCCTCCAGTTTCCTCATTAATTATTTTCCAAGTTGTCTTTATATTATTATTGCGTTTTTGAATTGTTCTACTTATACATAATGATTTGGCAATACTACATTCTTTTTTAAATGATTTAGAAAATAATTTTACATAATTTTTAAACTCTTCACTAGTATTAAATTGTCTTTCCGCATACAATTGATATAATTTTTCTCTGTTTTTATGTAACTCTGCTGTTGCCCATTCACTAAATACTAATGTATCAGTAACAAACACAGATTTCGCGGTAAATACTGATTTAAATAGTTTAATAAAATTATTAAAAAAATCATTATATCATCATCATCATCATCATCATCATAGTCCATACTATATATTATATTGTAATATAACTTGGTAATATTACAGCTTGTCGCTTATTCACTAATGGCTTTCATCCAATGATGTAAACTCAAGCTGGAGTAACAATGATGCAACATTAAATTAAAAACTTTTTATTTTATATTTCCTTTAATGGCGTTCCATAATTTCATATATTTTATATTTACGCACTAAAAATTCTTTTGTGCTTTCTTTCGTTAATCAAATAGCTTATGTGTATTTTTGGAGACACAAGACTGAAAACTTTGCGATTAACATTTAATATTTGGAAGGTAATTTAAAGGAAGATACACCAACCAGGAAATTAACATCAAATTCTAATATCTTACACTAGAAAATATTTCTTACTATATTTTGTAATAATTAAATAAACTGACATATTTAAATACCATTAGAAAAATATATATATATCTCTACATATATATAAATATGAAGTGTCTGTCTGTAATTCCAAATTAACAACTTTTCACTAAATGGATATGAAACTTTTGTCTTTCTGTCTCTTTGAAACGGCTGGACCGATTTTAACAGAACTTTACTGACAGATAGCTGATGTTATAAGGAATAACTTAGACTTTTATTTTTAAAATATTCTGCGAACGAAGTCATGGGCACAGCTAGTTTAATATATTTTTTTTTATTGCATCAGTATCGTGTATTTTTTCAACTTTCTTCTCTTCAATATGAATACAAGTAGCTGAAAGCATCTATTGATGTGTTTCCTTTATGAAGTTGATGGACGTATTGAATACCCGCTGGTTCCTGTTGAAGACAATGGAGAAGATATTTCAAAGACATTACGGTATAGAAAATTCAATAGAATAATTACGTAAAATGTAGGAATTTTAAAAGTATTTCCCAAGATCCAGTCTCAGATATTTTTATTCTAATTCTAATTTATTATAATGTTAAAAATTTTGTTAATTCAATAATGATGAATAATGTATTTCCTTTAAGGGAATTTTAAATGCTGATGTCACTGGAGCGTTTTGACATGTACAGGCTCGGCTGAACTAATTATCACACTGCGTCAACGATTAGTGCCAAATATTAATGACTCCGGAGACACATAAAAAGCTCTTTGAACATCATAATATGTCCTTATAATCTTTAGTGTCAGGAATAAAGCTTATCTTCAACGAAAATCTGTAATCTGTCTATTGAATTGAATAAGAAAATCTCTCTCAAATATTAAAATATAAAGCAGTATAATATTTTATTTTATTCCCGGTCTTTGTCATATCACAGACAACAATGGATAGCTTAAAATGCATTCACATTCCTCTTTTAAATCGTAAAAACATTTACTAAACAGGTCAAACAAACCTCGCATTCAAAGATCAGAGGTCATACGAAAGTTCTGTCCTACAAATTCCTCTTTCAACATTTAATTTAGTCTGTCATAGAGGCGGTGAAATTCGCAACGTCAAAGCCAAGTATATGGATGGTTTTCACTTAATTAACTTCACCGAGATAGTAGTTTTACGCTTCTGAGTAGCGTCTCGTTTGTGTGAAATCACTTCATTTAATTCCTACTAAATAGTTATTGTTTTGACTAAATTTATAAATTATTATACCTAGAAGAAATAATTATCAATTTTAACATTAAAATATGTGCTGAGAATAAAAGCGTTTAGACTTTTTGCTTTCAACTGCTACTAAATTATTTAGAAGAACGTGCACTAATTGTGCCATTCTTTTTATAAGCTAACAGCCTATTACGCTGACGATCTCAGGGTGTATTTAAAGTTAACTATCACATTAAAATGAAAATATTTCCACTTTACTAAATGCAAGCAAATGATGATTTTAAATAGATTCAAATAAATTGTTATATATACTCTGTGACATTTTAAAAATATTCGACTTGTAGATACTGTCTGGTGAACAATAGCTTTATGATTAGATTGTCAAATGGAACAATCCTTTGTGTGATTTATTGTTATTTTTTCAAATTAGGATGTCCGTCTGTTGTCTGTCATTTATATATTTGAACCACTTTAACAAGGGGATCATTGTTCTTTAGTGAAAGTGTTTTTTTATTGTTATATTATGAAGGCTGGAATATATGTAATGAATATTTTTATTATAATGAAAAAACAGTCATTCATCGTAATAATTTGTAAGGGGCAACGAACCGCAAAATTAATTGCGATTAGGCGTCGTTCGGTGCAACCGCAAATGTACTTAACGTCAATGCATACGTTAAATGTTATGTGACATATTTAACAATCGGTGCTAAAAAGAATCGTTTGAAATAAGTTCAGTTTAACGATAGTAGCGGGAAATTACAGTGTTTGTTTAATGTAACTCTTAACAGAGAATCGCAACAAAATTAAGCTTTGTTTCCATTGAAACTACAGGGTGTGGAGCCACAGAGCTGCGTGCTAGGGTTGTGCATTATACACATGTTACACTCGTATGTGTAACAACTTTGAACTTTGAATGTTCATTCTGGTATAACATCTACTCTGTGGTTTTTATTTATTTTATTAAAAAAGCCATGTTATGTCGTATTTATGGAAGGCTACCTTATTTTTTTTTCTCCTATGAACTGAGTCATGCAAAAATATGACAACCCAACAATGATAAATTAACAGTTAATGGATATTTTGCATTTAAAAACAAATCTAAGTTTTATTGAGAATTTTAATTAAGGGGCACACCTAGTGTGAAATTTTCAAAAAATCGATTTTTTTTTTCATATTTCGATAGGTGATACCTTTAAAAATAACATACTAAAATTTTGAATCGATATCTTAAATAATTTTTGAGTTACAGCTATTTAAAAGAGTAGCCGCTCGGCAGTTAGGTAATGCAACTACCTAACTGCCACTACTACGGGACATACCTGAGCTATTGTTCGGAGTTTACCGTCTTTTCTAACTCTTGCAAATAGGATTCCGGTTTCTATTGTGAGCCTCCAGGTATACAGAAATAATTAAATATAATTATTTCGGTATATTTTTCGTTTACTGCCACGTCACGTATTTTCGGAGCCAGATACATTTAGTTTTATTCTGACCGTTGTATCGAGTACTTCGTAAGCGCATTTTATTTAATTTAAAATGAGTAAACAATCTTCCTATTTAGATCAAAAGGGAACTCACGATGTTCCCAGATACCGATCAAAATCAAAAAAACGAAAATTTACTGGAAACCAACATACATTTGAGCAATCTACGGCAAATACAAGTACGTCCGCAGAGAAACTATTGCATAATAATGATGAGAATATTGTGATTGACCCATCCCATGGATATTGTATTCTACAGTTTGTCTCAGTTTTTAGTGCAATCAGCAATTTAGTGATGTGCAAAACTTGTCACAAGGAAATTACGTTTAATCAAGCAAGTCCAAGAGGCCTGGGGTTTAAAATAGCTGTCATTTGTGAATGTGGTAATTCGTACATTAATTCTGGACCAATGATCGATAATGCATTTGAAATAAATAGACGTCTTGTTGCTGTGATGCGTCTTTTGGGCGTCGGAATAAATGGGATCAATCTTTTTTGCGGACTAATGGATCTAGCAAGCAAATTTTACCATCAAACTTTTGATGGATGTTTTAAAAATTTGTGGACTGCAGCCGAAACCGTTTGTAAACTAAGTATGCAACAAGCTGTAAATAAAGAAAAAGACCTTACATCAAAAGAAGAAAAATCAGAGACAAAGTTGACTGTTAGCGGGGACGGTACCTGGAAAAAACGTGGTCATACTTCCCGTTTTGGAGTAGTTACGCTGGCAGGAAAGTACAGCAAACAAATTCTTGACTCATATGTGAAGTCTACTTACTGCCAGAGTTGTGTTTTTTGGGAAAAACGAAAAGAGAGCGATCCTCAAGCTTACGAAGAATGGTCATCGTTACACGAAGAAGAATGTGATGTTAATCATCAGGGATCTGCCTCAAAAATGGAAGTAGATAGCGTAAAAGACATGTTTGGTCGTTCCATTAGTAAGTATGGCGTAAAATATTCTCGCTATATTGGCGATGGTGATAGTGCCACTCATAAAGGTTTACTAGATTTGGATCCTTATGATACTCCGGTTCAAAAATTAGAATGCTATTTACATGTGAAAAACAGAATGGGAACACGTTGCCGAAATTTAAAAAAAAACAATAAGAAGTTAGGAGGAAAAAGTAAGACAACGCAAAAGTTAACTGTAAATTTAATAAATAAACTTCAGAAATATTACGGTTTGGCAATTATGAGAAATCAAGATAATATAGACGGAATGTACAAAGCAATCTGGGCTACGTTTTATCATTTGTGTTCAACTGATGAGAAACCAAACCACGATAATTGTCCAGAAGGCGCAGAAAGTTGGTGCGCTTATCGCCGCGCGGAAGCTGAAGGAATGTTGAGTAAGTTTAAGCACGATTACCTCCCACTGGATCCAGAAGTTGAAAAAGCTCTAAAGCCTATTTATGAAGACTTATCTCGAAATGAATTGCTTGATAGATGCAAAGGTAGTAATACTCAAAACAATAATGAAAGTTACAACGGTTTACTTTGGCACTTTTCACCAAAGCACCTTCATAATGGATTAAAAACTATCGAATTAGCAAATTTTTTTGCAACTTCAATATTCAATAACGGTTACTTCTCAATTTTAAAGATATTTAATGTAATGGGAATAAAAGTTGGACCTGCAGCAAGAGATTATACGGCTTTTAAGGACGAGACGAGGCTACGAATCGCTGATCATCGCCAACGGGCTTCTTCAAAAGAGGGTCGATCATCTCGAAGAAAAGCTTCTTCAGCTCAACAAGCCCTTTTTGAGGAAGAGGAAGGTGAATTATATGGGCCTGGAATAGCAGATTAGCTGTAAGTATGACTTTAATCCATTTATAAAAGTGAAAACGATCATTTTATCTTTAAACGCGTTTTTCTCGAAACAGCATTTTTCGAATTTGCTGGAGTGATTACTCGGAGACAAATGATCCGATCGCTATCAAATTTTTTTTACATCTTCTCTATATAGTTCTCCGTACGATGACCCTCCAGTTTTTTGATCTGATCATAAATCGGATTTTGGTAGGCCAAAAACGATCAAAATTTTGGGTAAAATTTAACTTTTTTTTTCAACATGCCGCCATTTTGTCAATTTTTGATTTTTTTGTTCGCCCGAGGGTCATCTTACAGACAATATGTTTTTGTTTAACGAGAATTTTTTTTTTTTAGGTTTTATGAACGGAGAAGGCTGCAATCACTCCAGCAGTGAAGGACCTTTTTTTTTGGCGCCGCCGGAGATCGCGTGTTATTTCAAAAATATTTAATATATTATTCCAAAAATTTTACTGTGTATTTTCAAAACATGTATAAATATACCCTCAAAATTTTAAAACGATTGATACACTAGTTTTTTTTTTTTTTCATTTCCAAAAATCGCCTTTTTTTTGGCTGTCACACTAGGTGTGCCCCTTAATGAATTTACTTGAAAAGGAAGATTCCATTACGTTGAATAAATATTATAGAAATACGATATACTATATGAAAATGGAGAATCGAAAAAATATGCTTGAGTGTACGAACTCGTTCTCTTCTTTCTGCCCTTATCCCATTTTGGGGTCGGCAGAGTATGTTTTTTCCTTTCATACTCTCCTGTTATTCGTCATCTCTGTACACACTGCCTTCTTCTCCATATCGTCTTTCACGTAATTCATCCATCCAGCGTTAAGCATAATGATGACCTGAGTGATCACGCTAGTTTTCTAATTGCAGCTCCAAAAAAATACCAAGAATTATTAGCTATAGACCATTTAATCAGTTTGATCAGAATACATATGAATTTGCTTCGAGTATAACTCCTTGGGATTGGATATTACAACTTCAAAATATTGATGAAATGGTTAATTGTTTTAATTATCTTTTGCTTGGTCTATTTGATCACTTTGTGCCAGTGCGGACAAAAATATTTAGAACTTCTCCCACTCCCTGGATTACGGATACTGTGAAGGCTATTATGGCAGCTAGAGATAGGGCATGTGATATTGCGAAGAAAACTAAAAGTGATGACGATGTGAGCTCCTACCGATCACTTCGGAATTCAGTGCTATCTGTCTCTCGAAATGAAAGGGAATATAATTTTACCCAAAATATTAATAATAATATAAATAACCCCATAAAGATGTGGAGTGAGTTTAACAAAATTCGGGGTAATCATAGTTTTATTGATTTTCCACATCATTTACGTGATCCAGACATTATTAACCAAGAGTTTCTGAAATCAATTCCCGTTTGCAACCATATCAGTAATGCCTGTTTGGAACAATACTCTAAAAGTCAATACAAATGTCAATTTTCATTTTCAGAAATATCATCTGGCGAATTACTAAAAGAAATTAACTCAATTAAATCTAATTCGCAAGGATTAGATGGCATATCAATAAAAATGATAAAATTGACGTTGCCTTATTCCTTACCAGCCATGACCCACATAGTTAACCCATGCATTCTAAAAGGACACTTTCCTGATTTGTGGAAAACAGCAGTAATTAAACCCTTACCCAAAAAAGCTAGTGTTAATACTATAAAAGATTTACATCCAATAGGCAAATGTTACCAATTTTATCCAAAGTTGTTGAGAAAATTGTACATTCTCAACTAACAAGTTATTTTAAAAATAATAATATTTTACCCACTCAGCAATCTGGTTTTCGGAAACGACATAGCACTACCACTGCACTTTTACATATCGTAGATGAGATTCTAGCAGCTTCAAATGAAAATGTTCCTACAATTCTTGTTTTATTAGATTATAGCCGTGCATTCGATTGCCTTAATCATAAATTACTGATTACAAAAGTGAGTTACTATGGTTGTGATGAATTAGTATGCACTTGGTTTGAGAGCTACTTCCACAATCGGCAACAAATTGCAGAATACATAAATAATAAAGGTAAGACGATGAGATCTTGCCCGCTTGATGTAAGCAATGGAGTTGTACAAGGATCCATCTTAGGGCCACTGCTTTACTCTATATATACGGCTGATCTGGTAAAATGTATAAAGTCTACTTTGCTGCACATGTACGCTGATGATACCCAAATTTTATTAAAATTTCATACCAAATCAACACTTGAATCGAAAAATTGTATAAATAATTTAAATTAAGATCTAGAGATAATCAATAATTGGTCTAAAAATAATAATTTATCTTTGAACCCATTAAAATGCACATACATTGTTTTGGAAACTAAAACACAAATTAAGGCAGTCCAACTTAGAGCGCCTGAAGTTGCCATCGGTAATACTATAATTACAGAATCATTTAAAGTTCGTAATTTAGGTTTAATACTTGATAATACGTTGCGTATTAATGAACACATCGATCAAAAGATCGGCAAATCATACTCAGTGCTTAAAATGCTGTATAAATTTAGATCACATTTAAATCCTGCAATCAGACAAAAACTCGCTGTTTCATTAGTTCTTTCACATTTTGATTATTGTGACATTGTACTCGTATATGGCCACTGTTTAAGCAAAGAATTAGAAAAAAAAATTCAAAAGGTGCAAAATTCTTGTATCAGATTTTGTTACAACGTGCCCCCTCGCTCCAATATAACACCCTTTTTAAATTCATATAATATTTTAAACATGAAAAACCGCCGAAAATGTTACATATCGTACATTGCGGATTATTAATCTTATCGTACCTAGACCAAAGCTCTCTCACTTCAGGGGTAGTTTTCGTTTTGCAGCTTCAAAATGTTGGAATGACATTCCTCCTCCTATAACAATGTCAAAGTTTACAAGATTTAGATTGTTATGTAAGGACTGGTTACTGAATGTTCAAAAACAACAACATAATTGGACTGTACTACCTTAAAGTTTGTTTAATGTATTGTCGCTTTCTGTGCTTACATTTTTATTACTATTATTATTTTTTTCGTTTTCAATTTTATATTATAAATTTTCTACTCATTTGTACTATTTCTTTTTAAAAAAGTAACTCAATGATAGGAATTTTTATACCTTATTCTGTATAACGACATCTTATGTGTTCACCCTAAGTAACTAACACTAACAACTCGATAACTTTACACCATAATCAGATTGATAACAATCCATTGTATTTTTTTTTGTGAATCCCTTTATTTATTTTGTCTAGATGCAATTTTTGTCTGCATGCTGTGGCAGCATTGGCACAAGGCTTGAACTGAAAAGCAGCTCAAAGCTGAGTTCATTTCCTTTTCAGTTGCATACATATACCTAATTTTTTAAGTTATTTATTGTTCATCTTAATTAATTTGTGTGTGCTTCTTGAATAAAGTTCTTATTATTATTATTATCTTTTCTTCGGCCGTCCTCTATCTGTTCATCCCTCCACTACCATACCTAGCACTCTTTTGGTCACATGCCTTTCATCCCTCCTCATAACATGCCCATACCATGACAAACGGCTACTTCAAATTTTATCTGTCACTGGCGCTACTCCTAAGCTTCCCCTAATATACTCATTTCTTATTCTATCCCTTCTTTTCACCCCACACTTCCATCTTAACATTCGCATCTCCGTTACATGCAAACGCTTTTCATCCATCACCTTCGTCGCCCAGCACTCAGATCCATATATAACGACAGGTCTAGTGATGTTTTTATAAATTCTCCCCTTTAGTTTAAGGGGAATTCGGGCATCACATGTCATCCCAGTGACTTGTCGCCATTTCATCCATCCCGTGTCTATTCTGTGGTTTACGTCCCAGTCAATATTGCCATCGCTTTGAGTCAGAGAACCAAGATAGCGAAACTCTGAGCAGACTGGTAACCGTACTCCGTCGAACAAAATAGGAACAAAACCGGAGACACCGCCGAAATTGCAGAACATGTGCTCTGCTTTGGTTCTGCTCACTTTCAGGCCAACACTCTCTAGCTTTTGTTGCCATTTTACCAGTGTACTCTGCATCTCAATTCCATCCTCGCCGACAAGAACAATATCATCAACAAATAGCATGCACCAGGGTACCTCTTCCTGTATGTCCAATGTCAGTCAAGTCAGTTAGTCAGTGTATGAACTCATTAATAAAAAGTATAAACTTCATAACTACCTAATAATTCAAGCTCCTATATGTAATATTGACAGGCAACTCGTTTTAGCTATAAGGATATTTTTATATTTTTTGCATACTCTTTGTGTTATTCGTGTAAAAAGTTACTTTAGATGTAAGGCCATGTGTACATTGTTAGCAAATTCATTGATTATTACATTGTTATTGTGTTACGTAGATCGTTGCACGAAACTCTCAAAGCTCAAAGCGAATATAGCTGAACTTCTCAAAAAGCGATGCTTAAGTCAATGAATACTGAATACTTAGGTGGCGGATTGAAAATAAATTTAAAAACATATCTTGTTCATGAGTCTATAGTCTACCTACTTAGATGCTTAGCTCGTAACCGTTTAGGAGTTCCTAACGATTCTAAATAGCATTCGCTACTTAATACATAGTATATATTTATTATTGTATCAGGGTGTTGTGTGTGCGCGCCGCAAGGCAGCGTGCAGGGCGGCGTGCAGGGTGGCGCCCAGGTGCCCCCAGTGTCCCACTCCACCGCGCCCCCAGGCGTCGGCGGCGTCCGAAGGTACGAGCACGCTATCACGTATAGCTCTGAGTGTGTTTCCGACTTAGTGTGTTTGTTTGTTATAGTGACATTCAAAATACCATTTATATATAAAATAACTTTGAAATTAAAAATACGTAGGTAAATAAAAAATAATTTAAATGTTATCGTAGATTAAATGTGTGAAAATCTTAGATTATGAAATCATAATTATACCATAATTTTCCTAAATGATAATTAATCTATTGAATCTTCTGCAAAAAAACTTTCAAAAAGCTTTGTCAAACCTAATCAGTATTAACGACTTCAATATACATTATAAGATTCCTATTATTTCAAGGGAAGAATGATAAATGTAAATAATCCATCAATTATTTCAGAGCCCGCAATCTAATAAGACAAACAAATTGCTTCAAAGCTTCAATCCTTATTAAGTACGAAGTTTGTTCAGCATTATTTAATGACTACAGTCTTACGGCTCCAGGGACTAATAAACAGACGCCCAGTGTTTATAACGCTGTAATAAAAGAATATTGCTTTCTTTGCCGAGACGTTTTAATACTAAATGAAATTGCATCAATAAATGCAATTCTAAATAAAATATTAGCATTGGTTTGAAGACAAAAATAATATAGAAAACTTAAATTAATTATAGAAGCGTATACTGCAATAAATATAGAAAATATTAAAGTTTTTAATGATAATAGAATAATATTAGATATCTTTCTCGTTAAATCGGAAACACATTCCCAGTAGTTCACAGTATTTAATTAAATGTGTGTCGTTTGTCCACTCTGTGTCTATTAACTAATAAAATAAGTTTAGTAATAAGTTATAAATAAATAATACCCCCTCTGAAATTAACAAGGAATTTATTACATTTTTTGTGAGTTCACAGAATATAACAGAGTCACAATAAACTTTTTATTGCGAACGCTCACTTTAAGTCGAGTTGAAAGTGTAAAAGTTAATTGTGGACGTATATATGTAAGTTGTGTTTTATATGTCATCATCCGCATCGAATGGCTCCGACGAGATAATGTAAGTAACTTAATATTTAGAAAAATACATTTACCATATCTATGTAATATGAGCCAGTACGACAATGTAAACCATCGAATGTTACCGTTGGTTGACGTAAATAGTACCACTGCATGATTTACTTGCACGTTGATTGTAGTTTAAGAGCGAGTAGGTTAAAGCAGCCACTGCATAAATGAAATGACGAACGTAAATATATTTACTTGTATAACAAACTCGAGATGCCCCATTTCACTGGTATTTCAGATATACATTTACTATAAGATCTACAACTTACAATAAGATCTGCGAAATTGAATTGTTCAACGTCATGTTTGTATATACTCGTAAAAATATTTTCAATTTAATCGCAGAACGAAGCTTATTTATAACGTAATATTCGGGAGTACTGACCGTTTGAAGTGAGCATAGAAAGTAAACACGGTAGTTAATTGCATTGCATTCGCATGAACACATACTCATAGGCATCCTGCACGAATCTCAACAGATCCTTATTGAGAATGCTAACAATTCAATTTCGCTTTTTCGCTTCTATCTGTAAAAACTCCAATTTGTGTGGTAGCGTTGAATTTTGGCACGTATCCAGCGACTTTGGCTTCCGTACTACGAATTGTATTTGTGGTTATTACCATACAGATTATAGTTGGTTACGGATAAAGTATTGTGAAGCGATTCGTTTTTATATTTGGTATTTGTTACGAGTGGCGTTGTAATGTGTTTGTACGCAGATTCAGTCAATATACCAGGGGGCGTGGGTACCGAGACTGGCGTACCCGCGGCGACCCCACGCTAATCAACTCGCTGTGGCGCAGTCGGCAGCCATTAGGCATTCGGAAGCAGCTCGGTACGACCCCAGGCGGTGTACCACATTATTTATATACTCGTTAAGAACAGCCTGTGATATATGGGCTGAATTAATATCAATAATGGAGTGTAAAATATCTTCACTAAGAATATTTTGAGATAATAGCCTGATTTAAATAATATTTACACTGTGCTAAGATATATTATGTTATGAATAAATTATTTTCTCTGAATGTAATACATATAAATAATACATACCATTTCTAAAGTTTAATATATTAAAAATATGAATATCGTGTACAGGGAACGCGGAAGTATACATAGTGCTAGCGTTGTTGATCGGCGTTGTGACAGTAGTGGTGGGGTGCTGGCTATCGGACAACTGCTGGTCGCCGGAGCCGGAGGACGTGCTGGCGGGCGGCTGACCCGTAACGGCGGGCGCGTGCACGCACGTGTAGCGCCCGCCCTCCGCGGAGCTCAGCCCGGTCGGCCAGGGCTCACTGTCGCCCGTGCTGCCCGCGCCACCCCGCGCCTTCCTCACCGCCGCCAGACACCTCTGCCGGCGTTCCTGCCTCCGCCTCCCTTGCGATACCGGTCCCGCCTTCTGACCGGACGGAAAACATGTGCCCAACGGCAGTGCTATGAGACACTGATCTGTTTGATAGACGAACATGAGCTTGTTCATTGTGTGTGAACGATGTGTCAGAGACCGGTCCGTGGAGGACGGCGTCGATCTCTCTCGTAGTTCGCTTCTAGCGGTCGCTCGATTTTAATCACTAAACTTTACCACATTACTGTCGTTTCTAAATGTATGTGCCTTGAAATGCTTTCCTCGATTCGATCTTAGACTAGAGCCTTTTTTGAACCCTTTAGAAGGAATTTCTTCTCTCGGTTTGTACGAAAATTCCATACGATAAGTGCAATACACATCATTACCGTGCCTTTACCTTTCTATAGACTTAGTGAGGGACGTAATTAACAATAGGTTTTTAATACGCTTTCCCGGACGGAAGGCAATACCATCCCGATTATTGTTTCTTTGTAACGTTCAGCTTCTTTTATTACGTTTCTTAAACAAGACGCTCTTATAATATTTATAGAGGAAAGAGTTAGGACCAAAGTCTTTCTCGTAATGCGTCAATTGGGTAACATTTAAAATCCATAATAATAGGATAGTATTAAACAATGTGAGACAACGATACGCTAACATTTAATGTAGAATTTTGATAAATTTTTGGCAGTTTGTTATACCTACCTTTACAAGATTTGAGAATTGGATATCAGGTAAATCTACCTGGATATATCACGGGAGATTTATTATTTGAACTTATGAGGATACAGTTACTTTGAATGTATAATATTTTGGTGCGTGCGATTTTTCCAATGAATTCATTATCAACTCAAAAACTATTCACGTTTTGATTAAAATCTGATGTATTTTTAATTCTTTAATCATATTAATAGTTTTGATAGTTATCACGCTTCATTTGAACAGTTTACTATTAATTGATGAAATGAATGTAAAAACACTTTGAAATCACTTTATAGGTTTATTTCGTTGTAGATGTAAAAGTTTTTTTTTATACTTTAATATATATGGATGTAATAAGATATTTATTAAAATCCATGTGATTCTTTTTCTAAATATACTTCCAAAAGTATGTAGTCGTATAATTAATTCATATTAAAATACCTTATGTATTCGACCTTGTCTGAACATTAGAAAAAACAGTAATAAAGAAGGTGCAATTTTATCTTAATTAGGAACTACAAAATCAATGTTAATTGCTTTTGAATCCAACGTATAATTAACGAGATAGGCTTTATTAAAAAAGTCATCCATCAATATATGAAAGATCAATTACCTCGAGGTATAATTAATGTTTTCAAGCATTTGTTATGTCATGAAAATACCAAATAATCATCACTCGTATTCAACAATCGTATGTTGTTATATGATCATGTATTGACATGTCTGTGGCAGAGTTCAATTGAAAGAAAACAATGTATAAACAATTATTTTATTCAACTTGTTCTTTTTGAATAACTAGTGAGGGACTGAAGAAATATTGTCGCTAATAAATTGAAGCTCATTTCATTTTTTAATGATATAGGAAAATAAGTCCTCCATATTTTTGCCAACATTTCCACCATTGTACAATCTCCAGATACAGCATCGAATAGAGATAATTGTATTTTCATGCCGTAGACCTAGAAAATAATCAAGTCTTTCTAGAAATATAACCAAATACTAGAAATTCAAGATACACATGAGCACCGCCGTATTTGCTAGGTTGCTTGCTTGCTAGGTCGCTTGCTGTAAAACCGTAACATGTTTCGCTTGAAATTGTACGATTTACATATAAGGATGTGTCTGATTATGGATACAACCTTCAAAATAAGGGTTTACTTAAGAACGAAAAGTTTTAAACCTTAGTTACGTACATAATAACACCAGACAATGTCGAAAACATAAGCCTAATCAATTTAACACTGTAGACGTCAAGAGAAGATCGTGATGTACGAGGGGAGGTCCAAAAGTTCGTGGAATGAAAGGGATCTAAATAAAATAAAACAATTTTTCCTTTTCAATATAATCACCCTTAAGCTCAATACATTTATAAGACATGAATTAATTGTTCTAAACCACTATAAAAATATGTTTTATCTTTTCCGTCAAAATGAGCCGAAATTGCCTCCCTTACCTGATTGTCGTCGGAAAATTTCCTTCCCCTTAAGTCTTTTTTTAAATTGGGGAAAAAGAGAAGTCACTTGGGGCCAGGTCTGGACTATAGGGTGGGTGAACTAGGGATTCGAACCCATGCGTGTGCAGAGCAGCCATTGCAATTCTGCTCTTGTGAACCGGCGCGTTGTCTTGCAAGAGCAACACACCCTTTGTTAATTTTCCTCGCCGCTTTTCCTTGGTCCAAAATCTGTGCAGGTTTATCTCCATACAACTCCAACAAATGCTTTGACGCATCGACACGCTGCTCTTTCAGAAACGGCGTGAGCATTCTCGGTACCCATCCTGCACTGACTTTTGTCATACCCAGGTGATCATGTAGGATTCGCAAAATGGTGGTATCTGATACTCCAACTAATGCAGATAATTGTTTTTTCTCCAAACGGGCATCCTCTAGTACAATTTTCTCTACTTTTTCGATGTTGTCCGATGTGGTGGCCTCAACTGGCCTTCCTGAGCGGGGGTCGTCTTCAATTAAATCTCGACCATGTTTATAAAGACCATGCCACTTGTAAATCATTGATTTATTAGGGCACTGTTTCCTATAAACGACTCCCATTTCATTCAAAATGGTTTGAGCGTTCTTTCCTTGCTTGGTAAGGAATTTTAACACAGCGCGGTATTAAATTTTCTCCACAGTTTCAGTTTTCGACGGGACTGACTTGTTCAGCAGGCGACTGTTCGTAAACGAATGGCACAATCGGGTTGAAACTCGGTATTTATACTAATGATGAGTCTCCAATTCGTATGACACCAAGCGAGCGCCCCTATCTCAACTCCATCTTCTCCATTCCACGAACTTTTGGACCTCCCCTCGTATTTACAATCAGACTTACGTCACACGGGAAGATATAAAAGGATTCTTCGTTCCGAAGCTGTCACAAATATAGCTTTCTATTTGCGACATACACAAAGCATCCAATGATACCTATATACCTTTGTAATTTTTTTGATTTCTTTATTATATACCCTGAAACTAATTAGTACCTCTGCAATCCAGAATAACGCCTGTAGCTTGAATTTTAAATAAATCTAGCACTTTGGTTTTCTAATGATCTTATTATCAATAAAGAGTTGCTCGTCTATTTATTTAAAGTTTTGATAAGTTTGCTTAACTCCTTGCTGCTAAGACTCATTATTTTTAATTATCCATTCAAGACAACTTGTATTTTTTATTAAATTTACATTAATGTCAAATGTTTTCTTATAAAAACTGATGTTCTAGTAACTTTTACAAGATTGGTAATTATTGTTATTAATTAGCCTTCTTCATAAATATATAGTTTTATTATTGATATTGTAACACGTATGATAAATTGTTTTAGTAATTAAAACAGACACATTATGGGCGACCGGCTACGAATATAAAAGGTAATACACACAGTTCTAGACATGTTCTTAAAAAGACAGTTTTATAGATATGCGACATGCACTGTTATGTTATTAAACAAACCCAACAACTCACAGACCTATTGAGTGATTAAAGCTGTCTTTCTAAGCTTAATAGTAAAATACAGAGAGAGATGAATAAAGTCTCTAGTCGTGGTTGTAATTTCGGTTACATTACGCGTTCAGTGTGAGGCGTCGTGTTGAATTTGTAGATTATAAGATACCCGACTGAATAGTCAACATTTTTTATGAATTGTATAAATAAGTTAGTGTAGTGCGTACAATTAATATTAATACACGTATAGTATAAGTTTTAATTAAGTGTACCTGCTTAATGTTTCCGTGAACGTCGGAGTGGAGAAAAAACTCTTTCTAATCCAGGTCATTGGTTTTTAATTTCAAACAGATCATCTATATTCATTCACACTTCACATTTCATCACTATTGTTAATTTTTTAATGATAAATGTTTTTATAATAAATGTGCATTTATAAATAATTCACTTAAGATAGTAATAATGTATTTCTTTTTTAAAGAACTGAATTTTAGATGATTTAGCATCTCTCACGATTTTGCATTTATTCTCATATATACTGAGATAATATTCATGTATGTGTGTGTAATTTAATATTGTGTGTGTGTACACGTGGTGCATAGTGATTATGTAATACTCGATCGAATTTGCAAATAAATATCAGTAAGTTTTATGAATTGTCTCACCTTCTCCAGTGTTGTGTTGTTTCAAATTTGTCAACAATCACCTTTTATGGAACCAAAGATGTATTTATGTGCAAATTCGACATATTCATAGGTTATTGTGAATATTGTAAATACAACCGCCATGTTTGTACATGTGGTTACAGCTGGCTTGGCTGAATTAGGAATTGAGAGAAACTAAGCTCAAGATAATAGTTAGTACATTATTATTATGTCATTTGTCACGGATAATTCGAATAAATGTAATGTAAAACAGCAATTACTTCTTTTTCTCCAAAGTAACAATCTATACTTAATTATACAGAAATATAACACAAATTATGTGTACTATCCCTTACTATTGATATTTTGATAATTTATTTTTAAACTATTCACCAGCAACTACTAAATGCCGCTTTAACTATGACGAGATTAGTAAGTATGAAGAATAAAATTTTATTATAATGCAGATATGTATAGCAATAAGTCTTAGTGAAAATAGCACATAGCCCATTCAATGCAAGATTTAAAGGAGTAATGAATGAAACTGTTTCATAAAGAATTAGTCTGCAGCGTGCTCAGCGGAGAGGTGACGTGGAAAGGCTCTCCACTCTACGTCTGTGTGGCGGAATGGAAACGAAACTAACTACATTTTGTTTGTTTTTATTCAAGTTTAAAATCTACTGAGTCGCAAGTGTCATGTGAACCAAAACACCATATTTATAAAATATATATGTATGTATGTTACAAGTTATATTTTCAAATGGACATAAAAAAGATATTATTTAGTGCTCAAACAGTCGAGATTCATGGATATAAAAAAAATAATTAAAACTCTCTTTTGCAAACAAATTTGCTCACAAACTAACAGGAACTAAAAATTCAAGTATTTTCAGTTTTTTATTAAAAATAAATTTTTTTTGTGGGATTTTTTTTTCTACGTCTATAAAATATTTTTCTTTGTACCTCGGCAAATTTACAGTCGGTTAATTCTTGTCTATTATTACTCACAACTTAACTTAGTACTTATAAATTTTTCTATCACGACAGTCAATTGCTAGACATTGCTGTATGAATTTATTGTAGCTATTCTTATGTTTGTTATACATGTATACACACAAGTATGTTAAAGATGAAGACAAACAAAATTAAAAATAAAAATTTTAAAATAACAGAAATTTAAACAACTCCAAGCAAAGCGCACACTAGTGAAATCATTAAACTGTAAAAACATTTTGACAGCATCGCGACCACAAAGTACGTGCTACATCTCAGAGTGTTGTTGTCTCGACACTTATTAATTCTGTCGAAAGCCACAACTTTAACGAAAAAGGCCATCAACTAAAGTGAATCTTTGCTCCCTCTTTTTAGTATTCCGTATAATGTTTGTTTGTTGTTATAATTTTATTTGCAACTTTTATTTATTCTTCGTTACTTTTACTAAAATTTATTACAAGATACTGTGTTTCTTTTGTTTAGCTTACGTAACTCCTGAACTCACTCTCACTCATCAAAATGTATCCTGTAGAATACTGAGAGACTGCAAGTTCTACGTCTGTGTTTGAAACTAAAAAGATATTAACCAGTTCCGGCTTTGTATAATGTTAGTAGCGGGGCCGGTATAAAGTATTGTCGGACCTTTGCAAGAATACAAACCTCCTTGCTTGCTTGCTTTAGCTCTAGTTTCAATGCACTAAATTAAATCGAGTATCGTGGAAATTTCTATTGTATTCTTATCAATGTATTTCCTATATACATTTTAGAAAGCAATAACCGAAGGTATCAAGATCGTTTGCTCTCCTGTAAAATAAAAAAAATAAAATAAAAAAGGCTTTTGGCGGTAAAAAAAAACGTCGGCGTTTTGGTGACGTTGAATTTATCAAAATTGGCATTGCCCTACGCGGAAACTGCCTGAAGTTCTTCACTCAAACGCTGCACCATGGCTTCTCTCTCAGACGGTACTTGATTCCGACTGGCTCGAGGATATAGCAGATATCTTTCTAATGTCGTCTGCGTATCCAAAGATACAGGGAGTGAGCAGATCGTTATTATGCAAGAAAAAAAGAGTTGCAATAAAAAGGACTCCTGAGGCATTCCGGCATTTGTTGCTTAACAGCAAATGCGGGAATGCCTCAGAAGTCCTTCTGAAGAACATCCTTCATCAAAAACTTATTTTACCATTTCTTTCCGTGGTGTCGTTCGAGTCCACAAAGGGATCGGTTTTCCAGAGGATGAGCAGCAGTGTCTTTTGCTTACCATAACTTCTTAATAGGATCACCAACTCGCCCGTAAGCATGGCGATTATGGCATATTCCTTCTTAGATTTTGAAGCAAAAAAAACATGCTCTAGTCCCCAGCGGTCGAGCTCTTCCTGGCTAAAGTAGGCCAGGACAACAAAAGCGGGGCAAGGGGTGCAGAGTATTTCCCAGCAGAGTTCTGGCTACCACTACCAGCGACGATTTGCCTAGATAAGACATTGCGGCGGCGATGCGGTCTGCGGACGATAAATTGGATATCATGGGTCATTAGTTGTACATATGTTATTGAACTAATCCATATTAAGTTCGTTATTACCTGACATATGGTATCGTGAGAGACTTCAGTAATTTTTATACTATATATGACAATGACATCTATTTTTAAGAAGACAAAAATCAAAAGACAAAATGATTTAGATGGTCTTATTCAGGTAATGAATGGAAGTAAAAAAAGTACTCAAAATAAGTCTTAAATGCCTATGCTCGAATGTTGATACTTATTTAGATATTATTCAAGATCTTCAGATGTAATTAAAAAAATATTGTTTCTTCACCTATATTTCTTTATCGATATGTTTAAAAATCATTAGTAAAGAAAATTATTTATCTATTCATCATGACCCAGTTTCTAATAACAACTATGACGAAAAACTACTATGCAATTTTGATTAATAACTTACTATTATCTCTATACTCTATTTACCATTTATTTATTTATTTATTTTAGCTTCAAGCCATTCCTTGCGGGGTAGCCAGAGACAACGGAGCGCCAAACGCTACGGTCCTTGCATACCTCTTTCGCCTCGGCCATAGACACCAATTAATGCTTTTTACGTGACCTTCCTCCAGTATCGTAGATACTGTATTTTCAAAGGTCACTCAAGGCCTCCACCTATTTCTCTTACCACTCACGATTCCTGTATAAATATTTTTTACCATACTTTCATCACTCATTCGTTCGACGTGCCTAAACCTGAGCACGTTCTTCGTCATTCTCATCGTGACATCTTCGCTAGTACCTGCCATTCTGTGGATCTCTTCATTGCGGATTCGGTTAGCTAGGCTGACTCCGCATATTAGCTCCGTCCTCCACCTCCTTCAGTTTGGAACACGGCGGATATCTTTATTGCGGATTTGGTCAGCTAGACTGACTCTACATATTCTGCAACGAGATCGCATCTCCACAGCATTCTTCTTTCTTACATACAACAATAAAATTAATATTTGACGCCCGAATTCCGTATTATATTTATTTAACATAGAAACCAGTAATGAGAGATATAAAACGAACTTCACAAAGTACTGGATCCGTATTTTTATTTTAACTACGTGTCCTTTATAGCTGTAGATGACTGGAGCGTTATTTACCATTTCGTATTACTTTCTCAACCATCCATTACTGACAGGTCCTGTAAATGAGATGGCTTTAACAGATGGTACTACTTTTCATTTTTGGTTTACTAAAATCTTCTTTAATATCTTTAGGTAATAATAAAAAATATTGTTGTAGTGCTTAATAAGTCAAAGATCATAATTAAATTTATATTGATGATATAACGCTGTTATGTAATTATTTTGTTCAATATGTATTCATTGGAGTACAATGTTTAGTATAACACAATGTTACACTTAATAATTCTTACATATAATGATAAAAGTCATACAACTCATACACTAATCTTTCCTAACATTAAGAGTTTTCAGAGCTACTCGTAAATTTAGCATTGATGCGACAACAGCAAGCTACGGTGTAGGCTTTGTTTGATATAAACTCATAGAGAGTATTTTATCTACCGACGCACTGATGGTCATAGTATAGAATAGTGGGCATTATATTAATATTAAATCACTCTTTTCACAATATTCCTTCTGTCTATATTCTATGCTTGTAGTTTTTACAATGAATTATAATAAAAGTACTCAGTGACATTACGGATATATTTAGCACGACCTTATATACTATTATTAAGTGACTGAAAAGATATTTTCAACCAAGTGAAGTGAACCCTCCTTTATATTTATAGCCCTGTATCGATATAATGTCCCATTCATTTAATCTCTATGTAAGGTGTAGTTCAGGTCACAGGGTAGAAGCCTATAAATATGATCCACATTTACCTATCTTTACTTGTCTCTTATGACCTTCATGAATATTATATTGTATAAAATGTTATTTTTTTAATATAGACCATTTAAATATATTTTAATAATATAAATAAAAATGTCAGACACCTTCAGTAAGAAACTTTAATTGTTTGATCGTGCAGTGCTAGGAATGTTTCGGATTTGAATATGAAACGCATTTAAGGATTACCCTTACTAATAATTCTGTGAGTATATAATTATATTGTCATATTTATGATTCATTAATCTTAAAATCACAGAGATTTATAAAAATATAACCTTATTTTGAAATAACGATACAATCTTGACGATATCACAAGGTGTGGTTATATTCTATTTACAAGTCAGCCCTCTAGGGCCCTTTTTCTCCCCAAATTAATAATTAATTATATTTCGTATCGTAATGAGGGTGAAGGGACCTATCGAGAAAATAGAATGCCAAAATCAAAAGAATTTAGTAAAGTCTTTGTCTAATATAATTTGTTTGCTAATCATAATTAAAATAGCATATGTTTCATGGTTTGACAATTTTTCTTAAGTATTCTCCACCCAGTGTTAAGATCGAATATTCATCATGGCGGTATTGTTGAGGAGAATTAAATAATTGTACAGAAAACTTACGACTTGTCCTATTAATTGTATGGGAATAGGGATATAGATCCTTCCTGACCCCATGGTTTAATCTCAACTACATCTCTAAGAAGAGTATAGTTCTTTGGTATTACAATATTTAAATAGGTTTTGTAATTACATACAATTAATTTATCCTTTTGAATATGATGGTTTAATTTTAATAATAATTTTCTTCAATTCTTTAAACACGACTAATTGAGTCATTATATTTTATATTAAAAGAGATATATTAATATTATGTAATTCCATCTATTTCAATATAATGTAAAACTTATGAGGAATAATATTCCTATTCCGTTCCAAATCACCGTCATTAGCGAGCATCGGAGTTAATAACGGAAAAATACTGGAATTTATTAACATTTTTATAATAAATTAAACGATCGTTAGCGTCATTTACAGAATTGTTTGCTATATGCCGTTTGTGTTGTTTGAAGCCTCAGGCTTGTGGGGTCCATGTTATTATGATCTTGTTTTTCATTTGTCTGATGTTTTAATTTTTGTATTAATATGTTATTAACATATAACATATAATTCAGTTATATCTGTGGGAGACATATATGTGTATATTGTTACATTTCTATTATTAGTCCTATACTATTGTATTATTATTTTTATTATACTATCTTTAATTACACACTTTTATAAAGTATATTAAATATATTCAATGTATAAATAGTATATATACTATACAGAATAAAGATTCTTATGACTTTTTGTCTATATACGAGTATGTGAATTAAATCATTCCTATAATTAACTATTCAGTTCCAATATAGTCGTTAGAATTAAATTATATTTATATATAATATTAAAATAATCTTAAAAAAGTATTATAATTATAAAAATATGTTAAATATCTTATTTAACGAACTAAATGTAATATATTTTATTTATTTGTTAGCGTTAAATTCAATTCAAATATTAAATAGGTCAGTGCAACTCGGTTTCATTAATTATAATTAATGAAATTACACATTTCATTACGCACTATTAATGGTATGAATATAAAAAATACATTCAATAGTTTATAATTAAATGTAAATGTAACGATCATTTAAATGAAAGGACAAAGAAAACAATAATATATGACTGTTAAATTGAAACTGAACAGAACTTCACTTCACAATGCTTCAAGGCTCAACTTGAGCTATCAATACGAGCTATTGAAAATTCAAATCAGCTCGATATTTCAATATTCAATTATTGCTACACTGTTTTTTTTAATATTCATTCGTATTTATTTTTGAGCTTAAACTTTCAGTGGTTTTGAATGGTTTTTTATTTTATAATAACCATTTTATGAATGAATATCTAGGAAATACATCGCATTTATGATACAAAAATATAATAATTTGTATTTGAAATTTGTATATAACTAATTCTATTTGTATTTTGATGAGGAATATGATAACTATAAATTTTGAAAGCCTACTTTATTTTACGAGTAGTTAAACTTACTTATTTTATATATATATATATGTATGTATATATATATATATATATATTATATATATATATATATATATATATATATATATATATATATATATATATATATATATATATATATATATATATATATTCTATCTTTATAACGTTAAAATGATAGACAAGGTTTTTGATAAATTCTCGACATCTTGTATTGCGGTCCTTCAGCTTCTTTAACGATCATCTTTATTAAAAAAACTAGCAGGTTACCCGTGCTTCGCGACGGGAATAAGAAAAAAACTGACTTTCGTGAGTATTGAACCCATGACCCTACCCTTCACACATACACACTCTATCCTCTAACCCATCATGACTCGCTATCAGTGCGAGAAAGCCTTGAGTTTGATAATTACATAGTTTCATTCCTATCGGGTTATAGGTACACTCTTGTTTCTCACATTGCAGCGTGTTGAGAATAAACATAGTGACTGGTCAAATAGTTTTAATTTCTACTGCAATGCAATGAGGGAGCGGAGGGTAAAATCCTTTCTCATTTGCAAAATCCTTTCTCATTGCACCTATTCAATATGTCTGGAGACTTGTGTCCAAATTTCAGCTTTCTAGATATTACGGTTCGGGCTGTAGAGCGATAAATGAGCCAGTGAGTGAGTGTCTTTGTGCTTTATATATTAAAATAATATTTTTTATATTACAAGCATACTAGAAATTTGAACTAGATAAGCTGTTTTACGCTAAGTGTTTACTTGGGAATATTCAGCTTAGAGTATTGTTATATATTATGTGTTATATGTTATATGTTATTGCATATTCATGTGTGCAAAATATAGTAAACTTACAATATATTTTGTAGAACTAAATATGGTATAATAATGAAATATACCACATAGATATCACACAAAAACTGGCGAAAACTAAATTACTAGAAACTAAAGCGAATAAAAACTTTTATTTTCCATTTTAACTACTTCATTTGAAAAAAGGTTTTTCAAACTAATACGAATCTATTTAATATAACACATTTATATTATTGTCTGTCTGCCCGTTGTTACAGTATTCACATGATGTCTATGTGGCATTCACTGCCCAGATTTGGCAAAATACATAGTTTTTGTTATTCAATGTCTGGCGAGACACGTTTTATTTGATTTATTGTTTACATTTCTGAAGCAGCTTAATTATAATCTATATATTTAAAGTAGCTTGTCCCCTGACTCACTGACTGAACAGCGCACTGCCCAAACCGCTAAACTTAGAAACCTGAAATTGGGCATGTAGGTTCCTTGATACCTAGAGGCGTGCAACACGAAGCTTTTTTTGGATATACCTTTTTTTAAGGTACTTTCAGGTACTTGGTACCGAGATGCTATGGTCAGAAATGGCTAGTTAATAATATATCTCAATATTTTTCAACCGTTAGTGTTTCGGCATCGTTGATGATAAAACAAGTTACAAACGCAACAGAACACACGCAAATAATAACATTTATAACTGATAAAGTCCAAATACTGATTAAGATTCCGACATCTGATAGATTTGATCGTTTAGTATTAATCAAGAGGAATTATTTACTTTGAGGTATCAATTAGTATTACTCAGGATTTTATAAAGACGCTCTCACCGGGATTCCATTAGGATTTGATAAATTTCTTTCTTACCGCTTCATGTCAGAGTCCATTTTTAAATTATTTAAGTAATCAAAACAGATGTTTTTTTCATAGTAAAATCAAGTAAAAGACTTATATCACTTGAAGGATATGTTTATTCTTAACTGTTTTCAGGAAAATTATATAAATTTGGTTATTAAATTAGCTATTAGCTATATACATGTATGTTACTGATAGACTTGCTTCTGAGAGACATCTGAGCAGAGCTACTCTGAAGTATCAATTTCCGTTTAAATTAACTCAAAGTACTTTATGTGTTTAGAAAATATATTTTTTATCTCTAATTCTCGGATATTTGTTAAGTTTTACACCTTCACTGACATATCCTATACACGATTGCTCCAACATATTTTGAACATCGGTTTAAAATTAAAAAGTAACAAATAAAAGCGATTAAAATATAAAAAAAGTTTTGTTTATGTTAATTTTATTACGATAAATGAAAAGACGTATTTATTAATTAAGACTTGTTGTCTGTCTTAATGCAATGAACTGCGCTAACTCTTAAGATCCTTACAAAATACTCAATATGCTGAGCGAATTTCCGTTGCTCGTTTGTCTTAATTGTATAATCAAGTCTGTCCTCGCTTTATTTGTTAATAAATATTCAGAAATAAAACGTGTAAATCCCTTAATTAATAATGAATATGAACATCTAATCTAATCTATATTAATAATTTCATTAAGAGATACGGAAGATTCAATTGAAATCTTGCCTGAATAATAAAATATATATATTTTTTTATCTATTACAAAATTCGGATTGTCGAGTATTTTGTTATTGTAATTTAAGAATGTCAATACATAACTCATAATACTTAAAGTGATTACAGTATGGAAGAAATGTATATTATTCAATAATAACAAGCCTCTTTCAATTTGTTGTGGATTAACTAAACCTAGATTCATCTATCTTCAATTATTCGATTACTTCTCTTGTATATTTAATATGTATGTGTATACAAATAGAATTACATACCTGTTTTATAGTATTCCTATTTTATAGTGATACAAGGCTAGAATAAGAAATATATCATGTGTTTATTTTACTTTCTTATACAATCTATTCATATAAATATTACCAGTAGTTACATATAAGAACAATTTTTGAAAGTTTTGTTTATCTCCGTATTTTTTCCGGATAATCTCTGAAACGGTTGGAAAAATTTTAATAATAATTTTATTGGTGGATAGTTGATGTAAAAAAGTAAGTTAGGCTACTTTTATTTACAAAAATATTCCATGCAAAGTCGCGAGCAGAGCTAGTATATATAAACTTTTATAACATACAATTTCTGTAATTCTGCACCCCAACAATTCACAGGAACGTCGGTGTCTAGTCTAACTTATATCCTACAAATTCTATCATATGGGATGGAAGAGTATTTGCATTTTTATCTTATACTCGTCTGCATTTTAAATCTTTATAAAGGAAGTGTCTTCTATTTTTATCAGCATTTTTTCGGATTGAAATTGGAAATAAATCTCTAAAGAAAGATTATTTATTCATGTGCAATGTCTATCGTATTGTTTGATTTAAAAACCGTTAAAAATAAAGGCAACATCTAAATTACATTAAAATATAATAATTTATACTAATATCCATATCCATACTAGCTTTTGCAGACAATTTCGCGATACTGACACGTAATCCAAAATAATGTCAGCTAGTTTTAAATGTTGTGGAGGATTTTTTGTGTTCTTGGACGGAAAGATTGAGGACAAAACCCAATAAATGCTACAGTCTAAGTCTGGGTAGGCGTAACACCAGATATTAATCTTACGATCCGGGTGTTATAAAAGGCGGTAAGTGCGTTACTACGATTACCGAAGTAGCTCCGTTCAAATTCTTAGGTATAAATATCGATTACTAGGGACGCACTTCATCGTTGGAAATGATAGTCGGTAGCTTTTGAATAATCTTAAAAAGGTATACAATCAACCAATAAATAACAGCAAAGAGGCTTGGATATATGATATATGATTTAACATCACGTCTAAATTGGAATTTCCTCGTTTATGATATTAATAAGACCCTTCTGCTGAAGTTAGCGTTAGCGTTAGCAAGCGTCATAAGGAAATTGAAGTAATGGCTCAGGTTGGCGCATCCAGCGGACTCTTCTACCTTATTTAGAGACCGACACTATTTTGGGTTAAAATTAAAGAAACCATCGGAAGTCTATAAACACCTAAGAGTGACCAAAAAATATATGATCTCAAAGTCTAATGATGATACTATAACATCTCTCCCAAAAGATAAAATTGCCACAGAGCTGGAGTCACGACTTCAATTCCATAAACAATTTATGATAGGTGCTCAAACAAATAAAGCAGGATCAAGTAGGAAAGAACAAGGCATAGAAATAATAAAATCCTTTATTCGGCAAGATAATGATAATTACCGGCTGCACGCGATGAGCCTAGAATTGCAAAATGAATGGGTGACAGTAGGAGATTTTTGTATTCCACTAGCTTTAAGATGGCGCACCTTGGTTCATGATTGGTTCCCCGCATTATTAAAATTTTATTTAAATGCATTCCAAATGACTCTCCCAGATCAAAGTAACTTAGTAAGATGGGGCAAAGCCACAGAAATATCTTGCAACATCTGTGGAGAGGCAGTAGGAACCGCGAAACACTTGCTAGTAGGGCGTAGAGTACTTCTAAATAGAGGTAAATACTCGCGTCGGCATGATAAAGTATTAGAAATAGCACAAGGGTATAACAACCACCTTAATATCAATACAGCTCGTAAAGGCAGGTTCGTCCAAAAAATCTAAAGTAAAACCTTATCCCATCTTGGAGACGTCTCTTGATTGGACTCTCATGATGGATACGTATGAAAGGCAATACAAAATCCACGGGGATGTTTGTGTTTTGTCTTCTAGGCCGGACTTCTTCCTGTACTCAAAACATCTAAGGCCCGTTACAGTTGTGGAGATTACTGTACCAATTCAACAACTGTCTGTCAAATGAGAATTTAGTGCTGTAATAACGTTGGCAAGTTCAAAAAAAATCGGCTTCGTAAATGTAGCGGCTGTGGTTAAGTATCAATAGTCTGGTATTAATATTTGTTAAATGAATCAGATTCAATATTAATAATTAAAAAGTAAAAAGTATTTTTACTAGTTGTTGCCAGAAAATTCATTTTCTTTTCCGTCTTCCTCAGACTTAAAGTCAAACTTTCATATTTCTTTTTGGCACACATTGTATTTCTGTAATGTCAGATGTCAAATGTCTTGTTCCTGGTTTTAAAGGATAGGTCCATGTAGAAAAATTGTCAAGAAACTTAATGGATATTGCTTTTACTTATTTTAGTAATTATACAATTTTAGATTAAATTTTATAAACAAATTTTTATTACAACTTGTATAAAAATGTTGACTTTAACAATACCAAGCTTAATCGAGTTCTGTTTTTCACAGACAAATAGAAATAATATTCAAAAACTTTTATAATTTTGGTGAATAATAACTCATTAGACTCTGCAGTCCAATGTAGAGAAATATAAAAGCAATAATAGATTGTTTAACCAATCCAATATATTTCTCACGCACTTTGCTCGTTTGTAAGCTGGTGAAGATTAATTTAGGGCGCGTTGGTAACCCTTACCCACAGTAGATAGGCCACCTGTAGCATTAATACTATGCGATATTTATGATATTGATCCCTGAAGGGAGTTTTATTCTTAGGGTTATGTTTTCTTAGATTGTTTTAAATAATTCTATGTAACACAAGTATTTGTGACGAAGTTATAAACGTTTAATATGAAATAAACTATCAGTTAAATAGCTGAAAATATCTAAATAAAAATTAAGGATTTGTCATCATTCTTTTAGTATATAACAATAACACATAACCATAGAGTTAGCCAACAAATTCAACATAGTTTCTTGTAAATTGCATTATTAAAAATCTTTTTATTACTAAAGCGAGTTTAAAAGAAACAGGATGAGACACTCTGTAAGGAAGCGGTTTTATTAACATAATGAGGACGAAGGAAATTTAAATGACATTGTAACCGCAAAATGGGGACTCGGAACAAAAAGAAAATTTCCTGTTTTATTAACTAATTATGTCCGTTTCTAAATGGACTATCGAATCGGCTAAAATTGTATTTACATCTTATTTTATACTACCTGTGCCTCTGACTTTGTTAGCCTCAGTTATATCTATAACATCAGCTATTTGGTAGTGGAAGTCCTATTAATATTGGTCCAGATACTTAAGAGGTTTTCTTGCATTTCATATGCATTGAGTAAAAGCTGTTATTTTGGAATTACAAACAGACACTTATTATTTATTTGCACAGTTGTATAATGTCATCATCTTCATCATCATCACTGGTCTTATCACAATCAAGGAGGTCGACTATATGTAATACTTTTAAACGATATATCCAACGTCATCTGAGTGTAATGTAAATTATAAACAATAATCCCCCCTATAACCAGGTACTCTTATAATGCGTTTTGTTATAACACGTATAACAAGTGTTTTCCCCCATATAATGCGGCGATTTCACACGTTATATTTCTACACTATGAAATTTATAATTATTTTTTACAGTTAATAATTAATTTCGCTTACCTTTGCACATTGTGTTGTTATACAATTAAATAAAAGTAAGTAAAAATTTAATTCAATTAATATCTCTCTTGATATTCCATTTAAACAGCCTTTAACGAGAAAAAATTAACATGAATTAATTGTACATAAGGCGTTATACGGTCAAATAAGCGTGTTACACTACAATATTCTTACAATGTGTTTTTCTATGACGTAGAATGAATCTACTATGTTATAGGGGATTACTATAATTGTGCTGTTATCAAAATGTATCAAACGCAGTCTTAGTTTAGCCATAATCGTAGAGCTTCCTACGTCATTGTTGTACACTGTTGACAAAACAGCACAATACAGAAGTAGAATGTGCTCGGTCTAGAGAAACCTTTCATCATATTTTAATATATAGTTTACGTATGGTCGAGAGCGTAGTTTTTATTTCTTTATTTTAGTATGAATGGTTGACAAACAGTGGTGAAATGAACGCCCAGTCGCGTGTATAATGCACCAAAGATTTTAATATGAATGAAAAGTATTTATACGAAAAAATAAATACATCAAAATGTTAAATTGAAGGTAAATTCGTTATAATTAAATGTTTGTTGACAAGACCGAAGAAGAGCCGGTAACATGTCTATGTTACCGGCTCTTCTTCGGCTCTTCTTCTTCTCTATGTCTATAGAGGACTATATTTAATATTACTTATAGCTCATTAGATTTCATCTAAAAATATTGTATTGGTATGTCAGTTACCAGATGATCACAAACTTAGCTGGAAATTTACTCACTCTCTTAATATATAAAATACAAAGACACTCACTCACTGACTCATTTATCGCTCTACAGCCCAAACCGTAATACCTAGAAAGCTGAAATTTGGGCACAAGACTCCTGACATATTGAATAGGTGCAATAAGAAAGAATTTTGCAAAGGTCCAAATCGTTCCAAATTTACAGCTAAAAAACTGCAAAGTTTACCCCTCGCTCTCTTCTCCCATTGCATTGCAGTAGAATTTAAAATTATTTGGCCAGTCACTATGTTTATTCTCAACACGCTGCAATGTGAGAAACAAGAGTGTACCTATAACCCAATAGGAATGAAACTCTGTAGTTATTAAACTCAAGGCTTTCTCGCACTGATAGTCATGATGGGTTGGAGGATAGAGCATGTGTGTGTGAAGGGTAGGGTCATGGGTTCAATACTCACGAAAGTCAGTTTTTTTTTTGTTTATTCCCGTCGCGAAGCATGGGTAACCTGCTAGTCTTAAATAAAACAAGAAAATCCAAAGCAATTTACAACAAATTAAAAATGTATAATTCAAACAATATCATAATCATAAATTGAATTAAGAACAAAACAAAAACAAAATAAACTAAATTTATTCTGTTTAAATTCAAACCTAGAATAAAAAATTCAAAAGAAAAACAAGAATGTATAAACCTAAACAAACGTAACGAGAACCAACGTTTGAACAAACATCAAACACATTAAAACACAACAAAAAAAAAAACGAATTGTAATATAAAAACAAAACGCAAAACGCAAAAAACAACAAAGAAGAGAAGAATATATATCAATAAAATTGTAGTGTGTATTTATATTAAATTAACAGCTTTTCACTAAATGCATACAAAAGTATACACAGTATATACTTACATTAAAAACAATCTGTCTGATTTTTCCAGCGAATCTTTGAAACGATTGAACCGATTTTAATAAGACTTTCACTGGTAGATAGCTGATTTTATAAGTAGTAACTTAGGCTACTTTTATTTTAAAAACGCGAAGCACGAACAAAGTCGCGGGCACAGCTAGTATATTCTATGATAGGCCAAAATTCATCGAAAACATTTAAAACATTTAGCTATGTTAATCAAATATCTGTGTTTGCGTTTTAAATAATTTCAGTATATAAAAGGTGAGGCTGAATATTTAATATATTTTTATTGTATGTATAAAATCTTTATTTTAAAGGTAAACATAGTTTTAAATAACAAAACAATATTAAATATTCAATTCCTAATACGTATAATATCTATATAACTCAAAGCCTCCCGAGCGGCTCGCAAGCAATTTGTTCTTGTGAAAACCTAATGAAAGGAAATTGTGTGGGAACAATCGAGGCAAGAAGTTATATAAAATTTACGCTACGGTAAACAATGTGTATCCTTGTAATTCTTGAAATATCCCTTGATATTATATTAAATCTGTGTTGAAATAGACCAGCTTAGCTTTCAGTGACTCTATAATGTTAGCGTTATTTGAACAAACAGTAATGGACATTTAATACCATATGCTATCGGTTTCTTGTTATATACTAGGGGAGCGAACCGAACCCGATTTTGAATCGATATGCTCGCAAAATCTCGGTAGGGTTCGGCGAATTGAGCGAAGCGTACTCGCTTCGCTTACTAGGGTTACTAACCCCTCTTCAATTCAGCTTTCAAAGCTGAAAGAAACCAACTGGCAAAAAATGTAGAATAATCAATTTTTTTTTCAATTGAAGTCTATGGGACTGTAATATTTTTGGTGATTATTCCTCAACGACATGAGTTTTTTTTCACTTTTCTTATAAACCATCCCTATAAATATGCAAAATTTCATGAAGATCGGTAAAGCCGTTTTCATGCCAGCCCCGGACATGCGATGCAAAAATTCTCTCTAAGCACGCTCCGCTCGCTCCGTTCGCTCCGATCTATAAAGAAAAACTCCAAAACTTGAATTAATAAACATACAGATAACGCACTTTCATATAAAGATGAAAAATCTATTTTTTATATATTATATATAGCCCTACAAGGTATGTAGTGAATGTAGTAAATATTTAAATTGCATATACTTCCACTATAGAAGAATATTAATGCGTTAAGCTCGAGCTGAGACGCTTCATCAGAGTAAGTGATGGATCAAGGAATGCAGTGAATAATTTATTGTATCTAATGGACTTATCCTACATTGATTGACGTACAAAGTATTCATCACTTGAATATTTAATAAGCTGGAATAAATTCCATGTACTTGAGACTCCATTATGGTAGAATGCCAGGGGCAAAGAAAACAAATATCCTCTGTAAGTAATAGCATCATAAATCATATTAAATTATTTGATTGTCCAATAGATAAATAAATTAATAAATCTTATAAATGTGTTCATGTCATTACATTTATCTTCTTAGCATTTCTTTCTGTGGATGTACCAAAAAATCTATAATACATGTCAGTTTCTATTTAATAAATTAAAGAATTATTTATGTTAATAAAGATATGAGAAACTGAAAATAATTAACTATGAAGACTCTATTGTTTCGAAAATTATTCAAAAAAGGCTTTCGGAACCCACGACTACATTTATATAAAAAGTATAAAAAGCTAGTTTTAACCTTTTTCCGTTGTGTGTGTGTGTGTGCATATGTGTGCGTATTCATGGCACACACATAATAAGCATATGATCCCACATAATAGGATTACTGACTAGAAAATAAACCAAACCACAGTTAGAGCATTTATGAATTAGGAAAGATTGTGAAAAATGTAATCAAAGTTTATATCTACTACATATTTTTAATCTGTATAAAATAGAAGAGATTAAAAAAATGAAGTGGTCATTCAAACGTGCAAGGTGAGTAGAAACTATTTTAAATTCCATGAATAGTAATGATATGGCGTCCACGATCAAGAGACTACTGTGTTCTGTTCTATTCTTAAGGGAGATTTTTAAAAGATTTATGCCTTTTATGTAAAGGACGATGAAAGTAACTTTTTTTGTATATGTTTGTAGACTGTGTATTATTAAAATGTTTAAACAAAATATTTGACATTAAAGCGAAACATTTGGATGTGAACTTAGGTTGCTATGGTAACCTTTGTCATATTATCCATTGTTATCGTAACCGTTGCTTGCACTTGCCTGCACTTGCACTTAATGATGGGGTAAGAGTTACTATACTCTTACCCCATCATTAAGTGTATAGTTCCTACAGGTTTAAAACTTGGCTAAATGCAAAAAGTTAAAATCCGTTGGGATAGGGATTTCGTAAAATCCGTTTTTAGTGGACGTCTACGCCACAAAAGAAGTAACTATGTAAAATTTTAAGTTCATCGGACAGATAGTTTCGGAGATTTCTTGAAGAGTCAGTGAGTGGTAAATCGCTTATATATATATATATATATATATATATGTATATATATATATATATTATTTTGTTATAATTATGATTGAGTAGAAATATATTTATAAAAATAAAACTACAAGATTGCACATTATTTATTTAATAGGATTAAAAAGAATCGTTTAACGTTATTAAAAGTAACATTAAGATGTATTAATAATAACATGATTAGAACAAAAATACATTTGTCTACTTTTATTATTTGAGTCAAAGTGTTTAATTGCCTTGCAGTAAAATGAATGTAATATGTCTAATCTGTTACAAATAAATCATTCTTTCATCCACGATTTCATTATATGATATAATCTGATGAATTGCTCGATTCACAAATTTCTGTAGAAAAAATGAGAACGCTCTGTCTGACTCAATAAAACCTGAAAACAAAAGATTCATACATACAAAAAACCTTCTGCGAATCGACAACAAAATGAACGATATATCGGCGACCCAAAAACACTATTTAAATTAAATTCACTAAAGCTATATATGAAATTCAATAATATTTTTAACACTTAAGTGGATTTTAATAATTCAAGAACACGAACAGTCAAAGAGTTCGAATTTGTTATATGTAATACTTTTTGTATGGTTCGATTTATTGAAATAATATTTTAATTGAACTGGTATATTTGCTGTTTTTATTTTCAACCTATTATAAATACTATATTCATGTAAATGGATTGAGAATTTTGTACAAAAATATATTTTTGTAAGCTTATAACTATCATATAGACAACTAGAATATAGATATTGTTCGTATAAATTCAATTATCGTATAAATTCAATTGGTGAAATGTATCTTACATTTCACCCAAATAAAACTGACAGCGATATCAAAATAAAATCATATATCTGAGTGTTTTTCTTTGAATCTAGTATCCCCAGAAGGTGGTGCCATAAATTGAAGTCTAAGTTTATGGGGTAGCAAAAACGTGACATCTATTGTTGTTCTTTCTTGTTATTGAGGGTAGTCGTCACTTTATTGCACATAACATTTTAATTCTCTTTAGAATTGCTATCATTACCTCATTGTATCGATAGTTATAACTAAATAAATAAAAATATAGAGAGCGTTCTAGAAATGGAATAGCATTAGATATGTTTAAATAAATATAAAATCAATTATTATTTTAATTCAAATTATGCGGAGGCGTTGGAAACCGGCAACTAACACGCCATGTTCCGAACGGCGGGAGGTGTAAGACGGAGCTACAAATACGTGGAATGTAAGGGAAGGAATGGAATAGAAGATGAATGAATTATTTCTATGTGATGGATGACAAATATCTGGATGTTATTTGTGTGTCTGAGAGAAAAGGCAATGATACGACCGATTTGCATGGCCAATCTATCGCTTTCTGGGCTGGGGTTGCAGAGGTGTAGGCGTGTTGTTGTCCTCTCAAATGGTTAATGCAATGGTAGCATACAATGCCATCAACCCGAGACTACTTTGGATTCGCTTTAAGATGGGATAACAAGAGTATTCTTGTTGGTCATTTATGCACCAGTATCCTCAGCTCCAGTGAACGAGCTGGAGGAGTTTTGAGGGAGTGCCACGGATGTTCTTAGTAGTGTCAGAGGTAATGAAAATTGATAGTATGTGGAGATATGAATGGATGGGTTGGAATCGCGCGAATTGGTTACAAAAGCGTGCTTGGCAAGTACGGCGATAAGAGAGTAAATGAGGTTGGAAAGCTTATTGTGGAACTTTGTAAGGAGAGAAGTTTGTTTGTGACAAACACGATGTTTGATCACAAAAAATTCACATGTGCACATGGGAGCGAGCGCAAGAAAGAAGTATGATTGATTTATTCCTAGTGGATCAGCGTATTCGAAGTCAAGTTATGAACAAGCAAGTGTTCAGGGGTGCTGATCTGGGAACGGACCACTATCTAGTCGTTGCTAGTAAAACTGGTCTGTTTGCAGGTTGGCGTAGCCGCATGACGTCTAGCTTGGAGTCAAATTTTCGCATAAGAAACTGGAAGCTTCAAGATCCACCTATCAGAGAGGAATATCAAGAAAGGGTTTCCAAGAAGCTTGAAAGCTGTGATCCTGGAAATGAAAGAGTTGAAGTATGCTGGCAGAACCTTAGGAATGGTATGGTAAAAGCACTGACAGAAGTATGTGGTAAAAGGAAAAGAGGTTTTAGTAAGAAGCGTGATAAATGATGGGATGATCAAGTGAAAGATGCTGTAGAGTTAAAGAAAATAGCATGGCTGGATTATAAAGCCTCTGGTAAGGATAAAAGTATGAGAGAGATAAGAAAAAGAGAGTACAAGCTGCAAAAGCACAAAACGAAAGCACTTATAAAGATGAAGCGTGAAAATTCTGAGAGAGAAAGGGATGAAAGGTTGACGAACAACTTCCGGGCAAACACGAAGCTTTTCTGGCGAGAAGTTAGTGGTTCCCGGAGTTGTTCGGTAACCTGGAGAATTAAAAGGGTGATTTCAAAGAGCGGTGAAATTTTAACTGAGCAAGCACACGTTTTGCAGCGGTGGGCGGAATTCTATAAGAAGATGTATGAACGTGAGGACGTCTCGGTCTTGACTACCAGCGTAATGCTGAGTCAAGATGTGGCCGATGATGAAATCAGTTTGGAAGAAGTAGAGAGCGTGATTCGAAGTCTGAAATATGGAAAGGCTGCGGGAGCAGATGATGTTACTGCCGAGATGATAAAATATGGTGGGCCACGCGTCTTGGACTTGTTCTGGTTTTTGTGCAATTTATGCTGGAAATCAGGGGAGGTCCCAGACGATTGGCGAGGTGCAGTCATTGTACCTTTGTATAACAGCAAAGGTTCACAAATAGACTGTGCAAGCTATAGGGCTATCAGTTTGATTAGATTGGGCGTTAAAGCTTATGCTAAAATATTAGCGAGAAGAATGCAAGAGAGATCTGAAAGGCTGTTGTGGGAGGCCCAAGGAGGTTTTAGACCTGAAAGAGGGTATATTGAACAAATCTTTTCCCTTCGCATGATCATGAAAAAGTTTTTTTGTCCTAAACCAAAAGGTTTTCTGTGCTTTTGTGGATTTGGATAAGGCGTTTGACAGGGTTCTGAGAAAGAAATTGTGGGAGATACTATCCCGATACAATGTGAGCGGACCCTTGCTACAGGCTGTAAAGTCTCTTTCTAGAAATCACTCAGCCTGTGTGAGAGTTGAAGCTGGCATGTCGGCCTGGTTTGACATCCAATCGGGTTTTAAGCAAGATTGCGCTATGTCAGTTTAGTTGTTCAATTTGTATTTGGATAGTTGTCTCCAAGGCGTGAAAGACAGTGACATGGGAGTGAAAGTAAGGTGACCTTATAGTCAATTGCTTGCTATATGCAGATAAGGCAGTGCTCATTGCATCATCAGAATGTGATTTGCAGGCATTGATCACCACTCTGAAAGATGGGTGTCAAAATCATTATTTTCACAGACCGTTTTCACAGCTTAGACCATTGTCTAAGCCTGAATGCAGATAAGACGAACAATCTGATATTTGAAAGAAATGAAGAAAGAACAGAATGTAAGATCAACGTGAATGGTAAGATAATAGAACAAGTGAATGAAGTGGTATATGTGGAAGGTATGTTTAGCACAGACGGAAAATATAAAATGGATGTGGAAAGGCGTATTGCTGCCGGTAATGGAGTCAACGGTGGTGTGGCTGCATTGTTGAGACGGCGAAACGTTGGCATAGCTGCACATTTGGCTGTACACAATGCGGTTTTGCTACCGACGCTGTTATATATACGGAATAATTTGAGAGACGGAGATGAAATTATTGTATAATTACTATTTTTTCAAGTTTTGTTCATGAAATTCTGTATTTAATTATTTACTATATTGACTCAATGTTCTACTAATAAAGACATTTTGAAAATTCAACTCAAAGAAAATGTGATGATTCATGATGATAGTTTTTATTTATAAAAATTATAGCATTTAAATCAGTTATGGAGAAGAAGGGAATGTGTGCAGAGATGACGAGTAACATCTCAGGAGTATGAAAGGAAAAAACATACTGCGTCGACCCCAAAATTGGGATAAGGACAAGAAAATGATGAACATATAAATTAAATATTAATTTTGGCGACTTGTAGATGAGTTAAAGAATAGTATTCAAAATATATCTTTCTAATAACTAAACTCTACGTCATATTAAAAATATAAAAATGAACGCAACGAAACAGTTAATGGGCCATAGCTTCTTTCCATTAATGGAAATTTTGTTCAGTTTTTTTAAATTGTTTATAAAGGAAACAAATAGAAAATCTGAACAGGGGGAAATCTTGAAAACGTTCGACACTTAACCCTCGTCGAAACGTTGGGTGCGCAATTATTTTGAGGTCACACTTAGACGGTTTTTTATATATGGGTTTTAAATTAATCGAATCATTTAAATAAGGAATACAAAAGGTAGTGTTATTTACTAATCGATACTCAGTGTTGGTGAGAGTTTATGATAAAATTTGAAAGATAAAGATGACATAATATTTTAAAATTACAATCAAATTTAAACTATATTTGAAAGATATCAGTTAAGATCACTTATACCGAATAACTTATGACTAGATAATACATACACTTGAAATAAATTAATTCAGAACCTAAGAATAATTTAGCTATTCTCAGCATTTGTGATTTGATTATTTGTAAAAAATATTCTTTCAAATTTGAATGGAATTTTCCTTAAAAAAATTAATAAACTTCTGACATTTATTTTAATAATTCACATAGTTTAAGTCCAACAAAGACTTATTTTTTGTGTTACGTGGACTATTTTTGTTATTTCACCCGTGCGAAACCGGGAAGGAGGTTAATATGTTTTTATATAGCTAATTTTATACATAAAACAGGTAAAAAAAAGGTTTCATTAATCATTTCTAAGTCTAAGACTGCCCAATCCTTTCATAAAAGTAAAATCATTATAAATCCGAAACGGAAATTACTACAAGTCATTCGAGAGGTGCATTCAGACCCTCGTCATTGTGAACTTAAGAGCATTCAGACTCCTAAAAATCTCGACGCCCAAATAAAAATAAACAAAATAAATAAACGCAATTGGAGAACCAATTCTTTTCCTTGTTCCATCCATCCCATGTTTTTGGATTCCCATTTCAAAATGGCTTTACCAAAAAATTTACTTAAAAATGATCGCAAATACGTTATTATTTTATAAAAACAATCATTCTAGGCAATTTAGTTAAAGGTAAAACTTAATTTTTTCGGTGCAAATATTGTAAATTTTGACTAACTAGCATTTAATTTCATCGCCAATTGTATAACAATTTAAATTTTTAAAATATTCCATTTCATATCAAACAAACTTTATTAATCATTATATAAATATTGTAGATGTGTCACCGAAAACCACATTTAAATTATAACCACAATTTAACATATTAATTGATCACAAACGCGTGTTATTTAATATTGAGGTTTCCGTTCCGTCATCTATGGCACCTCCAGTGAATCAACATTACTGAACTACAATTAGGTCACCCCATATTTCTTCTTTCCCTCTTTTATAATTAGGACCACTTAAATTTGCTACATTTTTAATTTATACGCTACTCGCTTTCAGTAATCAAGTGATAACTCCATTTCGTGAATAGGACAGACTTTATTATTTTATATTATTAATAAATATAAATGTATTATTATATATTTCTTAATATCTTAATAAAATTGAAGTGTCTGTTTGTATTTTTAAATTAACAACTTTTCAGTAGATGCATGTGAAAATATATACGGTAATTAAATAAAAAATCCATTTTACATTTTTGTCTGTCTGTGTCTTCTCTCTAATCTCTGAACTGGCTGGATTTTCATTGGCACGTAGCTGATGTAATAAGGAGTAAATTAGACAACTTAAAAAACAAATTCAGCGTGGACGAAGTCATGGGTAGAGCTAGTTCTAAAATAAAAAACCATTGCCATGTCTATGACGGAGTGTCGCTGGAAAATATCCGGATTACGTTTGTATGAATATACATATGCAGAATAGTTTCTGCTGGGTGTTAGAAGTTTGCAATCATTTATTCTATATGCTACTGAATAAATGTGTTAATTATTAAACGGGTACTTGTGACTTCACAGAATTTTAACGCATAAACCTTACATTTAGAGCAGGTGGTAATCCACGTGTCACGTTATCCGGGATTTTGTGGAATCCCCTGGGGTTTTACTAAAACACGGCGAACATTTGTGTCAACACTACGTAATGTCTCGCAAATGGACCGAGTTTTAGATAATAAATTTTATCCTCAGACATATGGTTTGATGAAAGTAGATATATAAAATAGAAATAGAAAAATATAACGTTCTGATAATAAAATATAAAAAATTAAAAGAAAACTACGTTCAGAATAAATGAGTATTAATTGAGTAGTTCTGTTCAATCAGATTCGAATGTAAATTAGAAATGTAAGTAATAACGTGCTTTGTAAGACTTAGAAGTTTTTGACGTTATCTTTATTATGTGTTCATCATTGAATATAATAAATTATCCTAATATAATGCAACCTTCGATATAATGATTCTAAAGGTAATAAGATTTTTTTTTAGAAAATATCAATTAACTTGTTACAATGAAGACTACGTTGACTTACGATTCGTTTTAAGGTAAAAAATATATTAATTTTAACTTTATGTAATAACCAATTTGCTTACTATGTTACAGCGAAAGATTTTCACTTATAATAAATGAAACACATTTTAATAAAAATAATTCGTTTGACAGGTTCGATCGTGTTAGGTAGATTCCCGTCACGCGATTCTCGATATGCAATATGCGAAGGTAACAATGAAACCGAAAATGCGATAACCATGTAATGATGGTATAAAAAAGATGGTATCACCACACCAATAATTTCACCCCTTAACTGGCATCGCCCACACACACAGGCACTTGGAATGTCCTAAAGAATGAGCCTACCGAATTTGAATTGAATTGGACAATTTTTGGTTTCTGTGATTTCGGGGGCCCCCTCTCACTTAGGGGGGTCGGAACGAGAAAAAAACTAGTCATTAGTATTTTACTGATCAATACGGGTCTTTTGAGGGGTAAATTGGCATATATTGGGTGAGAGGGGAACCACCCCCCACCCCTATCTCCTAAACGGAGGGTCGCATTAAAAAAATTTTTCGGCTAAAAAAGTTTCCTCTTTTAATTTGTTAATTTTCTAAGATTTTTCCGTTGCTAATATTTTGCCTCCTTCTGTGACTTTTTTCGGTTTTTAACTTGCAACCCTCCCAGCCCCCCAACCTCCCGACCGATTTCCCCTGTTCAAGCACTTAATCTTTATTTTGTCCTTAAGAATGTGTATACCGAGTTTGAAAATCCTCCGTCAATATTTGCGATCTCTAGCGTTTTCCACAAGTTTGCACTTTTTCTAACTAGGGGCGCCAACAAACCCTCAATTTCGACTCGCTGCGCTCGCCAAATCTCGGGTGCCGTTTGCATATTGAGCGAAGCGAGCCCAGTGTATTGACTCATCGTTTCCCATTGACTTCAATGGGATATCAGTTTTTTGACAAGACAAAAAAATAAAAAAAAATTTTTGAGGATATTTATCAATTTTTTTTAAACCATCACCTAATATGGGGCTTTTTGATTGCAAAGTTTCATAATTTTCCGTCCAGTAGTTTTCGAGCCAATTCATGACAAAGAATGTAAAAAGTCTCCAGTAAAACGCTCCGCTCATTTCGTTCGCTTCGCTCAAAAAAAGAGATGCAACGGTTGTCCTACTAATTAATCCCATCGACCTGTGAAGTCAGATTTTGCCTACGATAAATTTGGACTGATGGATCATATATACATATATATACGAGTATATCGGGATATATATTTTTTTTTTCGACGGATTCTCAATCTTCAGTTCATAAACAGCGTAGCGCCCCCCTACTCTGGGATCTGGGTCATCGCATCGATTGCAATAGGTAGATTCATCTATGGAATCTACCTACAATAATACTTTCGTTTTAAAAATTGTTAATACAGTGGTCTTTTACAAAGTAAGTTTAAAACCTGTCGAGAATTATTAATGTAATACATTATGTAAACTGACAACATTCATGAATTGGAAGCTTTCACGCTATCCATCCATATTTTCTTCGGCCGTCCTCTACCTGTCCATCCCTCTACTACCATATCCAGAACACTTTTGGTCACATGCCTTTCATCTCTTTTCATAGCATGCCCATACCATATTTTGCTATTATTTAAAATTAAAAACCTTTATAATATTTTTTATTTTTTTTTCGTAAATAAGACATATATTTTGCATTAACCCGTGTGGGTAGGTCTTGGGGATTTCGAAAAATTTGTTAAATATTGATAATCGTTATATTGAAGTTCGTTATATTAGGGTTAGACTGTATTACATTATATTGGTTGGGAATTAGTTTATCAAGCGTAAGATTCAATAAAGCAGCAACGATAATCGCTTCCACGTAACGTTAATTCGCTTAGTTCGATCTCTACTCAGAATGCTTATACATAGATGATATTCAATTACTGTTCACTAAGAGTATCAAATACTATGCTAACATTTGTCGAATTTACCACTACTTTATAGTTAGTTCTGAATATATTGGGTATATCTAAATATTACTTAACATAAGTATCGAGCATGATGACGTATTTCAGAAACTGAATATGTAATTCTTCTATTTTGGAGTCCTTACCGTATTCCAGTATTTCTAAAGGCGTACTGCATCATCAAATTAAAAGCCTCTTTCAAATCGTGACCCTCTTTCTAATCTAACTGACAGCCATCGAGATCATGTGTAAGTGATGTGCCTTTGATTTCATAAAGGGTTATAAATTATACTTGTAAGTACTGAAAGCTTATAAAGGATAAAGACAGAAATGGAATCATTACTTAACTTGAGCTGGAATTGATACATTTTTTGATAATATTTGATTGCGACTACACCTGCGTGGTCTACATAAAATAATTCATCAAGTTGTTTTTTAATTCTCCAATATAGATAACGACTTTTATTATTATATATACAGGCTTAGGATCTTAATGTATTTTTTATATAATATTTATCTTTCAAATAAATACTGATTAATGTTGTTATTTACATCTTAGTTGATATAAACTGCAATCGCCAATTATGAAATAGGAAACCTGAAGTTTATATCGTATAAGATTGTCTTATTCATAGATATGCAGATTCCTATTTTCTAGTTAAAATTCGTATATCACTCCGAAATTTATTCGTAGTTAAACTGAAATATAATCCGAAGTTTCGTAACACGTGCCAGTGCAAAATTGATTGAGGTGAGCAAACATGATCCACTGTTAGAAGAGATACGCGAACCATGTCTCATTCAATTGGAAAAGATTTAGAACGGAGATAAGGACAAAATAATATAAATGAACTTATGGTATTGTACAAGGTTTACTACTTTAAAGTCATGATTTATCTATATTTTTATAAACAATTTACCACTTACTGACTCATCACGATATTTCTGAAACTATCTGTCCGATTAACTTAAAATTTTACACAGTTACTTCTTTTGTGACGTAGACATCCACTAAGAACGGATTTTATGCAAATTCCTATTCCAAGGGATGTCAACATTTTGTATTTCGCCAAGTTTTAAACCTGTAGAAGCTGTATACTTAACGCGGGGGTAAGAGTTACTATAGCAACGGTTACGATGACAACGGTTAATATGACAAAGGTTACCATAGCAACCTAAGTTCACATCTAAATTAAAAGTGTGCCCAGCGAAGCAGGAGGGAATAAGCTAGTTTATTTATATACCAGGAACTAATATAAATGGCAATATATATAAATTATTGTAATTGGAGAAAATAGTGATAGTTTCGTTAAAAATACAATGAATTTCGAGAAAGAATTGAAAATAATTTACTTAAAATAAATGCTACAATATTAAAATACGAGGGAACTTCCCGGCCCTCGGGGCCGGGAAGAGTCAGAGGTCACGTATTAGGTTGGCACCCACCCTATTTTGTAGCCTGATTCAATAGCTTTTTTTTGATGTATTACACATAATTGTGTGATTTGTGGGTGATAAGTGATGCGCGTGCATAGAGTCAATTATCTCGTTATTATATAGTAAGGATTTTATGTATACATAAGATCTTTTTGCTGAGGGATCTTGTATCTTATGGACTATGATGAGAGAAAATTAATTAATTAATCTTGCGTCACGACATTTGACATTTCCATTAAACTGCATAGTGGTTTGAGTACTGACTGTAAGATATTTCCTAAACAGAATACGAAATCTTCGTGAAAATTAGATATGGTATAACCATATCAATATTATTCCTTCACTGCTTGTCTTTTCTAATTTATAAATGTATTTTATATATTTATATATTATATTTAAAATACAAATGTGCAAAATACAATACAATTCATAATATACAGTCTTCTTTCGTCTGTATTATCTATTACAATAGATAATATGTTCTAAACGATCTTAACTTAACAGAATATAAATTAACCTAATAAATTTTTTACGTTTATATCTCATTAAGGTGAGGGAACAGATATGATTTGATCTTTTTTTCATCACCGATGTTTCGAGTGATGGCGAGTGAGTTATACGCACGAGAATGTACAGAGTTAATTTATAATAATAAATACTAAAAAGCCTCTTCTATTTTATAGGTTCGGGTAGCGGCGTGGTGCCGTGCGACGGCATTCGGCGATGACGCCTCGTGCAGCCCGCGGCATGCCCCGCTGACATGGCAGCCAGCCGCTCCGCCCTCCTTACGCTTGTAGCTCTCACAGCACTCGCCGGTAACATGCTGTCATTGTAGTATAAGTCACCCTGCCAAGTAACAATACTATTTATTTATTCAATTTCTTGAACAAATTAATGTAAAGCAGGTCTTTAAACTAAGGGTAAGCTTAAATTCAGTAAGGTTCATTACTTTTCAAAGTAATGACCCTTCTTGGAAATCTACAGCGTTTTTGGCTCGATACTATAATTCTCGAAGGTATTTTCGGTCAAAGAAGTAGTTAAAGCAGGTGGGTTCAAAATAATGAGCGGTTTGAGGCGGTTAGAGAACGGTAATAAGCCAACAAAAAAAAAGTCTGCTGAGCTCATTTTGGGACTCTAGTAGTCTGGTAGGTTTAGTAAGCTTTGCTTTGCCGGGAATTAAAACCCAAAGTTGTTAATTAACAAACTAGACATACTGACAACATTTCAAACATAAAACTGAGAACATCTCAAATTATATTTAATGTTTGTTTTATTGTTTTAATTTAAATATCATAACCCAGTATCAGACACCATAACTAGTCTCAAATTCATTAGTAAAGTCAGAGAGTCAATGAATAACATCTTCATTCGATGTGACTGCTTGATGACCTTCAAATCAAATATTTTACTTCTAATAACCGTTTCACAATTTACAATCAATTCAATATTTGAACCAATCATATAAATATGTTTCTTATATTACTATATTAGCGATGTAATACATCTTACTTTTGTTTACTAAATTATTAATCTTTTACAACACATCAAAATAACTAGGGGCGCCAACCGATCCACAATTTTGACTCTCTGTGCTCGCGAAATCTCGATTGCCGTTTGCATATTGAGCGAAGCGTGCCCAGTGTAATGTAATGTAATACTCATCGTTTCCCATTGAATTCAGTGGCATATCAGTTTTTTGACGATTATTCCTCAACGACATGACATTTTCAATTATTTTTTTTAAATCCCTTACCTAAAGTGTGTCTTTTTGGTTGCAAAATTTTATAATTTTCCATCAAGTGGTTTTCTAGCAAAGAATGCGAAAAAGTCTCCAGTAGAACGCTCCGTTCACTACGTTCGCTTCGCTCAATAACAAAGTTCATAATTTTGACGTCAGTTTCAGTTACGTTAGACATTCTTGTTAATTACAAGTATGCATAAATTTCAATCCGTTATTGCTGCAGAAATTACAAATAGTTTTAAAGGTAATGGATCTCGTAAAGGTTAGCTAACATTGAATATTTGAAGTTGTATTTCTGATGTGGAAGCTCTGTTTGATAATGTTAATGCTCAAAGCACTGTCTCTGAATATAAAATGGTATTATGTTTTCTCTTTGAATCTTTATACGTATTTGCTTTAAGGGTAATTTGATAAAAAAAGATTCTTTTTGTGTTTTTTTTTGTTATATTCTAAACTAGATGTGCCCATAACTTTGTTAGTTTGGAATATGTTTGTAAAGTATAAAGGTAACTTAGGCTATGTCACTTCTTAGCATCAGATATCATTCGCCAGTGAAAATCTTGTTAAAATCTATCCAGCCGTTTCAAAAATTAGTTGGAACATACAAAATTAAAAAAACATTTATGTAAGTATATATTTTCATATGCATTTAGTGAAAAGCTATTAGTTTGGAATTACAAACAGACACTTTGACTTTATATGTGACGAGAAATTTTCAAGGTGGTGAATTTCTATCAAGGATTGCATGATTCTTAAGTAAGTTCAATATACATTTATTTCAGCAAAGATTGCCCTTTGTAACTTTTCATACAATTTCAATTTCCACTTTAGCAAAGTACAGAGCAGGCTTCTTCTTGATATTTAATGTAAACTGAAAACACAAGCTGCAAGATATTCACAGCACTGCGAATATCCGGTTTCTCGAGAGTAATAATAATTTGATATCAATTCCATGTTAACCTTCCTGATTGGTCGATGGCCTTATTGATAACAATCACATTACTTTATAAAGTTGACATCTTATCTTTTATCTTTCCATAAATCAGAATTAAGTATAAAAGTTAAAAGCTTAACAGTTTTACTCGCTTTAAAGTCAAAGTATTTATTTTCTAATAGTATTGTAATGTTATACTATACTTTTAATATTTTAATACATACAAAATACTAATATATATCAAATATACTGTATAAATCTGTAATACTGTATGTATATAAACAAGAGTCTTATATCTGTATGTCTGTATGTTTTTGTTTGACTCAATATTATTGTTAAAAACTAGCATATACTAAAAGGATAAAGTTAGAACTTACCAACCAATATCGAACTTAGAGCAAGCGGAGTCGCAGAAAAAAGTAGTCTTCCATTAAACATTGGTAGACGACCGTATATGTATAATGGAAGAATAAATAACCATAAAATACATTATAATTGTAACTTTGTCAAAAACAACTTCATCATCATCATTATCAGCTGTCGTGCGTCCACTGCTGGACGTAAGCCTTCCCCATTGACTTCCACCGCGATCGGTCCAAAGCGGCCCGCATCCATTGGTTTCCAGCTGCTCTTTTTATGTCGTCTGTCCACCTAGTTGGCGGTCGTCCTCTACTTCGCTTTCCAGTAAGTGGCCTCCACTCAAGGACCCTTTTTCCCCATCGGCCGTCACTTGAGCGGGCTATATGCCCAGCCCATTGCCACTTCAGCTTACAAATCCGTTGGGCTATGTCGCTTACTTTTGTTCGTCTGCGAATCTCCTCGTTTCTGACTCTATCTCGCAGCGAAATTCCCAGCATAGCCCTCTCCATCGCACGCTGAGTGACTTTAAGCCTCTCTAAGAGTCCCTTTGTTAGAGGCCACGTCTCGGTTCCATAGGTCATCGCTGGTAACACACACTGGTCGAAGACTTTCGACTTAAGGCACTGCGGTATTCCGGACGAAAATACGCTCCTTAAGTTCCCGAACGCTGCCCATCCTAGTTGGATTCGTCGATTGACCTCTCCCTCGAAGTTGGACCTGCCCAATCGGACTTTTTGTCCCAGGTAGACATATTCGTCGACAACTTCGAGAATGAAGCTCCCAACGGATACTGGGATAGGCGCGACATGGACATTCGACATAATTTTCGTCTTGTCCATATTCATTTTAAGGCCCACCTGTTGAGAGACTCCATTAAGATCGCCGAGCATAATGCTGAGGTCTTCCAGGGATTCTGCCATTACTACTATATCGTCGGCAAATCGAAGGTGAGTTAGGTACTCGCCGTTTATATTGATGCCGAGTCCATGCCATTCCAGGAGCTTGAAAGCGTCTTCCAGTGCAGTGGTAAATAGTCTCGGAGAGATAACGTCTCCCTGTCTCACGCCTCGCTGTAAAGGAATAGCGTTTGTGCAATGCTCCTGGACTCGAACCGACATGGTGGCGTTTGTGTACAAATACTTCAACACTTCGATGTACCGATAGTCAATATGGCACCTCTGAAGAGACGACAGTACCGCCCACGTTTCGATCGAATCAAAGGCTTTCTCATAGTCCACAAACGCTAAGCATAATGGCCGATTATACTCCTCGGTCTTCTGTATAATCTGCCGCAGCGTATGAATGTGGTCTATGGTACTAAAACCTTTTCGGAAACCGGCTTGTTCGGGAGGCTGGAAGTCATCAAACTTGTTCGTGAGACGAGTCGTGATAACCTTCGAAAACAGCTTATAAACATGGCTCAGAAGCGAGATGGGCCTGTAATTCTTCAGCAAAGTAGTATCGCCTTTTTTGAAGAATGGGGCCACCATACTTCTGTTCCATGCTTCCAGCGTTACACCCTCAAGCAGAACGGCATTAAATAGCTTCTGAAGGACCCTAAGTACTGGCAATCCGCCCGCTTTCAGAAGCTCTGATGTGATACCGTCTTTACCTGGTGCCTTGTTGTTTTTAAGCTCTTTTAGGGCCACACTGATCTCGTGCAAGCTGATGTCCGGGATTTCATCGGAATAGTGTCGGGTAAGCTCCGCTCTTGGGTCTTCTGCTAAGCTATCAACAGGTTTAGCGACCGAGGTATATAAGTGTCCATAGAACCTCTCGACCTCCCTCAAAATGTCAGCCCTACTCGACACTGTGCTTCCATCCCCCAATTTCAACTTCGATAACCGGCTTTGCCCAATTGACGAATCTCGCGCAAACACTTTGGAGCCTTGGTTCCGCTCTATAGTATCTTTAATATGGTTAGTATTGAAAATACGGATGTCGTGTCGCAGATATTTCCTTATGCGTCTGTTGAGCTGCCTATAAGTCTCGGTATCATTGAGGGACTGAAGTGCCAACGCGCGTCGTTCCGCCATAAGTTTGAGAGTTTCGTTGGCTAGTTTTTGGGGTCTATTCTTACGGCCGGGTCTGCAGAATTTTCCTCCGACCGTATGGACAGTTTCTACCAACCTGTTGTTAATTTGGTCCACGGATGCGCAATCATCTAGGCAAGCGAAGCGGTTCGATAATTCAAGTTGAAAGCTTTCGAGATCTTGAATATGAGCTTTAGATGGACGGAGCGTAGACTTCACCAACCGAGATCGTTCCAGCCTGATATTGAGATTCAGCATGCCTCTTACCATTCGGTGATCGCTCCCTGTTTTTACGTTGTTGATCACAGAGACATCGCTGAATATCTGGCGTCTTGTGGTCAAGATGAAGTCAATCTCATTTCTAGTGGAACCATCGGGACTGGTCCACTTCCTTTGAGGCGGCTTCTGGAAGAAGGAATTCATCATAAAGAGTCCCTCTTTCTCCAGAAAATCGGCCAGCCTCTGTCCCCTAGGGTTCCGCTGCCCATATCCAAATTGCCCAACTCTCAACTCATCGTCGTTTCTCTTGCCCAGCTTTGCGTTGAAGTCCCCCATAACAACATTAAAGTGAGTTTTTGTAGTATGTATGGCCCGACTGATATCCTCTAACATAGCCTCTACTTCATCATCAAAAACAACTTGAATAAATTTAAACGATCGCTAAACGGTTTATGAAACGTAAATATTTTTTCCATTTTATAAAACCTACTCATGTAGTCATATAAAACAACGGTAATGCACGCTTGAAGCAAAAGCAAACTTGTGGTTAATGTTACCGCATTAATATTTTTCCGCACCACCTAGCTTTTTACTGAATACGAGTAAGTTCATGAAATGATATTATTTAAAAGTTATTACACACTCACAAATATATTACATATAAGTGTTAGTAAATAATTTGATTGACATATCAAGTTATCTTTTTTTTATATCCATTCGATTAAAAGGTTTCAAATGAATTCATTCACAAAATGAAATATATTTAAAATTAAATTTTATTTTATCCTAAAAATCTAGTTGAATTGTAAATGTTAACGTATTGATACAAAACTCAGCCATCAAATCAGTAGCGAGTGCAAGATTTGATTGCATTCCATTTGTGTAAACGATTTGGGAGCTGTCACAGTACTTTTACTGTCAAAAAACTTATTTACTTTAGATTGAATTAGTACATTGTATGATATTCATGATACAAGAACACCAGAGCTATCTATAATTTTTTTTAATGAATAATTCATTTTATGTTCTTGTAAAAGTCTAGTCTAGTTTATAGTGCATTGCCCATTATATCCAGGATACAATGACTTGATCACATCCCATCCCTGAGTACCCTTAATCGGCAGCGACCTGGACTCGCTTTGAAAATTTTTCCTTAGAGGCGGTAACTTCAATTTACACATTTAATTTATCACGATAGCTTTGGTGCACAATTTTAGTATACTAAAATTAGGGAAGCGGATTTATGAGTTCATTTCGTCGGAAATGTACGGCTTTATACTTTTAGCGTCAGCTTTGGGAATTAAATATGTTAAAAATTAATATTCTGTTTAATTAAAATATATGAGGATTCGAACTATTAATAATTTTATACTAGCTTTCAAATATGTCATAAATAACTGGTAGGGAACATGAAAATGAAAGTAAATAAATTTTTAATTGAACCGTGTAACTATTTCTCTAACCGTGTAACTATTGAGAAAAGTATTATCTTAGAGGTAATAAATCTTTTCTCAGTATCCATGTGTGGGTTTGTCTATAATAAGTATTTGGTTACACACATATATAACATAGTCCATACTATATATTATATTGTAATATAACTTGGTAATATTACAGCTTGTTGCTTATTCACTAATGTCTTTCATACAATGATGTAAACTCAAGCTGGAGTAACAATGATGCACATTAAATTAAAAACTTTTTATTTTATATTTACTTCAATGGCGTTTTGTAATTTCATATATTTTATATTTACGCGCTAAAAATTCTTTTGTGCTTTCTCTCATTAATCAAATAGCTTATGTGTATTTTTGGAGACACAAGACTGAAAACTTTGCCATTAACATTTAATATTTGGAAGGTAATTTAAAGGAAGAACCAACCAGGAACTTAACATCAAATTTCAATATCTTATTATAGACAAAACATAATGTTATATTGTAAACTAGAAAATATTTCATACTATATTTTGTAATAATCAAATTAACTGACATATTTAAATACCATGAGAAACATATATACAGGGTGTTTTGTAGAGGGTCCGACAAACCAAGTGAGCGTGTTCAGGTACCTATTTAGAGAATACAAGTTGGCCAAAAAAAATCCCTGACCTCCTATTTTTTTTAAAGATTATTTTGTATATTTTTAGTTTTTCACCGAAATTGTACCTAATCACTAAAATAACATTTCTTAAATCCGTTTTAGACCGGATGTTTTTTTTTGTAATTTTAATCTCAAATGCATGCTTAAGCCACGAAAAGCAAAATTAGATACAATCTGAACGACCTAACTGATGTAGAACTCATAAAGTGAAAAAATAAGTTTAAGCTTGACATCTAAGTTCAACTTTCACAATGATAAAAAAAAAATACCACTAGCGATTCTGGAGGTACAACGACATAAAAAAATGCTATAATATAATACTTATCGGCTTGTTGAGTAAAATTAAGATTCAAGGTAACATCATAACAACAAACAAATGTGTTACGTTGGTATAATGGTTAACGTTGAATGTTGTTGCTGTTGCTGTGTGGACTCTTTCTGTGAAGACATGACGGAGTTTTTAACGAAGAATACGCCGACATGGTTTTTGTCTACGGCCGAGCTGATGGGAACTCACGTGCTGCTCAAAGAATGTACAGAGAGTCGTACCCCAACAGACGTCTGCCTCATCACACCATATTTTCAAATACTTTTCGGAGACTGCGGGAAACTGGTACCCTACATTTTAGGGAAAAACGCCTGAACAATAGACAGCGTCTTGTCGTTGTAGATGAAAACATTCTACAAGAGTTCGATGCAGATCCCACCACCAGCGTCAGAAAATTGGCCCGTAACTTGTGAGTTTCGACATGGAAAGTTTGGACAGTAATTAATGCAGATAGGAGGCATCCTTCTCACTACACTCCGGTGCAAGATACCTTTAATTTATGATTGTAGTAGTTTTTGTAGAGCGCACTCTACAATAAAAATAATTGCTGTACCATTTGCCACTCTGATGTTCACATACAGGTTTATTTTGGTTTCAGGTTTAGTAGAAGGGGACCAAGAGCGCGCTTGCAGTTCTGCCGTTTTCTTTTACATACAACATACTCTGGACAGATGAATTAAAATTTTCGAAAGAAGGGATTTTTAATCAACACAATCTACACTTATGGGAATCGCAAAATCCTCACACGACAAGAGTGACCTCACACCGAAACAAGTCTTCGGTCAATGTATGGGCAGGTGTTATTGGGAAAGACTTCGTTCCTACGAGTTCCCCATTATCTCCCAGATACAGTAAATGGCGAAAATTACCTGGAATTTTTAATCAATTCTTAATCAACTTACCGGAATTAATGAGCCACCTGCCGATTTTTGAAGATGACCGGGCAATCATATTTCAGAATGAAGGCTGCCCGGCACACTACCGAAATATTGTAAGCGAGTATTAAGATGACTGCTTCCCCCATTCATGGATCACGAGGCGTGTCCCAATCAAATGGCCCGCACCTTCCCCAGACCTAACACCGCTCGATTTCTATGTTTGGGGACGTGCTAAAGAGTTGGTGTAAGAGGTCGAAATCACAACAAAAGAAGAATTAACGACGCATTTGCAAAAATTAAAGCAGAAATGAGTCTAAACACCAAAACAAAAGAAATACGTCGTAAGTGCCGTGCGTGTATTCGTAAGCTGTATTCGAACAGGATTTGAAATATAAATAATTTTGGTTAATTTCTGTTGTTTGTACTTTTGTTGGTACCTCATTTATTGAACAAGCCGATAAATGTTATAGCTTTTTTTTATGTCGTTGTAATAAGTGATAAATGGAGAACTTTTTTAATGCACACTACCTCCAGAATCGCTAGTGGTTTTTTTTTTAATCATTGTGAAAATTGAACTTAGATGTCAAGCTTAAACTTATTTTTTCACTTTATAAGTTTTACATCAGTTAGGTCATTCAGATTGTATCTAATTTTGCTTTTCGTGGCTTAAGAATGCATTTGAGATTAAAATTACGTGAAAACATCCGGTCTTAAACGGATTTAAGAAATGTTATTTAAGTGTTTAGGTACAATTTCGGTGAAAAACTAAAAATATACAAAAAAAATCTTTAAAAAAAAAGAGGTCAGGGATTTTTTTTTGCCAACTTGTATTCTCTAAATAAATATTTATTATGCTGATGTCACGAGAGCGTTTTGACATGTACAGACTTGGCTGAACTAATTATCACACTGCGTCAACGATTAGTGTCAAATATTAATGACTCCGGAGACACATAAAGACCTCTTTGAACACCATAATAAGTTGATATAATCTTTTATGTCAGGAATAAAGCTTACCTTCAACGAAAATATAATAATCAGTATATCTATTCAATTGAGAAAGAAAATCTGTGTCAAATATAAAAATATAAAGCAGTATAATATTTTATTTTATACCCAACAATGACAACAATGGATAATTTAAAATGCATTTACATTCTTCTTTTAAATCGTAAAAACATTTACTAAACAGATCAAACAAACCTTGCATTCAAAGATCGGAGGTCATACGAACGCTCTGTCCTACAAATTCCTCTTTCAACATTTAATTTAGTCTGTCATAAAGGTGGTGAAATTCACAACGTCAAAGCCAAGTATAGGGATGATATTCACTTAATTAACTTCAGCGAGATAGTAGTTTTACGCTTTGAGTAGCGTCTCGTTTGTGTTAAATCACTGTATTTAATTACCACTGAACTCTTATTGTTTTGACTAAATTTAAAATAAGATGGTATAGTATTTAAGTTACTGTACTTAGGAAGAGAAATAATTCTCAGTTTTAACTTTAAAATATGTGCTGAGTATAAAAGCGTTTAGACTTTTTGCTTCCAACTGTTACTAAATTATTTAGAAGAACGTGTACTAATTGCGCCATTCTTTTCATAAGGTAACAGCCTATTACGCTGAAGATCTCAGAGTGAATTTTAAGTTAACTGTCACAATAAGAAGAAAATATTTCCACTGTACTAAATGCAAGCAAATGATGATTTAAATAGATTCAAATAAATTGTTATATATATTTTGTGACATTTTAAAAATATTCGACTTGTAGATACTGTCTGGTGAACAATAGTTTTATGGTTAGATAGTCAAATGAAATAATCCTTTGTGTGATTTATTATTATTTTTTCAAATTAGGATGTCCGTCTGTTGTCTGTCATTTATATATTTGAACTACTTTAACAAGGGGATCATTGTTCTTTAATGAAAGTGTTTTTTTTTCTTATATTATGAAGGCTGGAATATATGTGTTAATTATAATGAAAAAACAGTCATTCATCGTAATAATTTGTAAGAGGCAACGAACCGCAAAATTAATTGCGGTTAGGCGTCGTTCGGTGCAACCGCAAATGTACTTAACGTCAATGCATACGTTAAATGTTATGTGACATATATAACAATCGGTGCTAAAAATAATGTTTTGAAGTAAGTTCAGTTTAACGATAGAAGCGGAAAATTACAATGTTTGTTTAACCTAACTCTTAACAGAGAATCGCAACAAAATTAAGCTTTATTTCCATTGAAACTACAGGGTGTGGAGCCACAGAGCTGCGTGCTAGGGTTGTGCATACACTTGTTACACTCGTATTTGTAACAACTTTGAAATTTGAATGTTCGTTCTGGTATAACATCTACTCTGTGGTTTTTATTTATTTTATTAAAAAAGCCATGTTATGTCGTATTTATGGAAGGCTACCTTATTTTTTTCCTCATATGAACTGAGTCATGCAAAAATATGACAACCCAACAATGATAAATTATATTAATAAATTAATAGTTAATGGATATTTTGCATTAAAAAAAAATCTAAGTTTTATTAACAATTTTAATTAATGAATTTACTTGAAAAAGAGATTCCATTACGTTGAATAAATATTATAGAAATACGATATAATATATGAAAATGGAGAATCGAAAAAATATGCTTGAGTGTACGAACTCATTCTCTTCTTCCTGCCTTTATCCCATTTTGGGATCGGCACAGTATGTTTTTTCTATTCATACTCTCCTGTTATTCGTCATCTCTGTACACACTCCCTTCTTCTCCATATCGTCTTTCACGTAATTCATCCATCCAGCGTTAAGCATAATGATGACCTGAGTGATCACGCTTATATCCCGGCTAGTTCTCCAATTGCAGCTCCAAAAAAATACCAAGAATTATTAGCTATAGACCATTTAATCAGTTTGATCAGAATACATATGAATTTGCTTCGAGTATAACTCCTTGGGATTGGATATTACAACTTCAATATATTGATGAAATGGTTAATTGTTTTAATTATCTTTTGCTTGGTCTATTTGATCACTTTGTGCCAGTGAGGACAAAAATATTTAGAACTTCTCCCACTCCCTGGATTACGGATACTGTGAAGGCTATTATGGCAGATAGAGATAGGGCATGTGATATTGCGAAGAAAACTAAAAGTGATGACGATGTGAGCTCCTACCGATCACTTCGGAATTCAGTGCTATCTGTCTCTCGAAATAAAAGGGAATATTATTTTACCCAAAATATTAATAATAATATAAATAACCCCATAAAGATGTGGAGTGAGTTTAACAAAATTCTGGGTAATCATAGGTTTATTGATTTTCCACATCATTTACGTGATCCAGACATTATTAACCAAGAGTTTCTGAAATCAATTCCCGTTTGCAACCATATCAGTAATGCCTGTTTGGAACAATACTCTAAAAGTCAATACAAATGTCAATTTTCATTTTCAGAAATATCATCTGGCGAATTACTAAAAGTAATTAACTCAATTAAATCTAATTCGCAAGGATTAAATGGCATATCAATAAAGATGATAAAATTGACGTTGCCTTATTCCTTACCAGCCATGACCCACATAGTTAACACATGTATTCTAAAAGGACACTTTTCTGATTTGTGGAAAACAGCAGTAATTAAACCCTTACGCAAAAAAGCTAGTGTTAATACTATAAAAGATTTACGCCCAATATGCATGTTACCAATTTTATCCAAAGTTGTTGAGAAAATTGTAAATTCTCAACTAACAAGTTATTTTAAAAATAATAATATTTTACCCACTCAGCAATCTGGTTTTCGGAAACGACATAGCACTACCACTGCACTTTTACATATCGTAGATGAGATTCTAGCAGCTTCAAATGAAAATGTTCCTACAATTCTTATTTTATTAGATTATAGCTGTGCATTCGATTGCCTTAATCATAAATTACTGATTACAAAACTGAGTTACTATGGTTGTGATGAATTAGTATGCACTTGGTTTGAGAGCTACTTCCACAATCGGTAACAAATTGCAGAATACATAAATAATAAAGGTAAGACGATGAGATCTTGCCCGCTTGATGTAAGCAATGGAGTTGTACAAGAATCCATCTGAGGGCCACTGCTTTACTCTATATATACGGCTGATCTGGTAAAATGTATAAAGTCTACTTTGCTGCACATGTACGCTGATGATACCCAAATTTTATTAAAATTTCATACCAAATCAACACTTGAATTGAAAAATTGTATAAATAATTTAAATCAAGATCCAGAGCTAATCAATAATTGGTCTAAAAATAATAATTTATCTTTGAACCCATTAAAATGCACATACATTGTTTTGGAAACTAAAACACAAATTAAGGCAGTCCAACTTAGAGCGCCTGAAGTTGCCATCGGTAATACTATAATTACAGAATCATTTAAAGTTCGTAATTTAGGTTTAATACTTGATAATACGTTGCGTTTTAATGAACACATCGATCAAAAGATCGGCAAATCATACTCAGTGCTTAAAATGCTGTATAAATTTAGATCACATTTAAATCCTGCAATCAGACAAAAACTCGCTGATTCATTAGTTCTTTCACATCTTGATTATTGTGACATTGTATATGGCCCCTGTTTAAGCAAAGAATTAGAAAAAAAAAATCAAAAGGTGCAAAATTCTTGTATCAGATTTTGTTACAACGTGCCCCCTCGCTCCAATATAACACCCTTTTTAAATTCATATAATATTTTAAACATGAAAAACCGCCGAAAATGTTACATATCGTACATTGCGGATTATTAATCTTATCGTACCTCGACCAAAGCTCTCTCACTTCAGGGGTAGTTTTCGTTTTGCAGCTTCAAAATGTTGGAATGACATTCCTCCTCCTATAAGAATGTCAAAGTTTACAAGATTTAGATTGTTATGTAAAGACTGGTTACTGAATGTTCAAAAACAACAACATAATTGGACTGCACTACCTTAAAGTTTGTTTAATGTATTGTCGCTTTCTGTGCTTACATTTTTATTACTATTATTATTTTTTTCGTTTTCAATTTTATATTATAAATTTTCTACTCATTTGTACTATTTCTTTTTAAAAAAGCAACTCAATGATAGGAATTTTTATACCTTATTCTGTACAACGACAGCTTATGTGTTCACCCTAAGTAACTAACACTAACAACTCGATAAATTTACACCATAATCAGATTGATAACAATCCATTGTATTTTTTTTTTGTGAATCCCTTTATTTATTTTGTCTAGTTGCAATTTTTGTCTGCATGGTGTGGCAGCATTGGCACAAGGCTTGAAGTGAAAAGCAGCTCTAAGCTGAGTTCATTTCCTTTTCAGTTGCATACATATACCTAATTATTCAAGTTATTTATTGTTCATCTTAATTAATTTGTGTGTGCTTCTTGAATAAAGTTCTTATTATTATTATTATTATTACCTTTTCTTCGCCCGTCCTCTACCTGTTCATCCCTCCACTACCATACCTAGCACTCTTTTGGTCACGTGCCTTTCATCCCTCCTCATAACATGCCCATACCATGACAGACGGCTACTTCAAATTTTTTCTGTCACTGGCGCTACTCCTAAGCTTCCCCTAATATACTCATTTCTTATTCTATCCCTTCTTTTCACCCCACACATCCATCTTAACATTCGCACTCCATTACATGCAAACGTTTTTCATCCATCACCTTCATCACCCAGCACTCAGATCCATATATAACGACAGGTCTAGTAATGTTTTTATAAATCCTCCCCTTTAGTTTAAGGGGAATGCGGGCATCACATGTCATCCCAGTGACTTGTCGCCATTTCATCCATCCCGTGTTGATTCTGTGCTTTACGTCCCGGTCAATATTGCCATCGCTCTGAGTCAGAGAACCAAGATAGCGAAACTCCGAGCAGACTGGTAACCGTACTCCGTCGAACAAAATAGAAACAAAACCGGAGACACCGCCGAAATCGCAGAACATGTGCTCTGTTTTGGTTCTGCTCACTTTCAGGCCAACACTCTCCAGCTTTTGTTGCCATTTTACCAGTCTACTCTGCATCTCAATTCCATCCTCGCCGACAAGAACAATATCAGCAGCAAATAGCATGCACCAGGGTGCCTCTTCCTGTATGTCCAATGTCAGTCAAGTCAGTCAGTCAGTGTATGACCTCATTCGTGAAAAGTATAAACTTAATAACTGCCTAATAATTCAAGCTCCTATGTATAATATTGACTGGCAACTCGTTTTAGCTATAAGGCTACTTTTATATTTTCTCAAAGCTCAAAGCGAATATAGCTGAACTTCTCAGAAAGCGATGCTTAAGTCAATGAATACTGAATACTTAGGGGGCGAATTGAAAATAAATTTAAAAACATATCTTGTTCATGAGTCTATAGGCTACCTACTTAGATGCTTAGCTCGTAACCGTTTAGGAGTTCCTAACGATTCTAAATAGCATTCGCTACTTAATACGTAGTATATATTTATTATTGTATCAGGGTGTTGTGTGTGCGCGCCGCAAGGCAGCGTGCAGGGCGGCGTGCAGGGTGGCGCCCAGGTGCTCCTAGTGTCCCACTCCACCGCGCCTCCAGGCGTCGGCGGCGTCCGAAGGTACGAGCATGATATCACGTATAGCTCTGAGTGTGTTTCCGACTTAGTGTGTTTGTTTGTTATAGTGACATTCAAAATACCATTTATATATAAAATAACTTTAAAATTAAAAATACGTAGCTAAATAAAAAAATAATTTAAATGTTATCGTAGATTAAATGTGTGAAAATCTTAGATTATGAAAGCATAATTATACCATAATTTTCCTAAATGATAATTCATCTATTGAATCTTCTGCAAACAAATTTTCAAAAAGCTTTGTCAAACCTAATCAGTATTAACGACTTCAATATACATTATAAGACTCCCATTATATTAAAGGAAGAATGACAAATGTAAGTAATCCATCAATTATTTCAGAGCCCGCAATTTAATAAGACAAACAAATTGCTTCAAAGCTTCAATCCTTATTAAGTACGAAATTTCTTCAGCATTATTTAATGACTACAGTCTTACGGCTCAAGGGACTAATAAACAGACGGCCAGTGTTTATAACGCTGTAATAAAAGAATATTGCTTTCTTTGCCGAGACGTTTTAATACTAAATGAAATTGCACCAATCAATGCAATTCTAAATAAAATATTTGCATTGGTTTGAAGATAAAAATGACATAGGAAACTTTAAATAATTTAAAAAAAATAGAATTATTAAAGTTTTAAATGATTATAGAATAATATTAGATATCTTTCTCGTTAAATCGGAAACACATTCCCAGTAGTTCACAGTATTTAATTAAATGTGTGTCGTTTGTCCACTCTGTGTCTATTAACTAATAAAATAAGTTTAGTAATAAGTTATAAATAAATAATACCCCCTCTGAAATTAACAAGGAATTTATTGAATTTTTTGTGAGTTCACAGAATATAACAGAGTCACAATAAACTTTTTATTGCGAACGCTCACTTTAAGTCGAGTTGAAAGTGTAAAAGTTAATTGTGGACGTATATATGTAAGTTGTGTTTTATATGTCATCATCCGCATCGAATGGCTCCGACGAGATAATGTAAGTAACTTAATATTTAGAAAATTACATTTACCATATCTATGTAATATGAGCCAGTACGACAATGTAAACCATCGAATGTTACCGTTGGTTGACGTAAATAGTACCACTGCATGATTTACTTGCACGTTGATTGTAGTTTAAGAGAGAGTAGGTTAAAGCAACTACTGCATAAATGAAATGACGAACGTAAATATATTTACTTGTATAACAAACTCGAGATGCCCCATTTCACTGGTATTTCAGATATACATTTACTATAAGATCTACAACTTACAATAAGATCTGCGAAATTGAATTGTTCAACGTCATGTTTGTATATACTCGTAAAAATATTTTCAATTTAATTGCAGAACGAAGCTTATTCATTATGTAATATTCGGGAGTACTGACCGTTTGAAGTGAGCATAGAAAGTAAACACGGTAGTTAATTGTATTGCATTCGCATGAACACATACTCATAGGCATCCTGCACGAATCTCAACAGATCCTTATTGAGAATGCTAACAATTCAATTTCGCTTTTTCGCTTCTATCTGTAAAAACTCCAATTTGTGTGGTAGCGTTGAATTTTGGCACGTATCCAGCGACTTTGGCTTCCGTACTACGAATTGTATTTGTGGTTATTACCATACAGATTATAGTTGGTTACGGATAAAGTATTGTGAAGCGATTCGTTTTTATATTTGGTATTTGTTACGAGTGGCGTTGTAATGTGTTTGTACGCAGATTCAGTCAATATACCAGGGGGCGTGGGTACCGAGACTGGCGTACCCGCGGCGACCCCACGCTAATCAACTCGCTGTGGCGCAGTCGGCAGCCATTAGGCATTCGGAAGCAGCTCGGTACGACCCGAGGCGGTGTACCACATTATTTATATACTCGTTATGAACAGCCTGTGATATATGGGCTGGATTAATATCAATAATGGAGTGTAAAATATCTTCACTAAGAATATTTTGAGATAATACCCTGATTTAAATAATATTTAAATTTTGTTTAGATATATTATTATATGTTATGAATAAATTATTTTCTCTAAATGTAATACATATAATACATACCATTTCTAAAGGTTAATATATTAAAAATATCAATATCGTGTACAGGGAACGCGGAAGTATACATAGTGCTAGCGTTGTTGATCGGCGTTGTGACAGTAGTGGTGGGGTGCTGGCTATCGGACAACTGCTGGTCGCCGGAGCCGGAGGACGTGCTGGCGGGCGGCTGACCCGTAACGGCGGGCGCGTGCACGCACGTGTAGCGCCCGCCCTCCGCGGAGCTCAGCCCGGTCGGCCAGGGCTCACTGTCGCCCGTGCTGCCCGCGCCACCCCGCGCCTTCCTCACCGCCGCCAGACACCTCTGCCGGCGCTCCTGCCTCCGCCTCCCTTGCGATACCGGTCCCGCCTTCTGACCGGACGGAAAACATGTGCCCAACGGCAGTGCGATGAGACACTGATCTGTTTGATAGACGAACATGAGCTTGTTCATTGTGTGTGAACGATGTGTCAGAGACCGGTCCGTGGAGGACGGCGTCGATCTCTCTCGTAGTTCGCTTCTAGCGGTCGCTCGATTTTAATCACTAAACTTTACCACATTACTGTCGTTTCTAAATGTATGTGCCTTGAAATGCTTTCCTCGATTTGATCTTAGATTAGAGCCTTTTTTGAACCCTTTAGAAGGAATTTCTTCTCTCGGTTTGTACGAAAATTCCATACGATAAGTGCAATACACATCATTACCGTGCCTTTACCTTTCTATAGACTTAGTGAGGGACGTAATTAACAATAGGTTTTTAATACGCTTTCCCGGACGGAAGGCAATACCATCCCGATTATTGTTTCTTTGTAACGTTCAGCTTCTTTCATTACGTTTCTTAAACAAGACGCTCTTATAATATTTATAGAGGAAAGAGTTAGGACCAAAGTCTTTCTCGTAATGCGTCAATTGGGTAACATTTAAAATCCATAATAATAGGATAGTATTAAACAATGTGAGACAACGATACGCTAACATTTAATGTAGAATTTTGATAAATTTTTGGCAGTTTGTTATACCTACCTTTACAAGATTTGAGAATTGGATATCAGGTAAATCTACCTGGATATATCACGGGTGATTTATTATTTGAACTTATGAGGATACAGTTACTTTGAATGCTAGAATAATATTTTGGTGCGTGCGATTTATCCAATGAATTCATTATCAACTCAAAAACTATTCACGTTTTGATTAAAATCTGATGTATTTTTAATTCTTTAATCATATTAATAGTTTTGATCGTTATCACGCTTCATTTTGACCAGTTTACTATTAATTGATGAAATTAATGTAAAAACACTTCGAAATCACTTTATAGGTTTATTTCGTTGTAGATGTAAAAGCTCTTTCTTTATACTTTAATATATATGGATGTTATAAGATATTTATTAAAATCCATGTGATTCTTTTTCTAAATATACTTCTAAAAGTATGTAGTCGTATAATTAATTCATATTAAAATACCTTATGTATTCGACCTTGTCTGAACGTTAGAAAAAACAGTAATAAAGAAGGTGCAATTTTATCTTAATTAGGAACAACAAAATCAATGTTAATTGCTTTTGAATCCAACGAATAATTAACGAGATAGGCTTTATTAAAAAAGTCATCCATCAATATATGAAAGATCAATTACCTCGAGGTATAATTAATGTTTTCAAGCATTTGTTATGTCATGAAAATACCAAATAATCATCACTCGTATTCAACAATCGTATGTTGTTATATGATCATGTATTGACATGTCTGTGGCAGAGTTCAATTGAAAGAAAACAATGTATATAAACAATTATTTTATTCAACTTGTTCTTTTTGAATAACTAGTGAGGGACTGCAGAAATATTGTCGGTAATAAATTGAAGCTCATTTCATTTTTTAATGATATAGGAAAATAAGTCCTCCATATTTTTGCCAACATTTCCACCATTGTACAATCTCCAGATACAGCATCGAATAGAGATAATTGTATTTTCATTCCGTAGACCTAGAAAATAATCAAATGTTTCTAGAAATATTACCAAATACTAGAAATTCAAAATACACTTGAGCACCGCCGTATTTGCTAGGAATTTTTTTGAAATTGAATTCGCTTGCTGTCAAACCGTAAATGTTTCGCTTGAAATTGTACGTTTTACATATAAGGATGTGTCTGCTTATGGATACAACCTTCAAAATAAGGGTTAACTTAAGAACGAAAAGGCTTAAACCATAGTTACGTACATAATAACTCCAGACAATGTCGAAAACATAAGCCTAATCAATTTAACACTGTAGACGTCAAGAGAAGATCGTGATGTACGAGGGGAGGTCCAAAAGTTCGTGGAATGAAAGGGATCTAAATAAAATAAAACAATTTTTCCTTTTCAATATAATCACCCTTAAGCTCAATACATTTATAAGACATATGAACTAATTTTTCTTAACCACTATAAAAATATGTTTTATCTTTTCCGTCAAAATGAGCCGAAATTGCCTCCCTTACCTCATTTTTGTCGGAAAATTTCCTTCCCCTTAAGTCTTTTTTTAAATTGGGGAAAAAGAAAAGTCACTTGGGGCCAGGTCTGGACTGTAGGGTGGGTGAACTAGGGATTCGAACCCATGCGTGTGCAGAGCAGCCATTGCAATTCTACTCTTGTGAACCGGCGCGTTGTCTTGCAAGAGCAACACACCCTTTGTTAATTTTCCTCGCCGCTTTTCCTTGGTCCAAAATCGGTCCAAAACAATTCGGTCCAAAATCTGTGCAGGTTTATCTCCATACAACTCCAACAAATGCTTTGACGCATCGACGCGCTGCTCTTTCAGAAACGGCGTGAGCATTCTCGGTACCCATCTTGCACTGACTTTTGTCATACCCAGGTGATCATGTAGGATTTGCAAAATGGTGGTATCTGATACTCCAACTAATGCAGATAATTGTTTTTTCGTCCGTTGTCCGATGTGGTGGCCTCAACTGGCCTTCCTGAGCGGGGGTCGTCTTCAATTGACTCTCGACCATGTTTATAAAGACCATGCCACTTGTAAATCATTGATTTATTAGGGCACTGTTCCCTATAAGCGACTCCCATTTCATTCAAAATGGTTTGAGCATTCTTTCCTTGCTTGGTAAGGAATTTTAACACAGCGCGGTGTTAAATTTTCTCCACAGTTTCAATTTTCGACGGGATTGACTTGTTCAGCAGGCGACTGTTCGTAAACGAATAGCACAATCGGGTTGAAACTCGGTATTTATACTAATGATGAGTCTCCAATTCGTATGACACCAAGCGAGCGCCCCTATCTCAACTCCATCTTCTCCATTCTACGAACTTTTGGACCTCCCCTCGTATATACAATCAGACTTACGTCACACGGGAAGATATAAAAGGATTCTTCGTTCCGAAGCTGTCACAAATATAGCTTTCTATTTGCGACATGCACAAAGCATCCAATGATACCTATATACCTTTGTCATTTTTTTAATTTCTTTATTATATACCCTGAAACTAATTAGTACCTCTGCAATCCAGAATAACGCCTGTAGCTTGAATTTTAAATAAATCTAGCACTTTGGTTTTCTAATGATCTTATTATCAATAAAGAGTTGCTCGTCTATTTATTTAAAGTTTTGATAAGTTTGCTTAACTCCTTGCTGCTAAGACTCATTATTTTTAATTATCCATTCAACACAACTTGTATTTTTTATTAAATTTACATTAATGTAAAATGTTTTCTTATAAAAACTGATGTTCTAGTAACTTTTACAAGATTGGTAATTATTGTTATTAATTAGCCTTCTTCATAAATATATAGTTTTATTATTGATATTGTAACACGTATGATACATTGTTTTAGTAATTAAAACTGACACATTATGGGCGACCGGCTACGAATATAAAAGGTAACACAAACAGTTCTAGACATGTTCTTAAAAAGACAGTTTTATAGATATGCGACATGCACTGTTATGTTATTAAACAAACCCAACAACTCACAGACTTATTGAGTGATTAAAGCTGTCTTTCTAAGCTTAATAGTAAAATACAGAGAGAGATGAATAAAGTCTCTAGTCGTGGTTGTAATTTCGGTTACATTACGCGTTCAGTGTGAGGCGTCGTGTTGAATTTGTAGATTATAAGATACCCGACTGAATAGTCAACATTTTTTATGAATTGTATAAATAAGTTAGTGTAGTGCGTACAATTAATATTAATACACGTATAGTATAAGTTTTAATTAAGTGTACCTGCTTAATGTTTCCGTGAAAGTTGGAGTGGAGAAAAAACTCTTTCTAATCCAGGTCATTGGTTTTAATTTCAAACAGATCATCTATATTCATTCACACTTCACATTTCATCACATTTCATCGTTTAATTTTTTAATGATAAATGTTTTTATAATAAATGTGCATTTATAAATAATTCACTTAGGATAGTAATAATGTATTTCGTTTTTAAAGAACTGAATTTTAGATTATTTAGCATCTCTCACGATTTTGCATTTATTCTCATATATACTGAGATAATATTCATGTATGTGTGTGTAATTTAATATTGTGTGTGTGTACACGTGGTGCATAGTGATTATGTAATACTCGATCGAATTTGCAAATAAATATCAGTAAGTTTTATGAATTGTATCACCTTCTCCAGTGTTGTGTTGTTTCAAATTTGTCAACAATCACCTTATATGGAACCAGAAATGTATTTATGTGCAAATTCGACATATTCATAGGTTATTGTGAATATTGTAAATACAACCGCCATGTTTGTACATGTGGTGACAGCTGGCTTGGCTGAATTAGGAATTGAGAGAAACTAAGCTCAAGATAATAGTTAGTACATTATTATTATGTCATTTGTCACGGATAATTCGAATAAATGTAATGTAAAACAGCAATTACTTCTTTTTCTCCAAAGTAACAATCTATACTTAATTATACAGAAATATAACACAAATTATGTGTACTATCCCTTACTATTGATATTTTGATAATTTATTTTTAAACTATTCACCAGCAACTACTAAATGCCGCTTTAACTATGACGAGATTAGTAAGTATGAAGAATAAAATTTTATTATAATGCAGATATGTATAGCAATAAGTCTTAGAGAAAATAGCACATAGCCCATTCAATGCAAGATTTAAAGGAGTAATGAATGAAACTGTTTCATAAAGAATTAGTCTGCAGCTCAGCGGAGAGGTGACGTGGAAAGGCTCTCCACTCTACGTCTGTGTGGCGGAATGGAAACGAAACTAACTACATTTTGTTTGTTTTTATTCAAGTTTAAAATCTACTGAGTTGCAAGTGTCATGTGAAACAAAACACCATATTTATAAAATATATATGTATGTATGTTACAAGTTATATTTTCAAATGGACATAAAAAAGATATTATTTAGTGCTCAAACAGTCGAGATTCATGGATATAAAAAAAATAATTAGAACTCTCTTGTGCAAACAAATTTGCTCACAAACTAACAGGAACTAAAAATTCAAGTATTTTCAGTTTTTAATAAAAAAAATTTGTGGCATTTTTTTTTCTACGTCTATAAAATATTTTTCTTTGTACCTCGGAAAATTTTCAGTCGGTTAATTGTCAAAAATTACTCACAACCTAACATAGTACTAATATAATTTTTCTATCAAGATAGTCAATTACTAGACATTGCTGTGTGAATTTATTGTAGCTATTCTTATGTTTATAATTACATGTAGGTATACACACAAGTATATTAACGATGAAGACAAACAAAATTTAAATTAAAAATGTTAAAATAACTAAAATTTAAACTCAACTCCAAGCAAAGCGCACACTAGTGAAATCATTAAACTGCAAAAACATTTTGACAGCATCGCGACCACAAAGTACGTGCTACATCTCGGAGTGTTGTTGTCTCGACACTCATTAATTCTGTCGAAAGCCACAACTTTAACGAAAAAGGCCATCAACTAAAGTGAATCTTTGCTCCCTCTTTTTAGTATTCCGTATAATGTTTGTTTGTTGTTACAATTTTATTTGCAACTTTTATTTATTCTTCGTTACTTTTACTAAAATTTATTACAAGATACTGTGTTTCTTTTGTTTAGCTTACGTAACTCCTGAGCTCACTCTCACTCATCAAAATGTATCCTGTAGAATACTGAGAGACTGCAAGTTCTACGTCTGTGTTTGAGACTAAAAAGACATTAACCAGTTCCGGCTTTGTATAATGTTAGTAGCGGGGCCGGTATGAAGTATTGTCGGACCTTTGCAAGAATACAAACCTCCTTGCTTGTTTGCTTTAGTTCTAGTTTCAATGCACTGAATTAAATCGAGTATCGTGAAAATTTCTATTGTATTCTTATCAATGTATTTCCAATATTCATTTTGGAAAGCAATAACCGAAGGCTTTTGGCGGTAAAAAGAAACGTCAGCGTTTTGGTGGCGTTGAATTTATCAAAATTGGCATTGCCCTTCGCGGAAACTGCCTGAAGTTTTTCACTCAAACGCTGCACCATGGCTTCTCTCTCAGACGGTACTTGATCCCGACTGGCTCGAGGATATAGCAGATATCTTTCTAATGTCATCTGCGTATCCAAAGATACAGGGAGTGAGCAGATCGTTATTATGCAAGAAAAAAAGAGTTGCAGAAAAAAGGACTCCTGAGGCATTCCGGCATTTGTTGCTTAACAGCAAATGCGGGAATGCCTCAGAAGTCCTTCTGAAGAACATCCTTCATCAAAAACTTATTTTACCATTTCTTTCCGTGGTGTCGTTCGAGTCCACAAAGGGATCGGTTTTCCAGAGGATGAGCAGCAGTGTCTTTTGCTTACCATAACTTCTTAATAGGATCACCAACTCGCCCGTAAGCATGGCGATTATGGCATATTCCCTCTTAGATTTTGAAGCAAAAAAAACATGCTCTAGTCCCCAGCGGTCGAGCTCTTCCTGGCTAAAGTAGGCCAGGACAACAAAAGCGGGGCAAGGGGTGCAGAGTATTTCCCGGCAGAGTTCTGGCTACCACTACCAGCGACGATTTGCCTAGACAAGACATTGCGGCGGCGATGCGGTCTGCGGACGATAAATTGGATATCATGGGTCATTAATTGTACATATGTTATTGAACTAATCCATATTAAGTTCGTTATTACCTGACATATGGTATCGTGAGAGACTTCAGTAATTTTTATACTATATATGACAATGATATCTATTTGACTAATTTTAAGAAGACAAAAATCAAAAGACAAAATGATTTAGATGGTCTTATTCAGGTAATGAATGGAAGTAAAAAAAGTACTCAAAATAAGTCTTGAATGCCTATGTTCGAATGTTGATACTTATTTAGATATTATTCAAGATCTTCAGATGTAATTAAAAAAATATTGTTTCTTCACCTATATTTCTTTATCGATATGTTTAAAAATAATGAGTAAAGAAAATTATTTATCTATTCATCATGACCCAGTTTCTAATAACAACTATGACGAAAAACTACTATGCAATTTTGATTAATAACATACTATTATCTCTATACTCTATTTACCATTTATTTATTTATTTATTTTAGCTTCACACCATTCCTTGCGGGGTAGCCAGAGACAACGGAGCGCCAAACGCTACGGTCCTTGTATACCTCTTTCGCCTCGGCCATAGACACCAATTAATGATTTTTACGTGACCTTCCTCCAGTATCGTAGATACTGTATTTTCAAAGGTCACTCAAGGCCTCCACCTATTTCTTTTCCTGTATAAATCACTTTTCCTGTATAAATATTTTTTACCATACTTTCATCACTCATTCGTTCCACGTGCCTAAACCTGAGCACGTTCTTCGTCATTCTCATCGTGACATCTTCGCTAGTACCTGCCATTCTGTGGATCTCTTCATTGCGGATTCGGTTAGCTAGGCTGACTCCGCATATTAGCTCCGTCCTCCACCTCCTTCAGTTTGGAACACGGCGGATATCTTTATTGCGGATTTGGTCAGCTAGACTGACTCTACATATTCTGCAACGAGATCGCATCTCCACAGCATTCTTCTTTCTTACATACAACAATAAAATTAATATTTGACGCCCGAATTCCGTATTATATTTATTTAACATAGAAACCAGTAATGAGAGATATAAAACGAACTTCACAAAGTACTGGATCCGTATTTTTATTTTAACTACGTGTCCTTTATAGCTGTAGATTACTGGAGCGTTATTTACCATTTCGTATTACTTTCTCAACCATCCATTACTGACAGGTCCTGTAAATGAGATGGCTTTAACAGATGGTACTACTTTTCATTTTTGGTTTACTAAAATCTTCTTTAATATCTTTAGGTAATAATAAAAAATATTGTTGTAGTGCTTAATAAGTCAAAGATCATAATTAAATTTATATTGATGATATAACGCTGTTATGTAATTATTTTGTTCAATATGTATTCATTGGAGTACAATGTTAGTATAACACAATGTTACACTTAATAATTCTTACATATAATTATATCATTATACTAATTATATATAGTATACATTATAGTAATACAACTCATACACTAATCTTTCCTAACATTAAGAGTTTTCAGAGCTACTCGTAAATTTAGCATTGATGCGACCACACAAGCTACGGTGTAGGCTTTGTTTGATATAAACTCATAGAGAGTATTTTATCTACCGACGCACTGATGGTCATAGTATAGACACTAGTCTATATTATATTATATTAATATTAAATCACTCTTATCACAATATTCCTTCTGTCTATATTCTATGCTTGTATTTTTACAATTAATTATAATAAAAGTACTCAGTGACATTACGGATATATTTAGCACGACCTTATATACTATTATTAAGTGACTGAAAAGATATTTTCAACCAAGTGAAGTGAACCCTCCTTTATATTTATAGCCCTGTATCGATATAATGTCCCATTCATTTAATCTCTATGTAAGGTGTAGTTCGGGACACAGACTAGAAGCCTATAAATATAATACACATTTACCTATCTTTACTTGTCACTTGTGACCTTTATGAATATTATATTGTATAAAATGTTATTTTCTTTTCATACAGACCATTGAAGTAAATTATTGAGCGAAGCGAACGAAGTGAGCGGAGCGTTTTACTGGAGACTTTTTGCATTCTTTGTCACGAATTGGCTCAAAATTTATTGTTATAAGTTTGTGTAAATTTTAAATATTGCGAAAGAGAAGACTTCGATCTTGTCTTCTATATTACAAGTAAAAATTTAAACTACACAATGTTTTAGACGTAAATATAAACTATTATTGAACGTGTTCTTCTGTTAATATTTGTAGATTTTTCTAAAAACTAAATTTCCTAAATCACTTTCCTAACAACCATTACTGAAAGCAATGTATTAATTATCTCTTCTCATGAACTCTAGACGTGGTTTAATACATAAGTTATCAGACTTCGTGTGAAGGATCCGCACACCGAAGGTTTTATCACTGCACATACTGTGTTATATAAACTGTGTTATTCATTAAACCTGGTTATTTAGTGTTATTTTTGTTATGTATAATAAAAATTTGTTAAAAAATAGTTTTATCTTCACCGAGGTGACATTTTTTCGTTTTTTTTAGTAATTCTGACCAATATATCTAACTTTGAAAAATAAAATAATAATTTAAAAATGCCACAACCTCAATTTTGTTTAAAATTATCTACAAACACGGGATATACTTAGAACGAAGGATGAAAAACAGATGTCACCTCTGCAATAAAATTATTATTTGCATTATTTTTCGAAAATAGCCAATGATGAAATTTTAACATGACATGAGAGTAATATAATCACACTTCTATAATAACATTATAATAAAATATAGAAAGTGTTTCATACAAAATTGGAGATAAAATTATTCAAGTTCAATTAGCTGTGTTAAAGTCAGGTTTACACGTAACGACATACACATTGATTAACAGATTAACGAATTACTTGAAATGTACTTGATAAAGTGTAACTTCAACCAAATTAGTACTTTATTCTATAAAAATATGAATATACTTCGAAATATGATATTCTTACCTATACTTTTAATCGTAATATTTAACTTAAATAAAAAAAAGTATGTGAAACCAATTTGCAGAAGCGATGAATCGGAATAAATAATTTGTCAATCATTCAACTCTACATTTATTTCTCTGATACATGTACCAAAAAAGATAAATAAACTAACTGTGTTTTCATTTCTTAGGGTTATCTAATTGGTAATATCTACTAGAAATAAGTAATCAAATACACTATTCATTTATAAACAAAAGACTAATTAATGTTAATTCAATTGTATTTTTATTAAGTGTCTCAATTTTCTATATGATACGTTCTTATTTCTTATGTTAACTCTTTATAAATATTAAAAAATATAATGAGATTAATTTTTGACAGCCATATTTATAACGTATTCATTAATAAAAGATTTTGTTTTGTTGATATTAAACGAAAGACGAGTTTTTGAACACAGGACAAAAACTGCAGGCAGTATTGTCACAACCTCGTCAACTGTTTTATTTTTCTATTTGTAAGGTTATATGATGTTTTAATTCAAACTACTTAATGCTTTCAGCGGGCTATGTGTAAATCGTTTTGACAGTATAAAATATACACGTTCCAGCAATTACTTGCTAGACATTGACGAGGAATTTCTAATCAAAACAAAGCAGACGATATATCAGAATACTCGATATTACACGCATGTAGTATTCAATAAAACATCCTGAAATTATTAATTAATTACACCTACCAATTCTCGATTCACAAAATAAAAACTGGATTGACTTTCTAAAAGCACTAATAATCAAGTAAACATAAATTAGAACAATAATGGTTAAGGTTTGCGTCGGTAACTACCGATTCGTTATGAGCGTGGTGTGTTGGCGGTTGCCGCTTCTAAAAAGAAATATGGCCGCCTCACTGCCAACTGTCTGATATTCCGCTAGAATGACAACTGTCAAATCTCTTTCCGGTCTATTTCGACAGATAGCCTTCTGTATGCACGCAGATGTATGAAGAAATATTTGTAATTGCCGGTTTTAGCGAGGGTAAAAATTCGATCATTATTGAAAATATACTGAAAATATACGCATAATCGCTTTTTCGGAACATCTTCTTATGGAAACATATTAATAGTTACATATATATTGTAAATGGTGGCAGAGTCAAATTGAAAGAAAACAATGCATATACAATTATTCCATTAAACTTATTCTTTTTCATTAATTAGTGAGAGGACTGAAGAAGTATTGTGTATGCAGGTAATAAATATAAGGTACTTTCATTATACAATGAAATAGGAAAAGAAGTCTTATATATTTTCAACACTACTTACAATATTTATATCAGTATCGAACATTTTCATGTTATTCGATATTCTTTATTCATAGAGGTCTTTATATTTTCACCCCTTGGACCTAGAAAATAGACTGTCTAAAACATAACCAAAATTATTTCAGAAATTCACAATACCCTGCCATATTTGCTCTGCAAATTTGCAAAATTAAACTCACTTGCTGTAAAGCGAGAACATGCATCGCTGGGTATTACACGTTTTACATATAAGGATGTGTTGGCTCTTGGATACAAACCAAATATATAATCTTACAAAGTCAGCGTTTTCGGTTAACGTTATTACGTATATAATAAATAACATGAGATAAAGTAGAAAACATAAACATAATCAAGGTAACACTGTTGACGTCAATAGAAGATGACGAGATAATTTAATACTATCAAACCTACGTCACAGGGGAAGCTATAACAGGATATACCGTTCTAAAGCTGACGCTACCCTTCTACAAATGTAGCTGTGTATTTGCAACGGCAATAAAGCATCAAGGTCATTTGTGATAATGATTTTTAAGAACATGTTTTTATCTTTGTGTATTGCCTTGTTCGTAGCCGTATTCGTAGTAAAATAATTTATTGTACGGCTTATAATATTAATTAAGCCAGATTTCAAAAAAACTTTAAATATTTAATAATGAATATTTTTGAATGGATAAGTTAAAAACAATTAATGTTAGAGCAAGGAATTAAGCAAATTTATCAATACTAGCAAATTTTTAATAAGAATCTTAAGACCAAGAAGAAAAGCCGGTGCAATTTTTTTTTCTTCCAGACTCAGACGTTATTCTGGATTGCAGAGGTACTAATTAGTCTCAGGGTATATAATAAAGAAATAAAAACAGTCACAAAGGTAAAAGTAACGGGATACTTTGTGACCGTTGCAAATATAAAACTATGTTTGTAAAAGGGTAGTATCTGATGTCTGACTTTGTAAAGATTTATTCAAACAAGTAAAGCGTCCTTTATATATCGATAGCCCTATATCGATACAATATGTCATTTATTTAATGTCAATGCAAGGTGAAGTTCAGGTCACTGACTGGAAGCCTATAAATATAGTCCACGTTTAAACATTTTTACTTGTCACTTGTGACTTATGAATATTATAGTGTAATGTAAATGTAATATATTTACTATACACCATTAAAGTACATCGTTTGAAAGGTACAGATAAAGTTTTCCTAAAATTTTTTTAGTAAATACTGAAATCACTATTTCGTTTAGTTTAGCAGTCCAGTATATATATAATACAGATAAGATTGAAAATAAGCAAAGCAAATCGTCTCAACTGTCTAACGACAGTGTATAATTTCAAATTATAGCTTTTTAAAAATAATCTTGCCCTAGTCATATTTCCTACAAGTAGAAACAATCATACCGTAGCCTAAAAATGAAGTACTTGTTATATATTTCATTAACTTGATATAACACATATCCTATGTGTATACACTTTTCATATTTTGACTGTATTAAATAGCTTATTTATTTTTTCTATTTACTATGTAACGAAAGACGAATTTTGCGGCCATTGCCACATTGTCCACTGTTGTGTTTTTCTATTTGAAAGGTTATATGATATTTCAATATTTAGGTGCTTTCAGTCTGATAGTTGTGTAGAAGTTTTTGACATAATAAAATCTAGGCAGTTTCCGAAAAAAAATTGACAAAAAATGGGCAGGGATATTGTATCATAACAGAACTGACGATATGTTATTTAAAGTTGATTATTTTTGTTGTTCTTCTGTTTTAACGGTGTCCATCCTTTTTTCATACTCAAAAGAGGAAATAGAGTAGACGATCCAGCATAAGGTAAGTGGCAACCGTCACCCAGCGGCATCTGCAAATATTCGTAAGTTAAGAAGTGTTCTTATTCAGCCGTTCTTGAGGATCATGTAGGCATGAAGTATGAATGGAAGGGAAAAACTTCTAGGCTCTACCGCTGTGGAAAGAATAATCTTAAATACTGTAATAATATGTTATAATACAATTCTGAAGAAAAATAAATCACATATTTCTATAATAAAGTATTATTAGGTTTTTTTTGTAATAATACTCAGTACTTGCACAATGTTTATGTCCGACAACTTGTAACAGAATGATCCGTGAGCAGCTCTTACAACTTATTTATAATAATCAACGCTACAACATTAAGTGAGGGTAAGTTACAATATCATAACCAACATACAGATGGCGCTAATTATGTTTTAAGAATTGCCAATAATTAATGTGAGATTTAATATTATGTTAAATATATTTCGGGTCTAACTCTCAAAATATTATTTAAGATAAATTACAAATTAACATTCTAAAATAAATTGTAGCAGGTGGCGCCACTGTTGTATACTATCTTGATACTACTTTTAGAAATATTAATGGATATTTGACATGCGTTTATATTTATTAAACGATTGATTCTTAAATATAACCTATAATAACTGGCATTATAATATATTAATTAATATACATAAATCTCTTTCTCTCTCTCTCTCTCTTTGACGGGAAAGGAACTGTCGGTTCCTTTCACTTTCATAAGGCTCCATTTAGCATACGTAATGATTATGCCCCTTTCACATATTAATTTATTTACGGAAAGTCATAAACTTCACATTTTCATTTCTAGTTAAAAGGCGGTTCTTCAATTAAAAAGAATCATTCATAAATAACTCACTGTTTTATGAGTTTTTTTAAATCTTTATTTATTAAAAGTCTTTTGATCATTAAATCATGCCAGCTCTGTCATATCTAATATTTACATACAAATAGAATTATTAAAACCAAATTTGTAAATTATCTATTCCTCTACTGAAGTTAGTGATGACAGGATGCCATGAAACATGTCAACATCTACACAATATAATCCAAGACCATTAACTATTGGCTTCCTTAATGTTACATTGCGATTACATTCAAATAATAAATGATAAACGTCCTCCAGCTTCCCTCACATTCCACAGTTAGGGGAGACAGATTTTTTTATTAAAAATAAATAAATGATTAATGGAAGTTGTCGAGAACGCTGTCTGTGCGTCATTTTTGTTAAATATCTATTCATATTAATTATACTGAACCAGGGACGAGGCGGCTGACACTGCAACATTTATAAAAAATCCTTTTTCTTTGATTAAAATTCTTCTTCTTTACATTTCAAAAATTGTAAAATTATTATAAAGTTTTATAATAAGTTCTTTTTACAAATATTTTTATTAGTAACCTAAGTTTTATTATACACTGAAACGTGATTCTCAACTAAACTTGAATTGTATTAGGAACATCTTATCATACATATTTAAAATACTCTTTGATTTTAAATCAATATGAATTGGAGAGAAATTGACTCTAAAAACTTAATGATTAGTCAGTACCAGCTTTTATTTATTCACGTGTCATTTAACTTTAAAAATGATAACGTTGCAGTTAGTAAAGTATTGCTTAGTTAATACTGGAAAAAATCCAACTTAATAACAGTCAAAATAGAACTTCATTCGTTTGAATTTGTCAGGTTTAGTTGCTTCATAGATTTATCAGTCAATACTACATGATTTTGCTGTTATGTTGCCTATGTTTGTATTTTATTAAGATAAAACTATGTTTTAAGATATATCTAGACATACATAAATATGTTATATCTTTAAGTATCTTCAACTTTTGTTGTTAAAGCTGAAGCTTGCTTGAAACTTTAAAAATGCTATTTATCACCTCGGTTGAAAGTTTAACGAATAAAGACAAAGTTTTTATCTCTATAAGTATTAAATGTAAACCGAAGCTATGCTTTTCATGTATAAAGTTATTTTTATTAAACGTTAAGGTAAATAACATATATATTATTATTTATTTAGCTTCACGCCATATCCCTTGCGGGGTAGCCAGAGACGACGGAGCGAAAAACGCTACGGTCCCTGCATACCTCTTTCGCCTCTTCCACAGACATCAACCTCTTCATACATGCCCTCTGTGGGGTCCTCATGCTTTTTACGTGACCTTCCTCCAGTATCATAGATACTGTGTTTTCGAAGGTCACTTGATAACAGATACAGAAATGGACGTCTCTTAACAGTTTACGTATTTGGGGACGGATCTCTCAACGTAAGGAAAAACAGTAATAAAATAAGAACAATAATATCTTAATTAGGAATAATACAAAACAATGTTAATTGCTATTGAATTCGGAGAATAATTAACGAGACATGCCTTATTAAAAAAATCATCCATCAATATATGAAAAGTCAATTAACTCGAGGTATAATTAATATTTTCAAACATTTATGATATCGTGAAAACACCAAACAATCATTGTTCGTATTCTGCATACAATCGTGTATTTGACATGTCTGAGAGAGATTCAAATTGAAAGAAAATAAATGTATAAACAATTACTCTATTCAACTACTTTTTGAATGATTAGTGAGGAAATGAATAAATATTATGTCGGCAGGTAGCTTATTTTATTTAACAATGAAATATCAATAGAATTCTTACATAATTTCAACAATATTTACAAGTATTTACGAAATATATATTTATTTTCAAACCGTGGGTTTAGAAAATAAACAAGATAGTCTTTGTAGCCTCTATAATATAACCTAAGTTATTTCAAAAATTCAAAATACACGTAAGCACCGCCATATTTGTTCTGTTAATTTGCATCGCTTGGTATTGCACGTTTTACATATAAGGAGTTGGCTCTTGGATACAAACCACATATTTAATCTTTCAAACTCAGCGTTTTCGGTTAACGTTATTACGTATATAATAACATGAGACAAAGTGGAAAACATAAACATAATCAAGGTAATACTGTTGACGAAGAAGAAGAAGATGGCGAGATAATTTTATACGATCAAACCTACGTCACAGGGGAAAATAAAAAAAGGATTCGTCGTTCCGTAACTGACGCCACCCTTCTATAAATATAGTGGTGTATTTGCAACGACAATAAAACATCCAGGTATACGGTCATTTGTGATTTTTATTATTTCTGTACCCTGAGACTTATTAGTGTCTCTGCATTCAGAACGTAACGTAACGTCTGAAGTTTGAATTTTAGATAAATCTAGCACCTTGACCTTATTCTTTTTAATAAAGAGTTGCTCATCTATTCACTTTTATTAAGTTTTGATAATAGTTTGCTTAATTCATTGCTTCTAAGATTTATTGATTTTACTTATCCATTTGAGAACATTGAAAATTATAGCTATTGCTAATTAGTCTAATTTCAGTGCGTTCAGTGTGTGGAGTCGTGTTGAATTTCGTAGATTATAAGATATCCAATCAATAACTTTTATGAATCACCTTTTCCATTGCTCTAGCGATAAAATTCTTAAGAAAATAGCACATAGCCTATTCAATGCAAGGTTTAAAGAAATGAATGAAACTGTTTCATAAAGAATTAGTCTGCAGCTCAGCGGAGAGGTGACGTGGAAAGGCTCTCCATCTACGCCTGTGTGGCGGAATGGAAACAAGAGCAGTTTATTAACTTTTATTGAACTGTAAATTCTACTGACCTAATAATTTATTTCTTAAACGTTATAGAAAAAATACATTTATAGAGAAATAAATATAATAATATGTTTTGTTTTATTTAGGCCCTTATGACAAAGGAAAAAATACCTTAATAAGCTGTGATCGAACATTAAGCAGTTTCCGATATATTTTATAATTATGTTATTTTTTTTTAATCGTTAAAAGAAAAACCGTTAGTAAAGTAAAATATTCATCTTTATGAGTCAGTTTCTTATAACAACCATATCGAAATAACCATAAGGAAATCTTAATAAATAACATTCTAAAAACTATATTAGAAAATGTCACCCATCTTCAATATATTGTTGGTTCTCGCAAGTGCAGTCAGAGACAGCAATTAGTATCTGTATACATTGATACTGGTAAGCCGCTAAGATAACATTAAAAAATATAAGTTTATATAATTCTAAGCATATTAAAGACGTGTCCTTGTTTTATTATTGTTTAACCTATTACATATTGAAGTTATTATTAAGACGCTCTACGTATTATATTTATTTTACATAGGAATACATAAAGCGTACTTCACAAAGTCCTGGACCCATATTTTTATATTAATTACTTGTTATCTGTAGATGTAGATTACCGGAGCGTTATTTACCTTTTTGTTTTACTTTCTCAACCATCCATTACTGAAAGGAAGGTCCTGCTAATGAGATGGTTTTCACAGACAGTCCTACATTTTCTTTCTAGTTCCGTAAAATCTCATTTAATTTTCAAATGTAAAACGTTTAAAAAACATTTAAAAATTTCAAATGTAAAACATTTAAAAATTGTCAAAGTGTTAAAGTTTATAGTTAATGCTAGTAAATCATTGAAGAATTCTCGGTTCCCTTCATTTTTATAAATCTCTATTTGCAATCGTAATTATTCAATATATTTATATCATAAGGTTTATTGTTCACTAAAATACGGTTTTTAAACTAAGTTTTAATTACATTACAGATATAACTTATTTGAATTTAAATCAATTTAACAATGAATAGAAATTGACTCTTAAAACTTTTTGAGTAAACCTGCACCTGCTTATATTTACACATGTATTCATTTTGCTTTAAAAATAATACTATTTAGATATAAAAATGATGCATAGTTAATATTGAAAACTAAAAGGCAAATAATACACTTTACAATTGAAATTCGTCACTACCTAATGTCTTGAATTTTCAGAGGTAGTAAGTTTGAGTATACTCCGTGTTGCTGAATTGTGAAGTGTTCTATGACAATGAACAAGGTCAAATACACAAAATTATTACAAGAAATTAAAAGAATATTAAGAATAGCCACTTTTAGTTATAAGTGACATTCTTTTGACCAAAATTGAACTAACATCACGTTCAAAGTTAGATTTAAGGGTTAGTAACCAGTCAATGTAGTGGGAAAGTGCCAACTTCAATAACAATTTAAATAAAGATTTATTTGCTTGAGTTCCTTAATAGTTTTATCAGTGAATACAATATGATTTCGCATGTTGCCCTTACACATACAATATATATGCACATACTAATGTATGTATATGTAATGTGTGGTTAATGCTAATTTTATGGAGGCAATTGGGAATACGCTAACTTAATTGCTAGAGCAACGAGATGGTTTTCCAGAGGACACAGTTTCGAATTCTGCTTGTATTCATATATTTTTATTCTATATTTAGTTAACACTTTCACTACCAGCTCCGTAGCGTGTACGGAGATGCAAGTTTCACCCCGTGTTTCACCCCAGGGCCGTAGCATGTACGGAGCAATTAAAAGTCAATTTTTTATAGTATTTAATTGGCTCAACATTTTTTTTACTATTTTTCCGTTTATTTAAATGCCTTTATGCAAACGTTTATATGAAAAATTTAAACAGCACACAGGGCTCAATTTCTGAAAATCTGGTGGCAGCGAAAGTGTTAATATTTAAATAAACTTAACATTTTCAAATAAATGGTTTTTTGGATCTTTTGATTTGCTTTCTGTACTACAAAATTAGAAAAATTTGTTAGGATCTGCGCAAAAAGCCTAATAGATGTCGCCTCCATACATACGATATATATATATATATATATATAGAATGCCAAAACTATCGAGACGGTTAGTAATATGATAATATAATTTGTTCGCATCCTTCCTTTATCCAGTCCATTTTCCATTATAATAGTAATTAAATAGGAAAAATCTTACGTTAATTAGAAACTAGACAGCTTAATTTTAAAAGTGAAATAAACCTTAATAATAATAGCTATGTTTTAAGATACTCGTATGTATGTACGTGTACATTATGATTAAATATCTTCAACATTGTTTGTTTTTAGCGTTTTATAACTCGTTAAGTGATAGCTAACGCTTGCTTGAATCTTAAAAAATGCTATTAAGCGGTTGAAAGTTTAATGAGTAAGGAAAAGTTTTTATCTCTTAAGTAAGCATAAAATGCTATTCGCAACTGTTCTTTCCTATGTGTAAAGTAATTTTTAAATAAAGATTAAATGTACGTTAAAATATAATATTCAACATTTTATTTTCCATCAATAATAAAAGCTTCAATAACTTACTTATTTTTTAATACAAATAATTATTATGGTAAAGGAAAACTATTTTAAATACATTCACTGGTAAAAAATTTTTGGACGAGAAGAGGTTTTGGAACTTCCCGAATGCTGCATATCCAAGTTGGGGTTTTGGAGTGATTTCTTTCTATCTGAACGGTTTGTCCCAAGTAAATTTAATCGTTTACAACTTCTGACCCTCGAGAACAACTTGTAGACATACTTCCGAAGTGAGATGGATCTGTAATTGTTATTATAACCTTTTTTGAAGAACAGCACCACCACACTCCTTTTCCATGCCTGCGTCGTCATACCTTCAAGGAGAACGGTATTAAATAGCTTCTGAAGGTATATCCAGGCTGATTGTCCACCTGATTTGTTGTTCCTAATTTGTTTGAGGGCCAAACTAAAGTGGAACCGGCTGATGTCCGGAAAATCTTCGGTATAGCGTCGTATCATTCTTGCTCGTGAGCCTTTAGCCAGACTGGTAACAGGTTTGCTTATCGAAGAGTATAACTGCTCGTATAACTTCTCGTCCACTCTCATCACCTTAGTCTTCAGTTTAGTCAGTTGGCTCAGCCCAGTAGACAGATCTTTTACGAACACCTGTTAGCGATTTTAGAGTTCGATCTGAAAGTTTTCGGGGTTTTAGATATAGACAGGTGTTGCATTAAGCCTTGAGCTCATCAGCATTGGTTATTAAATAAAATTGTCTTAAAGTTGTTTTGTCATTGGTGTTATAAGAAACTGAGTCATGGCGAGAAGATAAATATTTTTCTGCACTAATGTTTTTTCTTCTATCGAAGAAAGAAATATTAGTAAAGTATATATTATATGAGTATTTAATGTAAAGTTGCTTTTCTTTGCTTTGCGAAATGCTTTTGTTAATTGCACACGAACAATTAATGACACATTATATATAATTTATGTATCTTCTATGGAGACATCGTCACTAGCAATTTTTATTTATTATAATGTTTCAAACTCATAATACCATATTTAGTTCCACACACGACCGTTAGAAGCGTTGTATTTACTTTTTTTTATATATTTACTTCATTAAAATTCATGATTGAGGTCATGTCATTGTATCATTATTAATTTAAGTCGTATTGATAAAACTCCATAGAATTAAAGAAATATCGAACGTCTACCAGTTTCCATTTAAATTATACTGTGATATATTTTACTTAAAGTAGCGATAAATATTCATAAACATAAGTTGAAAACAAAATTGTAACAACAAACAAACGTTTGTAAATGTACAGAAACCTAAAAAGAGAGCAAAGATTCTTTCCAGTTGATGGCCTTTTTCGTTCAAATGTCGGCTTTCGACAGAATTAATGAGTGTCGAGACAACTACACTCCGAGATGTAGCACGTACTCTGTGGTCGCGATGCTGTCAAAATGTTTTTACATTTTAATGAATTCACTAGTGTGCGCTTTTTGTTTGGAGTTGAGCTGATTTTTTTATTATTATAACATTTTAACTTAGAAATTTCACAAATTATATGGTGTTTTCATCATTAGGGTTAAGGCAGGTTCTTTCAGTATTTAAAATGTTTTTTTCTTTTTTCTGTGTTGTTTTCGTTGTATTCGCTTTTTAATTTTGATTTCACATACGTTACTGTTGTTCATGATTTTATTATGTAATACGTATTAAATAAATACAAATTTTTTAAATTTTGTTTCTAATTTATTGTATTAGTATTTTGAAATTAATTCAATTGTTAATATGATATTTTTATATTCTTTTCCATCTTAGTAAAGTCGATAATATTATTTGAAACTATCCATTATACTTTAACTTCTACAATAAAATGCAATCTTTATATAGATTTTTATTATTTACAATTCAAAATATCTCTTCATATCATTCTATAAGAAGATGTTAGATAGAAGTAATACTTACTTACTTACTTATCTTCACGCCATATCTCTTGCGGGGTAGCCAGCTACGACGGGTTGCCAAACGCTACGGTCCCTGCATACCTCTTTTGCCTCTGCCACAGACATTAACCTCTTCATACATGCCCTCCTGATCCACTGGACTGGGGACCCACCTCATGCTTTTAATCTATATAGAAGTAATCTTTACATTTATGTAATAATCTTTAAATATTTGTTTTGATAAGACTTTAATATAAATATATTAAAGCCTCTTGAATCTTTTATCATAGATAGAATATAAAGTATTAAATATTTTTTACTTATATTAAACCGTCATTTAAAATCGTATATAAAGGAAAGTTGCGATTTATATTTAATGCTTGCATGAGAAATAAAAACTTTTCACTCGTTACACTTTCAACCGGGGTACTAAATAATATTTTGCCTAACCTACTTTTCACTAACCTAACCTAACGCTTTATAAAACTCTACATACATATCTTAATACATAGCTACTATTAATGTTTTTACCATACTCAATAATAAACTCGGTAATTTGTTAAAAACTGAATAGCTTTCTCATTTTGTCATTTTTATTCCACATTCATTTTAGAAGTATAAGAAGAGCAAAAACAATAAATTACATAGTATTGACTGATAACACTATTAAGCAATTAGACCTGAGAAACTCAAATCAATGAATATTTATTTTGACTGCTTTTAGAGTTGGCACTCTTCCAACACACACTGACTCATCACTGACCTTCAAATATAAGTGAAAGTGATGTTAGTATAATTGTGGTCAAAGGAAAGTCATCTATAACTATATATTTTTAGAAGTTTTTTATTTATTTGTACATATATGTTATCATGTTAGCTTACTTCATAATTTAGCAACACAGTGTAGACCCAAACTTGATTTATCTAAACTATTTCGTTCCAGATATTATCTGCCTTGATGAATATCAATATTTTAACCAACATCTAAGTAACCTGTACTCATTTTGTAAAGAATATTAATCGCGTTTTAGTGTTAAACTGAAACATTACAATATTAACTATACAATTATTAAATAAATCTTATTATGACGTTCAAGAGTTTTTAGTAGATCGAAATATGGGGAACTTAAGTTGTTGAATCATTTGCAGAATTTATATTATAATGTACATCATCTAAGATTGTTATATTTATATTAAAAAGAGTAACTGTTGAGTTTCTGGCCGGCTCTTCTCGACAGAGCAGCATTCCAAGTGACATACCGGTGGTAGCTTACTTACGGACTGACTGCACTGACCTTTTTCTATAATAATTGATGATTCAAAAGTGCTTGTAAATGCCTACTTGAAGATATTTTGAATTCCTCTTACATAATATTACAATAATAAGAAATGATTATTCCTTAATGTCATATAGCATGTTCCTTAAGAACGGCAACACTTCTTAATAAAAAATTAACAGATGTCGATCGACCGTTAACACTTACTTTATGTTGTATCATCTAATATAATTCCTCCTACCATTACGAAAAACGGCTAAAAACCGGGCATTCAAATCATTTAATCACAAATATAAAAGTTATTGCATTGAATTTCGAATCTAACTATTTTAAGAGCAATCTTTAAAACCCATACGTTCTGCTCTGTTAAATACAATTCTCGTCAAAGTCTGGCAATGAATGAAATAAAAACTCCACACACATTCCGCTGAAAGCACTTAAACATTGATACATGAACGTAACTAACTGAAATAAACAAACAAAACAGTGGATGTTTTGGCGATGCTCGCGAAATTCGTTTTTCTGTATACAGGAAATAGAAAAGGCTTTTTTGTTTGGTTGAGTTATTTTTAAGTTTCAATTCACAAGGCTTGAAAAAATACACTTTTTACACATTGCTTAACATATAAAGCTAAATATTACTAGGGGCGCCAACATACCTTCAATTTTGAGTCGCTGTGTTCGCGAAAGGTCAGGTGCCGTTTGCATATGAGCGAAGGAAGCCCAGTGTAATGAGTCATCATTTCGTTTCTCTTTGGCTTCAATGGGATATCAGTTTTTTGAGGATTATTCCTCATCGACACGACATTTTTCTAATTTTTTTTAAAACCATCACCTTAATGTGTGTCTTTTTGATTGCAAAATTTCATAATTTTCCGTCAAGTAGTTTTCAAGCCTATAGGGACAAAGAATGTGAAAAGTCTCCAGTAGAGCGCTTCGCTCGCTTTGCTCGCTTCGCTGAATTAATATAGTATTTTACTTTTATTTAATAATAAATTTATAGACGGTCAATGATTAATCTTTTATAAATTATTATTATTATTATTATTATTTAACGCATTAATATATAAAAATGTACAAAAATATTTGGATGTCCAAATAAGAAATATAGTTGTCATTTCTTCAAACATTACTAGCTCATTCGATTACTTATTTCTTTTCTTGTTTAATATGGATTTATGCTTGATGAGAAATTAAAAGAGGGTGTGACTGGGGTGAAGAAGGTGAGTGATAGAATCATTGCTGTTAAAATTATTTTTGAAGGTTTAATCATCAAAGTATTAAGTGCGTATGCTCCTCAAACCTGTTGTGATGATAGAATAAAAGCGAAGTTTTGGGAAGATTTTGATTCTGTGATGATGGATGTGAAAGAGTACATGGCGGTTAGGGTTTTGGTCACCGTAATGATGAGGGTGAGCCCTTGCTGGAGGCCGCGCTAGCCTTCGATTTCGTTATATCCAGACTTGATTTATAAAGAGAGATGAACACTTAATCTCGTACAAAAGTGGCCGCCATATGCCGTACGCCGACCCCAAAACTAGGATAAGGGCAGGAAGATGATGAGGTTATATTGACATAAAAAGTACAGTATATGTTATCATACTGGACTCCGGTGTGCGGATCCTTCGCACGAAGTCTGATAACTTATGTATTAGACCACGTCTAGAGTGCATCAGAAGATATAGTTAATACATTGTTTTCAATAATAAAAATGTTTGGTAGGAAAGTTGTATTGGTAATTTAGTTTTTAGAATTATCGACAAATATACATGAAGATATTTTTAACAAATTCAATGATAAGTTATATACCTCAAAAAATTTTAATTTTTACTTATTTAATGGACGACAAGCTCGAAGTCATCTATTTCTAGTCCTCTATTTCTCACTATTTGGGGCCTTCTCCAACCTGTTGGCTATTCTTAATAGATTTTAGCATTTATAATATAGCCATGTTAGTGGTAGAGACAAAACATTACTGGTACTATAGTAATAAGTTTATATATAAATACATATATGTTTAATCAATTTTTTCACTTCTAAACTAAATGACAACTTAATTTTTGACTATTATGTGGAGTTGATATACTAATAACTGTTTTATAAAGGATTTAAGTCTTGCTTTTTAATATTAAATAAAACTAATATCAGATACAGATCAATGTAAAATACTTCCAACAGAGTTAGAAGCGATGGCGGAGAAGGAACATGTCGGTATGGGATACTGTTAATTTTGTTTAAGGTACATTGATTTAAATAGTAATTTAATAAAGTCTTAAGTAAAAGTATATTGTTTTACAACAGTAGCTTATATAAATGAAATAATTTGTTAGTTACTTAAATTGGTGTTGGTTTGAGTTCTTATCTACAAGTTTGTACAACAGTATGTATGATATTAAACACAGACACTTGTTTAAAACATTGATACACAAAACTTGTTTCTTGATTCTTCGATCCTCAGTAAGTATAAAGTTTCTGTCTCATCCCGTGACCAAGTGCAGGTAGGAAGCGCCTGCTATATATAACTTTTACTTTATCCTCACCCGAGCACGTTCTCTTAGATTGATCTTTGAAAATACAATTAAAACTTTCTTTATTAGTTTATTGAGAATTTTTACTTATAAGATCTCCAGCAACTATTACATGTGACAATTTACAGACAACTGTAATATAAGATTAAACATCAAATTGGTTTATTCATGTGTTTATATCTTCTTAACTTCTATATAAATAATGTTAAAACTATGTGAAGGTCTGCAGTCTCATTAGAATGAAGCTATGATGTAAACACTTTTGAGAAAATATCGATGAATGAAAATATGATAACACTTGTACTATGGCTATATTCACAATGTATTCATTTAAAATAATATCAATATTATTATGTATTATAATGTTCTATATGTAATGGTGTTATAACAATATTATACTTAGTGTATGAGTGGTGTCAATATGACCTTAAATGACTAACCTTAGAAGAACTTTAATAATGTTAATAAATTATTACTGATTTCTCGTAAATACACTTTTGTATGTCATTTTCAATATTTAATGAGGTGTTTGTTAAAACACTCTTTTACATATTAATTAGTTAACGAGGAGTAATATCTTCCTCCACTTGTACACTTGTAGATAAACACGACTACTGAATGTGAAAGGGTTGGTCATAAATAAACTGTTTTACAATGTTTAATAACCCGTCTTTATTACATACTAGGGACGCGAACCGGACCTCGATTTTGACTCGCTGCACTCGCAAAATCCTCGGTACAGTTCGGCAAATTGAGCGTAGCGAGTATCCCATTTTCAATTCAACGTTCAAAGCTGAAACTCACAGTCAAAATATATAGAATAATCAAATATCACATAGCGATTTTTTTTTACATTGAAGTCTATGGGACTGTAGTTTTTTTGTGATTATTCCTCAACAACATGAGCTTTTTTTTTCCATTTTTTTTTATAAATCATCGCTATAAATGTGCAAAATTTTATGAAGGTCAGTAAAGCCGTTTTTATGCCAACCCCGGACATGGGATGCAAAGAGTCTCACTTAGAGCGCTCCGCTCGCTTCGCTAAATAATTTACTTTATAACTTATGATATATAATACATTGTAAGTTGTTAGTTACTCAGTCCACTACTAACTTTTATATTTGATACTTTAGTTTCCAAAGTCTTGTATACTTAGTACTGAAAAGATTTAACTTAACGCTAAAAGTGAGATAATAATGTATGTTAGAAGAATTAATGTTCTTTAAATAATGATACACAAATATTTAGATATTGGAGTATATATTTAAAACTTTCTCTAGTAAAGAATGTACTTATCTTTTAATCCCTAGATTGTTGAATATTGCAGTAGTATTACTCTTAATTAGTTAGTTTATTCCTGTATCGTATAAAGATCAATTGGTATTAATTGTATACAATTAAAAGACGATAGAGTATAAGACTGTAATAGGTGTTCTTGTTAACCCTTACGTGTCTTATCTTATATACTTACTGTTTATATACTTACTGTTTATATACTAAATACTTATATACTCACCACTCACTTCCCCATTCCTTATATCCCTATTTTCCTCTTTTTCCATTTGAGTGTTTCTTATATAAAAAGCAGAACTCTTAAATATAACTAACTAAGTTAATGGAATAGCAGTAAAATGGTCAACAGCTCGCCCCAAATTAGTTCGGTTTAGTTTTCAGTGAATATGTTTTTGTAATGTTTTTCATTGTTAGCGGGATTTTAAAACAGTTTGAGATAAAAACAGGATTTTATGTGAATGTTCAATTTTGTAAATTAACACCAAATAACTTACCAATATTAAAAATATTATGATACATTATTATTTTTAATGAATTATATATTATTAAATAAACCCATGATAAGTATCTGTATGAGAGTAAGATAAAGATATACAAAATAAATACTTAATTGATATTAGCAGCTATCATAAAACTAATTAAGTATTTCTTTCTCGGAATAAGAAAACCATTGACTTAACAACAACTTGACCAATATAGGTCAAAAATACATTAATCTGTGTTCAAATTGATATACTAATGTCTATTATATACTATATTAACTTTTAGTTAAAGAACAATAAAATAAGTATTAGAGACAAGGTTTGTCTTTAAAATAAACATCAATAACTCTTCCTCCAAAACCTTAATATTACGAATATTATATATATTTATATATCAAATATGAATTATTAACCAAAATGTCATAGTCATATAAAATGTGTACATTTCCAAGTGCTAACAAATTATGAATACAAGCCGTCCTTTGACACGACCAAAATATTGAAGCAGAAAACACGAGCTTACTTTGACAAAATTATTATGAAATATCAACATGTATGTAACAAATGGTATGAGAGAAAATATTCATGAAGTTACTCGAGAGATTCACTTCAACTAAAGCTTATATTAGGCAGTTTATAATAATAATACTATTCAACTCGTAATAAGTCTATCCTTTACTGACCATAATATTCTGCATATTTAATTGTTATGTAGTTCTGATCAGAATGTGGGATTATTGAGGAAGAATGATTGTGATGAAGATAGAATGAATTCCCACGTGAATGAAATACATGTTCCTAATATCAACATTTCCAACTTCTCCTGGCACATGAACACAATAGAAATAATTATTACTGAAAATCGTTCGCTAAAAAATAGTTAGCTAATTAGTAATTCCATAAGGTTAAAATTTATATTTTTTTTATCTTTAAAAATCGAATCCTAAGCTAACGTAGCCTTCATTCTAACAAATTATTTGATATAACGAATATTTTCTTATTACCTTCAGAATAGTTATATAGAGATAGCAGTGTATTAGGATTTATTATTATATTAAATATATATTATTAAAATGTATGACGAACACAACAAAGATAACGTCAAAAACTTATAGTCTCACAAAGCACGTTATTACTTACATTTATAATTTACTTTCGAATCTGATTGAACAGAACTATTCAATTAATACTCAGATTTATTTTGAACGTAGTGTTCTTTTAAATATATTTTTTTTAGTATCAAATCGTAATATTATTCTATTTCCATTTTATATATCTACTTTTATCAAACCATATGTCCGAGGATAAAATTTATTAACTTAAACTCGATCCTTTTGCGAGCATTACGTAATGTTGACACAAATGTTCGCCGTGTTTTAGTGAAATCCCAGGGGATTGCACAAAATCCAGGATAACGTGACACATGGATTACCACCTGCTCTAAATGTAAGGTTTATTCGTTAAAAACTCTGTGAAGTCACAATTACCCGTTTAATAATTAACACATTTATTCAGTAGCATATAGAATAAATGATTACAAACTTCTAACATCCAACAGAAACTATTCTGCATATGTATAACAATTTACATAACGATTGGTGGAACGCTGTCTAAGCAGCGTATATAAAATGCAGCGTCATCCTGTTTAAGATACAGAAAACTATATAGCAGCGTAATATTTAAATTCTTAACTAAGATTCTCAAACAAAACTATCATTAGAATAACAGTTTTGTTTTCATACAAACGTAATCCAGAAATTTTCAAGCGACACTCCGTCATAGACATGGCAATGATTTTTATATTATAACTAGCTTTACCTACAACTTCGTTCGCGCTGAATGTTTTTATTAATAAAAGTAGCCTAATTTACTCCTTATTACATCAGCCAATGAAAATTCAACTGGTTCAGAGATTAGAGAGAAGACACAGACAGACAAAAATGTAAAGTAGATTTTTTATTTAATTACCGTATATACTTTCACATGCATATACTGAAAAGTTGTTAATTTGAAATTACAAACAGACACTTCAATTTTATTAAGATATTAATAAATATATAATAAATTTATTATAATATATTTATTAATAATATAAAATAATAAAGTCTGTCCTATTTACTAAATGTAGTTATCACTTGATTACTGAAAGTGTGTTGCGTATAATTAAAAATGTAGCAAATTGAAGTGGTCTTAATTATAAAAGAGGGAAAGAAGCGAATGATATTATAAATAAAAATAAACATAATTAATCTTGCGTGTAATATGGGGTGACCTAATTGTAGTTCAGTAATGTTGATTCACTGGAGGTGCCATAGATGACGGAACGGAAACCTCAATATTAAATAACACGCGTTTGTGATCAATTAATATGTTCAATTGTGGTTATAATTTAAATGTGGTTTTCGGTGACACATCTACAATATTTATATTAATGATTAATAAAGTTTGTTTGATATGAAATGGAATATTTTATAAAGTTGAAATTGTTATACAACTGGCGATGAAATTAAATGCTAGTTAGTAGAAATTTACAATATTTGAACCGAAAAATTCAAGTTTCACCTTTAAACAAATTGCCTAGCATGAATGTTTTATGATATAATAACGTATTTGCGATAAGTTTTATGTCATTTTTTTGGTAATGTCATTTTGGGAGAATAAAAAATGCAATATTCATTGTAAGTAATTTTACACGGTTTAGAGAAGATTGACAAAAACATGGGATGGATGGAACATGGAAAAGAATTAGTTTTTCCAATTCCATTTATCTTCCCCTCTGACGTAGGTTTGATAGTATTAAATTATCTCGCCATCTTCTATTGACGTCAACAGTATTCCCTTGATTATGTTTATGTTTCCACTTTGTCTCATGTTATTATATACTCGTACGTAATAACGTTAACCGAAAACGCTGACTTTGAAAGATTATATATTTGGTTTGTATCCAAGAGCCAACACATCCTTATATGTAGAACGTGCAATACCAAGCGATGCATGTTCTCACTTTACGGCAAGAGAGTTTAATTTTGCAAATTTACAGAGCAAATATGGCGGTGCTTACGTGTACCTTGGATTTCTGAAATAATATAGATTATATTATAGAGGCTACAAAGACTATCTTGTTTATTTTCTTAATCCACGGATTGAAAATGTATCATATATATATTCGATGTTTTATATATATTTGTAATTATTGTTGAAAATATGTAAGACTTCTATTGATATTTCATTGTTAAATAAAATAAGCTACCTGACGACAACATATTTGTTCAGTCTCTCACTAGTCATTCAAAAAGTAGTTGAATAAAGTAATTGTTTATACATTGTTTTCTTTCAATTTGAATCTATCATGTCAAATACGGATTGTATGACCATACGAACGATAATTATAATAATTTAAAGACATAATATATAAATATATCATGTATGTATGTCTAGATATATCTTAAAACATAGTTTTAGCTTAATAAAAAATACAAACATGGGCAACAAAAACACAAAATCATATAGTATTGACTGATAAAACCATGAAGCAACTAAACCTGAGAAACTCAAACCAATGAAGTTCTATTTTGACTGTTATTAGAGTTGGAACTTTTCCAACACACACTAACTAGTCACTAACTTTTAAATCTGATTCTTGAAGTGATGTTAGTATCATTTAGTTCAAACGAAATTTTAAACTTCTTAATTTTATTTATTTTAAATCTATTTATAAATGTAACATGTCTATTGTCATATAGCACACTTAACTTATTTTATTAAACTCGTCTCATAATTACATTTTCACGGAAGTTGTTTTCAGTTTTACCAAATAACTGCACAAACAAGTAAAATATTGTATTTACTCATCTGGAAACATATGAAATGTTTCTGAATGTAATCTCTTACCCTCTTTACTTTACACTATCGAATAGAATCCAGGGTTTACATTTTATTAAATGGAACATAACGTGGACTTACTTACATATTAGTTTATTACTGTTCAGTATGTTTTTCTCACTTACATACATTTTTATTATATACACTAAAAAAATCTTCGTTGCTAGACTAATTTTATCTGTAGCTGAATGTACATTTTAGAGCACGGATATGAGAAAATGTTTCTCATTGTAGACGTCACAGCTTTTTGATAACAATGAAACTTAAGTAACGTTAATAGTAGTAAATACTACATTGTAGTATAGAATATCGGTTGAAGTTGATTAAGTTAATATTTTTATCATTATATTCATTGTTGGTACAATATTAGAGATAAAAGTTTTGTACTCGTGTTGTTTTGAAATTTTTTACTATTTACGATATTAGTTATAGTAGAAATAAGTAACATAATGTCTGAAATTAATAATTGTAATGAGACGATAAAAGTATCGCAGAGTTACAGATCTATTTTGAAATATTTTTGAGTATCGAATATTGTCATGTCTTTGATTGTCATTGTTATTGGAACGAGGCTCCTTAACGCGGTTTACGGATAGTGCGATTTAGTAGAAATCCTCACGTAGCGAAATCCTGTATGCTGTGTGTGTGTTTGAGTGTACCTCTCTCTTTCTCTTTTTGTATCCCTGTCTCTTTTTATCATATAACCTCAACACATTGCTGTACAGATACGTGGAAGTTTAGTGAAAAGCATTTGTCACTTGCTTTTGTGTTCCATCAAAACATCAAATTTCTATTGTTTTATTCTTCCAGCGTATCAAGTATGATTTTCGGAGAAAAGATGAAAATATTATAAAAGCGAGACTTTTCCTTAACATTTAAATGATAAACTTTTCTATTTGAGTGTGTCTAAAATAAAGCTAAGAACTCTTGAACATTTAAACATTGAAAAACGCTGACACAATAGCAGTAAAATGGTCAACGGCTCGCCCTAAATTCGTTTGATTAAGTTTCTGTGAACAGGATTTTTGTTTTGTTTTTCATTGTTAGCGGGACTTTAAAACACTTTGAGATAAAAATAGGATTTATGTGAACGTTCAATTTTGAAAGAAAATACTTGTTCACCAAATAACTTATACAATATTAATAATATGATACATTATTATTTATAATGAATAGTTAAGATTCAATAATTATATATTATTGAATAATCCCATGATAAGTATCTGTATGAGAGTTAGCTAAAGATATACAAATAAATATTCCATTGATATCAGGAGCTATCATAGAACTAAGTGATTTGTTTGTACTGAATAATAAAACCATTGACTTAACATAAACATTATGGGTGTATTCACAATAATATTATTATAATATTTTCGCCTCACAATAGGTAAGGAAGTATAATATATATGTATTTGTTGATAGTAATAATGATACATTAATACAATGAGATACTCAATGTTAATGAGATCAATGACAATATAATGTAAGGTAATCTCAATGTGACACTCATATATTTACTTTGAGGAATTGAGATTTAGAAAAGCAAATATATGACAATTAATTAAACATTGTCTTCTCTAACATTGAAATGATTAAATAGTAATCATCTTCAGTGATGACGTCATGTCACAATAATAATATATCGCAGTCGATTACTATATTACTATATTGTTTATATATTAATTAATCACTGGTCGTGTGTAAATGAGTCATGCAGTGGAAGTGTCTCTGTGCTTTTATCAGCGGTCAGTGTAATGACATAAGTACACTCCTCATTCATTAACTATATTTTATTTTATCCTAAAGCTAGATGGACATTGAAGTCAGACCAGTCGTTTGGAGAGGAGCCAACTTTATATAAAAAACAATTTAGATTTCTGTCAGTCTGTAGCTTAAATGTTCTTCTTACATCACTTTATCTTTAAAATAGTACAAAAAACTGTTAGTATTTTAATATATTGTTGCATAAATAGCTGGGTGGTGTGTTCAAAGATTCTTTTGTAATAGATAACCAATTTTATTTTTTTTACTAGAACTGATTGCATTTAATGATTTAAAAATATATTTTGTATACAAAAAATTCCTTATATTTTATTTAATTATCTCTATATACTAGTATTATAGATAATATCTTTCAAATATTAATATGTACGAGTTTGTAAGAGTAACTTCTAGTGATATATAATCGGACAGAACTTTCAAGTTGACTAATTTATTGAATGGAATAATTCTCTGATCGGATAATTTAAACTTTCGATAGTTTGAATGCTTTTGAGTTTACATCAATTTAATTAATAAAAACATAATGTAGCTTTAATAATGGTAAAATAGTATTTTATTCTTCTACCACCATTCTTTTCTCTTCATATTGTTAGTATTTAAAAACTTCTGAAGAATCTCGTTTTAATGAAATACAATGATATGTACAAATTCTTCTTGTATAAATGTATATATGTGTTATCAACACTATTTGTTATTTATATACTGTTTTATATTTTGAGTATTATAATTAATAAATAATATTAGTATTTATCTATATGTGTGTGTGTGTATGTGTGTGTGTGTATGTGTGTGTGTTTGTGTGTGTGTGTGTGTGTGTGTATCATATCTAATGTATATTGTTGTTAATACTAGTCATGTATCAGTGAGAGGAAGACAAATGTTAGTCGACCGATGTAACAGACTGCGGTCTGTAGTAACTTATGAATGTGGTTGTGTTGTTTTGGTGATGTGATGGAACAATGTTGTATAACGATACGTGTTTGTTCATTTTGTACTAAAACATACTGTTATTTTAGAAATTAAATATATGTATGCATCTCGCTCTTTTTAGTAACTAAGACAGAGACGGAAATATGGTTGTGCTTTACTGTGATAGCTTTATAATTCGTTTTAATTATGGTTTGTTATTAAAATTTTTCAAATTGAATCAATGCTGATTTTATCTTCACGTGTTACAAAATAATAATCTTATATAACATCACTGCACTATTAGTAAAATAGTCTTGAAATAATATAATTAGTTTTCAATATAATATGTTAAATAACATATTAAGAAAACACACACATAAATTAACTAATTACCAAAGTATTTAAATTAAAACCGCATAAAGCACGTAAAGCGAAGTAGACGATTTAATCTGCTGAATTATAACACTATTAGTGGTCGGATACAACCAGCTGATTGGAATTTAGTCCTCACTATAAAGATATAAAACTTAACTCTTATTTCAGTGACGAAGACTGTGAAGATTAATGACAGTACAAGTTATTTGCGCTAAGGACTTTTTACTATACACGTTACAGCAAAATAAAAACTAATCTGCTTTGAATTTATTTTTAATACCAACAGTGACGTAAGAGATTTCACTTTACGAGTTCATATGAGACAGTTTTGTTCAAGGACTTTCAGTTTTGTTACTTGTAGAACGTGTTTATTTAAGATATTAATATTGTATGTTCAAATCAAAGGAACATTTTGTTTTTTTGAACATGTATTGATTTTTTTGTGTATAAAGTGCATGTTTCGAATCATTTTAATATTGTAGTATCTATATATTAATACGTGATGCCAAAACTTTGGACCCCTTTTTACGAAAATTGCGCGGACGCAGAAGCATAAAATTTGGCACACTTATAGTTTATGTACAGGAGAAGTGCAGAACGCTAATATTTTTCAATAATAATGCTTATAAAGTACATTAAATCAATAAATAAAACATTACCCACACTACCATGCATTTCACACACACATGTTTCTTTTGTTTTTCATTTTGTCTATAGACATAGAAACATTACACACACTACCATGCAAATTCACACACACATACTTACTACAGACTTAGAGTACTGACATTGACATATCAAAAATATATATATTTGCCTATACATACTCTGTGGTCAAATGGTTTCTTTTGTTTTTCATTTTGTGCATAGACAGAGTACTCAAAAAAAAAAGTTTAATTTGTCTCATTTAATTAAATATAAAAAAAGATTTTAATAATAATGCATAAAAAATAAATTAAATCAGTTAATAAAACATTATACTAACCAGCATGCATTTGACACACGCATACATACTCTGTGGTCAAATTGTTTCGTTTCTCTATTATAGACGTAGTTGAAAAGTTTGTTTGTTGTGGTTTTATTGAATGTTTAAAGTTAATTAAAGTTTTATTTGATGAATACTACGTGAAATACTGAGCGTTTATACAAATTTATGTGAGTTGTGTAGCAGTAAGATACATTTAAACGTATCGTCGTCTTTCAAGGACTATCATTATATGCATAAAGAAAGCTCTGTAGCAGCAATCTGCAATAACAACATTCAGGTACAAAAATTTTTGATATTGCTGGTTCAAAGCAATTATTGTAGTTTACGATTTCAGTAATTGCATATACTTTAGGATAAATAAGTGATTTTGTGTAAAAACTTTTTCTCTTCTTGATTTCAGTAATCTATGAAAGAACTTTAATTATGCCTCGACATAGAACATTAACGAGTCGGAGTGAGAGACAAAGAAGAAGGAATATTTCTCTAAGAGGAAGGAATAATTCCTCATCAGTAATATTAGATAGTAATATGATTTTGAGAGATGCATTTAAGTGTGCTCTAAATGTCATTCCAAATGTGTTTTTAAGTTATGACATTAACATTTTGAACCTGAAGTGACTTTAGGCGACCAAACTGCATTCACTTCATGTTGTCACAAGGGTAAAGCAATATTACTACCCTTAAGTCAAAATGAATATTTGATTTAAAATATTACATGATGGACTTACTTCAAATGAACCTTCAATAAAAAGTAAATCAAAAAATTATTTTGAAAATATTAGGAAATACAATTCATGTTTTGCTATGGTTAGCTCAGAAGCCAAAGTTGCTGAGGCAGTTACAAGTGGAGTGTATAATTTCAAAATACATGATGTTTTTTATCACAGATCAGGCCCAATGACTGCAGCATATGGTCGCTCACCATATTATGCACAATTATATTTTTATGATGTTGACACTGCCATTAATTATAGATTACAAGAACATGTTAATCAAACATGTAACAACAACATAATGCATGAAATTTCACTGGAATTGGAACGCAGTAATCCTTTTGTGCGGTCATTCATTGCAATGAAAGATCATTGTCAGAGAGTCAAAAATCAAAACAAAGAAATTTGTATGCTCATTAAAGTAAATCATCATTTAGATCTACGCCGATTTAATGATGCAGTTCAAACTGATGTAGCAGTAATATTTAATACAGTTGATGGTAAGCCACCTTTTGAATGAAATATGATTTGTTTTTCAAAAGTTAATGGTATAATTAAGAATATCTCAGTTTTGGACTCATCGTTAGACCCTTTAGCGTACCCACTGCTTTTTCCCAACGGTGATACTGGGTGGTATGTCAATATTGCTCATAATACACCAACTACATCTAATTCAAGAGCACCCAGAAATAAATTAACCATGCTTCAGTATACAGCCTATCGACTAGCAATTAGAGATGATTTCAGTATGTTACACCATTCACAAAAACTATTTCTGCAGTGGATTGTTGATATGTATGTGAAAATAGAGGGCTCACGATTACATTTCATTCTACAAAATCAAACAAATCTTAGGTCTGAAGTTTACAACAATTTAACAGGCTACTTAGAATTGAACATTTCTTTTAATTTCATATAATTTGTTCAAAAAAGAAATTGGCAAATAAGAGTCTTGGTCAAATCTGTGGTTATAGTAGTTTAGTTTTCAACAGCAGAACCTTAATAATGTTTGAATATTATATTTTAATAATGTATATTAAGTCACTTACAATTTAAATTTATTATATGGTCGAATTTCGACCACTGGGCGACCACTAGTTGATTTAAAAGTGTGAAGACGTTAAATATTTGAGATATATGTGTTTATAAAATAACGATAAATGTGTAGTTACTCCTGAATCCTGTCTTTATCTATATCCCTAATGTAATAAAAGTAATACTTACTTTTGCTTGAAAGAGCAAAAAACATTCATATACAGTATAATCTCGCGTAAATATCAAGAGATTTACGAGGCTGCAAATTAAAAGACGATAGTTCAGTTGACAGAGTGATGAGGACGGTATCTCAATTCCTAATTCTGCCCGTGTTGATAATTTTATATTTCTTTTCATTCTCTTAACGAGTGAGCAGAGATGACGAGATTCAATATCAACATATCAAAATAATTAAATCGGTACAATGGTAATAATGATAACACTCGTTTATTGATGACATAATTTTAACTTATTAATTTTGGATACAACGTAAGAGACGAATTCTTATTTTTTATATATATTTTTATATACTTTGGTATGAAAGATGTCTTCGTCCACATATAACTTTTATTTTAATTTAATATTTTTTTTATTATATATTGATTTCTCAATTAATTAGATCTGTTGAATGAATTGAAGTAGATTGTAGACAAAGACTAATAAAAATATTACAGTAAATTCGAACACTTATAAAAGTTATAATTGTTGATGCCAATTTATGTAAATACAAAATATTTAACAGTCAGTTAGTTAAGTAAATATTATGAACAAGTCATGAAACAAACTCCAGGCTTATTCCTTTTATAGTTAACACTTGAACTAATATGTTAATATAATATACAATATAATAATTAAAGTGATGTTCTGGTGTTTTCCATTTATCAGTGTTAGTTGAACGCACAGAGCAGTCAACTAATAACTCCTCTTCAGTCTTCAGTGATCCAATCACAGAGTGACAGCGACTCATTCATCACTCACTTGTGTCCTTCACTAACTAACTAGTTCATTGACCTTTGATACTGAGGCGTGATTACAAGATTACAGTGTCAATAACTATTTTATTTCAAAATATAATATATATAACTTATAAAACTAAAAATATAAAATTTCTGTTAGTTTATACTACTTGTTTACATAAGATATTCATTTTGTAGATTCAAATAAAAAATTTTCCTAATAAGAATAGTAATTAAGTTTTGTTTACATATTTGGTTATGAAGTTATTCAGTTGTAATTATAATACTGAGTTATAAACTCTAATGTAAAACTCATTTTTGTTTTCATGACAGAATGTTGTTCTCAGTCGCTTCACAACTACTCATTTAAAGTTACGAGTATTTGAAATCGCTGTATTAAAAGAGTTTAAAACCAGCTTCGTTTGTTGATTTTTAACAACTGCATATAAAAATTGTTTGCAATGTTTTCTGCATATATGTTATATGAAAATACATACATACATATACATTTATATGGGTATAAAAAGAGCAGATATATAGTTTGGGACTTTTGTAATGAAATAGCAGCAGAAGAAGAATTGTCTGTAGAACCATTTTAGTCAAAATAAAATATTGACATGAAAAAATAGTCTTTTACAAGAACTAACAATTGTAACATTTGTAACTCACTTTACTATTACAGTGTTGTGTTATTTAATAAATATATAAATAAATAATTATTGAATTCAAACAGTGATGAACAAATCTTTAGAATAATATAAATATAGTATTAATATTTATAAGATATATCCAAGTGTAAAGCTGTTTAATATTTGATTCTTAATATTTGTGTGCTTCTAAAACGATGTGTAGTTACTCCTGAATCCTGTCTTTATCTGTATCCCGAATGTAATAAAAGTAATACTTACTTCTTCAATCACCCATAAAGTGTTAAGTGGTGGAATGATAATGATATTGAATACAATACTTATATTTATATACTAGCTGTGCCCACGACTTCACTCGCGTTGAACATGTTTTTTTATTAAAGTAACCTAAATGACTACTTATGTTATTCAAAAGTCCTGTTGAAATCGGTCAGGTCAGGTCAGGAAGACATGTTAGTCGACGATGTAACAGACTACGTGTCGTAGTAGTTTATTAATGTATTAGTTCTGATTGTTTTAGATGTGATGTTACACGTCATATTGTGATAACATATCATATTGTGTTAGTCTGTCTGTACTAAAAATATTGTTTAAGAAATTAAATGTATTGTATGTTATGTCTCGCTCTTTTTAGTAACAGAGATAGAGACGGAAATATAGTTGTAATTCGATCGTTATAACTTTATATATTAATTTATTTTAATTGTGTTTTGTTGCAAATTGAATTAATGCTAATTTTAGTGTCTTTGCACTTCTCTATTATAATAGTATTGATATAATATAATTAGTTACCATGTATTGAGTTCGTAAACAATCAGTTAATCATGTAATAGTCTACTATTTCTGGGTGAAACAGAACTCGTAACAGTAATTAGTTTTGTACAACACGTATTAAGATAATACCTGAAAAAAATTAGCCAAATAATTTGCACAAACCAGTAGCATATATATATATATATATATATATATATATATATATATATATATATATATATGATATTTTATTAAAAAAAAAACACACAGATTATAAAAGGAAATAAATTTGTTAATTAGCAAAGCATTTAAATTAGTACCACGTAAAGTAGGTGAAGCAAATTAAATCAGTCATCTGAATTATAATGAATTATAATGGAGTTAGTGGTTAGATACTACCAGCTGATTGGAAACTGCTTCTGACTATTAATATTACAACTACTCTTATTACAGTTATAAAAACCTCTGAAGACCACAACCACCACTCCCGTGGCGCACTCAAGAGCTACACGTAGCTCACTCCACAGGTACGCCATGCTCCCTCAGGAATAAGGACTCCGAACAGTTTCGAAGCTAGTCGTGCAAATTCCTATTTAGTTAATATATTTAAGTATATGCAGTAAACTCAGACACATTACAAACAATCCGATTAACTCTAAACACGTAAAAACAACAAAATTGAAAACAGAAACAATTCTACGAGAGTTATTAAAACCAGTGAGAAACTTATTTCATTAAACCCGTCTCATAATTACATTTTCTAGGAAATTGTTTTCAGTTTTTCCAAATAACTGCACAAACAAGTAAAATATTGTATTTTTTCATCTGTAAATATATGAAATGTTTCTGAATGTAATCTCTTACCCTCTTCACTTTACTCTATCGAATAGAATCCAGGGTTTACATTTTATTAAATGGAACATAACGTGGACTTACTTACATATTAGTTTATTACTGTTCAGTATGTTTTTCTCACTTACATACAGTTTTAGTATATATAATAAAAAACATCTTCGTTGCTAGACTATTTTTATCTGTAGCTGGATGTACATTTTAGAGCACGGATATGAGAAAATGTTTCTCATTGTAGATGTCACAGCTTTCTGATAACAATGAAACTTAAGTAACGTTAATAGTAGTAAATACTACATTGTAGTGTAGAATATCAGTTGACGTTGGTTAAGTTAATATTATTATTATTATATCCATTGTTGGTACAATATTAAGGATAAAAATTTGTACTCATATTGTTTTGACATTTTTTACTATTTAGGATATTAGTTATAGTAGAAATAAGTAACATAATGTCTGAAATTAATAATTGTAATGAGATGACAAAAGTATCGCAGAGTTGCACATTTGTCAAAATTTGTCAAAAATTCATGTTTAATTTAAGTCATGTAATTGTTAAGTTCTTATTTTGCTAAATAATTAATTATACAATCTGTTCCAAATCAATTAATAACTTTCTATGTAATGCGCAGGTAAATAATCAAATAAACATTTAAAAAAATATTTTTAAGTGCCAAATGTCTCACGTAAAAGATATTATTTTTATACACAGCGCGTACTACAATAATATACTAAAGATACTACCCGAATAATTCACACACACACACACACACGCACACGCACACGCACACGCACACGCACACACACACACACGTAGCAGACATATATTGTGAACTGGTGACTGTTTTTAAATTTATGATATCAAATGTTACTATAAATAACACTTATACATACTTTGTACAATATATCAACTAAATATTAATACGTAACAAACAACAAGATTGAAAATAGAAGCAATGCTCCGAAAGTTCGAAAACCAGTGAGAAAGTTATTTCATTAAACCCGTCTCATAATAACATTTTTAAGGAAGTATTTAAAAGTTTTTCCAAATAACTACATAACTCTCTGTTTATTATCTAGTAAATGTTATAACTGACTTAACACTAAACCTACCAAGTACCGGTCAAATTGACCGTAATAAACTTTTGTAAAACTTACATATTTTTAATCGTTATAATATCATTATCAAACTACATGACAATTCTTAGAATATGCATATAATATTTTCTTCACTCTTTACTTTTAGTTATTTCCATTATTACCTGCGTTATACAATAAAATAATTTTAAATTGCCGGTCAATTTGACTGCGTGCGGTAGCAATAGGTATACAAGAATTGTCGGTAGGTTTAGTGTTAATATTGTTACATCCCAGTGGTAGATATATATGGTCAATGGACATTTCAAACGTGTGTATTTAAAATATTACATATTATTTTTCTGAAAGTAAACTGTTATTTCCTTCATTCTGAAGACTATACAATTGGAATGACATATAGTATGATTAATGATTCTTGTAACATTATTGTATACATAAAGTGAACATAAGACTTAATATATAGAGCTGTATTATTGTCATTATGTCAGTTTGTTTATGTACATTGTACCTTCAAATAATCCATTCCTGTCGCGTCACTGAATACTTGTTATCTTCTTATCTTTTATATAATAATTAATTAAATAACAATTCACATTATACTACTAAAGCGTTTTAAGTTTTGTTCCATACAACTTAATGTATATAAATAAACGTAAGTATCTACATACAAATATATTTTATAAATGTAACTTGAAACATGTAATTCATTTACAATTGTTACTTTATTTTTCAATAAAGATGGTTATAGAATAGAATAAAATGTAACATTAAAATAATAAGTATTATTGAGCGAAGCGAACGAAGTGAGCGGAGCGTTTTACTTGAGACTTTTTACATTCTTTGTAACGAATTGGCTCGAAAACTACTTGACGGAAAATTATGAAACTGCAATCAAAAAGACACAGATTAGGTGATGGTTTTTAAAAAAAATAATTGGAAAAATGTCCTCAAAAATTTTTTTTTTTTTAATATCATGCCAAAAAACTGATATCCCATTGAAGTCAATGGGAAACGATGAGTCAATACACTGGGCTCGCTTCGCTCAACATGTAAATGGCACCCGAGATTTCGCGAGCGCAGCGAGTCGAATTTGAGGGTTTGTTGGCCCCTAGTATTATTAACATGAGTTAATTGTAATAGTTGAGTGTATTGTGTAACAAATGTCACTCACTTGTTATTTATCCGTTATGATGTTGACAATTGATTAAATATTATCATACAATTATGTGACTGTTAGGTCATGTACAGACATGACATAGACATGTATAGAATAAAAACAAACACACACATAGTATCACTATGTGTTTATATGTAGAAGATAGAGAAGAGAGACATTTAATTGTATAAACACCACTTTATTTAAGTGTACTTTACGCGTTTATTAAATTTTTTATATCGCTTGTGACGACGCAATAAAATATACACTTTCATGTGTATGTCTGTGTGTATCAGTAAAAGGTATATCTTAAACATACCGCTTTGTGATTATAATAACTTGTGTTTGAAATAATAGGGCAGCTTTCAATTTTATTTGGATAACTTTCCTTTTTATTAAAATATACCATAATGAAATATTTCTTAAAATAGAGACAAATTAATTAATGTAACATCAATGTTAATAGAATTTTTAAAGTGTTTATAAAATATCGGGTGGGCCAAGAATTCGTTAACATTTAAATGTAACTTACCACGCAAACTATTGCCGTGCGGTGCGCGGGCGTGGGCGGGGGCAATAGCTCGCTTCTTGGAAATTTAGTCGCAATGGATCGCTTCACGGGGCCACAACGCGCTTACTGTGTGAAAAAGTTTTATTTAAACAACTTTTCGCTCATTACTGTGAGACGCTTATTTCACGTTGAATATGGTTTACACGACTTAAGTCAGTGTCCAAGTGCTCCTTTAATAAAGAAATGGGTGAAGAAGTTCGAAGAGACGGGATCTACATTAAATGTGAAACAAACTGGCGGCCCGCGGACTTCTCGAAGCGAAGAGAACGTGCAGCAAGTTTCCGCTTCTGTTCGACGTGATCCAGATTTATAGAGACGCGCAAACGTTCGGCTGAATTAGGATTATCCCGCACATCATTACGCCGTATTTTGAAATTAGATTTGAAATTACATCCATATAAGATCCAGATAGTGCAAGAACTAAACCCTAATGATTTAAATTTGCGTAAGTCATATGCCGAAACAATGTTAACTCGATTCAGTAATTTTGACAACATCTTATTCTCTGACGAAGCCCATTTCCACCTAAATGGACATGTAAACAAACAGAATTGCAGGTATTGGAGCAGCGAAAATCCCAAAGCTAAACATGAAAGGCCACTTCACTCTCCTAAGGTAACTGTATGGGCTGCAATTTCAGCAAAAGGAATCATCGGACCTTACTTTTTTGAAGATTCTCGAGGCCGTTCAGTTACTGTTAATTCTGCCGAGTATGTGAAAATGTTACGGGAGTTTTTAGCACCGATGCTACTGGAATTTGCTGGCTGTAATCGTAACACATGGGTTCAACAAGATGGAGCCACGTGTCACACATCGAACGAGTCCTTGCCGGTGGTCAAAGAAATGTTTCCGGAAAAGCTGATTTCCCGACGAGGTGACATCCCATGGCCGCCCAGAAGTCCAGATCTATCCCCAGCAGACTTCTTTTTATGGGGTTATTTAAAGAGTCGTATCTACATTGATAAACCGAATACACTCCGTCAACTTAAAGAAAAAATCATCGAAGAGATGTCGGCGATCTCGCGGTCTCTTTGCAGAAGAGTATTCGAAAACTTCAGGACTCGCTTAGATGAGTGCAAAAACCGAAACGGTGGTCATTTAGACGAAATAATTTTTAAGAAATAAATTACAACTAATTAGCTTTCTCGTAAATAAACTATTTCTAAAATATGTTAAATGGTTTTTTTTATACGATTTTTTCAAATGTTAAATTCATGGCCCACCCTGTATATACTACATATATTTAACTGATTGTTGCTTGTAACTTTGTCTGTTTCTTCCAACAGTCGATTAAAATAATAAACGATATATTACATAATATTTACAAAAAATATTAATTTGAAGTTTTATTATCATTGTAGTCCAAGACCAAATTGTATTTTGCTTGCATGACCTATACTATCTTATAAGTTATATGAAGAAAAGTTTAAGGATATATCCTCTTCAATTCAACCATCAAACACTGAAAACCTACTGATAATAATTTTGGTAAAATCATTTTAAAATTAAAACGTAAAAATAAATTCAAGTATAAACAACTCTCCAAGAGTTATGAAAACCAGTGAAAAAATTCTTTCGTTACACTCGTTATGTTACTTATGTTTAACTTTTTAGGAAAGTTTCATTAAAGTTTTCCCAAAATACGCTCTCTGTTTATTCTTGTAGAAATTTTATAGCTTACCGATCTAATATTTATGATATCTATAATGTGTGTGTATTTGAAATCTTATATATAATTATTCTAAAAATAAACTCTTATGTTCTTGCTTCATTTTGAAAACAATGAAATTGGAACGAAGTAGTAACCTCTGTGATTCTTGTAACATTATTTTATACATAAAGTGGAACGCAAGAATTATATACACAGCTCTATTGCTTCTATGATTTTTCTTATTATTTATATTTTAGTTTATTTGTTACAGTACATTGAAACAATCCATCGTCATTGCGTTGATAAATACTTGTTCTGTAAGTTGATGTACTTTTTAGTTCACGAACTTGGACAAATATATCTCATTAAGGATGCTAACAGTGAAATTAAAAGTTGTTAATCATAATACAACGCCTGATCACATCATAGATAAGGAAGCATTATTTTTTTTTACCATAGAGTAAAGTATTTGGTAACAGATTTACCAAATTAATGTGTATTTTATTAATTTTTATAAATGTTGAAGTAATAATAACAATCAAACGTAATACTTAAAATTTAATGTAAATTTTATAATTCCGAGCTTGACACTTCAATGTGAATATTACTTGAAAGTGATGACGTAAGTATGTAGAAATAGTAGAAAGCGTTGTTTGTAAACAGCAATCAATACAATATATGTGTTAGATAATAACAATGTTGTGACACATCGTCTCATCTCTGCTTCATCTTTTGATACAACACTAAGAATGTGTTTTCTTCAATTAAACTTATATATATATATATATATTACTTATATATATATATAGCTTATTCCCTCCCGCTTTGTTGGGCACACTATTAATTTTCATGTGAACTTAGATTGTTATGGTAGCCTTTATCATAGGATCCATTGTCATCTTAACCGTTGCTATGGTAACTGTGTTAAATGTACAGCTCCTACAGGTTTAAAACTCGGTGAAATGCAAAAAGTGGATATCCGTTGTGATAGGAATTCCGTAAAATCCATTCTTAGTGTACGTCTACGTCACAAAAGAAGTGACTATGTGCAATTTTAAGTTAATCGGACAGATAGTTTCGGAGATTTCGTGATGAGTCAGTGAGTGCTAAGTCAATGACTCCATTGTAGACAACGCACTTTCGTTAAGTCAAAAAGCAATCGTTTACTTTGAGTATAATTAATTTGAAAATCCATTTTTTAATTTATAAGAATATCTGTAAATTCAAAAATATATAGAATGTTTTCCTACTTTTAACGATTTCTTATTTATTTCAGCCTAAACCGTAACATCTACTTAAATTGTTTTAAGCCATAAAATAATGTATATAATAAATCAATGACAATATATTACAACATACAGGATGTGCTGATATGAAGACAAACCACACCTTCAGTAAATCACTAAATGAGTTCATCGACCTTCAACTATTTATATATGAGGTGTATAATTCACTGTTGGAAGTTATATTGTTATTATTTCATAAAAGTATACTATAATAGTAAATGTATACTTATATATTTTTATTAAATAATTCTCTTGTCGAGAATTATTCTGTATCATGGGGAGTTATATGTATATGTAGCAGGCCTATTTTTATTTTTTATTATTGTTATCATTATTATTAATTTTTTTTGCTATTATAATAATAATAACTATTATTTTTTTCATTATATTGTGACGGTTCTAGTTGTTCCAAAATAGCTTTTAAGATTGACATTTGTGAAACAGTGATCACAATATAAAAAAATATATATAAGGCTGAGTTTGTTGTGTGGTTCTTCTCAGACTAGGACGCGTTTGGAACCCTCATAGCTTTAACATTAAGTTGGACAGTGCTTTTACAGAAGGGCTTATTACGATAAATCTTTTATCGAAATAGGCCCTTCTGATACTTCCATTTTGACGTACACAAGTGATCACTGATAATGATTCAAAGTGGAAAAGATATAAATAAAAATAAATAATAAATAAATAAATATACAATAATATTAATGAAGGTTACAAGTTATATCAGAACAACATTCTATGATCACACAAAGTACAGCCTGTCGGGTTGATCCCACGCTTGTTTGCTCATGAGTCCAACTAACTTAACTAGGGGCGCCAATAGACCCTCAATTTCGACTTGCTGCGCTTGCGAAATCTCGGGTGCCGTTTGCATATTGAGCGAAGCGAGCCCAGGGTAATGACTCATCGTTTCCAATTGACTTCAAAAGGATATCAGTTTTTTTACTTGACATTTTTCAAAAAAATTGTTTGTTTTTAAAACCATCACCTAATGTGTATCTTTTTGATTGCAAAATTTTATAATTTTCCGCCAAGTAGTTTTCAACCCTATTCATGACAAAAAAATGTGAAAAAGTCTTCAGTAGAACGCTCCGCTCGCTACGCTCGCTTCGCTCAATTAAACTAAAGGTAATTTTAGTCTGACTAGGAGTAAAATAATAAACAAAATATCCTTCAATAATGCCACAAATACGCTTAACTTCATTTTGTATCCTTAGCCGCTGTAATTTCTAACGCAGAACACGTGAAGAAAGTAGTTTTTATAAAATTGTATAGAAAAGAATACCCACAAAAAGTAGTGTATATTTTAAAAGTATTACATTAAATTATACATCTTTGTAATATTTTTATTTCTTTATAAAAAATATATACATTTTATTATTGAGCGGAGCTAGCGGAGCGCTCTAATGGACACTTTCACATTCTTTGTCACGCATAGGCTCGGAAACTACTTGACGGAAAATTATGAAATTTTGCAATCAAAAAGAAACACATTAGGTGATGGTTTAAAAAGGAAATTTTTGAAAAATGTCATGTCGTTAAGGAATAATTGTCAAAAAACACGATGAGTCATTACACTGGGCTCGCTTCGCTCAATATGCAAACGGCACCGGAGATTTCACAAGTGTAGCGAGTCCAAATTGAGGTTCTGTTGGCGTCCCTCGTTATAAATATATGTGATTTCTTTTAACTCTATCAGATGCAGCGCAGTGAAGATGTCTTCATGACGTCACCAAGGTCCGCGTCGTGCTGTGTAAGAACATCTACGGGAACGCTTCTTCATCATATTTAACATTACAATACTATTTATGTCTTGATATTATGAATATTATGTAAATATTATTATAAGTATTATATTGTTATATTAACATGAGTTAATTGAAATAGTTGAGTGTATCGTATAACAAATGTAAATTCATTTGTAATTTATCTCTTATGAATCCATTATGATGTTGACAATTGATTAAATATTATCATACAATTATGTGACTGTTAGGTCATGTACAGACATGATATAGACATGTATAGAATAAAAACAAACACACACATAGTATCACTATGTGTTTATATGTAGAAGATATAGAAGAGACATAAAATCGTGTAAATACCACTTTATTTAAGTGTACCTTACGCGTTTATTAAATTTTTCATATTGCTTTTGATGACGCAATAAAAACACTTTCATATGTATGTCTGTGTATCAGTAAAAGGTATATCTTAAACATAGCCATGGTCTGTATACACCTGAATCACTACAAAGAGTCGACTTGTTAAATACATACTTTAAGGTTCCGTAGTAAATATTAAATGCGTTCTCTGAGTCATGCTTCCTTTGGGAGAGAAGGCTTCTTTATTTATCTTACCTTCAATGTAGTGAGAGCAGAATAAATAATATTCTAATATACAATACTTGTACTAAATCTTTGATCAATAAATGTTCTGGTTTAATTCAAATTCAAATTATCTTTATTCAAGTAGGCATTTACACGCACTTTTGAATCGTCAATTATTACAATACAAAAAAAAGTCAATATAGTCAGTCCGTAAGTAAGCTGCCACCGCTGCTCTGTTGAGAAGAGCCGGCCAGAAACTCAAGAGTTGCTCTTTTCAAAAGAAATATAACAATAGGTGATGTACATTATAATATAAATCCTGCAAATGATTCAACAACTTGAAATCCACATATTTCGATCCACTAAAAACTTTTGAACGTTATAATAAGATTTATTTAATAATAAACTTTTGATTTTAGATTTTAAACTAAGAAATGGAAGGACTAAGATATCTTGTGGAACTTTATTATATATGCGTATACTCAAACCTACGAAGAATTTTTTAACTTTTTGAAGACGAAATTTTGGCGTCACGAGTTTGTTTTTATTTCTCGTATTTATCGCGTGTCTGTCACTGTTTTTTATATAACTATTTAAATTTTGGCGTATGTATAATATGTTATTAAATATGTATTGCGAAGCGACTGTAAGAATACCTATTTCTTTAAAAACATCTCTCAGAGAATCTCTAGCTTTTAAGTTATAAATAGCGAACAGGAGTTGGTGAAGTATCAACCCTGATAATAAGATAATTATCATGAGCGGACACAACCTTAACTGTAGCTAAGTCTTGATATATACGTATATGTTTGAGTATTTTAAACTTTGTTTCATTCTAGTTTTATAACGCGTTAGGTGACATGGCGGATGTTTACTTGACATGTTTGTGTATAACTGCATGCGTGTGTGTGTGTGTAATATGTATAAGCTAAAACACAAAATATATTAAAAAAAATCCCCAGTAATATTATAAGTAAACAACGTAACAAAAGTTTTTATAGGCACAAAGGAAACCCAAAGCTGGCTATTTTCCTCCAATTGTAAGACTCCAACTTTCCTCCAACTGTCTTTGTTGTAAACAAGATATACATTATTAAGAAGTAATCGTAACGGAAGATAACTTACAGTTTACTAAAATATCCGCAGCACTTACATATAATATAATAAATGTATACTTATTTTAATGTACATTTAATTTTTAATAAATTTAGAATAAATAATATCTTCAACATTCAGTAATCAATTGACAGTAAACGGTCGGTCCCATGTCGCGGTTTAGACTCGTTGGTTTTCTGTTTTGATTAATATTTCATTTTATATTTATTTAATAATATAAGCTTAATATGTATTAATATGTTTAATAATAATATCGATTAATATTATTAATATTGTGGTATTTATTTGAGCAGTTTTAAGTTTTCAAAGTTATATAAAAATGTTGAATGATCTTAAGGTTTTTCCTTACAAAGGACAAATCTGAATTATAATGTTGGGTTCCTGCTTCAGGTCATGAATTTTATAAAATATAATAATACTCTGATTTGTATTATTTTATATCAGAACATTTACTATTTGGAATTAGGTATTTTATCAATTTCGACAGCTCCCAGACGTGTTTGACATTGTCATTATATCTTTATCATTCAATTAAAGACATTATCTGTATTATAAATATATATTAGTGTTGAATAATATATAACATAGTATGAAATAAAGATAATATCATTGTTTGAGGGTAGTTCAGATAAAGCAAAATACTTTAAGTCACTCTCACTTTAACACACATAACACAACACACACCTGTGGTGTCTCCGAGTACTGCCACCTGGAGTGTTACTCCTTGAGACCTGGTGGAACCATCCCTGGTCATCCAGGACTTCGCTGGAGCTCATGCTCCAGCGAAGTCACTCATTATTAAACATTTATTACAATTGTCATTATCATAAATAATCAATTAAATATTTTATATCATTCTGATGTATAAGCTATATTACTGTAAAGTTACATCAAAATCTGTTTAGTATTTTTGCTTCAAAGAGCAACAAAAGTACACATATTCTCAACTGTTTTTAATATAAGTAGAATGAAAAAAATCATTAAAAATCATAAACTATTATATTGTTAAAACATGAGTTATTTGAAATAGTTGAGTGTATTGTATAACAAATGTAAATTCATTTGTTATTTATCTCTTATGAATCAGTTATGATGTTGACAATTGATTAAATATTATCATACAATTATGTGACTGTTAGGTCATGTACAGACATGACATAGACATGTATAGAATAAAAACAAACAGACACATAGTATCACTATGTGTTTATATGTAGAAGATATAGAAGAGAGACAAAATCGTGTAAATACCACTTTATTTAAGTGTAGTTTACTCGTTTAATAAAATTATTATATCGCTTTTGACGACGCAATAAAAACACTTTCATGTGTATGTCTGTGTGTGTCAGTAAAAGGTGTATCTTAAACATAGCTAAGGTCTGTATACACCTGAATCACTGCAAAGAGTCGACTTGTTAAATACACACTTTAAGGTTCCGTAGTAAATATTAAATGCGTTCTCTGAGTCACGCTTCCTTTGGGAGAGAAGGCTTCTTTATTTATCTTACCTTCAATGTAGTGAGAGCAGAATAAATAATATTCTAATATACAATACTTGTACTAAATCTTTGATCAATAAATGTTCTGGTTTAATTCAAATTCAAATTATCTTTATTCAAGTAGGCATTTACACGCACTTTTGAATCGTCAATTATTACAATACAAAAAAAAGTCAATATAGTCAGTCCGTAAGTAAGCTGCCACCGCTGCTCTGTTGAGAAGAGCCGGCCAGAAACTCAAGAGTTGCTCTTTTCAAAAGAAATATAACAATAGGTGATGTACATTATAATATAAATCCTGCAAATGATTCAACAACTTGAAATCCACATATTTCGATCCACTAAAAACTTTTGAACGTTATAATAAGATTTATTTAATAATAAACTTTTGATTTTAGATTTTAAACTAAGAAATGGAAGGACTAAGATATCTTGTGGAACTTTATTATATATGCGTATACTCAAACCTACGAAGAATTTTTTAACTTTTTGAAGACGAAATTTTGGCGTCACGAGTTTGTTTTTATTTCTCGTATTTATCGCGTGTCTGTCACTGTTTTTTATATAACTATTTAAATTTTGGCGTATGTATAATATGTTATTAAATATGTATTGCGAAGCGACTGTAAGAATACCTATTTCTTTAAAAACATCTCTCAGAGAATCTCTAGCTTTTAAGTTATAAATAGCGAACAGGAGTTGGTGAAGTATCAACCCTGATAATAAGATAATTATCATGAGCGGACACAACCTTAACTGTAGCTAAGTCTTGATATATACGTATATGTTTGAGTATTTTAAACTTTGTTTCATTCTAGTTTTATAACGCGTTAGGTGACATGGCGGATGTTTACTTGACATGTTTGTGTATAACTGCATGCGTGTGTGTGTGTGTAATATGTATAAGCTAAAACACAAAATATATTAAAAAAAATCCCCAGTAATATTATAAGTAAACAACGTAACAAAAGTTTTTATAGGCACAAAGGAAACCCAAAGCTGGCTATTTTCCTCCAATTGTAAGACTCCAACTTTCCTCCAACTGTCTTTGTTGTAAACAAGATATACATTATTAAGAAGTAATCGTAACGGAAGATAACTTACAGTTTACTAAAATATCCGCAGCACTTACATATAATATAATAAATGTATACTTATTTTAATGTACATTTAATTTTTAATAAATTTAGAATAAATAATATCTTCAACATTCAGTAATCAATTGACAGTAAACGGTCGGTCCCATGTCGCGGTTTAGACTCGTTGGTTTTCTGTTTTGATTAATATTTCATTTTATATTTATTTAATAATATAAGCTTAATATGTATTAATATGTTTAATAATAATATCGATTAATATTATTAATATTGTGGTATTTATTTGAGCAGTTTTAAGTTTTCAAAGTTATATAAAAATGTTGAATGATCTTAAGGTTTTTCCTTACAAAGGACAAATCTGAATTATAATGTTGGGTTCCTGCTTCAGGTCATGAATTTTATAAAATATAATAATACTCTGATTTGTATTATTTTATATCAGAACATTTACTATTTGGATTTAGGTATTTTATCAATTTCGACAGCTCCCAGACGTGTTTGACATTGTCATTATATCTTTATCATTCAATTAAAGACATTATCTGTATTATAAATATATATTAGTGTTGAATAATATATAACATAGTATGAAATAAAGATAATATCATTGTTTGAGGGTAGTTCAGATAAAGCAAAATACTTTAAGTCACTCTCACTTTAACACACATAACACAACACACACCTGTGGTGTCTCCGAGTACTGCCACCTGGAGTGTTACTCCTTGAGACCTGGTGGAACCATCCCTGGTCATCCAGGACTTCGCTGGAGCTCATGCTCCAGCGAAGTCACTCATTATTAAACATTTATTACAATTGTCATTATCATAAATAATCAATTAAATATTTTATATCATTCTGATGTATAAGCTATATTACTGTAAAGTTACATCAAAATCTGTTTAGTATTTTTGCTTCAAAGAGCAACAAAAGTACACATATTCTCAACTGTTTTTAATATAAGTAGAATGAAAAAAATCATTAAAAATCATAAACTATTATATTGTTAACATGAGTTATTTGAAATAGTTGAGTGTATTGTATAACAAATGTAAATTCATTTGTTATTTATCTCTTATGAATCAGTTATGATGTTGACAATTGATTAAATATTATCATACAATTATGTGACTGTTAGGTCATGTACAGACATGACATAGACATGTATAGAATAAAAACAAACAGACACATAGTATCACTATGTGTTTATATGTAGAAGATATAGAAGAGAGACAAAATCGTGTAAATACCACTTTATTTAAGTGTAGTTTACTCGTTTAATAAAATTATTATATCGCTTTTGACGACGCAATAAAAACACTTTCATGTGTATGTCTGTGTGTGTCAGTAAAAGGTGTATCTTAAACATAGCTAAGGTCTGTATACACCTGAATCACTGCAAAGAGTCGACTTGTTAAATACACACTTTAAGGTTCCGTAGTAAATATTAAATGCGTTCTCTGAGTCACGCTTCCTTTGGGAGAGAAGGCTTCTTTATTTATCTTACCTTCAATGTAGTGAGAGCAGAATAAATAATATTCTAATATACAATACTTGTACTAAATCTTTGATCAATAAATGTTCTGGTTTAATTCAAATTCAAATTATCTTTATTCAAGTAGGCATTTACACGCACTTTTGAATCGTCAATTATTACAATACAAAAAAAAGTCAATATAGTCAGTCCGTAAGTAAGCTGCCACCGCTGCTCTGTTGAGAAGAGCCGGCCAGAAACTCAAGAGTTGCTCTTTTCAAAAGAAATATAACAATAGGTGATGTACATTATAATATAAATCCTGCAAATGATTCAACAACTTGAAATCCACATATTTCGATCCACTAAAAACTTTTGAACGTTATAATAAGATTTATTTAATAATAAACTTTTGATTTTAGATTTTAAACTAAGAAATGGAAGGACTAAGATATCTTGTGGAACTTTATTATATATGCGTATACTCAAACCTACGAAGAATTTTTTAACTTTTTGAAGACGAAATTTTGGCGTCACGAGTTTGTTTTTATTTCTCGTATTTATCGCGTGTCTGTCACTGTTTTTTATATAACTATTTAAATTTTGGCGTATGTATAATATGTTATTAAATATGTATTGCGAAGCGACTGTAAGAATACCTATTTCTTTAAAAACATCTCTCAGAGAATCTCTAGCTTTTAAGTTATAAATAGCGAACAGGAGTTGGTGAAGTATCAACCCTGATAATAAGATAATTATCATGAGCGGACACAACCTTAACTGTAGCTAAGTCTTGATATATACGTATATGTTTGAGTATTTTAAACTTTGTTTCATTCTAGTTTTATAACGCGTTAGGTGACATGGCGGATGTTTACTTGACATGTTTGTGTATAACTGCATGCGTGTGTGTGTGTGTAATATGTATAAGCTAAAACACAAAATATATTAAAAAAAATCCCCAGTAATATTATAAGTAAACAACGTAACAAAAGTTTTTATAGGCACAAAGGAAACCCAAAGCTGGCTATTTTCCTCCAATTGTAAGACTCCAACTTTCCTCCAACTGTCTTTGTTGTAAACAAGATATACATTATTAAGAAGTAATCGTAACGGAGGTTAACCTACAGTTTACTAAAATATCCGTCGCACTTATATATAATATAATAAATGTATACTTATTTTAATGTACATTTAATTTTTAATAAATATATAATAAATGATATCTTCAACATTCAGTAATCAATTGACAGTAAACAGTCGGTCTCATGTCGCGGTTTCGACTCGTTGGTTTTGTGTTTTGATTAATATTTCAATTTATATTTGTGCCTTTTTTGTACATTTATTGATGACATTATTTTTCTATACTCTTTAATAAACTTCAGTCATATTAGTGAATGTACTACTATGTATGTTTTACAACACAAAGCACTTAACTCAAATGTAAAACTCATTTTTTCTATTTTTATCTTAGCATTTCGAGCTCAGCCGGTTCACAACTACTCATTTAAAGTTACGAGTATTTGACATCGCTGTATGAAAAGAGTATGAAACGAACTTTGTTTGTGTATCCTAAAAATCGCTTATAGGAATCGTATACAACTTTTCCTGCAAAATATTAATTATATATGGAAGTCTAAAAAGATTAAAACATTTTTCCGTAAAAGTAGCAGAAGAAAAGTTATTTGTCGAATAATTTAGAGAAATTAATATATTCATATGAAAAAATAGTCTTTTACAAGAACTTACAGTTATTACATTTGACACTCTTACTTTACTATTATAGTATAGTATTATTCACTATTATTAATTAGTATTACTATTATAATTTGTGAATAAATAACTAATTATTCAATTCAAATAGTGTGACATAAATCTTTGAATAATATAAATATTATATTATTCAAAGTAAACTGTTTATTACAATTGTAAAGTATTATAATGCAAGTGTAAAGATGTTAAGTATTTGATTCTCTATATTAATGTTTCAAAATAATCTATATATCTGTAGTTAATCCTGTATTCTGTTAATATTTATATCCTCAATGTAATAAAGCTAATTCCCACTCTTCTCAATCACACATGAAGTGTTACGTGATAATGATAATGATACTGAATACAATACTTATATTTAAATATTCATATTTACCTTACTTGCAGATAATCGACCAAATTTGCACGTCTTGTTAAATTACGATTGGTAAATTTATAACCACGAATGCCAACGCCATAGCTCTGCTGTCGGCTCTCCGGGGATGGACTTCTATAGATCGCAGGTTCGAGTCGAGAATTCGGGAGGGAATTGGATTTATCGTTTATTTGTTTCAACAATAAGTTTATTTCGTTTTTCTTTCTCAGTATAATAGACTTCAATACGTTACAGTTTGTTTTATTGCGAGAATCTAATTAATGTGGGTAGTATTATAATTATTTGTGAATTGAGTATGCTTTGTAATTATAATAATATTCATTACATATATAAATACTAGGGGCGCCAACAAACCCTCAATTTCGACTCGCTGCGCTCGCGAAATATCGGGTGCCATTTGCATATTGAGCGAAGCGAGCCCAGTGTATTCACTCATCGTTTCCCATTGACTTCAATGAGATATCAGCTTTTTGACACGATAATAAAAAAAAAATTTTTTTTTTTTTGGACATTTTTCAAATTTTTTCAAAAACCATCACCTAATGTGTGTCTTTTTGTTTACAAGGTTTCATAATTTTCCGTCAAGTAGTTTTTGATCCAATTCGTGACAAAAAATGCAAAAAGTCTCCAGTAAAACGCTCCGCTCACTTCGTTCGCTTCGCTCAATAATATCTACGCCGTAAAATAAACTCTCTTTATTTTAACATCAGAAATAATACGTCAAATAGTTTCTAAAATACAATTGAAAGTTTTATTTTATGAACGACGTGGTTCTGTTGTTTTACAATGTGATGTTACATGACACCATTTTTTTGTTAGTTAGTTTGGTCTTTTCTTTAATTCGTATGCACACATACACATACACACACACACACACACACACACACACACACACACACACACACACGTAGCAGACATATATTGTGAACTGGTGACTGTTTTTAAATTCATGATATCAAATGTTACTATAAATAACACTTATACATACTTTGTACGATATTTCGACTAAGTATTAATACGTAAAAAACAAGATTGAAAATAGAAGCAATGCTCCCAAAGTTCTAAAACCAGTGAGAAAGTTATTTCAATAAACCCGTCTCATAATAACATTTTTACGAAAGTATTTAAAAGTTTTTCCAAATAACTAAATAACTCTCTGTTTATTATCTAGTAAATGTAATAACTGACTTAACACTAAACCTACCAAGTACCGGTCAAATTGACCGTAATAAACTTTTGTAAAACTTACATATTTTTAATCGTTATAATATCGTTATCAAACTACATGACAATTCTTAGAATATGCATATAATATTTTCTACACTCTTTACTTTTAGTTATTTCTATTATTACCTGCGTTATATAATAAAATAACTTTTAATTACCGGTCAATTTGACGGCGTGCGGTAGGAACAGGTATACAAGAATTGTCGGTAGATTTAGTGTTAATATTGTTACATCCCAGTGGTAGATATATATGGTCAATGGACATTTCAAACGTGTGTATTAAAATATTACATATTATTTATCTGAAAGTAAACTCTTATATTTTTCCTTCATTCTGAAGACTATACAATTGGAATGACATATAGTATGATTAATGATTCTTGTAACATTATTGTATACATTAAGTGAACATAAGACTTGCATATATAGAACTGTATTATTGTCATTATGTCAGTTTGTTTATTTACATTGTACCTTCAAATAATCCATTCCTGTCGCGTCACTGAATACTTGTTATCTTCTTATCTTTTATATAATAATTAATTGAATAAGAACTCACATTATACTACTAAAGCGTTTTAAGTTTTGTTCCATACAACTTAATGTATATAAATAAATATAAGTATATACCTACAAATATATTTTATAAATTTACTTCCTACTTAAGATGGTTATAGAATAGAATAAAATGTAACAAAAAAATCATAAGTATTATTGAGCGAAGCTAACGAAGTCGGCGGAGCGTTTTATTGGAGACTTTTTACATTCTTTGTCACGAATTGGCTCGAAAACTACTTGACGGAAAATTATGAAACTTTGCAATCAAAAAGACACACATTAGTTGATGGTCTTTAAAAGAATTGAAAAATGTCCTCAAAAAAAATATTTTTTTTATATCATGTCAAAAAACTGATATCCCATTGAAGTCAATGGGAAACGATGAGTCAATACACTGGGCTCGCTTCGCTCAATATGCAAACGGCACTCGAGATTTCGCGAGCGCAGCGAGTCGAATTTGAGGGTTTGTTGGTGCCCCTAGTATTATTAAGATGAGTTAATTGAAATAGTTGAGTGTATTGTGTAACAAATGTCACTCACTTGATATTCATCCGTTATGATGTTGACAATTGATTAAATATTATCATCCAATTATGTGACTGTTGGGTCATGTACAGGCATGACATACACATGTATAGAATAAAAACAAACACACACATAGTATCACTATATTTATTTATATTTAAAAGGTATAGAAGAGAGAAATAAAATCGTGTAAATACCACTTTATTTAAGTGTTCTTTACGCGTTTAATAAAATTATTATATCGCTTTTGATGGCGCAATAAAAACACTTTCATATGTATGTCTGTGTATCAGTAAAAGGTATATCTTAAACATAGCTATGGTCTGTATACACCTGAATCACTACAAAGAGTCGACTTGTTAAATACATACTTTAAGGTTCCGTAGTAAATATTAAATGCGTTCTCTGAGTCACGCTTCCTTTGAGAGAGAAGGCTTCTTTATTTATCTTACCTTCAATGTAGTGAGAGCAGAATAAATAATATTCTAACATACAATACTTGACTAAATATTTGATCAATAAATGTTCTGGTTTAATAACAAATAATAAGCTCTGTTAGTAAACCATGCAGATATGCAAATATTACCTAATTTATTTTAACACTAAACTACCAAGTACTGGTCAAATTGACCGTTCTTAAACTTTTGTAAAACTTAAACATTTTTAAACGTTATAATATCGTTATCAAACTACATGACAATTCTAAGAATGTGCATGTAATATTTTCTTCACTCTTTACTTTTAGTTATTTCCATTATTACCTGCGTTATATAATAAAATAACTTTTAATTACCGGTCAATTTGACGGCGCGCGGTAGGAACAGGTACACAAGAAGTGTCGGTAGGTTTAGTGTTAAATCAAATATCACTGTTTTCACAGAACTACAACTAATACTGCAGTCACCTTCTCTAATGACAATCTTATGAAATTAATGAGATCAAAAATTGTTTTCTTACATTTTATCTTTCATTTATATTAATTAAGAAAGTGTTTAACAAATCTTTGTAAAATTAAATAAGAGTGAATATAGTTTCCATAAGCGACGTACAGATTAATGAAATAAAAAAAAAACAATATTATAACAGAACATTGTCTTGGAACAACTCCTCCAGCTCCAACAAATTATCTTATTTATATTTTGAGTTTCTAGGTGTTAAGAGAATGTTTTTAAAAATAATTTAGGTTTTTTATCAAAATTAATACTTATCTAAATCTTAATAAAAAAGGTACAAAAAAGATACCCATATCGTATCGATCCGGAAACCCCGCCGACGGTAGTTCATTCAACATCTTCGTACGTGGTAAGGTCCTTGACAACAGCACAATAAAATATCGCTACGCATGCAGGTGGTACGGATGGTAGTGTAGGTGGTGACGAGCTATGTAGTGATGAAAATCGATGGCAGGTAACAGATCATATAGCTTTTCGGAATACGCCCCATTGTAAACGCGATAAAAAACGGAGCTACGTCTTTGTCCCGATCCCGATGGTTTTACATAACATTGCAGAGCGATTGGAGGGATAATAGGCTGGTTATATTGCTCGATATATTAACATGAGATGTATAAAAATAAAATAAGACTCTTGAGGTTGCAGTCAAATGACAGAAGGCGGAATGAACCGTATTCGTAGACAAATATTATTTTTATTATATACGGGCAAGTTATTTTGCTATTGTTTCGAATTAATAAAAATATTAGAAGATGTTACACATTACGTGTTTATTTCTGTATTTAAATGATGAAACCCAAGCTTCAGTAAACTAAACTTATGTTGAGTCTCTGTTAGAATTGATTGAATTGTTTAATTTTTTTGTTTATGTTTAAATTAAAATTTTAAATAATATTTTAATACCACACATTACTCTGGCAATATCATAGATTTAGTACAAAGGAGACAATAATGTTTTTAAGATAAAATAAGTCTGTGTTTCTGTTTATAACATTAGCTATCAGTCAGGGAAAGTCCTATAAAAATGGGTTAATCCGTTTAAGAGATTAACCGCAACATACAGACAGACAGACAAAAAAAATGTATTATTATTTTATATAACTACCGTATATATGCATTTAGTGAAAGCTGTTACTTTGGAATTACAAATGAACACTTAAATTTAATTTATACGTCTTTTATACTGAACATTCAGTAGTGTTTTAAAGATCTTTTTATAATGATACTAAACATGAGCACAAATAAGATACGTACATTAGTTATTACCAGTCTTTGTCACTTTCGTACTTTATAGGGTGGAGTTATAGAGTGTATAGAGTGTAAGTGGAATGATTTCTAACTTATTTTCAAAGGAAAAGAGAAATTTTGAGACACTTAGATGTTTATTTATTTTCGTATCAATACTTTTACGTTATTTTCGTAATGCTTTAATAATTATATAGAGCTGTAGATATCATATGATCTATGAGACTTTAAATACATTTACTGCATCGTTTTATATTCTCAACTATTCATTATTAAACAATATATAACTAGGGGCTCCAACAGACTCTTCATTTCGACTCGTTCGATGTTTGGTAACCCAGTGTAATGACTCATCGTTTCCCATTGACTTCAATGTGTTTTGGCGATTATTCCTCAACGACATGACATTTTCCAAAAAATTTTAAAACCATCACCTAATAATGTGTGTCTTTTTGATTGCAAAATTTCATAATTACCCGTCAAGTAGTTTTCGGGCCTATTCGTGGCAAAGAATGTGAAAAAAAACTCCAGTAGAACGCTCTGCTTCTCTCTCTAACGCTCTCTTTCCCTGCTTAATAATGAGACTTTTTAAGCTTTAAATACCTTGTCTACTGCTGCATTCTACTTTCTTAATATCTTTCAAATGAAGTTCCTGCTAATGATATTTCTTTCTCCATTGCTCCCTCTTTATATCCGCTTATAATTTAATTTTAATATAACCGTATTATATTACAAAGCTATGTCATATTACACTGCATTTTGCGTATAATTATGGTAATCATATTTATATAGTGAAATAATTGATATATTTTTAACTTCATCGATACCATGTTATGCTCTTTTAAAGTCTATAGAGGGGTAGAACGATAAATAGTTCTTGTATTCATTAAATTTTATCACTTCATTTTAAGGAGCACCTGGCTTCTAAATACTTCAATATTGTTAACTCGTATAGTAAATTATTAAGTTCAATATGTAGTACATTGCTGTATAACGTAAGCAGTTCCTTGATAGAAATGAAACAATAATGTCATTGGAATGGAACGTGAATATGGATACGCTCTAAAAATAGATGAAGGTTTGAAAGAATTAATTATTCAAGAGAACTCCGAGCATCGTCGCTCGACCGACGCCAGTAAAGAATTATACCATTACTCCTGATTCAGGACATGTGTGTCTAGTCTAACTATTTTTGAAGCTAGTGATTTTAACCCCAAGTTTAGCAACATAGAGGTGAAAATAAATAAATCTTTTAGTTACTGATTTTATAATAATGAATAAGTTGTATTCGAAATAAGAACTCAAGAAGACAAGAAGTAGATTTACAAGAAGTAGATTTACAAGAAGTAGATTCCTCAAGTTCTGATAATTTAATTACTAAACAATGATTATAATATATGTTACACATATTTAACTGGCTGTTGCTCGTAACTATATCTGCTTCTTCCCCCCGTCGTAACCTTAACCTTTAAAAATAATATAAATTTTAAATATTATAAAAAAATTATAAAATATATATTTGCAATAAGTTTAATATTTTATATAAAGTATTACTAGACAATACTTCTTACTCAATTACTTCTCAAAGTAAAATATATTATTAATATGTAATAACTCAATCATACAACATATTATCACATCGGAGTTATTTAAAAAACGTCTTAAGCGATCTTCAAATACTTATGCAATTAAAAAACAATTGTTTATTGTTTCCCGAATAAATTGATTTTATAACAAGTCTTTAATACATGTAGTTGCATAATTTCAGGATATAAATTAGCTTCTCAGCTAGTGTTTAGAGATTTAAATCATTTAATTAATAAATTTATATTGATTTGATAATGAACCAGTAAATATCAAATGTGAGGTAAGGTTATGTCTGTACATCATTTTTGTTGGTAACATTTTTTTCCAATACCTGTGACTTCGTGTCGTAAATGTTACCTTTCATAAATGTTTATGTTTGTTTGTTTGTATTTCCTTCTTGATTTGACTTATTTTGATATTTTTTATAGCAAGTGTATTTTATTGTGGGAATTTAATATCTGCAAAGATATACAGTTCTGCTCGAGCAAAGTCACCGGCAAATAAAAGTTATTGAAAACCTGCCTAGTACAAAATACGTAAGTGGAGAATGATACCATGTCTATGTCCAAATTTATAATGATTGTCAGTTTTTTGCTTTTTAACATTTTAATTGGAAATGTTTATAAAAATCTTTTCAATAGAGTCAATATTGAAATCTTTTTATTCACTCTTTACGGTAATATTGAAAATATTAAAATCTGTATTTTATAATATTTCGTACGTGAAACCAATTTACGTATTAAAAATACAAGCGAAGAGTGATCAATAGTGATAATTGATTAGTCAGTTATTTTACTGCATCCGTTCAGTGCACACATATATCAACTCACGAAGACAAATAACATTAACTGAGTGTTCTTATCACAGTGATACTGATAAGAACTGATTAATTAAATACAACATACATTTTGATAATTATACTAAATAAAATAATTGTATTATTTATTTGAGTATCTTAAGTTTTATTGAATACCTTCTTAATTTAAAGATATATAAATAATATTGAGTTTCCACAAGCTTAAAATTAATAACAATCAGTCCAAAACTAATCTGAATTAACATTCCTACCCTTTAAACACTCTGTAAATACATCAAATTAACACTCGTAGGAATCGTAAAGTACCTATTGTTTTTGTGATTTTACCTCTTTCTAACATTTTATAAGTGCACCTTCTTGATATTCTTTTAAAGTTTAACAATGTACATATATAAGTATCCATCTTGTCAATTTAAGCTCCACGTACATAACATCTTGTGTCATGTTTATATCAGATTGTTGATGTCACAGTGACATTAAAGTCAAATTTTAAAACGTTACTGTGATATTCACAATAGTTTTTCTATTTACAGAGCTATTTGATGTTTAAATGTTTAAGTATGTCTAGTGTGATATGAACGTAGAATTATTTGACATCACAAAATTTCGTCTGTTTCAATCTTTCATTGGTGAAATTTTAACTGAAAATGCTAGAAAGGTGACGTTATGATATTGAAAGTATGTTGTTAATAAAAATAATCTTAAGGCTTAAAGATAACAAGTTTATGTGATAATAATTATTATAATTCTCTTTATCGTTATCTTTAATAATAAAGAAGGATAAAGATTAGATCATCCATCGGATGGTCAATGATTATCATTGACGTATGACGACTGACAATATTCATAATATCATATGAATTGGACCCTTAAGGAACAAGGAGACATGAAGACGATAGTGAGATTATAATAGCTACTTCTTAACACTATTGCAAATATTATATAATACCTATGTTTGAAGAAATTAAGACAGAGGTCGGTTGATATTCCGTTATCGCCTGAGCAGGAGCTATAATAACAAACAGAACAAAATATTGATAAATCTGAAGTTGATATCTATCGACGCTATCACTAACCAATATGTACTGTGATAGTAGTAGTGTATAGTAGTAGTGTATACTAGTAGTGTATAGTAGTAGTGTATAGTAGTAGTGTATACTAGTAGTGTATAGTAGTAGTGTATAGTAGTAGTGTATAGTAGTAGTGTATAGTAGTAGTGTATAGTAGTAGTGTATAGTAGTAGTGTATAGTAGTAGTGTATAGTAGTAGTGTATAGTAGTAGTGTATAGTAGTAGTGTATAGTAGTAGTGTATAGTAGTAGTGTATAGTAGTAGTGTATAGTAGTAGTGTATAGTAGTAGTGTATAGTAGTAGTGTATAGTAGTAGTGTATACTAGTAGTGTATAGTAGTAGTGTATAGTAGTAGTGTATAGTAGTAGTGTATAGTAGTAGTGTATAGTAGTAGTGTATAGTAGTAGTGTATACTAGTAGTGTATAGTAGTAGTGTATAGTAGTAGTGTATAGTAGTAGTGTATACTAGTAGTGTATAGTAGTAGTGTATAGAAGTAGTGTATAGAAGTAGTGTATAGTAGTAGTGTATACTAGTAGTGTATAGTAGTAGTGTATAGTAGTAGTGTATAGTAGTAGTGTGTAGTAGTAGTGTATACTAGTAGTGTATAGTAGTAGTGTATAGTAGTAGTGTATAGTAGTAGTGTATAGTAGTAGTGTATAGTAGTAGTGTATAGTAGTAGTGTATTGTAGTAGTGTATACTAGTAGTGTATAGTAGTAGTGTATACTAGTAGTGTATAGTAGTAGTGTATAGTAGTAGTGTATAGTAGTAGTGTATAGTAGTAGTGTATAGTAGTAGTGTATACTAGTAGTGTATAGTAGTAGTGTATAGTAGTAGTGTATAGTAGTAGTGTATAGTAGTAGTGTATAGTAGTAGTGTATAGTAGTAGTGTATACTAGTAGTGTATAGTAGTAGTGTATAGTAGTAGTGTATAGTAGTAGTGTATAGTAGTAGTGTATAGTAGTAGTGTATAGTAGTAGTGTATAGTAGTAGTGTATAGTAGTAGTAAAAATATTCACATAGAATGAACTTATCTCTACAAAGAGATCTCTTCCAGCTACCCTTAGAGAGTTGGAAAGAAGGTTTAAGAGGACAGAGTAAGGTACACGGATATTTAATAATAATATACAATACATAATAGTAATACTATATAAAATGTAATACACACATAGACATTTATACCTACATACATATATTATACTATATATATTTAATATTTGTTGTATTGTACGTCGGCGTAACTCGTTATTTATCACATTAATTGTGTAATTGTATAAGTGTTTAATAAATTTATTATGAATATATAAATATTTTTTTGTGACTGTAAATTATTAATATCGTTCGTAATCAACATCGAAATCAATCCTCAAATGACGAGACGTCCGAAGTGGAACGAGCAGCAGTCTAAGGCAGTTCAGCTTCAACTGCCGAACCGTTCAGACGTCTAATATTGATAAGGCCTGATTAATATTATAGACAGTTGAAATAAAGGTTTTATTTAAATTGAGTTTTTCTGATAAGGGACCACCTTCCAGAAGGTCCTAATGACCCTCATCAGAAAGGCAGCCCTTCGTCTCTTATGACAAACACCCGAAATGTACTTTTTCAACATAATAATTACCCTTTATAAATTTAAAGCACACATTCCACTATAAGAGTATTGTATTTTGTAGCATTGCTGTAAAATAATGTTGTTAATTTCATCTCTCAGTGTTTATATTCAGTCAAGTGTGAGCTATTAGAAGCACTGAGTGTAACAGATAAGAAAAGAGAATTATATTACATTATTTAATATTTAAAATCTCTTTACAATTAACAGAATAATAAGAACACTAATTAGGATGAATAGAGTATACTAGACTTTAATAACAAGTGTATTAAGTGTCTTAATGGAGTATACACTTAATTAATCACGTGATGATCGTTAGTAAAGTGTTATCTATGGTTGGTAGAAGTCACTATATATACTCGACTCACACGAACTATCAGACAGCTGTCAAAGTGATGACGTCACACCGCTTGTACCTCGGTGTCAAATCAGCTCCTGTACTAGTGACCTCCGACATATATCAAAGTAAAATTATCAGTATTTTCATATATTTTGAGTGACTATTATGAGGAGGTTGATATACTGTTAACTGTTTCATAAAATATTTATATCTTGCCTTTAAGAAAAGTACAATGAATTTAATAGTTTCATTATGCTTAGATTAATCAAATCAATCAATTTAAATCAGATCTTCAAGAAATTAGTCATTTAAAACTATGTTAACAATATTAAATACTAGGTGTATTAAAGGTGTTAACAATATTAAATACTAGGTGTATATAATATTTTTAACATATACAGAGAGGTTCAGATACAGAGAGGTAACAAAATATGCAGGGGTAGTACTCCCAAGAGAGTAAGAAGAGACGGAGGAGATTGAATAAGACGTATTGAGTTACGGTCAATGTCGTTTGAGGTTTACTGATTTACATAGTTATTAAATGAAGTCTTAAATAAAATTATATGATCTAACAACATTGGCTTCTTTTTACAATAAATAAGATAATTTGTGAGTTACTTAAATTGGTGCTGTTTTGAGTTCTTATCTACATGTTTGTACAACAGTATGTGTGATATTAAACACAGACACTTGTTTAAAACATTGATACACAAAACTTGTATCTTGTTTTCTTCGATCCTCAGTAAGTATATAGTTTCTGTCTCATCCCGTGACCAAGTGCAGGTAGGAAGCGCCTGCTATATATAACTTTTACTTTATCCTCACCCGAGCACGTTCTCTTAGATTAATGTTTGAAAATACGATAGAAACTTTCTTTATTAGTTTGTTGAGAATTTCTACTTTTAACATCTCCCAGCAACTATTACATGTGACAACTTACAGGTAACTGTAATATTATATTAAACATTAGATATCTTTTCTTAACTTTTCTAAAAATAATGTTAAAACTCTTTGTTAAAGTCTGTAGCGTCATTGGAATGAAGCTCTGTTATAAATGCTTTTTGAGAATATATCAGGTTGAATCAAATATTTATACTATTGTTGTATTCAATGTCGTATTGATATAATATATAATCAATATTATGACGAATTATGAAGTAATATACTTAATAAATTTATTATAAAATACAAGACACGCAAGATATATTTATTTTATCTATAAATATTATAACTTGTTGTATGCAATGTTTTCTGTTTATATGTTATATGCATATGCCTATGTATATATACATATAAATATGCATACAAAAATTAACAGAGATGATAATTTTTTGAATATTTTTATAAAGAAGCAGCAGAAGAGGAGTTGTCAGTAGAGCCATTTTAGTCAAAATAATATATTGACATGAAAAATTAGTCTTTTACAAGAACTAACAATTGTAACATTTGTAACTCACTTTACTATTACAGTGTAGTGTTATTTAATAAATATATAAATAAATAATTATTGAATTCAAACAGTGATGAACAAATCTATAGAATAATATAAATATTGTAGTATTAAGATTTATAAGATATATCCAAGTGTAAAGCTGTTTAATATTTGATTCTTAATATTTATGTGCTTCTAAAACGATTTGTAGTTACTCCTGAATCCTGTCTTTATCTATATCCCGAATGTAATAAAAGTAATACTTACTTCTTCAATCACCCATAAAGCGTTACGTGGTGCAATGATAATGATATTGAATACAATACTTATATTTATATACTAGCTGTGCCTATGACTTCACTCGCGTCACCATTTTTTTTTTATTAATAGGAGTAACCTAAATAACCACTTTATCCTTATAAAATATATATACATCAGATCAGATCAGGAAGACAAATGTTAGTCGACCCATGACACGTAGTTCACTCCAAGGGTAATCCATGCTCCGTCAGCAATAAGGACTCTGAACAGGTTCAAAACTAGTCGAGCAAATTCCTATTTAATTAATCTTTGTATTTGAGTAACGCTTGTTGATACACAACAAACTAACGCACACACACTTCAAACAATCCGACTAACTCTTAACACGCAACAAACAGGATTGAAAACAGAAACAATTCTCCGAGAGTTATGAAAACTAGTGAGAAACTTATTTCGTTAAACCCGTATCATAATTACATTTTCACTGAAGTTGTTTTCAGTTTTTCCAAATAACTGCACAAACAAGTAAAATATTGTATTTACTCATCTGGAAATATATGAAATGTTTCTGAATGTAAACTCTTACCCTCTTTACTTAACACTATCGAATGGAATCCAGGGTTTACATTTTATTAAATGGAACATAACGTGGACTTACTTACATATTAGTTTATTACTGTTCAGTATGTTTTTATCACTTACATGCAGTTTTATTATATACACTAAAAATCCATCTTCGTTGCTAGACTAATTTTATCTGTAGCTGGATGTGCATTTTAGAGCACGAAATAACAACAGAATATAAATAAAAGAAATAATATAATAAAGAAAAATGTGTATCACAAAACTGAATTGTTAAAACAATGTAAGTCTCATAAAGAAGATTCTTCGAAGCATATAATAATGTTGTATCTGAACTTGTTACAGGTAACATTAAGGTCTTATTTTAATGTTATTATTGTACTCTCTTGGTATAAGGTACAATACGCCTTTTAGTATATTAGATTGACTTTAACACTAAACCTACCGACAATTCTTGTATACATATTCGTACCGCACGCGGTCAAATTGACCGGTAATTAAAAGATATTTTATTGTATAACGCAGGTTATAATGGAAATAACTAAAAGTAAAGAGTGAAGAAAATATTATATGCATATTCTAATAATTGTCATGTAGGTTGACAACGATATTATAACGTTTAAAAATGTGTAAGTTTTACAAAAGTTTAAGAACGGTCAATTTGACCGGTACTTGGTAGATTTAGTGTCAACATACATACGTAATGTACAATTTTAAATATTCAATTCAATTTAGTACAGTTTAAATAATTGAATATGCTTGCTTGGTGCAATAAAATGTTTGTATGTTATGCGATCACACACCTTCCAGTTGGTGGTACTCTTACACATTGCATTCGATGTGAGGACTTAATACTTGATATTGCTTTTGTGATTATAAGATATTCATTTATTTATTAATAAAAAAAAAATCAAGATAATATTTCTTCATACACACACTTCACTATTATTTAACTACTAAATAATAACTTGTCGCTAGTTATTCAATGACTTTGATTTTTGTACTTACACTGATTTCTTTATATCTTTTTAAAAATGTTTTTTAATGTTTGATTGTAATTTGGTTTCACTTCACTTCTGTTCAATAATAATCTTGTCATTTGTTTAACCTATTTCAAAATAACTTTCTTTGTTGGATCGTATTTTGCTTTTGTTACTAAATTACTCTACTTCTACACTGTTACCTTTATATCTACTATTGTATTGTACTGTATTTAATATTGTAGGTGGTTTTGTATTTGGAAAGACGCCAAATTAAAGCCTGACATACACTAGAAGAGTGTAATGACCCCGAGCGGTGAGAGTCGTGGGTGATAATCGTATAAGCGAAATCACCACGCGATTCTAGACTGCAGCTTTTGGTGACAATACATATCATTAAAGTGACATTGTGTGAAGTGAAGTGACTCGTCAGTTACAATATTCATATGGTAACAAGTCGTAGAGTAAAATAAACGTGTCTCGATTTGATTTAAAATTGTTCTAACCTGTGGCTCTAACAGCATACCTTAATACTACTGAGTTCTATTTCATACTTTTGAAGAATTTTTCAATTTTTGCCAAAAATCATATTACGAAGGTATTTTGTAACAATGTGATGAAGTGAGAAATACCTATTAAAATACCAAATACCAATATATATAATTAAATTAATTATTAATTGATATAATTTGTCATTGTTGTGTTGTCACATTATTGTATAATTCAGTTCATATGAGCAAAAAAAATAAGGTAGCCTTCCATAAATACGACATAACATGGCTCTTTTAATAAAATAAATAAAAACCACAGAGTAGATGTTATACCAGAACGAACATTCAAACCTCAAAGTTGTTACACATACGAGTGTAACACGTGTATAATGCACAACCCTAGCACGCAGCTCTGTGGCTCCACACCCTGTGGTTTCAATGGAAACAAAGCTTAATTGTATTGCGATTCTCTGTTAAGAGTTAGGTTAAACAAACACTGTAATTACCCGCTTCTATCGTTAAACTGAACTTACTTCAAAATATTCTTTTTAGCACCGATTGTTGCATGAAATACTTATATCACATTAAATTATTTATATTTTCAACTATAATAAATTGTAAGTTTCATTATTAGTAAGTTGCGGACCCCTTGTACTACTACCACAGCGTATCCTTAATCTAAAGCTTGCCTGGTAGAGATCGCTTATTAGCGATAAGGCCGCCTTTTTGTATAACCAAATTATTCGCGGTAAGCGGTAAATTCGGTATATTTGGGAAGTATGTTTAGCAGAGACGGGAGGCCTCGAGTGACCTTCGAAAACACAGTAGCTACGATACTGGAGGAAGGTCAAGTAAAAAGCATGAGGACCCCCCGGAGGGCATGTATGAAGAGGTTGATGTCTGTGGCCGAGGCGAAAGAGGTATGCAGGGACCATAGCGTTTGGCGCTCCGTCGTCTCTGGCTACTTGCAAGGGATATGGCGTGAAGGTAAATAAATAAATAAATAAACAAATTATTCTATTGACTATTTGTAACGTGTATATTAAAAATATTTGTTTTTCTGGTGTGCAATAAAGTATATTTATTATTATTATTATTATATTTAACGTATGCATTGACGTATAGTACATTTGCGGTTGCACCGAACGACGCCTGCCCGCAACTCATTTTGCGGTTCGTTGCCTCTTACAAATTCTTAGGATGAATGACTGTTTTTTCATTATAATTAACATATTCGAGCCCGACTATTTTCTACGTTTCTAACTCTGAGTACCGGTTAATAAAACGAAATTCTGAAACCGGTTGTTGCGAACTTGTATCTTCAAGAGGAGGATAAAATGAATAAAATTTGTTTGCGGCAACCAGGTATAGAATTTGAAAAGACGTGAATTCACGTCAGGGGCAATCAGGAATAGAATTTAAAATGACGTGAATTCACGTCAGCGGTCGCGAATGTGTTAAGAAAACATATGTTTTGTTAACTTTTATATTATTCATTATGAATATTCCAGCCTACATAATATAAAAAAACACTTTCATTAAAGAACAATGATCCCTTTGTTAAAGTGGTTCAAATATATAAATGACAGACAACAGTCGGACATCATCATAATGCGAAAAAATAATAATAAATCACACAAAGGATTGTTCCATTTGACAATCTAACCATACAACTATTGTTCACCAGACAGTATCTACAAGTCGAATATTTTTAAAATGTCACAAAATATATATAACAATTTATTTGAATCTATTTAAAACCATCACTTGCTTGCATTTAGTACAGTGGAAATATTTTCTTTTTAATGTGATAGTTAAATGTAAATATACCCTGAGATCTTCAGCATAATAAGCTATTAGCTTATGAAAAGAATGGCGCAATTAGTACACGTTCTTCTAAATAATTTAGTAGCAGTTGGAAGCAAAAGTCTAAACGCTTTTATACTCAGCACATATTTTAAAGTTACAATTGAGATTTTTTTCTTCTAAGTATAGTAACTTAAATACTATACCATCTTATTTTAAATTTAGTCAAAACAATAAGAATTTAGTATGAATTAAATAGAGTGATTTAACACAAACGAGACGCTACTCAAAGCGTAAAACTACTATCTCGGTGAAGTTAATTAAGTGAATATCATCCCTATACTTGGCTTTGACGTTGTGAATTTCACCGCCTTTATGACAGACTAAATTAAATGTTGAAAGAGGAATTTGTAGTACAGAACGTTCGTATGACCTCCGATCTTTGAATGCGAGGTTTGTTTGACCTGTTTAGTAAATGTTTTTATCATTTAAAGGAGGAATGTGAATGCATTTTAAATTATCCATTGTTGTCTGTGATATGACAAAGACCGGGAATAAAATAAAATATTATACTGCCTTATATTTTAATATTTGAGAGAGATTTTATTATTCAATTGAATAGATATACTGAATATAGATTTTCGTTGAAGGTAAGCTTTATTCCTGACACTAAAGATTGTAACGACATATTATGGTGTTCAAAGAGCTCTTTATGTGTCTCCGGAGTCATTAATATTTGACACTAATCGTTGACGCAGTGTGATAATTAGTTCAGCCGAGCCTGTACATGTCAAAACGCTCCAGTGACATCAGCATTTAAAATTCCCTTAAAGTAAATACATTCACTAATTAATTAACAAAATAACATATAACATCTTAATAATAATATAGTTTCCATTAGAGTAAAAACATCTGAGACAGAATCTTGGAAAATACTTTTAAATACACCTACATTTTACATAATTATTCTATTGAATTTTCTATACCGTAATGTCTTTGAAATATCTTCTTCATTGTCTTCAACAGGAACCAGCGGGTATTCAATACGTCCATCAACTTCATAAAGGAAACATCAATAGATGCTTTCAGCTACTTGTATTCATATTGAAGAGAAGAAAGTTGAAAAAATACTCGATACTGATACAATAAAATAAAAATATATTAAACTAGCTGTGCCCATGACTTCGTTCGCAGAATATTTTAAAATAACAGTCTAAGTTATTTCTTATAACATCAGCTATCTGTCAGTGAAGTTCTGTTAAAATCGGTCCAGCCGTTTCAAACAGACAGAAAGACAAAAATTTCATATGCATTTAGAGAAAAGCTGTTAATTTGGAATTACAGACACACTTTAAATTTATATGTATGTAGAGATATATGTTTCCTATGGTATTTAAATATGTTAGTTTATTTAATTATTATATAATATAGTGTGAAATATTTGCTAGTTTACAATATAACATTATGTTTTGTAATAAGATATTAGAATTTGATGTTAAGTTCCTGGTTGGTGTATCTTCCTTTAAATTGCCTTCCAAATATTAAATGTTAATGGCAAAGTTTTCAGTCTTGTGTCTCCAAAAATACACATAAGCTATTTGATTAATGAGAGAAAGCACAAAAGAATTTTTAGCGCGTAAATATAAAATAAATGAAATTACAAAACGCCATTGAAGTAAATATAAAATAAAAAGTTTTTAATTTAATGTTGCATCATTGTTACTCCAGCTTGAGTTTACATCATTGTATGAAAGACATTAGTGAATAAGCAACAAGCTGTAATATTACCAAGTTATATTACAATATAATATATAGTATGGACTATGTTATATATGTGTGTTACCAAATAATTATTATAAACACACCCACACGTGGACACTAAGAAAAGATTTATTACCTCTAAGATAATACTTTTCTCAGGAGAAATGGTTACACGGTTCAATTAAAAATTTCATTACTTTTCAGTTTCATGTTCCCTACCAGTTATTTATGACATATTTGAAAGCTAGTATAAAATTATTAATAGTTCGTATCCTCATATATTTTAATTAAATAGAATATTAATATTTTTTAACATATTTAATTCCCAAAGCTGACGCTAAAAGTATAAAGCCAACCGACATACATAAAACCGTACATTTCCGACGAAATGAACTCATAAATCCGCTTCCCTAATTTTAGTATATTAAAATTGTGCACCAAAGCCATCGTGATAAATTAAATGTATAAATTTAAGTTGCCGCATCTAAGGAGGGGAACAAAGCAAAAATTTTCAAAGCGAATCCAGGTCGCTGCGGATTAAGGGTACTCAGGGATGGGATGTGATCCAGTCATTGTATCCTGGATATAATGGGCAATGCACTATAAACTAGACTAGACTTTTACAAGAACATAAAATGAATTATTCATTAAAATATTATAGATGGCTCTGGTGTTGTTGTATCAAGAATATCATACAATGTATTAATTCAATCTAAAGTAATAAATAAGTTTTTTGTCAGTAAAAGTACTGTGACAGCTCCCAAATCGTTTACACAAATGGAATGCAATCAAATCTTGCACTCGCTACTGATTTGATGGCTGAGTTTTGTATCAATACTTTAACATTTAGAATTCAACTAGATTTTTAGGATAAAATAAAATTTCATTTCAAATATATTTCATTTCAAAATGAATTCTTTTTAAACCCTTTTAATCGAATTGATATAAAAAATAGATTGCTTTATTATGTCAATTAAGTTATTTACTAATATATATATAATAAAAGTGAGTGTGCAATATCCTTTAAATAATATCATTGCATGAACTAATTCAGTAAAACGCTAGGTGGTGCGGAAAAATATTTATGCGGTAACATTAACCACAAGTTTGCTTTTGCTTCAAGCGTGCATTACCGTTGTTTTATATGACTACATGAGTAGGTTTAATGAAATGGAAAAAAAATATTTACGTTTTATAAAACGTTTAGCGATCGTTTAAATTTATTTAAATTGTTTATGACAAAGTTACAATTATAATGGATTTTATGGTTATTTATTCTTCTATTATACATATATTGTCATCTAACAATGTTATATGGAAGACTAGTTTTTTCTGCGACTCCGCTCGCTCTAAGATCGATATTGGTTGGTAAGTTCTAACTTTATCCTTCTAGTATACGCCAGTTTTTATCAATAATATTGAGTCATACAAAAACATACAGACATACAGATATAAGACTCTTGTTTATATACATACAGTATTACAGATTAATACAGTATATTTGATAGATATTAGTATTTTTTGTTTCAAAATATTAAAAGTATAGTATAACATTATAATACTATTACAGAAAAAATACTTTGACATTAACGCGATTAAAACTGTTAAGCTTTTAACTTTTATACTTAATTCTGGTTAATGGAAAGATAAAAGATAAGATGTCAACTTTATCAAGTAATGTGATTGTTATCAATAAGGCCATCGACCAATCGGGAAGGTTAACATGGAATTGATATCAATTTATTATTACTCTCGAGAAACCGGATATTCGCAGTGTTGTTCTAATAAAGTACAAAAGAAAATAAAGTATTCGATATACGAATTCTTTCACGTTCATTTCGGTCGTCACGTTCTTGTGCAGTATGATAAGATCGGTAATTAGTTTGGTTTGTAGCATTTCGGGTTCTTCTACCTAAATAACTTCGTCTTATAGGAGGCATATCGAATATACTTACCTAAATTATGTCACATGCAATAATTAACAATCACAGGTATTAAAACACTTTGCACAAAACACAATAAAAAAACAATCAAAATATTTAATAATTATAAATATTATAAACGCTTTTAAACGCGATTTGTTTGACAGATGCAATGACTTGAAAACTGATGACAATGTATGTCGCATTCCGAAACTAAAACAAAAGAAAGAATATTCCAAGGCCACTCAAATCTATAGCTCTTACATTTTTTGACTTTTAAATTTGGTCGGGTTCACGATATTATCACTTTTGCGTGAACCTGCACACACATATATTTGATTGAATTTGAACTTTGTGCAGAGACAATAAAGTGCGAATTGACTCTTCGACGTTAGCAACACACCTACCTACATTGTTTAGACAAAAATGAGTGCTTGTAATTTAATATGAACTTTATTGTATAGCAATACAGTTCAAATTGACTCTAAATTTAGTTAGAAAATATTTGTATAGGAAAAAGAAAAGGGCTCTTTTAGGGTTTTCCTGGAAATAATTCGATTTTTTCTCGCCGTAAGAACCATCCTTGGGCTTTAAGGAATATTTAAAAAAAAGAATTGTTAAGATTGGTCCATGCGTTGTTGAGTTGTGAGCTTACCAACACATTTTGCGATTCATTTTTATATAATATATATATATATATATATATATATATATATATATATATATATATACTAGCTGACCCGACGAACTCTGTTCCGTCTTTGCAGTCAAATTTTTTACCATACTTAAGCAAAGACAAAATTACGTTTAGCTGTCATTTATGTTTTGTTATTCCACTGTCATTTGCGTTTTGTTATTCCATATCAGATGCGTTTTTGTTATACCACGTTTTATAGTGACTAGACGGAAACGTGGTCGAACGGGATAAAAAGTATCCTATGTCCGTCTCCTGGGTCTAAGCAACCTCTCCACCAATTTTCAGCCTAATTAGTTCATCCGTTCTTGAGTTATAAATAGTGTAACTAACACCACTTTCTTTTATATATATAGAGATATATATATATATCTGTGTGTGTTTTTTATAAAATATCATATATATATATATAAAAAACACAGATTATAAAAGCAAATAAATTAGTAAATTAGCAAATCATTTAAATTAGCACCGCATAAAGTACGTGAAGCGAATTAAATCAGTCATCTGATGAATTTTAATAGGGTTAGTGGATGGATACTACCAGCTGATTGGAAACTGCTTCTTACTATCAATATTACAACTACTCTTATTTCAGTCACAAAAACCTCTAAAGACATACTACGTAATTCTACCACAACCACCCCTCCCGTGGCGCACTCAGGAGCTACACGTAGTTCGCTCCACGGGTACGCCATGCTACCTCAGGAATAAGAACTCCGAACAGGTTCAAAACTAGTCGAGCAAATTCCTATTTAATTAACCTGTGTATTTAAGTAACGCTTGTTGATACACAACAAACTAACACACACACTTCAAACAATATCCCGACTAACTCACGCAACAAACAAGAATGAAAACAGAAACAATTCTCCGAGAGTTATGTAAACTAGTGAGAAACTTATTTCATTAAACCCGTCTCATAATTACATTTACATGGAAGTTGTTTTCAGTTTTTCCAAATAACTGCACAAACAAGTAAAATATTGTATTTACTCATCTGGAAATATATGAAATGTTTCTGAATGTAATCTCTTACCCTCTTTACTTTACTCTATCGAATAGAATCCAGGGTTTACATTTTATTAAATGGAACATAACGTGGACTTACTTACATATTAGTTTATTACTGTTTAGTATGTTTTTTTCACTTACATACAGTTTTATTATATACACTAAAAAAATACATATTCGTTGCTAGACTAATTTTATCTGTAGCTGGATGTACATTTTAGAGCACGGATATAAGAAAATGTTTCTCATTGTAGATGTCACAGCTTTTTGATAACAATGAAACTTAAGTAACGTTAATAGTAGTAAATACTGCATTGTAGTATAGAATATCGGTTGACGTTGGTTAAATTAATATTTTTATCATTGTATACATTGTTGGTACAATATTAGAGATAAAAGTTTTGTACTCATGTTGTTTAACATTTTTTACTATTTTGGATATTAGTTATAGTAGAAATAAGTAACATAATGTTTGAAATTAATAATTGTAATGAGATGATAAAAGTATCGCAGAGTTACACATCTATTTTGAAATATTTTTGAGTATCGGATATTATCATATGTCTTTGATTGTCATTGTTATTGGAACGAGGCTCCTTAACGCGGTTTACGGATAGTACGATTTAGTAGAAATCGTCAACTAGCGAAATCCCGGATGCTGTGTATGTGTTTGAGTGTATCTCTCTCTTTCTCTTTTTATATCCCTGTCTCTTTTTATCATATAACCTCAACACATTGCTGTACAGACACGTGGAAGTTTAGTGAAAAGCATTTGTCACTTGCTTTTGTGTTCCATCAAACCATCAAAGTTCTATTGTTTTATTCTTCCAGCGTATCAAGTATGAATATCGGAAAATAGATTATAAGAGCGAGACTACTCCTTAACATTTAAATGATAAACTTTTCTATTTGAGTGTGTCTCAAATAAAGCTAAGAACTCTTAAACATTTAAACATCGAATAAAAGTAATATTAACAATAAAATGGTAAAAAGCTCGCCCAAAATTCGTTTGGTTCAGTTGTCTGTAAATAGGTTTTTGTTTTGTTTTCATTGTTAGCGGGACTTTAAAACACTTTGAGATAAAAACAGGATTTTATGTGAATGTTCAATTTTGTAAGAAAATACTTGTTCACCAAATAACTTATTCAGTATTAAAAATATTATGATACTTTATTATTTTTAATGAATAGTTAATATTCAATAATTATATATTATTAAATAATCCCATGATAAGTAAAGATATACAAATAAATATTTCATTGATATCAGGAGCTATCATAAATGATTTTATAACAAAACTAAATATACTATTAAACAGTTAATTTCTCTGGATATTACAAATTAATTTGTCTGAGTATTGAGTCAATATGTTACAATACATCAAATGACGATTGTTTATTAAATTTAGTATTATGACCATGTCATATTACATGTGATATACATCTTCATAGTGGGTTTGGTACATTGGATTATGGTAAATGAAGGTAGGGATGATATAGTATGACTGTACAATTATGATTTTATAACCTACTAATAACTACACTTGAATAATATGCACTAGTACTCATATGACTATAAACATTCATATAAAAAACAATACGTTACGAAGAATGAACACACTAAACAATTATCAGAGTGTTACGAAACCAGTGAGAAACTTTTGATTAAACACGTCTCTTAATTACATTTTCAAGGAAGTTATTTAAGACTTTCCAAATTACTAAATAAATACGAAAAATATTGTGTTTACTCAGTTACATATTAAGTAATAATTAATTACAACTGAATACGAAGCAGTAACAGAACGATACCGTATATTATATCTATATATTTAAATAAAGTTCAATTGTCAGTTTGTAATTTATATTTAAAATGATTTTACTAAATGCATACAAAAGTATATACGATACGTACATAAAAAAAGTATGTTTTTAATTTTTCTCCGTCTGTCGTATAGTATATAATTATATAATTAATTATTTCATATTTCTTATTAGAAACTTATTTCAAACTATAAAAGTTAGTTAATAAGTTAATCATATGTTGTAGAATTAAAGTTTACAGAATTAAATCCAAGGATTCTAAAACACGGAAACAAGCTATCTCAAACTGAACAGACATTATAAACTATATACAACATTAAATACTAATGATATTGAGGATTGACAATATTATATAAGAACAGTGAAGCTTCATTGTGTGTGGTTTGTGTGTAGTTCTGTTAATACAATGTTGTTCCAATATGTAATGCTGCACTCGTAAATCTATAACGCGTGTGACCATAGCTTATTTATTGATGTTCATAAATCTGTTCAGTGTCCAAGCAATTATAAAATTAATATATATATACCAGCTTATTCCCGCCCGCTTCGCTGGCATACTATTAATTTGGATGTAAACTTAGGTTGCTATGGTCATATTAACCGTTGTCACGGTTGCTATAGTAACTCTTACTCCCGCGTTAAGTATATAGCTTTTAACCGGTTTAAAACTTGGCGAAATGCAAAAAGTTGAAGTCCGTTGTAATAGGGATTCCGTAAATTCCGTTCTCAGTGAACGTCTACGTCACAAAAGAAGTAAAAACGTAAAATTTTAAGTTAATCGGACAGATAGTTTCGGAGACTTCGTGATGAGTCAGTGAGTGACAAATCACCTACCTATATAAACATAGATTAAAAAAATACTTATCTAACTTACAGATAAATATTACCGTACTTTTGAGATTCGCTTTATTCATATTATACAAGTTTGTGTGGATGTTGACTTTGACGCAAAAACTACTGAACAGATTGCAATATAACTTTACTGTAATGTAGCTTATACGTCTGAAAAAAATATATTACAATTTATGAACACCACCCAAATGTAGAATTTAGTGTGAGCGAAGACTAATACAGAATTTTCACGTATAATATATCAGTGAGATAATTTTTGAAAATTAAATTAAATTTATGTAACTTCAGTCTATTGTGTGTTTGTTTAGTAAATAGACAGCTTATGTATAATAAACTGCCATATTATTTACATAATTAACAAAGATTTATAAAGGAAAAGTGAGCGGTAAGAGAGACAGGGGGAGGCCTCGAGTGACTTTCGAAAACACAGTATCTATGATACTGGAGGAAGGTCACGTAAAAAGCATGAGGACCCCCGGAGGGCATGTATGAAGAGGTTGATGTCTGTGGCCGAGGAAAAAGAGGTATGCAAGGACCGTAGCGTTTGGCGCTCCGTCGTCTCTGACTACCCCGCAATGGATATGGCGTGAAGATAAGTTAAGTTTAATTAACAATGTAAAGAATTTTATTTGAAGTCACGTAGACATAATACTTAAATTAATTGTATTAGATCCCTTGGAAAGTATTCAATAATGAGTTCTGTAAATATCCAATCATTATCTATCATATATTATAGTATTAAATAGCAGTAATATTTTACCACTATGTGACAATAATAGATATTTCACTATTAATTATATTTCCAAGTTTATGAAATCACTATATTTTATTGTAAAACAATTTATATATCAGTGCACTGCATTTTGGTTATGATGAAAAAATATTAAGAAAAGCTTTTTAACTAATTTTAATATAAACTAATATATATGATACAATATATTTTTATCTAACTGAAGTGTGACGTAGAGGTACAAAGGTATCCCATTCTTGTGGACATCAAATTTTATCTCACCTTTTTATGGAGAACCTTCTTCTTACTTAAGTTCAATGTTATTGTTATATTATGTAATAAATTCAATATGTGTAGTATATTACTGTATAACGTAAGTAATTCTTTGGTACAAATGTAACGAACATGCCATTACGATGGAAAATGTATATGGAAAGTCTCTAAAAACAGAAGAAGGCTTGGAAGAATTAATAATTGAAGAGAACTCCGAGGCTTCATCGGTAGACTGAAGATAGCGCAGTATTATGATTTTACTCTTGATTGACGACTCGCTTTCGATCAACATTAATATTCACCACAACTTGCACAACACATTCTGTAGTTGATTCTTTTTTATTAAATAAAATAATTACGTAACATTTAACATAACCTTATACACTTTTATTATTATTATCACATTTTAAACAATGCATTAAAAGTATGAAAAAATATACTTGAAAGAAATATATTTACATATATCTTTTATCCACAATTGGTAGAATTAATAAACGGAAAATCTTATCTTCATCATCTTAAAAGATTAGAAATATTGAACTAGAAAAAAGGATTGATACAAAAGTTTTAACGCTGAATGTCAACTTACATTGAATTTATTCTGACATGGTTTATTAATAATAGTCTACTATGATACTCTCGATAAACTGAGTAACCAAAATAACTTACCTAATAAACATTATTCAAAACAAAATATAACTACCTTCTGATGCACTCTAGACGTGCTTTAATATAGAAATTAGCAGCCTTCGTGTTAAGCACACACATGTCGTGTTATCACATTGCACATACTGAAGTACTTAATAAAACATGGTTACTTATTAGTGTATATTATATTTGTTAAAATTGTTAATAATTTGTTCTTGATCTATATTACTATATAAATTTGAAAGTTTAGTTTCTACATAAATGATGTTTTTAACATTTTCTAAATAATGTGAGTTACTATCGTATATCTTTTTATATTTGTGTCTGTATTTTCCTCTATAACCCAAAATGGCTTGACCGATCTTGATATTTTATGGCAAGAGAACGTTTCTCAAATCATGCCAATATAATATCTTCCAACTTGCTATAGGTTATATAACGAAACATATAACCATTGTTCTTGCAGAACTGGGCAAAGTCGCCTGCAGAAATAAGTCATATACAACTTGAAGACGTAGCTGATATAGAAGGAATCAGAGAAAGATATGTGTATGTCTAAAGATTTGTAATGATAATATTATTCTAAGACAAGTTACAAAAACTTTAATAAATCTGTACATTTTTATAATTTTGATATTTTAAAACTGACCTTCAAAACTGAGTCAACCTAGAATTCTTTTTAATTTAACCTTGATATTATACTTTATTGATAACTGTATTCTCAGTGATGGATATGTTTTTTTGTTTCAATTTACAATTTAAACACACAAGTGAGGCACGATCAATGTAATCAATATCTTCCTCCACTTGTACACTTGTAAATAAACACGACTACTGAATGTAAAAGGGTTGGTCATAAATAAAATGTTATACAAAGTTAAATAACCCGTCTTTATTACATATATTTTATTTTTATTAAGATTAATAAAAAACAAAAGTTCTTAATACATTTAATATTTACTTAACACACGTATTACTTTATTGTATTTGTATTGATGTTGAACTGAAGAGAAGTGACTCTTGATACTTGATCTAAATATGCTCTGCGTGTGTTTGTGCATGTGTTCACTTAACTTTAAAAATAATACTAAGCGTTTTAGTTTTCAAAGTTGTGCATGCTTAGTGCTGATATTTTTCAACTTAATTCTGAAAGGAAAATCATATTCCATAGTAAAACGAATATGAGAAATTTAAATCCTATAATTTAAAGTATTATATTTCTAGACCTAATTAATCATAATTATAAATAAAATGATGTGGTTTTATAACACCAATTACTCTGTGTGATGAATGAGATGGATTGTTATCATTTAATTGGTAAATAAATTATCACAAATATTATACGTGTTATTGACAAAATAATTTGTTCATAATTAGCAACTATGAAGCCATTATATAATTAGAGACAACAATTTGTTTGTAACAAAAAATCTTATATTTTTATATATCCTAGATTCATAACTTCAAAAGTTTACAAACAGAAGCTTGTTAACCGCACAGCGAGACACTTTGTAATATAGTTACGTCAGTGCTGGATCCTTAGTGAGAAGAAAGTTCCTTGTCTCATCTCGTGACCTGCAGATAAAGGACGAGCCACCTTTAATATAAAGTTATACACTTTATTATTATAGCAGCAGGTTCTCTCATTACTTTAGATATGAGCAAATATACTATGAAATTAATTAACTATTGTTCTAAGAACTTTATAAATTCAAGATAATTTTCTTAAGTACTTATTTTAAAATACTCTCATAAACATATTTAAAATATTTGATTCATTAATTACTTTATCTCTTAAGTTCTAAGTCGGTTAAACCATTTTATTAAAAAGCCATATTTAAATATTTTGAAATTAAATAATGTGTTGAACCTTAATACAATTATTTTTTGTTTTTCTTATTTTTGTATTTAAATCAACATTTCTTCTTTTCATAAATAAAATACGTATCATACAAAAGTGTTCTATCACTGACTTTCGTTATTTCTAAATAATCTATTTAAATTTCTCTTTTATCTTGAAAACATTCACATTATTTTGTATTACAAGTTCTAATGATATCCGTGTCATCAACCCTCCAGACTCACTGTACCAATAACTTATCTGGATCACACTGAGCACGGATTATGATAACGAAAGTCAATTGATAAGTTGATAGGTCCATATTAAACTCAAACTATGAGTTAGCAGTGACTTCAATGTATGGGATAACACAAATACTATATGTAACTATCTAATACATATTGTAGTGATGTGACTGGTTTATCTCTGTGCTCATTGCACAGTGGTACGTGTGTGGGATGATTTGTTAATATGGAATGGTTTGAGGATCTTGTCAACATCATCTTTGTTAGACACGACTGTTACAAGTTCCTCTGGATGATATTATTGCCAACCAGTTGTTGGAAGGTTTTACATTACTTTAGATACTATATACTGTTCCTCAGTTAAATATATTGTTAACTTAATTAAATGGATGCTATAAGGTCAATTAATTAAGTAAATTCCTCATCTTAATATATAAAACACAAAGACACTCACTGACTCACTGACTCATTCATCGCTCTACAGCCCAAACCGTAATACCTAGAAAGCTGATTTTTTTTTTTTTTAATCTTTATTAAAGAGCTGAGTCGCATTGCAACTATGTCGCTCTATAAAGCTGAAATTTGAACACAAGACTCCTGACATATTGAATAAATTCAAATTCAAATTCAAATTCAAAATATCTTTATTCAAATAGGCATTTACACGCACTTTTGAATCGTCAATTACTACAATACAAAAAAGGTTAGTGTAGTCAGTCCGTAAGTAAGCTACCACCGGCTCGGAATGCTGCTCTGTTGAGAAGAGCCGGCCAGAAACTCAACAGTTGCTCTTTTCAAAAGAAATATAACAATAGGTGATGTACATTATAATATAAATCCTGCAAATGATTCAACAACTTAAGTTCCACATATTTCGATCCACTAAAAACTCTTGAACGTTATAATAGGCTTTATTTAACAATAAACTTTTGATTTTAGATTTAAAACTAAGTAATGGAAGGTCTAAGATATCTTGTGGAACTTTATTATATATGCGTATACTTAAACCCATGAAGGATTTATTAACTTTTTGAAGCCGAAACTTTGGCGTTACGAGTTTGTTTTTATTTCTCGTATTTATCGCGTGTCTGTCACTGTTTTTTATATAACTATTTAAATTTTGACGTATATATAATATGTTATTAAATATGTATTGCGAAGCGACTGTAAGAATACCTATTTCTTTAAAAACATCTCTCAGAGAATCTCTAGCTTTTAAGTTATAAATAGCCCGCACAGCTCTTTTTTGTAAAATAAATATAGAATTAATTTCGACAGCACTGCCCCATAATAAAATACCGTAAGATAAAATACTGTGAAAATAACTAAAATAAACAAGTCGAGCCGTATTAATGTCCGTTAATTGTCTAACTTTTCTAATTGCAAAGACGGCGGAGCTGAGTTTGGCTGCGAGTGTTGAGAGATGGGGGTTCCACTGGAGCTTTTTATCTAATGTTATACCTAAGAATTTTGTTGAGTCAATCAATTCTAACACTTCATTGTTAAGGAGCAAGTTGAAATTTTTACTTTTTACATTAGGAAGTGTAAACTCTATGCATTTAGTTTTCTTAGCATTTAACACTAAATTATTAATTTCGAACCAATGCAGAACTCGTGACAAAGTACTGTTTACTTCGTCATAATTAATCCTATCACGCTCAACTTTAAAAATAAGCGAGGTATCATTAGCAAAGAGTACAATGTCACATAGACCCTTAACAAAAAATGGCAAGTCATTAATATAAAGTAAAAACAAAAAGGGGCCCAGAATAGATCCTTGTGGAACACCCATCTTTAGGTGAGAACCAGACGATTTAGAATTATTTACGTAAACTGTCTGGACTCTTTGATTCAGGTAAGAGGCAATAAGATCAAGCGCAGCGCTACGTACACCGTAGTGGTTTAGTTTGCATAGCAACGTCTGATGGTCCACACAACAAACAATAAACACACAACAATAGTTGCAATAAGTAAGGATTTTGCAAAGGTCAAAACCGTTCCAAAGTTACAGCTAAAAAAACTGCAAAAAATTTAACGCGCGTGTTTGATACCTCCTAGGTGGTGTGGAAATTCAAACAAAATGTTTGATCACTTTCGTCTTCCGTTGCGAAGCACGGGTAACCTACTAGTTCTGTATAAATCAGACAACTTTACCAAGTTCAGATTATTTACAATTGGTCAGAACAGATTTTAAATTGCTGATTTAACTTTATCTGAAAACTTGTCTTAATTAACATTTATATTTTAATTCACTTTAAAATGTTTCTGATATGTAAATCTTGTTTCGATAATAGTAGTGTATTGGAAGTGATCTTTCAGTTAGTCTATAATTATGATATACTGAAAAACATGCTGTTAATTAGGACTATGAGGGAAATACAACTTTATAATAATATTATTGATTTCATTGAAGTCAAAATTTATTATAATATTCATTAACATACAATTTGTTATATTACAAAATAGTAACAATTATCAGCACATTTGTATATGTGTATATTCTTAATCAAATATTAAACTAAGAAACTCTAAGAATCTTCTGAAGAATAATAAAACTTATATGCGCTATAGCCTTTATAACTTCTTATATAGGTCACAGTAAAATAAAACCTAAGACTGCTTTGAATGTATTTCCTCTACTAAATGTGTGTGTAAGGTACGATACAAACAGTGACGTAAGACTTCACGTAGCGACGGAGACTGATTACTTACGAGTTCATATGAGACAGATTTGTTCAAGGACTTCAATTAATTTGTATGACATTTACTGAGGATATTATCTTATCAAATACAAATATTATTATTATAAAACTGTAATTACATCTTGATTTTTAAAACATTTATTGTTAAGATTGTTATATTGATTAATGTGAATAAAATTCGGCCATGTTGTAAAATATGTTATGTATTATAACACACAGCACTTAACTCAAATGCACTAAAACTTTTTAGTTTTCTCTCTGCATTTCGAACTCAGTCGGTTCACAACTCACTTAAAGTTACAACTATTTGACATCGCTGTATGAAAAGAGTATGAAACTAAGTTTGTTGATTTTAAATAACTGCAAATAGGAATGCAATGGAATGTTTCCTGCGAGATAATCTTCTTTTTATTATCAAAAATTTTAAAGGTGGGATAATTATATATTTTATTATTGTAATAGTTTTATATAATTTATGTGATAATTATTATATTTACTGTTTTATGTCAACTTACCTTATTAATTGGTTGTAACTGTAATGTTAGATTTAAGTTTTATGGTTAACCTTCAATATTTTTACTTTCACAGTATGTTTTATTGAGAGAAGTTAATTACAATGAATAGTATTGTAATTACTAATGTATTGAGTACGTTATGTATAATGTAATAATAATCTTCAATATTATATGTAACATATGAGTAAAAATACCAAGGCCGTAAAATACTTTTTTTATTTTATCATCAGAGATATTACGTGAAATAGTTTGTAAAAAACACTAATTGAAAGATTTATCTGTGTGTGTGTGTGTGTGTGTGTGTGTGTATGTGTGTGTGTGTGTGTGTGTTTGTGTGTGTGTGTGTGTGTGTGTGTGTGTGTGTGTGTGTGTATATTGATGTTAATACCAGTCATGTATCAGTGAGAGGAAGACCAATGTTAGTCGACCGATGAAACACACTACGGTCTGTAGTAACTTATGAATGTGGTTCCGTTGTTTTGGAGATGTGATGGAACAACGTTGTGTAACGATACATGTTTGTTCAGTTTGTACTAAAACATACTGTCATTTTAGATTTTAAATATATGTATGTCTCGCTCTTTTTAGTAACTAAGACAGAGATGGAAATATGGTTGTGGTTAGATTGATGTTGCTTTATGATTAGTTTTAAATATGTTGTGTTATTTACCTTTTTTATTTTATTTATTTGAATCAATTCAGATTATCATGTCGTGAAACAATTAGCTTATGTTATATCGCTGCAATGAACTATTAAAATATTTCGTTTTAGAATAATGCGCTCATAAACAAAATATACTATTCAGGGGTGAAACAGGACTCGTAACAGAAATGAGGTTTGAACACAACACGTACTAAGAAAATAAAACATTATTTTTGCAAAGTATCCAGACTAAATATTGAAAACATAAACAATTCTCCGAGAGTTAATAACCTGCAGTGAGATACTTCGTTCATTAAACCAGTCTTATAGTTACATTTTTACGGAAATTATTTATATTTTCCAATTCGGTAAGTATTGTGTTTATTCTCCTGTAAACTATGTGATTGGCTACTTATGTAGTTATCTTCTGGCGTTAACGAAAAAGTAAATATTTAAAATGTGTTTTTTATTTCAAAATATGACTATAATTTTCTGAATGTAAACTCTTACTTTATTCTAAATACAATGAAATTGGATCGAGTAACAGTAACCTCTATATCTACACCTTTGAAACTTATTTTATATATCAAAGAATTTACTTCTCAAGTTTACAATAATATTATTATAATAACATTATTTTCTTTATTTATATAGAATTTCGTGTACTTTCAGAAAATCCTTCGTAGTATTACTAAATACTTGTTACATCTTGATGTGCTTTTAAAACACGAATTACAGAAAATATTTCTCATTCTGCATTTCATTGCTTTTTTGATAACAATGACACTGAAGCTATGTAAAGAGACAATAAACTTTAATATATTAGGAATCTAGGTTAAAGTTTATATTTTTATAATTATTTCTGTTGCTTTATTATTTTAGGGAAGTGAAATTAACTGTGAACTGTAAGAAAATAATTATAAATTTCATAGTATAAAAATATAAAGTATAAAATACCCGCGTTGTATGGGGGAAAACACGTGTTATACGAGGAACTGAGATCGATGAGTATGATGAAATATATATTCATACAAATTGTATACAAAATATTAAATTATACTTTATTTGAAGATAAATACTACATGAAAAGAAATATTTAAATGTCATAAACTTTGTTATACCATAGAAATATCCAAAATTCAATTACAATAATAAATCAATATATACGTATGATCCAACACAAACACAGAAATAACAAATACGTTTACACAAAATTTCCACGTATCTATACAACGAGTAGAGGTTATATGATAGAAAGAAACACACAGAGAAAGAGATAGATATACAGAGAGAGGTAAACACACGCACACAAACACACAACATACTTCAATAATAATCACGTACTAATGGTATATTAAACAGTGGATACAATCTGAGTGGTCTTTATTAGGATCACGCGGTGTTTTGGAGGAAGGAGAGAAAGACTGACGCACTTACGAGTGTATGTTACATTTCAATAAATATTTATTGTTATTAATATGAAAACGATTCCATTTTACATATCAAGTCAGTTTGGTCTCAATCAAATAATAATATTTGAAGCTTATATTGATCTGTCGTTGTCGTCGACGTTGACGTGACGTGTGGCTGAGTGCATATTATTCATTATAAATATATTTTTTAATTGATTTATTGAATTTAAATTACGCAAAAACAAAACATTGAAAGAAAATGGACCAAAAAATTGAGGATGTGCTGGAGATCCTAAAGCAGCTCAATGAAAAGGTAGATAAGTCGTTACATTTTCAAACGTCAGTAACAAATGAAATTAGAAAACTTAAAAACGAAAATTCTTTACTACGACAAGAAGTTCAAAACTTGCACAATAAATTTTATAAGCACATGAACTCAAAAAAATTTGTTGTCTTCGGAATGCAAGAATATAGACATGAAACAGAATATGACGCAATTAGGAATATATCAAAATTAATAAGCGATTACCTGGAAATTTACATCAACGGCTACATTGAAAGTTGCTCCAGATTAGGTGGATTTAAGGGTAAGCCACGACCAGTTGTTGTAGAACTCATCAGTATGAGGATGAATAAATTTATCCTCAACAATACACAAAGATTTCACAACACAAACATACGCATAAGCGAGTACTTTACACCACAGGAGATAAAAGAACGGCGAGTCAATTATAATATTATGTTAAATGTTTTTCTTGACAAATGTTTTTCTATGACATTTTCTCGTAAAGTCAATAAAATAAAATTTAATTATAGATTAAACAATACGAGTCTTAAGATAACGACTGAGGTGAGAGACTTAGGGGTAATTCTAGATAGTGGGCTTTCTTTCTCGTCTCACATTACCGCAATCAAAGCAAAAGCATACCGAATGTTAGGGTTTGTTTTTCGACAGTGTAGAGATTTTAAGAATGTAAAAACATATTTTATCTTATATAATTCGTATGTAAGACCTATTTTGGAATACGCATCTACAATTTGGAATCCAATATACTGTGTCTATAAGAATCAAATAGAAGCTATTCAGAACAAATTCCTTCGGAGGATAAACTATATTTTTGGCAGTGAGGTTATATCAGGTCCTACTCGTATGTCATTAGAGCTACGTCGTGAACATAAAGACCAAATTTTTCTATATAAATTAATTAACAATATTATAGATTCTCCTTATCTTCTTACACGTATTTATTTTAATTGTCCGAGATTGAGTGCTCGCACTAAATTAGTATTTCATATTCCAATTTGCAGAACCAAATACGCCCGTAATCGTTTCGTGACAAGAGCTTGTAATGCACACAACGAACATTATTATGATATTGATATATTTTGTTCTAAATTGACTATGTATGTATCTTTGGTTAGAAAAGTTGTTCACAATTAAGTTTTTTTTTTTTAAATTTTTTTTATGTAAAGATTATTATCGATTAAGTTTTTTATTGTTTGTGTATTAATATTTTAATGTTTTTTTTCTATCTTATTAATTTGTTGTATTTTTTTTTTCCATCCTTTTTGTAAACATGCTTTTAGTAAACATTTTTAATGGACACTCGCTATGTATAAATTAGTAGTGAAAACTTTTTGGCTTGTGTATATTTAAAAAAAAAAAATGTTATAAATGAAATATTGTAAGCTGTATGTTTTCCAAAAATAAATAAATAAATAAATAAATGCAAGATCCCAAGGAAAACACGCGATAATAAGGAATAACATACTTTATATAAACGGTAAACAATATGTTGAACGAGGTCGAGTCGAAGAACTTCCAACCGGCGAAACAAGACACGATACCGTTTACACGTCTATTCAGAATTCATTATCTAATACAACTAATGCGCAAACAGTGCAGCCGAACGATTCGCATAGATCACTATCGCACTCATTAACGCCATCGCAGGAATCTGATTACCCGCAAACAATATCAGGAAATATAAATACAAAATCAACAAATGATAAAAACGTTCTCTTTAACAACAATTATAATAAAAAGGGAGATACGAATAACATACGAAGACCAACTACAAGAAAGCAGAATAATCAAAATCATACATTTCGAAACACTTGACATAATGCTTTTAAATATTCAATGCATTACTAATAAAATTGATGAACTTGAGGCATACTTATCGGACACGAAAATATCAGTTATCTGTATAACAGAAACATGGCTTAAACCTCTACAAAGCGATAGCTTGATACAACTAAATGGATATCAGGTAGTAGCTGAATTTACTAGAGAAAACTACGCGCACGGAGGAGTTTGTATTATTTTGAAGAATTATATTGAATACAAACCAAGAGATGACATAATGAAATTATCTAAAGAATTTGTAATTGAATTTTGTGCTGTAGAATTATTACATTATAATTGTATAGTTGTATGTCTATATCGTTCAGACCGCGAATTGAACATGTTTTTCCATAAAATGGAATTACTATTAAACGAAATTTCAAAAACATATGAGAAAACCATTTTAGTCACGGGGGACTTCAACATAGATTACTTAACTGATAACGCTACAGTTAAAAAACTAAAAAATTTAATTTTAAATTATAACTTAAAACAAATAGTAGACAGTGCTACGAGGACGGACCCGGTCACAGGTAGGCAAAGTTGTTTAGATTTAGTAATTACAAATAGTGATTGTATACAAGCCCCTAAAGTGCTTGATTTAGGAATATCAGACCATTGTGCAGTTTTTTCTACCTTAAATAAATCTTGTAAAAAAAATTGATTGTATTGAAAAACCATTATATAAAGAAATTAGGATATTTAGCGAAAACAACATCAATCACTATTTAGAACAACTAAAGAACACAAATTGGGAAAAATTATTAATAAATACAACGGATATAAATAAAAACTACAACATATTCCACAATTATATATGTACTATTTTTGACAATACATTTATTAAAAAACGAAGAAAAATAAAATGTAATAAAAAAACATGGTTAACTAAATCTATAAAAATTTCATGTAAAAATAAAAGGCTTCTACAACTGTTAAATAAAAGCACAAAAAACATTATCCTAACAAATCATTATAAAACCTATTGTAAAACTTTAAAAAGGGTATTGAAAATAGCAAAAAAGAACTTTAATATAAATAGAATGAAAAAATCTTACAATAAAATACAAATGATGTGTCATTTAATACAGGAAAAAACAGGTAAAAAAGCAAAAGAAAAATCTAATATTCAGTTACGGGTTAATAACAATCTACTAACTAATCCACAAAACGTTGCAGATGAATTTAATAAATACTTTATTAACATTGGGGGTACAACAACTAATGTATTAACAAACCAAGGAAAACCGAGCGGTACAAACTTAAGTAATAACTCTTTGCACTCAATTTATATTCACCCAGTCTCAGAATATGAAGTAACAAGTATAATCAAATCATTAAAAAACACTTATAGCGTAGGGTACGACAATATACCTGTCCTTCTCATAAAAAGAGCTTGCAAATATTTAATAAAACCATTTACTTTACTAATCAATCAATCATTCAGAGAAGGTATTTTTCCAGATTTATTGAAAATATCGATTATACGACCACTTTTTAAAAACGGGAATAAAGAAGATCCATCAAATTATAGACCAATCGCATTATTAACAATAGCCTCAAAATTATTCGAAAAATCTATGTGTAATAGATTGTACTCATTTTTAGAAAAAATTCAATTACTAAATAAAAACCAAATGGCTTATCAAAAAAATAAATCCACGACCCTAGCAGTTTTTGAATACACCAACAAAATATTACAACATTTAAATGAGAAACACTATGCCGTCGGCATATTGCTTGATATGACAAAAGCGTATGACCGGGTATGTCATAAAACATTACTGGTGAAAATTTGGAACATTGGCATTCGGGGATTAGCCTACGAGTGGCTAAAGTCATATTTAACTAACAGAAAGCAATTCGTCTGTATAGATTTCAAAAATAAAAGTAACAATACCGTAGAACAAGTGAAATCGAGAGAAGCAACACTTACTCAATCTATTCCACAAGGTAGTGTACTAGGAAGTGTGTTATTTTTAATTTATTTAAATGATTTTCCTACATTATTTAATGCACATACAATTTTATTCGCCGATGACATTTCAATTATTTTTAAGACAAAATATGGATTAAACTTGACGACTCAACTTTACTCAATTTTTGAAATTATTACAAATTGGTTATCCACCCACAATCTGATTATAAATTTTACAAAAACTAAATTAATACAATTTTATCCAAATCAAAAACCAGCAATGAGTTTTAGGTTCAATTTTAATAATAATGACATTTCACTTGTTGACAATTTTAATTTGTTAGGTATAGGTTTAGATAGTAATATGACATGGAATTCACACATTGACATAATTAAAAATAAATTAAATAAATTCATTTACGGTTTAAGAGAAGTAAAAAAGGGGACGAATATAAATGTTGCTCTTTCGGCGTATTATGCTTATGCGTACGCCTGGATTAAATACGGTATTGTTTTATGGGGAAATGCTACAAATGCACATGAAATATTTATATGTCAAAAAAAATGTATACGCGCAATAGCAGGTATAAAAATTACAGATAGCTGCCGGCCTTGGTTTGAAAAATTTAAAATACTAACAATGCCTTCTATTTATATCTTAGAAATGTTAATGTTTACAAGAAAACAACGCCACTTATTTCACTTAAATGAAACTACATATAACAGTCGTAGAAAACAACATTTAGATTACCCTCGTGACAAAATGATGGCTTTAGTAAAAAAAGGTACTTATTGTATGGCTATAAAGACGTACAATAAGTTACCAAATCAAATTAAACAAATTAAAAAGGACACTATTTTTTATAATAAAATTAAACAACTGTTGACATCCAAGATTTATTATTCACAAACGAACGTTTATCATTCACCATCATTTATCATTCATTTATCATTCACAAACGAACTATTGCGCAGTGTACACGTTAAATTTTGTCTCCCGTAACAAAATAGTTATCACATATAAAGTTTTGTTTTTCTTAGTGATTTTGTGAAATAGCATCGAGTTATATCATAAGTGAACTTAAGTGAATTTAAATTGCAAAGAAGTCAATAAACTTGGACTCAGTTGCTTTATGTGCGGGGAGTCGTGTCGTTTGATCATTTTGTTTATTTGTTTTCTACCGTCTTCATAAAATATGGAATGTAAACATTGTTCGACAACTTTGAATATGGAAGATTTATTAAAATGCTCTGTATGTCAGGGGATTTATCATTATTTATGTGTCGGCATGAATGAATCCGAATTTAAAAAAATTCTTCCAATGAATAAATGTAAGTGGAAATGCCCGACATGTAAACCGTCAAAAAGACCTAATATCAGCCCAAAATTAACATCGGGCTCAGGTAAAATACATGATGACCCAAGCCAACCTCAGTCACTGTTTCATACTGATGCTAAATCATTGATTTCATACTTTGATGACCGTTTGAATGGTTTAGAATGTTCAATAAATTCATTTAAATCCCTGATTACTGACGAATTTAAGAAACTTTCTGATGCCGTCAGCATGTGGTCAACAAGGATAATTGCAGTGGAATCTTCTATGGTTTCTGTGACTGAGAGGTTAATTGAATTGGATAAAGAGATCAAAGGGGTTGATGACATCAAATTAGAACTCGAGGAATATAAATCAAAGGTCAGGGAATTTACGGAGTATAAAGATAGGAATGACCAGTGGGTGCGTCGTTCGAATATTCAAATTAATGGAATTCCGCAGAAGAACGGTGAAAATTTAAATCAAATAATAAAAAATATTGCAACTAAATGTGGGTATGCTTTGAATATTGATTCCGATGTTGATTTTGTTACAAGAGTTGCGGTCAAAAATGATACTTCTGATAATAAAATAAGACCTATTATCGTTAAAATGCAGTCAAGATACAAAAAAGATGATTTCTTAACACTATTGCGCAAGCTTAAGAGTTGTATGGCAAAGGATATCGGTTTTACCGGTATTCAAGGCAATAATAGAATTTATTTTAATGATCATCTATCTACGAAAAATAAATTTCTACTCAAAAGAACGAAACAGATTGCAAAGGAAAAAAAGTATACTTTCTGCTGGGTCCGGAACTGTACAATAATGGTACGACGCAACGAACAGTCACCTATTATTCACGTAATATCAGAGGAATCTTTAAACAAGATTATATAGGTGATAAGCGAAAATTGTTGTTTTTATGTTTTATTACTTGTCTTTATTTGTTTGAGTTGATGTGTATTGCGGGCTGCTTGATTTACAATTTGGAATGTATGTTGGTTCTATTTAAATCTACTCATAATTATTTATACGAATTTAAAAATTATATTCTTAATTTAACTTTTGTTTCACGGAGTTATATTAATTCTACGTTTCTTATTTTCGGGCTAGAATCTCGGTACAATATTTTTATAAAAATTGTCACGGTAGTTTGTAATCAGCGTTTAATTATTGATTTCTATAATAATGGTACTTAACATTTTTTATCAAAATGTACGCGGGTTAAGGTCAAAAACTAAAACATTTTATAGTAATGTGTTACACGTGGATTATGATATAATTTGCTTAACTGAAACCTGGCTATTGCCAGGAATCTTTGATGGGGAACTGTTTGACTCGCGATACATTGTTTACCGAACAGATCGTAATTATGAACAAATAAATATTACGAGGGGGGGTGGTGTCCTCATAGCTGTCCGTCGTGGCCTGGCAGTGAGTATGTTGAGATTAATACCTTTACCTCTTTTATACGATGCCGACGTAACTTGTGTACACATTGTATTCAAACAAATATCACGAACATATTTGTTGAGACTATATTGTTGTTACTTCCCACAAACACACAGTCAGGGGCCAGCACAGCTTTCGTTATACGAACATATTTCAAATTTAAAATTAAATTATCCTAATGATAAGTTTATGGTTATTGGTGATTTTAATATGCGATTTGCTGAATGGTGTTCTGGGCCGGCTATTTCTTCTACTTTAACTAACTCGTTGCTATTAGTAAATGCCCATGAAGATAGTTTAACTTCACAGCTGTATGACTTTATGTGTTTTAATGGTTTTGCTCAATTTAATTCTGTGAAAAATATCAATAATAGGCAACTTGATTTAATAATATCTGACATTTCATGTTCGGTATATCGTGTTAGTCCTTTATCATTACCAGAGGACGCTCATCATCCTTCTTTATGTATCGATGTTACTACCCAACTTGATCTACGGTGCCTACGGCCAGCAACGCGTTTGATACGTTGTTTTGGAGCTGCTGATTATACCGGAATTAATGATATGATGGCCAGAATCGACTGGGAAGAGCGTTTAGCTTCAGAGGACGTTGAATCAGCAGTGAGTACTTTTTATGATATTACCAATGAAATAATTGAGCTTAATATAACTGGGTTTATTTCTAGAAATGATAGGTATCCAACTTGGTTCAATAAAAAATTAATAAAAATTATAAACAAAAAAATTAAAAAGCATAAAAAATGGAAAATGTATGGTAGAATTAAGGATTATTTTGAGTATTCGGTTTTACGAACTCAAGCAAAAGAACTTGAAAAAACCTGCTATAAATCTTTTATTGATCGAAGTGAGAAAAATATATCATTAAATTCTAAAAATTTTTGGACATATAATAAATCTATACGTAATTCCAATGAAATACCCGATGAACTGTACTTAGGTAACACTCATGTTACGCACGGTCAGAATATTGCCGACCTTTTTAACTCATTCTTTTTTTCGGTATTTGAACCAAGTCTCAATAATAATGTACTCACTGAAAATATTAAAAACAATAATGATTGTATCATTGATAGAATAATTATAAATGAAATAATTGTTGAGAGGTATCTCAAATCAATTAAAACGAATAAGGGAGCGGGGCCAGACGGGATTCATCCTATCTTTTTAAAGCAGTGTAGCAAGACATTGGCTAAACCACTTTCTGTTTTATTTAATCTCTCTCTGAAGACTGGTACGGTGCCTATAATGTGGAAAAAATCTATTATTGTCCCTATTTTTAAAAGTGGCGATAAACACAACATAGCCAACTATCGTGGTATTTCAAAACTTTCAGTCATACCGAAACTTTTTGAAAAAATTGTTTATGATTCATTATTCCCTGCAATTAGACCATTTATCACTGGCAATCAGCATGGATTTGTAAGCGGCCGTTCCACAGAGTCGAACTTATGTGAATTTTTAGATTTTGTTTTGAACGCTATGGATGGAGGTCAACAGGTGGACGCCGTATATACTGATTTTTCAAAGGCTTTTGATAAAATTAATCATGGTTTACTTGTAAAGAAACTAGAAAACATTGGTATACACGGCGATCTTCTGAGGTGGATGAAATCTTATTTACGTGATAGATCACAGGCAGTGGCAGTTAAAGGTTATACGTCGAGCTTTATACCCATAACTTCTGGAGTCCCCCAGGGATCCCACCTCGGTCCATTGCTCTTTAATATTTTTATTAATTCTATAACAGATTGTTTTAAAAATTCGAAAATAATTCTTTATGCAGATGACACCAAAATTTTTTCTTTAATAAAATCTTTCGAGGATTGCAAATTATTTCAAAACGATCTAAATAGGCTTCATTGTTATTGTTTGAATAATGGTTTAAAATTAAATATTGACAAATGTTTTTCTATGACATTTTCTCGTAAAGTCAATAAAATAAAATTTAATTATAGATTAAACAATACGAGTCTTAAGATAACGACTGAGGTGAGAGACTTAGGGGTAATTCTAGATAGTGGGCTTTCTTTCTCGTCTCACATTACCGCAATCAAAGCAAAAGCATACCGAATGTTAGGGTTTGTTTTTCGACAGTGTAGAGATTTTAAGAATGTAAAAACATATTTTATCTTATATAATTCGTATGTAAGACCTATTTTGGAATACGCATCTACAATTTGGAATCCAATATACTGTGTCTATAAGAATCAAATAGAAGCTATTCAGAACAAATTCCTTCGGAGGATAAACTATATTTTTGGCAGTGAGGTTATATCAGGTCCTACTCGTATGTCATTAGAGCTACGTCGTGAACATAAAGACCAAATTTTTCTATATAAATTAATTAACAATATTATAGATTCTCCTTATCTTCTTACACGTATTTATTTTAATTGTCCGAGATTGAGTGCTCGCACTAAATTAGTATTTCATATTCCAATTTGCAGAACCAAATACGCCCGTAATCGTTTCGTGACAAGAGCTTGTAATGCACACAACGAACATTATTATGATATTGATATATTTTGTTCTAAATTGACTATGTATGTATCTTTGGTTAGAAAAGTTGTTCACAATTAAGTTTTTTTTTTTTTTTTTAAATTTTTTTTATGTAAAAATTAGTTCCGATTATTATCGATTAAGTTTTTTATTGTTTGTGTATTAATATTTTAATGTTTTTTTTCTATCTTATTAATTTGTTGTATTTTTTTTTTCCATCCTTTTTGTAAACATGCTTTTAGTAAACATTTTTAATGGACACTCGCTATGTATAAATTAGTAGTGAAAACTTTTTGGCTTGTGTATATTTAAAAAAAAAAAAATGTTATAAATGAAATATTGTAAGCTGTATGTTTTCCAAAAATAAATAAATAAATAAATAAATAAATAATTATGACGAATATTTAAAGGATAATTTGAATAATATTGACATACAAATAATCTGATGACGCACGTATTTTTAATTTATTATTATGATTGTATTTTACTTATTTTAATATTTTTCGACATTTTGGACAATTTAGTTTAATTATAATGATATGAATATTTTAATTGCTATTGTTATTAACGTGTTATCAGAGAATGTTAGTTAATATAGTATTGTATAAATAATATTTTTGACGACTAATTTGGGACGCCCTAACCGGCAAATTTATATTTTTGGAAATAGTTTCAAGGAATTTGTAAGCCAAAAATATTACCAAATAAATGAATATGAATATGAATATGTCAAATTGTTAATATATAGTATTAGTTATGATTTATTATTTTTATGTCTTTATTGCCATGTAAAAGTTGCGTTTGTTATATTTTCGGTAATTTAAGTTAATATGTTTTTTAATTTAGAGGGAGTTTAAACTTAACTATTTATGTAATTGTTTCTTTTGTAATTAGGTTATTTATTGTATTATTAATTTAATTTAAATCTGTTTGAGCGACTTAATCCTTTAGTACCAAGTGTCTTAGAAATATGTAATGTGTGTGTGTGTGTGTAAATGTGTGTGTATGTGTGTGTGTGTGTGTGTGCGTGTGTTTGTTGTCTTCCTGTAGTTATAATAAGATCTATTGTTGCTATCCAGTACAGCAAAAATACAAAAATAAAATCTCCGAACAATATTAATAAATAAACAAGAAAAATATATTTTTCAGGCTTAAAAGAAATCCAAGGCTGTCTATTTTCCTCCAATTGTAAGAGGTGATGTTTTATTCAGTAGATTACACTGTCTTTGTTGTAAACAAGTTATACATTATTAAGAAGTAAAATATATTACACTCTTACTATGTGACATAATAATATAATAAATATATTTAATAAACGTATCAGGTAGCAACATCGCCTCGTCTTTGTTGTTTTCACGAATTATTCATTTTATATTTATTTTAAATAAAAAATAACACGGTTAAACATATTTTATATATTATTATTAAATATTTGGAGAATTTAACTGAATAGCAAGTTATATAAAAATGTTAAGTAATCTTCTTTACATAAGAAGGTGAAAACTGGATCTTAGAAGAGGGGGAGGAGGGGGCTGGAGGTCAACTTCACTTATACACTTAGCGATAAACACACCTACATATAAAAGGTTTCTTTATAATCTGTTTAACAAATTTTAATAATCCGTCTTTATTATATATAATTACTTTTTTAACTTATGCTTTTATAAGCTATAAAATACTTTTGTTATACATGTTCTAAATACATCTAATATTTACTTCACAAACGTATTACTTTATTGTATTTGTATTGATGTAGAACTGAAGAGAAGTGACTCTTGATACTTGATCTAAATCTACACTGCGTGTGTTTGTGAATGTGTTCACTTAACTTTAAAAATAATATTAAGCGTTTTAGTTTTCAAAGCTGTGCATACTTAGTGATGAAAAGTTTTCATATTAACGCTGAAAGGAAAATCATATTCCATAATGTATGAGTGATTAATGGATTTTTTCTATAATATTATACCAACATTTATATTTAACAATTTAATAACTCAGAGGATATGTAAGGCTCGTTTGATATATATGTTTTTGCTGTAACTGTAAATGAAAAAGGTGAATCTGTCAATTGAACCTTTAAAAGAATTTATAAAAGATAATCAGAAAGTTGTCATTCTTTGTTCTTATTCTGATGAATCTCACAACACAGCATCCAGTTGTTAATACATACTATAAATAATACATCGTTATATTAAATGTAAGTCTAAAGTACACTTTCATTACATCTCCTTAGTTTATGTTTTCTCCTATAATGTAAAGGTTTATATTGATAGGTGAAAAATAAAATATTATTGTAATGATATTTTTTAATTTAGTATTCTAATTTATATGTAAAAAAATGAACGATAAAATAAGTAACCATTTATTATTTTATGAGATTTTAAGTAAAATAAACAATTACCGACGGATTTAACTCTAGCAGATTGGTTTCATTTACATTTTGTTCATTAATCATTGTAAATATAAGACCAGATGTCAATGACAGTGATTCTTGTTTTACTTCCTCCTGGTTTAGCTGTAAATTAATATTAGAGAGACTAATATTTTTGCAAAATAAACTTTTTCAAAAAATATGTTAAAGGAATAAACGATGTTATAAACGATAAATACACTCCCACTTCTAATCTATACTACACATTAATTAAAAATACATGTTATTTGGCATTCTAGGTGGACTTGGATAGAAGCCAAATTAAAGCTTGACACTTTAATGATCTCGAGCGGTGGGAGTCGTGGGTGATAATCGTATAAGCGAAATCACCACGCGATTCTAGACTGCAGCTGTTTGGTGACAATACACATCATTAAAGTGACATTGTGTGAAGTGAAGTGACTCGTCAGTTACAATATTCATATGGAAACAAGTCGTAGGTAAAATAAACGTGTCTCGACTTGATTTAAAATGGTTCTAACCTGTGTCTCTGATAGCATTATTCACATATTTGATGTATTTTTCTAATACTGATTCTAAGTTACATAGTGCGTTGTTATAATATAACTTTACAAGACAATTAAGTAACTAAACCCAATAGATTATTTAAAATCCGTCCAGCAGTTCCAGATGTTAATATTAGTGTAAATATTATATTATAAAATATAAACATATTAAACTTAGATTGTGTAAATCCTTTGTAAAATGTACTTCTAACTCTGACTGGTGTAGAATGTACTTATCACTTCAACTCTTAGCTCATTGGATATTGCAACAGTCACACTCTTAATTAACAGATAGTTTATTCCTGTATCTTAATAAGCTCAATTGGTTTTAATTGTATGAAATATATATATAATATATATATATATATAATAATTAAAAGACGCTAAAGAATTACTTTTTTTAAGTACTTTCTTTTATTTTAAATTAATGGTAATTAGCATACTCAGAAGTTTACAGACCATTCGTCATTTATAGTTCTTTCCATTGTGAAGCAGTAGTTATCTTCTTCTTGGCTTGTATTACAACGCCATGACGGTTTTAACCTTAAAAATCTATATTTTTAAGTTGATTTCATTGAAGTCAAAATTTATTATAATATACATTAACATACTATTTGTTATATTACAAAATAGTAACAATTATCAGCACATTTGTATATGTGTATTTCCTTAATAAAATATTAAATTAAGAAAATCCAAAACTCCTCTGAAGAATAATAAAACTTATATGCGCTATAGCCTTTATAACTTCTTATACAGGTCACAGCAAAATAAAACCTAAGACTGCTTTGAATGTATTTCCTCTACTAAATGTGTGTGTGCGACCAAGCGCGACCAAGACTGTTTACTTTACGAGTTCATATGAGACAGATTTGTTCAAGGACTTTCAGTTTTGTTACTAGTAGGACGTGTTTACTTAAGATATTAATATTGTATGATCAAATCAAAGGAACATTTTGCTTTTTTGAACATGTATTGATTTTTTTGTGTATGAAGTGCATCTTTTGAATCATTTAAATATTGTAGTAATGATTTAGAAGTGTGAAGACGTTAAATATTTGATATTTGATGTGTTTATAAAATAACGACAAATTTGTAGTTACTCCTGAATCCTGTCTTTATCTATATCCCGAATCTAATAAAAGTAATACTTACTTTTGCTTGAAAGAGCAAAAAACATTCATATATATTCAAAATCATTTTTTTAAATATAATTAATACAATTCACTCAGTTATTTTAGTTAACATGAGTTAATTAAAATAAAGTTGATTGAATTGTACAACAAATGTAAATTCATTTGTTATTTATCTCTTATGAATCAGTTATGATGTTGACAATTGAATAAATATTATCATACAATTATGTGACAATTACATCATGTACAAACATTTAAGGTCAAACTTTAAGGTTCCGTAGTAAATATTAAATGCGTTCTCTGAGTCACGCTTCCTTTGGGTGAGAAGGCTTCTTTATTTATCTTACCTTCAATGTAGTGAGAAAAAACAATCATATAAAATACTTGCACTAAATGTTAATGTCCTGCTTGAATAAATATTAAATGTTCGGATAATATAATCCTGTAGACATTTATTAGTTCTTTTCCAATAAAACTTCACTACAACACAAAAATTAATTTAATTCTATCTTTTTAATAATGATTATCTTATTATGAAACTTATTAAATCAGAAATCGTTTCGAAGATATATCAAGTTTTATTTCGTCTAAATTAAAAGAGTGTAATAAATCTTCCGTTCCTATAAAGCCTATATTTCCTGGAGAGTAGACAGTTGTAACAAATACTGCAAATGCATTACTTTGACCTGATCCTGTCCTCTCCATTTGCTGATGATTACTGATCTTCTTGCAAAGGAATATTGACTTGAGATAAAAGTTTAAAAAAAGATTTCCTTTCGATAGATATTTTTAAAAATATATGTAGAAATAAAGTTTTATTAAAGAAAAAAAAACATTTTACTGTTTTTGCAATTCTATTATAAATTTGAAAACATCAACTACTATCAATAAAAACAGATATATATATATATATATATATATATATATAATATATTGAATATTCAAGAAATGCCAATTCAATTGTATAACAATCGCAGAACATAATAATGTAAATATAATACATAGTCTAACATCACTGCTTTTCCCTTTTAAACCATTCTTCATAATTATGACAGCTATGAGTTTATCTCTTTGTCTATTTTCCCAACATGCTTATTATCAAACCAAAGTATTAAATTTGATTAAATAAAGTATTGTGAAATATAAAAATGATTTACATAATGATGTAGTTTAACACTGAACCTACCGAAAATTTTTGTGTACCTGTTCCTACCGCACGCCGTCAAATTGACCGGTAATTAAAAGTTATTTTATTATATAACGCGGGTAATAATGGAAATAACTAAAAGTAAGGAGTGTAGAAAATATGATATGCATATTCTAAGAATTGTCATATAGTTTAATAACGATATTATAACGTTTGAAAATGTGTAAGTTTTACAAAAGTTTAAGAACGGTCAATTTGACCGGTACATGGTAGGTTTAGTGTTAAATACATTTAAATTAGAGGTGTAGAGATTTCGTCTTATTTTGTTTTGGTCTTAATGCTGAGAGTCACGGAGCAGATCACGAGTAAAAAATAAATATTGTTTGAGAAACATCAAAGCGATACTGCAATAACTATTAATAAAATGTGTAATGTACGTACGTATACTGACACACTTTTAGCATGTATTAATTAAAACAATCTTTGCAGCTTATATCTACAACTGAGAGCAAGTAAGCCCAACGTTTATGAACGAAACTTAGTCCATGCTTGTATAGTAAATAAGGTCCGTCGGTAAAGTTTCAAGCTGCCTTTAAACTGCCTTGTACAGACATAGAACATAAATTTACTCAATCAATTTATTTATTAACAAATTCATATTCAATTTTCATACCTTTACTTAACACTTAGCTACCAAGATACTTCATTTCGCTCCATCAACATTATCTACAGATATTTTGATTTTAATACCAAATATATTTAAATTATAAATCACTTGATGTTAATTGGTGCAATCACAAACGCCACTCTTGAGTGTGGGAAGAGATGAACGAGACTGGGACAGTAGAAAGAGAAATGGGTCTTAGGATAATTTCACCTACCACCTAATCGATCCATCCTTAAATATGTATATATATTATTTAATTAAATAAACATCATAATATTTATCTCATATTATATGTATGCTATTAACAAGTGAATATGCTGAGGTAATACAAGTAAGTAGATTATATCACACTTATAATTACAAGAAGAGTTTATTAATAAGCTATTGTTTATCTGTAGGTACTAACATACAATACTACTGGGGTTTTATTATTACCAATATCTAGAGCCGAAGAAAAAAATATTACTAAATGCTACTTCTATGTTAATTAATTTAAAATTATTTAATTTATCTTGTTAATATGTATTGTTGAGCGAAGCGAGCGGAACGTTCTCTTTGACTTTTCACATTCTTTGTCACGAATAGGCTCGAAAACTAGTGAACGGAAAATTATGAAATTTTACAATAAAAAAAATACCTTAAGTAAAAGTATTTTTTTTTAATGAGGAATTTTTCGTTGAGGAATAAACATCCAAAAACTAAAATCTCCTAAAATTATCGACATTGTCCACAACGATGAGTCATTACACTGGGCTATCAATATATGCAAATGGCACCCGAGATTTCGCGAGCGTAGCGAGTCGAAATTAATCGTCTGTTGGCTCCCCTAGTAGTTTCAAGTTTTGTTAAGGGTTTTAATTTTGAAAAATTAAAAATAATAGAGATATAAATTAAAAAATTAAGAATAAACAAAATATCTCTACAAAATAGCTTCTATTAATATCTTACAGTAATGTTTAAAGATGGCGGTGAATATGTATGACACTGCTAACGTGCTGATAGTCATTGAAACAACACATAATAGAAATACATCATTATATCTCATCTATTAGCCTTAGTCGATACTGCTAGTGTGTGTGTGATTGTGTCTGAGTGTGTTATGAGAATAACTGTTATAGTTATAATAGAGGTTCAGTTTATAGATAATATTAAAGCTACTAATAGCAGATGACATGACATTCTTCAGAATATAAAATAATATAAATAAGTATAAAAAATATATAGTGCGGTTGTTGACCCCAGTCAGGAATATTCCTTACGTTTTTACTTTAACTAAGAATTCAATTAAAAATTAAATCTCTATTTATTAAGACAGGTAATCTAAAGAAAGGAATTACAACAGAAAGTTTCATTTTTCATATTTTAGGAAAAATATTTATTTATACAAAGTTATATATAAAATTGTAAATTAAACATTATATGAAGTTAAATACTATTTAAATCTCATAAGTATATGCTATCATAGATATTTCCAAAAACTTAATTGAAATAGTAAAATAATATTACAGAAACAGAAATAAAAAATACGTTTTCACAAAATTTCCACATGTCTGTACAAAGTGTTGAGGTTATATGATAGAAAGAGACAGGCACACTGAGAAAGAGATAGAGATACAGAGAGAGGTACACGCACACAAACACAGCATACTTCAATAATAATCACGTACTAATGGTATATTAAACAGTGGATACAATCTGAGTGGTCTTTATTAGGATCACGCGGTGATTTGGAGGAAGGAGAGAAAGGCTGACGCACTTACGAGCGTATGTTACATTTCAATATATATTTATTGTTATTAATATGAAAACGATTGTATTTTACATTTAAAGTCATTCTGATCTCAACAAATAGTAGTATTGATCTATCAAATTGTTAAAATATTTTGATTATCAAGAGTTCATTGAACCTTAACAGTGAGGTCTCAGCTGAGAGTACTTTACTTCTACAACTTCATAAAACACACCGGTGTTGTAGATTAAGAACGAGTATATATGATTTAAAAAAACAAATTAACATAATACTACGGGCGCTAACAGACCCTCAATTTCAACTCGCTGCGCTCGCGAAATCTCGGGTGCCGTTTGCATATTGAGCTAACCGAGCCCAGTGTAATGACTCATCGTTTTCCATTGACTTCAAGGGGATATCAGTTTGTAGACATGACATTAAAAAAAAATTTTGATTTGACAAAATTTATTGCTGTTAATAATTTTATTGTATTATCTAATACATGTTAAATAAATTCAAAAGTTTTAAACTTTTGTTTCGAATCTGTTGATTTATATTAGCATTTTGTAATTATTTCAATTGATGATTTGAAATTTTTACATTTTTTATCATTTAAGTAAAGTCGAAAATTTTATTTGAAACTATTCATTATACTTTAACTTCAAAGATCTACAATAAAATGCAATCTTTGTATCTGATCATATCATTTTATAAGAAGATGCTAGATAGAAGCAGCCTTCACCTTTATATCATAATCTTTAAATAATTATTTTGATAAGACTTTTATATATTATAATTTATTAAAGCCTCTTCAATCTTTTATCATAGATAGAATATAAAGTATTAAATATTTTTTACTTACATTAAACCGTGATTTAAAATCTTATACAAAGGAATGTTGCGATTTACATTTAATGTCGGCATGAAAAAACTTTTCACTCGTTAAACTTTCAACCGCAGCATTAAGTAGTATTTTAAGGTTTAAAGCGAGCATCAGCTATCTCACCTAACGCTTTATATCTAAACGAAGATATTTAAACACATAATATACACATACATACATATCTTAAAACATAGCTACTATTAAGATTTTTTTTCACTCTCAGTTATAAAGTTGTTAATTTGCTATGAACTGGATAAATGTCTCAATTTTACCTTTTTTACTTCCACGTTCATATTAGAAGTAGAGTAAAAACACTAAATCATATAGTATTAACTGATAACACTATTAAGCAATTGTACCTGAGAAACTCAAACCAATGAATATTTATTTTGACTGCTTTTAGAGTTGGCACTCTTCCAACACACACTCACTCGTCATTGACCTTTAAATATAACTGAAAGTGATGTTAGTATAATTTTGGTCAAAGGAAAGTCATCTTTAACTATATTTTTAGATTTTTTTTATTTATTAGTACATATCTGTTATCATGTTAGCTTACTTCATAATTTAGCAACACAGTGTAGACTCAAACTTGTTACATCTTAACAGTCCTATTCCAGAGAGTATAATTAAGGCATAATATATTTCAATATTTTAAACAATATCTAAGTAACGTGTACTCATTTTGTAAAGAATATTTATCGCCTTTTAGTGTTGAACTGAAAACATTTCAATATTAACTATACAATACTTCATTAACTAAAGCATATCATTTATATAATACGATACAGATTTACCTTCAAGTTTTAAAAGTCAATATCTCTTGAATCGCTTCAATAAGTTATATATCTGTAATGTAATTAAGACTGAGGTTAAAACTATTTTTTTGTCTTTAAAAATATTTATAAATATAAAATATATGTAAAAAGGACGGATTAACAAACTTTATAAAACAGTCTGTTATTTTCAAATAACCATTTTAAATTTAATAATCGTCTCTTTTCTAGAAATTAAATATTGAAGAATATTACTTCTCGTAAAATTATCAACACGGGATGAATGAAATGGCGACTAGTTACTGGGACAATATGCGATGCCCGAATTTTCCTTAAACTAAAGGGGAGAATGATGTTTTTATAGATATCATTAGACCTGTCGTTATGTATTGATCTGAACGCTGGGTGATGAAGGTGATAGCTAAAAAGCGTTTGCATGTAACGGAGTTGCGAATGTTAAGGTGGATGTGTGGGGTGACTAGAAGGGATAGAATAAGAAATGAGTATATTAGAGCAAGCTTGGGAGAGTAGCGCGAGTGACAGAAAAAAAATTGAGGTAGCCATCTGTTATGTTACGGGCATATTATGGGGATAGATAAAAGGCATGTGTCTAAGAGAGTGCTGGGTATGGTAGTGGATGGATGGACAGGTAGAGGACGGCCGAAGAAAAGATGGATGGATTGCCTGAAAGACGATATGGAAAAAAGGAATGTGTACATAGATGACGAGTAACAGGAGGTTATGAACGGAAAAACTATACTGCACCGAACCCAAAAGTGGGATAAGGACAGGAAGATGATGATCTTAAAATTATTAAAAAGTGAACTTTGAATCCTACACCTGTTTATAAGAATAATAAACTTTCCATAGCATACGTTCTGTTCTGGTTTGATACAATTTTCTCCTCAAAAACTGCCAATGAATGAAATAAATAATTCCACGGGCATATTCCTACTGAAGGCATTTAAACATTTATACGTGAACATAACATCACAAATAGAAAACAAAACACTGGACGATGTTGTGGCAATGCATATAAAATGAATTTTTCGTTTTGTAATACACAGAGAAAGCTTTTTGTTTAGTTGAGTTGTTTTAAAAGTATGACTTCACAGGACTAAGAATAATACACTTTTATATATGTTCAATGGGTATATGGAACATCCTATACTACATTGTTTCACTCTTATTAATGTGAATATGTGACATGACGGTTAATGATTAATTAATATTTGAAAACGTAACTAAAGCCATAATACAACAAAACAATAAATAAACGGTGAATTAAAACACTAATTATATAACAAAGTACATAATTAAATAAAATTTTTTTAATGAAAATGGAGCCATATCTATATTTGATGCTTTGTTGTATTTACTAAAACAATTTTTGGACAATTTTATCTATACCGTTAAAATGGCGTATACTAAAACAAATAACATTTTATACAATATAATATTCATAAAGGTTAGAAGAGACAAGTAAAGATAGGTGAATGTGTATTATATTTATAGGCTTCTAGTTTGTGACCCGAACTACACCTTACATAGAGATTAAATGAATGTACATTATATCGATACAGGGCTATAAATATAAACGAGGCTTTACTACACTTGGTTCAAAATATCTTTCAAAGTCGCTCAATTATAGCATAAGGTCGTACTAAATATATCAGTTAATGTAACTGTATACTTTTATTACTATCAATTATTATAAACAAATGCAAACTCTTGAGTATTATAATATGATGAGTAATTAAATATTAATAGGGTCTGTACTATGACCTTCACGGCATCGGTAGATGAAAACTCTCTATGAACTTATATCAATCAAAGCCCACATCGTAGCTCGCTTTGGGAGCAGTGAAAGTAAATTTACGAGCTATAAGTACTCTCAAAGTTAGGAAGGTAGTGTAATAGATTAGTATGAGTTGTATTGCCTCCCTCATAGTATATATGTACATTATTAAATATGAAATTGGTGTATGCTACATATTGTACTTCAATATAAATTTAATAATATATATATAATAAGACATAGTGTTAGAAAATGTATAAAAAGAGCTGTACTGCTGTCATCGGTGACATTATTATTTTGCTATTCGTCGCGATAGGTAGTGCGGTGTCATTATTGTTTCGCTATTCGTTGCGATAGGTGGTGCGGTGTCATTATTGTTTCGCTATTCGTTGCGATAGGTAGTGCGGTGACATTATTGTTTCGCTATTCGTTGCGATAGGTAGTGCGGTGTTTCACTGAACGGCTAATAATTTATTCCTACCTTCAAATTATGTGATTTGTTATAAATTTAAAGTGATCTGTCCATTTAAGTGTTATTGATTGTGAAACTAATAATAAATAATTGTTATTACGTAGGGTAGATTTATTTTGTTTTTTTATTTTAGTTATTTTTCAATTTTGACTATTAATTCAGAAGTGGGATTAAGAACTAAATTCACGCTATCCACGTTTCAATCGAGACTAATTATTTGCGTTCAGTGATTATTACTGATTGTGATTGTTCGGTTATAATTCGAAATGCCTCGCGGTGACAACGAATCGCCGCGGCTTTCTCGCGTTAGTTTGCGGAATGTAGGAACTTCATACGATAATCGAGATAGGCGACGTCACCGTAATAAAAGTGATAGCTCGGATCGGTGCAGCCGACGCTCGCGACGCCGTCGTCAAACTCGTTCACGTTCTCGCGAATGCCGCGATTCACGTTCACCCGCATATTCTCATTCTGTGAATAACGATCGATTTCAATCAACGCTCGATGCAATTTTACGTAAGCTAGGTGAAACTGACAATAACGAAGTGATACCCCGGGATTTATCTAATAACACGCGCAGTGGTTTAGTTAATTATTCTGCCTTAAATAACTCTAACACGGTTAATATTAACAATAACGATCCGCGTTTAGTGGAGGGCTTATCAAGTCACGGTGATACCATTCGTAGTCGAGAGGTAGGTTCATCGGAACTAATAGAAGCTTTAAAAAATTTACAACCTATCCGGGCGAACAATTATTTCGTATCAAATTTTGATCCTACCGTCAACAATATTGATATTTGGTGCGATGAAGTAGACCGCGCTCGTGTTGCGAATAGTTAGTCTGATTGTGAGTGCCTATCGAGAGTAGCTTCCTGTCTTAAGGGAGATGCGCGCGTATGGCTTTCGGAATGGGTAACCAATGACCGTTCGTGGTCAAATTTTAAAAAGGAACTTAGACCTCTTTGTCCACAGCGATTAGATTACGCAAACATACTTTACGACGACGAATGAAACATCTGATAAATACTCAACTTATGCTGAATATGCCCGACGTACTCTACTTCGATTGCGGGTAGTCAATGGTTTGAGCGACGAACTGCGTACACTAATTGTTATACGCGGAATAGATGATACTCAAGTTCGGGCGACAGCTACTAATGCACATTTAACGGTCGATAATATAGTGTCGTTTCTATCGATATACGTAAAGACGGTTAAAAATAAATCAAATACGCAGGGCGTTGCCCTTGCCCCTGTTGTCCGTTACTCAAACACTCGAATCAAAATGTTAATAGTCAAAGTAATGCTAGGTGTTTTAAGTGTGGTTTACGTGGTCATTTTGAACGATCCTGTAGACGGTCAAACGTAGGTGTCGGTCAAGCTCGAAATGGAAATTTTACTGCTCGATTGCAATGCACTTTTTGTAAAAAGATGGGACACGTTGAGAAAGATTGTTTCGCGAAAAATCGTTCAACCGCGCGTAATCAACGTCAGGTGAATTTATGCGGGGCTCGTTTAAGTTCATCTTCTCAAGACGTGGTGACCGCAGTTGTAGAAGGTATTCCAATGGACGTTCTTATAGATAGTGGTGCGCTTAACGTTTCTCTAATATCCTCCGATGTTTTGCGTTATCTTACTAGTCAACCAAAGTCAACATACTGTGTTCTTAAAGGTATCAGTAACCGCGAGATCATAGTTACTTCTTTTGTTACTGTTGTAATCGAACTTGACGAAATTTCTATCGAAGCAGATTTGATGGTCGTACCATCGTCGTGTATGAATACGTCTATAATTATTGGCACTGATGTTTTGAATCGGGATGGGATAGTTTATATAAGGACAAGGGATCGACAGTACATTTCACATTCCTTGAATAAAAAGATCATTAATCAGTTATCCACTATTGATTCGATTAAAATAGATACTCCGCTTGAGGGTATCGAATATGATTCCTTATTGGGGGTAGTAAGTGAATACTCGAGCTATTTTATTTCTGGCACCGCGACAACAACTGTTAAGACTGGTGAGATGTGCATTAAATTAACGAGTTCTGAGCCAGTCGCTTATCGCCCTTATAAGCTTTCTTATCACGAGAAACTCAAGGTTAGAGATATAGTTGCCGACCTCCTTAAAAAAAATATTATCAAGGAGTCACAATCAGAGTACGCAAGTCCAATTATTCTTGTTAAAAAAAAGGATGGATCAGATCGAATGTGCGTAGACTTCCGTGCTCTTAATAGATTGACAATAAGAGACAGATATCCCTTGCCTTTGATTGATGACCACATTGATAGGTTAGGGGGTTACAAATATTTTACGAGCCTTGATATGGCCACAGGCTTCTATCAAATACCAATTAATGGGCGCTGCACGCATTATACGGGGTTCGTTACACCAGAGGGTCATTACGAATTTCTGAAGATGCCCTTTGGTTTAACAAATTCACCGGTTGTGTATCAGCGCATCATTAATAACACGCTTCGTGACTTTATTGACTCTGGGCGTGTGTTAGTTTACATCGATGACGTTTGTATAATGAGCTCTTCTATCCCCGAAGGGATCGCCCTACTTCAACAAGTTCTTCACACCCTAACTAGTGCCGGTTTTTCAATAAACTTAGGTAAATGTTCATTTTTAAAGACCGAAATTGAGTATTTAGGACGTTTAGTTAGTGAAGGTGAAGTGAAGCCAAGCCCCCGTAAAATAGAAGCTCTTACGAGGTCTTCCCCTCCTAAAAACGTTAAGCAAGTAAGGCAATTTCTTGGCCTAGCGGGATATTTCCGCAAATATATAAGAAATTACGGGATAAAAACTAGCCAGTCTTACTTATCTAACTAAAAAGGATGTTAAATTTAACTGGGGACCGGAACAAGAACAGGTGCGAATAGATTTGATTCAAACATTAACGAACGCACCAGTTCTAGCTATATTCAATCCTAAATTAAAAACGGAACTTCATACCGACGCTAGTAGTGCAGGATACGGGGCAATCCTTTTGCAAATTCACGCGGATAACACTAGGCACGTTGTCGAATATTTTAGTAAGGTCACACAAAATGCGGAACCAAAATATCATTCTTACGAACTTGAGACCCTGGCAGTCGTTAGAGCTTTACAACACTTTCGACATTATCTCATTGGCCTGCAATTCAAACTGCTTACCGATTGTAACGCTCTTAAGTCTACGGAGCGAAAAAAAGATTTGCTACCTCGTGTGGCTCGATGGTGGTTATATCTCCAAGATTTTGATTTTGTAATAGAGTATAGGCAAGGTGTCATGATGCCACACGTCGATTATTTGAGCCGTAACCCCCCGGTCATTGTAAATCAAATATCGCGTCCACGAAATTGGGCTCAAATAGCTCAATCCGCTGATGATGAGGTTAGCAGTTTGATGGTAAAATTGCAGGAAGGACAATTAGATTCTAACCGCTATGTAGTTCGTAATGGGTTGCTGTATTACAAATACAGTGAGAGGGGTGAGGAAGCTAGGTTCTTATGCTTTATCCCTAAAGGCCATAGATTAAGCCTGCTTAGGCTCTTCCACGATGAACATCAGCATATAAATGCCGAAAAAACTTTAGATCTTATACGAAGACATTTCTGGTTCCCTGGCTTGCCCAGTTTTGTACGAAAGTACATAGCTCACTGTATAATATGTGTTTCTAAGAAACGTGTACCCCGGCAGCCTTTACAACAAATTACCTCGTGGCAAAAACCGTCGGAACCATTTGATACCATTCATATAGATACTCTGGGTCCTTTACCAATTTCAAAAGGTTACAAATTTATATTAATTGTAGTAGATTCATTCACAAAGTTCTGTTTGCTTTATCCTATGCAACGTCAAGATGCTTTGGAATTGAAAGCAAATCTTTCTAAAATGGTTGGTCTTTTTGGTGCTCCGAAATTAGTAATTACAGATCGAGGACGTATGTTTGAGTCCCGTGAGTTTTCAAGTTGGTTACAGGATATGGGCTCATCAATACATTACGTCACACCCGAGATGCATCAAGCTAACGGCCAAGTTGAAAGATATGTCAGGACACTCCTTAACATGCTACGTGTACAAGCGGACCTCAACCCTATTTGGTCCGATACCCTATGGAAACTTCAGTTGACGCTGAATATTACACGACAGAAAACGACGCAGTCGTCTCCATTAAGACTGCTGATAGGTACTGAAGGCGCAACACCTTTAATACGCTCTGTTATTCGCGATCTTGCTATTGATGATACGCGACCAGATAGAGAGTCATGGCGAGACATGTGTAGAGCTAGAGCAAATGAGTTACTCGATTGTAATCGACGAAAACAAGATGATCGTGTTAATCAGAATCGACAAATTCCAAAGCAGTATAGTGTCGGCGATTTCGCCTTTGTTATTAAGTATTCGCAATCTACTGGGAAGTTGGATCCTGGGATGCGAGGACCATACCGGGTCACAAAAGTGCTGTCTGGTGGCCGCTACGAGTTGAAACTCCTGGCTGGTGGTTACGGCAAGACAACCCAGGCTGCAGCACAGTATATGGTACCGTGGAGAGGCGAGTGGTGCCCTGAATCCTGTGCTTTGTTCTTCAATTGTGAGTATTGGAATGAATGTTTCTGTCGAATTTAGTCGAGCCCATGTTTTTACTTTTGTGATACCTGAATTACGATGTAATTCGGAAGACATGTTCTTTCTTTCGTGATACCTTAATTACGATGTAATTCGGAAGACATGTTGTTACTTTTGTGATACCTGAATTACGATGTAATTCGGAAGACATGTTGTTACTTTTGTGATACCTGAATTACGATGTAATTCGGAAGACATGTTGTTACTTTTGTGATACCTGAATTACGATGTAATTCGGAAGACATGTTGTTACTTTTGTGATACCTGAATTACGATGTAATTCGGAAGACATGTTTTTGCTTTTGTGATACCTGAATTATGATGTAATTCGGAAGACATGTTTTTGCTTTTGTGATACCTGAATTATGATGTAATTCGGAAGACATGTTTTTGCTTTTGTGATACCTGAATTACCATGTAGTTCGGAGGATATGTAATAATAATTTATTCAATATAAGTATAAGTATGTAACTCGGAAGATATGTAAAGTTTAAAGATGCCAGAGTTAACACATACAGCAGACTATGGTTGTCTGTGGTGATTTGAGTTAAATGGCTCAGATTGAGTTTGCAGTTGCGATACTTGTACGGCATACAATGGCGCCTTGTGTGTTGTGTGGGTGTCGTGACTGTTTATGCAACTGATGTAATACAAATGATTTTTAATTCATAGATGATGCTGATGGGGAGGAACCGGATAATCCAATAGCTGGGCCTAGCCAGGCATTGTCAATGCCGCTACTTGATGGTGATAACATCAGTACACCAGGAGTTGACACCGAAACATGTTCATCAAATATCGTCGGGGACGACTCCACGTCAGGAGAGGCCGAATAAGACATAGTGTTAGAAAATGTATAAAAAGAGCTGCACTGCTGTCATCGGTGACATTATTATTTTGCTATTCGTCGCGATAGGTAGTGCGGTGTCATTATTGTTTCGCTATTCGTTGCGATAGGTAGTGCGGTGTCATTATTGTTTCGCTATTCGTTGCGATAGGTAGTGCGGTGACATTATTGTTTCGCTATTCGTTGCGAAAGGTAGTGCGGTGTTTCATTGAACGGCTAATAATTTATTCCTACCTTCAAATTATGTGATTTGTTATAAATTTAAATTGATCTGTCCATTTAAGTGTTATTGATTGTGAAACTAATAATAAATAATTGTTATTACGTAGGGTAAATTTATTTTGTTTATTTTTTTAGTTATTTTTCAATTTTGACTATTAATATATATATATAAAACTAAGTGATTTGTTTTTACTGAATAATAAAACCATTGACTTAACATAAACATTATGTGTGTATTCATAATAATATTATTATAATATTTTTGACGCACAATAGGTTAGGGAGTAAAAATTTATATAAGGGTGATATATATTTAGTATTAAGTAATATTAGTGTAATATTTGTAACTTTTATATACTTACTACTTATTACTTTATTTTTATGTTATAAGTTTCACATAATAGCAACAAAAACAGCAACAAACAAATGAAAAAAAAACACAAATGTTTAAACAAACAAAACAATACAGTAATTGAAATGTTATACAATTGTATCATGGTCACAAAATACTAATTCATCTCAAAGTAAGTTAATAATACAGAGAACAATACATAACAACACAACTATATTATATTCAGTGCAATACAAATACAAAGGAATTTTGGAGGAACTGAGGAAATGTGAATCATTTTTCTTCTATTCTGTCAACAACATTGAAATAACGTTGAAGAGGTGTGAGTGTGTTATGTTTATGAGTGCAGTGGGATGACCCGCGCCTCTTCAATACTAACTGTTACCCGCGACTGTATCTGCAATTGAAAAAAGCCAAGTCTAGCAATTTATTTAGCATTCGCCAATCCGTATAATACTAGTTATGTTATAATTAGAGGTTAACAAATATAAAGAAAAAACTCGTTATAAAAAGTATCAAGTATTCCTCAGACTATACATACAATAGTTACTGTATATAAAAAACTACTTCTAAAATATATATTCATTGTACAATTCGTTTTGGTCACTATTCTAATATGTATATGTATTATTTATACTAGGGGAGATAACAGACCCTCAATTTCGACTCGCTGCGCTCGCGAAATCTCGGGTGCCGTTTGCATATTGAGCGAAGCGAGCCCAGTATAATGACTCATCGTTTCCCATTGACTTTAATGGGATATCAGTTTTTTGACATGATATTTTTCAATTATTTTTTTTACGTTTTTCAACGTTTTTTTAAAGCATCACCTAATATGGGTCTTTTTGATTGTAAAATTTCATTATTTTCCGTCAAGTAGTTTTCGAGTCTATTCGTAACAAAGAATGTGAAAAAGTCTCCAGTAGAACGCTCCGCTCGCTACGCTCGCTTCGCTCAATTATTAATGTAACAACATATTAATGTTCATGTTAAACATGTCATGTATTACAATACTGAAGCACATGTGACAGCAAATTAATATAATGTACATATATGTAGGTGATATCGACTAGGAACATTATCATTGAATACTAACTTACTAAATTACGAATACAAAGTTTAAAGTAATTTATCCTATTCTTTGATGAATAAAATATAAGAAAAAAGTATAGTTCCACGCTCTTTTATACAGCAATATCAAATACTCGTAGCTTTAGAGGAGTAGTTGTGAAGCGTATGAGATTGAAACAGAGAACACATTACTATCAATTCGACCACACACCAATATTGTTGAGCGAAGCGAACGAAGTGAGCGGAGCGTTTTACTTGAGACTTTTTACATTCTTTGTCACGAATTGGCTCGAAAACTACTTGACGGAAAATTATGAAATTTTGCAATCATAAAGACACACATTAGGAGATGGTTTTTAAAAAAAATTTGAAAAATGTCCCAAAAAAAAAAATATTTTTTTTTATTATCGTGTCAAAAAACTGATACCCCATTGAAGTCAATGGGAAACGATGAGTCATTACACTGGGCTCGCTTCGCTCAATATGCAATTGGCACCCAAGATTTCGCGAGCGCATCGAGTCGAAATTGAGGGTTTGTTGGCGCCCTTATAGCATACATCTGTTTGAGTAATAGCACAGAGTAGCGTTAATTTGCTGATAGAAGTCACTCTTGTCTTCTGGAAGTCCATGAAATAAAAGCACTTTTCTGCGAGAAAGCATTTCATGGTTATCAAATCCATTTGAAAGCAGCTGAAGTTGTTGACGCAGCATGGAGAGAGATTTCCACATCAACTCCTTCAAGACTGTGTAATCAGCGATCAGAGATTCCAGATTTCCAGAGGAAGACTTGGATGATTGTGGCTGTGCTTGTGTCAGTGCTGTGTCAAATTGGCTCATACGAGCCTCAAAAAGTGTCACTATCTGCTCCATGTTCTTGCTAAGTTGAGTGTGTAAGTCCATATTGCTTAATAGATGAGTTGTTTAGTTAAATTAATGTGCCGGGCAATGTAGGTTTGCTATTTAGCTATGTCTATAACATCTAAGACTTTAAATATTAAAATAAGTAATTAAAATCAAATAAAATCGAAGGACCGAAAAATTTTGTTGTTTTGATGTGTCAACTACCCGCACATTTATATTTAGAGTTAAAAAGTTTCAGACTATTAATGAACAATTCACTCCACAGTGAAGTGGTAATTAACTCGAGTACAGCAAACTTAATAACACCAATAATACAGTTAAGACAGGACGGATCAAAGTAAGAAATTAACAATTTTATTAAAATTAAAGAAATCCACGATTCTTTACTATATTGAGGAGTTTAGTTATTTCGTCTAAATACAGGTATTTATATAGCGGAGCAAAATAAAATCTTTTACTACAGATTTATTTATTTTCTCCATATTTAATGTCTGTAAAGTATAGAACAAACAGTGACGTAAGACTTCACGTAGCGATGGAGACTGATTACTTACGAGTTCATATGAGACAGATTTGTTCAAGGACTTTAATTAATTTGTGTGACATTTACTTAGGATATTAATATCTTATCAAATACAAATATTATTAATGAAAAACTGTAATTACATCTTGCTTTGAACATTTATTAACAACATTGTTTTATACTCGATATTAAAATTCAGTTATGTTAGCAAATGAGTTACGCTTCACAACACAAAGCACTTAACTCAAATATGAAAAATATTTTTTCTTTTTTCATCTCAGTATTTCAAGCTCATAGACGCTTCACAACTACTCATTTAAAGTTACGAGTGTTTGACATCACTGTATTACAGTAGTTTGAGGCTTCATTTGTTGATTTTAAAGAACTGATTATTGGAATCATATGTAATACTTTCTGAGAAATATGTATTTTTATTTTATAGATCTCTCAAAAAAATAGTTTGGATAAAAGGTTTATTAAAGATTTTTTATTCAAGAAACAGCAGAAGAGAAATTTTCTGTTGAACCATTTTGGTACAAATAGTATATACAAAAAAATTGTTCTTCCACAAGTTAGAGTAAGTTACTTACTTCACTATTTAAGCATAGTTATTACTTACTATTGTACTAAATAAATAAATATTGTATTAAAGTAGTGTGTGTATATTTGGAATCATTTAAATATTGTAATAATAAGATTTAGAAGTGTGAAGACGTTAAATATTTGATATTTATATGTTTATAAAATAACGATAAATGTGTAGTTACTCTTGAATCCTGTCTTTATCTATATCCCGAATGTAATAAAAGCTAATACTTACTTCTTCAATCACCCATAAAGCGGTACGTGATGGGAATGATGACGATATTGAATATAACTCTAAGCTCTACAGGGATAGTACCATCTCCCCAAAGAACATCTACATCTATTGTAATTGCTTACCTACGGTAAGTGAAATTGAATACAGTCCCACTTCCCACCCCCTTCCCTACTTTTCTTCACATTTTTCTGTCACTCAAAGGTGCAACACAATTGATGTTGCAGATGTTAACAGCTAGTGATAGTCATTTACGACGTGAAATTTCTGTTCGCTTTTGATCTTTATAAAAAAAACTATATTAAAATATTCACTATAGATAATAATAAATATTTATAAACACGATCAGGACAGAACTTGGGACATCTCGTTTCTTCGCTTTTCTAATTCAGCTACGGTGTCACTGCTTTGAAGTTAATACGCTTATCATTCCCAAATATATTTATAACCAATTTTAAACATTAATTTATTTAATTTATTTAATTTTAATTCAAAATTCGGTCCTACGAGTAGTTATTTTTGAGTGATGATTTGTGTTGAAAACATCAATCACTTCAATATATCAAGGTGTGAGATTAACAATAATAATATTGTGTCTCGTCGTCTCGTAATCTCTGTTTAATCTCTCGAAATTGAAATTACTCAGGACGTGTCTTATTGAGTTGAGTTAATGACTCCATTGTTATCATAACACGTTCATATTCAATTTAGAATATAATTGTTCTGAAACCAAATTAAATTGTCACCTTTTTTATTATCTCTAAATTAATTATTGTTCAAAATCATTTGTAATTTCTATGAGATGAGATAAAAAATTAAACAATTATTATATTTCACTAACTTTGACGTCTATTTCAGATATCTAGTATAGTTGAAACCCATAATCCCACAATCCAAATCGTTCATACCACTCACTGACTCATCACGAAATCTCCGAAACTATCTGTCCGATTAACTTAACATTGTACATAGTTACTTCTTTTGTGACCTAGACGTCCACTAAGAACGGATTTCAACTTTTCTATCCCAACGGATTTAAACTTTTTGCATTTCGCCAAGTTTTAAGCCTGTAGGAGATACACACTTAACACGGGGGTAAGAGTTACTATAGCAATGACAACGGATAATATGACCTAACAGCAACCTAAGTTCACATCCAAATTAATATTGTTCCAGCGAAGCGGCAGGAAATAAGCTAATATAATTAATATAATAAATCAATAACTATAAATGTATTATTGACCGCAATACATTCAGTAGATGGCTTCACTAAATGACTCTACTCCGGCACCGCATAGAGTAAAAAATCTTTTAACAATTCATATATAATGCGTATATGTAATTTGGTGTTGAAGTCTATATTTGTATTTTTTATTAAATTTTGATTTGTAAATAAAAGAGTAAAAAAAAATTTTAAGTTAAACGGTTTTATATTGCAGATAAATGTACTAAAAGCTAAAAAAAATTCCATGGATACAGTCATGGGTACCAATATGTATACGTTGTTATATTTTCAAAATAAAGTAAATCGTAACCTACTCACTTTCTGGAAATATCTATAGTCACATAAATTCTTAAAAATGCAATATACATTTATGTAAACACCTATGACAAAAGATGTCATTTTTGAAATATACAAATTTTAAACATATGCATTGATTAAACTAAAATAAAATCGTGGGGCACGTCCAATATCTACAATCGAAAGACATGGTATGAGACTTCACCCACCTAGTGGTAAGTAGCAAGTGTCGTCCATGAATGGGGGTGACGAACGAAAGTATATCAATCACAAACTGAAACCAAAACATGAACTCATTTGCATGATCCATTTGACGGGTTTTGCCTTGTAAAATCATCACTACCCTTAAAACTATCAAAGATTATCTTAAAGTTATCATTTCAATATTCAATGAATATGATACAGTTAATCCCAAGGTCATCCAAAATTCATTTAAAGTGGACGTGCCCCACGATTTTATTTTAGTTTAATCAATAGATAAGTTATAGTTATAGTTTAGTTTAATCAAAGATAACACCGATTCTTTATTACTTTTTATTATAAGACGACATAAACGCTTAAAAAAAATATTATAAAAAAATATTACATATATATATACAACAAGTTTAATATTTTATACAACGCATTACAAGACAATACTTCTTACTCAATTACTTCTCAAAGTAAAATATATTATTAATATGTAACAACTCAATCATACAACATATTATCACATCGGAGTTAATTAAAAAAACGTCTTAAGAGATCTTCAAATACTTATGAAATTATAAAACAATTGTTTGTTGGTTCTCGAATAAATTGATTTAATAACAAGTCTTTAATACATGTAGTTGCATAATTTCAGGATATAAATTAGCTTCTCAACTATTATTTAGAGATTTAAATAATTTAATTAATTAATGTATATTATATTTGATAATGAACCAGTAAATATTAAATGACAAGAGAAACAGTGAAACAATGTGTCAATTTATAACCACAAAGTAATAATAAATATTTTTGAATAAAACATTAATACATACAATAAATTTATATTTATAATTCGAAAAACAAAGACAATGAATTAACTCAAATATTATTTAACATATGTTCATAGTTCCGTAGTGCTAAGCTTATCTTCTATTTTATATATATTAATATACACTCTGCTAGTATACATGAGGCAAGGAAACATCAAAACATTTTATATCTTTAAATATATGAGAAGCGCGAGTACATAAGTAGGTATTGAAGAGAAACCAGCTAATGTGTTAAATGGAGGCTTTGCTCTTGATTATAAAAGTGTTTCGAATTTCATAACTAATAAGAAATTCTTTTTTTACATTCATGCTATTTATATATATAGTTTATACATAAAATGTAACATTAATATAGACTAACAGAAATTGGGACACAGATTAAGAAAGAATGAGGAGATAGACTTCCTCCATTCTAACTCCCCTTTATTTTAAACTATGATATTGATAGCTCTGTTGAGTTGAGTATTTACCGGATGATGAACAATATCAGTAAGTAGCTATAATTGTTTTATTCTCGCTGGTACTTTATTCTCGCAACGTATTTAAATGAAAAACTTTTCAATTTGAGTCCTTCTCAAGTAAAACTAAGAACATTGAAACATCGAATAACTCTAACAGAGTGTCAGTAAAACGGTCAACAGCTCGTCCGGTATTCGGTTGTTTCAGTTTTCAGTGAATAGTATTTATGTTTTGTTCTTCATTGTAGCGACACTTTAAATACACTTGGATATGAAGGCTGTATGTGAGTATACAATTTTATAAGATAATAGAAAATATCTTTTATTTTTTTATATCAAACCAAACTATAAATGTTATATCATATATTACTATTTTTATGTATAATAAAATAAACTGTAGTCTTGGAAAGGACCTACTATTTATAGTTACTAGTGATGACTTTGGCAATTCATTATATTATTTATGTTACATTTCTATAAGAAAGCTAAACGCTTTTCATTTCTCTCTTTATTTTTCTTTCAATACCTGTTTCCAACTTTATATAAATTCAAATAATAATTAAACAGCAAACTATGAACCTAACACTTATAAGGAAAGAAATTCTTTAAAAATCTTTCACTTTATTAAATTTACAACAATAATAATAAAAATTGAATAATCAGTCTAATCGTAACACCTACAACATTTATAATATTTTTTTCTGTCTTTGATGTATATTTTCACTAAGAGATACTCTTTATCTATATTAAGTCCACGAAAAACGCCTACAGAAGGAAATTTTATTTATAAGTACAATAAAACAATAACATTACTACCGAAGTGTTAAATATTACCTTACTTTTAAGATATACTTATTTAGATATATAACAGTATATACTTTATTAGATATTAATTACATATAAATTATAATCTCTAAGTGACATAATTGTATTAAATTTATAAATAAATGATTTCATGTGATTGAATATTGACGATATGTATATAAAGATCAATACATATTAATTAACACAGCCTTTAACGTAAATACAACGTGAAACATTTTATTAAATACTTTATTGACGGAGATTAACAGATCGATTGACAATTATTATGTACAAATGCAATTCACAGCAGCGAATTTACATTTTATTAATCGTAATAATATTGTATATATATGTTAACTTTTTCCAACTTCCAAATATTTAGTAATTGAAAATTGGGATATTACTAAAATATATCATCTCGAGAGATATATATTTAAATAGATATTTTAACTTTTGTAGAAATAATAAACGGAAAATCTTAAAGGTTTAAATAAATTGATGAAGAAAAATATAGAATAAGATTTAATAATAATAATGTTTGTAATACTCATCTATAACAAATAACACTCTTATATAACTCTCGAGTCATACCTTTAATATTACACAAACACTTAACTACTTTGATAGACTCTACTTCTGTTTCTATCACTTGTTTCTTTGATCCTTAGTAAGTATAAAGTTTCTGTTTCATTCCATGATCAATTACGTACTGGAAGTGTTCTCTATTTATATCTTTTATTGTTATCCGAGCTTGTTCTCTCACGACTTCAGACACATCCAACTGCTGTTTGACAAACGATCGAAACTTTCTTTATTAGTTTGTTGACACTTTTTACTTATAAGATCTCCATCAACTATTACATGTGACAATTTACAGTCAACTGTAATATAATATTAGACATCAAATTGGTTTATACATGGGGGTTTGTGTGTGTGTGTGTGTGTGTGTGTGTGTGGTGTACGTAAGCGTGTGTGTGGGTGCGTGTGTGTGCGTTGTCTACAGGAAGAAAAACACACACACATTTTTATTTATGTAAAAATACATAAATAAAATCTCCCAGCAATATTGTCAGTGAAACAAGAAAAATATATTATTATAGGCACAAAGGAAATCTAAAGCTGTCTATTTTCCTCCAATTGTAAGAGGTGATGTTCTATTCAGTAGATTACACTGTCTTTGTTGTAAACAAGTTATATATTATTAAGAAGTAACCGTAACGGAGGTTAACCTACAGTTTACTAAAATATCCGCAGAACTTATATATAATATAATAAATGTATACTTATTTTAATGTACACAATTTTTAATAAATGTAGATAAAATATCTTCAACATTCAGTAATCAATTGACAGTAAACGGTCGGTCTCATGTCGCGGTTTAGACTCGTTGGTTTTGTGTTTTGATTAATATTTCATTTTATATTTATTTAATAATATAAGATTAATATGTATTTATATGTTTATTATAATATCGATTAATATTATTAATATTTGAGGTATTTATCTGAGCCGTTTTAAGTTATATAAAAATGTTAAATGATCTTGAGGTTTTTCTTTACAAAGGACAAATCTGAATTATAATGTTGGGTTCCTGCTTCAGGTCATGAATTTTAATATATTAATATAATAATACTCTGATTTGTATTATTTTATATCAGAACATTTACTATTTGGAATTAAGTATTTTATCAATTTCGACAGCTGCAAGATGTGTTTGACATTGTCATTATATCTTTATCATTCAATTAAAGACATTATCTATATTATTAATATATAAAAGTGTTCAAAAACATTTTTTGTATATAATTAATACAATTCACTCAGTTATTTTAGTTAACATGAGTTAATTGAAATAGTTGATAATATTAAAAATTTATATATTTCAAGAAATTATGTTAAAGGAATAAACGATGTTGATTTAACACACAACAGATCATTCCAACCGCAGTCACTTCTTATACTACACACATTAAAAAACATATTTTATACTACATAAGTAGGTAGCACATAGTACAAAAGTTATTTTAATAAGAACATTTAAGATTTGATCGATTAACAAAATATTATAAAGTTAATAAATCAATAATAAACTTTGTGTCCTGATACGACTACTATAGTGATAGTATTTGTTATTGTAGGCGGCTTTGTATTTGGAAAGATACCAAAACAAAGCCTGACGTACACCAGAACAGTTTAATAAACGCGAGCGATGTGAATCGTGTGTGATAATTGTATGAACTACATTTCCATACATTCCAGTCCGCTGCTGCATTATGAAATCATTAAAGTGACGTTTGTATAACTAGTGTCAAAGACGAGTCTCTCATTAACAACGCTTACATTAGAGACAAGACACTGTAGGTCAAAGTATACGAGTCTCCACTTGACTTAACATTCATATTGTTTGTAAGAAATCGTAACGGTCGATGTTACAGACAACTCGCTCTCAACTAATGTTGATACGTGACTCTCAATTTGATTGTAAAAGTGTTGTAAATATTGACAATGATGTTAAGAGATCAATTACGAGTATGTACTAGTCGTGTTTATTATAGATTTTAGCTTATAACAAATTTAACGTTAGCAATAAAACACAATAGGGAAATTGTAATGTTTTACAATTGTATCATGGTCACAAAATACTCATTCAACTCAAAGTAAATTAAAATTCCAGAGAACAATGCATAGCAAAACAAAACTGCATTATATTCAGTGCATACCAAATAGAAACGAATTTTGGACGAGTTGAGGAAATGTGAATTATTTTTCTTGTATTCTGTCAACAACATTGAAATGAATAACGTTGAAGAGGTGTGAGTGTGTTATGTTTATGAATGCAGTGAGATGACCCGCGCCTCTTCAATACTAACTGTTACCTGCGATTTTATCTGCAATTGATATAAGCCAAGTATATCTATTTATTTATCTTTCACAAATCTGTATAATACTAGTTATGTTATAATTAGAGGTTAATAAATATAAAGAAAAAACTCGTTATAAAAAGTATCACGTATTCCTCAGACTATACATACAATAGTTTCTGTATATAAAAACTACTTCTAAAATATATATCCATTGTACAATTCGTTTTGGTCACAATTCTATTGTATGTATGTATTATTTATATTATTAATGTAACATTATATAATGTTAATGTATAACATGTCATGTATTACAATACTGAAGCACATGTGACAGCAAATTAAATGTAATGTACATATATGTAGGTGATATCGACTAGGAACCTTATCATTGAAAACTAACCAACTAAATTTGAAATACAAAGTTTAAAGTAATTTATCCTATTCTTTGATGAGTAAAATATAAGAAAAAAGTATAGTTTCATGCTCTTTTATACAGCAATATCAAATACTCGTAACTTTAGAGGAGTAGTTGTGAAGCGTATGAGATTGAAACAGAGAAAAATGAGTTTTACATTAGAGTTAAGAGCCTTGTGTGGAACATACACACTCACGAATATAACATAACATGAAACAAATATAACCAAAATAACAAACAGATCAAAATGTATCTGAATGTGAAGATTACATTTCTATCAACTCGACCACACACCAATATTGTTGAGCGAAGCGAACGAAGTGAGCGGAGCGTTTTACTGGACACTTTTTACATTCTTTGTCGCGAATTGGCTCGAAAACTACTTGACGGAAAATTATGAAACTTTGCAATCAAAAAGACACACATTAGGAGAGAGTTTAAAAAAAAAAATTTGAATAATGTCCCCAAAAAAAATTTTTTTTTTAATTTTGTCAAAAAACTGATATCGCATTGAAGTCAATGGGAAACGATGAGTCATTACACTGGGATCGCTTCGCTCAATATGCAAACGGCACCCGAGATTTCGAGAGCGGATCGAGTCGAAATTGAAGGTTTGTTGGTGCCCCTAGTATACATCTGTGTGAGTAATATATATTGTTATAATGTACATCTTCACATAATATATCAATTTTAAGCATTAATTCTACGATAATGCCTTCATGTATATTGTGATATCACTATAAAATAATGTTGTTAATTTCATCTCTCAGTGTTTATATTCATTCAAGTGTGAGCTATTAGAAGCGCTGAGTGTGACAGACAAGAAAAGAGAATTAGATTACATTATTTAATATTTAAAATCTCTTTACAATTAACAGGATAATAAGAACACTAATTAGGATGAATAGAGTATACTAGACTTTAATAACAAGTGTATTAAGTGTCTTAATGGAGTATACACTTAATTAATCACGTGATGATCGTTAGTAAAGTGTTATCTATGGTTGGTAGAAGTCACTATATATACTCGACTCACACGAACTATCAGACAGCTGTCAAAGTGATGACGTCACACCGCTTGTACCTCGATGTCAAATCAGCTCCTGTACTAGTGACCAAAATAAAATTATCAGCACACTCAATTATTTTGAATGATTATTGTGTCGAGGTTAATATACTAACTGTTCTATAAAAGACTTAAGTCTTGCCTTCTAAAAATACTCAATAAAATTAATAGTTCAATTATTATTAGATTAATGAAATCAATCTTTAAATCAGATGAGATCAAGTTAATAGTCATTGAAATCTTATATATACATAAATAAAACTATTAGTAAATGCAGAGAAATAAGAGTGAGATATATTGATAAAAATAATAATTTACTAAAGTCTTACGTAAAAGTATGTTTTACAACAGTGACTACTTTTATAATAAATTAGATAATTTGTTAGTTACTTTAATTTGAGTTCACATAAAATGTTGATATCTGTCGATTACATATTTAGATTAATTACATGTGTAGAAAACTATAACATATTTAACTAGGGGTGCCAACAGACCGAGATATTGCATATTGAGCGCAGCCAGCCCGTGCGAAAAAAAATCACACAAATCGATTAAAAAAAATCTTCAAAAAATGCTTCTTTCGCTTTTGTAAACCACATTTTTCGCGCATTTTTTTCCATTGACTTCAATGGGATATCAGTTTTGTGAGGTTTATTCCTCAACGACATGATATTATTCAAATTTTTAAAACCATCACCTAATGTGTGTCTTTTTGATTGCAAAATTTTAAAATTTTCCGTCAAGTAGTTTTCGAGCCAATTCGTGACAAAGAATTTAAAAAGTCTCCAGTAGAGCGTTCCGCTCGCTTCGCTCAATTAATAACTAAATATTAATCATTGCATGTAATACTCATCTATAACAAATAACACTCTTATATAACTCTTGATCCATACCTTTAATATTACACAGACACTTAACTACTTTGATAGACTCTACTTCTGTTACTATCACTTGTTTCTTTTGATCCTCAGTAAGTATAAAGTTCCTGTTTCATTCCATGATCAATTACGTACTGGAAGTGTTCTCTATTTATATCTTTATTGTTCTCCGAGCTTGTTCTCTCACGACTTCAGACACATCCAACTGCTGTTTGACAAACGATCGAAACTTACTTTATTAGTTTGTTGAGAATTTTTACTCATAAGATCTTCATCAACTATTACATGTGACAACTTACAGACAACTGTAATATAAGATTAAACATCAAATTGTTTTATTCATGTGTTTATAATATCTCTTCTTAACTTCTATATAAATAATGTTAAAACTCTATGTGAAGGTCTGCAGTCTCATTAGAATGAAGCTATGATGTAAATACTTTTACAAAATATCGACGAATGAAAATATGATAACACTTGTACTATGGCTATATTCACAATGTATTCATTAAAATAATATCAATATTATTATGAGTATGAGTGGTGTCAATATGACCTTAAATGACTAACCTTAGAAGAACTTTATTAATGTTAATAAATTATTGTTGATTTTTCGTAAATACACTTTTGTTGTGATAATAAATAATGTTATGATTACAATATTGTTGATTACATTAAGACTAAAGAATATCTAAAAAGAGAAAAACAAATAAAAAGATACTGAACCGATTTTTCCTATTTGTATGTAAATACATTTATAATATTGTAGACACGTATATTTTAAAGATATTTAGTTGTTCAGTAAAAGCTGTTTAAAGAACCTCTCACAGATGACTATTCCTTGTTCTTATTGAGATGAATCTCACAACACAGCATCCAGTTGTTAATACACACTGTAAATGACACATCGTTATATTAAATGTGAGTCTGAAGAACACTTTCATTACATCTTAGTTTATGTTTTCTCTTATAATGTAATGATTTATATTATTAATGGTTTTTTGATTATCTTTGATATTAACAGTTGAATCATATAAATTCTGATTTAAGTTTGAGATGTTGATAACTTAAACATTTCCCGGTGATAATATTATGAACTCCAAGACTCATATAAGACGTTATAGTTCTGCTGGTAGTGTCAGTGTGAACTGTGGGATACACGAGTGTTTTAAATGCTTTAATCTCAAAGTTTATAACATCAGAAGAACTTAAAATCAAAATAAATAAAACCAGTGAAAATGCAACTATAAATGTTAATAAAAAAACATTTGATTTTTAAGTAAAATGATTATTATTTATTGAAGAAAAGAAAATAAATACATGTTTATTTATAACTACTAAAATATTACAAAAAAAGCGTCATTAATAATAATACAAAATAGTTATATAATTAAATATGAAAATAAACTAAATCAGTAAATTATAAACAGCGCCATCTCTCGACGGTAATGAAAATTTTTCCTGTTCACAGACATCCATACATCCATCCGAGAAAAGTGAAAACAATACAGAATAAACAAAGTTCGTTCGTGAAAATGTGATTTTAATTGTCAAAAATATTTATATTTTATGGTAATTATATTTTTTAATTTAGACGTATGCATGCCATGTTATTCAAAATATAATTTAACTACACTGTTAATTCCTTACATTATTGATCGTAGTGAGCAGTCAACTTATAACTTTCTTCAAAGTTGAAAGTGATTCAATTACAATTGACTCAATTCATTCATCATTCACTCGTGTCGTTCATTTATCAAACTTATTCTGATAATGCAGTAAACTTAAGTGTTGTACAACAAATAATAATTAAATAAAATATTAAATATTGTATATAAGCATTTAACAACGCATAAGTACATGGTAAGTAGTTTATATTATCTAAAACCAGTTACAATACATACATACATACAGTTTATTTAGTTCGTTATAGTGCTTTGAGAGTTTTCAATTTATATAAATAAAATTTCCCAACAATATTATAAGTGAAACAGGAAGAGTATATTTTTATAGACACAGATGAAATCTAAAGCTGTCTATTTTGCTCCAATTGTAAGAGGTGATGTTTTATTCAGTAGATTACATTGTCTTTGTTGTAAACAAGGTATACATTATTAAGAAGTAATCGTAACGGAGGATAACCTACAGTTTACTAAAATATACGTAGCACTTTAATATAATATAATAAAAATACTTATTTTAATATATTGAATATCCAAGAAATGCGTATTCAGTTGTATAACAATCGCAGTACATAATAATGTAAATATAATACATAGTCCAACATCACTGCTTTTCCTCTTTTAAACCGTTCTTCATAATTATGATAGCTATGAGTTTATCTCTTTGTCTATTTTCACAACATGCTTATTGTCAAACAAAGTACGTGATTTGTTTAAATAATGTATTGTGAAAACATAAAAATTATTCATATGTATGTGTATGATGTAGTTCAACTACAATAAAACCAGAGGTGTAGAGATTTCGTCTTATTTTAATTTGGCTTAATGAGAGTCACCGAGCAGATCACGAGTAAAAAATAAATATACTTTCAGAAACATCAAAGCGATACTGCAATAACTATTAATAAAATATGTAATGTAGGTACGTATGCTGACACACTTTTAGAATGTATTAATTAAAACAATCTTTGCAGCTTATCTTTACAACTGAGAGCAAGTAAGCCCAACGTCTATGAACGAAACTTAGTCCATGCTTGTATAGTAAATAAGGTCCGTCGGTAAAGTTTCAAGCTGCCTGTAAACTGCCTTGTACAGACATAGAACATAAATATACTCAGTCGATTTATTTACGAACATATTTAATTTTCATAACTTTATTCACTTACGTACCAATATTTCACTATTCTCCAGAAAACATTATCTACAGATACTTTTATTTTATACTAAATATGTATTCCTAATATATAAAACTGCTGTATTATATATTATATATGTATATGTATGTTAGCAATTATAAAATACAAATCACTTAATGATAAGAGGTGTAGTCGCAAATGCGTTGACACTCTTGAGGAATGGTAAGATATTAACGAGATTAGGACAGTAGAAAGAGAAATGGATCTTAGGATAATTTCACCTGCCTCCTAATCGATCCATCCTTAAATATGTATGTATATTCTTTGATAAATTAAATAAACATCATAATATTTATTTCCTATTATATGTATGTTATTAACAAGTGAATATGCTGAGGTAATACAAGTAAGTAAGTTAGTAGCACACTTATAATTACAAGAAGAGTTTATCAATAAGCTATTGTTTATCTCTAGGTACTAACATACAATACTACTGGGGTTTTATTATTATCAATATCTAAGGCCGAAGAAAAATAATATATTACTAAATGCTACTTCTATGTTAATTAATTTTTAATTTATCTTGTTAATATGTATTGTTGAGCGAAGCGAGCGGAGTGCTCTACTGGAGACTTTTTCACATTCTTTGTCACGAATAGGACTTGACGGACGGAAAATTAAGAAATTGTTGCAATCAAAAAGACACAAATTAGGTGATGGTTTTAAGAATATATATTTTGAAAAATGTCATGTCGTTGAGGAATAATCGTCAAAAAACTGATATCCCATTGAATTCAACAGGAAACGATGAGTCATTACGCTGGGCACGCTTCGCTCAATATGCAAACGAAAACCGAAATTTCACGAGCGCAGCGAGTCTAAATTGAGGGTCTGTTTACGCCCATAGTAATATTGCAGACACATATATTTTAAACATATTTAGTTTTTCATAGTAAAAGTTTAAAGAACCTCTCACAGATGACTATTCCTTGTTCTTATTGAGATGAATCTCACAACACAGCATCCAGTTGTTAATACACACTGTAAATGATACATAATTATATTAAATGTAAGTCTAAAGTACACTTTCATTACATCTCCTTCATTTATGTTTTCTCTTATAATGTAAAGGATTATATTATTACAAGGGAACTTCCCGGCCCTTCGGGCCAGGAAGGGTCAAAGGTCACGTATGAGGTTGGCACCCACCCTATTTTGTAGCCTGATTCAATAGCTTTTTTTTGATGTATTACACATTATTGTGTGATTTGTGGGTGATAAGTGATGCGCGTGCATACAGAGTCAATTAGGTCATTATTATATAGTAAGGATTGTTTTTTTTATTATCTCTGATATTAACAGTTGAATCATAAATGAAGTATATAAATTATAATTTAAGTTTGAAATGTTGATAACTTAAACATTTCCCGGTGATTATATTATGAAAACCAAGTCCTCATATAAGACATTATAGTTCTGGTGGTAGTGTCAGTCTGGACTGTGGGATACACGAGTGTTTTAAGTGCTTTAATTTCAAATTTCAGAAGAAATCTGAAAATGAATATGAACTTGGCCTTTGACTCAACACAAACACATACACATACATACAAAAAAAATAATATTAATATAACGTTTGTTTATCATTGATTAAGTACTAAATTTATCAAACAGATTAACTGCAATAGAACCTCATGAAAACTTACAATTTAACTGAAAATAAAAATAAATGAAACCAAATGTCATTTTAATTGTTAAAAATAATATATTATTGTAATGATATTTTTTAATTTAGTATTCTAATTTATATTTAAAAAATGAGCGATAAAATAAGTAACCATTTATTATATTATGAGATTTTAAGTAAAATAAACAATTATCGACGGATTGAACTCTAGCAGATTGGTTTCATTTACATTTTGTTCATTAATCATTGTAAAGACCAGATGTCAGTAACAGTGGTTCTTGTTGTACTTCCGCCTGGTTTAGCTGTAAATTAATATTAGAGAGACTAATATTTTTGCAAAATAAACTTTTTCAAAAAATATGTTAAAGGAATAAACGATGTTATAAACGATAAATACACTCTCACTTCTAATCTATACTACACATTAATTAAAAATACATGTTATTTGGCATTCTAGGTGGATTTGGATGGAAGCCAAATTACAGCTTGACATTTTAATGATCGCGAGCGGTGGGAGTCGTGGGTGATAATCGTATAAGCAAAATCACCACGCGATTCTAGACTGCAGCTTTATGGTGACAACACATATCATTAAAGTGACATTATGTGAAGTGAAGTGACTCGTCAGTTACAATATTCATATGGTAACAAGTCGTAGGGTAAAATAAACGTGTCTCGATTTGATTTAAAATGGTTCTAACTTGTGTCTCTGATAGCATTATCCACATATTTGATGTATTTTACTAATACTGATTCTAAGTTACATAGTGTGTTATTATAATAACTTTACATGACAATTAAGTTAACAAACCCAATAGATTATTTCAAATCAGACCAGTAGTTCCAGATATTAATATTAGATTAAATATTATATTATAAAATATAAACATATTAAACTTAGATTGTGTAAATCCTTTGTAAAATGTACTTCTAACTTTGACTGGTGTAGAATGTACTTATCACTTCAACCCCCAGCTCGTGTAATAATAAAGTCACACTCCTAATTAAAAGTAAATTTATTCTTGTGTCGTATAAAACTGAGTTGGTATTAATTGTTACAACCAATTAAAAGATGCTGGAAAATAAAAGAAGTGTACTTGTTAACCATTACATGTCTTATCTTATATACTTACTGCTTAAATGGTTACCGCTTATATATTAAACGCTTATATACTCACCACTTTCGTACCCATTCCTTATATTCTTATTTTTCTTTTTTTCCATTTGAGTGTTTCTTAAATAAAATGCAAAATTCTTGAATATTTAAACATCGAATACGCTAACAGAATAGCAGTAAAATGGTCAATAGCTCTCCCCAAAGTTGTTTCGTTCAGTTTTCAGTGAATAAGATTTTGTTTTGTTTTTCATTGTTGGCGGAAATTTAAAATACTTTGAGTTAAAAACAAGATTTTATGTGAATGTTAAATTTTGTAAGAAAATACTTGTTCACCAAATAACTTATCCAACATTAAAATATTATGATAAAATATTATTTCTAATGAATAGTTAAGATTTAATAATCATATATTATTAAATAAACATGATAAGTATCTGTTTGAGAGTTAGCTAAAGATTTACAATATACACTTTCATGTGTATGTCTGTGTATCAGTAAAAGGTGTATCTTAAACATAGCTATGGTCGGTATACACCTGAATCACTACAAAGAGTCGACTTGTTAAATACATACTTTAAGGTTCCGTAGTAAATATTAAATGCGTTCTCTGAGTCACGCTTCCTTTGGGAGAGAAGGCTTCTTTATTTATCTTACCTTCAATATAGTGACGGCATAATAAATAATTTTGTTTGCAATATTTCTCTAATATATTAAAATTGTCTCAATATAAGTAATCTTTTCAGTCAGTTTATAATTATTGAGTATCTTAAACTTAAATAATATGCGACACTTTGTCTTAAACTAATAACAACAATTTCTCTGGTATATATTAGTATATTATTTTATTCATATAGTTTATTCAAATTTATTTAAAAAATCAAGCTATCAAAAGCCATTTAATATTTCATATTTTGTGTAAAATAAACGATCGATGTATTTTACTTTCGCAGATTGTTTTCATTTCCATTTTAAAACATTTACATATAAGATCAGATGTCCATGACACTGATTCGAGTTTCACTTCCTCCTGGTTTATTGTATCTAGAGCTGTAAGTATTAGAGATACTAACATTTATGTAAGATAAACTATTTCTATAATATATGTTAAAGTAATGAACGATGATGATTAAATACACAACCGCTGACACTTTTGTAATTTAAACTACACATTATTAAAAATACCTTTTTGTATTATAGTTACATAGTACAAAATTATTTTAATAATTACTCTTAACTTGCACGATTTGATCGATTAATAAAATATTATAAAGTAAACAAATCCATAATAAACTATAAGCGGCCTGCTATTACCACTATTATATTAGTATTTGGCATTGTAGGTCATTTTGTATTTGGAAAGAAGCCAAATTAAAGCCTGACAAAGAACAGTTTAATAATCGCGAGCGGTGAGAGTCGTGGGTGATAATCGTATAAGCGAAATCACCACGCGATTCTAGACTACAGCTGTTTGGTGACAACACATATCATTAAAGTGACATTGTGTGAAGTGAAGTGACTCGTCAGTTACAATATTCATATGGTAACAAGTCGTAGAGTAAAATAAACGTGTCTCGACTTGATTTAAAATAGTTCTAACCTGTGTCTCTAATAGCATACCTTAATACTAATTCTATTTCATACTTTTGAAGAATTTTTCAATTCTTGCCAAATTCATATTAAGAAGGTATTTTGTAACAATGTTATGAAGTGAGAAATACCTATTAAAATACCAAATACCAATATATATAATTAAATTAATTATTAATTGATATAATTTGTCATTTTTGTGTTGTCACATTATTGTATGACTCAGTTCATATGAGCAAAAAAAATAAGGTAGCATTCCATAAATACGACATAACATGGCTCTTTTAATAAAATAAATAAAAATCACAGAATAGATGTTATACCAGAACAAACATTCAAACCTCAAAGATGTTACACATACGAGTGTAACACGTGTATAATGCACAACCCAGCAGCAGCTCTGTGGCTCCACACCCTGTGGTTTCAATGGAAACAAAGCTTAATTGTGTTGCGATTCTCTGTTAAGAGTTAAGTTATACAAACACTGTAATTACCCGCTTCTATCGTTAAACTGAACTTACTTCAAAAGATTCTTTTTAGCACTGATTGTTACATGAAATATAGCTTATATGTCACATAATATTTAACGTATGCATTGACGTTAAGTGCAATTGAGGTTGCACCGAACGACGCCTGCCCACAATTCATTTTGCAGTTCATTGTCTCTTATATATTCTTATGATGATTTACGTTTTTTCATTATAATTAACACATTAGAGTCCGGCTAATTTTTACGTTTCTAATTCTGAATACCGACTTATATAATGAAACTCTGAAGCAGTTGCCGCAAACTTGTATCGTCAAAAGATGGATAAAAAGTATAAATTTGTTTGAGGAAACCAGGTATAGAATTTGAAATGACGTGAATTCACGTCAGCTGTGTTAAGTACACGTAACGTTTTGTTAACTTTTATGTTATTCATTACAAAAATTCCAGCCTACATAATATAAAAAAAACACTTTCATTAAAGAACAATGATCCCTTTGTTAAAGTGGTTCAAATATATGACAGACAACAGACGGACATCCTAATTCAAAAAAATAATAATGGATCACATAAAGGATTGTTCCATTTGACAATCTAACCATAAAACTATTGTTCACCAGACAGTGTCTACAAGTCGAATATTATTAAAATATCACAAAATATATATAACAATTTATTTGAATCTATTTAAAACCATCATTTGCTTGCATTTAGTACAGTGGAAATATTTTCTTCTTATTGTGACAGTTAACTTAAAATTCACTCTGAGATCTTCATCGTAATAGGCTGTTAGCTTATGAAAAGAATAGCGCAATTAGTACACGCTCTTCTAAATAATTTAGTAGCAGTTGGAAGCAAAAAGTCTAAACGCTTTTATACTCGGCACATATTTTAAAGTTAAAATTGAAAATAATCTCTCTATTTAAGTATAGTAACTTAAATACTATACCGTCTTATTTTAAATTTAGTCAAAACAATAACAATTTAGTATGAATTAAATAGAGTGATTTAACACAAACGAGACGTTACTCAAAGCGTAAAACTACTATCTCGGTGAAGTTAATTAAGTGAAAATCATCCCTATACTTGGCTTTGACGTTGTGAATTTCACCGCCTTTATGACAGACTAAATTAAATGTTGAAAGAGGAATTTGTAGGACAGAACGTTCGTATGACCTCCGATCTTTGACTGCGAGGTTTGTTTGACCTGTTTAGTAAATGTTTTTACGATTTAAAAGAGGAATGTGAATGCATTTTAAATTATCCATTGTTGTCTGTGATATGACAAAGACCGGGAATAAAATAAAATATTATACTGCTTTATATTTTAATATTTGAAAGAGATTTTCTTTCTCAATTGAATTGTTATACTGAATATAGATTTTCGTTGAAGGTAAGCTTTATTCCTGACATAAAAGATTATAACAACATATTATGATGTTCAAAGAGCTCTTTATATGTCTCCGGAGTCATTAATATTTGACACTAATTGTTGATGCAGTGTGATAACTAGTTCAGCCGAGCCTGTACATGTCAAAACGCTCCAGTGACATCAGCATTTAAAATTCCCTTAAAGCGAATACATTCACTAATGAATTAACAAAATAACATATAACATTTTAATAATAATATAGTTTCCATTAGAGTAAAAATATCTGAGACTGGATCTTGGAAGAAATTTTTAAAAAATCCTACATTTTACGTAATTATTATATTGTATTTTCTATACCGTAATTTCTTTGAAATATCTTCTCCATTTTCTTCAACATGAACCAGCGGGTATTCAATACGTCCATCAACTTCATAAAGGAAACACATCAATATTGAAGAGAAGAAAGTTGAAAAAATACTCGATACTGATGCAATAAAATAAAAATATATTAAACTACCTGTGCCCATGACTTCGTTCGCGGAATATTTTTAAATAAAAGTCTAAGTTATTCCTTATAACATTAGCTATCTGTCAGTAAAGTTCTGTTAAAATCGGTCCAGCCGTTTCAAACAGACAGAAACACAAAAATTTCATATCCATTTAGTGAAAAGTTGTTAATTTGGAATTACAAACAGACACTTCATATTTATATGTATGTATAGATATATATTTAAAATGGTATTTAAATATGTAAGTTTATTTAATTATTACATAATATAGTATGAAATATTTGTTAGTTTACAATATAACATTATGTTTTGTCCATAATAAGATATTGAAATTAGATGTTAAGTTCCTGGTTGGTGTATCTTCCTTTAAATTACCTTTCAAATTAAATGTTAATTTCAACGTTTATAATCTTATGTCTACAAAAATCTTTAGCTATTTGATTAATGAGAAAAAGCACAAAATAATTTTTACCGCGTAAATATCATATAAATGAAATTACGGAACGCCATTAAAGTAAATATAAAATAAAAGGTTTTTAATTTAATGTTGCATCATTGTTACTCCAGCTTGAGTTTACATCATTGTATGAAAGACATTAGTGAATAAGCGACAAGTTGAAATATTACCAAGTTATATTACAATATAATATATAGTATGGACTATGTTATATATGTGTGTAACCAAATAATTATTATAGACACACCCACACATGGACACTAAGAAAAGATTAATACCTTTAAGATAATACTTTTCTCAGGAGAAATAGTTACACGGTTTAATCAAAAATTTCATTACTTTACATTTTCATGAACCCTACAAATTATTTAAGACGTCTATTTGAAAGGTAGTATGAAATTATTAATAGTTCGAATCCTCATATATTTTAATTAAACAGACTATGAATATTTTTACCATATTTAATTCCCAAAGCTGACGCTAAAAGTATAAAGCCGTACTTTTCCGACGAAATGAACTCATAAATCCGCTTCCCTAATTTTAGTTTATTTTAGTTTATTATAATTGTGCACCAAAGCCATCGTGATAAATTAAATGTATAAATTTAAGTTACCGCATCTAAGGAGGGGAACAAAGCAAACATTTCAAAGCGAATCCAGGTCGCTGCGGATTAAGGGTACTCACGATGAGATGTGATCCAGTCATTGTATCCTGGATATAATGGGCAATGCACTATAAACTAGACTAGACTTTTACAAGAATATAAAATGAATTATTCATTAAAATATTATAGATGGCTCTGGTGTTGTTGTATCATGAATATCATACAATGTATTAATTCAGTCTAAAGTAAATAAGTTTTTTGTCAGTAAAAGTACTGTGACAGCTCCCAAATCGTTAACACAAATGGAATGCAATCAAATCTTGCACTCGCTACTGATTTGATGGCTGAGTTTTGTATCAATACGTTAACATTTCAAATTCAACTAGATTTTTAGGATAAAATAAAATTTCATTTGAAATATATTTTATTTTGAGCATCAATTCATTTGAAACCTTTTAATCGAATGGATATAAAAAATAGATTACTTTTTTTATGTCAATTAAGTTATTTACTAATATATATACATAATATATGTGAGTGTGTAATATCCTTTAAATAATATCATTGCATGAACTAATTCAGTAAAACGCTAGGTGGTGCGGAAAAATATTTATGCGGTAACATTAACCACAAGTTTGCTTTTGCTTCAAGCGTGCATTACCGTTATTTTATATGACTACATGAGTAGGTTTTATGAAATGAGAAAAAAATATTTACGTTTTAGAAACCGTTTAGCGATCGTTTAAATTTATTTAAGTTGTTTATGACGAAGTTACAATTATAATGTATTTTATGGTTATTTATTCTTCTATTATACATATAATAATGTTATATGGAAGACTAGTTTTTCTGCGGCATCTCTCGTTCTAAGTTCGATATTGGTTGGTAAGTTCTAACTTTATCCTTTTAGTATGCGCTAGTATTTGTCAAAATTCTTGAGTTATAAAAGACAGACATACAGATATAAGACTCTTGTTTATATACATACAGTATTACAGATTTATACAGTATATTTGATAGATATTAGTATTTTGTATGTGTTAAAATATTAAAAGTATAATATAACATTGCAATATATTACAGAATAAATACTTTGACATTAACGCGAGTAAAACTGTTAAGCTTTTAACTTTTATACTTAATTCTGGTTTATGGAAAGATAAAAGATAAGATGACAACTTTATCAAGAAATGTGATTGTTATCAATAAGGCCATCGACCAATCAGGAAGGTTAACATGGAACTGATATCAAATTATTATTACTCTCGAGAATATATTAATCTCGAGATAAAGTATTCAATTCCTTGAATATCTTACAGCTTGTGTTTTCAGTTTACATTAAATATTAAGATGAAGCCTGCTCCGTACTTTGCTAAAGTGAAAATGGAAATTGTATGAAAAGTTACGGAGGGCGATCTTTGCTGAAATAAATGTATATTGAACTTAGTTAAGAATCATGCAATTCTTTATAGGTATTCAACATCTTGAAAATTTCTCGTCTATCTTAAAGTTTTTTTTTTGCATTTTTTCATTTTCAAAACGATTTATTTACATATACATATAAATAAAATTAAAATGTCTGTTTATAATTCTAAATTAACTGCTTTTCACTTTATGCATATAAAATATATATTTACATAAATAAATTTTTCATTTTGTTTGTATGTTCCAACAAATTTTTGAAACGGCTGGATAGATTTTAACAACATTTTCACTGGTGGATGATACCTGATGCTAAGGAGTACCTTAGTCTAAGTTACTGTAATTTTAATAACATATTTCACCCTAACTAGTTTACAATATAACAAAAAGAAACTGATAAAAACACAAAAAGAATCTTTTTATCAAATATCCCTTAAAGCAAATACGTATAAAATTACAAAGAAAAAATATAATACCATATTATATTCAGAGACAGTGCTTTGAGCATTAACATTATCAAACAGAGCTTCCACATCAGAAATACAACTTCAAATATTCAATGTTAGCTAACCTTTACGAGATCCATTACCTTTAAAACTATTTGTAGTTTCCATAGCAATAACGGATTGAAATTTATGCATACTTGTAATTAACAAGAATGTCTAACGTAACTCAAACTGACGTCAAAATTATGAACTTCTTATTACTTTGATGTGTTGTAAAAGATTAATAATTTAGTAAACAAAAGTAAGATGTATTATATCGCAAATATATTAATATAAGAAACATATTTATATGATGGATTCAAATAATGAATTGAATGTATATTGTGAAACGGTTATTAGAAGTAAGGTATTTGATTTGAAGATCATCAAGCAGTCACATCGAATGAAGATGTTATTCACTGACTCTCTGAATTTACTAAAGAATTTGAGACTAGTTATGGTCTGATACTATGTTATGATTTAAATTGAAACATTATATATAATTTTGAAATGTTGTCAGTCTGTCTAGTTTTTTAATTAACAACTTAGCGTTTTAATTCCCGGCAAAGCAAAACTTACTAAAATAGACCGTTACAGTCCCTAAATGAGGTCGACAGACTTCTTTTTGTAGGCTAGGATTATTTCCCTTCTCCAGCCACCTCAAACCGCTCATTGTTTTGTGGGGACTCACCTGTTTTAACTACTTCTTTGACCGAAAATATCTTCTAAGATTATAAAATCGGGGCGAAAAAGCTGCAGATTTCCAAGAAGGGTCCAAAAGGGTCGGTACTTTGGAAAGTAATAAGCCTTACTGAATGTAAACGTAACCTTACTTAAAGGACATCTACATTGCATTAATTTGTTCAAGAAATTAAATAAATAAATAGTATTGTTACTTGGCCGGTTGACTTATACAAAGACAGCATGTTACGTCACGCCGCTACCCGAACCTATAAAATAGGAGTGGCATTTTAGTATTTATTATCATAAATTAACTTTGTACATTCTTCTGCGTAACGCTCACTCTCTACTCACTTGGAACATCGGTGATGAAGATAGGATCAAATAATACCTGTTCTATCCCCTTAAAAACGTGAAAAATTTATTACATAAATATATTTTCTGTTAAGATGAAGACTCTTTTAGATTCTCCTAGCCGAAGACTTGCGCTCTGCAAAGCGCAAGTCCCGCCACACATGGAGTACTGTTCTCATCTCTGGTCCGGATCACCCCAATATCAGCTTCTACCATTTAACCGCGTACAACGGAGAGCCGTTTGGATTATCGGGAACTCAGTGCTCTGTGAACGGCTGGACTCTTTGGCATTGCGTAGAGACGTTGCATCTCTGTGCGTCTTTTACAGCATTTACCACGGGGAGTGTTCCGAAGAGCTATTCGATCTGATGCCTACCGCCGAATTCCATCACCGCACAGCGCGCCATCGCCTCCAATACCATTCGTACCACCTGGATGTGTGGCGATCCTCCACTGTGCGGTTCTCAAGTACCATGTCGCCATGCCATGTCGTACCGATCTGGATACTCCCTTCGAGGGTATATCCAGATCGGTACGACATGGCTACCTTCAAAAAAGGCGTTTACTCCCACCTTTAAGGCCGGCAACGCTCCTGTAAATCCTCGGATGTTGCAAGAGTTCATGGGCGGCGGTGATCACAAATCATCTGAGACCAATCAAAAAAAAAAGCATATTTTCTATTGTAAGAGGTGACACTGACAAAAGAAGACTGTTTTTTTATTAATTGTATTCGTATTTCTAATATAATACATAAAGTACTTTTATGAATTACAAAAGAAGAGCAGTAAAGGAATAACATTGATATATACACATATATATATATATATATATATATATATATATATATATATCAATGTTATTCATATCTAATTCTCATGGAGATTTCGTATTCTGTTTAGGAAATATCTTGGGGTCAGTTCGCAAATCACTATGCAGTTTAATAGAAATGCCAACGTCACGCAAAATTAATTAATTATTTTCTCTCATCATAGTTCATAAGATACAAGATCCCTCAGCAGATAGATCTTATCTATACATAACAATATTTTTAATATTGTAGCATTTATTTTCATTTAAGTAATTTTTTTATTTTAAATTTTTCCCGAAACTCATTGTATTTTTTTCGCAAATATCATAATATTCTCTCCGACTATAAAGAATTTCCGGCCGAGATAAGTCATCTTTTAAATTTGTTGCCGTTTATGTTTCCTGGTACTTCTATATACATTTATATATAAGCGATTTACTACTTACTGACTCATCACGAAATCTCTTAAAGTATTGGTCTGATTAACTTAAAATTTTACATAGTTACTTCTTTTGTGATAAAGACGTCCACTAAGGACGGATTTTACGTAATTCCTACCCCAACGGATTCAACTTTTTGCATTTCGTCAAGTTTTAAGGAGGACCTGTAGGAGCTCTACACATAACGGGGGTAAGAGTTACCATAGCAACGGTTACGATGACAACGGATAATATGACAAATGTTACCATAGCAACCTAAGTTCACATTTAAATTAATAGTGTGCCAGCGAAGCGGGAGGGAATAAGCTAGTAAATAAATAAATGTCATAACTTTAAACTGATAAACCTTGTACAATACGATAAATTCATTTATATTATTTTATCCTTTTCTCCGTTCTAAATCTTTGTCAATTGAATGAGACAGAAGGTTCACGTATCTCTTCTAACAGTGGATCATGTTTGCTCACCTCATTCAATGTAGCGCTGGCACGTGTTACGAAATTTCGGATTACATTTCAGTTTAACTACGGATAAATTTCGGAGTGATATACGAATTTTGACTAGAAAATAGGAATCTGCATAACTATGTATATTGCCTTATACGATATAAGCTTCAGGTTTCATATTTGATAATTGGCGAATGCGGTTTATATCAACAAACGTGTGAAGTTAATAACAACATTATTAACTTTATATTTTAAAGTGAAGAAAGATTATATAAAAAGTACATTTAGATCCTAAACCTATATAAATAATTATCTATAAATATTATTTTATGCAGGTGGAGTCGCGGTCAAAAATTAGCAGCAAATAAATTAATATGAACTCAAATTAAATAAATAATCCATTTCTCTATTCATTATAAGCTTTTAGTACGTACAAGTATAATTTATAGCCCTTAATCAAATCAAAGGCACATCACATACACATGATCTCGATGGCTGTCAGTTAGATTAGAGAGGGGGTCACGATTTGAAAGAGGCTTTTAATTTGATGATGCAGTGCGCCTTTAGAACCCTCTACGTCAGACTGATGGTAAAGAGTTTTTCTTTAATTAAAAACACGAGACTTTGTCGGAATCCCTTATTTAGGGAGAGGTTTTTACTTAATTTAAAGTCTAGACGTTTATATTTTGTATTTTTTTTAATTATGAAAATAATGGTATGCGAGAAGGACTCCAACGTAGAAGAATAACAAATTTTATAAGACCCTTGTGTATGTTATACATATTCAATTTCTGAAATATGTTATTATGGTCGATAATGAAGTTCAGTAATATTTAGATATACCGAATACATTCATGATAATATAGTGGTAAATTCCACATATGTTAGTATAGTATTTGATACTCTTAGTGAGCAGTAACTAAATATCGTCCATGCATAAGCATTCTATGTAGAAATCGAACTAAGCGAATTAACGTTACGTGGAAGCGATTATCGTTTCTGCTTTATTGATTCTTACGCTTGATAAACTTATTTGCAACCAATATAATGTAATACAGTCTAACCTTACTATAACGAACGTATAACGATTTTCAATATTTCACAATTTTTTTGAAATTTCCAAGACATATCCGCGAGGATTAATGCAAGATATACGGCTAATTTATGACAAAAATTGTCAAAAATATAAAATCTTTAAAAAAGGCAAGATATGGTAGATGAAAGGGATGAAACCAAAAGAGTTCTGGGTACGGTAGTGGAGGGATGGACAGGTAAAGGAGGGCCGACGAAAAGATGGATGGATTGCGTGAAAGACGATATGGAGAAGAAGGGAATTTGGACAGAGATAATGAGTAACAGGAGAGTATGGAAGGAAAAAGCATACTACGCCGACTCCAAAAGTGGGATAATGGCAGGAAGATGATGAGATGATAAGCAAAATACTAATAGAAAATATTATTTACCTCCAAATCATGAATTTTGTCACTTTATAAGCTTTACATAATGTATCATATTAATAACTCTTCTGGTTCAGATTTATTTTGTAACAGACCACTGTATTAATAATCTTAAAAAAGAAAAACTGTTCTTATTATTAAAATGTGTATCATTTATTATTAGTGGAAATCATTCGCTATAATATAGTAAGTAAATTATTAATTACATCAAGTTAAAATTTATATATTATTTTATCTTAAAACGAATTGTAAGCTAACGTGACCTTCATTGTAACAAATTATTTGATATTTTCTTATTACCTTCAGAATTATATAGAGATCAGTGTATTAAGATTAATTATTATATTAAATATATATTATTAAAATGTATGACGAACACACAACAAAGATAACGTCAAAAACTTATAGTCTTACAAAGCACGTTATTACTTAAATTACTAATTTACATTCGAATCTGATTGAACAGAACTATTCAATAATACTCATTTATTCTGAACGTAGTTTTCTTTTAATTTTTTATATTTTATTATCAAAACATTGTATTTTTCTATTTCCATTTAATATATCTACTTTTAGCAAACCATATGTCTGAGGATAAAATTGCGAGACATTACGTACTGTTGACACAAATGTTTGCTGTGTTTTAGTAAATCCCAGGGGCTTCTACAAATTCCAGGATAATGTGACACTTGGATTACCACCTGCTCTAAATGTAAGGTTTATGCGTTAAAAACTCTGTGAATTCACAATTACCTGTTTAATAATTAACACATTTATTCAGTAGCATATAGAATAAATGATTGCAAACTCCTAACACCCAGCAGAAGCTATTCTGCATATGTATAACAATTAACATAACGATTGGTGGAACGCTGTCTGAGCAGCGTATATAAAATGCAGCGTCATCCTGTTTAAGATACAGCAAACTGTATAGTAGCGTAATATTTAAATTCTTTACTAAGATTCTCAAACAAAACGATCCTTTAAATAAATTTGGTGTTCATACAAACGTAATCCAGAAATTTTCAAGCGACACTCCGTCATAGACATGGCAATGGTTTTTTATTTTATAACTAGCTCTACCCATGACTTCGTCCACGCTGAATATGTTTTTTTAAGTTGTCTAATTTACTCCTTATTACATCAGCTACGCGCTAATGAAAATCCAGCCGGATTAGAGATTAGAGAGAAGACACAGACAGACAAAAATGTAAAATATATTTTAAATTTAATTACTGTATATAATTTCACATGCATTTAGTGAAAAGCTGTTAATTTAAAATTACAAACAGACACTTCAATTTTATTAAGATATTAAGAAATATTTAATAATAAATTTATATTTATTAATAATATAATATAATAAAGTCTGTCCTATTTACTAAATGAAGTTATCACTTGATTGCTGAAAGTGTGTTGCGTATAAATTAAAAGTGTAGCAAATTGAAGTGGTCTTAATTATAAAAGAGGGAAAGAAGCGAATGATATTATAAATAAAAATAAACATAATTAATCATGCGTGTAATATGGGGTGACCTAATTGTAGTCAGTAATGTTGATTCACTGGAGGTGCCATAGATGACGGAACGGAAACCTCAATATTAAATAACACGCGTTTGTGATCAATTAATATGTTAAATTGTGGTTATAATTTAAATGTGGTTTTCGGTGACACATCTACAATATTTATATTAATGATTAATAAAGTTTGTTTGATATGAAATGGAATATTTTAAAATTCAAGCTTCATATTTAAGCTTTAAAATAAACTTCTTAAAATGAATATTCTTATAAAATGATAACGTATTTGCGATCATTTTTATGTAAATTCTTTAAGGTGACGCCATTTTGGGAGAATTAAAAATGCAATACTTATTGTAAGTAATTTTACATGGTTTAGAGAAGATTCACAAAAACATAGGATGGATGGAACATGGAAAAGAATTGATATTCCAATTGCGTTTATTTATTTTGGTTAATTTTATTTGGGCGTCGAGATTCTGAATGCTCTTAATCTCATCCTGACGAGGATCTGAATGAACCTGTCGAATGACTTGTAGTAATTTCCGCTTCGGATTTACAACGATTTTACTTTATTAAGGAATGAGCAGTCTTAGACTTAACCCTAGATAACTAAACTGTTTTCATTGTTACATTATTACTACACCTTCGTCCAACGGACTACGGAATAAAACAATGAAATATAATAAAAAATATTTAATTAAGATAGGTTCTTGTTTCATCGCACAAAAGTAAGGATTATAATGAACAAATTAAGTACTAATTAATGTTATAATATCAATTTACACAGTGACCACACATACCAACATTTTGTGGACCACAAACAGCTTTTCTACATCTGGTGCAACGGTGCTTGGTCAATCTCCGGGCCTCTGATGGACATAGGTAGCAAATTTTACGCGCGTTTGACGTAGAAGGAACAGGAGCTTCTATTGTTGAAGATTTGCCAAGAATATCCTCAATCATGACCCTTATATTACGCCTCAAACTCACGGTTTATTATCGTTGCCGAAGCCAGGGTTCCATTAGCTGATCTCCTAACTTCATTACAAAACCGCCCCCAGTCATTGGCTTTTTCTTATTTCTTATGTTGTTACAGACATGAATAGCGTAGGAATTAATAGAACATATATTGAGAATGTTATAAAAGTTACACACCGGCCATCTCTTGGTTTCCCTGTTAGAGCTATATTTGCACACATTTGATCGACGGTGTCCACTGTACCTTTTGTGCTATTATAAAAATGTTTTATTTCTGGTTTTCATGTCGTTTCATTAATAATAGGTTGATCATGAATAGTTGACAATAAAAATACAACTTTGTTGGATTTGGCTTTAAATGAAACTAATATATTTCTCTAAAATGTCGTCCGTTTCCGATGTTCACCTGTCAGATCTCTCCTTCGATTCGCTTTCCGATGCTGACTCCAGCCAATGACGAATCTGATCCTCTTGATTCCTCAAATACATCTAAAATAAATATAAAAAAGTGAAAACATCTCTGCATCTCTCCGTACCGTGTATCTAAACCGAACCAAAAATTTACTTACTACTAAATTTTGCATTAAACTTTCTATTTAAATCAATCCAATAAATTAAATTAGAAATTTAATAAATACTATTCTACATTTATCGATAAAAAGCAGATCTACAATATGTAAAACAATAAATATAAGAATTTATTAATGTACGTACCGTACAATAAAGTTGTTGTTATTACTAAACCTTCGTCCAGCGGACGACGAAAAGGTCACAGAGCACATCCTATGATGCGCGTGGACCCAATAGCGTCACGGGCTGCACTGTTTACTCAAATTAGGAAGGTAATGAAAGAGTCAAGGTCAGGGGACGGAGCGAAGTAGGTGATTTCGGATTTCGTCAAGTGGCACGTCGTCGCCTCGACGAATGATTAGTTATAAAGGGTTAAAAGTGATTAATGAAACCATTTTTTTACCTGTTTCATATATAAAATTCGCTATATAAAAACATACTAACCTCCTTCCCGGTTTTGCACGGGTGAAATAAGAAAAATAGTCCACGTAACACAAAAAATAAGTCTTTCTTGGACTTAAAGTATGTGAATTATTAAAATAAATGTCAGAAGTTTATTAAATTTTTTAAGCAAAATACCATCCAAATTTGAAAGAATTTTTTTTAAAATAATCAAATCACAAATTCTGAGAATAGCTAAATTATTCTTAGGTTCTGAATTATTTTATTTCATATGTATATATTATTTAATCATAAGTTATTCGGTATAAGTGCCCTTAGCTGATAGCTTTCAAATCTAGTTTCAAATTTGATTGTAACTTTAAAATATTATGAATCTTTAAAATTTTAACAAAAACTCTCACCAACACGGAGTATCGATTAGTAAGTAACTCTACCTTTTGTATTCCTTATTTAACTGATTCGATGAATTTTTAATCCATATTCAAAAAACCGTCTAAGTGTGACCTCGAAATAATTACGTACCCAACGTTTCGACGAGGGTTAACTGTCAAATGGATTCAAGATTTCCTCCTTTTCAGATTTCCTGTTTGTTTCCTTTATAAGCAAGTTTGTACAGACTGAAAATTTCCGTATTAACTTTTACGTTGTGTTCATTTTTATATTTTTAATATGAAGTTTAGTTTAGTTATTTTAAAGATATATCTTTGAAAACTATTCTCTAACTCATCTACAAGTCGTCAAGATTAATATTTGATTTATATGTTCATCATCTTCTTGCCCTTATCCCAATTTTGGAGTCGACGCAGTATGTTTTCTTTCCATTTTCTCCTTTTATTCGTCATCTCTGTACACACTCCCTTCTTCTTAATTGCTGATTTATATATTATGATTATGATTTATTTATGATTATATTTATGATTTTAATAATAAAAACTATCATGAATATTTACATTTTCATTGACTTGAATATCCAAAATGTCCTTATTAGAACATTTAGTTCATTTAAAACAACCCTATAACGTGTATATCTAGATTTGAATTAATGAAAGCGTAATTTTCAAAACTTTCTTATTACTAGCATTTAAAACACATTTAAAATATAAATTTACTAAAAACTTAAATACAGAATTTCATTTAAAAAATCTCATAAATCTCATAAGGATAAAATAGCTGTATTGATGACCAATAACCCAATTAGCACAAGTTTAATTAAAATAACAATTGATTTTATATTTATTTAAACATATCTACTGATATTCTATTTCTAGAACGAGTTCTATATTTTTAATTATTTAATTATAGCTATTGATACAATGGAGTAATGAAAGTAATTCTAAAGAAAAATAAAATGTTATGTGCAATAAAGTGACGACTACCCTCAATAGCAAGGGAAGAACAACAATAGATGTCACGTTTTTGCTACTCCATAAACTTAGATTTCAATTTATGGCACCACCCTCTGGGGATACTAGATTCATAGAAAAACACCCAGATATATGATTATATATTGATATTGATGTCACTTTTTACCTGGGTGAAATGTTTATTGTGACAATTAAATTTATACGAACAATATGAATGTCTATATAATAGTTATAAGCTTACAAAAATATATTTTTTGTATCAAATTCTCAATTCATTTACATGAATATAGTATTTATAATACGTTGAAATAAAAACAGTAAATATACCAGTCCAATTAAAATATGATTTCAATAAATCGAACCATACAAAAAGTATAACATATAACAAATTCCAACTCTTTGACTGTTCGTGTTCTTGAATTATTAAAATCCACTTAAGTGTTAAAAAAAATTATTGAATTTCATATAAAGCTTTAGTGAATTTAATTCAAAAAGTGTTTTTGGGTCGCCGATATATCGTTCATTTTGTTGTCGATTCGCAGAAGGTTTTTTGAATGTATGAATCTCTTTGTTTTTAGGCTTTATTGAGTTGCACAGAACGTTCTCATTTTTATTACAAAGATTTGTGAATCGAGCAATTAATCAGATTATATCATATAATGAAATCGTGGATGAAAGAATGGTTTATTTGTTACAGATCAGATAGATTACATGCATTTTAATAGTAAAAATAGTAAAATGTATTTTTGGTCTAATACTGTTATTATTAATAAATCTTAATGTTACTTAAATAACCTGAAACGATTCTTTTTAGTTTAATTAACTAGAATCCGCTAACCGTACGCGGCGGGTGTTGAGCTGAGTCCCTCTCCTTTCCTCTTTTCTTGATAACTTTTGAATGGCTAAATATTTTTTCAATCTGTTTTCGCTATAACATCCGCGATCGACTTAAACATACATGAGAAAATGTTTAGCTAATTATCTCCTCGCATTCTGGACACATCTAAACACAGAAAAAGGTCTCCTAAGGGGTTAAGAGCTTCGCTTACGCTCAGCTCAATTAAAAAACTAGCAATTTGTAATTTACTCTTTATAAATATATTTAGACTTAATCATAATTATAACAAAATTTATAATATCCGAAACTATCTTTCCGATTAACTTTAAATTTTACATAGTTACTGATTTTGTGACGTAAACGTCCACTAAGAATGGATTTTACGGAATTCCTATCCCAACAGATTTTAAGTTTTCACGTTTAAATATATATATATATATATATATATATATATATATATAAATGTAGATAACACGAACGCTTTTATGTCAAATATTATGTTTAAACATTGTAATAATAAACAGTCTACAAACATATATAAACATAAAGTTAACTTCATCGTCCTTTACGTAAAAGGCATATATCTTTTAAAAATCTCCCTTAAGAATAGAACAGAACAGACTAGATGTCTCTTGATCGTGGACGCCATATCATTACTATTCATGGAATTTAAAATAGTTTCTACTCACCTTGCACGTTTGAATGACCACTTCATTTTTTTTATTCTTTTCTATTTTACACAGATTAAAAATATGTAGTAGATATAAACTTTGATTACATTTTTCACAATCTTTCCAAAAACATAAATGCTCTAACTGTGGTTTGGTTTATTTTCTATTATGTGTGACCTTAAGCCCTTATTTGTGTGTGTGTGTGTGTGTGTGTGTGTGTGTGCGTGTGTGCGTGTGTGCGTGTGTGCGTGTGTGCGTATGTGCGTGTGTGCGTGTGTGCGTGTGTGCGTGTGTGCGTGTGTGCGTGTGTGCGTGTGTGCGTGTGTGTGTGTGTGTGTGAGTGTGTGTGTGTGTGTGTGTGTGTGTGTCATGAACATGCACACATATGCACACGTACACACATGCACACGCACACACTCACACAACGGAAGAAAGTTAAACTTAACTTGTTATCTATTATATAAAAATGAATCGCAAAATGTGTTGGTAAGCGCATAACTCAACAACGCATGGACCAATCTTAACAATTCTTTTTTTTAAATGTTCCTTGAAGTCCAAGGATGGCTCTAACGGCGAGAAAAATTTGAATAATTTCCAGGGAAACCCTAAAAAAGCCCTTTTCTTTTTCCTATACAAATATTTTAAATGTAGAATAAATAACTAAATGTAGAGTCAATTTGAACTGTATTGCTATTCAATAAAGTTGATATTAAATTACAAGCACTCATTGTTGTCTAAACAATGTAGGTGTCTTGCTAACGTCAAAGAGTCAATTCGCGCTTTATTGTCGCTGCACAACGTTCAAATTTAATCAAATGAATGTGTACACCCGACCAAATTGAAAAGTCAAAAAAAGTAAATGTAAGATTTGATTGGCCTTGGAATATTCTTTCTTTTGTTTTAGTTTCGGAATGCGACATAAATTGTCATCAGTTTTCACGTCATTGCATATGTCAAACAAACTGCGTTAAAAAGCGTTTTTAATATTTAATAATTAATTTTGATTGTATAAATACCTGTGATTAATAATTATTTCATGTGAATAAATTTAGGTAATTATATACGATATGCCTCCTATAAGACGAAGTAATTTAAGTAGAAGAACCCGAAATGCTACAAACCAAATGAATTACCGATCTTATCATACTGCACATGAACGTGACGACCGAAATGAACGCGAAAGAATTCGTATATCACGAACGCGGGAAGCGAGAGCGAGAGATTCAACTAATAATCGCGAAAGTTTGAATCGAGCTGCTTTCAATTACGATTTGTCAATTGACTACAGTAACCACCAATGTGTTGCTATTGGATCTATGAACTTGGTTTGCTCTTATTGTAAGGCATTGAAATACAAAAATGAAGCAAATGGATTGTGTTGCGCAAATGGGAAAGTGAAATTGATACCATTGGATCCACCACCAGAGCCATTGTACTCATTGGTTTCAGGAATAGAACCAGATTCCATACACTTTTTGTCAAATATTCAACAATATAACAATTGCTTTCAAATGACATCATTTGGGGCAACAAACGTAGTTCGGGAAAATTTCATGCCAACTTTTAAGGTATGTATTATAGCAGTTAATCATTATTATTTTAATGAACAAAATTTCCTGTTAACTAAGTAAATATGTGTCATTAACCTTCAGTTTCCTAAACCCCAAAAGATATATTACTTAGTCATTATATTATTTGGTGATTCAGTATTAGCAACACTTTTATTATTTTAAAATACAATATAATTATTTGACGATGGATATTAGTTACAACTAATTATTACATATTGACATACCTAAGCATATCAATTATTATTTGGTGATTCAAATTAAGAGACAGGTATACTTTTTAGGAACAAATATTATTTCTATTTGGCAAAAATCATTTTTTTTAATTTACAGATACAAGGCCAAATATATCATAGAGCAGGTTCACTGTTACCAGTGTCAGATAGCAATTACAAATTTCTGCAAATTTATTTCATGGGCAATTCACCACGAGAAATTGATATGCGTTGTTCACATAACAATTCACTAAAGAGGTCTATTGTAGAACAATTACAAACTTTATTTCATGAGTACAATCAATTGGTTATGTTGTTTAAAACTGCACTGGATCGGATGCCATCTGATAATCACAAAATTGTAATCAGAGCTGATAAAACACCTGTTGGCCAACATGCAAGACGTTTTAATGCACCAACTATTGATGAAGTTGCCATCGTTGTAGTTGGAGAAAACTTGGAATCCCGTGATATTGTTTTACATCGTCGGAATGATCAATTACAACGTATAAAGGAAACACACCGCTCATATGACGCACTGCAATATCCCATTATATTTTGGCAAGGTGAAGATGGCTATGATTTTTCAAACAAGATGATAAATCCCATTACAGGTAATAAAAAATATTAGTTTAGCTATGGAGCTATATTATCAGTCACTATATTATTATTTTTTTAATTTTCAATATTATGAAAACAAAAATCTATTTTCAGGTTCCGAAACCAACAAAAAAGTCAGTTCAATGAACTATTATTCCTACCGCCTAATGATTCGTGAAAATGAAGACAATCACATACTCAAATGTCGGCGATTATATCACAAGTATGTTGTAGACATGTATGTTAAAATTGAAACGGAGAGATTAACATTCATCAGGTTGAATCAGACAAAACTCAGATCTGAAGAGTATATTCACCTTCGAGATGCGATTAATACTGATGGAAATGCACAGAATGTTGGTCGGATGACTATTCTTCCAGCAACATACATCGGAAGCCCTCGACATATGCATGAATATGCTCAAGATGCCATGTCATATGTTCGTCATTATGGTACAGCAGATTTGTTCATCACATTTACATGCAATCCACACTGGATAGAAATCAAGCAGGAGTTATTCCCTGGGCAATCACCTATTGATCGTCATGATATTACAGCCAGAGTCTTTAGACAAAAGTTGAAATCTTTGATGGATTTCATTGTGAAACATTATGTGTTTGGAGAGACACGCTGCTGGATGTATTCTGTGGAGTGGCAGAAACGGGGATTGCCACATGCACACATTTTGATTTGGTTAGTTGAAAAGATAAGGCCAAATGAAGTTGATGCAGTAATATCAGCTGAAATTCCTAATGTAGAAGTAGATCCTGGATTGCATGAGGTAGTTATTAAAAACATGATACATGGTCCCTGTGGAACTCTTAATCAAAATTCACCGTGTATGGTGGATGGTAAATGTTCAAAGCGATATCCACGGACATTAATATCTGAAACAATCACTGGTAATGACGGTTATCCTTTGTATCGTCGCCGATCGACAGCAGACAATGGAAGATCAACAATTGTCAAATTAAATCAACAAGATATTGAAATAGATAATCGCTGGATTGTTCCATATTCACCCATTTTATCAAAGACCTTCAAAGCGCACATCAACGTTGAATCTTGCCATTCAGTAAAATCTATTAAATACATTTGCAAATATGTAACCAAAGGGAGTGATATGGCTGTGATTGGTATTAATGCAGAGAATTCCAATGATGAAGTTACCCAATACCAAATGGGTCGCTATGTTAGTAGTAATGAAGCAGTTTGGCGAATATTTTCTTTTCCTATTCATGAAAGACACCCTACTGTTGTTCATTTAGCTGTGCATTTAGAAAATGGACAAAGAGTATATTTTACAGCACAGAACGCAGTAGAAAGAGCTTTACAGCCACCATCTACTACATTAACCAGATTTTTTGAGATATGTCAAAACGATGATTTTGCTCAAACATTGTTATATTCTGAAATGCCAAAATATTATACTTGGAATCAATCCTCAAGAAGATTTATACGACGGAAACAAGGAAAACCAGTTACAGGATACCCAGATATATTTTCTACCGATGCGATTGGTCGAATTTATTCAGTACATCCAAGCAATGATGAATGTTTTTATTTACGACTGCTATTAGTCAATGTACGTGGCCCAACATCGTTCCAACATGTACGAACTGTTAATGGTGATTTGTGTGGATCATATAGAGAAGCTTGCCAACGTTTGCGATTGCTAGACAATGATGCTCATTGGGATCAAACTCTCAATGATGCTGTAATATCATCACAAGCTCATCAAATACGAACATTGTTTTCTATAATCATATCTACCTACTTCCCATCAAACCCAAAGGATTTGTGGATCAAGTACAAAGATAATATGTGTGATGATATTTTGTATCAAATACGGATTAGAAGGGGAAATCCAAATATACAAATAAGCGAAGAAATTTACAATGAAGTATTGATTTCAATTGAGGACATGTGCTTGATGATGTCAAACAAACTATTATTTCAATTAGGCCTGGCCGCACCCAATCGTCCAATGCATGATGCTTTTAACCAAGAGTTGCACCGAGAAGAACTGTATGATCTCAACACTTTGAAAGAATTAATTCAAACGAATCTTCCACTATTGAATGAACAACAGAAGTATGTATTTGATACACTTTTGAAAGTAATAAATGATAAAAGAGGAGGGATTTATTTCTTAGATGCACCTGGTGGTACAGGAAAAACTTTTTTGATTTCATTGATATTAGCAACAATTCGCTCACAAAATAAAATTGCACTTGCACTCGCTTCGTCGGGAATCGCAGCAACTTTGCTTGAAGGTGGTAGAACAGCTCATTCAGCACTAAAATTACCATTAAACATGCAAAGCAACGAAACTCCAACCTGCAACATTTCGAAGAACTCTGCAATGGCAAAGGTTTTGCAGCAATGTGGATTGATTGTTTGGGATGAATGCACGATGGCACATAAAAAATCTTTGGAGGCTTTAGATAGAACCTTACAAGATCTCCGGAGCAATAATAACCCATTTGGTGGTGCAATGATTTTATTAGCAGGAGATTTTCGTCAAACATTGCCAGTGATTCCACGATCAACGCCAGCTGATGAACTTAATGCCTGTTTAAAGTCCTCCAATTTGTGGAAACATGTGAAGGTATTACACTTAAGCAAGAATATGCGTATCAAGTTGCAAAATGACAAATCTGGAGACATATTCTCTAAACAACTCATTGACATTGGTAATGGCAAATTTCCTATAGACACCTTGACTGGTTGCATTAACTTTCCTCAAGGTTTTTGTCAGTTAACTAGATCAAAAGATGAACTTATTCAAAAGGTGTTTCCAGATGTTGCTCAAAATTATAGAAACCATGATTGGTTGAGCGAACGGGCTATATTGGCTGCAAAAAACATAGATGTAAGTGAATTAAATTTCAAAATTCAAGAACAAATTACAGGCGAATTGAGGATATATAAATCAGTTGATTCGGCTACTAACCAAGATGATGTCGTTAACTATCCGCCTGAATTTTTAAACTCGCTGGATTTACCAGGATTGCCACCTCACAATCTTCAATTAAAGGTTGGTTCGGTAGTAATAATGTTGAGAAATATCAACCAACCGCGTCTTTGCAACGGCACACGGTTAGCGATAAAAAAATTATTGAACAACGTGATAGAAGCAACTATACTGAAAGGAAAGTATAAAGGAGAAGACGTTTTGATACCACGCATCCCAATGATTCCGACTGATGTACCATTTGAATTTAAACGACTACAATTTCCAGTGCGGCTTGTTTTTGCTATGACCATAAATAAGTCCCAGGGGCAATCATTAGGTGTTTGTGGTATTAATCTAGAAAACCCATGTTTCTCACATGGTCAATTGTATGTTGCCTGTTCCCGTGTTGGAAAACCATCAGATTTATTTATATATTCACCAGGTAATCAAACAAAAAACATTGTGTATCATAAAGCACTAAAATAAAAATAAAACAGATTTTTGTTAATAATTATGATTCACTGGATTTACAATAACGCGATTACTGAAAATACTTATGTACGTTTTATTTCATTATTTTTTATTTCATCGGTTATGAACCCTATGTTAATAATAATAGTAATAAATAATTAATTATCTCTATACTTTGTAACTGAAGCACCCACTTTATAAATATTTGTCACCTTTAGGTTCCCACTATCCCTTTAGATTATTTTTCAATCAGGTTTGAACCTTAAGTTCCCCTCTTGGTTTGAAGCCCTCTGGCAGACATCCCAATCGGGGTTTTTAGTGGGTCTCAAAAGGGTGACCAAAGTTCGTGGAAGCTAAGATACTTAAGTCACCCGAGCTGACCTTTTTCTTTAATTCTCCTGAACAGAACCGTCACCATGATGATAGGGCGATGTGTGAGGATCAGCAGAGTAAAAACGTCTAAAGGTCGAAATATAAACTGCCACATTCCAAATCTATTTGACAGAACGAATTCTGCCGAGTTGTATAAAAATTGTATTTATTAAAAAAAAAAAATCTTTTAAAATTTAAATGTTTTGAGTTTAACTTTCATTGTATGTATTAGTAAAAACCACCAAATACTTTTAATTATGAACATCTTATTAAAATGATAAAGTAACATATTAAAAAAAGTATAATTTTACGATTTATTTATTATTATTATTTAAAATATTAAATGATAAAAAAGATCCACCAGAAATCTTAATATATATAAATCACGTGTCACGTTGTTTGTCCGCGATGGACTCCTTAATTACTTAACCGATTTTAATAAATTTACACACCACGTACAGTTTGACCTAACTTAAAAGATAGAATAATTTTCAACTCAATTCATAGTCGCAATATTATTTTATTGCAAATTATTTGTTTAATATTTTGCGGTTAGCTCCTAACAATTCTAAAAGATGGCGGTATCTGTTGACTGGATTGAGTAATTACGAATGAGGTATCTACCCTACCTACCTCATTCGTAAGTTTAGTGTTCCAAGCTATTTACTAAAAAGTTTGTAATATACAAGTAGTGTTATAAACTTGGATAAAATTTTAAAAATAATTATAATTATTATTTTGTTTTGATTTTTGCTTAATATCGACTGTATGAAAACATTATGATTTTCATGACAGATGTACTCTGAACGTTACTCCTTAAATAATTTACTACAATGTAATATATCAATAGCAATAGTCACAGCAACGCGTGACCGGGTCTGCTAGTATTTTTATATAAATGTGGTATAGTGGGTTCCGAAACCATTTTTTCAATTATTTTCGAAACAATAGAGTCTTCATAGTTAATTATTTTCAGTTTTTCATATCTTTATTAACATAAATAATTCTTTAATTTATTTAATAGAAACTGACATGTAGATTTTTTAGTACATCTACAGAAAGAAATGCTAAGAAGATAAATATACATGGACACATACAAGATTATCTTATTTATTTATCTATTGGACTATCAAATAATTTAATATGATTTATGATAGTATTACTTACAAAGGACATTTGTTTTCTTTGCGTCTCGATTCTCCCTTCCGCCAGTCTCAAGTACATGGAATATATTCAAGCTTATTAAATATTCAAGTGATGAATATTTTGTACGTCAATCAATGTAGGATAAGTCCATTAGATACAATAAATTATTCACTGCACTCCTTGATCCATCACTTACTCTGATGAAGCGTCTCAGCTCGAGCTTAACGCATTAATATTCTTCTATAGTGGATGTATATGCAATTTAAATATTTACTACATTCACTACATACCTTGTAGGGTTATACATAATATATCAAAAATTAGATTTTTCATCTTTATTTGAAAGTGCGTTATCTGTACTTATTAATTCAAGTTTTGGTGTTTTTATTTTATTGAGCGGAGCGAACGGAGCGAGCCGAGCGCTCTATGTGAGATTTTTTGCATCCCATGTCCGGGACTGGCATGAAAACGGCTTTAGCGATCTTCATGAAATTTTGCACATTTATACCGAAAGTGAAAAAAAATTAGTGTCGTTGAGGAATAATCACCAAAAAAATACAGTCCCATAGACTTCAATGTAAAGAAAATTCGATATGTGATATTTGAATATTCTATATTTTTTGCCTGTCAGTTTCAGCTTTGATCGCTGAATTTAAGATGGGTTATTCGCTTCGCTCAATTCACCGAACTCTACCGAGATTTCGCAGCGAGTCAAAATTTAGGTCGATTTCGTGCCCCCAGTATATAACAAGTAACTGATAGTATACAGTATTAAATTTCCATTACCATTTGTTCAAATAACGCTAACATACGGTAAGGAGTTAGTTTTATTGTATCTTACAATCATTATAGAGTCACTGAAAGCTAAGCTTTTAAGCTTTCAGTGACTCTATAATGTATGTACTCTATAGTGTATGTATGACTTATTTCATAACAGAATTAATATAATATCAAAGGATATTTCAAGAATTACAAGGATACACATTGTTTACCGTAGCATGAATTTTATATGACTTCTTGCCTCGATTGTGCCCACACAATTTCCTTTCATTAGGTTTTCACAAGAACAAATTGCTTGCGAGCCGCTCGGGAGGCTTTCTGAGTTATATAGATATTATACGTATTAAGAATTGAATATTTAATACTGTTTTGTTATTTAAAACTATGTTTAAATCTAAAGTAAAGATTTTATAGTAACAATAAATATATATTAAATATTCAGCCTCAGCTTTTATATACTGAAATTATTTAAGACGCAAACACAGATATTTGACTAACATAGCTAAATGTTTTAAATGTTTTTGATGGTTTTTGGTCTATCATAGAAAATACTAGCTGTGACCGCGACTTCATTTGTGCTTCGCGTTTTTAAAATCAAAGTAGCTTAGTTACTACTTATAAAATCAGCTAATAAATCTAAATCAGAAAGTCTTATTAAAATCGGTTCAATCGTTTCAAAGATTCGCTGGAAAAATCAGACAGATTGTTTTTTAATGTAAGTATATATCGTGTATACTTTCATATGCATTTAGTGAAAAGCTGTTAATTTAATATAAACACACGCTACAATTTTATATATATATATATATATATATATATATATATATATATATTCTTCTCTTCTTTGTTGTTTTTTGCGTTTTGTGTTTTGTTTTTATATTACAATTCGTTTTTTTTGTTGTGTTTTAATGTGTTTGATGTTTGTTCAAACGTTGGTTCTCGTTACGTTTGTTTAGGTTTATACATTCTGAATATTGTTTTTCTTTTGAATTTTTTATTCTAGGTTTGAATTTAAGCTGAATAAATTTGTTTATTTTGTTTTTGTTTAGTTCTTAATTAAATTTATGATTCAAGATATAGTTTGAATTAAACATTTTTAATTTGTTGTAAATTGTTTTGGATTTTCTTTTTTTATTTTAGATAGTGACCTAATTTTTGAACAAGTTTATAATCAAGTGGTAACTGACATACCAATACAATATTTTTAGATGAAATCTAATGTGCTATAAGTAATATTAAATATAGTCCTCTATGTATATCTTACCGGCTCTTCTCGGGTCTTGTCAACAAACATTTAATTATAAAGAATTTACCTTCAATGTAACATTTTGATGTATTTATTTTTTCATATAAATACTTTTCATTCATATTAAAATCTTTGGTACATTGTTTGTCAACCATTCATACTAAAATAAAGAAATATAAACTACGCTCTCGAGCATACGTAAACTATATATTAAAATATGATGAAAGGTTTCTCTAGACCGAGCACATTCTACTTCTGTATTGCGCTGTTTTGTCAACAGCATACAACAATGACGTGGGAAGCTCTACGATTATGGCTAAACTAAGACTGTGTTTGATACATTTTGATAACAGCACAATTATAGTAATACCCCTATAACATAGTAGATTCGTTCTGCGTTATAGAAAAACACATTGTAAGAATATTGTAGTGTAACGCGCTCAAATGACCGTATAACGTGTTATGTACAAATAATTCATGTTTAACTTTTCTTATTAAAGGCTGTTTGAATGGAATATCAAGAGAGATATAAATTAAATTAAATTTTTTACTTACTTTTATTTAATTTTATAACAACATAATGTGCAAAGGTAATCGAAATTAACTTTAAAAATAATGATAAATTTCATAGTGAAATTTATAATTATTTTAGAAATATAACGTGAGAAATGCCCGCGTTATAAGGGGGTAAACACGTGTTATACGAGGGACTGAAATCGTGTTATATAAAAAAGCGTTATAAGAGTACCTTGTTATAGGGGGATTACTGTTTATAACTCAAGAGCATTTCACTCAGGTAACATTAGACAGATCGTAAAAAACATTACATATAGTCGACTTCCGTGATTGTGATAAGAGCAGTGATGATGATGAAGATGATGACATCTATACAACTATACATATAAATAAAATTGAAGTGTCTGCTTGTAATTCCATATAAACAGTTTTCACTAAATGATTATGAAAAATACACGGTACTTATTATTTTTTTTTTTAATCTTTGTCTTAACCTCTAAAACTCGATTTAGTAATAAAAAGATTTTTAGTAATTAAATTTTAAAGTCTTTCTTTTATGATTTGTTTGTTCTTAATATTTTAATGGCACTAAAAATTTACAAGAAACTACGTTAAATTTCTTTGCTCACTCTATGGTTGTGTTATTGTCATATACTAAAAGAAGGATGACAAATTCTTAATTTTAATTTATATATTTTCAGCTATTTAACTGAAATTTTACATTTAACATTTGACGTTTACATCTTCATCACAAATACTTCTGTTATATAGAATTATTTAAAACAATCTAAGAAAACATAACCGTAAGAATAAAATTCCCTTCAGGAATTAATATCATAAATATCGCATAGTATTAATGCTACAGGTGGCCTGTCTAACGTGGGTAAGGGTTACCAACGCACCCCAAATTAATCTTCAGCAGCTTAAAAACGAGCAAAGTGCGAGAAATAGATTGGATTGGTTTATGAATCTATTATTTCTCTCTCATATTTCTCTACATTGGACTCTACATAAAAAACTTAGACACTTTACTAGTGTCTAAGTTTTTTAATATTATTTCTGTTTATGTGAACACATAGAAAACTAAAAACATAACTCGATTAAGCTTGGTATTGTTATATTCAACATTCAGAATTGTCCACCATCCTATGGTTTGGAGAATTCTGAATTTTTATACAAGTTAAAGTAAAAAATAATCTATATTTTTTTTTGTACAATTTAAAAAAAAATACCTAAAACTGAGGTTATCATACTCGGGTAAGTTGGTTGCGTGGTTTTTGTCAGACCAGAACGCGATTGGAACCCTCGTAGCCTTATTTTAAGTTGGAGTGTGTATTTACAGAAAAACTTATTTTGATACGGATGATATCAAAATAGTCCCTCCTGTCACTTCCATTTTAGTACGTAAAATGGAAGTGGTCATTAGTAGAGATACAAAGTGGAAAATATGTAAATAAATAAATAAATAATTAAATATATATTTATTATTTTTATGAATATTTAAAGTTAGAATCATTTAATCTCTTGTAAATGTTAGATCATCATAGTTGGCCATGAAGTGGTTAGTTATTCTAATCATGCTTTCGTTCCAAGTAAATGTACTTGAATTATAATTTATTCTTACATAACAATTATAACTTGAACTCTACTACGTAAAATTGTAATCAAAATAAGTAAAAGCAGTATCCATTAAGTTTCTTGACAATTTTTCTTCATGGACCTATCTTTTGAAACCAGGAACAAGACATTTGACATCTGACATTACAGAAATACAATGTGTGCCAAAAAGAAATAAGAAAGTTTGACTCTAAGTCTAAGGAAGACGGAAAATAAAATAAATTTTCTGGCAACAGCTAGTAAAAATACTTTTTACTTATTAATTATTAATATTGAATCTGATTCATTTAATAAATATTAATACCAGGCTATTGACACTTAACCACAGACACTACATTTAGGAAGCATTTCTTTTTAACTTACCAACGTTGTTACAGCACTAAATTCTCATTTCACAGACAAGTGTCGAATTGGGTTAGCGAGCCAAAAATCTTGAATTTTTATATCCTCGTTTGTTATCGCTTCAATAAGTTACTCGGATTTTGTTGACATTTCAAAAGGATCAGTCGATTTGGTTTGGTTTTATATTTCTCTTACAGTTTGGTATTTCCAAGTTTAAAATGTTCAAAATCTCTCTCTAGATGTTACTTTGACTTCTTTTTAAATATTTTTTATACAGACATATTGCGAGTTTCGTATAGTTCTAATAAAATTAATTCGTATGAAAATAGTTTTCTTATGTGATATCAGTTTTATAACAGCAACAATGATTTCTTTCGTTTTAATCCACTTAAAGTTACCTCAAGGTTAGACGTTGACAATTCATTTATATTATAAATTATTATTCTGTAACGTTATTTAGATGTTGCCTTTATTTTCAACGTTTTCTGCGGAATCAAACAATAGGATAGACATTGCATTTGAATAAATAATTTTTCTTTAGAGATTTGTTTCCGATTGCAACGAAAAATGCTAATAAAAATAGAAGACACTTCCTTTATAAAGGTTTAAAATGCAGACGGGAATGAAATAAAAATGCAAATACTCTTCCATCAATATGATAGAATTTGTAGGATATAAGTTAGACTAGACTCCGACGTTCCTGTGAATTGTTGGGGTGCAGGATTACAGAAATTGTATGTTTTAAAAGTTTATATATACTAGCTTTGCCCGCGACTTCGCGTGGAATATGTTTTTTTAATTAAAAGTAGCCTAAGTTATTCCTTATAACTTCAACTATCACCAATGAAATGTCTATTAAAATTTATCCAACCGTTTCAGAGGTTATCCGAAACAAATAAACACAAATAGGCAAAAACTTCAAACGTTGTTTTTATATTTAACTACTGGTAATATTTATATAAAGTAAGTTAAAGGAACAGATGATATATTTTTTATTCTGGCCTTGTATCACTATAAAATAGGAATACTATAAAACAGGTATGTAGTTCTATTTGTATACACATACATATTAAATATACAAGAGAAGTAATCGAATAATTGAAGATAGATGAATATAGGTTTAGTTAATCCACCCCAAGTTGAAAGAGGCTTGTTATTATTATAAAATATACATTTCTTCCATACTGTAACCACTATCACTATGAGTTATCTATTAACATTATTAATTTACAATAATTACTATTATTTTTAATATTAAAATTTATAATCCTATTACATGTGTATCATAGATTTAATAACAACATGTTTTCTTCTAGTATTCTTTACTTGGTTTAAAAAAAATGCTAAGTTATGATTATGACTCATTAATTACTATAATAAAATATACAGGATTTCCCTGGTGTTTAATAAATGCCTATTTGACTTTAATTTTATTAAAATTTAATTGTAATATTTATACAAAATGGTATCCGAAGTCAGTGACGCTTCGCTAGAGTGACCAATATGGCGACTGTGATTTATCTGTCAGTACTGATAGAATTTAACAAAATACTCGACAATCTGAATTTTGTGATTTCAATCGAGTCTACTATATCCCGTGATGAAATTATTAATTAAGATTAGATGTTCATATTCATTATTAATTAAAGAATTTACACTGAATATTTATTAACAAATAAAGCGAGGACAAACTTGATTATACAATTAAGACAAACGAGTAACGGAAAGTCGCTCAGCACATTGAGTATTTTGTAAGGATCTTAAGAGTTAGCGCAGTTCATTGCATTAAGTCAGACAACAAGTCTTAATTAATAAATTCGTCTCTTCGTTTCGTTATTAATATTAACATAAACAAAACTATTTGTATATTTCAATCGCTTCTATTTGTTACATTTTAATTTTAAACCGATGTTCATAATATATTGGAGCAATCGTGTATAGGATATCTCAGTGAAGGTGTAAAATTTAACAAATATATGAGAATTAGATCTATAAAATATATTTTTTTAAACACATAACGTACTTTGAGTTAATTTAAATGGAAATTGATAAATATAACTTCACAGCAACTGTCAGTTCTGCTCAGATGTCTATCAGAAGCAAGTCTATAAGTAACATACATGTATATAGCTAATAGCTAATTTAATAACCAAATTTATAAAATTTTCCTGAAAACCGTTAACAGTAAACATATCCTTCAAATGATATAAGTTTTCTACTTGATTTTATTGTGAAAAAAACATCTGTTTTGATTACTTAAATAATATAAAAGTGGACGCCGACATGAAACGGTAACAAAGAAATTTATCAAAACCCTAATGGAATCCTGGTGAGAGCGTCTTTATGAAATCCTGAGTAATACTAATTGATATTTCAAAGTAAGTCATTCCTCTTGATTAATACTAAATGACCAAATCTATCGGATATCGGAATCTTAATCAGTATTTGGACTTTATCAGCTATAAATGTTATTGAACTGAGCGTAAGCGAAGCTCTTAACCGTTTGGGAACCAATTTTATGTCGCCACATCACATAAAAACTACTCAGTCGATATTCATCAAAATTCACATTGCTGTAGCTCTTGTTGACGGGCTTCTATAGAAAAAAACTGATTAATAAAATCTTGATTTCATCAAAAGTTATGGTCGAAAAACTGTATTCCCATAGACTTCAATTTAACTGTTCAGTTTAACTGGCGCGCGCTTGCCGATCGTTTTTCTCAAAATGAGCTGAGTCGCTTCATCACATGAAAATTACTAAACCGATTTTAGTCAAATTTGGCACAAGTGTAGAACTAATAAATAGGCATGTACAACAAAAAACAGAATGAAAATAACTTGATTAAATCAAAAGTTATAACGAAAAAACCAAGAGACTCGTGATTGTGTCGCTCGTAGTCTAACTTTCATGGCGCCAAACTTTTTCAATTCATTGTTTATTATTGTTATTAAATATTTATTTCTTTTTATTCTTTTCTAATAGATTTTCCTGCATTCAGCTTAATTCCCGCCACGCACGATGGGCGGATCCTTGTTATTTGCGTGTCTTCTGTTATCGTTTTTAACTTGTTTTATCGTTAACGATGCCAAAACACAATAATTTTACCAATATTGAGACTGACTAGTCTATATTAACTAGCCATTGCTGAGGTATAGCATGTCGGTACCGGTCCAAGTAACTGAAAGTACCTTAAAAAAGGTAAAGGTATATCGAAAAAAACACTTCGTGTTGCACGCCTCCAGGTACCAAGGAACCTACATGCCGAATTTCAGGTTTATAGGTTCAGCGGTTTGGGCTGTGCGCTGTTCAGTCAGTGAGGGGGCCAAGCTAGTTTATATATATAGATTATAATTAAGCTGTTTCATAAATGTAAACAATAAATCAAATAAAATGTATCTCGCCAGAAATTGAATACCAAAAACTATGTTTTTTTGCCAAATCCGGGCAGTGAATGCAACATAGACATCATGTGAATACTATCACAACGGGCAGACAGCCAATAATATAAATGTGTTATATTAAATGGATTCGTATTAGTTTGAAAAACCTTTTTTCAAATGAAATAGTTAAAATGGAAAAATAAAAGTTTTTATTCGCTTTAGTTTGTAGTAAATTAGCTTTCGACAGTTTTTATGTGATATCTATATGGTATATATCATTGTTATATCATATTTATTTCTATAAAATATATTGTAATTAAACTATATTTTGCACACATGAATATGCAATAACATATAACATATAACACATAATATATAATAATACTCTAAGCTGAATATTCCCAAGTAAACACTTAGCGTAAAACAGCTTATCTAGTTCAAATTTCTAGTATGCTTGTAGTATAAAAAATATTATCTTAATATATAAAGCACAAAGACACTCACTCACTGACTCATTTATCGCTCTACAGCCCGAACCGTAATACCTAGAAAGCTGAAATTTGGACACAAGTCTCCAGACATATTGAATAGGTGCAATAAGAAAGGATTTTGCAAAGGTCCAAACCGCTCTAAAGTTACAGCTAAAAAACTGCAAAGTTTACCCCCCGCTCCCTCTCTTCTCCCATTGCATTGCAGTAGAAATTAAAATTATTTGGCCAGTCACTATGTTTATTCTCAACACGCTGCAATGTAGAAGGGTAGGGTCATGGGTTCAATACTCACGAAAGTCAGATTTTTGTTTATTCCCGTCGCGAAGCACGGGTATTCTGCTATTATTTTTAATAAAGATGATCGTTAAAGAAGCTGAAGGACCTCAATATAAGATGTCAAGAATTTATCAAAAACCTTGTCTATCATTTTAACGTTATAAAACTAGAATAAATATATATGTATATATATATATATAACATAACAAGTAAATTTAACTAAAATAAAGTAGGTTTTCATGATTCATAGATATCACATTCATCATCAAAATACAAATAAATTTCAAATACAAATCAATATATTTTCGTATCATAAAAACGATTTATTTCATAAATATTCATTCATAAAATGGTTATTATAACATAAAAACCATTCAAAACCACTGAAAGCTTGAGCTCAAAAATAAATACGAATGAATATTAAAAAAAACAGTGTAGCAATAATTGAATATTGAAATATTGAGCTGATTTCAATTTTCAACAGCTCGTATTGATAGCTCAAGTTGAGCCTTGAAGCATTGTGAAGTGAAGTGCTGATCAAAATCAATTTAACCGTCATATATTATTGTTGTTTTCATTTAAATGATCTTTACATTTATTTATTTATTTATTTATTAAATTCTTCATTGCACAATACATAAAATAATGCACAAAAGGCGGGCTTAATGCCACAAAGACATTCTCTACCAGCCAACCTTAGGATGTACATGAGAGAACATTGGTAGGCGTGCAAAAAAAAAAACACAAAAAAAACTAAAAAAAATATTTAAAAAAAATCCAGAAATAAAACTACGATCATATAATATAATAACAAATACAATACATTCAAATAATACTATATTATATAGATACATATATATATATATATATATATATATATATATATATATATATTAATTATTATATATATTAATATACACAATAATAAAATATCCCTAATTTATACATACATACATGCATAACATACACATTATAAATTATTCATTGAAATAAAGTTGTTTTACTTGGCGTTTGAATGAGTCACGAGACAGCGCTTTCCGTATATGTTCCGGTAACTCGTTCCAAAGTCTGACGGCAGTTAGAGCAAATGAGTTGGATAAGAAACCAGTCCGATGAAGAGGAGTGTGGAGCAGTAAATTGCTAGAAGAACGAAGTAATCTGTCATGTACATCTGCTAAGAAGGAGAAATTGCATTTTAAATATGTAGGAGTAGAAGGATTGAACAAAATTGAGTAAAGGAGACACAAAATTCGTACATTTTGTCGTTTTATTTACATTTAATTATAAATTATTTAATGTAATTTATTTATTTATCTTCACGCCATATCCCTTGCGGGGTAGCTAGAGACGACGGAGTGCATAACGCTACGGTCCCTCCATACCTTTTTCACCTCGGCCTCAGACACCAACCTGAAGAGGTTTATGAAGATATAAGCCCTCCGGGGGGTCATTATGCTTTTAACGTGACCTTCCTCCAGTAAAATAGATACTGTGTTTTTGAAGGTCACTCGAGAGCTCACCCTGCCTCTCTTACCGCTCACTTTTCCTATATAAATCATTTTTACTATTCTTTCATCACTCATTCGTTCGACGTGCCCAAACCACCTCACCACGTTCTTCTTAATTATTTTATTCATACCATTAATAGTGCGTAATGAAATGTGAAAATAATTTCATTAATTATAATTAATGAAACCGAGTGGCACTGACCTTTTTAATAATTGAATTGAATTTAACGCTAGTAAATAAATAGAATATATTTCATTTAGTTCATTAAATAAAATATTTAACATATAGGGGAGACCGGGGATGGTTGACTATAGGGGCAGGTAGACTAATTGTCAAAAACGCGAGTTAGGCAAACTTTTTGCATCGACTGACTAGGTGAGCGTATCCATTATTCCCCCGCGCACAATCATCAGAAAAACCGCGGAGCAGACTCACACCGTTTGTCAGCTAGAGCTTATTGTTCAAAAACAAGACACTTAAGCAACAATTTTTTTCCTAAATCTATTTGTTATAACTCTTTTTATTTTATTTTGATTGCTTGTCAAACTGTTTAATACGAATGTTTGATTTCCGAACTTTGTATGCTTCCTTATTATTTTTAATTACGACACCATTTTTAGGTTTAGGCACGTAGTTAATAAATATAATAAAATATGAAAAAAAAAGAATGCAATCCCGGACTGTCTAGATCTCAATTGACCTTGGAAAGCGTTGGCTACATAAAAAACATACAAATGTTCAGTGACGAGAAAGAGCTTGCACCAGAAGATTGCCCATAAGGGAGCTGCTGATGTATATTATGGATTAACGCCTTACGAGTCCCGAAAATTTGCATATGAATTTGCGAAAAAAAATAAAAAATCTATTCCTGAATCATGGGATAAAAAACAGATTGCTGATTAAGATTGGGTAGGGAGTTTGCTTAAGCGTCATCCTATTCTCTCTATTCGATGTCCTTAAGCTATGAGTTTATTTCGAGCCACTTCTTTCAACAAAAACAACGTGCAGTTGTTCTTTGATTACCTAATAACCGTTTACCTACGTTAAAATTTAAGCCCTGGGTATATTTGGAATGTAGATGAAACAGGACTGACAACGGTTCACATTCCTGATAGAGACATAGCTCATCTTGGCACCAAAAAATTGGGAAAAATGACGTCTGCTGACAGAGGTCCGCTGGTGACAGTCGCAGTTGCTATCTCGGCCTCGGCAATATGGTCCTTCCGTTCTTCGTTTTCCCACGTGTTCACTATAAATACTATTTTGACTATTTTAGACTAAAGGACTATCAAAGACTATTTCAGACTGAAGGTGGACCGATAGGATCTTAACGATGTTTAATGTTGACGAAGATGTTATTAATCCCGACGCTCGCTACTGACGAAGATTTGGAACGGAATAGGAATATTTATCCTCATAAGTTTTACATTATATTTAAATAGATGGAATTACATAATATTAGTATAATATCTCTTTTATTATAGAAATTAATGGCTCAATTAGTCATGTTTTAAGAATTGAAGAAAATTATAACCTATTTAAATATAGTAACACCAAAGAACTAAAACTCTTCAGAAAAAAGAAAAGAAAAGTCAAGAGATGAGGTTGAGATTAAACAATGTGGTAAGGACGGATTTACCTATATCCTTATACCCATACAATTAACAGGACAACAGTTCGTACGTTTTCAGTGTAATTATTTAATTCTCCTCAACAATATCGCCATGATGAATTTTCGATCTTAACACTGGGTGGAGAATACTTAAGAAAATGTGTCAAACCATGAAACGTATACTATGCTAATTAAGATTTGCAAACAAATTTTACTAGCCAAAGATTTTACTAAATTCTTTTGATTTGGGATTCGATTTTCACGATAGAATCGTGCCTTCAACCTCATTACGGTACAAACATAATTAATTATTAATGAGCCATGAAAAAGGCCCTTAGAGGGCTGTCTTGTAAATAAAATATAACACCTTGTGATATCGTCAAGACGGTATCGTGATTTCAAAATTAGGTTATATTTTTATAAATCTCTGTGATTTTAACATTAAAGAATCCTAAATATGGCAATATAATTATATACTCACAGAATTATTGATAAGGGTAATCCTTAAACGCGTTTCATATTCAAATCCAAAACACATTCCTAGCACTGCACGATCAAACAATTAAAGTTGAATATCGGAGGTGTCTGACAATTTTATTTATATTATTAAAATATGTTTTAATGGACTATATTAAAAAAAATAACATTTTATACAATACAATATTCATAAAGATCACAAGAGACAAGTAAAGATAGGTAAATGTGGATCATATTTATAGACTCCTACCCTGTGACCCGAACTACACCTTACATAGAGATTAAATGAATGGTTCATTATATCGATACAGGGCTATAAATATAAAGGAGGTTTTACTTCACTTGGTTGAAAATATATTTTCAGTCATTTAATAATAGTATGTAAGATGGTGCAAAATATATCCGTAATGTGACTGAGTACTTTTATTATAATTAATTGTAAAAATACAAGCATAGAATATAGACGGAAGGAATATTGTGATAAGAGTGACTTAATATTAATATAATGCCGACTAGTCTATACTATGACCCTCAGTGTATCGAAGATAAAATACTCTCTATGACTTTATATCAAACAAAGCTTACACTGTAACTTGCTGTGGTCGCAACAATACTAAATTTCATTTCATTTACAGACCTTACCTTTTCCCAAATCATATTGAAGCTGCCAGCTCGTTGTATCAATGACGTGTCTACAGCAAACCCTGCACGTGTACGCTCAGTGCCTTCTGTTTTGATCGATTCTATTATTAAAATGTTGATCTTCAAAATAGGCTGCGTTGGTTCTGGAACTGAAAGTAAATTATGATATTTTATCAGGATATTGAATTAAAACTATAAATTATATAAATATAACTAGCTTATAATATTGGAATGGTTTGAGGATTTTGTCAACATCTTCCTTGTTAAGATACGATTGTCACATTGCACTAAAAGATATAAGATATTGGCCAACAAGTTGTAGAAAGGTTTTATATAGTAAGAGATACATTTGTCAAATAAGTTTCCTCACTAAAATTTATTTTTCTTACATACTGTTCTACAATTAAATATCTTGTTACTTTAATTAAATAGATGCTATCGTTTCAATTAATCAAGTAGATTCCTGATTCAGACAGATTGAAATCAAACAACTTTACCAAACTCAGATTATTGACAGTTGGTCAGTTAACTTAACTGATTTAACTTTATCTGAAAACTTATGTCATAATTAACATTTAAATATTTTAATTCACTTTAAAATGTTAATGACATGTTACATCTTATTTCGATAAAAGTAAAGTATTGAAAGGGATCTTTTCAGTTGGTTTATAATTATAATATATTAAAATACCAAAATCATATTTCAGTCATAAATGTTATATATTACTTTTATTTTATCAGGAAGAGAAAATAAATTTACTAAAAATACCTATATGGAGTAAATATGCTATTAATTAAAGTTTTATCAGCAAAGTTTCCCACTGTTTTACAATTCACGGAAAACCTTACGATGAAGAACATCAAGAACATAACTTGTTTGTGATGTATTTATTTTTTATGTGACGTTTAGAGTACTTGTGTGTTAGTATGTTTACTATGTTAGATATCTGTAATGTAGGTACTATGTTTAGGTTTAGAATTCCGCATACTACAAGGTTTAAAGTGAAAATAATTTGAGAGCACTGTCAGAGATAGTGATCAGCCGTCAGCTAAAGGTTAACAAGAAGGAAATTAGTTTTTTTTAAATAACTCAGCCTCCGAGGAGTAGGGTATGACTTGGTATAGGATATTTATTTTTGAGGATTGAATTAATATTTAAAGTTAAAAAGTTTCAGACCATTGATGAACAATTCACTCCTCAATGAAGTGGTAATTAACTCGAGTACAGCAAACTTATCAACACCAATAATACAGTTAAGACATCACGGATCAAAGTAAGAAATTAACAATCTTATTAAAATTAAAGAAATCCACGATTCTTTACTATATTGAGGAGTTTAGTTATTTCGTCTAAATACAGGTAATTTTTAACAATTAATATTTTCTCTTTGTTCCGTTATACAATGCATCACATACTTAACTAACACAGTTAGAGCTACTGGTTGTATTAAATATAGTTGTAAGTAATTATACATGTCTTTTTTTATAACCTTTTATATATATCGGAGCAAAATAAACGCTATTACTGCAATTGTATTTATTTTCTCCATATTTAACGTCTGTAAAGTACAGAACAAACAGTGACGTAAGACTTCACGTAGCGACGGAGACTGATTACTTTACGAGTTCATATGAGACAGATTTGTTCAAGTTTTGTTTTACTTTCTTTAAATTACTTACCTACGTCCTGAACGACTTCAGAGATAATACCTTTATATATATTGATAATTGTTGTACCGAGGTCATTACCCTCTATGGTTGTTGAATAATGTTTTTATTAATTATTCGTTTCGAAATAATAATAATTTCTATAACTAGTTTGGCCATAAAAATTGTATAAGTTTAAAAACTTCAAAAAATTGTGTTTCTAAAATTAAATGAGGTTTATCACCTTAAAAATTATTACAAATAGCTTTTATGTTTGTTATTAAATAATGTTTAAAGTAGAGTGTTAAAGAAATCGTGATAACACTGATATATTAGGTCTACAACTTTGCTCCCGCCGTTTTCCAAAAGATGGCGCTAGTAGCCAGTAATAGTTCAAATAAATAAATCACAGTTGTTTTCCATCAGTTTTGACATCTATAAATATAACCTTACATCGATATTAGTTAATTTTTGTTTGCGTCATATAGTTACACTTAATTAAATATGTCAACTTATACACCGAATTCACGTCATCTGCGGGGGATTTAATTTTTCATTTCAACATGAAAAAATCGGCGGCTGAGGCTCATCGGGTTATTTCAAATACTTATGGTGATGATACTATTAGGGAAAGAACGTGTCGCGAGTGGTTCCAGCGCTTTAAAAGCGGTGATTTTGTTGTTGAAGATCGGCATAGCGGTGGCAGAGAAAAAACTTTTGAAGATGATTAACTGGAGGCTTTACTTAATGAAGACTCGTTCCAAACTCAAGAACAGCTAGCAAAATCATTGGGAGTAACTCAACAAGCAGTATCAAAACGCCTGGAACAGCTGGGGATGACCCAAAAACAAGGATACTGGGTACCGTATCAGTTGAAACCAAGAGATGTTGAGCGACGTTTATTTGCTTGTGAACAGCTGCTTGAAAGACAAAAACGAAAAGGATTTCTTCATCGTATTGTTACTGGGGACGAAAAATGGGTGCACTTGTGGTGGGATCAGCTTGGCGTAATTTATTATGAGCTGCTAAAACCTTCTGAAAAAATTACTGGTGCACTTTATCGAACGCAATTAATGCATTTGAGTCGGGCATTAAAAGCAAAACGGCCACAATACGCTGATAGACATGAAAAAGTAATTTTGCAACACGACAATGCTCGACCTCACGTGGCGAAAGTAGTCAAGACGTACCTCGAAACACTGAAATGGGAAATTCTACCTCACCCGCCATACTCTCCAGATGTTGCTCCATCTGATTACCATTTATTTAGAACGATGGCACACGGCCTGGCGGGCCAGTGCTTCGATTCTTTTAAAAAAGTGAAAGAATGAATCGATTCTTGGATCTTATCAAAGGATGAAGAATTTTTCCGACGCGGGATTCGTTTGTTGCCTGAAAGATGGGCCAAAGTAGTGGAAAGTGACGGACAATACTTTGAAACATAAATAAGATACCATTTTTTTAAATATAATTTTTAAAATTAAAAAAAAAAACGGCGGGAGCAAAGTTGTAGACCTAATATATTGTTCAAGGCGGGTTTGGTTCCAATCTGATAAAGTCCATTCAAAGCTTGGTATCAGTTTGTTTTTATATCGTCAAAGTCAATAATCGATGGAGATGAAGGCGTGTTTTAAAATAAAAATCCTATGATAAAAAACTAATAGATAAACGAAGATTTTGTGATAACTCTGCGTGTCTAATAAAACAAGACCTAAACCCAATGTTTATTATTGAGCGAAGCGAGCGTAGCGAGCGGAGCTTTCTACTGGAGACTTTTTCACATTCTTTCTCATGAATTGGCTCGAAAACTATTTAACGGAAGATTATGAAATTTTGTATTCAAAAAGACAAAAAGGTTTAAAAAAAAATGAAAAATGTCAAAAAAAAAAATAATTGAGAAATGTCATGTCAAAAAACTGATTACCCATTGAAGTCAATGGGAAACGATGAGTCATTACACTGGGCTCGCTTTGCTCAATATGCAAACGGCACTCGAGATTTCGCGAGCGCAGCGAGTCGAAACTAAGAGTCTGTTGGCGCTCCTAGTATTATATGAGATACACGATGTTATGAGAGTTTGATTTCCTTACAAAAGTCCAAGACAATACCTTTATATATTTAATGGTTATTTGTTGTATAATTAATATGTACTTATTATTTATTCATATTACTATTTATAACATTATTATAAGGTGGGTGTGGATACCAAACGTGAAAGATTTATTTGAAATCACTCAAATATTTCAATACTTTATTGTTGAAGATTAACAGATCACTTGACAATTATTTTGTGAATATATGAATTACCAAATCACTTTTGTTCATTTATATTTTATGAATATGAATAAATTTATATTTGTACATTATGAATTGAATCGTTTAGCTTTTATTATGTGATTTTGAAGGCAATACATTTTTATTTACAAAAGTTCAGTCTTCATGGATGTTAATGGAAAGTAATTGACTTAAGAGACTAGAGAAGGTCTAAGAATGAGGAGTTGACGTAAGCTATGCCTTAACTTATGCCTGTTGATTGCAGGCTCCAAGAAGATATAGTCAAATTGCAATGTTTAATTAACTGACGGGGGATAGAAGTCTGAATACATATATCATATATATGGTATGCTTATTTAAAATACAAAACCAAGACGTAGAGTTTTGTCTTTGATACAATGTTTTTTGAGCTAAGTGAAGCGTGACGTCATAGCCTGTAAACAGCCCTTTATCGACCTCATGTTTAGTTCATTTAAGTTCTATGGCATATTTCGAGGCTAGAGCGGTGAAATATGTACGATTCTTCAGTATATAAAATGGTAATTTAATATTTTGAAACATTTCGTTTTTACATAAGTTCAATATTGTTTTAATATATAAAATAGTAAATTATTCAATTGAATATGTGTAATGTTGCTTTATAACGTAAGTAGTTCTTTTGAACAAATGGAATAAACACGCCATTACGATGGAAAATGTATATGGAAAGTCTCTAAAAATAGATGAAGGCTTGGAAGAATTAATAATTGAAGAGAACTCCGAGGCTTCATCGGTGGACTGACGACAGCGCAGTATTATGCCTTTTCTCCTGATTCACGACTCGAGTGCGATTAACATTAATATTCACCACAACCATACATCACATATTCTACAGTCCTTAGTTCTTAGCTAAGTAGACTACATTACACACTGTTTATTATTTGTCTTATTCTCTGCTAGAGATTTAAACCCCAGGTTTAGCAACACTGAGGTAAAAAGAATTGAATTCTCTGAGTAACAGAAAATTTTTAAATATACAATGCGTAAGGGAAAAGTTGTGGCATATGGACTACAACTTGTATACGGGTTATTTAATGGTAAAGGTCCCTTTTAATACCAAATTAGACCCAAGAAGAACATAAAACAAATTATGACATATTTATCAAAGAGTTTTCTAATTAGGTATTAATAGTCAATTATATTTAAAGTATATCTGCCTTATATTACACTATATGTTAAAATCACATTTAATATCTATTATCTTATAACATATGTATATAATATACATGTATATATATTCTTATAATAAAATTGTATCAAAGAAGTAACAAACTTGGTTATAATGAAGAGTTAAGTTCGTGTGTGATTTAACAACACAAAAGGTTTGAGTTACAAGTATATTCTTCAGTGTTTAAAGTTGAAGTATTGTATTAATCAGATTACTACTTAGTTGATACTTTACTTAGTATGCACCATGTTGGTAAAACTGCTATTAAGTATATTTGTAAAACATACAATGTGTTATAACTTTTGTTTCATTAATAATAATTATTATTTTCAATCATCGCTCTCAATAAAACCAGGATTTATTATTGAGTTCCATTTTTGATTTAACTGAATTAAATAATTGGGAATGAATGTTGAAAGACTAAAAACTAATTTATATATTCTTTGAAAATATTTTTGGTGTAGATTTAGCAATACTTTCATTACAAAGGTGGTGTCTCTGACAGATGAAGTAATAAAGATACGGTTACATGTGACGTAAACTGTATGAGTGTAACATTACGAAGGCACTGAATAGAAGTACTGACGAAAAAGAACATGATTTATTAATGAAATAAACCAAATGTATAACATAATAAATAATTAATTTCCTTAGGACGTGAAAATTTTAATTTTATCACTGACATAATCTTATATTTATTATAATAGAAAAGAAAATTAAAATTTGTCTTTGGACCAACATATCCAATTTGTGATAATTTTTCTTTCCACAAAATTTTTGTTGTTGGCGAATGTAAATTATATTTTCATTTTATATTAAAAACTTTAAAAGATTAATTATAGTGTTGTTTTAGCGATTATTATTAACAAATATATAATACTATTAATAGTAATTATAAATATGCATTTATCATAGATCTTTATAAAATCGGTAGCGAAGAAGCAATATTAGCATAGGACTTGAGATTAACAACGATGTTGTAATTACACCATGTTCTGATATTAGAAACTCAAAGCTAAATCAGAAAAACAGGGATGAATAAGAAGAAAAATTGGTTAAACATTAATAGAATAAATTGCCAAAGAACATTCAAAAGAAAATAAAGCAATCACTCAGACGACACATGGAGTACTTCATCTGTGTGCGAGTGTCAGACGCCATGACACCCGCTACACGCTCACCTCAACACCGGAGTAAATAAACACATGTATATATAACACACACAGTATTATAATTACATAACATTAACAATTAGAGACCAACATTACAGATAACAATGTACATAAATATTATACTAACTTGAAAACTTTAAACAAATATGTATTGAGTAAGATGTCGTATATACATTATCAGATGTTTACATTTTGAAGAGATAACAAATTATGAACACAGACATCCCTTTGACACGACGAAGATATTGAAGATGAAGTATTGAGAATTTGCTTTGATGAAATTCTATCAGGAAATACTAACATGTGCAGCTGTTATGAGAGAGAATGTTCATGAAATTACTGAAGAGATTATTTTGAACTAAGCTTTTATACATATTAGACAGTCCGTTGACATATCAGCTCAATTAATATTTAGTCTAGTCACCGTGAGATAATAAAAATCTGCATATTTATTGATTAAAGTCTTTGAGATTCAAATCAGCGGAAAGTAACGCATGACTTAATTAAATATGAAAGAAATGAATTAATACTGATAAGGTAAATAAAAAGGTGCTTTTCGTTAATTCAGTCGTGTGATATAAATAATACTCGTTTATTATTTATTAATTTATAAGTGGTGTAACATTAAGGGCTGTTTTTAATTTTAAAGTTCAATTTTGTGTACTTTTCTAACAAAGGACGTTTGTAACTTCTCCTTTGATCTATTGCATGTATATTTAAATATTCGTCAACAAATTGGTAATTGAAATTATTAAGTTATAGTTTTGTAAGTTAGATTATAAAAGTCTTTTCCCTCACACGTTGAGGTTGTCATCTAGTTGTGAAGTTGAAGAGTGACGTAATAAGGAAAAAGTTTCTAGTTTCCACTTTTTGTTGGCCATATTATTGTTATCAGAGCACGTCTCACAACTCGTTAACTACAAAGGTACCTTCATTAATAAGTTTGTTAAAGTATTTATTAGAGGATCTCACATCAACAGTAGTATCTGATATTTACGATACAACTAAGTAGTTAACACATGGTTTTGAACCAGGCAAAGATAATATGTCATATCTTAAGTGATTTACGAGGCTGCAAATTATAAACCGATAGTTAAGTTGACAGAGTGATGAGGACGGTATCACAATTCCTAATTCTGTCCGTGTTAATAAATTTTTAATTACATATTTCTATTCATTCCACTATTGAACAATCAGACGTGAGGAGGTTTAACAGCAAAAGGTCAAAAATATTTAATTTGGTACAAGGGTGATGATAATAATACCACTCGTATATTGCTGAAATAATTTAAAAGTCTTTGATATTCAAGTTAACTTGGTGTTAAATATCTAATTATATAAGACGGAAAGTGATGCATCACTTAATAAAATATTGAAGAATTTAATTAATACTAATAAGTTAGATAAAATATGCTTTTTGTTTCATTATAAGTTGTATTAGAGTAGGCGTTGTGGTTTATTTTAAGATAAAGGACGAGCCATCTTTAATATAAAGTTATTCACTTTTTTGTTTTTGTTTCTGTATTGTTATAAAACTCTCATAAGACTTACGTTGATTTATTTTGTAAGTTTTACAAGATATTTTTAATCGTATGTTATTTGCATTCCACTCGATAGATACTGAGGATGAGACCGCCTCAGTTTGTTATATGGTTACAATAGGCATTAATAATAGCTAGTCCCGGGATCCAACTATACTAGACTATCCTGTATAGATAGTAACAACAGGTCTCTTATCAAAATATATAATTGTTAATTATTTATTGCTATATTTAATTGTAACCTGTATTTTAAATAGTTGTAATTGTTACGGTTGAACCATAAAATAATAATTAATTGTTAAAGAACCCTAATCTTTCTGTTCTTTCTTCTTTAACAGTTTCATTTCTTATACTTCATAATATGAATGGTCTGAATTTTACGTATTAAGTATTTTGTAAGTAAAACGGATATATACTAAGCATACGGTAGTATACTTTTCCCGTCTTTCAAAATATGAAAATTAAAATTAAAATCACAATGACCTCGCAAATAAGGACCCTGAATGTATTTAAAACTGGTCGAGGAAGCTATTTAACTAAACTGCATTCAGACTATTAGATATACATAATAGTAATCATGGATCACTAAAATTATATATTGATAAAAAACATTGCTCGCAAGTAACATATTGCTTTGTGATTATAATAATCTGTGTTTGAAACAATATGGCAGCTTTAAATTTGAGTTAGATAATTTTCCTTCTTATTGAGCGAAGCGAGTGTAGCGAGCGGAGTCTTCTACTAAAGACTTTTTCACATTCTTTGTCACGAATAGGCTCGAAAACTACTTGACGGAAAATTATGAAATTTTGCAATCAAAAAGACACACATGAGGTGACGGTTTTAAAAAAAAATTGAAAAATGTCATGTTGTTGAGGAATAATCGTCAAAAAACAGATATAACATTGAAGTCAATGGGAAACGATGAGTCATTACACTGGGCTCGCTTCGCTCAATATGCAAACGGCATTCCAAATTTCGCGCGCGCAGCGAGTTGAAATTGAGGGTCTGTTGGCGGCTCTAGTTAAAATATATCATAATAAAATATTTCTTATAATAGAGACATAATTAATGTAACTTCAATGTTAATATAATTAAAGTACAGTCTAATATGTTTATATAATATGTGTGTGTTTGATGTGTTTCCACTAACTGCCTCGATTTACTATAAAATGTTACCAAGCTTTAGTTGAAAAGTGTTGAATGGTTGAAATATAAACGCAAAGTTTTCAAAAGACAAATGGTGTTCCGTAATATATGTTAAAATATTTAAATATACTTTACAAAGTGAAACACTTAGAGGTGCGGTTGAGCTTTGAGCTTACGGATACCTTCACCTTTACTACTTGTTGTGTCCAGTTTTAAGATGAATGCTAATGCAGGCTGTATATAGTATGCGTTTATATTCAGCTCTGTGGCGATCCTTCTGTCATTGACAGAACACTGGAAGAAGGAATATGGATATTCGATGTTTTAAACTAAGATAAGATGATTAAAAAATACTATTAGTTCAATTAATCAAGTAGAAACTTTATTATGTAGGAAATATGTAATAGTATTGTTTGTACAAAAAAATTCGATGCTTTAACTTGAATCACTTCTCCATTGATCAATGTTGATTAATCGTAGTCATATCTCAAAGTGCTCCATTCACTACGAAGTACTGAGGATACTGTTTACATTTATGTATTAAAGTTATTTTGTGTGTTTCTCAGCACAGACCTATGTAAATTAAAAACTAAGTTTCTCCAACGTGACCCTCACATGTTAAGTGCACATATAAATCAAATTATTAAAAAAATACTACAAATAATATAACATATTTGTTTAGATTATAACAAGACTTTAACAAAACATCTTTTATATGTATTTTGTAATGAAATGGCATTTCATTAATTGAAATTTGCTGCGCTTCTCGCGTGTCTAAGATGTCTGTGGATGTTGATAGAAGGAGCATCGGTCGAAGTGATGTGTGATTCAATGGCGGATGATGTTTAGATTATTTTATGCAGAAAGAAAAAAAATAATAAAAAAAAATTTGTAATTGTTACAGAGAAAATTGAGTAAGCGATATCAGTGAACCTTAATTGTAGTTTCTAGTATTTTCAGGTGAGATACATTGATTGTTAAAATGTCGTAAATTGATAATTGTACTAATATTGTAAAGGCGTGTCAAATAAAACAAACTTGTAGTTTACTTTCGAAAATCATCAACAATCATTTATCTTATATTTATTTAACTCGCCTAGATTACTTTGCCTGTACGAACTTTGGAACAATTTGCAATAACCGGGGCCGCGAGAAGTAGTGGTATAGACATTATATTACAATATATAAAAACAATAAACCTAAAGATTGCGTAAATCCTTTATATAATGTGCTTCTAACTTTGTCTAGAATGTACTTATCACTTTATCCTTACCTCGTTGGATGATTCAACACATTTTTATTATACTATTTATTGAGAAACCCATTCATATATATTTTTTCAATAATATATAAAACTGTTAAAGTGAAATATCCTGAAGAAAAATAAAATATTACTACTCATATATGACACTAAGATAACACTGAGACTGTAGTTAAAATCATTTTGTGCAGATTAGATGTGTCTGTAAAGTATAGAACAAACAGTGACGTAAGACTTCACGTAGCGACGGAGACTGATTACTTTACGAGTTCATATGAGACAGGTTTGTTCAAGGACTTTTAGTTTTGTTACTAGTGGGACGTGTTTACTTAAGATATTAATATTGTATGATCAATATTTGATATATTATATAAATCAAATACAATATTCAAGAGGGAACCATCTCAATTACATATTATATAAACGAACTTTATATATGTATATAAATGGTTATATTATTAAAACATAAGTATCCATATGAGAGTTAGATATTTCCGAAAATAATATTTCATCAATATTAGAAGATATCATAATAGTAAGTATTTATATTTGCAGAATAAGAATACAATTGACTTAATATAAAGATTATCTGTGTAGGACAATGTTCATAACAATGTTTGTACCAAACAAGGAAATACACAATATAATATATGTTATTGAGAGAGCTTATGACAAGTAATACAAATGATACACTTGAATGAGATCCAATGATAATGAAATAACATTAAATATAAGTTAACCTCGATTCAATCATTTATAAAGTTGAGCGTAAGCGAAGCTCTTAACCGTTTGGGGAACTCTTTTTGAAGCAACATCACATAAAAACTAGTGAACCGATTTGAATGAAAATTAATAATGTGAAAAATCACGTTCTTAAAGAACGGCAACACTTCTTAAGAAAAGTGACAGATGTCGATCGACTATTAGCACTTACTTTATGTTGTATCATCTACTATAATTCCCCTACCATTACGAAAAACGGCTAAAAACCGGGCATTCAAATCATTTAACAACAAATCTAAAAGTTATTGCCTTGAATTTCGAATCTAACTATTTTAAGAGCAATCTTTAAAACCCATACGTTCTGCTCTGTTAAATACAATTCTCGTCAAAGTCTGGCAATGAATGAAATGAAAAACTCCACACACATTCCGCTGAAAGCACTTAAACATTGATACATTAACGTAACTAACTGAAATAAACAAACAAAACAGTGGATGTTTTGGCGATGTTCGTAGAATTCGTTTTTCTGTATATAGGAAATAGAAAAGGCTTTTTTGTTTGATTGAGTTATTTTTAAGTTTAAATTCACAAGCTATTAAGACTACACTTTTTACACATATTGCTTAACATGTAAAGCTGAATATAACTAGGGGCGCCAACATACCTTCAATTTTGACTCGCTGTGCTAGCGAAATCTCAGGTGCCGTTTGCATATCAGCGAAGGAAGCCCAGTGTAATGAGTCATCATTTCGTTTCTCTTTGGCTTCAATGGAATATCAGTTTTTTGACGATTATTACTTAAAGATGTGACATTTTTTTTTAACTATCTTCTAATGTGATGTTTTTTTGATTGCAAAATTTCATAATTTTCCGTCAAGTAGTTTTCGAGCTTATTCGCGACAAAGAATGTGAAAAAGTCTCCAGTAGAACGCTCTGCTCGCTACCCTCGCTTCGCTCAATTATTTCACTTTTATTTAATAACTAGCTTTTGCCCGCGACTTCGTCCGCGTTTCCGTCGTTTTTCGAAAAAAAATTAGCAGATGTCCTCCCTCATAGTTTTGACGTAACAGGCAGATTCACTTTCGTATTTTAGAAGGGCAATAGTAATATAATATGCCAATCCACAAAACTGTTGAAAAATATAAGTAACCGCAGAATATTATAATATACCCACGCTATACCCACGACTCGGTCAGCGTGTAACTCCTTGTTTTTTATTAAGATAATATATTGCTAATATTTTTAGATCAAATTAAAATGTTTCAGCGCAAAGCTTCTGGGTAGACTATGTTAAGAGTCGACCCGTCCGGCACGTGAACGTAAAGATTCCTAGAATTGCTAACCCGGGAAAGAGCGACGTATAATTGACCATGCGAGAAACAGCTAACACCGAGATCTACTCCAGCAACACGAAAAGTCTGCCCTTGAGCTTTATTGATAGTCATGGCATAGCACACCGATACTGGGAATTGCGTTCTTTTAAATTGGAATGGAAAATTATTTGGTATTATGGGAATTCTGGGAATAAAGACAGTTTCTCCTGCACCGCAACCTGTTAAAATTTGAGCCTCGATTACATTTTGTTGCAACTGGGTTACTTTTAGCCGAGTTCCATTGCAAAGTTGAGGTGGTCTTAAATTTCGGAGCAGAATTATCGGTATGCCAATTTTTAAACAAATTATATGAGAAGGTAGTCCAGGCATACTTAAAGAATTTAAAAATTCTATCGGGTAATTAGTGGCTTCTTGTTCATCAACCATTCTATTTATTGAACTATAAACTTTGCTTTCTCCCTGTATATTAGACAGTATTTTATTATTAATTTCAGATGCCTGGTCATTGCGAGGAGTCAAAATGGACCTTTCGCAAAGCCAAGAATTGTCCCTATTTAATATAATTGTTATGTCACCGTAAACCGAAGATATAAGATGTTGTTGGGATTTCACTATACAACATAACTCAGGTGTCAGAATAAGTTTAATTACGACATTTTTGGTTCCCTAACTTACGTCGATTTATTAGAAAGTACATTACCCATTGTCTTGTATGTTTGGCCCATAAAAAAGTTCCAAGAGCTCCTTTGCTTCCTATTGAGTCATGGACTAAACCTGATATACCATTTGCCGTAATACATACCGATGTCCTGGGACCGTTGCCTCAATCAAATGGCTTCAAATATATTTTAATTATTATTGACGGCTTTTCTAAGTACTGTTTATTATAACCGATTTACCGACAAGACAGTACTGAGCTTAAACGGGTATTTGCAAACGCAGTATCTCTGTTTGGTACTCCTAACACTATTGTTTGCGACCGTGGCAGGATGTTTGAAAGTTCAGCTTTCCAGAACTTCATAGGTGAGTTGGGCTCTTCTATACATTACATCACGCCGGGTATGCACCGCGAAAACGGACAAGTTGAAAGGTATTGTCGTACTGTTTTAAACATGCTTCGCGTCGATGTGGAAACCAAAGGTGCAGAGTGGTCCGATGTGTTATGGAAAGTGCAACTAACCCTTAACATCACCAGACAAACAACCACACAGACTTCGCCGCTACAGCTACTTGTCGGTGTGGATGCCGCCACTCCGGTCATCAGGTCACTCATACGGGATGTAGCACTGGAGACCTCAAAATCATCCAATCGAGAAGCTCAGCTCATCCTCGATAGACAGCGGGCATCTGAACTGCTTGGCGCTAACCAACGTAACCAAGACGCCTACGTCAACAAGAATCGCCGGCAGCCGCGTACCTTTGCAGTAGGAGACTTTGTCTTTGTGATAAAGCCCATGCAGAGTACTGGAAAACTAGACTCTGGCATGCGCGGCCCTTACAAGGTGCTAAGCGTACTGCCACATAACCGCCATGAGCTAGAACTACTAGCTGGCTCTTACGGCAAGAAAACACAAGCCGCCTCTGAACACATGGTTCAGTGGCGCGGTGAGTGGACGCCAGATACATGTGCGGCATTCTTTGATACTGGTCAGTATACACTGACATGGTAGTGCATGGGTAAGCAAACGTGGGGCCTATGCCAAATCATGCCTGCCATACGAACCTACGACATTTCTCAATGTTGTACATTCGTTATCTAATAGGCAAATATTACTCACTACATTGACGGATGCTATCCTACATGTAGTTTTATTTCATATCACGATGTTTCGATTGGTCAGAGTCCGGAATCTTACCAATCGTATGCATCCACTAAAAATTACATTTTATCTCTTGAAATTAATGGTTTATTCCTTTTTGTTAGAAATCGTCGCTTAAGGACGCTTGAGTGCACGCTTGCGCCGAAAGCGATGATATTTCTTCATTTAAATTCAAAAAAAAAAAACAATTGAATTCACATCTTAAATTGATTCCTTTATGTTTTAGAGAGCTTACAAGGCGATAATCAGGATGGGCGAGACAGACTGGATGATGATGACGAGTCGGTCGAGGACAACCTTCTATCAGGAACGGCCGTCTTACAAACTACCCTCTCTTCTCAACCTGGACCGAGCTGAAGTTTATAAAAAAGAGAAGGCGCAGTACGGATAAACCCACCAGCGCGCCACCCTGGGTAAAAGGTCTTTCTTCTGTTCTGTAAGTTTCAGAGAGTTGCAATCCGTCACTATTTTAAAGTCGATGCCTATTAAATAGTGGCGGAAATGCTGAAGTGCTCGTACGATTGCGAGAGTCTCAAGCTCATAGCTATGATAACGGGATTCTGCGCCTTGGGTAGATCTGCTGAAATAAGCCACAACTCTCTTTTTCTTGCCTTCATGCTCCTGCAACAGTATTGCTCCCAATCCGATAGCACTGGCGTCTGTGTGGAGCTCTGTTGGTAATTTTGGGTCAAAAATCGCTAAGACTGGCTCATTAGTTAGACAATTAATGATGTAGTCGCGGGCTGTGTCCTGTTCACGGCCCCACAAGAAAGGTTCACCTTTCCTTAGCAATTTAGCAATACTAGCAGTTTTCGTAGAATATGACGCAATATAACGCCGAAAATAACCTGCTAGACCAAGGAATTGGGGAACCTGCCTTACGTTGGTTGGTTTTGGTGCTCGAATTAGAGCTTTAATTTTACTAGGACTCGGTCTTACCTGGCCCTGTCGAATTAATCGACCCAGATACTCTACCTCCGTGTCTAGAAAGGTGCACTTTTTGAGGTTAATTGAAAACCCGGAACTTTTGAGGATTGCTAAAACCTCCCGTAAGTACTGTAAACCCTCATCAATTGTGTTGGACAATATAAGCACGTCATCGATATAAGTTAGGACCCTTCCAGAATCTATCAGGGGTTTAAGTGTTTTAGTTATAATCCTCTGGTAGACTATTGGTGCATTAGCCAAACCGTAGGGCATTTTTAGATATTCAAAATGACCCTCCGGTGTGATAAACGCAGTTTTACTAATCGAATCATCGTCTGCACGCATAGGAACCTGATGGAAACCGGTTGCCATATCTAAACTCACGAAGTACTTGGAGTTACCGAGTTTGTCAATATGGTCGTCAATGAGCGGCAATGGGAACTTCTCTTTAACGGTGATGGTATTAAGCGCACGATAGTCTACGCACATCCTGTCACTCCCGTCTTTCTTTTTGACCAGAATGACAGGACTAGCGTATTGGGATTGTGACTCGCGAATTATTCCCTTGCTGAGCAAATCATTGACAATATCACGTACTCTACGCTTCTCATCGACAGATAACTTATAAGGCCTATGACTTATTGGCGTGAGGGACGTTAACTTAATCTCCATATTACCCGTATTAACCGTAGATATCGCAGTACCCGAAATAAATATGTCTGAAAACTCCTGGATAAGGTTTTCAAGACGTTTCCTATCATCACCTACTAAAGGAGTCCTAAGATTCTCGAATTCGATGGTATTTACATGACAAACAAACAATGGATTGTGTTCATCCGACCTGATAAGTCGCTGTTCGCTGTCAGTTCGAATGTATTTTAACCCTTTGCGATTAAGTACATCAGTACCAACCAAAATTGACGCATTAATACACTCGGGACAAACAACGTGCAAATCTACCTCTAATTTTAATTCTGGAAATTCAATAATACTTGTTACATATGATGTGGATTCGACATCCTGACTTCCTATTCCTCGCAATAATCGATAAGAAGGCAATCGGTTTAAATTAAAATATTTAAGCACTGATTGTGAAACAAGAGAAATATCGGACCCACTATCAATTAAAACGTCTACCTTCACACCCTGAATTTTAGCTGAGATTAGGTTTTTTCGTTGGGAGCTACTTCTCTGCAAAAATTTACTTCGGTGCTATTATTATAACTCGGTCCGGTAGTAAGCGAACGTTTTTTAAAACATACGTCAGCCAAATGACCGTTACGTCGGCAAAAGGTACAAAATATCGCTGACCGCCTATCAGTAGAAGTCTGAGATATTTTTGGCTTCTCATTGATATGCGCGGGGTCGACAAGGTTTAGTTTACGCTTTTTAGGACATTGCCACTTCTTGTGACCCCCCAAACCACAAATACCGCATTTACTTACTACGTTCGTATTATTAAAGCGTCTATGCGACGATGAATGGCCAAACTGACGAACGGAACCATTCAAATTACGTAACTCAGTCTTAGGTTTAACGTAAGCAGTGAAATGCTCAACTAAATTAGAAGGCGTTAATTTGGCATTAATTGCTGCTTACGTTGTTACAATAAACGTGAAAATGAGACGTATCGGTCGCTGTTTTCTCAAACGTCCCGGAACCCTGATCGTTGCTGGCGACGGATGTCGACGGATGTTGACGGACGTTAACCATCGGACGGGATGGAATGGCACTATCCGACGGTTTGGACGTTTGAATTCGACCTTCAATAGTATCTAACCGTGAGAGTATTCGGTCCAAAACACTTTCGTGCTCACGAGAGCGGTCCTGGCGGTGACGAGAAACGTGTCTACTCCTAGAACTATCACGATAACGACCCGTATTAATCGAACGTTCTCGATGTCGACGCGGCAACGGAGGTGTTTTACGACCACTCGATACGCTATGTCTATCGCGAGACCTAGACCTAGTATATTCTCGAATATTATTACGATCCCTAACTCGAGACGATCGATGAGACATTATCAGTTTAATTATTTAAAAATGTGGGTAGAAAATAAAAATATTTGTAGCTGAATTTTAAGAAGTAAAACCACAAAACTAAACCGAATGAAACCAATAATCACGTATTTATACACCGAGACAAATGAAACCAATAATCACGTATTTATACGAATCCCGCTTCTGATATTAAAAACCTATTGAAACGTTATATAAAAAAAAGAACACGCAGATATAAACTTAAGACACATACAACGCTTTATTTAACACAATTTAACCTAATAATGAATACATCTATCTATTTTCAATTATGTGGCACAAAACTATTTATATAAAGCACTTTTAACAACTTTGAAACGAATTACGACCGCACGTCCGACTTGTTCAAAAATCGACCGAGAAATGTGAGCTCCGTACTGCGCCTTCTCTTTTTTATAAACTTCAGCTCGGTCCAGGTTGAGAAGAGAGGGTAGTTTGTAAGAATATATTTAAAAAAAAAGTTTTTTGGTAATTTTTTACCGTTTAGAATATTAATAATGAAGAAACATAACGTTATAAAAGGACAATTGTGATGAAATTAAAAACTAAACTAATGCATACCTGTGACTGTACATGTCGGTGGGCGGTCAGCATTTTTGAAATAAAAACATGGGGCCGGAATACCCTTCAAAATGTTTTTATCACACTAAACCATGTCTCATTAGGCTATAAACGATCAAGCACTTCACAACCCGTCGTCAAAGCAATCGGACTTCCTCAAGATAATAATTTTCTAATAGTGAATAGATTTTCTATTAATATATAGTAATAAAGTTAGCAATTCTTGCATCTTGCTTTTTTAAGTTGATTTTTCTACTTGTCAACCTATAGACGCTATTTCAAGGCATAAGCCTCCCCTAAAAATTACCACGTAGACTTGTCTTGCGCTGCACGCATCCGGCGACTTCCCACGACCTTGATTATATCCTCGATCCATTTAGGGAGGGAGGGGGGGGGCTAATACCCACTACGCCACTCTAGAGCCTTTACGCCCAATCGGCCGTCAGTTGCACGAGCGATGTGCCACTCACTGCCAATTAAGACGATAAATTCTTAGAGCTATGTCGGTGATCTTGGTTCTTCTGCGGATCTCCTCTTTTCTTATTCGATCTCGCAGCGCAACTTCAAGTAAAGTCCTTCATTGCCCTCAGGGTGACTGAGCATTCTTAAAAGGTCCATCGTAATCGACCACTTCTAGGAGTTATAAATCATTACTGGTAGCACACCTTGGTACAAGAACATTCAGGTGGTCCTTATCCTTGCACTGTGACTCAATAGTCTAATATATTATTATTTCTTTTTATTTATTAATATATGTTTATTCATAAAAAATATTAAAGAAATTAAAATTATTATTAAAAGTGATCAGCAGCCGCTAAACGTTATCGTAGTTATTATATATTTTTTATTTTTTTTATTACATAATAGAATTATATAATTGATTCATTAAAAGCATCAAATACAGTCTAATAATTCTGATGAAGATGTAGCGAATTACCATTTGAATGACTGAATGAATGAAATCATTCTACATTCTGACACAAACATTTTGGACGTCTCTGGTAGTTTCCTCAAAAATATTTTTACATAAAAACAGACCGATTGCACGAGCTGTTCTCAAGTTAGAATCTTTAACACGTACTACAAATGTTTTTTATTTATATAGATAACTAGCTGTCCCCACTCACTTCACGAAAACAGAAGTAATAAGACAATAAGAAAAATGATATTATTTTAAACAAAAATAAATAAATAATAATTTCGCCAAATTTCATACTTGTAGGAAGTTAAGTTTAGTTTAAGTATTTTTTAATTTTAACGCCTCTATGGGTAGTCCTTTTGTAGGTGAGATTTCGTATAATCAGTTCTTGATAATGTTTAACATATCAAAAGGAATATTCCTGTCAAGTTTCATACCTATGAGAGTTATAGTTTGAAAATGTGATTTTTTTTAATTACCGCCCTGCAAGCCCTCAAGCAAGTGAAATTTTCGTAAAAATTTTCTTACCTCACCTCTACTTCGCAGAGAATATTCTTACCAAATGTCAAATCTCTAAGCTTTATAGTTCCAGAAATATCATGATCAGTTAGTACGTAAATATATATAAATGTTAACAAACATGAAGACTTAACCCTTAATTTGAAAGTCCGGTGTGACGGACACTTATTTAAAATAAATCCTGCCAAGTTTTTATTTCATGTTCATCGATTTCTAATCGATTAAACGTGTATTTATACCATATACAAATAGTAAAAAAAAGTAATGATTGTGGCAACATTGCATATGTCAGTTGGCACCCAAAATGTCTGCGAAAAGGCGGCCACTTATTTTGCTCAAGGTATTTATAATTGTTTTTCTTATTATTTGTGGAAAAATGAATTGAATTATAGATTTATTTATTAGATAATAAACATGTCAATTATTATTTACAAAAACATACGCACTTTATTACATTTTTATGATGTTTATTTGTAACTAAAATGTTTTGTCCGTCACAGTGAACATTGCTAATTGTATAGAAAAGTACCACTTTATTACTATGTCCGCTGCGGCGGACAACGCCAAAATGTGTATGCTTTTGCTTGTTTGGTTATGGTGCTGAGTTTGTTTTTTTTTCATTGCCAACAGCCTAATCGTGCAAGTAAAATTATTGCTTTAGGGCCGAATGAACATGTTCCTTCTGATGCTAGCGAAATATTATATTCGGAAACTGAATTGCATGATGCACGTACTAATTCTTCCACCCAACTGTCTTTTCCCTCACCATCAATTGCATCTTCCCTTGTTAACCTAACAATAGAAAATCCGACGACGAAGAATTAAACTCCGAAGATGCTGATATTTTACCAGATTCTATCGTGCGTGAAATTGGTGACTCCATTTATGAAAATGTTCTATCCCTATCTGCTATTCCTTCATTGCCTGCAACACCTATAACACCAATAGCTTCTTCGTTAGCGCCCCGAAAAACAAGATCTAGGAAACCACCCACATTCAAAGTCGAAAACCAAAAGCCAAAGCCAAAAAAAATCAGCTGACTTACAATTGGAGAGTAGCTCAATTCCGTCACCAAACGACAATAGAAGAGGGTGAGGACGATGATTACATAGACCTGCCAGAAGATGATTCACCTTTGAGTTGAGTTGAGTTGAGTTGAAAATAGACTGAATCCGTCAAAGTAAAGAAACCGCATGCACCCCTCTCTTTGAGTCCATTAAAATACGACAATATAGGACATTTCTCTTCGACCGTGGAAGAAGGACACTGCAGGTTCTTCCAAAAGAAAACTGTCGTGTATTGCATAAAATGCAACACAAGATTATGTTTCGTGACTGGAAAAGCCCCCAGAAATAGTTTTTTAAATTTATATACGAAATAAACTGTACTTCGGTATCAACTAGTTCTAAAATGTTCATTTCTGTATTTTTCTTTAATAAAAAAACATAAAAATAATTACGGTTTTTATTTTCCGTAATTTGGCAGTGTCCGCCTCAGCGAACATATAAATCTGACCATTAATTTCAATAAGTTAGTAAGTAATTGGCAAAGTCCGCTGTGACGGACACCACTTTTCCCAGCAGTGGGCTATTGTAGATTTTTTTTTCATTTTTCCAGGACCTTATGACATACCCCTGAAGCCATAAAATTGTCAAATTTATATATTTTGAATATTGTTATCGGTGCCAAATTAAGGGTTAAGACAATGTTATTGTTCGTGTGTATGTCTTAATTGTCCCTAATTACTCATAGTCATAGTTGACCTACTTGTCACAATGTAAGTTTACAAAAGACCTCTTTCCCGAGCTCGGTTATTAATAAGTAATTAAGGACCTGACACAGTACATATATCACAAAGAATCCCTACTTAAGAAGCATAATATATACTTTTTTATTCATAGATTTACTAACTGATTGTTAAATTATCCAACTGTACTTATTTAACTACTAAAATATTAATAACATATTCCACTATATAGACTATATATTATTTGTCAGACCGTCAAATATTTGTGGTAGGTGGAACACGTACATTTTTTCGCTCTTTAGTTTTAGTCTTCATTTGCTTTCGTCGTTTCTGACTCAGTCCACGTTTCTTCAAAATACGTGGCCACACAATGAGACGAACATGATCGAATGTGATGAAACTTTCACACAAGAATATTTAAAATTATAAAGAATCTTATTCAAACCAAAACAAAACTGCGGGCAAGAGATAGCCATAAATTGACATATTATAAAGAGATGTTACATAGTATCATAAATTGTTCTAAATCTTTTAATGCCTTTGTCGTCGGTTTTTTATATGTTATTCTTTTAAACGATTTAGAGATCCAGTGATTTGAATTACTCTGACGGGAGATTATTTCCAACTACAACTTACAATTATCGTATAAAAGATATTTAAATAGCAAAATAATACTGTTCCTAAAACTGATTTATTTTTTATATATGTATCATAGAGATATAAATTAAATGATATATGTCAAAGAAGCATGTTCAATGAGATGATATATGACAGATGAGCGTGTTGTAAGTGACATATTATAACGACCCCAAATAATTAGGATAAGGATCATAATAATGATATTTGGCACACACAATTTTGTATCATGATAAGGAAAGTAATATATATATAAATAAAAAACAGGTCTATATCATTATGTTATAATACAAGGGAGATAGATATGAATATATTTTAAAAGAAAAAATATTCAAACCATGTTTGATGATAATATCATTCGTTTGTCTGTGAAAATTTAAATTTATTAACTTTAAACAGAACACAAGAAACGGAATCGTCAATATTGAAACTTTTAATTAGCATACTTTCAGGTTTACTGATTTATATTATAGAGAGAGGTTATTCCTTGTTTGTACAGAGAGACGAGACGAGAGAGAGAAAGGAAAAGCATTACGTGCGAGTGAGAAAAAATATAATGAGAAAATAATAATCACGCCGATAAAGCCTCGATGTAAAATTGAAATAGAAAGATTTGTATTAACATTTATACGCATTTGGTTTATTTAAACTTAAGTTAATATATTCAGTGTCTTCGTAATGTTACACTCGTAAAGTTTACGTCACATGTAACCGTATCTTTTATTATTTCATCTGTCAGAGACACGACCATTTAATGAAAGTATTGAAATATACACAAGAAAGATATTTTCAAAGAACTATATATAAAAAATCGTTTTTTTTCTTCTCATCTATTTTAAAATGTCTTATTTTATTCCCGATGAGTTAATTCGGTTCAATTAGAAATGGAACGGAAAAGTAAATTCTGGTTTTTGTGAGAAAAATTATTGAAATTACTTGAATATGGATTCAAACTTAAAGTACAAACTAATTGTAGTTTACACTTTAAGTTTCCCGACCTGCAAAGTGTATAAATAACTGAATACTACGAGGCAAGTCTAAGACTAGGAGCTCACTACGAGTTATGAGGGAAAGCTTTACGGTATAAAGTAGGGACATACGTACAGTGGTGGTGTGTGTGTACGTGTGTGTGTGTGTGTGTGTGTGTGTTTGTGTGTGTGTGTGTGTGTGTGTGTTTGTATGTTTGTGTGTGTGACATACGTGTAGCGGTGGTGGTATGTGTGTGTGTGTGTGTGTGACATACGTGTAGTGGTGGTGTTGTTGTGTGTGTGTGACATGCGTGTAGTGGTGTTGTTGATGTGTGTGTGTGTGACATGCGTGTAGTGGTGGTGTTGTTGTGTGTGTGTGACATGCGTGTAGTGGTGTTGTTGATGTGTGTGTGTGACATGCGTGTAGTGGTGGTGTTGTTGTGTGTGTGTGACATGCGTGAAGTGGTGTTGTTGATGTGTGTGTGTGACATGCGTGTAGTGATGGTGTTGTGTGTGTGTGTGTGTGACATGGGTGTAGTGGTGTTGTTGTTCTGTGTGTGTGACATACGTGTAGTGATGGTGTTGTGTGTGTGTGTGTGTGTGTTTGTGTGACATACATGTAGTGGTTTTGTTGTTATAAGTGTGTGACATACCTGTAGTGGTGGTGTTGTGTGTGTATGTGTGTGTGTGTGTGTGTGTGTGTGTGTTTGTATGTGTGTGCGTGTGTGACATACGTGTAACGGTGGTGGTATGTGTGTGTGTGTGTGTGTGTGTGTGTGTGTGTGTGTGTGTGTGTGTGTGTGTGTGTGTGTGTGTGTGTGTGTGTGTGTGACATACGTGTAGCGGTGGTGGTATGTGTGTGTGTGTGTGTATGTGTGACATACGTGTTGTGTGTGTGTGTGTGTGTGTGTGTAACATACGTGCAGTGGTGGTGTTGTGTGTGTGTGTGTGTGTATGTGTGACATACGTGTAGTGGTGGTGTTGTGTGTGTGTGTGTGTGTGTGTGTGTATGTGTGACATACGTGTAGTGGTGGTGGTGTGTGTGTGTGTGTCTGTGTGTGACATAGGTGTACTGGTGGTGTTCACTGGTCGGGTGTGCTGGTTCACTCGGCTCTGAAGTTACAAAACTTACTTATGAGAATCATTTATCTATTATAATTAATAAAAGCTATCCTAATTCCACATTTCCTTTTATTCAAGAGATATTAACTATAACCGGCACTGTTAATAGAAGATCCTAGAAATTTATTTCTATTCTTAGATTTTCCTTATATATCACCAATTTAAAAGAATAAACAAATTTGTCTTTGTTTGATGTATATTATCAAAGAGTCAAGATTCAAAGAGTTTTATACACCAGATGTCTCATCTAATTCCATTCGTCAATTCGTTAGTTACCTGAAACCCGACACTCTCTCGACCACAACCCAAAACAAAAGTAAACAACAAAAAACCACGTTAATACCAAATGCAAGATGTAAAGTATAAGATTTATATTCATATTATTATAATTGTATTCTTAGTAAAGACAATATTTATCTTAATATATATAGCACAAAGACACTCACTCACTGACTCACTCATCGCTCTACAACCCAAACCGTAATACCTAGGAAGCTGAAATTTGGACACAAGACTCCTGACATATTGAATAGGTGCAATAAGAAAGGATTTTGCAAAGGTCCAAACCGCTCCAAAGTTACAGCTAAAAAACTGCAAAATTTACGCCCCGCTCCCTCTCTTCTCCCATTGCATTGCACTAGAAATTAAAATTATTTGGCCAGTCACTATGTTTATTCTCAACACGCTACGATGTGTGAAACAAGAGTTTACCCATAACCTGATAGGAATGAAACTCTGTAGTTATCAATCTCAAGGCTTTCTCGCCCTGATAGCGAGTCATGATGGGTTGGAGGATAGAGCGTGTATATGTGAAGTGTAGGGTCATGGGTTCAATACTCACGAAAGTCAGTTTTTTTTTGTTTATTCCCGTCGCGAAGCACGGGTAACCTGCTAGTTATTAATACAAAAGACTCCACAGTCAGTTAGTTAGTTAGCTCTTCAAATAGATTCTATGAAAAATCATAAAACAGAATGTAGGCTTATTCTTTTATAGTGTTTGGTCTGTTGTTTAAAACTTATGCTAATAAAGAAATATAATACAATAATAACAATCAATCAATCAATCAATCAATCATTTGGGTTTTCCATTTATCAGTTTTAGTTGAACGCAGTGAGCAGTCATCTAATAACTCCTCTCCAATGTTCAAAGAGATCCAATCACAGTGACAGCGACTCATTCATCATTCACTCACATCGTTCACTATCGAACTAGATCCTGAATGTCTCTTACACTGAAGTGATTACAGTATTGAAGTTGGATTTATTGTTATGAGATATTTATAGTTTAGTATACCGTCTAAATTTTCACAAAAATATATCTTCATAAAATTTTTCACATTTATAGTGGATGGTTTATAAAAAAAAGTAAAAAAAACTCACCTTGTTGAGGAATAGTCATCAAAAAATTACAGTCCCAAAGACTTCAATGTAAAAAAAAATTCTATGTGATATTTATTATTCTATATTTTTGCCTGTCAGTTTCAGCTTTCAACCGTGAATTGAAAATGGGTTACTCGCTTCAAATACTCAAATTATTCAAATTGATCGTTAAGTCTTACTAAATACAACCTTATTACTGAAATCGTTATTATAATTATATGAAAGAATAACAAAATATAAATAAAAGAAAGAATATAATAAAGAAAAATGTGTGTCACAAAACTGAATTGTTAAAACAGTGTAAGTATCATAAAGAAGATTCTTTGAAGCATATAATAATGCTGTATCTGAACTTGTTACAGGAACAATTAAAGTCTTATTTTAATGTTATTATTGTACTGTCTTGGTATAAGGTACAATACGCCTTTTAGAATATTAGATTGACTTTAACACTAAACCTACCGACAATTCTTGTATACATGTTCCTACCGCACGCGATCAAATAGACCGGTAATTAAAAGATATTTTATTGTATAACGCAGGTAATAATGGAAATAACTAAAAGTAAAGGGTGTAGACAATATTATATGCATATTCTAAGAATTGTCATGTAGTTTGATAACGATATTACAACGTTTAAAAATGTGTAAGTTTTACAAAAGTTTAAGAACGGTCAATTTGACCGGTACTTGGTAGGTTTAGTGTTAATATACATACGTAATGTAACAATTTTAAATATTCAATTCAATTTAGTACAGTTTAAATAATTAAATATGCTTGCTTGTTGTAATAAAATGTTTGTATGTTTATGCGATCTTCACACACCTTCCAGTTGGTGGTACTCTTACACATTGCATTCGAAAATGTGAGGACATAATACTTGACATTGCTTCTGTGATTTAAAGTTATTCATTTAAAAAGAAATAAAACGACAGGTTAATATTTCTTCGTCCACGCGCTTCACTATTATTTAACTACTAAATAATATCTTGTTGCTAGTTATTCAATGTCTTTGATTTTTGTACTTACACTGATTCCTTCATATCTTTTTAAAAATGTTTTTTAATGTTTAATTGTAATTTGGTTTCACTTCACTTCTGTTCAACAATAATCTTGTCATTTGTTTAACCTATTTCAAAATAACTTTCTTTGTTGGATCGTATTTAGCTTTTTTACTAAATTACACTGCTTCTACACTCTTACCTTTATATCTACTATTGTATTGTACTGTATTTAATATTGTAGGTGGCTTTGTATTTGGAAAGACGCCAAATTAAAGCCTGACATACACTAGAAGAGTGTAATGACCCCGAGCGGTGAGAGTCGTGGGTGATAATCGTATAAGCGAAATCACCATGCGATTCTAGACTGCAGCTTTTTAGTGACAATACATATCATTAAAGTGACATTGTGTGAAGTGAAGTGACTCGTCAGTTACAATATTATATACTAGGGGCGCCAACAAACCCTCAATTTCGACTAGCTGCGCTCGCGAAATCTCGGGTGCCGTTTTCATATTGAGCGAAGCGAGCCCAGTGTATTGACTCATCGTTTCCCATTGACTTCAATGGGATATCAGATTTTTGACCTGATAATTTTTTTTTTTTTTTTTATGACATTTTTAGACTTATTTTTTTAAAAAAACCATCTCCTCATGTGTGTCTTTTTGATTGCAAAGTTTCATAGTTCCGTCCAGTAGTTTTTGAGCCAATTCGTGACAAAGAATGCAAAAAGTCTCCAGTAAAACGCTTCGCTCAATTAAAAAAGTCGTAGGGTAAAATAAACGTGTCTCGACTTGATTTAAAATTGTTCTAACCTGTGTCTCTGATAGCATTATCCACATATTTGATGTATTTTTATAATACTGATTCTAAGTTACATAGTGTGTTGTTATAATAACTTTACACGACAATTAAGTTAACAAACCCAATAAATTATTTCAAATCTGACCAGCAGTTTCAGACATTAATATTAGTGTTAATATTATATTATAATATATAAAGACAATAAACCTAAAGACTGTAAGTCCTTTGTAAAACATTCTCTAGTAAAGAATGTACTTATCTCTTTAATCCCTAGATTGTTGAATATTGCAGTAGTCTCACTCTTAATTAATAGTTAGTTTATTCCTGTATCGTATAAAGCTCAATTGATATTAATTGTATGCAATTAATTAAAAGACGCTAAAGAATTATTTTTTGAAATACTTTCTTTTATTTTAAATTAATTACAATTAGCGTACTTAGAAGTTTACAGACTATTCGCGATTTACAGTTCATTTCATTGTGAAGCAGTAGTTATCTTCTACTTGACTTGTATTACAACGCCATGACGGTTTTAACCTTAAAAATCTATATTTTTAAGTTGATTTCATTGAAGTCAAAATTTATTATAATATATTTTAACATAATTCAATTTGTTATATTACTAAATAGTAACAATTATCAGCACTTTTGTATATATGTATATCCTTAATCCAATATTAAACTTACAAACTCCAAGAATCCTCTGAAGAATAATGAAAGTTATTTGCGCTATAGCCTTTATAACTTCTTACACAGGTCACAGCAAAATAAAACCTAAGACTGCTTTGAATGTATTTCCTCTACTAAATGTGTGTGTAAGGTACGATACAAACAGTGACGTAAGACTTCACGTAGCGACGGAGACTGGTTACTTTACGAGTTCATATGAGACAGATTTGTTCAAGGACTTTAATTAATTTGTATGACATTTACTTAGGATATTAATATCTTATCAAATCTAAATACTATTAATGAAAAACCGTAAATACATCTTGTTTTTTGAACATTTATTGTTAACATTGTTTTATTAATTGATTAACAAAATTCAGCCATGTTGTATAATATGTTATGTATTATAACACACAGCCCTTAACTCAAATGCACTAAAACTTTTCAGTTTTTCTCTCTGCATTTCGAACTCAGTCGGTTCACAACTACTCATTTAAAGTTACGAGTATTTGACGTCGTTGTATTAAAGGAGTATGAAACCTGCTTTGTGTGTTGATTTTAAACAACTGTTTATTGGAATCATATGAAATATTTTCTGCGAAATAACATGTATTTTTATTGTACATAGATCTCTTGAAAAAAAAGCACCTGTTATAAGTGGTTTAGTAAACGATTTGTTTTAAGAAAGAGTAGAATAGGAATTGTCTGTCTCACCATTTTGGTACAAATAATATTAATTGTTCTCCCACAAGGACTGATAATTTAGTTAATTCATTAAATTAATTTCATTTACATTTGTAACTCTTGCTTTCGTATTTAAGTATTACTTGCTATTATACTAAATAAATAAATAGTGTATTATAGTAGTGTGTGTGTGTGTGTGTAATGTATTTTGAATCATTTAAATATGGTAGTATTAAGATTTAGAGGTGTAAAGACCTTAAATATTTTTACGTGTTTCTAAAATAACGATTTACTTGTAATTCCTCCTGAGTTCTGATAAAATTTAATATCCTCAATGTAATAAAGGCTTCTTATGTATGTACTCGTAATGTGATGTAACAAATACTTACTTCTTTCAATCATCCTTAAGGCGTTCCGTGATTCAAAAGATTATATTCTAGGCCTAATAAATCGTAATTATAAATAAAATAATGTGTTTTATAACACCAATTACTCTGTGTGATGAATGAGATGGATTGTTATCATTTAATTGATACATAAATCATCACAAATATTATGCGTGTTATTGACAAAATACACTGTTCCTAATTAGCAATGATGAAGTCATCATTTAATTAATCACAACACTTTGTTTGTAACAAAAAATCTTTTATTTTTTGTATTTTTATATGTCCTAGACTCAGAACTTTATAAGTTTACAAACAGAAGCTTGTTAACCGCACAGCGAGACACTTTTGTAATATAGTTACGTCAGTGATGGATCCTTAGTAAGAAGAAAGTTCCTTGTGTCATCTCGTGACCAACTGCAGATAAAGGATGTACCACCTTTAATATAAAATGATAAACTTATTTATTACAGAAGTAAGTTCTCTCATAACTTTAGATACAATCAAATAAACTATGAAATGGACTAAACTTTGGTCGTTTATTTTGTATGTTCAAATACGGGTTTTTGTCTAAGGAAATTCATGTTATTTCGTATGAATATAGAATAATCGTCTAAGATACCTACGATAGGTACTAATAGTAATGTATCCCAGTATCCCTGGATGGGTTAATTTGATTTTAAAATGCTTCAATACAAGAGCGCTGATCTGAAATGTTAAAACAAATATTTAAAAAAAGACAAATGGTACTGCGTTATAACATATGTTAAAATATTTTAATTTACTGTACCTAGTGGCAGACTACGATGTGAAAACACCTACAGATGTAACCTTTCATTCGAATAAACCTCCACTTTAAAATTTATTTGTCAACTAAAACCTGACATTAATACCAAATGCAAAGACAAGAGCAAGCCTGCGTTTATATTTTACTTCTTTAATTTTATTATTACCAGAGAGCTTTAGATTATAGATCCTAAATATACGCCTTTAATTTTACAATAATTAATAAATATGTATCCATATGTACAAAACTTGAACCTGCAGCCTCTGGGATATTGTCTCTGTTGCTTTGTCAACTGAGCTACCATGTCGTTACCATTTTGATTAAATTTTCATTTTTATATAATCTTTATATGAACAAAGGCGACGTCTATTAAGCGTACTATGTTTTAGTTTGCGCATTCAAAGATACACACGGATTGTGTGAAATAGTAAACATAAATAATACATTTTATTCTGGAAGTGTCTGTGATTTACACGTACCAAGTAGCCGATATGATGGTAATATTTAAAGAATAATATGAGACTATCGTTAAAAATATATATTCAATACTAGTGTCACATTATCAGGTGAAGAAATACCAAAGATTTCTTTACCTCTCAATTAGTATTATTTAAACAATATCGTTTTACATTTCATGTTTTTGAAATTGTATATTTTATTTGTTATTTATTTGTGTATTTAAATCATATCAAATACAGTTTTTGTTAAATAAAATATATCTCATACAAAGGTGTTCATTTACAGAACTTCTTTTCCCAAATCATATTCAAGATGCCAGCTCGTTATCAATGACGTGTCTGCAGCAGATACTGCACGTGTACGCTCAGTGCCTTCGGTTTTGATCGATTCTATTGTTAAAATGTTGATCTTGAAAATAGGCTGTGTGGGTTCTGGAACTGAAAGTAAATTATTATATTTTGTCAGGATATTGAAATAAAGCTGCCAACTAACAGGGCTTAAATGTAAGTGATAAATAAATTATCTTAATATATAAAACACAAAGGCACTCACTCACTGACTCATTCATCGCTCTACAGCCCAAACCGTAATACCTAGAAAGCTGAAATTTGGACACAAGACTCCTTGACTCCTGACATATTGAATAGGTACAGTAAGAAAGGATTATGCAAAGGTCCAAACCGTTCCAAAGTTACAGCTAAAAAACTGCAAAACATATAACGCGCCTGTTTGATACCTCCTAGGTGGTGTGGAAATTCAAACAAAATGTTTGATCACTTTCGCTGTCCGTCGCGAAGCACGGGTAACCTGCTAGTATAAAATATAGCTTATAATGTTGGAATGGTTTGAGGATTTTGTCAACATCGTCCTCGTTAAGATACGATTGTCACATTGCACTAAAAAAATAACATATTATGGCCAATAAGTTGTAGAGGGATTTTACATAATTAGAAATACATTTCTCACATAATTTTTCTCAATTAAATATATTTTCCTTACATACTATTCTACAACTATCTTGTTCATTTAATTAAATAGATGCTATCGTTTCAATTAATCAAGTAGATTCCTGACTCAGACAGATTGAAATCAAACAACTTTAACAAACTCAGATTATTGACAGTTGATTTAACTTAATTGGTTTAACTTTATCTGCAAAACTTATGTCATAATTATTAAATATTTTAATTCACTTTAAAATGTTAATGACATGTTACATCTTATTTCAATAAAAGTATTGAAAGGGATCTTTTCAGTTAGTTTATATTTATAATATATTAAAATAACAAAAATCATATTTCAGTCATAAATATGATACACAAGTTATTGAGGGCTATGAAGGACACTCTTCTTTTAAAAAAGTCTTCTGACTTTAGCCTTCTAATACTTTAAGCTTACACATTTAAATAAAGAAAATTATTTATTAATTAAAAATAATAATACAACAATTGAATACGTTTTAAGATTTTCACGAGTAGTTTTAAATAAATCTATATTTTATGTGTTCATTTAACTCGCATAGATTACATTACCTGTACGAACTTAGGAATATTTTACAATAACCGATGCCACGAGAAGTAGTAGTATAGACATTATATTACAATATATAAAAACAATAAACCTATAGATTGCGCAAATCCTTTATATAATGTGCTTCTAACTTTGTGTACATAATATACTTATCACTTTGCTCCTTACCTCGTTGGAGGTTGCAGTAGGTTTACTTATTTACCAGTAAGTTTATTCCTGTATCGTGTAAACTCAATTGATATTAATTGTTTTAAGTAATAACTACTCAATGTTTGAAATACTTTCTTTTATTTTGAATTAATTCTAATTTTCGTATTTAGTTTATGTGTACTCAATATTATTTCACAACACATTGCACACACAAAATAATCGAATAGGGGAAAAGTACAATTCGATTAAAAAAATTCTTCACGCGTTTTTCAAAAAAGTAAAGTAAATAAGCGTAAAACAAACTTTCCACTCGAATTTTATTTCAATGGGATATCAGTTTTTAACGATTATTATGCAACTACATGACATTTTTCAATTTTTTTTATTAAAACTATCACCCAATGTGTGTCTTTTTGATTGCAAAATTTCATAATTTACCGTCAAGTAGTGTTTGAGCCAATTCCTGACAAATAATGTGAAAAAGTCTCCAGTAGAATGCTCCGCTCGCTTCACTCAATAAAATTATTGACATCGATTACAAATAATGATGCCATTAATAAATCAATTAGTTTGATTAAATAGTATTATTTACTATGTGATGAAACAATAATTAAGTTTACAGACCATTTGTAAATAACAGTTCTTTCCATTGTGAAGTGGTAGTTATTATCTACTTGACGTGTACATGTGCCTGCTTGACATTAATGATGTGACTACGACACGACTACCCAAAGAGAGAAATAAACTTTTATATCAGAACTTTAATAATCTATATTTTTAAGTTGACTTCATTGAAATCAAAATTTATTATAATCTTACCATATAAAATCGATTACGTTTTATCTTTCTTGCACTACTCCTCCTAAACCGCTTATCCGATTTTTATAAACAGGGTATCAAATGAAAGCTAATAGTCTACCAATGCCAGGGTTATGTTTTGGCGACGCTGTAAGGACAATAAGGTCACCAAATTAAAAACTAAAAAAAAACGGCGAGCGAAGCGAGCCCTACGGCTAGTATACATTAACATAATTCAATTTGTTATATTACAGAAGTAACAATTAACAGCACATTTGTATATGTGTATATCCTTAATCAAATATTAAACTTACAAACTCCAAGAATCCTCTGAAGAATAATGAAAGTTATTTACGCTGTAGCCTTTATATCTTCTTACACAGGTCACAGCAAAATAAAATCTAAGACTGCTTTGAATGTATTTTCTCTACTAAATGTGTGTGTAAGGTACGATACAAACAGTGACGTAAGACTTCACGTAGCGACGGAGACTGTTTACTTTACGAGTTCATATGAGACAGTTTTGTTCAAGGACTTTGATTAATTTGTATGACATTTACTTAGGATATTATCTTATCAAATACAAATATTATTAATGAAAAACCGTAGTTACATCTTGTTTTTAAACATTTATCAACGCGCGCGGCTGCGAGCGACCAAGTTCCCCGCCAACACCAAGACTGCGCGGCCGACAAGTATATCTCAGGGGAGAGTTTACGGCAATTTCGCCATTTTCTTGCCCCTCCCCTGGCTCACTCAGTACTCACAATGACCTCAAATTTTGCAGTCATGCTTGAAATATTATGAAGATTAACCATCCAAAAAATCAGCACTCTGTCATGTTTAGTTGCTGAGATATAAATACCCCAAAACTGTCTTATTTGAGTGGACTGGCTGGCTGACTGACACAAATTCTAGGGCACTTCCACATGTGCTGGAAAGCTGAAATTTTGGAATTAGGCTGTCCTCACCATGAAACCCCCAGAATCAATCAAAAAACCCGAAAAAGTAACTTAATAACATAATATTGTTATATACTATGTATGTATATATGTATGTGTGTAATGTATTAAAGATATATATATGTTTGTAAGTTTATTTGTTATTTGTATATATATATATATATATATATATATATATATATATATATATATATATATATATATATATATATATATATATATATATATATATATATATATATATTTATGTATTTGTTTTTTATTGCAATAGCCCGTCTATTATTGCTTAAGTCCGTAAGTGTGGGTTGCCTGGAAGAAATCACTTTAGTGATAAGGTCGCCTTTTGCTGGTATTATTTTTATCTAGTTTTTTTTTTACTGTTTGTTATCTTACATGTGTGCAAAGGACTAAACCTCGCGTATAAAACGAATGCAACCATAAAACCCCAGAATAACTCATAAAATCCCCAAAAAATACTTAATAACTTAGCAAAGAAATTAACGAAATTTTCGTGTTATATCAACGCGCGCGGCAGCATTACACAACCCCTCGGCAGGCGCCGGACCTCAGGGTTGACAAAAAAATAAAAGAAAAGGAAATAAACAGAAGGACAGAAAAGGAAACAGAGCGAACACAAACAAATAACTAAACAAAACCAAACAAAGGAAAAAACGAAGAAATAAAAACAAAACAAAACAAAAAGGAAAGAAAAAAAAAACAAAAACCCATAGCCGACCCCCACCGTGCTGGACATTAGCAGATGGCTAACCCGACCCCGAAAGACGGGATTAACCATCCCCCAGGGAGCACCGGCCCGTACCGCTTCCAATACCGCCGGACGAATCCAAGCAACATTGATAGCGGACGAGCACACGAGGAGGTTCCCAGCGATGGCCAGTACCGGACACATGTCCCAACTACCTGCTCCGCGTACCTACGCTGTCCGTACCACTCCGTACCGTACCGGCCAGTACCGAACACATGTCCCAACTTGTATTTTAAGGAGTGATACATGTCGAGTGGTTTTCATGTTGTAAGTTGTCCTTTTTCCTTCCTACTACTTGTCAGTCTTCTAGTAACTGTGGTTCTAGCTAGACTTTATTTGCGTTCTCTCCTATCGCCTTTTATTTACACTCGATCCATCACCATGGAAGGCTTCATTGGCGCTGATGGATCTCTCCTTACCAAGCAAGAAATGGAACCTGACGGTAACTGCTTGTTTAGGTCTCTTGCTTTCTTCGTTCAAGGTAATGTAGACAATCATTTAAGGGTCAGGACAGCTCTTGTACAGGAGGTGTACCGTGATTTTGATAAGTATCGGTTTGCAACCGTTGATTCAAACGGTGGCTTTTATGCATGCAAAGAGCTATATAGGGCTGAAATGGGCACAGAAAGGTGTTACGGGTCTTTCGCAGAAATATTGGCTGCCGCAGAAGTTTATCCTAATTTCACTTTTAAAGTCTACCATTTTCATGAGCATAATTATAGGCTATTAGATACCGTGGGCCGAGGCTTGGTAACTATCTCTGAACACTCTTCTAGTCAGTTGATAATCGGTTCCTATGCAAGAGAAATTCATTCTTTTTTCATTGAAACATGCAACGAGATGGTTACCGGGGGAGTGTGCACTCAAAACCAACACAACGAGCGTCTGGGCACAACCTCAGTTGGTGGCGCATGGAACTGTGTCATAACCGTCATTAACCGGTGTTAATTGCACTAAAACTGCATGACTTAATTATTTGTACAAAAAGAGATGAAATCCAAACCAAAACACTCCGTGTAAAAAATAACTAAGTTCCCTCGGCCCATCTATATATTGCATATCGCCTTGCTAGGTCGTGATACGGAATGGACCAAGTTCCTTTCGCCTACATAAGTCATGATATCCAGGTGGGCCAAGTTCTTTTCGCCTTCGTAGGTTATGATATCCGGGTGGGCCAAGTTCTAATCACTTCTCTCTTTGAATATTCGATTCCAAAATATTGGTGTAATTTAGAACTTGGTGCTTCCCCTTGCCTTCACAAAAGTTATCATCATCAGGACTGACCTTTCCAAAAAAAATTTTTTACATCAGCAAGCCTCTTGCCTTCACAAAAGTTATCAGTTATCAGGACTGAACAAGCCGAAGCACTAAGTTCTAAATTACACCAATATTTTGGAATCGAATATTCAAAGAGAGAAGTGATTAGAACTTGGCCCACCCGGATATCATAACCTACGAAGGCGAAAAGAACTTGGCCCACCTGGATATCATGACTTATGTAGGCGAAAGGAACTTGGTCCATTCCGTATCACGACCTAGCAAGGCGATATGCAATATATAGATGGGCCGAGGGAACTTGGTTATTTTTTACACGGAGTGTTTTGGTTTGGATTGTTAACATTATATACTCGATTAAAATAAATAAAATTCAGCCATGTTGTAAAATATGTTATGCATTATAACACACAGCACTTAACTCAAATGCACTAAAACTTTTTAGTTTTTCTCTCTGCATTTCGAACTCAGCCGGTTCACAACTCACTTAAAGTTACAAGTATTTGACATCGCTGTATTAAAAGAGTTTGAAACTAAGTTTGTTGATTTTAAATAACTGCAAATAGGAATGCAATGGAATGTTTCCTGCGAGATAATCTGTTTTTTTTAAAGGTGGGATAATTATATATTTTATTATTGTAATAGTTTTATGTAATTTATGTGATAATTTTTATATTTACTGTTTTATGTCAACTTATCTAACGAATTGGTTGTAACTGTAATGTTAGGTTTAAGTTTTATGGTTAAACATCAATATTTTTGCTTTCAGTTGTTTTATTGAGAGAAGTTAATTACAATGAATAGTATTGTAATTACTGATGTATTGAGTGAGTTATGTATAATATAATAATAATATTCAATATTATATGTAACATATGAGTAGAAATACCATGGCCGTTAAATACTTTTTTATTTTATCATCAGAGATATTACGTGAAATAGTTTGTAAAAAACACTAATTGAAAGATTTATGTGTGTGTGTGTGTGTGTGTTTGTGTGTGTGTGTGTGTGTATCATATCTAATGTATATTGTTGTTAATACTAGTCATGTATCAGTGAGAGGAAGACCAATGTTAGTCGACCGATGAAACAGACTGCGGCCTGTAGTAACTTATGAATGTGGTTCCGTTGTTTTGGAGATGTGATGGAACAACGTTGTGTAACGATACGTGTTTGTTCAGTTTGTATAAATTAGTAATTAAATATATATTGTATGTAATATCTCATGATTTAGTATATATAGTATAATGGAGACTGAAATATGATTGTGGTTAGATTATTATAACATTATAATTGATGTATTTTAATTATGTTTTAGTTTGCTATCTTTATGTCAAAATTTATAACGTACTAAAATAGTACCCTAAAAATAGTACCCGAATAATTTGAATACGCACAAGCACGTAGCAGATATATATTATGAACTGATGTGACCGTTTTTAAACATTTCATAACAAAATTTACTATAAATAACACTTATACAACACAAATACAACAAGATTGAAAACAGAAACAATTCTCTGTAAGTTTCGAAAACCAGTGAGAAAGTTATTTCATTAACCCCTTTCCTAAATTACATTTTCACGGAAGTTCTTTTAAGTTTTCCAAATAACTACATAAATATACTTTCACTTTATTCTCTCTAAAATATTATAACTGATCTAATATTGTGACGATGTAAAAATGATAAATATTGTCAATGAAAAATTCAAACGGCTATGTTTTTAAAATCTTACATTTTATTTTTCTGAATAAACTTTCATTACTATTTTTCCTTCGTAGTGATTGTAATAAATCGTATCGTAAACGTAATCGTTAAGTGTGAAGAGAGACAGAGAAACAATGTGTCAATTTATCACCACAAAATAATAATCAATATTTTTGAATAAACCGTTTAAAACAAATTGAAAACAAAGAATTGCCTCAAATATTATTTAATATATTTTTATACTTCCGTAGTGCTAAGCTATTATTAAGTTTTATCAACACTCACACTTATCTCCTATTTCATATATATTAATACATCCTTCTAGGATACATAGGGCAAGGCAACCTCAAAACACTTTATACCTTTAAATACATAAAAAGGGCGAGTTCATAAATAGGTATTAAAGAAAAACCACACATTATAAAGTGGTTTTCAATTAACAATAAAATCTTTTATTACATCATATCTATTTATATATACATATAGTTTATATTTAAAATTCAACATAAATAAATTGTTTTTTATTAAAAGATTAATACAGGTTATTAATAAAAACGTAGGTATATTATGTTAAGATATTAATTACTATCTCTAGAGCTATATATTACTGCAACATTACAACTAAACTTTAATACATATATAGATATAACACTAGTACTCATCTCTGGTGACAGTCAGTATGTACTACGTATATACAGAACTGTAGGACAGCACTTTGTAAGATCTACACTTTGTTGGTATTAGATTAGATTTATCAATTAAACGGTTAAGTTGTAACTTCACTCATAGCCATTAACACAAGAAATAAGTTTGTGTGAATGATACTGGTTGCACTAAAGCAACTCCTCGATGTCAACTAAGACGGAATGCGGGTAAAATCTTTCTCAAGATCCCCCCTATCCCTTCTAAAATCTTTGTAAAGATTTGCATAACTGGGACGGCTGGGACACAGATGAGTAAGGAATGAGGAGTGCGGATCCTCGATTCTAATTCCCCTTTATTTTACACTATGATATTGATAGCACTGTCGAGTTGAGTATTTACCAGATGATGTACAATATCAGTAAATAGTTAGAATTGTTTTATTCTCGCTGGTACTTTATTCTCGCAATGTATTTAAATGAAAAACTTTTCTATTTGAGTCCTTCTCAAGTAAGAACATTGAAACATCGAATAACTCTAACAGAGTGTCAGTAAAACGGTCAACAGCTCGGCCGGTATTCGTTTGTTTCAGTTTTCAGGGAATAGGATTTCTGTTTTGTTCTTCATTGTAGCAGCACTTTGAATACACTTGGATAAACAAGACTGTATGTGAATGTTCAATTGTAAAAGATAATAGAAAATATTTTTATATCAATGAAACATTAATTAGAAGATTATGATAATGATTATTATATTTAAAACATTTTAAGTTTCAGTAATTGTACATTTTATTTATTTATAAACGTATCAGATGTTTGAGAAGGCAATGGTTGTTATAAAATATACTGTTTTATAATAACCAGTGTTTAGTCTATCCTTGCAAAATGTAGTATCAAAAAATTATGAATTATTATAATAATTGAGCGAAGCGAGTGCAGCACTCTACTGGAGACTTTTTCACATTCTTTGTCACGAATAGGCTCGAAAAAAAAATGGCTTTAAAAAAAATGAAAAATGTCATGTCTTTGAGAAATATTCGTCAAAAAACTGATATCCCATTGAAGTCAATGGGAAACGATGAGTCATTATACTGAGCTCTCTTCGCTCAATATGCAAACGGCACCCGAAATATCGCGAGCGCAGCGAGTCAAAATTGAGGGTCTGTTGGCACGCCTAGTCATAGTTTTAGTAATATCACAGTAAGTCCTCGTGGTAGTGTTATGAGAACAGGCTGTACTTCGAGCTCTTGTTTATAGCAATTAGACGTTCTAGTTAGGATCTAAAAATTTAAATGTCATAGAATACACAAGGTACCTGTATGACTCCTTGATGGATGCAGGAGTTAATTGTTATAAGTTTAAACACGAATTAGTTCCATTGATTCACAGAGATTAACATTTTATATAAGAGTATTGTGTTACAATTTTAAGTTCATTTTAATGTGAATATATATAGAAATTATTATAAGAGTAACTCGAGAGATAAAAGTGTTATTTAATTTTTGAAACATGTACTAAATGACTAAACTATTAATTAGGTACTAGTAACTCACTCATTTTTTTGGAAACGATTTTATTGTCTCTAAAAAAAAAAATAATATAAGATCTTTTTACAAACGAAATATAATACCAGGCTTCCTTAAAAGTGAAGCAATTGTTTTAAGTCTTGTGCAGATAACAAATAGAGATCGTAATTAAGATGCACATAGATTAAATTTGATGGATACTAAGTTTTACCCGCGACTCTTGTTATATTTTCAAATCCTTGCATGAACACATACCAACAGAGTAATAATAATAAACACGTTATTTGTTCTGTGGTCATTCTATAAACTCAATGCAAAATTCGAAAAGAAATAGCTGAGCTGAGGCTGGCTTTAGTTATAACAAACATGCGTGTGAACTTTATATATATATATAAATACTTAATTCATTGTATTCCATAAAAATCCATTTGAATGATAAATATTATTTACCAAAATAAATATTTTATCAATGTCATAAAAGTAAGTAAGCATTTTTATGTGCAGAATAAGAAAACTATTGAATTGACTAAGTAACAATAATGTGGATGTAGGCACATTTTTATGACAATGTTTTTGCCAAATAACAGTCTCGCATATATTATAATATAATATACATTTGTTAATAATATTAATAATACATTATAAAATGAGATACACAATCTGAATTAAAGGTTATTGACCCACATCAAGTAATCAAATAATTAAGTTAGTAGATTTGTACTAAAATTAATTATTATTATTCACAAAACAACTAAACCATTCAGTGATTACTTAGAGTTAGTGTAATAGATATCATAATATTTTTATCCAAATCCAATCTGTTGTTCTTGGGTCACATCTTTGAACACACCATGTATACTGACAGTTTAATAATATATTGATATTTATATTAATTTAAATATAATAAATTGTTCAGATACTAATTAATCACTTGACGTGTAAAGGAGCCATGCGTCTGGAGGTGATTCTGTGCTTTTACCGGTAGTGTATGGGAACAGTTCTATAAACTACACGTCTGGAACCAAATATGCTGGCTAGGAGTATTGGTATGATCCATGTGTTTAATGTTTAAGTAAACTATTGCAGTAAGTTTACCAAAGACAGTCAAATTATATGATTTCTATTTAATACAGAATGCTTTCTTCGTAATGATTTTTTATCTAATTATTTATGCTATTATTAGTGTTATGAAATAAGTTCATTTCTTTCCTAAAGCAAGAAAGTCGTTGAAATCAAAGCGATTAAAAGATTTGGAGAGGAGCCAAGTATATAAAAAAATACTGATTTCTGGCAGTCTCTAACTTAAATGTCATATTTTTGACTTTATCTTTATACAAAGTCTTAAACCTGTTAGCCTTTACTTTTAGTTATTTCCATTAATTAATGCGTTATATAATAAAATAACTTTTAATTACCGTTCAATTTGACCGCGTGCGGTAGGAACAGGTATACAAGAATTGTCGGTAGGTTTAGTGTTAAAACTATGTTTTGTAAAAGTATACTGCGTACAACTGAAGACGTTGGTTACCAGAAGCTGATAGAAACATTCTTTAATGTGCTGACCTACATACAGAACGACGTTACAGATAATATCTTTATATATTTACATATATAAAACTAGTTGTATCGAGCTGTATTATACTTAATTTTATCATAAAATATATAAAGCATGGCATTACTGTTTATATAAAAAGATAGTAATATAACAATATTTCCTTCCCTTATATACATTTCTTGATTAAAATCAACTAAGGAACCAAAACTTAAGAAGCGAAAATAAACTAAAAAGTCGTTCAAGGCGGTACTAGTCTTTTATATTTCACCCTACATTTACGTACTTCTATAAAGTGATATTGAAATGACTTTCAAATAGTATTCAAATTAATTTCAAATGTAAGAGTTGATAAGAGTAACTCCTAGTCACAGTTCGGTCAGACTCTCTCGCTGACTGATTTATTGAGTGGATTAATTCTCTGATTACATAATTTAAACTTCCGACTATAGTTTTAATATTTTAAACTTTATACTAATTTTCAAGAATGTAACCATAAATTTATAATATTACACTGGATTCTGATCCATCAATACAAATCTGGTAATACAGATCGATTATTAATATCGATCAAGATAGGTTAGTTCAAAGTATAGCTTATATTTGAAACCTATAATAATTCTTTATTTTGACTCCGAAACAAACAATGTAGAGACGATGTTAATCGTTATGTTAAGTCTTACTAAATACAACGTTAAGTCGTTATTATTATTATATGAAAGAACAACAAAATATAATTAAAAGAAAGAATATAATAAAGAAAAATGTGTATCACAAAACTGAATTGTTAAAACAATGTAAGTCTCATAAAGAAGATTCTTCGAAGCATATAATAATGTTGTATCTGAACTTGCTACAGGAAAAATTAAGGTCTTATTTTAATGTTATTATTCTACTGTCTTGGTATAAGGTAAAATACGCCTTTTGTAATATTAGATTGGCTTTTAGTATAAGTAATGCCAAAATTTGATATATTCATTTCTATTTAATACAGTTTAAATCATTAAACATGTCTGCTTGGTGTAATGTTTGTATGTTTGTGCGATCGAAATATATGGAAATTTAAAAAACTTTGAGTTTAAATCGCTTCTCACTTTTGACTGTTTCTTATGACTTTGAATATTTAAATGTCTTTTGGTATTGTGAAGTCAATCTCGTATTCAAGGGACTGTGCTGGGGCTGTGCGAGTGAGACAGATAATACTATTTGTCTTCCTCTAATATATGTATATATGGTGATTAGTTTTCATTAATACCAACTTGTGCACACCGGCAGTATAACTTATAAACTACACTAATATAACTTATGGTGAGCAAAATATGACAAATTAATAAAATATTGTATGATTTTTATTACACACTCCACCTACAAAATAAACCAAGAACGTGTTCATACTCTTTAATATAGCAATGTCAAATACTCGTAGCTTTAGAGTAGTTGTGAAGCGCCGCTGAGCTTTAAACACAGAAAAACGAGTTTTACATTTGAGTTGAGTGCTTTGTGTTGAAGCACAGCAACTTATGATCATTATAAGTTTACTATCGAACATAAACAACACTATCGTATATTAACTATGAACAACTATGTACAGAGAAAGTGTAAGCATTGTTGTATTTAGTTGACTCATTAATAGAGAATTATAATTGTATCTTATAAAGCCTGGGAGCGAAGCAGTGTTCTATAGACTAATAAGTAGTATAGTGAAGTCGTTCAGTAATACTCTAATACAATAGTATATGATTCTATAACAAAACTAAATATACTAGGGGCGCCAACAGACCCTCAATTTCGACTCGCTGCGCTCGCGAAATCTCGGGTGCCGTTTGCATATTGAGCGAAGCGAGCCCAGTATATTGACTTATCGTTTCCCATTGTTTTCAATGGAATATCAGTTTTTTGACATGACATTTAAAAAAAATATTTTTGACGACATTTTCTATTTTTTTTTTAAACTTTCACCTAATGTCTGTCTTTTTGATTGCAAAATTTCATAATTTACCGTCAAGTATTTTCGAGCCTATTCTGAATATTTTTCAGTTCAGTTTTATTTCTGAATATTTATTAACAAATAAAGTGAGGACAGACTTGATTATACAATTAAGACAAACGAGCAGCGGAAAGTCGCTCAGCACATTGAGTATTTTGTAAGGATCTTAAGAGTTAGCGCAGTTCATTACATTAAGACAGACAACAAGTCTTAATTAATAAATACGTCTTTTCGTTTCGTTAATAATATTAACATAAACAATACTGTTTTTATATTTCAATCGCTTTTTTTTGTTATATTATAATTTTAAAAAGATGTTCAAAATATGTTGGAGTATAGGATATCTCAGTGAAGGTGTAAAATTTAACAAATATATGAGAATTAGATCTATAAAATATATTTTTAAGCACTTAAGAAACGTTAACACGTAACATACTTTAAGTTAACTGAAATTAAACGGAAATTGATAAATATAACTTCAGAGGCACAGTCAGCTCTGCTCAGATGTCTATCAGAAGGAAAAGTAACATACATGTAAAAAGCAAATAGCTAACAGTTATCAATAAACATATCCCTTAAGGCACGTAATATCATTTCCTACTTAATGTGAAAAAAACATGTGCTTTGATAATTTAAATAATTTAAAAATGGTCTCTGACATGAAGCGGTAAGAAAGAAATTTATCAAACCCTAATGGAATCCCGGTGAGAGCGTCTTTATGAAATCTTGAGTAATACTAATTGATACTTCAAAGTAAATCATTCCTCTTGATTAATACTAAATGATCAAATCTATCGGATGTTGGAATCTTAATCAGTATTTGGACTTTGTCAGTTGTAAATGTTATAATTTGAGTGTGTTCTGTTGCGTTTGTAACTTGTTATATCGTTAACGATGCCAAAACACTAACATTTGAATAATATTGAGATATATTATTAACTAGCCATTTCTGAGCATAGCATCTCGGTACCAAGTACCTTAAAAAAATGTATATCGGAAAAAACGCGTTACGTTGCACGCCTCCAGGTATCAAGGAACCTACATGCCGAATTTCAGGTTTCTAGGTTCAGGGGTTTGGGCTGTGCGCTGTTCAGTCTGTGAGTGAGGGGGCCAAGCTACTTTATATAAATAGATTATAATTAAGCTGTTTCATAAATGTAAACAGTAAATCAAATAAAATACATCTCGCCAGACATTGAATAACAAAACTATGTTTTTTGCCAAATCTGTGCAGTGAATGTCACATAGACATCATGTGAATACTATCACAACGGACAGACAGACAATAATATAAATGTGTTATATTAAATAGATTCGCATTAGTTTAAAAAACCTTTTTTCAAATAATATAGTTAAAATGGAAAATAAAAGTTTTTATTCTCTTTAGTTTGTAGTAAATTAGTTTTCGTCGGTTTTTGTGTGATATCTATGTGGTATATTTCATTGTTATACCATGTTTATTTCTATAAAATATATTATATGTAAGTAACTATATCCTTTGAACACAATACATTTAATAATATATAACACATAATATATAACAATACTCTAAGCTGAATATTCCCAAGAAAAAACTTAGCATAAAACAGCTTATCTAGTTCAAATTTCTAGTATGCTTGTAATATCAAAAGACATTATATTTTTAATAAAGATGATCGTTACAGACGCTGAAGACATCCGGGACCTTAATAATAAGATGTCGAGAATTTATCAAAAACCTTTTCATTTTAACGTTATAGTATATATATATATATATATATATATATATATATATATATATATATATATATGTATGTATGTATATATATAATATAACAAGTATTTATAAGTAAAATAAGTAGACTTCCGAGATTCATAGAAATCATATTCGTAATCAAAATACAAATAGAATTAGTTTTATATAAATTTCAAATACAAATTATTATATTTTCGTACTATAAAAGCGATTTATTCCATAAATATTCATTCATAAACTGGTTATTATAAAATAAAAATTCTAAAAAACTATATTCCATTCAAAACCACTGAAAGTTTGAGCTCAAAAATAAATACGAATATTAAAAAAACGGTGTAGCAATAGTTGAATATTGAAATATTGAGATGATTTGAATTTTCAACAGCTCGTATTGAGAGCTCAAGTCGAGCCTTGAAGCATTGTGAAGTGAAGTTCTGTTCAGTTTCAATTTAACCGTCATATATTATGTTTTTTTTTGTCCTTTCATTTAAATGATCTTTACATTTACATTTAATTATAAACTATTGAATGTATTTTTTATAATCATACTATTAATAGTGCGTAACGGAATGTGAAAATACTTTCATAAATTATAATTAATGAAACCGAGTTGCACTGACCTATTTAATATTTGAATTGAATTTAACGCTAGCAACTAAATAAAATATATTTCATTTAGTTAATTAAATAAGATATTTAACATATATATATTATTGTAATACTTTTTAAGAGTATTTTAATATTATATATAAATAGAATTTAATTCTTACGACTATATTGGAGCTAAATAGTTATTTATAGGAATGACTTGATTGACATATACAGACTTAATTCTGTATAGTATACATACTATTTATACATTGGATATGTTTAATATACTTTATATACAGAGTATAATTGAATATAGCATAATAATAATATTACAATAGTATAGAAGAAGAGATATATATGTATTTATTCTGTATACATACTTTTATTTATGTATTGAATTATATTTAAATGTAATAATAATAATACAATAATATATGTATATGTATATGTATGTGTATATGTATGTGTATATGTATATGTATATGTATATGTATATGTATATGTATATGTATATGTATATGTATATGTATATGTATATGTATATGTATATGTATATGTATATGTATATGTATATGTATATGTATATGTATATGTATATGTATATGTATATGTATATGTATATGTATATGTATATGTATATGTATATGTATATGTATATGTATATGTATATGTATATGTATATGTATATGTATATGTATATGTATATGTATATGTATATGTATATGTATATGTATATGTATATGTATATGTATATGTATATGTATATGTATATGTATATGTATATGTATATGTATATGTATATGTATATGTATATGTATATGTATATGTATATGTATATGTATATGTATATGTATATGTATATGTATATGTATATGTATATGTATATGTATATGTATATGTATATGTATATGTATATGTATGTGTATATGTATATGTATATGTATATGTATATGTATGTGTATATGTATATGTATGTGTATATGTATGTGTATATGTATATGTATATGTATGTGTATGTGTATATGTATGTGTATATGTATGTGTATATGTATATGTATATGTATATGTATGTGTATATGTATGTGTATATGTATGTGTATATGTATATGTATATGTATGTGTATATGTATATGTATATGTATATGTATATGTATGTGTATGTGTATATGTATGTGTATATGTATATGTATATGTATATGTATATGTATATGTATATGTATATGTATATGTATATGTATATGTATATGTATATGTATATGTATATGTATATGTATATGTATATGTATATGTATATGTATATGTATATGTATATGTATATGTATATGTATATGTATATGTATATGTATATGTATATGTATATGTATATGTATATGTATATGTATATGTATATGTATATGTATATGTATATGTATATGTATATGTATATGTATATGTATATGTATATGTATATGTATATGTATATGTATATGTATATGTATATGTATATGTATATGTATATGTATATGTATATGTATATGTATATGTATATGTATATGTATATGTATATGTATATGTATATGTATATGTATATGTATATGTATATGTATATGTATATGTATATGTATATGTATATGTATATGTATATGTATATGTATATGTATATGTATATGTATATGTATATGTATATGTATATGTATATGTATATGTATATGTATATGTATATGTATATGTATATGTATATGTATATGTATATGTATATGTATATGTATATGTATATGTATATGTATATGTATATGTATATGTATATGTATATGTATATGTATATGTATATGTATATGTATATGTATATGTGTATGTGTATGTGTATGTGTATGTGTATGTGTATGTGTATGTGTATGTGTATGTGTATGTGTATGTGTATGTGTATGTGTATGTGTATGTGTATGTGTATGTGTATGTGTATGTGTATGTGTATGTGTATGTGTATGTGTATGTGTATGTGTATGTGTATGTGTATGTGTATGTGTATGTGTATGTGTATGTGTATGTGTATGTGTATGTGTATGTGTATGTGTATGTGTATGTGTATGTGTATGTGTATGTGTATGTGTATGTGTATGTGTATGTGTATGTGTATGTGTATGTGTATGTGTATGTATATGTATATGTATATGTATATGTATATGTATATGTATATGTATATGTATATGTATATGTATATGTGTATGTATGTATATCTATATATACATATCTTCCACACATTGAAATGAATTATATTAATATGTTATTAACATATATTAATACAAAAAATGAAAACATTAAGGCAAATGAAAAACAAGATCATTTTCATAATATGGACCCCACAAGCCTGAGGCTTCAAACAACACAAACGTCATATAACAAACAATTCTGTAAATGACTCTAACGATTCTTTAATTTATTATAAAATATGTTAATAAATTCCAGTATTTTTCCGTTATTATTCCCTCTCTCGCTAATGACGGTGATTTGGAACGGAATAGGAATATTTATCCTCATAAGTTTTACATTATATTGAAATAGATGGATCTAATTACATAACATTAGAATAATATCTCTTTTATTATAGAAATTAATGACTCAATTTGTCGTGTTTTAAGAATTTAAGAAAATTATAACCTATTTAAATATGATACACAAGTGATTACTGGTATTCATTCAAAGTGGGAAGATATAAATAAATAAATGTATACAAAATTATCCCTTCTCTGTCCGCATCGCGTGTTATAAAATACATAGAGCAATAGTTTATTTATTTTGTTATTAACGCCTCCACGTGCTCTTTGCGGGTGGAATTATAATAAAACCTCGATTTAGTTTCAACATGTAATAAGTTTAGTTAAAAACTGTTGAATGTTAAGTGAAAGTATAGACAAAGTTATTAAAGAAGCAAATGAGTGATGTTAAAATATTTAATTTATTTTTACTTTACCTAGTGGTAGAACCGAGGGATGTGAATACTTAAAAAGGTGGTTAGACTTTGTGCTCTCATTCGAGTAAACCTTTATATAACCATCTAGTGGTTGTGTTAAGTGTAAAGGAATCTAAACCAAATGCGAGGTCCAGAGTATGAGGTCATTTATATTTATTTTGCTTATTTTATATGTATTGTTACCGAAGACCATAATTAGCTTCGCTAAAACATGACACTAAAGAAAAATCTATATCATAGTATTTTATGAATATGAATGATAGAATGAATGAATAAAAGAATAAATTATTTGTTTAATAATAAAAAAACGCTTTTTTAAATTTGACTGTCTTAAAGTAATAATAACCCTTGCTCTGTTATATGTATATTACTATTACTTATAATAATATAGTTACTGATATATCGCTCCTTAAATACAAAAACACCACAAGTCGAAATATGCAAATTATACAGGCGCGGCATTTGAAAAAATAATTTGGACTATTTTATGATTTATGTGTAAACGATATGTATTACGTACGTGTTTTGATACCTAAAGAAAGGTATCAAAAGATGCGTAATTAAATAAACTTTTTATGTATAAAGTAATTTTAACCATATCTCAAATAGGCTCTCGAAAAAATGCAAATAAGTTACTTTAGTTTATAGACTTTGACTTCGAGAACATTAAAATTCTAAAAACTAAACCACCATAATTAGGAAATTTTGAGTTTTGTTTTCAGTAATCAACCTCATAAAACGTCAATTTATGAAAAAAAATATGGTGATATATAATGGTAATAATAATGGTATAATATTTTACTACATTAGTAAACTTGCTAAGGGAAAACAAATATTGTAGTCTTATCATGAGATCATCAATGAAGTCTAAAATTAAAATTACCTACTAAAGGTACGAGTAATAAATTTAGGTTAAAAACAAACAAATCTTTTCACCTAAAAAAAAACTTCTTGCACATACTTAACAAAACAAACATAAAGATTGTTGAAAAAATAAATACACATCTGGTAAAAGTTAACAGCTCTCAGTTACAACAATGTAGTACCTACCCGTACTTATAATTATTTAATAACAACTAAAAAATAAGTATACTTTAATAATTAACATTTTAAAGCTATAATCACGATCAAATCAGACTTACGAGTATAGGTGGGATTTTACCACAAACGAAACAAAACTAGACTAATTTCTTCGTTATAGGACTTAAACATATGGTTTGTACATAAATACTCTATTAGGTTACTTACTGAAAATCCGTATTAGGTTACTTATCAGGGGTGTGTAGAATGAAGTTCAATAACGAAAAATACCTAATATTAATCTGTTTAGACCCTCCTAAATAATTTAACAATTAAACGAAATTAGTGATCTATAAAGAGTCGTATCCAATTAATGTCTCATAGTTAAGTAAAACCTTTTTTCGCCACTGAGCTACGTAAAAACACTATTCTTTTGCTACTATTGAAATAATATATTAAGGCTTAGTTGTTCAACTTGGTCCATAACATTACGTTTAAGACACAGAGGTAACTTTATCTTTAAATAGCAGTTACAATTTTTATAACATAAGGCACCTAAGGAGTAAGAAACCTCCAAGATTATTTATTTAATGATCTACACTAATCACAACCGTATAAAATATATGAACGTAGTGTAAATAGTGTTGTTACAAAATTATTTTTATAAAACGATTACTTAAAACTATATCGAGCGTAATACTTGCAAAGGTATAAAAAAAAAAAACTAAAACATTGAAAATCAATTCCCACTAGAAACTTATGCACTTATTTAGAGATTAGGATAAAAAGATACCTTTACAGATACACGACGTTTTTTTGGATTAGCTTTAAAATGCCTTGCTTCTTTTCTTCAGGTACTACTACTACTACTACTAGCTTTGCAGTATAAAGTTGGTTGAGAGTCAAATTATTATCAAGTTCTGCCTTCAATTTTCTCAACGTAGATACCAACCTAAACTTTTCCTTTTCGTAGGATGTTTTGAAGAAAAATATGCCATTGCTTACTTTATCCACCGTCATAACCTTTATAACAATCCATTTAAATTTATTGCCATCGTCATCTTTATTGTAGTTTCCTGTACACAGAGGTTTAAGGTCAAAAAAATTATCATGTGTCAGTTCTTCAACAGAATAAGGCTTTCCAGTTTTCTTTGCTGTTTTAATTAAAGCGATGTATTAAAATAAATAAAACTATTACTAAATACAGATAAATAACAAAGTATTAAGTAATAGTCCTACCAAGAGTAAGACATATTGAATTAATAGTAATTTAATGAAGTCTTACGTAAAAGTATGTGTTTTACAACAGTAACTACTTTTTATAATAAATTAGACAATTTGTTAGTTACTTTAATTTGAGTTAACATAAAATGTTGATGAGTCTATGACATATGGATTAATTACACGTGTAGTAAAATATAAAGATATTTAATTAATAATTGAGCGTAGCGAGCGTAGCGAGCGCAGCGTTCTACGGGAGACTTTTTCACATTTTTTGTCTCGAATAGGCTCAAAAACAACTTGACGGAAAATTATGAAATTTTACAATCAAAAAGACATACATGGTGACGGTTTAAAAAAAAAATTACAATTTTTTTTGTTTGAAAAATGTCATGTCAAAAAACTGATATCCCACTGAAATCAATGGGAAACGATGAATCATTACACTGGGTTCGCTTCGCTCAATATGCAAACGGCAGCCGAGATTTTGCGAGCGCAGCGAGTTGAAATTGAGGGTCTGATGGTGACCCTAGTTATATATTAAGTATGTAATACTCATCTATAACAAATAACACTCTTATATAACTCTTGAGCCATACCTTTAATATTACACAGACACTTGACTACTTTGATAGACTCTACTTGTGTTTCTGTTACTTCTTTCTTTTGATCCTTAGTAAGTATAAAGTTTCTGTTTCATTCCATGATCAATTATGTACTGGAAGTGTCCTCTATTTATATCTTTTTTTGTTATCTGAACTTGTCCTCTCACGACTTCAGACACATCCAACTGCTGTTTGACAAACGATCGAAACTTTCTTTATTAGTTTGTTGAGAATTTTTACTTATAAGATCTCCAGCAACTATTACATGTGACAACTTACAGACAACTGTAATATAAGATTAAACATCAAATTGGTTTATTCATGTGTTTATAATATCTCTTCTTAACTTCTATATAAATAATATTAAAACTCAATGTGAAGGTCTGCAGTCTCATTAGAATGAAGCTATGATGTAAATACTTTTGAGAATATATCGACGAATGAAAATATAATAACACTTGTACTATGACTATATTCACAATGTATTCCTTTAAAATAATATCAATATTATTATGTATTATAATGTACTATATGTAATGGTGTTATAACAATATTATACTAAATATGAGTGGTTTGTCAATATGACCTTAAATGACTAACCTTAGAAGAACTTTATTAGTGTTAATAAATTATTGCTGATTTCTCGTAAATACACTTTTGTATGATATTATCAATATTTAATGAGGTGTTTGTTAAAACACTCTTTTACATATTAATTAGTTAACGAGGAGTAATATCTTCCTCCACTTGTACACTTGTAGATAAACACGACTACTGAATGTAAAAGGGTTGGTCATAAATAAAATGTTTTACAAAGTTTAATAACCCGTCTTTATTACATACGAGGGACGCGAACTGGACCTCGATTTTGACTCGCTGCACTCGCTAAATCCTCGGTACAGTTTGGCAAATTGAGCGTAGCGAGTATCCCATTTTCAATTCAACGTTCAAAGCTGAAACCGACAGTCAAAATATATAGAATAATCCAATATGACATAGCGATTTTTTTTACATTGAAGTCTATGGGACTGTAGTTTTTTTGTGATTATTCCTCAACAACATGAGCTTTTTTTTTTCAATTTTGTTTTATAAATCATCGCTATAAATGTGCAAAATTTCATGAAGGTTAGTAAAGCCGTTTGTATGCCAACCCCGGAAATGCAAAGAGTCTCACTTAGAGCGCTCCGCTCGCTTCGCTAAATAATTTACTTTATAACTTATGATATATAATACATTGTAAGTTGTTAGTTACACAGTCCACTATTAACTTTTATATTTGATACTTTAGTTTCCAAAGTCTTGCATACTTAGTACTGAAAAGATTTTAACTTAACACTACAATGTAGATGATATTCCATAATGTATGTTAGAAGAATTAATGTACTTTAGATAATGATATACAAATATTTATATTGGAGTATATATTTAAAACTTTCTCTAGTAAAGAATGTACTTATCTCTTTAATCCCTAGATTGTTGAATATTGCAGTAGTATTACTCTTAATTAGTTAGCTTATTCCTGTGTCGTATAAAGCTATTGCTTGGCGTTCTTGCGACGGTCCGTCAGTAATTTACACCGGGACAGCTTCTTGTATTATACAAAGCATAGATCCGGTCGTGTGTGGAGTACTGTGGGCATATATTCGCTGGTGCCGCAACGACTCATCTTGCGGTTCTGGACTCAATTGAGAGGCGAGCAAAGAGGCTTATAGGTGACCCTAAATTGGTTGAAACCAACCTCCACAGCTTTGAACACAGGCGTAGAATTGCTAGCCTCTCAGTATTCTATAGGATACATTTTGGTGAGTGTGCGCAGGAATTACACGATTGAATTCCTCCGTCCCCCTTCCATCACATGACATTCCGACGCACGGCGGATATTCATCCTTACGTTGTGGACATTCCCCCTGTCCGAACGAAGCGCTTTGCTTCGTCTTTTTTAATGCGTACAGCGAAGGACTGGAATAGCTTACCTGCGTCGGTATTTCCGTCCACATACAATGTGGGTGTCTTCAAGAGAAGAGTGAATAGGTTGCTAGGTTAATACGCCTTACCACCTATGACTACATTTCCACTTTCTATCAGGTGGAATGTAGTCAAGTACTAACCTAGACAGTATAAAAAAAAAATATATATATATATATATAAATAATTTTAAACTTATTAATTAGTTTATAAATATAATTAATGACTGGATTTATAATAAACTAGGGGCGCAAACAAACTCTACATTTTGACTCACTGCGCTCGCGAAATCTCGGGTTTTTTTATAGCCATCACTTAATGTGCATCTTTTTGATTGCAAAGTTTCGAAATTTTCCGTCAAGTAGTTTTCGAGCCAAATCGTGATAAACATTGTAAAAAGTCTTCAGTAAAAGGCTCCGCTCACTTCGTTCGCTTCGCTTAATCAATTAGTAATTCGCGTCTCCCTTTACTTTTATAAGGCTCTATTTAGCATACGTAATGATTGTCTGGAACACACTTTCACATGTTAATTTATTTACGAGGTGTTATATTCTTTACTTCTTTATTTCTATCAAAAAGATGGTAATTTAAAAGGGTTTTTCATACATAATAGAATATTTTACAAAGATTAATAATCCGTTTGTAGATAGTTTGATATTTATAAAATACGTTCTCAACATAAGCTATAATTTCATCATATATTTACTTTATAGAGTTATATTAGAGAATTAATCAAACTGTTTAAGAGTTGAACTTTACTCTAAAAACTTTCTGTTAAACCTGTACTGTGGTACATTTTAATTTTAAAAACTATACTAAACGATTTAGTTTGTAAAGTGTTGCATAGTTAATACTGAAAAGTTTCCAACTTAACGTGAAAAGGCAAATATTCTATAAGGTATAGTAAAATAAAAATAAATAAAAGGTAGCTGGCAACAACTACTCTATACAAGAACAATACACGCTAATAATAATATGATTAATATAAAATATTTAATTTTATCAAGGCCGATGATACGACACACATATATATATATATATATATATCTTGTCGTATATACACAAATATATTTGTCGGAGAATTATCATTTTTTCCGTTATTTTTGGCATTATGTGGGCTTTGTGATGGTATCGTGCAAATAAAACTCGATGTAGAAATTATGAGAACACTTTTATTCCATTTCTATAACACCACAATCACTATAATTTAGATTATAGAAATACGAAGTGAAGAGACAGTTTCGTGTGTTGTCCTGTGAGCGTCTGAACACCAATCAGCTTGTTCGGGTGACGCACGACTCCGTCAAGGCGCGCCGGAAGTCAAATAGTCGTTTAGCGCCTTTTCGTTCGTTGAAAGTTGACCGGATGTGACATATTTATTTAGTGAAAAGTGTAAAGTAAAATTTTTTTAAATAAAAAATATTACTTTTTATAAGAAAAATTAATGGACAGTGTAGAAATGGTTGCAATCTCATCATCATATGCTTAAATCTGGATTCGGAAAATTAATGATTGTAAAATATATATAAATAAGATATACCGTATTTTAATAACAATACATTAACAATTAGTGATAAAGATTACATTAACACTGAACATAATTGTATTTTCTTTCCTAACTTTAAAACTTTAAACAAATATGTATTGAGTAAGATGTCGTATATACATTATCAGATGTTTACATTTTGTAGATAACAAATTATGAATACAGACATCCCTTTGACACGACCAAGATATTGAAGCTGAAGTATTGAGAATTTCTTTTGATGAAATCCTATCAGGAAATACTAACATGTGCAGCTGTTATGAGAGAGAATATTCATGGAATTACTCAAGAGATTATTTTGAATTAAGCTTTTATACATATTATACAGTCCGTTGACATATCGACTCAATTAATATTAAGTCTAGTCACCGCGAGATAATAAAAATCTGCATATTTATTGATTAAAGTCTTTGAGATTCAAATCAACGGAAAGTAACGCATGACTTAATTAAATATGAAAGAATTCAATTAATACTGATAAGGTAAATAAAAAGGTGCTTTTCGTTAATTCAGTCGTGTGATATAAATAATATTCGTTTATTTTTTATTAATTTATAAGTGGTGTAACATTAAGGGCTGTGTTTAATTTTAAAGTTCAAATTTTGTTTACTTTTTCTAACAAAGGACGTTTGTAACTTCTTCTTTGCTCTATTGCATGTATATTTAACATGTTCGTCAACAAATTGGTAATTGAAATTATTAAGTTATAGTTTTGTAAGTTAGATTATAAAAGTTTTATCCCTCACACGTATTGTTGTCATTTAGTTGCGAAGTCGAAGAGTGACGCAATAAGGAAAAAGTTTCTAGTTTCCACTTTTTGTACTTGGTCATATTATTGTTATCAGAGCACGTCTCACAACTCGTTATCTCAACAAAGGTACCTTCATTAATAAGTTTGTTAAAGTATTTATTATATTGGTTAAGAACCAAGCAGATACAATATATTTCATGTCTCCAGAGATTTACGAGGTTACTGATTATAAAACAACAGTTCAGTTGGCGGAGCGATGAGGACGCAAGGAGGTAACGCAACTTCAAATTCTACCCGTGTTAATAAACTATTCAATTCATATTTATGCTACGGGCGCCAACAGACCCTCAATTTTGACTCGCTGCGCTCGCGAAATCTCGGGTGACGTTTGCATATTGCATATGAGAAATTTAAATCATATAATTTAAAGTATTATATTTCTAGACCGAATGAATCATAATTATAAATAAAATAATGTAGTTTTATAACACCAACTACTCTGTGTGATGAATGAGATGAATTGTTATCATTTAATTGATACATAAATTATCACAAATATTATACGTGTTATTGACAAAATACACTGTTTATAATTAACAATGATGAAGCCATCATTTAATTAATGACAACACTTTGTTTGCAATAAAAAATCTTTTATTTTTCGTATTTTTATATGTCCTTGATTCAGAACTTTAAAAGTTTACAAACAGAAGCTTGTTAACAGCGAGACACTTTGTAATATAGTTACGTCAGTGCTGGATCCTTAGTGAGAAGAAAGTTCCTTGTCTCATCTCGTGACCAACTGCAGGTAAAGGACGAGCCACCTTTGATATAAAATTATACACTTTACTATTATTGAAGCATGTTTTCTCATAACTTTAGATATGAACAAATATACTATGAAATTAACTAACTATTGTTCTAAAATCCTTCTAAATTTTTTGGATAATTTCTTAAGTACTTACTTTGAAATACTCTCAGAAGTATATTTAAAACGTTTGATTCATTAATTACTTTGTCTCTTAATTTCTAAGTTTTTTAAAACATTTTATTAAAAAGCCAAATTTAAATATTTTGTTGAACTTTAATACTTTTTTTTTCAAACATTGATTTCAAATACAGATTTTGGTAAATAAAATATATATTATACAAAAGTGTTTATTCACCGACCTTCCTTATTTCTAAATAATCTGTTTAAATTTTTCTTTTATCTTGAAAAATTCACATTATTTTGTATTACGAGTTCTAATGAGATTAGTGTCACCAACCATCCAGACTCGTTGTACCAATAACTTATCTGGATCAGACTGAGCACGGATTATGATGACGAAAGTCAATTGTTGATAAATTGATAGGCCCATATTAAGCTCAAACTATGAGTTAGCAGTGACTTCAATGTATGGGATAACACAAATACTATATGTAACTATCTAATACATATTGTAGTGATGTGAGTGTTTATCTCTGTGCTCATTCCACAGTGGTACGTGTGTGGGATGATTTATTAATATTGGAATGGTTTGAGGATCTTGTCAACATCATCTTTGTTAGACACGATTGATACAAGTTCCTCTGGATGATATTATTGACAACAAGTTGTAGGAAGGTTTTACATTACTTTAGATACTATATTTACTGTTCCTCAGTTGAATAACTTGCTCACTTAATTAAATGGGTGCTATGAGGTTTATTAATTAAGTAGATTCCTGATTCTGTATACATCAGACAACTTTACCAAACTCGGACTATTTACAGGTGGTCAGAACAGATTTTAAATTGCTGATTTAACTTTATCTGAAAACTTGTCTTAATTAACATTTATGTTTTAATTCACTTCAAAATGTTTCTGATATGTAAATCGTGTTTCGATAATAGTAATGTATTGAAAGTGATCTTTCAGTTAGTCTACTAGGGCCGCGCAAGCGGGTGGAGCTGAGCGAACTCAAACTCGCGAGCTTAAACTAAAAAGCCAAGCAAATTAACAAAACAACGGTTCTTATCAATTGTAACAGATTAATAAAAAAAATATATATATAAAAAAACAGATAAATATTTCAAACAGCCCGTGACGCAATCGCTAGTTTGTCAGTCTGCTCTCCATACAACATTGACTTTTGAAATTTTCAATTTTTTTTTAATAATATTTGCAAATTCCAGCGCTTGTCGATTTTGCCCGAGATTTACGCCCGAACATTCTGCTATAAGTGGATCGAAAACTTGCAGTTCTTCGTAAGACTTAAAATATACAACATAAGAGTGACATCGTTCTCATGCAATAAACACATTAGGAGTCAGTTCTTTAATTTTGTCGTTAGTTAGTTTGCCAAAGTAGTAGTATATGTCAGGATATTCTTCTTCAGATCAGAATTATTTGCATCGCGATCTCTCACATACAATTTTGCGTTGCCTTTCTCTATGCGATTTGCAAAAATATCTAACGTATCTCCTACTACAAATGGTTCTACATCCCCAGCGTTTCTAAGTAATCACGGCCGTTTTTCAATGACTTGACCATGACTCTCTAAAATTTGACCCACGTGTTTACTTATCAATACACCTACAGGTTCATGGTTCTCTTTATTTTGAATCCTAATATCTTTCTTCACCAAATCTTTACTATCTTTCTTTGCCTTGTGTTTTTTTTTGGTAAACATTATTAAGTGTATGCCGTCCGATTTGCTGTCGAGGTGTACGGGTCATGTTTAATGCAACAATATATGAACAACAATAATAGATAAACAAATATATATAAATAGAATGAACTGCATTGTCGCCAAAATAATTCTCGCCGATTGAACATGTTCTGCAATAATCGTAGAGAAACGCGGCGTTCAGTAGCAGACAGTGGCGTAGAGTTGTTTGTTTGTACTAAAATTGGTGTACGTTGGCCCGGGGTGGCCGATAATGGCGTAGAGTGCTTAAATGAGGCTGTTAGTTTTGTACTTTGCCCCGGGACAGCCGAAAGTGGCGTAGAGTGTTCGGATGATGATGTCAGTTGAGTGCTTTGCCCCGGGACGGCCAACAGTGGCGTAGAGTGCTCAGATGAGGCTGCTAGTTGAGTGCTTTGCCCCGGGACGACCGACAGTGGTGTAGAGCGCCCACATGATGCTGGCAGTTGAGTGTGTTGCCCCCGGGTGGCAGACACTGGTGTAGAGTGCCCAGCTGATGCTGTCAGTTGAGTGTGTTGCCCCGGGACGGCCGACAGTGGCGTAGAGTGTCCAGATGATGCTGCCAGTTGACTGCTTTGCCCCTGGGGTGGCCAACAGTGGCGTAGAGTGCTTAGATGAGGCTATTAGTTGAGTGCTTTGCCCCGGGACGGCCGACAGTGGCGTAGAGTGCTTAAATGAGGCTGTTAGTTGAGTGCTTTGCCCCGGGACGGCCGACAGTAGCGTAGAGCGCCCAGATGATGCTAGCGATGAGTGTGTTGCCCCGAGGCGTGGGACAGCGGTGTAGAAAGCCTAGGAGATGCTACACAACATTACGATATGTAATGTTTTGTGCACATAAAATTACAAATTTAAAAAAGTGACGTGCAATACAATGCAAACTTATTCTTTATTAGTAATATGCTTAGTAGTAATGATTAATATTGATTCTCGATCTGATTAAGAATTATGATGATAAAATCTAAAAAATGAGCTAAAAGTGATATGCACATAAAATTAGTTATTCGTCTGTAATCTAGCCGCTAGTCTAGCTATCTAGTCGCTCATTCTCCGCACGCTTAGCTGACCAAGTTGAGTCGTTGTTGATTGCCAGCAAACGTTGAAGGATGAATGGTTCAATGAGAAGGCCTTTAATTGTTTTCACTCGTGAGAGAGTGACGTATGATAAGCCAAGTGAAAATTCTTTCGATCCTAGATCCGCAATTGCCTTATCAAGTGTTATCCCTTGGGACCTGTGTACGCTGATAGCATATGCTAAATTCAATGGAAATTGTTTCCTAGATGACACCGTTGCGTTTGAAGTTTACAGTCAGCGGAAGGATAGGGACAACGCTGTCATATATTGTAGGGCTAGTGTATTTATCAAATTGTACTAACACACATAGTGGTAATATATCAATATGGCTGGTAGAGAATGCCCATTAGCATTAAGCCCGCCTTTTATACACAATTTATATTGTGCAATAAAGAATTAAATAAATAAATAAATAAATATGGCTGGCATCGTCTTCTCGCTTGTATATTACTTGTCTCACAGTTCCAAGGCTCCCATTGCACAAACCACAAGCAGTCCACAAGTTCGATCGGAGTATGACATGTGAGCCAAGGGAGTTTTATTTTTACAATTAAGTTCATAATTTTACCAATATTTATGCCCAATAAAATTAACTGAGAAAATTTATATAAATTTATAAACAATATATTTAGATATTTAATAATATGTTATGTATATTAAATGTAGGCTTCTTTGCATAACATATTTTCTATTCTATCAAACTCAAAGTTCTAGTAATGACGTAAAAGGTCTGTCGCGTATCTAATGTAATAATAATGAAAGTACTGTAACTGGACAGGAAACTAATTAAAACCTTTTATTATATAATTCATACATAAATGGTATAATTAATGCATTAATGTATTAATCCTTTCAAACATCTTTTGTTTTATAGTGCATCAAATTTAACTGCGGAACTCAAAAGTTACGAAACCGCACTGACTCATTTATGAATGTTAAAATGGAAAGATAACTTTACTGAAAAATTAGAATAAAAGTTTTCCTTAATTTGTTGATTAAATACACAATTGAGGGAATTCTGAATCAGATTATCTGTTATAAGTGAAAGTGGAACTTGTATAACAAATAAAAATAACCGTTAAAGTTATTAGAATTACGGGTAGCAGTCAAACACGTCACTAAAACGTACAAAAGAATGCCCTTGCAATAACTATTTATTGTATTTTGACGCCTGTCACAATTATTATAGCAAAGTTATGTTATAGAGAATTGCTAAGTTAAAAATATATATATTGATCTATGGGACACTTTTTGACCATTTAATCAAAATCTACAATCACGAATGTCTCCAAAGAACTGCTAAACGAGTGAGACACTTTCTTGAATGCATGTGTAAAATTTTAAAGCTGTAGCTCAAATGGCTTAGGAGGAGTAGCCGAACATCGAAACACACTTTTGACCAGTAAGAGCTTCGCTTCGCTCAGCTCAATAATTATGATATACTGAAAAACATGCTGTTAATGAGGACTATGAGGGAAAATACAACTTTATAATAATATTATGGATTTCATTGAAATCAAAATTTATTATAATATACATTAACATACAATTTGTTATATTACTAAATAGTAACAATTATCAGCACTTTTGTATATGTGTATATCCTTAATCAAATATTAATCTAAGAAACTCCAAGAATCCTCTGAAGAACAATGGAAGTTACTTGCGCTATACGAGCTCGTAGCCTTCGTAACTTCTTATACAGGTCAGAGGAAAATAAAACCTAAGACTGCTTGGAATGTATTTTCTCTACTAAATGTGTGTGTAAGGTACGATACAAACAGTGACGTAAGACTTCACGTAGTGACGGAGACTGATTACTTTACGAGTTCATATGAGACAGATTTGTTCAAGGACTTTAATTAATTTGTATGACATTTACTTAGGATATTAATATCTTATCAAATCCAAATATTATTAATGAAAAACTGTAATTACATCTTGTTTTTCTAAACATTTATTGTTAACATTTTATACTCGATTAAAATAAATAAAATTCAGCCATGTTGTATAATATGTTATGTATTATAACACACAGCACTTAACTCAAATGCACTAAAACTTTTTAGTTTTTCTCTCAGCATCTCGAACTCAGCCGGTTCACAACTCACTTAAAGTTACGAGTATTTGATATCGCTCTATTAAAAGAGTTTGAAACTAAGTTGTTGATTTTAAATAACTGCAAATAGGAATGCAATGGAATGTTTCCTGCGAGATAATCTGTTTTTTTTATTATTAAAATTTTTAAAGGTGGGATAATTATATATTTTATTGTAATAGTTTTATGTAATTTATGTGATAATTATTATATTTACTGTTTTATGTCAACTTACCTTATTAATTGGTTGTAACTGTAATGTTAGATTTAAGTTTTATGGTTAAACTTCAATATTTTTACTTTCACAGTATGTTTTATTGAGAGAAGTTAATTACAATGAATAGTATTGTAATTACTGATGTATTGAGTGAGTTATGTATAATGTAATAATAATCTTCAATATTATATGTAACATATGAATAAAAATACCAAGGCCGTAAAATACTTTTTTATTTTATCATCAGAGATATTACGTGAAATAGTTTGTAAAAAACACTAATTGAAAGATTTATGTGTGTGTGTTTGTGTGTGTGTGTGTTTGTGTGTGTGAGTGTGTATCATATATAAGGTATATTGTTGTTAATACTAGTCATGTATCAGTGAGAGGAAGACCAATGTTAGTCGACCGATGAAACAGACTGCGGTCTGTAGTAACTTATGAATGTGGTTCCGTTGTTTTAGTGATGTGATGGAACAACATTGTGTAACGATACATGTTTGTTCAGTTTGTACTAAAACATACTGTTATTTTAGATTTTAAATATATGTATGTGTCTCACTCTTTTTAGTAACTAAAACAGAGACAAAAATATGGTTGTGGTTTATTGTGATAGCTTTATAATTCGTTTTAATTATGATTTGTTACCTTTTTTATTAAATTGTTACAATTTGATCCAATGTTGAATTTGGTTTCTCATGTCACGAAGTAATTAGCCTATGTAATATCCTATGCACTATTAAAATGGTTTTGAAAAAAAAATAGTTTTCGGGCATTGAAACAAAATTTCTTGAAAAATCAGAGAACCGTGATACTTTGAATGCGCACAAGTTTTCAACTTTAACTTTTTTTTATAGATAGGTTTAGGATTAGTCGTCACGACTCTATTAAAATTATTATTACTTCACTGTAGTAAGGAAAAAATTTTAATAATTAGTCAAGACCTCTGAAGACGATATACATAATTATCTCACAACCGCATTTCTCGTGGCGCATACTTCCAGCTCAGGAATAAGGACTCCGAACACGTTCGAAACTAGTCGAGCAAATTCCTATTTAATTAACCTGTGTATTTAAGTAACGCTTGTTGATACAATATCCTTCACTTCATTCAATATCCCGACTAACTCTTAACACGTACAAACAACAAGATTGAAAACAGAAACAATTCTCCGAGAGTTATGAAAACTAGTGAGAAACTTATTTGATTAAACTCGTTTCATAATTACTTTTTCACTGAAGTTGTTTTCAGTTTTTCCAAATAACTGCACAAACAAGTAAAATATTGTATTTACTCATCTGGAAATATATGAAATGTTTCTGAATGTAATCTCTTACCCTCTTTACTTTACACTATCGAATAGAATCCAGGGTTTACATTTTATTAAATGGAACATAACGTGGACTTACTTACATATTAGTTTGTTACTGTTCAGTATGTTAATCACTTACATACAGTTTTATTATATACAATCAAAAACATCTTCATTGCTAGACTAATTTTATCTGTAGCTGAATGTACATTTTAGAGCACGGATATGAGAAAATGTTTCTCATTGTAGATGTCACAGCTTTTTGATAACAATGAAACTTAAGTAACGTTAATAGTAGTAAATACTACATTGTAGTATAGAATGTCGGTTGACGTTGGTTAAGTTAATATTTTTATCATTGTATCCATTTTTGGTACAATATTAAAGATAAAACTTTTGTACTCGTGTTGTTTTGACATTTTTACTATATAAGTTATAGTAGAAATAAGTAACATAATGTCTGAAATTAATAATTGTAATGAGACGATAAAAGTATCTCATAGTTACACATCTATTTTGAAATATTTTTGAGTATCAGATATTGTCATGTCTTTGATTGTCATTGTTATTGGAACGAGGCTCCTTAACGCGGTTTACGGATAGTGCGATTTAGTAGAAATCGTCACGTCGCGAAATCACCTATGCTGTGTGTGTGTTTGAGTGTATCTCTCTCTTTCTCTTTTTGTATCCCTGTCTCTTTTTATCATATAACCTCAACACATTGCTGTACAGACGCGTGGAAGTTTAGTGAAAAGTATTTGCTTTTGTGTTCCATCCGCTTTTGCGTATCATCTAAATGATAAACTTTTCCATTTGAGTTGTTTACAATTAAAACAATTAAGACTGAGAACATTTGTTTGATTAAGTTTCTATGAACAGGATTTTTGTTTTGCTTTTCATTGTTAGCGAGACTTTTAAAACATTTAGAGATAAAAAAGTAATTTTATGTGAATGTTCAATTTTGTAGGAAAATACTTACACAATATAACTTATCCAATATTAAAAATATTATGATACATTATTATTTATAATGAATAGTTAAGATTCAATAATTATATATTATTAAATAATCTCATGATAAGTATCTGTATGAGAGTTAGCTAAAGATATACAAATAAATATTCCATTGATATCAGGAGCTATCATAGAACTAAGTGATTTGTTTGTACTGAATAATAAAACCATTGACTTAACATAAACATTACGGGTGTATTCACAATAATATTATTATAATATTTTCGCCTCACAATAGGTAAGGAAGTATATATATACATATTAGCAATATTTACTATAAAGTAATATACACTAATATTTGAAACTATTATATAATATCAATAAAACTTTTCTCAAGTTATTAAGCTATAGGTATTTTTATACTATAAATTTCATATAATAATTGCATATAATATATATATCAAATACATATGATATATTTTCAAACCGTGGATTAAGAAAATAAACAAGATAGTCTTTGTAGCCTCTATAATATAACCTACATTATTTCAGAAATTCAAAATACACGTAAGCACCGCCATATTTCCTCTGTAAATTTGCAAAATTAAACTCCCTTGCTGTAAAGCTAGAACATGCATCGCTTGGTATTGCACTTTTTACATATAATGTGTTGGCTCTTGGATACAAACCAAATATTTAAACTTTCAAAGTCAGCGTTTTCGGTTAACGTTATTACGTATATAGTAACATGAGACAAAGTGGACAAACATAATCAAGGTAACACTGTTGACGTCAATAGAAGATGGCGAGATAATTTTATACGATCAAACCTACGTCACAGGGGAAGGTAAAAAAGGATTCTTCGTTCCGAAACTGACGCTACCCTTCTATAAATATAGCTATGTATTTTCAACGACAATAAAACATCCAGGTATACGGTCATTTGTGATTTTTATTATTTCTGTACCCTGAGACTTATTAGTGTCTCAGTATTCAGAACGTAACGTAACGTCTGAAGTTGAATTTTAGATAAATCCAGCACCTTGACCTTATTCTTCTCAATTAAGATTTGCTCATCTATTCACTTTTATTAAGTTTGGATAATAGTTTGCTTAATTTATTGCTTCTAAGATTTATTGATTTTACTTATCCATTCGAGAACATTGAAAACTATAGCTATTGCTAATTAGTCTAATTTCAGTGCGTTCAGTGTGTGGCGTCGTGTTGAATATCGTAGATTATAAGATATCCGATCAATAAGTTTTATGAATTGTATCACCTTTTTCATTTCTCTAGCGATAAAATTCTTAAGAAAATAGCACATAGCCTATTCAATGCAAGGTTTGAAGGAGAAATGAATGAAACTGTTTCATAAAGAATTATTCTGCGACGTGCTCAGCGGAGAACCTTCATTTTGTCCTTAAGAATGTGTATACCGAGATTGAAAATTCTCCGTCAAAATTTGCGACCTGTAGCGTGTCCCAAAGGTTTGCACTTTCACCCCCCCCCCCCCCCCTCCCAGCCACCCCTTTCACTTTTTCTAAAAAAACAAGATGCTACGTTTGTCCTACTAATTTATCCTATCGACCTGTGAAGTCAGATTTTGCCTACGATGAATTTGGACTGATGGATCATATATACATATATATATAGAGGGATATATAAATTTTTTTTTTTTTGACAGATTCTTAATCTCCAGTTCATAAAGGGCGTAGCGCCCCTACTCTGGGTCCCGTCATCGCATCGATTGCAATAGGTAGATTCATCTATGGAATCTACCTAAAATAAAAATAAGTATTGTTATTTAGATCCTTACAACTAAGTCAAAAACTACGTAGAAATATACTTTAATAGCTATGATCGAACATTAAACACTAATTGATATAATTTATAATAACGCATTTTTTTAGTATCTGTTTACATTGATACTGGTAAGCCGCTAAGATATCATTAAAAATATAAGTTTAAATATAATTCTAAGCATATGAAAGACGTGTCCTTGTTTTATTATTGCTTAACCTATTACATATTGAAGTTATTATTAAGACGCTCTACGTTTTATATTTATTTTACATAGGAACCAGTAATGATACATAAAGCGTACTTCACTAAGTACTGGACCCGTATTTTTATATTAATTACTTGTCATCTGTAGTTGTAGATTATCGGAGCGTTATTTACTATTTTGCTTTACTTTTTCAACCATCCATTACTGAAAGAAAGGTCCTGCTAATGAGATGGTTTTCACAGATAGTCCTACGTTTGATTTCTGGTTTAGTAAAATCTCCTTTAGTTTTTTAAAGTAAAACATTTAGAAATTGTCAACATGTTAAAGTTTATAGTTAATACTAGTAAATCATTGAAGAATTCTCGGTTCCCTTCATTTTTACAAATCTCCATTTGCAATCGTCTTTATTCAATATATGTATACATGTATATATATCATAAGGTTTATTGTTCACAAAAATACGGTTTTTAAACTAAGCTTTATTTACATAATAGATGTAGCTTATTTGAATTTAAATCAATTTAACAATGAATGGAAATTCACTCTTAAAGCTTTATAGTAAACCTGCACCTGCTTATATTTACACATGTATTCATTTGACTTTAAAAATAATAATATTTTGTTATAACAGTTTAGTTGTATAGTCAATATTGAAAACTAAAAGGCAAATAATATACTTTACAATTGAAATTTTTTACGACTTAATGTCTTGAATCCTTTCGAAGACAGTAAAAAAATATTAAGAAGTCATTTTTAGTTATCAACGACATCTTTTTGACCACAATTATAAGTAACATCGTAATTAAAGTCAGATTTAATGTTCAATAACCAGTCAATGTGCTGGAAAAGTGCAAACTTTAATAACAGTTTAAATAGGTACTAACAATTGGCGGTACGGTAACTTAATTGCTAGACCGACGAGACAGTTTCTTTCTTTCTTAAGTTCTTTATAAACTAGACAGCTTATTTTTAATATAATATGTTTTGGGATACTCGTATGTATGTACGTGTACATTATGATTAAATATCTTCAACATTATTTTTAGCATTTTTATAACTCTTTAAGTGAGATGGCTGACGCTTGCTTGAATCTTTAAAAATGCTATTAAACGTCTCGGTGAAAGTTTAATGAGTAAGGAAATGTTTTTATCTCTTAAGTAAGCATAAAATGCAATTCGCAACTATTCTTTCCTATGTTTAAGGTAATTTTGAAATAAATATTAAATGTAGGTTAAAATAAAATATTTATTACTTTATATTAAAAGCTTCAATAAAACTTATTAATGTAAATAATTATCATGGTAAAGAGAAAATTATTTTAAACATACTAAGGTAAAAATATTTTGGAGAAGAAGATGTTTCGGAGCTTCCTGAAAGCTGCATATTTAAATTGGGGTTTTGGAGTGATGTCTTTCTCGCTGTTTGTCCCAAGTATATGTTCTTCTACAACTTCTGACCCTCGAGAACAACTTGTAGACATACCTCCGAAGTGAGATAAATCTGTAATTGTTATTATAACCTCTTTTGAAGAACAGCACCACCACACTCCTTTTCCATGCCTGCGTAGTCTTACCTTCAAGGAGGACGGTATTGAATAGCTTCTGAAGGTATTTCAAGGCTGATTGTCCACCTGATTTGTTGTTCCTAATTTGTTTGAGGGCCAAACTAAAGTGGAACCGGCTGATGTCCGGAAAATCTTCGGTATAGCGTCGTATCATTCTTGCTCGTGAGCCTTTAGCCAGACTGTTAACAGGTTCGCTTATAGAAGAGTAACTGCTCGTATAACTTCTCGTCCACTCTCATCACCTTAGTCTTCAGTTTAGTCAGTTGGCTCAGCCCATTACACAGATCTTTTACGAACACCTGTTAGCGATTTTAGAGTTCGATCTGAAAGTTTTCGGGGTTTTAGATTTAGACAGGTGTTGGATTAAGCCTAGAGCTCATCAGCATTGGTTATTAATTAAAATTGTCTTAAAGTTGTTTTGTCATAGGTGTTATAAGAAACTGAGTCATGGCGAGAAGATAAATATTTTTCTGCACTAATGTTTTTTCTTCTATCGAAGAAAGAAATATTAGTAAAGTATATATTATATGAGTATTTAATGTAAAGTTGCTTTTCTTTGCTTTGCGAAATGCTTTTGTTAATTGCACACGAACAATTAATGACACATTATATATAATTTATGTATCTTCTATGGAGACATCGTCACTAGCAATTTTTATTTATTATAATGTTTCAAACTCATAATACCATATTTAGTTCCACACACGACCGTTAGAAGCGTTGTATTTACTTTTTTTTATATATTTACTTCATTAAAATTCATGATTGAGGTCATGTCATTGTATCATTATTAATTTAAGTCGTATTGATAAAACTCCATAGAATTAAAGAAATATCGAACGTCTACCAGTTTCCATTTAAATTATACTGTGATATATTTTACTTAAAGTAGCGATAAATATTCATAAACATAAGTTGAAAACAAAATTGTAACAACAAACAAACGTTTGTAAATGTACAGAAACCTAAAAAGAGAGCAAAGATTCTTTCCAGTTGATGGCCTTTTTCGTTCAAATGTCGGCTTTCGACAGAATTAATGAGTGTCGAGACAACTACACTCCGAGATGTAGCACGTACTCTGTGGTCGCGATGCTGTCAAAATGTTTTTACATTTTAATGAATTCACTAGTGTGCGCTTTTTGTTTGGAGTTGAGCTGATTTTTTTATTATTATAACATTTTAACTTAGAAATTTCACAAATTATATGGTGTTTTCATCATTAGGGTTAAGGCAGGTTCTTTCAGTATTTAAAATGTTTTTTTCTTTTTTCTGTGTTGTTTTCGTTGTATTCGCTTTTTAATTTTGATTTCACATACGTTACTGTTGTTCATGATTTTATTATGTAATACGTATTAAATAAATACAAATTTTTTAAATTTTGTTTCTAATTTATTGTATTAGTATTTTGAAATTAATTCAATTGTTAATATGATATTTTTATATTCTTTTCCATCTTAGTAAAGTCGATAATATTATTTGAAACTATCCATTATACTTTAACTTCTACAATAAAATGCAATCTTTATATAGATTTTTATTATTTACAATTCAAAATATCTCTTCATATCATTCTATAAGAAGATGTTAGATAGAAGTAATACTTACTTACTTACTTATCTTCACGCCATATCTCTTGCGGGGTAGCCAGCTACGACGGGTTGCCAAACGCTACGGTCCCTGCATACCTCTTTTGCCTCTGCCACAGACATTAACCTCTTCATACATGCCCTCCTGATCCACTGAACTGGGGACCCACCTCATGCTTTTAATCTATATAGAAGTAATCTTTACATTTATGTAATAATCTTTAAATATTTGTTTTGATAAGACTTTAATATAAATATATTAAAGCCTCTTGAATCTTTTATCATAGATAGAATATAAAGTATTAAATATTTTTTACTTATATTAAACCGTCATTTAAAATCGTATATAAAGGAAAGTTGCGATTTATATTTAATGCTTGCATGAGAAATAAAAACTTTTCACTCGTTACACTTTCAACCGGGGTACTAAATAATATTTTGCCTAACCTACTTTTCACTAACCTAACCTAACGCTTTATAAAACTCTACATACATATCTTAATACATAGCTACTATTAATGTTTTTACCATACTCAATAATAAACTCGGTAATTTGTTAAAAACTGAATAGCTTTCTCATTTTGTCATTTTTATTCCACATTCATTTTAGAAGTATAAGAAGAGCAAAAACAATAAATTACATAGTATTGACTGATAACACTATTAAGCAATTAGACCTGAGAAACTCAAATCAATGAATATTTATTTTGACTGCTTTTAGAGTTGGCACTCTTCCAACACACACTGACTCATCACTGACCTTCAAATATAAGTGAAAGTGATGTTAGTATAATTGTGGTCAAAGGAAAGTCATCTATAACTATATATTTTTAGAAGTTTTTTATTTATTTGTACATATATGTTATCATGTTAGCTTACTTCATAATTTAGCAACACAGTGTAGACCCAAACTTGATTTATCTAAACTATTTCGTTCCAGATATTATCTGCCTTGATGAATATCAATATTTTAACCAACATCTAAGTAACCTGTACTCATTTTGTAAAGAATATTAATCGCGTTTTAGTGTTAAACTGAAACATTACAATATTAACTATACAATTATTAAATAAATCTTATTATGACGTTCAAGAGTTTTTAGTAGATCGAAATATGGGGAACTTAAGTTGTTGAATCATTTGCAGAATTTATATTATAATGTACATCATCTAAGATTGTTATATTTATATTAAAAAGAGTAACTGTTGAGTTTCTGGCCGGCTCTTCTCGACAGAGCAGCATTCCAAGTGACATACCGGTGGTAGCTTACTTACGGACTGACTGCACTGACCTTTTTCTATAATAATTGATGATTCAAAAGTGCTTGTAAATGCCTACTTGAAGATATTTTGAATTCCTCTTACATAATATTACAATAATAAGAAATGATTATTCCTTAATGTCATATAGCATGTTCCTTAAGAACGGCAACACTTCTTAATAAAAAATTAACAGATGTCGATCGACCGTTAACACTTACTTTATGTTGTATCATCTAATATAATTCCTCCTACCATTACGAAAAACGGCTAAAAACCGGGCATTCAAATCATTTAATCACAAATATAAAAGTTATTGCATTGAATTTCGAATCTAACTATTTTAAGAGCAATCTTTAAAACCCATACGTTCTGCTCTGTTAAATACAATTCTCGTCAAAGTCTGGCAATGAATGAAATAAAAACTCCACACACATTCCGCTGAAAGCACTTAAACATTGATACATGAACGTAACTAACTGAAATAAACAAACAAAACAGTGGATGTTTTGGCGATGCTCGCGAAATTCGTTTTTCTGTATACAGGAAATAGAAATGGTGTTTCTATTTGGTTGAGTTATTTTTAAGTTTAAATTTACAAGCCACGAAGAATACACTTTTATCACATATTGCTAAACATATAAAGCTTAATATTACTAGGCGCGCCAACAGACTCTCAATTTTGACTCATTGCGCTCGCGAAATCTCAGGTGCCGTTTGCATAATGAGCGAAGCGAGCCCAGTGTAATGACTCATCGTTGTCCATGGGCTTCAATGGGATATCAGTTTTTTGACAATTATTCCTCAAAGACATAACTTTTTTGTATTTATTTCTTAACTATTACCTAATGTGTCTGTTTGATTTGCTAAATTTCATAATTTTCCATCAAGTAGTTTTCAAGCCTATTCGTGACAAATGTGAATAGTCTTCAGTAGAGCGCTCCGCTCGCTTCGCTTAATTACTATATTATTTCACTTATATAAATAAGAATGTTTTAGACGGTCAACGATTAATCTTTTATATTTTATTATTATTATTTAACGAATAAATATATTAAAATGTATCAACATATTAGGATACCCAAATAAGAAATACAGTTGTCATTTCTTCAAACATTACTAGCTTATTCGATTAATTATTTCTTATCTTGTCTAATATGGAATTATGCTTGATGAGAAATTAAAAGAGGGTGTAACTGGGGTGAAGAGGGTGAGTGATAGAATCATTACTATTAAAATTATTTTTTAAAGTTTAATCAATATATAATATATAATAATCAATATGTATTAAGTGTGTGTGCTCCTCAAACCGGTTGTGATGATAGAATAAAAGCGAAGTTTTGGGAAGATTTTGATTCTGTGATAATGGATGTTCCGGACAATGAGCACATATATGTGGGCGGTGATTTTAATTGGCATATGGCATGTATGAATCTTGGACATGAAAGAGTACAGGATGGTTGGGGTTTTGGTCATAATGATGAGGGTTAGGCCTTGCTGGAGGTCGCACTAGCCTTTGATGGGCTATATCCAATACTTGGTTTATAAAAAGAGATGAACACTTAATCACATACAAAAGCGGCCGCCAAATGACGCACGCTGGACAAAAGTGTAGTCTCACAGCATAGGCACCTCGTCTTAGAAATTAAACATCTATGCATACAAATATAAGAAAGACGATATGGAGAAGAAGGGAGTGTGTATATATATGACGAGTACCAGGAGAGTATGGAAGGATAAAACATACCGCGCCGACCCCACAATTGGGATAAGGGCAGGAAGATGATGAGGTAATATTCACTTAATAAGTCCAGTGTGATAATGCTTTCGATGTCCAGATCTTTCACACGAAGTCTGATAACTTATGTATTAAACCACGTCTAGAGTGCATCAGAAGATATAGTTAATACATTGTTTTCAATAATAAAAATAATTGGTAGAAAAATTGTATACATAATTTAGTTTTAACAATAATATATATGAAGTTTTTTTTTAACAAATTCAATAATATAAGTAATATGTGATTTAATATTTAAATTTTTACTTGTATAATAGACGACAAGCTCGAAGTCATCTATTTCTAGTCCTCTATATCTCATTATTTAGGACTTACACAAACTTGTCGGCTATTCTCAATGGATTTATATCATTTAAAATATAGCCGTGTTAGTGGTAGAGACAAAACATTACTGGTACTGTAGTAATAAGGTTGTATAAAAATACATATATGTTTAATCATTTTCTTCACTTCTAAACTAAACGACAAATTGGGAAATTTTTATCTATACATTTAAAATGATGTACTTTAATGATGTACACTAAAATAGATAACATTTTACAAAATATAATATTTATAAAGGTCACAAGTGACAAGTAAAGATAGGTAAATGTGTATTATATTTATAGGAAGGTGACAAGTAAGAATAGGTTAAAGTGAATATTTATAGGCTTCTACCCTGTGACCCGAACTACACCTTACATAGAGATTAAATGAATGGAACATTATATCGATACAGGGCTATAAATATAAAGGAGGCTTTACTTCACTTGGTTGGAAATATCTTTTCAGTCACTTAATAATAGTATATAAGATCGTGCTAAATATATCCGTAATGTCACGGAGTACTTTTAATACTGTTAATTATTATAAAAAATCAAACGTGGAATACAGACAGCTGGACTATTAGGATAAGAGTGATTTAATATTAATAAGGTCTGCCCAATAGTTTATACCATGACCTACACTGCATCGATAGATAGAATACTCTCTGTAGGAATTTATATCAAATCTACTGTAGCTTGCTGTGGTCGTATCAAAATAAATTAAAGAGTTGTTCTTAGAACTCTCAATATAAGGATAAGTATATAAGTTGTATTACCTCCGTCATACTATGTGAGTATATTATTAAATGTAAAATTGTTATATACTTCATGTAACACTAGAATGAATATATTTTTAATAAAATGTATATAATTTCATAACAGCTTTGAAACATTAAGCAAAAAACAACAGTTTTGTCATTAGCTAAATGTAAAAGGAGATTTTACTAAACTATAAATTAAAAGTAGGACCGTTTGTGTAACCATCTCATTAGTAGGACCTTTCAGTAATGGATGGTTGTGAAAGTAAAACAAAATGGTAAATAACGCTCCGGTAATCCGCATACGTAATTAAAATATAAATACGGGTCCAGTTAGGTGGTTGTTGACAAATTTGAAACAACACAACACTGGAGAAGGTGATACAATTAATAAAACTTATTGATATTTATTTTTAAATTCGATTGAGTATTACATTATCACTATGCACCACGTGTACACACACATAATATTAAATTACACACACATACATGAATATTATCTCACTATAAACAATAAAAGCAAGGAATTAAGGAAATTCATCAAAACATTAAGTAAATAGACAAGCAACTCTTTAATAATAAGAATATGAATAGGTACTACATTTATGACTGGATGCTTTGTGGCCGTCGCAAATAGGAAGCTATATTTGTAGAAGGTAGTGTCAGCTTCGGAACGAAGAATCCTTTTATATCTTACCCTGTGACGTAAGTTTGATTGTATATATATCTCCATCTTGTATTGACGTCAACAGTTAAATTGATCAGGTTTATGTTTTGGACATTGTCTGATGTTATTATGTACGTTATGGTTTAAGCGTTTTCATTATTAAACCGAAAATGCTTATTTTGATGGTTCTATCCATAAGCAAACACATCCTTAAATGTAAAACTTTAAATTCCAAGCGATCCATGCTCTGGCTTTGCAACAAGCGAATTTAATTTCATAAATTTTCCGAACTAATGTGGCGGTGCTCATGTGTATCTTGAATTTATAGAATTTGGTTATATTTCTAGAAAGACTTGATTATTTTCTAGGTCTACGGAATGAAAATATAATAATGGTGGAAATGTTGATAAAAATGTGGAGGACTTTTTTTCTATTTCAATTTATTACTGACAATGTCTCTCACTAATCATTCGAAAATTTAAAAAAATATAAAATAATTGTTTATACATTGTTTTCTTTCAATTTAACTCTATCACAGACATGTCAATACACGATCATATAACAACATACGATTGTTGAATACGAGTGATGATTATTTGGTATTTTCATGACATAATAATTGCTTGAAAACATTAATTATACCTCGTCGTAATTGATCTTTCATATATTGATGGATGACTTTTTTAATAAAGCCTATCTCGATAATTATTCGTTGGATTCAATAACATTGATTTTGTTGTTCCTAATTAAGATATTATTGTTTTTAATTTATTACTATTTTTCTAACGTTCAGACAAGGTCGAATACATAAGCTATTCAAATATTAATTAAGTTATACGACTACATATTTTTGGAAGTATATTTAGAAAAAGAATCACATGGATTTTAATAAATATCTTATAACATCTATATATATTAAAGTATAAAGAAAAAGCTTTTACATCTACAACGAAATAAACCTATAAAGTGATTTCGAAGTGTTTTTACATTAATTTCATCAATTAATAGTAAACTGTTCAAATGAAGCGTGATAACTATCAAAACTATTAATATGATTAAAGAATAAAAAATACATCAGATTTTAATCAAAACGTGAATAGTTTTTGAGTTGATAATGAATTCATTGGATAAATCGCACGGACCAAAATATTATTCTAGCATTCAAAGTAACTGTATACTCATAAGTTCAAATAATAAATCTCCCGTGATATATCCAGGTAGATTTACCTGATATCCAATTCTCAAATCTTGTAAAGGTAGGTATAACAAACTGCCAAAAATTTATCAAAATTCTACATTAAATGTTAGCGTATCGTTGTCTCACATTGTTTAATACTATCCTATTATTATGGATTTTAAATGTTACCCAATTGACGCGTTACGAGAAAGACTTTGGTCCTAACTCCTTCCTCTATAAATATTATAAGAGCGTCTTGTTTAAGAAACGTAATGAAAGAAGCTGAACGTAACAAAGAAACAATAATCGGGATGGTATTGCCTTCCGTCCGGGAAAGCGTATTAAAAACCTATTGTTAATTACGTCTCTCACTAAGTCTATAGAAAGGTAAAGGCACGGTAATGATGTGTATTGCACTTATCGTATGGAATTTTCGTACAAACCGAGAGAAGAAATTCCTTCTAAAGGGTTTAAAAAAGGCTCTAGTCTAAGATCGATTCGAGGAAAGCATTTCAGGGCACATACATTTAGAAACGACAGTAATGTGGTAAAGTTTAGTGATTAAAATCGAGCGACCGCTAGAAGCGAACTACGAGAGAGATCGATGCCATCCTCCACGGACCGGTCTCTGACACATCGTTCATACACAATGAACAAGCTCATGTTCGTCTATCAAACAGATCAGTGTCTCATCGCACTGCCGTTGGGCACATGTTTTCCGTCCGGTCAGAAGGCGGGACCGGTATCTCAGGGGAGGCGGAGGCAGGAGCGACGGCAGAGGTGTCTGGCGGCGGTGAGGAAGGCACGGGGTGGCGCGGGCAGCACGGGCGACAGTGAGCCCTGGCCGAAAGGGCTGAGCTCCGCGGAGGGCGGGCGCTACACGTGCGTGCACGCGCCCGCCGTTACGGGTCAGCCGCCCGGCAGCACGTCCCCCGGCTCCGGCGACCAGCAGTTGTCCGATAGCCAGCACCCCACCACTACTGTCACAACGCCGATCAACAACGCTAGCACTATGTATACTTCCGCGTTCCCTGTACACGATATTGATATTTTTAATATATTAACCTTTAGAAATGGTATCTATTATATGTATTACATTTAGAGAAAATAATTTATTCATAACACAATATATCTCAACAAAATTTCAATATTATTTAAATCAATTTAAATCGACTGCGCCACAGCGAGTTGATTAGCGTGGGGTCGCCGCGGGTACGCCAGTCTCGGTACCCACGCCCCCTGGTATATTGACTGAATCTGCGTACAAACACATTACAACGCTACTCGTATCAAATACCAAATATAAAAACGAATCGCTTCACAATACTTTATCCGTAAACAACTCTAATCTGTATGGTAATACCCACAAATACAATTCGTAGTACGAAAGCCAAAGTCGCTGGATACGCCAAAATTCAACGCTACCACACAAATTGGAGTTTTTACAGATAGAAGCGAAAAAGCGAAATTGAATTGTTAGCATTCTCAATAAGGATCTGTTGAGATTCGTGCAGGATGCCTATGAGTATGTGTTCATGCGAATGCAATGCAATTAACTACCGTGTTTACTTTCTATGCTCACTTCAAACGGTCAGTACTCCCGAATATTACATAATAAATAAGCTTCGTTCTGCAATTAAATTGAAAATATTTTTACGAGTATATACAAACATGACGTTGAACAATTCAATTTCGCAGATCTTATTGTAAGTTGTAGATCTTATAGTAAATGTATATCTGAAATACCAGTGAAATGGGGCATCTCGAGTTTGTTATACAAGTAAATATATTTACGTTCGTCATTTCATTTATGCAGTGGCTGCTTTAACCTACTCGCTCTTAAACTACAATCAACGTGCAAGTAAATCATGCAGTGGTACTATTTACGTCAACCAACGGTAACATTCGATGGTTTACATTGTCGTACTGGCTCATATTACATAGATATGGTAAATGTAATTTTCTAAATATTAAGTTACTTACATTATCTCGTCGGAGCCATTCGATGCGGATGATGACATATAAAACACAACTTACATATATACGTCCACAATTAACTTTTACACTTTCAACTCTACTTAAAGTGAGCGTTCGCAATAAAAAGTTTATTGTGACTCTGTTATATTCTGTGAACTCACAAAAAATTCAATAAATTCCTTGTTAATTTCAGAGGGGGTATTATTTATTTATAAATTATTACTAAACTTATTTTATTAGTTAATAGACACAGAGTGGACAGACGACACACATTTAATGAAATACTGTGTACTACTGGGAATGTGTTTCCGATTTAACGAGAAAGATATCTAATATTATTCTATAATCATTTAAAACTTTAATAATTCTATTTTTCTAAAATTAGTTAAAGTTTCCTATGTCATTTTTATCTCCAAACCAATGCTAATATTTTATTTAGAATTGCATTTATTGATGCAATTTCATTTAGTATTAAAAAGTCTTTGTAAAGAAAGCAATATTCTTGATGAAAATTAATAAATAATAATAAATAAGCTGGTTTCAAAGTTAGTATATTTCTTCATTTTTATTTTTTGAGTGACAATGACATTTCTTGTTATAATTAATTTTCTATTTAAAAATAATATTTATACTAAAGAGGATTTATAACACTCTCCCCGCACGTGAAATAAAAATAGAAAAAAAAAAAAAAAGATTATTTAACTAAATAGTAGGAAAGCTAAGTTACAAATAAAGTAAAAGTAAATTATATAGGTAACCTAATAATCTTTTTTGCCGGTCTTCGTAAGTTTCCAGCTTCAGTGGTCACATCGGCTATCCGCACCGAACCATCCTTTCCAGGAAAAACCGCAGAGATGCGACCTTTAGGCCAAGGACCCCGAGGAAGATTAGCATCGACTATAACGACTATGTCCCCGACCGATAAATTACGATGATCAGTCGATGCTGAGCGTCTTGGTACTAAAGTTGGCAAATACTCTTTAATCCAACGACGCCAAAAATGATCTGATAATCGTATAGCCTTTTTCCAATCTGATCGGCCACATAGATCTCGATCAGTTAATGATACCGGAATTTGTGCTCCCGAAGAAGTTCCCAAGAGAAAATGGTTCGGTGTTAGAGCCTCTTCGGTTGCATCGGTAGGTATATACGTTAGTGGACGGCTATTTACAATGTTTTCTGCTTCAGTCAGCAATGTCCATAATATTTGCTCCTGAGGATGCTTCTGGAGTAAGGTAACTTTTAATGCTTGTTTTACAGACCGAACAAGCCTCTCCCAAGCTCCTCCCATAAATGGGGAGGCTGGTGGAATAAAGTGCCAATGTATGTTTAAATTTGCTGCCGTATTTGATATAACATCTCCCTAGAAAGCTTTCAGTTCTTTATTGGCTCCGACAAATGATGTGCCATTATCGGACCAAATTTCTTGAGGAGTTCCTCTTCTCGCAATAAATCGTCTCAGAGCCAGAATCGCCGAATCAGCAGAAAGGCTGTTTACAACTTCCAGGTGAATAGCTCTTGTAGAGAGGCAAGTAAACAATGCTACGTATCTTTTCTCCGTTCGTCTTCCTACGCAAACTATGACAGGAGCAAAGTAATCCAATCCAGTGAAGGTAAACGGACGGTAGTGGTGTGCAAGCCGAGCTGCAGGTAGATTCCCAAAAGATGGACAGCATACTGTAGCCTTGCGATTTTTGCAGAATTGACAAGAATGACAGGCTTTCTTTATTATGGAGCGCAAACGAAAAATAAAAAACTGTTGTCTCATCTCGTTCAAAACTGTTTCATTATTGGCATGAGCAAACTTGATATGATAATGAAGGATCAAGAGGTGCACAATTCTATGATCTCCATCCAATATTATAGGTTTATTGAGATCTTCGGTTTGAACTGTACTTGCTTCAATTCGTCCCGACAAACGCATTAGACCATCTTCAGCTAAAGATATTTCTAAATTTCGCAATTTACTGTCTTGAGGCAAAGGAGTTCCGGTCTGTAAGCATCTAAGCTCTCTGTTAAAAGAGTCTGCTTGACAGCTTCGCAGCACTTGTAGACGCGCGGACATCAAATCTTCTGCCGTAAGATCCACTAAAGCTGGAGTATCACGACCACTACCATTACATGGCTGTGAAGTTAGTGTTAACCCTTTCTTTTTAATAACTAACAGTTTTAGTCTTTTTACATATTTGTGTACGTAAGCAGTTGTCCGCAAAAACCGTAACCAAGAACTAAATCTTACAGGATCAGCTACTACTGGGTTCTTGGTGATGGTTTCATTAATCAAATTAACGTCAACGAGCTTTGCAGACTTAAGCTTAATGATCGGAATTAAATGTGTATCAGTTTCAGCCGGCCAAGCATTTGTTTCTAAAAATCGAAATTTTGGCCCAGAAAACCAGCGATCAATTAGCGAAAGACGAGTAGATTGAAAGCGTGTTGCATCATCAGCCACATTAAATTTAGTCAGAACCCAGCGCCACTCTTTCGTAGCGGTGATTTCCAGTATCTCCCCAACTCTATGCGCTATAAAAGGTTTGAAATTACAGGCGTCATTTCGAAGCCAAGCTAAAACATTTTTAGAATCACACCAAAAAAATCGTTTCGTAGGCTTATGAACTACAGCCAAACAAATTGTAGCTGCAAGGCGCGCTGCGATTAAAGCTCCTTGCAACTCCAATCTAGGAATTGATATTGGTTTTAAGGGAGATACAGGAGCTCTACTACAAATCAAAGATGTGCGAATAGATTGATCGCGAAAAACGAATCGCCAATAAGCAACCGCTGCATACGCACTTTGACTTGCATCAGAAAATACATGTAGTTCTCGATCGACTACATTTTCATTATTAATAATAGAACTATCCTCATTAGTAATATACCAAGGTGGTATTTTAAGAAATTGCACTGCTTCTACGTCTGAAAACCAATGTTTCCATTTGATTTGATCATCGGAAGACAGTTCTTGATCCCAATATAAACCTTTTCGCCAAGCTCTTTGAAATAATATCCTACCTTTAATTGTCAAAGGAGTTAATAAGCCTAGAGGATCGAATATACGCATTAATTGCGATAATACATTTCGCTTTGTAAACGTATATGAAATTTTATTTGATTTATTAATATTAAAACCTATACAACCCGTGTTGTGGTGCCAAATTAAACCTAATGTTCTAACACTCTGAGGAAAATTTCCTAAATTTATATCACAACCATTATTGAGCTGAAAATCAGGTGGAACAAATTTTAAAACTTCAGGAAAATTTGTGACCCAACTACGCATTTCGAAATATGCTTGTTTGTGAATGAAAATTATATCTCTAGCAATTTCAGCAGCAGAGTTTATATCATCTAAACTTCCTAAGTAATCATCCATATAATGATTCTTAATGATGGCATCGACTGCGTTAGGGTATTCTGTCTTATATTCTAAGGCGTTTTTATTTTTAACGTATAAGGCAGTAAAAGGGCTCGACGCAGCTCCAAAAATCATAGAAGACATTCGGAATGAAGTGATAGGGGCATCAACAGATTGTCGCCATAAAAATCTTTGAGCATCTCTGTCCTCCGCTCTAATTTTAATTTGTGGAAACATTTCGCGAATATCAGCTGAAAGTGCTATCTTGCCTTCACGAAACCTCAATAAAATATCAAAAAGAGATTGGAGTAAAACTGGACCTGGCAAACAATAAAGAATTTAAACTAATTCCTTCGCAATTTGCCGCAGCGTCATGCACGACTCTGAGTTTACCAGGTTTATTTTGATTCATAACACCAAAATGTGGGAGATACCATGCAAACGAAGATGACGTTGGTTCAGATGGACATGGCTCAACGTAGCCTTTATCAATTGTAGCTTGTTTGTTACGTCTATAAAGTTCGGCATAGCTTGTATCTTTCATAAATTTGTTTTCTAAAGACTTAAATCTATTCAAAGCTAGGTTATAACTACTATTGGGAATGTCCATATTATCATTTCGCCAAAGTAATCCTACTTCAAAACGCCCGTTAGGAAGATGACGAATTGTATCATCTAAAATTCGTATGGCACGTTTATCATCTGCTGAATACAAATCTTTTTTAGTTATACCTATAGAGTCCAAATTATAATAATCTTGAATAATAATATCCGAGTCATTGGATCTTTCACTAGTACATTGATTTAAGAATTCGACGCTGTCAGTTCTACTATTACGAAAACTGAATAAAACCCAACCCAGAGCAGTAAGACTGGCTACAGTGAAGATTTACAGAAATAACAAAATATATTATTAACTTTATATGTAAACTTCTTGTTAAGCTGAGCATCTACATTTTGAAAAGAGGTTGAATAGTAATTGAATTTACTTCCTTTAATATTCGTGTTAACGTTGGATATATCGCTAGTTGTGATATAACCAAAACGATTCCTAATATCGGCCTCATGATCTAAAAAATCAGATAAAAGCTCTAGCTTACTAAAATTCCCGTTATTCATTTTGAAGGCAAAATGCGCCCATTGGACTTGCATGGATACAGGTAATTTGCCAATAATCGCATTACAAAGCTCTGGAGAAAATAAATATTCCCTTTGCTTTAAAAGCTTAATAGTTTCAACACAATTGCGTACCTTGCAAGCAAAGTCTGATACCTGCTTACCAGAATCAGATAAATTTATTTTAGGTAGGGCCTTGATTTTAGCCACTTCTTGTATAACTATTACCTCACTTTGACCAAATCTCCTTTGTAAGGCTTCGATAACTTGGTCTGGATCGTTGGCGGCGATTAAAAGCGTGGTAACGGCTTCTTTTGCCGCTCCGCGTAACGCACCGCTAAGCCTGATCAAGTTTTCAGCAGGAGAAAAGACAGGCTTGGTATCTTCGTATATACGTCTAAAAATCAACCAGTCATTAGACTTGCCATCAAAATTTGGTAGTTGCATATGACTCACTTTTGTCGAAGCTGTAGCACAAAGGCAAACTGGGCGTGCTACAGTCGGTGGTTGCACCGAGCCAAGAGCCTCTGTCGGCTGCATCGGAACAACCTTCTGAGTTGATTCAATTACAAGGTTCTGAGGAACACCAAGAACATTTATTTTTATCTAACCATAAATCTACAATAGAATGGCTATGACGGCTGCCACCAGCACTCGCATCTTCAATAGCTGCAAGCTGTGCTTGCAGTTCCAATTCAGCCACAGCTCTTTCACTTTCTGCAGCAACGCGCTCACGTTCCGCCTCTAAATTAGCCTGTTTACGGGCATGCTCTACAATTACGGCCAGTTTTTGAACTGTCTTGGTTGATGATGATGAAGAGTGATGTGATCTTTTTGCGGATAAATGTTTTGAAGAAGGGCTACCCAACTCACCTGTTGCTTGAGAGTATTCTAGAGAGGGTTCCTGAGCCATATAATCTCCAACTTTCTCCATAGCAGCAATTTGCTGTCTTGTTTTGACCATTGTAAAATTAAACGTAGAAATATACTAAATATTTATTTAAATTTTCTCGAAGGACCAAAATGATGAAAATTAATAAATAATAATAAATAAGCTGGTTTCAAAGTTAGTATATTTCTTCATTTTTATTTTTTGAGTGACAATGACATTTCTTGTTATAATTAATTTTCTATTTAAAAATAATATTTATACTAAAGAGGATTTATAACAATTCTTTTATTACAGCGTTATAAACACTGGTCGTCTGTTTATTAGTCCCTTGAGCCGTAAGACTGTGGTCATTAAATAATGCTGAAGAAACTTCGTACTTAATAAGGATTGAAGCTTTGAGGCAATTTGTTTGTCTTATTAGATTGCGGGCTCTGAAATAATTGATAGATTATTTACATTTGTTATTCTTCCTTCGATATAATGGGAGTCTTATAATGTGTATTGAAGTCGTTCATATTGATTAGGTTTGACAAAGCTTTTTGTAAGTTTGTTTGAAGAAGATTCAATAGATTAATTATCATTAAGGAAAATTATATAGGTATAATGAGAATCAATGAGGTTTTCTAAATTTTTTGTACGATATTTAAATCTATATTTTATTTGGAAATGAATTTTTAAATTGCATTTTTTTTATATAAATGGTATTTTGAATGTCACTATAACAAACGAGCACACTAAGTCGGAAACACACTCAGAGCTATACGTGATATCATGCTCGTACCTTCGGACGCCGCCGACGCCTGGGGGCGCGGTGGAGTGGGACACTGGGGGCACCTGGGCGCCACCCTGCACGCCGCCCTGCACGCTGCCTTGCGGCGCACACACACAACACCCTGATACAACACTAAATATATACTGTTTATTAAGTAGCGAAAGCTATATAGAATCGTCAGAAACTCCTGAACGATTAAGAGTTAAGCATCGAAAATGTGCACGGGTAGCCCATAGACTGATGACCAAGATGTGATATTTAAATTTTCTCAAAACTACCTCCATTCAGAGTTTCGGATTTGTTCTGATATCTTTTTATCAGTCGATTCATTCATTCTACGTATTCAGCATGTGGACTTGCGTGCGTCTTCATAAGAATTTTTGATTTATTTGCTTCAAACTTAGCTTGAGCTACTTTGACAGTTTCGTTCAACGATCAACGATCAACGACATTACACTCTAACAATATAAATATCAATGAATATGCTAACAATGTACACATGGCCTTACATCTAAAGCAACTTTTTACACCAATAACATAAAAAATATGCTAAAAATGTAAAAGTAGCCTTATAGCTACAACGATCTTTGTCCGTCAACATTGCATATAGGAGCTTGAATTATTAGGTAGTAATTAAGTTTATATTATGTACAAATGAGTTCATATCCTCAAGCATATTTTTTCATGATTCTCCATTTTTTTATATTATATCGTATTTCTATAAAATTTATTCAACGTAATGGAGTTTTCATTTTTAAGTAATTTTATTATTGAAAATTCTAAATAAAATTTAGAACAAGTTTTTTTGTTTCAAAATATCCATTAATTGTTAATTTATTAATATAATTTATCATTGTTGGTTTGTCAGATTACTGCATAACTCAGTTGATATCAGCAAAAAAAATAAGGTAGCCTTCCATAAATACGATATAACATGGCTCTTTTAATAAAGTAAATAAAAGCCACAGAGTAGATGTTCAACCAGAACGAACATTCAAACCTCAAAGTTGTTACACATACGAGTGTAACACGTGTATAATGCACAACCCTAGCACGCAGCTCTGTGGCTCCACACCCTGTGGTTTCAATGGAAACAAAGCTTCATTGTCTTGCGATTCTCTGTTAAGAGTTAGGTTAAACAAACACTGTAATTTCCCGCTTATATCGTTAAACTGAACTTACTTCAAAAGATTCTTTTTAGCATCGGTTGTGTCATGAAATATAGCTTATATATCAAGTAATATTTAGCGTACGCATTGACGTTAAGTGCATTTGCGGTTGCACCGAACGACGCCTAACAGCAATTCATTTTGCGGTTCGTTGCCTCTTATATATTCTTACGATGAATGATTACGTTTTTTATTATAATTAACACATTCGAGTCCGGTTTAATTTCTACGTTTCTAATTCTGAGTACCGGCTAACATAATGAAATTTTGAAGCTGGTTGCCGCAAACTTGTATCGTCAAGGTGAGGATAAAAAGCATTTTTTTTTTTTGCGGCAACTAGGTATATAATTTGAAATGACGTGACTTTACGTAAGCGGCAGCCAAGAATAGAATTTGAAATGACGTGAATTCACGTCAGCAGCAACCAGGAATAGAATTTACAATGACGTGAATTCACGTCAGCGGCAACCAGGAATAAAATTTGAAATGACGTGAATTCACGTCAGTGGTCGTGAATGTGTTAAGTATAAATATATTTTATTAACTTTTATGTTATTAATTACAAAACTTCCAGCCTACATAATATAAGAAAAATACTTTCATTAAAAAACAATGATCCCTTTGTTAAAGTGGTTCAAATATATAAATAACAGACAACAAACGGACATCCTAATGCTAAATAATAATAATGGATCACACAAAGGATTGTTCCATTTGACAATCTAACCATAAAACTATTGTTCACCAGACAGTGTCTACAAGTAGAATATTAATAAAATATCACAAAATATATGTAACAATTTATTTGAATCTATTTAAAACCATCATTTGTTTTCATTTAGTACAGTGGAAATATTATTTTAAAATGTGATAGTTAACTTTAAATACACCCTGAGATCTTCAGCGTAATAGGCTGTTAGCTTTTGAAAATAATGGCGCAATTAGTACACGTTCTTCTAAATAATTTAGTAGCAGTTGGAAGCAAAAAGTCTAAACGCTTTTATTCTCAGCATATATTTTAAAGTTACAATTGAGAATTATTTCTTCTAAGTGTAGTAACTTAAATACTATACCGTCTTATTTTAAATTTAGTCAAAACAATAACAATTTAGTATGCATTAAATAGAGTGATTTAACACAAACGAGACGCTACTCAAAACGTAAAAGTACTATCTCGGTGAAGTTAATTAACTGAAAACCATCCCTATATTTGGCTTTGACGTTGTGAATTTCACCGCCTTTATGACAGACTAAATTAAATGTTGAAAGAGGAATTTGTAGAACAGAATGTTCACATGACCTCCGATCTTTGAATGCGAGGTTTGTTTGACCTGTTTAGTAAATGTTTTTACGATTTAAAAGAAGAATGTGAATGCATTTTAAACTATCCATTGTTGTCTGATATGACAAAGACCGGGAACAAAATACAATATTATACTGCTTTATATTTTAATATTTGAGAGAGATTTTCTTATTCAATTGAATAGATATACTGTTTATAGATTTTCGTTGAATGTAAGCTTTATTCCTGACACTAAAGATTATAACGACATATTATGGTGTTCAAAGAGCTCTTTATGTGTCTCCGGAGTCATTAATATTTGACACTAATCATTGACGCAGTATGATAATTAGTTCAGCCGAGCCTGTACATGTCAAAACGCTCTAGTGACATCAGCATTTAAAATTCCCTTAACGTGAATACATTCACTAATGTATTAACAAAATAACATATAACATTTTAACATAATAATATAGTTTCCATTAGAGTAAAAATATCTGAGACTGGATCTTGGGAAATACTTTTAAAATTCCTACATGTTACGTAATTATTCTATTGAATTTTCTATACCGTAATGTCTTTGAAATATCTTTTCCATTGTCTTCAACAGGAAACAGCAGGTATTCAATACGTTCATCAACTTCATAAAGGAAACACATCAATAGATGCTTTCAGCTACTTGTATTTATATTGAAGAGAAGAAAGTTGAAGAAATACACGATACTGATACAATAAAATAAAAATATATTAAACTAGCTCTGCCCATGACTTCGTTCGCAGAATATATTAAAATAAAAGTCTAAGTTATTCCTTATAACATCAGCTATCTGTCAATGAAGTTCTGTTAATATCTGTCCAGCTGTTTCAAAGATGAGCCGGAATAGACTGACAGACATAAAAAAATAAAAAAGTTTTTTTTTATGTACGAGTAAATATCAAATATAATATCAAATATAATATTTTAATATTTCATATGCATTTAATGAAAATTTGTTACTTGGTATTACAGACACTTCATATTTATTGAGCGAAGCGAACAAAATGAGCGGAGCGTTTCACTGGAAACTTTTTACATTCTTTGTCACGAATTGGCTTGAAAACTTCTTGGCGGAAAATTATGAAATTTTGCAATCAAAAAGGCACACAATGATTAGGTGATGGTTTTTTTTATTTATTTTTTTTTTTTAAATGTCCTCAAAAAAATTTTTTTTTTTTAGCCATGTCACGAAACTGATATCCCATTGAATTCAATGGGAAACGATGAGTCAATACACTGGATTCGCTTCGCTCAATATGCAAACGAGATTTTCGAGCGCAGCGAGTCGAAATTGAGTTTTGTTGTTTAGGTTTGTTTACGCCCCTAGTATGTATATGTTTCAAATAGTGTTTACATATGTCAGTTTATTTAATTATTACATAATATAGTATGAAATATTTGCTAGTTTACAATATAACATTATGTTTTGTAATAAGATATTAGAATTTGATGTTAAGTTCCTGGTTTGTATCTTCCTTTAAATTACCTTCCAAATATTAAATGTAATTTTATCATTTTTAATCTCATGTCTACAAAAATCTTTAGCTATTTGATTAATGAGAGAAAGCACAAAATAATTTTTAGCGCGTAAATATAAAATAAATGAAATTACGGAACGCCATTAAAGTAAATATAAAATAAAAAAAATTAATTTAATGTTGCATCATTGTTACTCCAGCTTGAGTTTACATCATTGTATGAAAGACATTAGTGAATAAGCGACAAGCTGTAATATTACCGAGTTATATTACAATATAATATATAGTATGGACTATGTTATATATGTGTGTAACCAAATACTTATTATAGACACACCCACACATGGACAATAAGAAAAGATTTATTACCTCTAAGATAATACTTTTCTCAGGAGAAATAGTTACACGGTTCAATTAAAAATTTCGTTACTTTTCATTTTAATGTTCCCTACCAGTTATTTATGACTTCTATTTGAAAGCTAGTATAAAATTATTAATAGTTCGTATCCTCATATATTTTAATTAAACAGAATATTAATATTTTTACCATATTTAATTGCCAAAGCTGACGCTAAAAGTATAAAGCCGTACATTTCCGACGAAATGAACTCATAAATCCACTTCCCTAATTTTAGTATATTAAAATTGTGCTCCAAAGCCATCGTGATAAATTAAATGTATAAATTTAAGTTACCGCATCTAAGGAGGGGAACAAAGCAAAAATGTTCAAGGCGAATCCAGGTCGCTGCGGATTAAGGGTACTCAGGATGGGATGTGATCCAGTCATTGTATCCTGGATATAATGGGCAATGCGCTATAAACTAGACTAGACTTTTACAAGAACATAAAATGAATTATTCATTAAAAAAGATTATAGATGGCTCTGGTGTTGTTGTATCATGAATATCATACAATGTATTAATTCAATCTAAAGCAAATAAGTTTTTTATCAGTAAAAGTACTGTGACAGCTCCCAAATCGTTTATACAAATGGAATGCAATCTAATCTTGCACTCGCTACTGATTTGATGGCTGAGTTTTGTATCAATACGTTAACATTTCAAATTCAACTAGATTTTAAAGATAAAATAAAATTTCATTTCAAATATATTTCATTTTGAGCATCAATTCATTTCAAACACTTTTAATCGCATTGATATAAAAATAGAGCACTTTTTTTGTCAATTAAGTTATTTACTAATATATATATAATATATGTGAGTGTGCAATATCCTTTAAATAATATCATTGCATGAACTAATTCAGTAAAACGCTAGGTGGTGCGGAAAAATATTTATGCGGTAACATTAACCACAAGTTTGCTTTTGCTTTAAGCGTGCATTACCTTAGTTTTCTATGACTACATGAGTAGGTTTTATGAAATGGAAAAAAATGTTTACGTTTTATAAACCGTTTAGCGATCGTTTAAATTTATTTAAGTTGTTTATGACAAAGTTACAATTATAATGTATTTTATAGTTATTTCTTTTTCTATTATACATAAAGAATCGTCTAACAATGTTATATGGAAGACTAGTTTTTTCTGCGGCTTCGCTCGTTGTAAGTTCGATATTAGTTGGTAAGTTCTAACTTTATCCTTTTAGTATATGCTAGTTTTATCAAAATTCTTGAGTTATAAAAAGACAGACATACAGATATAAGACGCTTTTTTATCACAATATGTTGAGAACAACAAAATATACATACAGTATTACAGATTAATACAGTATATTTGATAGATATTAGTATTTATATGTGTTAAAAAATTAAAAGTATAGTATAACATTACAATATATTACAGAATAAATACTTTGACATTAACGCGAGTTAAACCGTTAATATTTTAAGTTTTATACGTAACTCTGGTTAATGGAAAGATAAAAGATAAGATAAGAAAAGTGATTGTTATCAATAAGGCCATCGACCAATCAGGAAGGTTAACATGGAATTGATATCAAATTATTATTACTCTGAGAAACCGAATATTCGCAGTGTTGTTCTAATAAAGTACAAAAGAAAATAAAGTATTCAATTCCTTGAATATCTTACAGCTTGTGTTTTCAGTTTACATTAAATATTAAAAAGAAGCCTGCTCTGTACTTCGATAAAGTGAAAATGGAAATTGTATGAAGAGTTACAGAGGGCGATCTTTGCTGAAATAAATGAACTTACTAAGAATCATGCAATCCTTGATAGAAAATCTCCACCTTGAAAATTTCTCGTATATTTTAAAGTTTTTTTTGCATTTTGAAAAGTATTTATCTATTAATTACATATCAATGAAGTTAAAGTATCTGTTTGCATATCTAAACTTATAGCTTTTCACTAAATGCATATGAAAATTTATACGGTACATACATCAATAAATTATTAATCTTGTTTGTCTGTCTGTTTGTTTCATCTTATCTTTGAAACGGCTGGAGAGATTTTAATAGGATTTTTACTGGTGGATGATACCTGATGCTAAGGAGTGACATAGCCTAACTTACTTTAAAAATATATATATTTCACACGATCGAAGTCGTGGGGAAAGCTAGCTTACAATATGACAAAAAAAACTGATAAAAACACAAAAAGATTTTTTTTTATCAAATAACCCTTAAAGCAAATACATATAAAATTACAAAGAGAAAATATAATACCATATTATATTCAGAGACAGTGCTTTGAGCATTAACATTATCAAACAGAGCTTCCACATCAAAAATACAACTTCAAATATTCGATGTTAGCTAACCTTTACGAGATCCATTACCTTTAAAACTATTTGTAGTTTCCGCAGCAATAACGGATTGAAATTTATGCATACTTGTAATTAACAAGAATGTCTAACGTAACTGAAACTGACGTCAAAATTATTAACTTCGTTGTTACTTTGATGTGTTGTAAAAGATTAATAATTTAGTAAACAAAAGTAAGATGTATTACATTGCAAATATATTAATATAAGAAACATATTTATATGATGAGTTCAAATATTGAGTTGAATGTATATTATGAAACAGCCGTTTCATAATAATAGCCATTAGAAGTAAGAGGTATTTGATTTGAAGATCATCAAGCAGTCATATCGAATGAAAATATTATTCATTGACTCTCTGACTTTACTAACGAATTTGAGACTAGTTATAGTGTCGGATACACTGTTATATTTAAATTAAAACAATAAAACAAACATTAAATATAATTTGAAATGTTGTCAGTCGCGTTTTAATTCCCGGCAAAGCAAAACTTACTAAATTAGACCGTTACAGTCCCTAAATGAGGTCGACAGACTTCTTTTTGTTGGCTAGGATTATTTCCCTTCCCAGCCACCTCAAACCGCTCATTGTTTTGTGGGGACTCACCTGCTTTAACTACTTCTTTGACCGAAAATACCTTCGAGGATTATAAAAGAGGGCCAAAAAGCTGTATATTTTCAAAAAGGGGCAGTACTTTGAAAAGTAATAAACCTTACTGAATTTAAGCTTACCCTTATTTTATAGACCTGCTTTGCACTAATTCATTGAAGAAATTGAATAAATAAATAGTATTGTTACTTGGCAGGATGACTTATAGTGCAAAGACAGCATGTTACCGGCGAGTGCTGTGAGAGCTGCCAGCGTAAGGAGGGCGGAGCGGCTGGCTGCCATGTCAGCGGGGCATGCCGCGGGCTGCACGAGGCGTCATCGCCGCATGCCGTCGCACGGCACCACGCCGCTACCGGAACCTGTAAAATAGGAGTGGCATTTTAGTATTTATTATTATAAATTAACTCTGTACATACTCCTGCGTATAACGCACTCGCCATCACTCGAAACGTCGGTGATGACGAAAGGATCTAATCAGACTTGTTCCATCACCTCAAGGAGGTATAAAAGTATCAATTTTATTACATAAAATAATTTTTTGTCGAGCCGAGATCTTGTAGAATATATTTTCTATTGTAATAGATATCACAGACAAAAGAAGACTGTTTTTTTATGAATTGCATTGTGTATTCGTATTTCTAATATGATATATAAAGTAATATTATAAATTAGTAAAGACGAGCAGTGAAGGAATAACATTGATATGAATGTACCATATCTAATTTTCATGGAGATTTCATATTCTGTTTAGGAAATATCTTGCTGTCAGTATACAAACCACTATGCGCTTTAATAGAAATGCCATCGTGACTCAAGATTAATTAATTAATTTTCTCTCATCATAGTCCCAAAGATACAAGATCCCTCAGCAAATCGATGTTATGTATACATAAAATATTTTTTATTTTGTATCATTTATTTTAATTTAAGTTTTTTTATATTTTTCCCTAAATTCATTGTATTTTTATCTCCAATATCATAATATTATATCCAACAATAAAGAATTTCCGGTCAAGATAAGTCATCTTTTAAATTCGTTGCCATTTATATTTGTTCCTGGTACATCTATATCTATATATATATATATATATATATATATATATAAGCGATTTACCACTCACTGACTTATCACGAAATCTCTTAAACTGTCAGTCCGATTAACTTAAAATTTTACATAGTAACTTCTTTTGTGACGTAGAACTAAGAACGGATTTTACGGAATTCCTACCTCAACGGATTCAGATTTTTACATTTCGCCAAGGTTTAAAAATGTAGTAGCTATACACATAACAACCCCCGCGGGGTTAAGACTTAAGACTTAAGTTCACATCCAAATTAATAGTGTGCAAGCGAAGCGGGAGGGAATAAGCTAGTAAATAAATAAATGTCATAACTTTAAAGTGATAAACCTTGTACAATACGATAAATTCATTTTTATTATATTATCTTTCCCTCCGTTCTAAATCTTTGCCGATTGAATGAAACAGATGGTTCACGTATCTCTTCTAACAGTGGATCATGTTTGCTCACCTCATTCAATGTAGCACTGGAACGTGTTAGGAAACTTCGGATTACATTTCAGTTTAACTACGGATAAATTTCGGAGTGATATACGAATTTTGACTAGAAAATAGGAATCTGCATAACTATGTATATTGTCTTATACGATATAAGCTTCAGGTTTCATATTTCATAATTGGCGATTGCGGTTTATATCAACTAGCGCGTGAAGTTAATAACAACATTATTAAGTTTATATTTTAAAGTGAAGAAAGATTATATAAAAAGTACATTTAGATCCTAAACCTATATAAATAATAACTGGTCGTTATCTATAAATATTATTTTATGCAGGTGGAGTCACGGTCAAAAATTAGCAGCAAATAAATCTATACGAACTCATATTAAATAAGTAATCCATTTCTCTATTCATTATAAGCTTTTAGTACGTACAAGGATAATTAATAGCCCTTAATCAAATCAAAGGCACATCACTTACACATGATCTAGATGGCTGTCAGTTAGATTAGAGAGAGCGTCACGATTTGAAAGAGGCTTTTAATTTGATGATGCAGTGCGCCTTTAGAACCCTCTACGTCAGACTGATGGTAAAGAGTTTTTCTTTAATTAAAAACACGAGACTTTATCGGAATTCCTTCACTTTAGCGAGAGTTTTTCACTTAATTTAAAGTCTAGACGTTTATGTTTTGTAATAAAAAAAATGTATAAAAATACTGGAATACGGTAAGGACTCCAAAACAGAAGAATTATAAATTTTATTGTGTTTGTTATACATATTCAGTTTTTGAAATACGTTATTATGCTCGATACTTATGTTTAGTAATATTTAGATATACCGAATATATTCAGAACTAACTATAACATACTGGTAAATTCGACAAATGTTAGCATAGTATTTGATACTCTTAGTGAACAGTAATTGAATATCGCCTATGTATAAGCATTCTGAGTAGAGTTCGAACTAAGCGAATTAACGTTACGTGGAAGCGATTATCGTTGCTGCTTTATTAAATCTCACGCTTGATAAACTAATTCCCAACCAATATAATGTAACCCTAATATAAAGAACTTCAATATAACGATTATCAATATTTAACAAATTTTTCGAAATCCCACCTATCCTACCCACACGGGTTAATGCAATTATTTATGAAGTAAAAATCAAAAATATTATAAAGGTTTTTAATTTTAAATAATAGCAAAATATGGTATGGGCATGTTATGAGGAGAGATGAAAGGCGTGTGACCAAAAGAGTTCTGGATATGGTAGTGGAGGGATGGACAGGTAGAGGACGGCCGGCGAAAATATGGATGGATAGCGTGAAAGACGATATGGAGAAAAGGGGAGTGTGTACAGAGATGACGAGTAAAGGGAGAGTATGGAAGGAAAAACATATTGCGCCGACACTAAAAAATAAGGGCAGGAAGATGATGACATGATAAGCAAAATACTATTATAATAAAAAGTATAATTTACCTCCAATTAATGAATGTTGTCAGTTTACATAATGTATTATATTAATAATTCTCGACAGGTTTTAAAATTATTTTGTAACAGACCACTGTATTAACAATTTTTAAAACTAAAATATTATTTTAGGTAGATTCCATAGATGAATCTACCTATTGCAATCGATGCGATGACGGGACCCAGACCCCAGAGTAGGGGCGCTACGCCGTTTATGAACTGGAGATTGAGAATCCGTCAAAAAAAATATATATATCCCGATATAGTCGTATATATATGTATATATGATCCATCAGTCCAAATTCATCGTAGGCGAAATCTGACTTCACAGGTCGATACGATAAATTAGTAGGACAAACGTATCTCTTTTTTTGGAAAAAGGGAAAGGGGAGGCTGGGAGGGGGGGTGAAAGTGCAAACCTTTGAGACACGCTACAGATCGCAAATATTGACGGAGGATTTTCAAACTCGGTAAACACCTTCTTAAGGACAAAATGAAGGTTAAGTTCTTGAACGGGGGAAATCAGTCGGGTTAAAAGGTTAAAAGTTAAAAACCGAAAAAAGTCACAGAAGCAAAATTTTAATGTACGAAAAATCTTAGAAAATTAACAAATTAAAAGAGAAAACTTTTTTGTCCGAAAAATTTTTTGATGCGATCCTCCGTTTAAGAGATAGGGGTGGGGGGTGGTTCCCCCCTCACTCAATATATGCCAAGTTACAGCTCAAAAGACTCGTATTGATCAGTAGAATACTACTGACTAGTTTTTTCTCGTTCCGACTCCCCTAAGTGAGTGGCCCCCGACCCCAAAATCAAATTGTCCAATTCAATTCAAACTCGGTAGGCTCATTCTTTAGAACATTCCAAGTGCCTGTGTAAAAAATGGGCGATGCCAGTTAAGGGGTGAAATTATTGGTGTGGTGATACCATCTTTTATCATACATTACATGTTCGGTTTCATTGTTACCTTCGCATATTGCATATCGAGAATCGCGTGACGGGAATTTACCTAACACGATCGACCCTGTCGAACGAATTATTTTTATTAAAATGTGTTTCATTTATTATAAGTGAAAATCTTTCGCTGTAACATAGTAAGCAAATAATCCTTTCTTATATCACCTATTCAATATATCAGGAGTCTTGTGTCCAAATTTCAGCTTTCTAGGTATTACGGTTTGGGCTGTAGAGCGATGAATGTGTCAGTGAGTGAGTGTCTTTGTGCTTTATATATTAAAAGAGACGTGCTTCGCGACGACGGCCAAAGTGATCAAACATTTTGTTTGAATTTCCACACCACCTAGGAGGTATCAAGCAGGCGCGTTATATTTATTAATAAGCTTTCCAGCCTCATTTACTCTCTTATCGCCGTACTTGCCTAGCACGCTTTCGTAACCACTTCGCGCGATTCCAACCCATCCATTCATATCTCCACATACTATCAATTTTTCATTACCTCTGACACTACTTAGAACATCCCTGACACTCTCTCAAAACTTCTCGAGCTTGCTTACTGGAGTTGAGGATACTGGCGGATAAATGACCAACAAGAATACTCTTGTTATCCCATTTTAAAGCGAATCCAAAAAAGTCTCGGGTTGATGGCATTGTATGCTATCATCGCATTAACCATTTGAGAGGACAACAACACGCCTACTCCTCTGCAACCCCAGCCCAGAAAGCGATCGATTGGCCATGCAAATCGGTCGTATCATTGAATTTTCTCTCAGACACACAAATAACATAATTCATTCATCTTCTATTCCATTCCTTCTCTTACATTCCACGTAGCTATTTGTAGCTCCGTCTTTCACCTCCCGTCGTTCGGAACATGGCGTGTTAGATGCCGGGCCCCAACGCCGCCGCATAATTTGAATTAAAATAATAATTGATTTTATATTTTTTTTAAACATATCTAATGCTATTCCATTTCTAGAACGCTCTCTATATTTTTATTCATTTAATTATAAATATCGATACAATGAGGTAATGATAGCAATTCTAAAGAAACTTAAAATGTTATGTGCAATAAAGTGACGACTACCCTCAATTCAGAGGGAAGAACAACAATAGATGTCACGTTTTTGCTAACCCATAAACTTCGACGTCAATTTATGGCACCACCCTCTGGGGATACTAGATTCATAGAAAAACACCCAGATATATGATTTTATATTGATATTGATGTCAGTTTTTGTCTGGGTGAAATGGTGAAAATATATTGTGACAATTGAATTTATACGAACAATATGAATGTCTATATAATAGTTATAAGCTTACAAAAATATATTTTTTGTACAAATTCTCAATCCATTTACATGAATATAGTATTTATAATAGGTTGAAAATAAAAACAGTAAATATACCAGTCCAATTAAAATATGATTTCAATAAATCGAACCATGCAAAAAGTATAACATATAACAAATTCGAACTCTTTGACTGTTCGTGTTCTTGAATTATTAAAATCCACTTAAATGTTAAAAATATTATTGAATTTCATATAAAGCTTTAGTGAATTTAATTCAAAAAATGTTTTTGGGTCGCCGATATATCGTTCATTTTGTTGTTGATTCGCAGAAGGTTTTTTGAATGTATAAATCTCTTTGTTTTCAGGTTTTATTGAGTCAGACAGAGCGTTCTCATTTTTATTACAAAAGTTTGTGAATCGAGCAATTTATCAGATTATATCATATAATGAAATCGTGGATGAAAGAATGGTTTATTTGTTACAGATCAGATAGATTACATTCATTTTAATACAAGGGCAATTAAATATTTTGACTCAAATAATATAAGTAGAAAAATATATTTTGGTCTAATACTGTTATTATTAATACATCTTAATGTTACCTTAAATAAACTGAAATGATTCTTTTTAATTCCGTTAAATAAATAATGTTTAATTTTGTACTTGATTTTTTATAAATATATGTCCTCTTTATCATATATATAACAAAATTTATAATATATATATATATATTGACCGCTCACTAAGAACGGATTATATTTAATTCTTACCCCAACGGATTTTAACTTTTTGCATTTCGCCAAGTTTTAAACCTGTAGGAGCTACACACTTAACGCAAGGGTAAGAGTTACTATAGCACCAGTTACGATGACAACGGATAATATGACAAAGGTTACCATAGCAACCTAAATTCACATTCAAAGTATACTCCGCGATTGGGGAATAAACTAGTATGTATATATAACACGCTTTTATGTCAAATATTTTGTTTAAGCATCTTAATAATACACAGTCTACAAACGTACACAAACAAAAAGTTAATTTCATCGTCCTTTACGTAACAGGCATATATCTTTTAAAAATCTCCCTTAAGAATATAACAGAACGGAGTAGATGTATCTTGATCGTGGATTCCATATCATTACTATTCATCTAATTTAAAATAGTTTCTACTCACCTTGCACTTTTGAATGACCACTTCATTTTTTTATTCTCTTCTATTTTACACAGATTAAAAATATGTAGTAAATATAAACTTTGATTACATTTTTCACAACCTTTCCAAATTCATAAATGCTCTAACTGTGGTTTGGTTTATTTTCTAGTCTGTGATCCTATTATGTCTGAACATATGCCTATTGTCTTTGTGTGCCATGAATACGCACACATATGCACAACGAAAGAAAGTGAAAACTAACTTTTTATACTTTTGTGCAAATGTAGTATAGTGGGTTCCAAAAGCATTTTTTTAATTATTTTCGAAACAATAGAGTCATCATGGTTAATTTTCAGTTTATCATATCTTTAATAACATAATTATTTAATTTATTTAATAGTAACTCACGTACATTTTTTGGTACATCCATAAAAAGAAATGCTAAGGTTGTAATGTAATGTAAAGAAATGCTGGGGTTCCAGAGGGTGAGCGAGGTTGCCAAGGTGTAGGCGTGTTGTTATCCTCTCGAATGGTTAATGCTATGGTAGAATACAAGGCAATCAACCCGAGGCTTCTTTGGATTCGCTTTAAGCCGGGGATAACAAGAGTATTCTTGTTCGCCGGTATGCGCCAGTATCCTCAGCTCAAATGAGCGAGCTCGAGGAGTTTTGGGAGAGTGTCAGGGATGTTCTAAGTAGTGTCAGATGTAATGAAAAGTTTGGTTGTGGGGATATTAATGGATGGGTTGGAACCGCGCAAAGTGGTTACGAAAGCGGGCTAGGCAAATACGGTGATAAGAGAGTAAATGAGGCTGAAAAGCTTATTTAAGAATTTTGTAAGGATAAAAATTTGTTTGTGGCAAACACGATGTTTGATCATAAACAAATTCACATGTACACATGGGAGCGAGCGGAAGAAAGAAATATGATTGATTCATTCCTAATGGATCAGCGTATTCGAAGCCAATCATATTTATGGACACGCGAGTGTTTAGGGGTGCTGATCTGGGAACGGAACATTATCTAGTCGTTGCTAGAAAAGAGATCTATTTGCAGGTTGGCGCAGCCGCACGATGTTTCCAAGCTTTGAGTCGAATTATCGTATAAGAAGCTGGAAGCTTTAAGATCCACCGATCAGAGAGGAATATCAAGAAAGGGTTTCTAAGAAACTTCAAAGCTGTGATTCTGGAAATGAAAGTGCTGAAGTATGCTAGCAGAACCTTAGGAATAGTATAGTGAAAGTAGCGAAAGAGGTATGCGGTAAAAGTAATAGAGGTTTTAGTAAAAAGCGCAATAAATGGTGGGATGATCAAGTGAATGATGCTGTGGAGTTAAAGAAGAAAGCTTGGCTGGATTATGAAGCCTCGGGTAAGGATAAAAGTATGAGAGAGATAAGAAAAAGAGCGTACAAGCTGCAAAAGTACAAAATGAAAGCACTTATAAAGATGAAGCGTGAAAATTCTGAGAGAGAAAGAGATGAAAGGTTGACGAACAATTTTCGGGAAAACACAAAAAAAAACAGTTAGTGATTCCCGGGGTTATTCGGTAACCTGTAGAATGAAAGGAGTGCTTTCGAAGAGCGGTGAAATCTTAACAGAGCAAGCACACGCTTTGTAGCGGTGGACGGAATTCTACAGGGAGATGTATGAATGTGAGGACTCCTCGGCCTTGAGTACCAGCGAAATGCTGAGTCCGGATGTAGTCGATGGTGAAATCAGTTAGGAAGAAGTGGAGAGCGCGATTCGAAGTCTGAAATGTGGTAAGTCTGCGGGAGCAGATGAAGTTACTGCCGAAATGGTCAAATATGGTAGGCCACGCGTCTTGGACTTGTTCTGGGTTTTGTGCTATTTATGCTGGAAATCAAGAGATATTCCAGACGATTGGCGAGGGCAGTCATCGTACCTTGGTATAAAGGCAAATATACTGTGATAGGATTCACAGATATACTGTGATAGGGCTATCAGTTTGATTAGCTTGGGCGGTAAAGTTTATGCTAAAATATTAGTAAGAAGAATGCAAGAAAGATCTGAAAGGCTGTTGTGGGAGGCCCAAAGAGGTTTAGAACTGGAAGAGGGTCTACAGATCAGACCTTTTCCGTAAAATTTTTGGCCCTAAACCAAAGGGTTTTCTGCGCTCATCATTATAGAGTCACTGAAAGCTAAGCTCGTCTATTTCATAACAGAATTAATATAATATCAAGGGATATTTCAAGAATTACAAGGATACACATTGTTTACCGTAGCGTAAATTTTATATGACTTCTTGCCTCGATTGTGCCCACACAATTTCCTTTCATTAGGTTTTCACAAGAACAAATTGCTTGCGAGCCGCTCGGGAGGCTTTCTGAGTTATATAGATATTATACGTATTAGGAATTGAATATTTAATACTGTTTTGTTATTTAAAACTATGTTTACCTTTAAAATAAAGATTTTATAGTTACAATAAAAATATATTAAATATTCAGCCTCAGCTTTTATATACTGAAATTATTTAAAACGCAAACACAGATATTTGATTAACATAGCTTAATGTTTTAAATGTTTTCGATGGATTTTGGCCTATCATACTAGCTGTGCCCGTGACTTCGTTCGTGCTTCGCGTTTTTAAAATAAAAGTAGCCTATGTTGCTTCTTATATAATCAGCTATCTACCAGTGAAAGTCTTATTAAAATCGGTTCAATCGTTTCAAAGATTCACTGGAAAAATCAGACAGATTGTTTTTTAATATATGTATATACCGTGTATACTTTCATATGCATTTAATGAAAGCTGTTAATTTAATATAAACACACACTACAATTTTATTTATATATATATATTCTTCTCTTCTTTGTTGTTTTTTGCGTTTTGCGTTTTGTTTTTATATTACAATTCGTTTTTTTTCTTTTGTTTTAATGTGTTTGATGTTTGTTCAAACGTTGGTTCTCGTTACGTTTGTTTAGGTTTATACATTCTTGTTTTTCTTTTGAATTTTTTATTCTAGGTTTGAATTTAAACAGAATAAATTTAGTTTATTTTGTGTTTGTTTTGTTCTTAATTAAATTTATGGTTGTGATATAGTTTGAATACATTTTTAATTTGTAGTAATTATTTTGGATTTTACATACCAATACAATATTTTGAGATGAAATCTAATGGGCTGTAAGTAATATTAAATATAGTCTATGTCTATGTTACCGGCTCTTCGGTCTTGTCTTCGGTCTTGTCAACAAACATTTAATTATAAAGAATTTACCTTCAATTTAACATTTTGATGTATTTATTTTTTCGTATAAATAAATACTTTTCATTCATATTAAAATCTTTGGTACATTATACACGAATTAAGTTTGGTGGCAGCGAAGGATGCAAAGAAAAACAATTATTTTATAAAATTATATTAACGAGTTACAATTAAAACTTATAATTAATTAATACTAAAAAAAAGGTGATTCCAGGTCAGCGATTGACCCAAGAATGAATATATTTTATCCTCGATTCCCATCGATGGTGAGAACGCAAGCCGTATGGTGTCGTCTTCAGGATACTCGAAGCGTGGTGTCAGCATTTAACCGTGTGAAACCAAGTTGGTTCTTACTATAACAATTGCCCTTGGCTATGCTTGCGTAACACCTCCCCCCGTAGAACAGCGACTATTGAAGACCTTCGTTGTAAATTGCGCTGGAAGTTCTGATTCATCCCTTTGAGTTTTTTGGATGGTGTGTTTCGTATGTTTAAGTCGGTATTTCCGGTATGCAAGGCCGCTAATTAGTACACATGCACCGAATAGTAACGCATATAAAGGTATTGTTGTATGGTAGACGCTTATATCGTTGTTCTTGCTTAAGTTTACTGGTGACTGTAGAATAACCTCTCTATTGGTAGCGTGAAGATTAGTCAAATTAATGGAGTTTAATTTGAATATCAGATGTACTGCTGAACTGAGTGTATTTTCAATAGGGACATCTATTATCTTCAAGGCTTGACCTTTTAGTCGATCGTTGAAGTTCGAGATGATGAATTCTGTTGTTTGAATGAAACAATCATATGGAATTATAGCGAGATAACTTCCTTGCAACATCTTGTAGATATCTTGATAGCAGGATACTTTAGTAAGAGTTGGAAAGCTGATGGTGTAGTGGCGATCGTCGAGTTTCTCGAGTAAGTAGGGATACGGTGACTGGTTTACATTCGGGGAGTTTTTGCTGCGTAGTAACGAGGGCTGTTACACAATCCGGCGATGTAGGACTATGTATGTTGTGTATCTCTTCACATAGATACCCTTTAGTGAACTTCGGGCATTCTGCCTCTGTGTACTTGAAATCTTTCAGATGGATTGCAGGGTATTGGAAGTGAGGGACAGGAATCTCATGATTTTCGTTAGTTACTATGGATATCTTATATAAATCATGTGTGGAATAGAAAAATTAGGAATTGATATACTATGATTATTTCTTTAACTGTATCATATCTTAATATTCTCTCGCTCGTATATTTAATACTTTATTACTGCCATATATACTACGTTACTTATTAATTATAGTTCTATCAGAGTTTAAATTAAAAACTTCATAGTCAGCTGTAAATGTTGTTTACAAAAGCTAAAAAATTCTGTAGCTTAGATATCTCTTATGATAACCTATCAACGTTATCGCTAGTTATGAGAATAGTTAGTCTTAAATCAACAAATTGAAATAATTCCTGGTTTTTTTTTTAGATTTTGACTTATATTTTTTTTTCTAATGCTGCTAGGTCTACTTCTACAAACTACAGCTACTCGATTCTTTTGAATAGAAAATCTAAAACTAATTTAAAACACTACAAATAGACAAATAAAAAAGTAATTCGCTCAGAATATATCGATGTATGCTTTAAAGTTCTAAGTAACTTCAAAAAATACTTTAAATAGTAATTTACTTGAAATAAAAAAAAAATACTTAGATTAGGTAAAGATTAAGGTTAAAAATTAGGAAAGGTAAGGATCTGAAAGATTCAGAGTACTTACATGAACATGATTTTCTTTGCCGAATCGATTTTCGGATTCACCTCCGCTGGCCTCCACGATGTATGTAGATTCGGATACTCGAAATCGGTTAGTCACGCGGGATCTCGCACCGATATTAGGGGAAATCTTGACGCGACGCGTACCGAATATATCTCGAATATCCTACCGACTGCGCCAATTAAGTTTGGTGGCAGCGAAGGATGCAAAGAAAAACAATTATTTTATAAAATTATATTAACGAGTTACAATTAAAACTTATAATTAATTAATACTAAAAAAAAGGTGATTCCAGGTCAGCGATTGACCCAAGAATGAATATATTTTATCCTCGATTCCCATCGATGGTGAGAACGCAAGCCGTATGGTGTCGTCTTCAGGATACTCGAAGCGTGGTGTCAGCATTTAACCGTGTGAAACCAAGTTGGTTCTTACTATAACAATTGCCCTTGGCTATGCTTGCGTAACACACGCGACTGGGCGTTCATTTCACCATTGTTTGTCAACCATTCATACTAAAATAAAGAAATAAAAACTACGCTCTCGAGCATACGTAAACTATATATTAAAATATGATGAAAGGTTTGTCTAGACCGAGCACATTCTACTTCTGTATTGTGCTGTTTTGTCAACAGTATACAAAAATGACGTAGGAAGCTCTACGATTATGGCTAAACTAAGACACACTACTGCGTTTGATACATTTTGATAACAGCACAATTATAGTAATCCCCCTATAACATAGTATATTCGTTCTGCGTTATAGAAAAACACATTGTAAGAATATTGTAGTGTAACGCGCTCATTTGACCGTATAACGCCCTATGTACAATTAATTCATGTTTAACTTTTCTTATTAAAGGCTGTTTGAATGGAATAGCAAGAGAGATATTAATTTAATTAAATTTTTACTTACTTTTATTTAATTGTACAACAACATTTAACAACACAATGTGCGAAGGTAAGCGAAATTAATAATGTACTGTAAAAAATAATTATAAATTTCATATTGTAGAAATATAACGTGGGAAATGCCGCGTTATATGTGGTAAAACACATATACGAGGGACTGAATTCGTGTTATATAAAAACGCGTTATAAGAGTACCTTGTTATAGGGGGGGATTACTATTTATAACTTACGAGCATTACACTCAGATGACGTTCGATATATCGTTTAAAAGTATTACATATAGTCGAAAAGTATTAAATATAGTCGACCTCCTTGATTGTGATAAGACCAGTGATGATGATGAAGATAATGACATCTATACAACTACGCAAATAAATAATAAGTGTCTGTTTGTAATTCCAAATTAACAGCTTTTACTAAATGCATATGAAATGCAAGAAAACCTCTGAAATATCTGGACCAATATTAATAGGACTTCCACTAGCGAATAGCTGATGTTATAGATATAACTTAGGCTAACAAAGTCGGAGGTACAGATGTAAACACAACTTTAGTCGATTAGATAGTCCATTTAGAAACGGACATAATTAGTTAATAAAACAGGAAATTTTGCTTTTGTTCCGAGTCCCCATTTTGCGGTTATTATGTCATTTAAATTTTCTTCGCCCTCATTATGTTAATATAACCGCTGCCTTACAGAGTGTCTCATCTTTTAAACTTGCTTTAGTAGTGACGTTCTTTACACAATGAAAGTCTTACTTATATGATATTGTGTTCTTAATATTATAAAGTCACTAAAAATTTATAAGAAACTATCTACAATTTTTTTGTTAACTCTATGGTAATGTGTTAATGTTATACACTGAAAGGAAGATGACAGAACCTTCATTTTTATTTATATATTTTCAGCTATTTAGCTGAAAATTTATTTCATATTTAACGTTTATAACTTCGTCACAAATACTTCTGTTATATAGAATTATTTAAAACAATCTAAGAAAACATAAGCCTAAGAATAAAACTCCCTTCAGGGATTAATATCATAAATATCACATAGTATTAATGCTACAGGTGGCCTATCTATCGTAGGTAAGGGTTACCAACGCGCTCCAAATTAATCTTCACCAGCTTACTAACGAGAAAAGTGCGTGAGAAATATATTGGATTGGTTAAACAATATCTTATTTCTCTCTCATATTTCTCTATATTTTTCTAAAATATACTATATGTTAAACTGAGGTATTATATATTATTATTCTGAATGTTTAAATTGTAACTTTAATCTCTTGTAAATGTTAGATCATCATAGTTGGTTATGAAGTGGTTAGTCATTCTAATCATGCTTTCGTTCCAAGTAAATGTACTTGAATTCTAATTTATTCTTACATAACATTTATAACTTGAACTCTACTACGCAAAATTGTAACTAAAATAAGTAAAATCCATTAAGTTTCTTGACAATTTTTCTACATGGTCCTATCCTTTGGAACCAGGAACAAGACATTTGACATCTGACATTTCAGAAATACAATGTGTGCCAAAAAGATAAATTAAAGTTTGACTCTAAGTCTGAGGAAGACGGAAAATAAAATGAATTTTCTGGCAACAACTAGTAAAAATACTTTTTAATTATTAATTACTAATATTGAAGCTGAATTATTTAATAAATATTAATACCAGGCTATTGACACTTAACCGCAGGCACTACTTACGAAGGCGATTTTTATTTTTACTTACCAACGTTATTACAGCACTAAATTGTCATTTGACAGACAGTTGCCGAATTGGGTTTGCGAGCCAAAAATCTTGAATTTTTATATCCTCGTTTGTTATCGCTTCAATAAGTTACTCGAATTTTGCTGACATTTCAAAAGGATCAGTCTATTTGGTTTGGTTTTATTTTTCTCTTACAGTCTGGTATTTCCAAGTTTAAAATGTTCAAAAATCTCTCTCTAGATGTTACTTTAACCTCATATTTATTTTCTTTTATACAGATATATTGCGAGTTTCGTATAGTACTGATCAAATTAATTCGTATGAAAAAAGTTTTCTTGTATAATATCAGTTTTATAACAGCAACAAAGATTTCTTTCCGTTTAATCAACTTAAAGTTACTTCAAGGTTAGACGTTGACAATTCATTTATAGTATAAATTATTATTCTGTAACGTTATTTAGATGTTGCTTTATTTTCAATGTTTTACAAATCAAACAATACGATAGACATTACACATGAATAAATAATCTTTCTTTAAAGATTTGTTTCTGATTGCAATAAAAAAAGCTGATAAAAATAGAGGACACACTTCCTTTATAAATGTTTAAAATGCAGACGGGAATAAAATAAAAATGCAAATACTCTTCCATCAACATGATAGAATTTGTAGGATATAAGATAGACTAGACACCGACGATCCTGTGAATTTTTGGGGTGCAGGATTACAGAAATTGTATGTTATAAAAGTTTATATATACTAGCTCTGCCCACGACTTCGCGTGGAATATTTCTTTTTAAATAAAAGTAGCCTCACTTACTTTATAACATCAACTATCCACCAGTGAAATTCTTATTAAAATTTGTTCAACCCTTTGAGAGGTTATCCGGAACAAATACACACAGATAGACAAAAACTTCAAAAATTGTTCTTATATGTAACTACTGGTAATATTTATATGTATAGATTGTAGAACAAAGTAAAATAAACATATGACATATTTTTTATTCTAGCCTTGTATCAGTAGAAAATAGGAATACTATAAAACAGGTATGTAATTCTATTTGTATATACATACATATTAAATATACAAGAGTAGTAATCGAATAATTGAAGATAGATGAATTTAGGTTTAGTTAATCCACCCTAAGTTGAAAGAGGCTTGTTATTATAGAAAAATATACATTTCTTCCATACTGTAATCACTTTAAGTGTTATGAGTTATCTATTAACATTATTAAATTACAATAACAAAATACTCGACAATCCGAATTTTGTAATATATAAAAAAATATATATATTTTATTATTCAGGCAAGAATTCAATTGAATCTTCCGTATCTCTTGATGAAATTATCAATATAGATTAGATTAGATGTTTATATTCATTATTAATTAAGGGATTTACACATTTTATTTCTGAATATTTATTAACAAATAAAGCGAGGACAGACTTGATTATACAATTAAGACAAACGAGCAACGGAAAGTCGCTCAGCACATTGAGTATTTTGTAAGGATCTTAAGAGTCTTAATTAATAAATACGTCTTTTCATTTATCGTAATAAAATTAACATAAACAAAACTATTTTTATATTTTAATCGCTTCTATTTGTTACTTTTTAATTTTAAACCGATGTTCAAAATATGTTGGAGCAATCGTGTATAGGATATCTCAGTGAAGGTGTAAAATTTAACAAATATCTGAGAATTAGATCTATAAAATATATTTTCTAAACACATAACGTACTTCGAGTTCATCAAAACAGAAATTGATAAATATAACTTCAGAGCAACTGTCAGCTCTGCTCAGATGTCTATCAGAAGCAAGTCTATCAGTAACATACATGTATAAAGCTAATAGCTAATTTAATAACCAAATTTGTATAAATTTAATGAAAACAGTTAACAATAAACATATTCTTCAAGTAATATAAGTTTCCTACTTGATTTTACTGTGAAAAACATCTGTTTTGATTACTTAAATAATTTAAAAATGGACTCGTACATGAAACGGTAAGAGAGAAATTTATCAAACTCTAATGGAATCCCGATGAGAGCATCTTTATGAACTCCTGAGTAATACTAATTGATACCTCAAAGTAAATCATTCCTCTTGATTAATACTAAACGACCAAATCTATCGGATGTCGGAATCTTAATCAGTATTTGGACTTTGTCAGTTGTAAATGTTATTATTTGCGTGTGTTCTGTTGCGTTTGTAACTTGTTATATCGTTAACGATGACAAAACACTAACATTGGAATAATATTGAGATATATTATTAACTAGCCATTTCTGAGCATAGATTGTCGGTACCAAATACCTGAAAGTACCTTTAGAGGTATAACCAAAAAAAGCTTCGTGTTGCACGCCTCCAGGTATCAAGGAACTTACATGCCGAATGTCACGTTTCTAGGTTCAGCGGTTTGGGCTGTGCGCTGTTCAGTCAGTGAGTGATGGGGCCAAGCTAGTTTATATATATAGATTATAATTAAGCTGTTTCATAAATGTAGACAATAAATCAAATAAAATGTATCTCGCCAGACATTGAAAACCATAAACTATGTTTTTTTGCCAAATTTGGGCAGTGAATGTCAAATAGACATCATGTGAATACTATCATAACGGGCATACAGACAATAATATAAATGTGTTATATAAAATACTAGATTTGTGTCAGTTTGAAAAACCTTTTTTCAAATAATATAGTTAAAATGGAAAATAAAAGTTTTTATTCGCTTTAGTTTGTAGTAAATTAGTTTTCGCCAGTTTTTGTGTGATATCTATGTGGTATATTTCATTGTTATACCATATTTATTTCTACAAAATATATTATATGTAAGTAACCATATCCCTTGAACACAATATATGCAATAACATATAACACATAATAAATAACAATACTCTAAGCTGAATATTCCCAAGAAAACACTTAGCATAAAACAGCTTATCTAGTTCAAATTTCTAGTATGCTTGTAATACCAAAAGACATTATATTTTTAACTAGCTTTTGCCCGCGACTTCGTCCGCGTTTCCGTCGTTTTTCGAAAAAAAATTAGCAGATGTCCTCCCTCATAGTTTTGACGTAACAGGCAGATTCACTTTCGTATTTTAGAAGGGCAATAGTAATATAATATGCCAATCCACAAAACTGTTGAAAAATATAAGTAACCGCAGAATATTATAATATACCCACGCTATACCCACGACTCGGTCAGCGTGTAACTCCTTGTTTTTTATTAAGATAATATATTGCTAATATTTTTAGATCAAATTAAAATGTTTCAGCGCAAAGCTTCTGGGTAGACTATGTTAAGAGTCGACCCGTCCGGCACGTGAACGTAAAGATTCCTAGAATTGCTAACCCGGGAAAGAGCGACGTATAATTGACCATGCGAGAAACAGCTAACACCGAGATCTACTCCAGCAACACGAAAAGTCTGCCCTTGAGCTTTATTGATAGTCATGGCATAGCACACCGATACTGGGAATTGCGTTCTTTTAAATTGGAATGGAAAATTATTTGGTATTATGGGAATTCTGGGAATAAAGACAGTTTCTCCTGCACCGCAACCTGTTAAAATTTGAGCCTCGATTACATTTTGTTGCAACTGGGTTACTTTTAGCCGAGTTCCATTGCAAAGTTGAGGTGGTCTTAAATTTCGGAGCAGAATTATCGGTATGCCAATTTTTAAACAAATTATATGAGAAGGTAGTCCAGGCATACTTAAAGAATTTAAAAATTCTATCGGGTAATTAGTGGCTTCTTGTTCATCAACCATTCTATTTATTGAACTATAAACTTTGCTTTCTCCCTGTATATTAGACAGTATTTTATTATTAATTTCAGATGCCTGGTCATTGCGAGGAGTCAAAATGGACCTTTCGCAAAGCCAAGAATTGTCCCTATTTAATATAATTGTTATGTCACCGTAAACCGAAGATATAAGATGTTGTTGGGATTGCACTATACAACATAACTCAGGTGTCAGAATAAGTTTTCCTTGGTGTAGTTGTGGATAGGTACCTTCACCAATCTTCAATAATGTATCAGAAAATTCACGATTATCTGCGTTGTCTCCAGTTCTCACTCGCATATTTATAGTCAAATGCACCGATTGTATATCACGCCACAAATAAGAGCTTTTCAGGCAAGCCCTAATCTCATCAGCTCGGGTTCCCCGTGGTATTACCGGTAAGGTTTGTCGGAAATCACCACAAAATAAAACCGTAATACCGCCCATTGGTCGATCATTTTGTCTTATGTCCCTTAGAGTTCTGTCTACTGCTTCTACTCCTTTTCGATGGGCCATCGTACATTCATCCCATACGATTAAATTACACTCACGCAATACCTTAGCTTTGTCGCTATTTCTTGAAATACTACAGGTTGGACTTTCCGTGCGATCTAAATTAATTGGTATTTTAAACATAGTGTGAGCAGTCTTACCTCCTGGTAGCAATGTTGCAGCTATACCTGATGAAGCCACGGCAAGAGCGATTTTACGCTGATTTCGAACATAAGCTAATATTAATTTAGTCAAAAAAGTTTTCCCAGTTCCTCCAGGTGCATCTAAAAACCATATTGTTCCTAAATTATTCTGCACACTCTCGCACACGCGATCATAGACTAAGCGTTGTTCTGCAGTCATCATTGGGACACCGTTTTCTAATGTTACCAGCAGTTCCATTGGGTTGTAACCAATCTCTGCGGAATATTCCCTATTGGTAACCTCTCCGACTGAGGTTGGCGTTGGCAAACCATATTCACAAAGTGATTTACCGCCTACTGCTGTTAAGTCTTCCTGAAGAGCTAATAAGCACTGATTTATAGCCAGGTCTCGAAAATTATCATTAGTTGCGCCTTCATTATTGTGAGATAAATTCCGAAGAAAGTCTTCTGCAAATTTTTCTTTATATTTTTCCCATAATTGGACAGGATCAGATAAATTACAAAATGTGAGTAATGTTACAAATAAATGGCGTAACCGTCGTGGATTATCACTAACACAGGATTCTGCTAAAGCGTCATCCCAATGTTGATCATTTTCAAGCAAATGACGCGCTTGGCAAGCTGCATGATAAGTTGGATAAACAACATCGTCTACTTTTCTCAAATCTATAAATGATGTTGGTCCTCGCACTGTATGTAATAATAATCTCAAATAAAAACACTCTGCGTTGTTAGGATGAACAGTATACACTCTACCAAGAACATGTTCTTTGAAAATACCTGTCTCGCCATCTACAGGCCTGCCTCGGCGTCTACGGTTAAAGACACCTCGTTGTTTATCGTAGGTATAATACGATGGAACTTCTTCATACAAAAGAGACTTTGCGAAATTATCAGTTTGGCAAAGTCGAAAGAATGCCAATAAAGTTGTTTGTCTAGGGTTCTCTAATCGTTCTGTAACATTTTCGGCGTTAAAATATATACGTTGACCGCCTTCCAGATGAACATCCAGATGGGTCACAGGTGGATATCTTTCGTGAATATTAAAACTTAAGATCCGCCACACAGCTTCTGAAGAGCTGATATATCTGCCTGACTGAAATCTAGTAACTTCATCATGTTCATTTCTTAACGCAAACGTAGCTTGGTCACTGCCCTTGTTAATGTACTTACAAATATATTTAATTGACTCTACACTATTACACATTTCTACATTTATGTGAGCTTGAAATGCTCTGGACAATACAGGCGAATACGGAACGACCCACCTATTATCTAAAGTAACCTGTTGTCCAGACATTCGCTTTTCAACAGTAAAACCACCATTGTCTCTTGAACGGCGACGATATAATGGGTATCCATCATGTCCTGTTACAGTTTCATCCACTAATGCTTTTGGATACCTTTTAGTGCAACGACCGTCTTGCATGCAAGGAGCATTTGCGTTAAATGCACCACATGGACCATGTATCATATGAGTTTTAACAATGTCGTATAACAGGGGATCTGCAGTCGGATCTGGAATTTCAGCACTGATTAATCTGTCTACATCATTAGGTCGAACCTTATCTTTTAACCAAAGCAAGATATGTGCGTGAGGTAAGCCGCGTTTTTGCCACTCAACACTATACATATAACACAATACTTCTCCAAAAATGTTATCTTTGGTAAGAAGATCTATCATTGATTTTAATTTTAAATGAAACACTCTTGCAATAATATCATGGCGGTCATGCGGTGCCTGACCCTCAAGAAGCTCCCGAGTGATTTCATCCCACTTGGGATTGGTAGTTACAGTAACAAATAAGTCGGGACGTCCATATTTTCTTACGTAACAAAAAGCGTCTTGAGTACGTTCATGCATGTAGCGTGGACCACCAGTAAAAGAAGAGGGTAAAATAACTAAACGACCCATATTCACAGTATCGTTATCTTGCTGCATGGCATCGCGAAGGTGAACGTATTCTTCAGCGCGCAGCTGCCTTTGATTAGATCGTATATAAACTAATCTTTCGGTTTCAATTTTTGCGTACATGTCAACAATAAACTGATTAAATAAGCCACGAAAACGTTGAAAGTATACCAATCTATTCCGTCTCACTTGCAGGTGGTAACAATAAAATTGAAGGCATGACACCTTTTTATTATAATTAGGTGCGCCTGTGCGCGGATCGGTTTGGTATACAGCGAAATTATAACCATCTTCCCCTCGACAGTATATCATAGGATATTGCAAACTGTCGTAAGCCCTGTGGGTTTCGAAAATACGTTGCAAACGATTGTCTCTGGAACGTATAACGATATCACGCCTATCACATTCCTGGTCGACCAGTACTACAGCAACTTCATTCGTGGATGGAACGTTATGACGCCCAGGGTGTTCCTGAGTTGGACGCTTATCGTCACTTATAACAATTTTATAATTGTTATTACCATCTTGAGAAAGGGCTTCTAATGCCGATTTAAAACTGCATACGTACGAATTAACCTGATGTAACATGTTCTGAAGTTGTGAAATGAGTTCAGTATTTAAATTCGGAAAATATTGATTTCTTATATTCGACTGTTCGTTGTAATCGGATACAAAATATATTTGAAGAAATTTAGGTTGTTCTTCAGGCAAAAGGGACCCTATCAAATGGTAAACCTGACCTTGTACCTTAAAAGTAGGCATGAAAGGGCCTTCTGAGATTTGTTTAGCACCAAAGGATGTCATTTGGAATGCACTATTATAAGTGCGAATATTATCTAAAAACTGTTTGGATTGCAAATGTTCCCCTAAAAGTAGTGATTTTAAAGGTTCCGGTGGGTCTTCGAACGAAGGCAAATTTATTTTACCTCCAGAACAACAGAAACCAGCAGACTCCTTCCTCCACTTCGAAGCATTACAAAAGGAACATACTACGTTCATATCGCCTATTTCAGAAGATGATCTGTAATCAATTGTGAGGTTATAAGCAAACCCACTTTTATATTTATCGGACCACGCCACCGAATTTGTAGATTGATCTACCACGTGTATATCTAAGTCATTAAGACCATGTCGAAATCTATCTGCAGTAAGACGGGCCTCTCGCTGTTCTTCTGTTTCAAGCGACCGAATATTTTCAATTCTTAATCTTTCATTAGATAAAGTAATCAATTGTTCTTGTCTCAAAGAATTGTAATAATCGCGTCCCGACTCTAGTCGTTGTTCATGCTCATGTTCATCTTCAAGAGATCGAATCATGTTATGGTGCGCCCTATCATTTGTCAAACGGTCTTGATATTGAGTAAAAGTTTCAGATTCTCGAGACAAAATATGACGTTCGCGATCAGCTGTAAGCCGTAATTCCCTCTCAGTGAAGGTTTCGGACTCGCGAGATAAAATATGACGTTCGTGGTCAGCTGTAAGCCGTAATTCCCTCTCAGTGAAGGTTTCGGACTCGCGAGATAAAATATGACGTTCGCGGTCAGCTGTAAGCCGTAATTCCCTCTCAGTGAAGGTTTCAGACTCGCGAGATAATGTATGCCGTTCGCGGTCAGCTGTGAGTCGCAATTCTCGTTGTAAAGCAGTTTCAGCTTCTCGGGATAACGCATGTTGTTCCCGGTCAATGGAACGCCTTAGCTCTCGTTGAGAAGAGCTTTGAGAAGCCCGTGTTGTAGCTCGTCTCGCTCTTTCAGCTGCTAATCGCATCTCTCTTTCTGGAGAGCTTTCATTAGCTCGAGATGTTGAGGCACTAACTCTCATAGAGTTTAACCGATGTGCTCTTTCCTCTTCCGATTCTTGAGAACGCGTCATTCTCATTCTCCTAGCTTGACTCGAAGTTCGAGATAAAGATGGTCGTTTTTTAGGTGGCATCGTTTATTTTATTTTTAATCGACGGTAACTTAAATTCTATTTAGTTACCCAACAAAAAACTTACGTCAGAGGTCCTAACTATAGCTAAGTATATAATAAATAGAATATAAATCTAAGTGCCTATTAAAACTAAAATAATATTCTAATCGAATTATAAATATGTACGTAGGTACCTACAAATTACAAAAGAATAAAAAATGAAAATAAAGCTATACTTAATGCGTGTGCAATACTATCTACACTTACCTACTTCACTTAAAAATGAATAATAAGAAATACCTACAACTACTGTAATTAATCAAAGTACCTATGCTAATACAAAAAAAACCTTAGATGTTCTAAGTACAGCTGCTATATAATAAAAAAATATAAATCTAAGTGCCTATTTAAACTTAAATACCTAATATTCTAATAGAATTAAACTAAGAAATATGTACCTACCTACCTACAACTTAGGTACAAAAAAAAAAGAAATGAAAATAAAGCTAAAACACGTGTGCAGTATAGGTAGATAGTAGGCAATATCTACCTATACCTACTTCACTTAAAAATAAATAAAAAATACCTATGAATACTATAATTAATAAAAGTACCTACCTACGCTTTTATCTACTCAATACAAAAAAAACTAAACATAAAATGCCCAAAACTAACCTATCAGTAACTAAAAATCTAACAATAATCTAATCTATCTATCTATTATCTAATCTAAAAATCGAATCTAAATCTACTTAAAAAGAAATAAAATAGGAACTATTAACAGTTAAGAATTTAAACAAAACTAAAACTAATTTAGAAAATAACAACAAAAGAAATTAAAATAAACTATTTAAAGACAAAAAGTCGCGCTGATAAGCACGGTTTATAAAATAACAATTATTGTCTGTCAATAAAGTTCAACACTCTGAACGCATCAACAGCCAAATATTGAATGACGCTTGCGCTCGCCTCCCGCCCCTTTTATACTCTGCCGCCGCGAGCCCCGTCGAGCGCGGCAACCGTTACGCAAAAATAATCCTTATAGCTTGATTCACTATTCACGCGCGATGTCTTGTTGGCGTATTTCATGTAAGTAAGTATAAGTTTGGTGTTTCTATACCGATTTCAATGATTCTTTTTTTATTGAATTGGTGCTAATGTTTATTTTTTTTTTAATTAGGAATGATGGTGAGCATTATTGGTTTTATAAACGTAAAAGTAAACAAATATAATAAGAAATCTCCGAACTGCTAAGCTATCGAGAGTTATGCGTGTTATTGTGAGTTAACTATAAAAGGTAGATATATGCTGTCTTGGAATATTTTTCGTGTATTTTTATGTAGAATATTTCCGTTATACATAGTTTCTATGTAGCTCTAACCATTAAGGCTGCACACGCGACGGAAGCTTAAAAAATCAAGCAACTTCTCCCATTTTCTCAACATTTCCTTTCACTGCTCTGCTCCTATTCATTGTAGTGTGATGAAAAGTATACTATTACCTGCCCAGGAGTATAAAGAATAATTGTACTAAGTTTCGTTAAAATCCGTCGAGTAGTTTTTTTTTTTATAAATAACATACAAACAGACAGACAGACAGACAGACAGACAAAAATTTTTTTAACTGCATTTTTGGCATCAGTATCGAACACTAATCACCCCCTGCTACTTATTTTGTAAATATATTTCATGTACAGAATTGACCTCTCTACAGATTTATTATAAGTATAGATAACGGAATAAGAATAATTAACATAACGATATATATATATATTACAATAATAATACAAAAGTAAAGTAATTGTATCAAAAGCTCTGTAAAAATTCCAATAATAATAAAATATTTTCTCACTAAAGTATGCAATAAAATGTAATATTATATTATACTAAGAAATAATTTATATGAAAGAATACATTTGTATATATTATACTAGGGGCGCCAACAAACCCTTAATTTCGACTCGCTGCGCTCGTGAAATCTCGGGTGCTGTTTGCATATTGAGCGAAGCGAGCCCAGTGTATTGACTCATCGTTCCACATCGACTTCAATGGGATATCAGGTTTTTGACATAATATTTAAAAAAAAAAATTTTTTTTGAGGACATTTTTCAAAAATTTTTATTTTAAAACCATCACCTAAGGTGTGTCTTTTTGATTGCAAAGTTTCATAATTTTCCGTCAAGTAGTTGTTTAGCCAATTCGTGACAAAGAATGCAAAAAGTATCCAGTAAAACGCTCCGCTCACTTCGTTCGCTTCGCTCAATAATTAATAGTTATTATTTTATTAAACTATAAAAGTAAGTAGTCGTTTGTTGGATTAAAGTTTCCAGAATTAAATCCATGTATTCCAAAACACGTTAACAAACCATCTCAAACTGAACACACAACAGACAGACCGATGAATAATTAAAAGAACACGAGTTATGAATGATGAGTGTTGTCTTACATTGGTACATACGTGTTGTATCATTATGATATCAGTGTGATATCACCTCGATATCAACTATCACACACATTACATACTAATGATATTGAGGATTCATAATATATAAGAACAGTGAAGCTTCATTGTGTGTGGTTTGTGTGTAGTTCTGTTAATACAATGTTGTTCCAACATGTATGTTAATACTGCACTCGTAAATCTATAACGCGTGTGACCACAGCTTATTTATTGATGTTCATAAATCTGTTCTGTGTCCGAGCAATTATAATATTAATATATATATATATATATATATATATATATTAATCCCAGTTTATTCCCGCCCGCTTCGCTGGAATACTATTAATTTGGATGTGAACTTAGGTTGCTATGGTCATATTAACCGTTGTCATCGTAACCGTTGCTATAGTAACTCTTACTCCCGCATTAAGTATATAGCTCTTAACCGGTTTAAAACTTGGCAAAATGCAAAAAGTTGAATTCCGTTGTAATAGGAATTCCGTAAAATCCGTTCTCAGTGGACGTCTACGTCACATAAGAAGTAACTACGTAAAATTTTAAGTTAATCGGACAGATAGTTTCGGAGACTTCGTGATGAGTCAGTGAGTGTTTAAAAGAATACTTATCCAACTTACAGATAAATATTACCATACTTTTGAGATTCGCTTTATTCATATTATACAAGTTTGTGAGGATGTTTACTCTTTGACGTAAAAACTACTGAACAGATTCTATACAGATATTCAATAAAACTTTACTGTAATATTGTTTGTACATTAGAATAATATATACTACAATTTATAAACACCACCCAATGTAGAATTTAGTGTGAACGGAGACTAATATACAATTTTAATGTATAATATATAAGTGAGATAATTTTTGAAAATTAAATTAAATCTATATAACTTCAGTCTATTGTGTGTTTGTTTATTAAATATACAGGTTATATATAATAAACTGCCATATTATTTACATAATTAACAATGATTTATAAAGGAAAAGTGAGCGATAAGTGAGACAGGGGGAGGCCTCGAGTGACCTTCGAAAACACAGTATCTATGATACTGGAGGAAGGTCACGTAAAACCATGAGGACCCCCCCGAGGGCATGTATGAAGAGGTTAATGTCTGTGGTTGAGGCGTGAAGATAAGTTAAGTTTAATTAACAATGTAAAGAATTTTATTTGAAGTCACAGACATAATACTTAAATTAACTGTATTAGATCCCTTGGAAAGTATTCAGTTAATAGTTCTATAAATATTCAATCATTACCTATCATATATTATAGTGTTAAATAGCAGTAATATTTTACCACTATGTGACAATAATAGATATTTCAAAATTAATTATACTTCCAAGTTTATAAAATCACTATTTTTTATTGTAAGAGTAATTTATTTATACATTACACTGCATCTTGGTTGTCAGTATTTTGATGTAAAAGTATTAAAGCTTTTTAACTAATTTTAATATAAACTAATATATATAATACAATGTATTTTCAGCTAATTAAAGTGTGATGAAGTCGTTTAGCGCCTTTCCAAAGTTGACCGGATGTGACGTATTTGTTTAGTGAAAAGTGTAAAGTACCATTTTTCAAATAAAAAATATTTTCTTTTTTATAAGAAAAACTTTATGGACAGTGTAGAAATGGTTGCAATCTCATCATCATATACTTAAATCTGGATTTGAAAAATAACCAATGTAAAATATATATAAATAAGATATACCGTATTTTAATTACAATACATTAACAACTAGTGATAAAGATTACATTAACACTGAACATAATTGTCTTTTCTTTCCTAGCTTTAAAACTTTAAACATATATGTATTAAGTAAGATGTCGTATATACATTATCAGATGTTTACATTTTGAAGATAACAAATTATGAATACAGACATCCCTTTGACACGACGAAGATATTGAAGATGAAGTATTGAGGATTTGCTTTGATGAAATTCTATCAGGAAATACTAACATGTGCAGCTGTTATGAGAGAGAATATTCATGAAATTACTCAAGAGATTATTTTGAATTAAGCTTTGATACATATTAGACAGTCCGATGACATATCGACTCAATTAATATTTAGTGTAGTCACCGCGAGACAGTAAAAATCTGCACATTTATTGATTAAAGTCTTTGAGATTCAAATCAACGGAAAGTAACGCATGACTTATTTAAATATGAAAGAATTGAATTAATACTGATAAGACAAATAAAAGATGCTTTTCGTTAATTAAGTCGTGTGATCTAAATAATACTCGTTTATTATTTATTAATTTATAAGTGGTGTAACATTAAGGGCTGTGTTTAATTTTAATGTTCAAATTTTGTGTACTTTTTGTAACAAAGGACGTTTGTAACTTCTCCTTTGATCTATTGCATGTATATTTAAATATTCGTCAACAAATTGGTAATTGAAATTATTAAGTTATAGTTTTGTAAGTTACACTTTTTTAAAATTTTAAATAGAGATATATAATGCCAGTCAGTGAATACACAGATTTCCGCATCATCTATGAGGTACTGTGTATTGGGGTGCGTTCCAGTTATGTAATGTGGCGGGATCCCAGTAGGCCTACACTATGAAAATTTTGGCAGCATATAACTAAGGACAAATATATATATATATATATATATATATATATATATATATTTAATAATATTTATCTATTTTTCCAATATATCAAATTCAATTTCGTAATCAATTATATTTATACGTCGTTGATTTTTATTTTTGACAATTTTTAATTTTCATATTTAAACTTTATGCACCAATCTCAGCTAAAATCTGGTTGCCATGGTAACCGTTGCAATAATAACCGTTGTCATAGTATCCTTTGTCAAGGTAACCGTTGTCATGGTAACCGGGAGTTTTAAGTGTATCTGTGTGCCTCTGCAGGTTTAAAACTTCGCGAAATAGTTATTCTGATCGATCGCTCCTCTTTTGTATTTTCTAAACTGTAAATTTTGGATCATATTCCAAAAAACCTTTTACTGGTGTCAAATATTAGGATTAAACGGATAGTTAAGAAAATTATTTTGTAAATATTTCAATAATTTTATGTAAAAAATCTGTTTGGTAGAAATTACAATTTATGGTGAATATTTAAAGTAATTCCACAATCTATCTACCAATTCAATCATCTCTTTGTAACGTGTATGTCATATTCAATAATATTATCTGTATCTAAATTATATAGTAAAACTAATGGTTGAGTTGAACTTAATCATCCGGTAATAGTATACTTTTATTACTACAAGTTATTTAAAAAAAAATTACATGAAATACATAGATTAAATATTATGACAAGAGTGATTTAATGATAATGGGCAATGCCGGCGTTAGGGGGGCGCGCGATGGGGTGACGGCCCAGGGCGCCAAATTTGGAGGGCGCTGAGGTCTGGGGCCTCGGCCTTCTGCCTTCCGCGCTGTGTACCCTCAATACTGTGCTCTATGTGCCGTATTCACAACTATGTTCAGCTGTCAAATGATATGGTTTAGCAAAAAATAAATACTCTATATTGATTTCCTTAAGTGGGCGCCTCAATATTTTTGCCCGGGGTGTCAGTAGCCCTAACGCCGCTGCTGATAATGGGGTCTGTCTTCAGTCTTTACTATGACCGACAATGCATCGATATATAAAATACTCTCTGTAAGCATTTATATCAAATCTACTGTAGCTTGCTGTGGTCGTATCAAAATAAATTGAAGAGTAGTTATCAGAACTCTGAATGTAAGGATTAGTATATGACTTGTATTATCTCCGTCATACTATGTGATTATATTATTAAATGTAAAATTGTTATATACTGAATGTTATACTAGAATGAATATATTTTAAATGAAATGTATATAATTTCATAACAGCTTTGAAACATTAAGCAAATAACAACAGTTTTGTCATTAGCTAAATGTAAAAGGAGATTTTACTAAACCATAAATTATAAGTAGGACAGTTTGTATAAACCATCTCATCAAGCAAGTCCTTTCAGTAATGGATGGTTGAGAAAGTAAAACAAAATGGTAAATAACGCTTCAGTAATCTGCAGTTATAGAGGACACGTAATTAAAATATAAATACGGGTCCAGTAAGGTGGTTGTTGACAAATTTGAAACAACACAACACTGGAGAAGGTGATACAATTAATAAAACTTATTGATATTTATTTTCAAATTCGATCGAGTATTACATAATCACTATGCACCACGTGTACACACACACAATATTAAATTACACACACATACATGAATATTATCTCACTGTAAACAATAAAAGCAATAGTGGAGCGCCTGGGGGTTTTCACCTCGGATTAGAGTTATAGTGAATGAATTAATACGATCGATGTGGGATATTGTTTCTTAAACTATAAATTGCAATGTTTACCCAAAAATTTTTTGTGCACTCCATTTTTTCATTGTTTAAACCAATTATTATAAAAAATTAATGTTTGACCATATATTTTCACTTTAAATAGTATTTTTTTTATTTATATGTTAAATCTTACCTGAGTAGACATATAGGAACATTTTTCAAAGGCACATATATACACAGGTAGTGTATATATGAAGAAAAATAACAAAATAAAAATTCATGACGACATTATTCCTGTTGACCCATTACTGCTGTTTCAACGTATTTGTGTTTAAAAAAAAACCGAAGAACTTAAAAATTATACGAATTGGCACCATATCCACTTTCTGTATTTGAAGATGGTGAACTGCGAAAAACAAAAAAATCAACATTTTACGAATTATTTCCGAAAATTTCTATTAATTTAAAAAGTGTAGAAAATCTCTATTATGTTATTGACGGAGGCATGTTACTACATCGTTGTAAATGACAATTAAATTAAACGTTTGCAATGATATGTGACCATTATGTAAGATATTTAAAAAATAATTATAATAGTAACACATACGTGGTATTTGATGGGTATAAAAAAGATAGTATTAAGTCAGCCGATCGGAATCGTCGCGCATTAAAAAATAAATGTGCAGATATTCAATTTAATGAACATATGCCTTTAAAAATTGCTCAAGAAAAATTTTTGAAAATCATATAAATAAAATTCGCTTGATAGAAATTAGCTGACAACAATATTTTTACATGCCGAGCGGAAAGCGATGCCACCAAATTAATTGTTGAGACGGCAATGAATTTGGAATCAAAAGATGTTGTTATAGTTTCAGAAGATATCGATGTCTTAGTGATATTAACGGCATTGGTAGATACAGATGGTGAAATATATTTTCTAAAACCATCCCGAGGCAAAGTTCGACAGAAGATATTTTCATCGAGATGTTTAGAAAAATCATTACCCAATTGTAAAGAACACATTCTTTTTTTACATGCCTTTACGGGTTGTGACATAACTTCTGCGTTTTTCAATAAAGGAAAAATTTAGTTTGCTAAAAATTTTGAGAAACGGATTGATTTACACGACTCAGTAAAAGTATTTAAAAATATCAATGAAGACCCCAATAATATATTGCAAGCAGGTATGTATTTTGAGTTTATATGGCACGCTGTCTAAAACTCATGATTTAAATACATTAAGGTTCAATTCTTTCATAAAAGCAACAGCCAAAAATACGAGTGTTCTTACTACCTCCAACAATTGATGCAGCGTTCGAGCACCTTAAAAGAGTGTACCTACAAATTCAGATATGGCTAGGAAATGACATAGTTATTGAAAATTGGGGATGGAAGTATTCCAATAACATGTACATCCCAATAACAATGAACCAATTACCTGCTCCGGATAATTTATTGCAAATGTTATTTTGTAATTGCTAAAAGGGATGTGGAGCTGGGTGTGATGCAGAAAAAGTGGTTTATACTGCAGTGTAGCATGTTTACAGTGCAGCGGAAATAGTTGTTCCAATACTTCACTTATTATACAGATAGATGAAGTAGATGAAAATATTTGATGTAGATAACAATGTAATATATTTAAATAAACTGATTTTGTATTAATTTTTTTTTCATTGGTCGTAATTAATTACCTTTTTTTTTAAATGTTATGTACATTTTAAAAAAAAGTAGAGAGTAGAGTACGTTACATTTATAATTAAACTGGCCGAGAAATTCCATTGTGCACAGCAGCTGTCGCTCCACTCTCCCCTCCACGTTTTTCTACCTGTTCGAGATCCCTACTGCTATATATATACACAGGTATGTTTGAAAAATGTTCCTATATGTCTACTCAGGTAAGATTTAACATATAAATTAAAAAAAAATACTATTTAAAGTGAAAATATATGGTCAAACATTAATTTTTTATAATAATTTGTTTAAACAATGAAATAATGGAGTGCACAAAAAAAATTTGGGTAAACATTGCAATTTATAGTTTAAAAAACAATATCCCACATCGATCATATTAATTCATTCACTATAACTCTAATCCGAGGTTTTACGGTTTTGAATGCTCCAGGCACTCCACTACAAGGAATTAAGCAAATTTATCAAAACGTTAAGTAAATAGACAAGCAACTCTTTAATAATAAGAATAAGAATAGGTACTATATTTGTGACTGGATGCTTTGTGGCCGTCGCAAAAAGGAAGCTATATTTGTAGAAGGTAGTGTCAGCTTCGGAACGAAGAATCCTTTTATATATTCCCCTGTGACGTAAGTTTGATCGTATATATATCTTCATCTTCTATTGACGTCAACAGTGTTGAATTGATTAGGTTTATGTTTTGGACATTGTCTGATGTTATTATGTATGTTATGGTTTAAGCGTTTTCATTATTAAACGCTTATTTTGATGGTTGTATCCATAAGCAGACACATCCTTAAATGTAAAACGTTCAATTCCAAGCGATGCATATTCTGGCTTTGCAGCAAGCGAATTTAATTTGACAAATTTTCCTAGCAAATAATGCGATGCTCGTGTGTATCTTAAATTTCTAGAATTTGTTTATATTTGTAGAAAGACTTGATTATTTTCTAGGTCTACGGAATGAAAATATAATTATCTCTATATTCGATGCTCTATATGTAGGTTATACAATGGTGGAAATGTTGATAAAAATGTGAAGGACTTTTTTTCAGTTTCAATTTATTACTTACAATGTCTCTCACTAATCATTCGAAAAGAAAATTAAAAAAATTATAAAATAATTGTTTATAGATCGTTTTCTTTCAATTGAACTCTGCCACAGACATTTCAATACACAATACGAGTGATGATTATTTAGTATTTTCATGACATCATGAATGCTTGAAAACATTAATTATACCTCGTCGTAATTGATCTATCATATATTGATGAATGACTTTTTTAATAAAGCATATTTCGTTAATTATACATTGGATTCAATAGCTATTAACATTGGTTTTGTTTTACCTAATTAAGATATTATTGTTCTTAATTTATTACTATTTTCCTAACGTTCAGACAAGGTCGAATACATAAGCTATTTTAATATGAATTAGTTATACGACTACATACTTTTAGCAGTATATTTAGGAAAAGAATCACATGGATTTTAATAAATATCTTATTACATCCATATATATTAAAGTATAAAGAAACAGCATTTACATCTACAACGAAATAAACCTATAAAGTGATTTCGAAGTGTTTTTACATTAATTTCATCAATTAATAGTAAACTGTTCAAATGAAGAGTGATAACTATCAAAACTGTTAATATGATTAAAGAATTAAAAATACATCAGATTTTAATCAAAACGTGAATAGTTTTTGAGTTGATAATGAATTCATTGGATAAATCGCACGCACCAAAATATTATTCTAGCATTCAAAGTAACTGTATACTCATAAGTTCAAATAATAAATCTCCCGTTATATATCCAGGTAGATTTACCTGATATCCAATTCTCAAATCTTGTAAAGGTAGCTATAACAAACTGCCAAAAATTTATCAAAATTCTACATTAAATGTTAGCGTATCGTTGTCTCACATTGTTTAATACTATCCTATTATTATGGATTTTAAATGTTACCCAATTGACGCGTTACGAGAAAGACTTTGGTCCTAACTCTTTCCTCTATAAATATTATAAGAGCGTCTTGTTTAAGAAACGTAATGAAAGAAGCTGAACGTTACAAAGAAACAATAATCGGGATGGTATTGCCTTCCGTCCGGGAAAGCGTATTAAAAACCTATTGTTAATTACGTCCCTCACTAAGTCTATAGAAAGGTAAAGGCACGGTAATGATGTGTATTGCACTTATCGTATGGAATTTTCGTACAAACCGAGAGAACAAATTCCTTCTAAAGGGTTCAAAAAAGGCTCTAGTCTAAGATCGAATCGAGGAAAGCATTTCAAGGCACATACATTTAGAAACGACAGTAATGTGGTAAAGTTTAGTGATTAAAATCGAGCGACCGCTAGAAGTGAACTACGAGAGAGATCGACGCCGTCCTCCACGGACCGGTCTCTGACACATCGTTCACACACAATGAACAAGCTCATGTTCGTCTATCAAACAGATCAGTGTCTCATAGCACTGCCGTTGGGCACATGTTTTCCGTCCGGTCAGAAGGCGGGACCGGTATCGCAAGGGAGGCGGAGGCAGGAGCGCCGGCAGAGGTGTCTGGCGGCGGTGAGGAAGGCGCGGGGTGGCGCGGGCAGCACGGGCGACAGTGAGCCCTGGCCGACCGGGCTGAGCTCCGCGGAGGGCGGGCGCTACACGTGCGTGCACGCGCCCGCCGTTACGGGTCAGCCGCCCGCCAGCACGTCCTCCGGCTCCGGCGACCAGCAGTTGTCCGATAGCCAGCACCCCACCACTACTGTCACAACGCCGATCAACAACGCTAGCACTATGTATACTTCCGCGTTCCCTGTACACGATATTGGTATTTTTAATATATTAACCTTTAGAAATGGTACGTATTATATGTATTACATTTAGAGAACAAAATATGAATATTATTTAAATCAGAGTATTATCTCAAAATATTCATAGTGAAGATATTTTACACTCCATTATTGATATTAATTCAGCCCATATATCACAGGCTGTTCATAACGAGTTTATAAATAATGTGGTACACCGCCTCGGGTCGTACCGAGCTGCTTCCGAATGCCTAATGGCTGCCGACTGCGCCACAGCGAGTTGATTAGCGTGGGGTCGCCGCGGGTACGCCAGTCTCGGTACCCACGCCCCCTGGTATATTGACTGAATCTGCGTACAAACACATTACAACCCCACTCGTATCAAATACCAAATATTAAAACGAATCGCTTCACAATACTTTATCCGTAACCAACTATAATCTGTATGGTAATACCCACAATCACAATTCGTAGTACGAAAGCCAATGTCGCTGGATAAGTGCCAAAATTCAACGCTACCACACAAATTGGAGTTTTTACAGATAGAAGCGAAAAAGCGAAATTGAATTGTTAGCATTCTCAATAAGGATCTGTTGAGATTCGTGCAGGATGCCTATGAGTATGTGTTCATGCGAATGCAATGCAATTAACTACCGTGTTTACTTTCTATGCTCACTTCAAACGGTCAGTACTCCCGAATATTACATAATAAATAAGCTTCGTCCTGCAATTAAATTGAAAATATTTTTACGAGTATATACAAACATGACGTTGAACAATTCAATTTCGCAGATCTTATTGTAAGTTGTAGATCTTATAGTAAATGTATATCTGAAATACCAGTGAAATGGGGCATCTCGAGTTTGTTATACAAGTAAATATATTTACGTTCGTCATTTCATTTATGCAGTGGCTGCTTTAACCTACTCGCTCTTAAACTACAATCAACGTGCAAGTAAATCATGCAGTGGTACTATTTACGTCAACCAACGGTAACATTCGATGGTTTACATTGTCGTACTGGCTCATATTACATAGATATGGTAAATGTAATTTTCTAAATATTAAGTTACTTACATTATCTCGTCGGAGCCATTCGATGCGGATGATGACATATAAAACACAACTTACATATATACGTCAACAATTAACTTTTACACTTTCAACTCGACTTAAAGTGAGCGTTCGCAATAAAAAGTTTATTGTGACTCTGTTATATTCTGTGAACTCACAAAAAATGTAATAAATTCCTTGTTAATTTCAGAGGGGGTATTATTTATTTATAACTTATTACTAAACTTATTTTATTAGTTAATAGACACAGAGTGGACAAACGACACACATTTAATTAAATACTGTGAACTACTGGGAATGTGTTTCCGATTTAACGAGAAAGATATCTAATATTATTCTATGATCTTTTCAAACTTTAATAATTCTATTTTTATTGCAGTATACGCTTCTAAAATTAATTTAAGTTTTCTATGTTATTTTTGTCTGCAAACCAATGCTAATATTTTATTTAGAAATGCATTTATTGATGCAATATTCTTTTATTACAGCGTTATAAACACTGGCCGTCTGTTTATTAGTCCCTTGAGCCGTAAGACTGTAGTCATTAAATAATGCTGAACAAACTTCGTACTTAATAAGGATTGAAGCTTTGAAGCAATTTGTTTGTCTTATTAGATTGCGGGCTCTGAAATAATTGATAGATTATTTACATTTGTCATTCTTCCCTTGAAATAATAGGAATCTTATAATGTATATTGAAGTCGTTAATACTGATTAGGTTTGACAAAGCTTTTTGAAAGTTTGTTTGAAGAAGACTCAATAGATTATTTATCATTTAGGAAAATTATGTAGGTATAATTTGCTGAGAATCAATGGGATTTTCTGACATTTTTTCTACGATATTAAAATTTTAAAATTATTTTATATAAATGGTATTTTGAACGTCACTATAACAAACAAACACACACTAAGTCGGAAACACACTCAGAGCTATATGTGATAGCATACTCGTACCTTCGGACGCCGCCGACGCCTGGGGGCGCGGTGGAGTGGAACACTGGGGGCACCTGGGCGCCACCCTGCACGCTGCCCTGCACGCTGCCTTGCGGCGCGCACACACAACACCCTGATACAATAATAAATATATACTGTTTATTAGGTACCGAAAGCTATATAGAAACGTCAGGAACTCCTGAACGATTGCGAGTTAAGCATCCAAATTTTGGAAGGTAGCCCAAAGACTTATGACCAAGATGTGCTATTTAAATGTTTACCGATCGGAGTTGTGGATTTGTTGTACTATCTTTTTACCAGTCGATTCATTCATGCTGAGTCTTCAGCATGTGGACATTCATCTCTTCATGAGGAGTTTAGCTTTATTTGCTTTGAGCTTTTTCTACTTTGAGAGTTTCGTGCAACGATCTACGTTACACACTAACAATGTAGTAGGTAATCAATGAATATGCTAACAATGTACAAGTGGCCTTATATCTAAAGCAGCTTTTTTATACAACAACGATCGATACAACGATCTCTGTCCGTCAACATAACATATTAGGCAGTGATTAAGTTTATATTGTGTACGCATAACTTCATAAACACTTAAACATATTTTTTCATCATTTTCTATTTTTATATATTATATTATATCGTATTTTTATATTTATTTAAAACGATAGAGTATTCGTTTTAAGAACTTTATTAATTAAAATTCATAATAAAACTTAGAATACGTTTTTTATCGCAAAATATTCATTAATTGTTAATTTATTAATATAATTTATTATTGTTGTGTTGTCACATTATTACATAACCCAGTTTATATGAGCATAAAAATAAGGTAGGTTTCCATAAAAACGACATAACATGGCTCTTTTAATAAAATAAATAAAAACCACAGAGTAGATGTTGTACCAGATCGAACATTCAAACCTCAAAGTTGTTACACATACGAGTGTAACATGTGTATAATGCACAACCCTAGCACGCAGCTCTGTGGCTCCACACCCTGTGGTTTCAATGGAAACAAAGCTTAATTGTGTTGCGATTCTCTGTTAAGAGTTAGGTTAAACAAACACTGTAATTACCCGCTTCTATCGTTAAACTGAACTTACTACAAAAGATTATTTTTAGCACCGATTGTTACATGAAATACTTATATGTCATATAATATTTAACGTATGCATTGACGTTAAGTGCATTTGCGGTTGCACCGAACGACGCCTGCCCACAATTCATTTTGCGGTTCGTTGCCTCTTACATAATCTTACGATGAATGACTGATTTTTCATTATAATTACCACATTCGAGTCCGGATAATTTTCTATTTTTCTAATTCTGAGTACCGGTTAATATAATAAAATTCTGAAGCTTTTTGCAGCAAACTTTTATCGTCAAGGGGAGGATAAAAACTATAAAATGTATTTGCGGCAACCAGGAATAGAATTTGAAATGACTTGAATTCACGTCAGCGGAAACCAGGAACAGAATTTTAAATGACGTGAATTCACGTCAGGGGCAATCAGGAATAGAATTTGAAATGACGTGAATTCACGTTAGCGGTCTTTTTTATTATTCATTATGAATATTCCAGCCTAAATAATATAATAAAACATTTTCATTAAAGAACAATGATCCCTTTGTTAAAGTGGTTCAAATATATAAATGACAGACAACAGACGGACATCCTAATGAGAAAAAATAATAATGGATCACACAAAGGATTGTTCCATTTGACAATCTAACCATAAAATTATTGTTCACCAGACAGTATCTACAAGTCGAATATTTTTAAAATGTCACAAAATATATATAACAATTTATTTGAATCTATTTAAAATCATCATTTGCTTGCATTTAGTACAGTGGAAATATTTTCTTCTTATTGTGACAGTTAACTTAAAATTCACTCTGAGATCTTCAGCGTAATAGGCTGTTAGCTTAAGAACAGAATGGCGCAATTAGTACACGTTCTTCTAAATAATTTAGTAGCAGCTGGAAGCAAAAAGTCTAAACGCTTTTATACTAAGCACATATTTTAAAGTTAAAATTGAGAATTTTTTCTTCTGAGTATAATAACTTAAATACTATACCATCATATATTAAATTTAGTCAAAACAATAACAATTTAGTATGTATTAAATAGAGTGATTTAACACAAACGAGACGCTACTCAAAGCGTAAAACTACTATCTCGGTGAAGTAAATTAAGTGAAAATCATCCCTATACTTGGCTTTGACGTTGTGAATTTCACCGCCTTTATGACAGACTAAATTAAATGTTGAAAGAGGAATTTGTAGCACAGAACGTTCGTATGACCTCCGACCTTTGAATGCGAGGTTTGTTTGACCTGTTTAGTAAATGTTTTTACGATTTAAAAGAGGAATGTGAATGCATTTTAAATTTTCCATTGTTGTCTCTGATATGACAAAGACCGGGAATAAAATAAAATATTATACTGCTTTATATTTTAATATTTGAGAGAGATTTTCTTATTCAATTCAATAGATTAACTGATTACAGATTTTCGGTGAAGATAAGCTTTATTCCTGACACTAAAGATTATAACAACATACTATGGTGTTCAAAGAGCTCTTTATGTGTCTCCGGAGTCATTAATATTTGACACTAATCGTTGACGCAGTGTGATAATTAGTTCAACCGAGCCTGTACATGTCAAAATGCTCCAGTGACATCAGCATTTAAAATTCCCTTAAAGAGAATACATTCACTAATGAATTAACAAAATAATATAACATTTTAACACAATAAATTAATTTCCATTACAGTAAAAATATCTGAGACTGGATCTTGGGAAATACTACAAAAAAAATACTTTTAAAATTCCTACATTTTACGTAATTATTCTATTGAATTTTCTATACCGTAATGTCTTTGAAATATCTTCTCCATTGTCTTCAACAGGAACCAGCGGGTATTCAATACGTCCATCAACTTCATAAAGGAAACACATCAATAGATGCTTTCAGCTACTTGTATTCATATTGAAGAGAAGAAAGTTGAAAAAATACTCGATACTGATACAATAAAATATAAATATATTAAACTAGCTGTGCCCATGACTTCGTTCGCGGAATATTTTAAAAATAAAAGTTATTAGTTATTCCTTATAACATCAGCTATCTGTCAGTGAAGTTCTGTTAAAATCGGTCCAGCCGTTTCAAACAGACAGAAAGCCAAAAGTTTCATATCCATTTAGTGAAAAGTTGTTAATTTGGAATTACAAACAGACATTTCATATTTATATGTATGTAGATATATATGATTCAAATGGTATTTAAATATGTCAGTTTATTTAATTATTACATAATATAGTATGAAATATTTGCTAGTTTACAATATAACATTATGTTTTGTAATAAGATATTAGAATTTGATGTTAAGTTCCTGGTTGGTGTATCTTCCTTTAAATTATCTTCCAAATATTAAATGTTAAAGCCAAAGTTTTCAGTCTTGTGTCTCCAAAAATGCACATAAGCTATTTGAGTAATGAGAGAAAGCGCAAAATAATTTTTAGCGCGTAAATATAAAATAAATGAAATTACGGCACGCCATTAAAGTAAATATAAAATAAAAAGTTTTTAATTTAATGTTCCATCATTGTTACTCCAGCTTGAGTTTACATCATTGTATGAAAGACATTAGTGAATAAGCGACAAGCTGTAATATTAGCAAGTTATGTTCAAATACAATTTATAGTATGGACTATGTTATATATGTGTGTAACCAAACATTATTATAGACACACCCACACATGGACACTAAGAAAAGATTTATTACCTCTAAGATTATACTTTTCTCAGGAGAAATAGTTACACGGTTCAATTAAAAATTTCATTACTTTTCAGTTTCATGTTCCCTACCAGTTATTTAACTTATATTTGAAAGCTAGTATAAAATTATTAATAGTTCGTATCCTCATATATTTTAATTAAACAGAATATTAATATTTAACATATTTAATTCCCAAAGCTGACGCTAAAAGTATAAAGCCGACCAACAAAGAACCGTACATTTCCAACGAAATGAACTCATAAATCCGCTTCCCTAATTTTAGTATATTAAAATTGTGCACCAAAGCCATCGTGATAAATTAAATGTGTAAATTGAAGTTACCGCATCTAAGGAGGGGAATAAAGCAAAATTTTTTAAAGTGAATCCGGGTCGCTGCGGATTAAGGGTACTTAGGGGTGGGATGTGATCGAGTCATTGTATCCTGGATATAATGGGCAATGTGCTATAAACTAGACTAGACTTTGACAAGAACATAAAATGAATTATTCATTAAAAAGATTATAGATGGCTCTGGTGTTGTTGTATCATGAATATCATACAATGTATTAAATCAATCTAAAGTAAATAAGTTTTTTGTCAGTAAAAGTACTGTGACAGCTCCCAAATCGTTTACACAAATGGAATGCAATCAAATCTTGCACTCGCTACTGATTTGATGGCTGAGTTTTGTATCAATACTTTAACATTTCAAATTCAACTAGATTTTTAGGATAAAATAAAATTTCATTTCAAATATATTTCATTTTGAGCATCAATTTATTTCAAACACTTTTAATCGCATTGATATAAAAAAATATAACTTTTTTACGTCAATTAAGTTATTTACTAACATATTTGTAATATATTTGTGAGTGTGCAATATCCTTTAAATAATATAATTCCATGAACTAATTCAGTAAAACGCTAGGTGGTGCGGAAAAATATTTATGCGGTAACATTAACCACAAGTTTGCTTTTGCTTCAAGCGTGCATTACAGTTATTTTATATGACTACATGAGTAGGTTTTATGAAATGGAAAAAAATATTGACGTTTTATAAACCGTTTAGCGATCGTTTAAATTTATTTAAGTTGTTTATGACAAAGTTACAATTATAATGTATTTTATGGTTATTTATTCTTCTATTATACATATACGGTCGTCTAACAATGTTATATGGAAGACTAGTTTTTACTGCGGCTTCGCTCGTTCTAAGTTCGATATTAATTGGTAATTTATAAGTTAACCTTTTAGTATATGCTAGTTTTATCAAAATTCTTGAGTTATAAAAAGACAGACATACAGATATAAGACGCTTTTTTATCACAATCTGTTGAAAACAATAAAATATACATACAGTATTACAGATTTATACAGTATATTTGATAGATATTAGTATTTTGTATGTGTTAAAAAATTAAACGTATATTATAACATTACAATATATTACAGAATAAATACTTTGACATTAACGCGAGTAAAACTGTTAAACTTTTAACTTTTATACGTAACTCTGGTTTATGGAAAGATAAAAGATAAGATGACAACTTTATAAAGAAATGTGATTGTTATCAATCAATCAGGAAGGTTAACATGGAATTGATATCAAATTATTATTACTCTCGAGAAATCGGATATTCGCAGTGTTGTTCTAATAAAGTACAAAAGAAAATAAAGTATTCAATTCCTTGAATATCTTACAACTTGTGTTTTCAGTTTACATTAAATATTAAGAAGAAGCCTGCTCTGTACTTTGCTAAAGTGAAAATGGAAATTGTATGAAAAGTTACGGAGGGCGATCTTTGCTGAAATAAATTTGTATTGAACTTACTTAAGAATCGTGCAATCCTTGATAGAAATTCACCATCTTGAAAATTTCTCGTCTATTTTAAAGTATTTTTTGCAGTATGAAAAGGATTTATCTGTAAATATAAATAAATTTAGTGTCTGTTTGTAATTCCAAATGAACAGCTTTTCACTCAATGCATATGTAAATATATACGGTTCTTACATAAATCTATTTTTAAATTTTGTTTATCTGTCTGTTTATTCCAGCTAATCTTTGAAACGGCTGGATAGATTTTAACAAGATTTTCACTGGTGGATGATACCTGATGCTAAGGAGTGACATAGCCTAACTTACTTTAAAAATATATATATTTCACGTGATCGAAGTCGTGGGGAAATCTAGTTTACAATATGACAAAAAAAACTGATAAAAACACAAAAATAATCTTTTTATCAAATATCCCTTATAGCAGATACGTATAAAATTACAAAGAGAAAATATAATACCATATTATATTCAGAGACAGTGCTTTGAGCAATAACATTATCAAACAAAGCTTCCACATCAGAAATACAACTTCAAATATTCAATGTTAGCTAACCTTCCCGAGATCTATTACCTTTAAAACTATTTGTAGTTTCCGCAGCAATAACGGATTGAAATTTATGCATACTTGTAATTAACAAGAATGTCTAACGTAACTGAAACTGACGTCAAAATTATGAACTTCTTATTACTTTGATGTGTTGTAAAAGATTAATAATTTAGTAAATAAAAGTAAGATGTAAAACATCGCAAATATATTAATATAAGAAACATATTTATAAGATGGGTTCAAATATTGAATTGACTGTATATTGTGAAACGGTTATTAGAAGTAAGGTATTTGATTTGAAGATCATCAAGCAGTCACATCGAATGATAATGTTATTCATTGACTCTCTGACTCTCTGACTTTACTAACGAATTTGAGACAAGTTATGGTGTGTAATACTGTGTTATATTTAAATTGAAACAATAAAACAAATATTAAATATAATTTGAGATGTTCTCAGTTTTATGTTTGAAGTATTGTCAGTCTGTCTAGTTTGTTAATTAACTTCGCGTTTTAATTCCCGGCAAAGCAAAAACTTACGAAATCTACGAGACTATTACAGTTCCAAAATGAGCTCGACAGACTTCTTTTTGTTGCCTAGCATAATTATCGTTCTCTAACCGCCTCAAAGCGCTCATCATTTTGAACCCACCTGCTTTAACTACTTTTTTGACCGACAATACCTTCGAGAATTATAAAGTTGAGCCAAAAATGCTGCAGATTTCCAAAAAGGGGCAGTACTTTGAAAAGTAATAAACCTTATACTTATTATATACACTTATACTTATTTAAACAACATCTGCATTTCATTAATTTGTTCAAGAAATTGTATAAGTAAATAGTATTGATACTTGGCAGGGTGACTTATACTGCAAAAGACAGCATGTTACCGGCGAGTGCTGTGAGATCTGCCAGCGTAAGGAGGGCGGAGCGGCTGGCTGCCATGTCAGCGGGGCATGCCGCGGGCTGCACGAGGCGTCATCGCCGCATGCCGTCGCAGCGCACCACGCCGCTACCGGAACCTGTAAAATAGAAGTGGCATTTTAGTATTTATTATTATAAATTAACTCTGTACATTCTCCTACGTATAACTCACACACCATCACTTGGAACATCGGTGATGAAAAAAGAATCAAATCATAACTGTTCTATCACCTTAAAAAAAGTTAAAAATTTATTACATAAACTTATTTTCTGTTAAGCTGAGATCTTTTAGCATATATTTTCTATGGTTATAGATGTCACAGACAAAAGAAGACTATATTTTATGAATTGTGTTGTGTATTGAACATTTGTATTTTTAATATAACACTAAATACTTTTATAATTAGAAACGACGATCAGAGAAGGAATAACATTGATATAGTTAAACCATTTCTAATTTTCATGGAGATTTCATATTCTGTTTAGGTCAGTTCGCAAACCACTATGCGGTTTAATAGCAATGCCATCGTGATCAAGATTAATTAATTAACTTTATCTCATCATAGTCCATAAGATACGAGATCCCTCAGCAAATAGATCTTATTTATATATAACAATATTTTAATATTGTAGCATTTATTTTATTTGAATTTAATATTTCATTTCCTATTTTGGACGAAATTCATTGTATTTTTAAAGTAAATATCATAATATTCTCTCCAACCATAAAGAATTTCCGGAATAAGGGATGACTTATCTCGTAAGTCATCCTTTAAATTTGTTCTCACTTATATTTCTGGTATATTTGTATGTATATTTATATATAACTCTTAAACTATTGGTCCGATTAACTTAAAAGTTTATATAGTTACTTCTTTTGTGACGTAGGCGTCTACTAAGAACGGATTTTACGTAATTCCTACCCCAACGGAATCTTAACCCCACTTAACGCGGGTAAGAGTTACTTTAGCAACGGTTACGATGACAACGGATAATATGACAACGGTTAACATAGCAACCTAAGTTCACATTCAAATTAATAGTGTGCTCAGCGAAGCGGGAGGGAATAAGCTAGTATATAAATAAATGTCATAACTTTAAAGTGATAAACCTTGTACAATACGATAAATTCATTTTTATTATTTTATCCTTATCTAAATTTTTGCCAATTGAATGAGACAGATGGTTCACGTATCTCTTCTAACAGTGGATCATGTTTGCTCCTCATTCAATGTAGCACTGGATCGTGTTACGAAACTTCGGATTACATTTCAGTTTAACTACGGGTAAATTTCGGAGTGATATACGAATTTTGACTAGAAAATAGGAATCTGCATAACTATGAATATTGCCTTATACAATATAAGCTTCAGGTTTCATATTTCATAATTGACGAATGCGGTTTATATCAACAAACGTGTGAAGTTCATAACAACATTATTAACTTTATATTTTAAAGTGGAGAAAGATTATATAAAAAGTACATTTAGATCCTAAACATATATAAATAATTATCTATAAATATTATTTTATGCAGGTGGAGTCGCGGTCAAAAATTAGCAGCAAATAAATCAATTCGACCTCAAATTAAGTAATAATTCCATTTCTCTCTTTATCCTTTATAAAATTTTTAGTACTTACTTACAAGTATAATTGATAGGCCTTAATCAAATCAAAGGCACATCACTTACACATGATCTCGATGGCTGTCAGTTAGATTAGAGAGAGCGTCACGATTTGAAAGAGGCTTTTAATTTGATGATGTAGTGCGCCTTTAGAACCCTCTACGTCAGACTGATGGTAAAGAGTTTTTCTTTAATTAAAAATACGAGACTTTGTCGGGATCGCTTTACTTTATGGAGAGTGTTTCACTTAATTTAAAATTTAGACGTTTATTTTTTGTATTTTTTTTTATTGTGAAAATAATGGAATGCGAGAATAACTCCAACGTAGAAGAATAACAAATTTTATAAGACCCTTGTGTATGTTATACATATTCAATTTCTGAAATATGTTATTATGGTCGACACTTAAGTTCAGTAATATTTAGATATACCAAATATATTCAACACTAACTATAACATAGTGGTAAATTCGACAAATGTTAGTATAGTATTTGATACTTTTAGTGAGCAGTAACTAAATATCGTTCATGCATAAGCATTCTAAGTAGAGATTGAACTAAGCGAATTAACGTTACGTGGAAGTGAATATCGATGCTGCTTTATTAAATCTCACGCTTGATAAACTAATTCCCAACCAATATAATGTAATACAGTCTAACCCTAATAAAACGAACTTCAATATAACGATTATCAATATTTAACAAATTTTTCGAAATCCCCAAAACCTACCCACACGGGTTAATGCAAAATATACGTCTTATTTATGAAGAAAAAATCAAAAATATTATAAAGGTTTTTAATTTTAAATAATAGCAAAATATGGTATGGACATGTCATGAGAAGAGTTAAAAGGCATGTGACAAAAGAGTTCTGATATGGTAGTGGAGGGATGGGCAGGTACAGGACGGCCGAAGAAAAGATGGATGGATTGAGAGACGACATGGAGAAGAAGGGAGTGTGTACAGAGATGACAACTAAAAGGAAAGTGTGGAAGGAAAAAACATACTGCGCCGACTCCAAAATTGGATAAGCGCAAAAAAATGATGAGATGATGAGCAAAATACTAATAGAAAATGTTATTTACCTCCAATTAATGAATTTTGTCACTTTATAAGCTTTACATAATGTATTATATTAATAATTCTTCTAGTTCAGACTTATTTTGTAGCAGACAACTGTATTAACAATTTTTAAAAAGCAAATAGTGTTTTTAAATTAAAATGTGTTTCATTTATTATTAGAGAAAATCGTTCGCTATAACATAGTAAGTAAATTAGTAATTACATAAAGTTAAAATTTATATATTATTTTATCTTAAAACGAATCGTGAGCCAACGTAGCCTTCATTGTAACAAATTATTTGATATTTTATACTCATATTTTCTAATTACCTTCAGAATTGTTATATAGAGATAGCAGTGTATTAGGATTAATTATTATATTAAATATATATTATTAAAATGTATGACGAACACAACAAAGATAACGTCAAAAACTTATAATCTTACAAATCACGTTATTACTTAAATTACTAATTTACATTCAAATCTGATTGAACAGAACTATTCAATTAATACTTATATTTAGTCTGAACGTAGTTTTCTTTCTGCAGATTTCCAAGGAAAGACAGTCCTTTGAAAAGTAATAAACCTTACTGAATTTACGCTTACTCTTATTTTAACAAATGAATAGTATTGTTACTTATTGGGTGACGCTTACCCTTATTTTAACAAATGAATAGTATTGTTACTTATTGGGTGACTACACTGCAAAGATAGCATGTTACCGGCGAGTGCTGTGAGAGCTGCCAGCGTAAGGAGGGCGGAGCGGCTGCCTGCCATGTCAGCGGGGCATGCCGCGGGCTGCACGAGGCGTCATCGCCGCATGCCGTCGCACGGCACCACGCCGCTACCGGAACCTGTAAAATAGGAGTGGTACTTTAGTATTTATTATTATAAATTAACTCCTACATACATACATACTCCTGCGTATAACTCACTCGCCATCACTCGAAACGTCGGTGATGACGAAAGGATCAAATCATACTTGTTCCATCACCTCAAGGAGGTATAGAAGTATCAATTCTATTACATAGTATCATTTTCTGTCAAGCCGAGATCTTGTTGAACATATTTTCTATTGTAATAGATATCACAGACAAAAGAAGACTGTTTTTTTATGAATTGTATTCGTATTTCAAACATAATATATAAAATACTTTTATAAATTAGAAGAGACAAGCAGTGAAGAAATAATATTGTTATGGTTATAGCATATCTAATTTTCATGGAGATTTCATATTCTGTTTAGGAAATATCTTACGGTCAGTACGTATACCACTATGCGGTTTAATAGCAATGCCATCGTGACTCAAGATTAATTAATTAATTTTCTCTCATCATAGTGCATAAGATACAAGATCCCTCAGCAAAAAGATCTTATTTATACATAAAATATTATTAGCATTTATTTTAATTTAATTTATTTTATATTTTTCCCTAAATTCATTGTATTTTTATCTCAAATATCATAATATTATATCCAACAATAAAGAATTTCCCGTCAAGATAAGTCATCCTTTAAATTCGTTGCCATTACTTGTTCCTGGTACATCTATATCTATATATATATTATATATATATATATATATATATATATATATATATATATATATATATATTATATATATATATATATATATATATATATATATATATATATATATATATATAAGCGATTTACCACTCACTGACTTATCACAAAATCTCTTAAACTGTCAGTCCGATTAACTTAAAATTTTACATAGTTACTTCTTTTGTGACGTAGAACTAAGAACGGATTTTACGGAATTCCTACCCCAACGGATTCAGATTTTTACATTTCGCCAAGGTTTAAAAATGTAGTAGCTATACACATAACAACCCCCGCGGGGTTAAGACTTAAGACTTAAGTTCACATCCAAATTAATAGTGTGCCAGCGAAGCGAGAGGGAATAAGTTAGTATATAAATAAATGCCATAACTTTAAAGTGATAAACCTTGTACATGTTATCGCCAGTACTTTTGGAGGGTATTTTTAACATTCTCAATACTTGGTGCGAGAAGTTTGCCATGATTAATTGTTAAAGAGGGTAGTACCGCTATTACGAAACTTGCCTCAAGACGGTATATAAGTCACTCGCCGGTCAGTAGGGCTCATTCGTATCGTGGAACTGCTAGTATCAAGAAGTGAAGTCGCTAGTGATTAGTGAATAGCGACTATAGTGGTTAATAAATTATACCGCGGGAAGTAGTCTTCTAATATACAATACGATAAGTTAATTTATATTATTTTATCCTTATCTCCGTTCTAAATCTTTGCCAATTGAATGAGACAGATGGTTCGCGTATCTCTTCTAACAGTGGATCATGTTTGCTCCTCATTCAATGTAGCACTGGAACGTGTTACGAAACTTCGGATTACATTTCAGTTTAACTACAGATAAATTTTGGAGTTTGACTAGAAAATAGGAATCTGCATAACTATGAATATTGTCTTATATGATATAAACTTCAGGTTTCGTGTTTCATAATTGGCGATTGCGGTTTATATCAACTAACATGTGAAGTTAATAACAACATTATTAAGTTTATATTTTAAACTGAAGAAAGATTATATAAAAAGTACATTTAGATCCTAAACCTATATAAATAATAACTGATCGTTATCTATAAATATTATTTTATGCAGGTGGAGTCGCGGTCAAAAATTAGCAGCAAATTATTCAATTCGAACTCAAATTAAGTAATGATTCCATTTCTCTCTTTATCCTTTATAAGCTTTTAGTACTTACAATGATAATTTGTAGCCCTTAATCAAATCAAAGGCACATCACTTACACATGATCTCGATGGCTGTCAGTTAGATTAGAGAGAGCGTCACGATTTGAAAGAGGCTTTTAATTTGATGATGCAGTGCGCCTTTAGAGCACTCTACGCCAGACTGATGGTAAAGAGTTTTTCTTTAATTAAAAACTCGAGACTGTCGGAATTCCTTCACTTTAGCAAGAGTTTTTCACTTAATTTAAAGTCTAGACGTTTGTATTTTGTATTTTTTAATTATGAAAATAATGGAATGCGGGAAGGACTCCGACGTAGAGAAATAACAAATTTTATAAGACCCTTGTGTATGTTATACATGTTCAATTTCTGAAATATGTTATTATGGTCGACACTTAAGTTTAGTAATATTTAGATATATCAAATACATTCACGATAAAATAGTGGTCAATTCCACAAATGTTAGTATAGTATTTGATACTCTTAGTGAGCAGTAACTAAATATCATCCATGCATAAGCTTTCTAAGTAGAGATCGAACTAAGCGAATTAACGTTACGTGGAAGCGATTATCGTTGCTGCTTTATTGAATCTTATGCTTGATAAACTTATTCCCAACCAATATAATGTAATACAGTCTAACCTTAATATAACGAACTTCAATATAATTATTTTCAATATTTCACAAATTTTTTGAAATTTCCAAGACATATCCACAAGGATTAATGCAAAATATACGGCTAATTTAAGACAAAAATTGTCAAAAATGTTATAAAAATATTTAAATAATAGAAAAATATGGTATTGGCATGTCATGAGGAGAGATGAAAGGCGTGTGAACAAAAGAGTTCTGATACGGTAGTGGAGGGATGGGCAGGTACAAGACGGCCGAAGAAAATATGGATGGATTGAAAGACGACATGGAGAAGAAGGGAGTGTGAACAGAGATGGCGAGTAACAGGAGTGTATGGAAGGAAAAAACATACTGGGCCGACTCCAAAATGGGATAAGGTCAGGAAGATGATGAGATGATGAGCAAAATACTAATAGAAAATGTTATTTACTTCCAATTATGAATTTTGTCACTTTATAAGCTTTACATAATGTATCATATTAATAATTCTTATTTTGCGAGAAACTAGTGTATTAAATATTTTTAAAAAGAAAATACTCTTTTTTTATTAAAATTTGTTTCATTTATTATTAGTGAAAATCATTCGCTATAACATAGTAAGGAAATTGGTAATTATATAAAGTTAAAATTTATATATATTTTACCTTAAAACGAATCGTGAGTCAACGTAACCTTCAATATAACAAATTATTTGATATTTTCTACGAATATTTTCTTATTCCCTTCCGAATTGTTATAACGATGTTTCAGTGTATTAGTATTAATTATTATATTAAATATATAATATTAAAATGTATGATGAACACACAATGAAGATAACGTCAAAAACTTCTAGTCTTACAAAGCACGTTATTACTTACATTTCTAATTTACATTCGAATATGATTGAATAGAACTATTCAATTAATACTCGTATTTATTCTGAACGTAGTTTTCTTTTAAATATTTTTTTTTATATCAAAACGTAATATTTTTCTATTTCCATTTTATATATCTACTTTCATCAAACCATATGTCTGAGGATAAAATTTATTATCTAGAACTAGAACCATTTGAGAGACATTACGTAGTGTTGACAAATGTTCGCTATGTTTTACAAAAATCCCAACAAAATCCCGGATAACATGACACATGGATTACCACCTGCTCTTAATGTAGGGTTTATACGGTACTAACTCTGTGAAGTCACTATTACCCTTTTAATAATTAACACATTTAAATAATCGTCATCCAGAAACAAACCTGCAATGTAGTGAGGTAATATTTGTAATTTAATGTTTGTGTGAAGTGCATGTTATGTTATGTTACGTTATGTTACGTTATGTTACGTTATGTTACGTTATGTTACGTTATGTTACGTTATGTTACGTTATGTTACGTTATGTTATGTTATGTTATGTTACGTTACGTTACGTTACGTTACGTTACGTTACGTTACGTTACGTTACGTTACGTTACGTTACGTTACGTTACGTTACGTTACGTTACGTTACGTTACGTTACGTTACGTTACGTTACGTTACGTTACGTTACGTTACGTTACGTTACGTTACGTTACGTTACGTTACGTTACGTTACGTTACGTTACGTTACGTTACGTTACGTTACGTTACGTTACGTTACGTTACGTTACGTTACGTTACGTTACGTTACGTTACGTTACGTTACGTTACGTTACGTTACGTTACGTTACGTTACGTTACGTTACGTTACGTTATGTTATGTTATGTTATGTTATTTTATGCATTATTGTTATTTTTGTTAAAAACACATTTTTTGTAATAACGAGCGCGTCTCGCCGTCACGTGCATTTAGTGAAAAACTGTTAATTTGAAATTACAAACAAACACTTCATTTTTATTTACATATTAAGAAATATATAATAAGTAATTTATATTTATTAATAATATAAAATAATAAAGTCTGTCCTATTAACCAAATGAAGTTATCACTTGATTACTGAAAGTGTGTGCGTATAATTAAAAATGTAGCAAATTGAAGTGGTCTTAATTATAAAAGAGGGAAAGAAGCGAATGATATTATAAATAAAAATAAACATAATTAATCTTGCGTGAAATATGGGGTGACCTAATTGTAGTTCAGTAATGTTGATTCACTGGAGGTGCCATAGATGACGGAACGGAAACCTCAATATTAAATAACACGCGTTTGTGATCAATTAATATGTTCAATTGTGGTTATAATTTAAATGTGGTTTTCGGTGACACATCTACAATAATTATATTAATGATTAATAAAGTTTGTTTGATATGAAATGGAATATTTTATAAAATTGAAATTGTTATACAATTGGCGATGAAATTAAATGCTAGTTAGTCAAAATTTACAATGTTTGAACCGAAAAAATCAAGTTTTACCTTTAAATAAATTGCCTAGAATTTTTGTTTTTATAATTTTATAACGTATTTGCGATCATTTTTATGTAAATTTTTTGGTAACGCCATTTTAGGAGAATAAAAATGCAATATTCATTGTTAGTAATTTTACAAGGTTTAGAGAAGATTGACAAAAATATGGGATGGATGGAACATGGAAAAGAATTGGTTTTCCAATTGCGTTTATTTATTTTGTTTATTTTTATTTGGGCGTCAAGATCTTTAGGAGTCTGAATGTTCTTAAGCTCACCCTGACGAGGGTCTGAATACACCTGTCGATTGACTTGTATATTGAATAGTACTATTGTATTATTACATGGAGATGGTTTGTCCGTTAAGAAAAGTGAAATTATTAAAAATATGGAAAAATTATTAATTATAAATAGCAAAAATAATTGTAAATTTGTATTGTGCTCATTTCCATATTCATTATCTTATTCGGACAAACAGAACAAATACATATATAATCTTAATATGACATTGTATAATTTGACATACCGTCATAGCGACGCTTTTCTTTATTTTGACATAAATAAATTTATTTATAATAGTTTTAGAATGACAAAAGGTACAATGTATCTGCCTCAGTATTATAAAAAACAAATTGCTACTTTAGTAGCATTTAATATAAAAAACTTCGTTATAAGGGATATAACGAAAAATGACATTAATCACAATAATATAACTGTGATAGAAAATAATCGTTCCACTTTAAACTGAATAATACGACAAAGCCTAAGCTATTTAATATTATCCACCAAAATTTACAAGGCTTAGGTGGCAAGGAGTCGGAAGTGGAACTTTTTGTTAAAAAATTCAATATTAGTTTATTGTGCATTACAGAGCACTGGTTGTCAAAGAGCAACAATATTATAAATATCGAAAATTATAAATTGTCAAGTTCGTTCTGTAGAGAGAAAGCTATTCGCGGTGGCTCACTTATCTTAGCTCGTAGTGATGTAGTTTTTAAGTCTCGTTCAGACATAGTGGCGCTCTCTGTCGAGCGAATTATTGAGCTATCCTGCATTGAGCTCAATGAATATATTATCTTATGCGTGTACCGACCCCCCTCTGGAGACTTTGATGAATTTGAAAATAAAATGGAGGATATTTTAACAACACTTTGTAATAAAAACAAATCGGTGATAGTGTGCGGCGACTTCAATGTAGATATATTACAAGTAACTTCGTGTAGTGTTCGTTTATTAAATTTGTTTAAATCTTATAACCTGTTAAACGTCTTTTCGGAACCTACTCGAATAACTAGTGTTTCCGCGACTTGTATAGATAATGTGTTCTGTCACTGTAACGTATATGAAGAGAGGATAATATCGAATTTAAGTTCAGACCACTGTGGTCAACAATTTTCTCTCTTAATTAATCATGAAATTGCAAGACCCCAAAAATTTACTTGTAGACCAATAACGAAAAATAGAATGCTCACTTTTAAAAAAAATGTTGCAAAAATAGTGGTTAAAGAAAATGTAACCAATGATAATCCGAACAATTTATATAATAAAGTTTTCGATTTATTGTTAAATGAATTTAATAATATTTTTAAGCCAAAAACGTTTACGAAATTCTTTAAAATTAAATTTAGTGATTGGGCTACCGTAGGAATATATAGAAGCAGAGAAAGATTATATGATTTATATGGTGAGAGGCAATGGAATCATGATCCGGTGTTCTTAAATAGAGTCAGAAATTTCTCTAAAATATTTAAGAACGTTTGCGTACAAGCCAAGTCCATTTATATAAAAAATAAAATTTTAAATTCAGAAGATAAAATAAAGGCAACTTGGGATGTTTTATCTAGTTTTACTGGAAAATCTAGGGCTCCCAATGGACCTATAAAGTTAAAAATTGATAATATTGAAATAAATAAAGAATCAAAGGTGGCGGCTGTTTTTGAGACCGTTTTTACTGAAATCCCAATAACAGTCACACGTAATTTAAATTCCTCATCATCTGTTGCAATCGCGGAATTAAACAAAAATGTTAAAGTCAATAATAAATATTTTGCTTTTAAACCTGTTTCATCAGATGAAATAGTTAACACATTTAGAACCTTAAATTCGAAGAAAACCGGTGATCTCTGGGGTATGTCAGTTAAATTGCTTAGCACTATTATAAATGATATTGCCCCTCAATTATCCCTTATTTTTAACAAATGTATCGAAACCGGTATATTTCCAGATTTGATGAAAAACAGTAAAATAGTTCCTTTGTTTAAAAGTGGCGATAGATTGGATCCCGAAAATTATAGGCCTATCTCGGTTTTACCGACCTTGAGTAAGGTCTTCGAGAAAATAATTTTAAATCAGATTTCAGAGTTTATGTATAGCAGTGGGATCATGCATAGTGAACAATATGGTTTCACCAAAGGCAAATCAACGACTGATGCGGGTGCTGCGCTTCTTAAGCACATTTACGACGCGTGGGAGAAGTCGCAGAATGCAATTGGGGTGTTTTGCGATTTGTCCAAAGCCTTTGATTGTGTGGACCATCGAACGTTACTATGCAAACTAAACCACTACGGTGTACGTAGCGCTGCGCTTGATCTTATTGCCTCTTACCTGAATCAAAGAATCCAGACAGTTTACGTAAATAATTCTAAATCGTCTGGTTCTCACCTAAAGATGGGTGTTCCACAAGGATCAATTCTGGGCCCCTTTTTGTTTTTACTTTATATTAATGACTTGCCCTTTTTTGTTAAGGGTCTGTGTGACATTGTACTCTTTGCTGATGACACCTCGCTTATTTTTAAAGTTGAGCGTGATAGGATTAATTATGACGAAGTAAACAGTACTTTGTCACGAGTCCTGCATTGGTTCGAAATTAATAATTTAGTGTTAAATGCTAAGAAAACTAAATGCGTAGAGTTTACACTTCCTAATGTAAAAAGTAAAAATTGTAACTTGCTCCTTAACAATGAAGTGTTAGAATTAATTGACTCAACAAAATTCTTAGGTTTAACATTAGATAGAAAGCTCCAGTGGAACCCCCATCTCTCAACACTCGCAGCCAAACTCAGCTCCGCCGTCTTTGCAATTAGAAAAGTTAGACAATTAACGGACATAAATACGGCTCGACTTGTTTATTTTAGTTATTTTCACAGTATTTTATCTTATGGTATTTTATTATGGGGCAGTGCTGTCGAAATTAATTCTATATTTATTTTACAAAAAAGAGCTGTGCGGGCTATTTATAACTTAAAAGCTAGAGATTCTCTGAGAGATGTTTTTAAAGAAATAGGTATTCTTACAGTCGCTTCCCAATACATATTTAATAACATTTTATATATACGGCAAAATTTAAATAGTTATATAAAAAACAGTGACAGACACGCGATAAATACGAGAAATAAAAACAAACTCGTAACGCCAAAGTTTCGGCTTCAAAAAGTTAATAAATCCTTCATGGGTCTGAGTATACGCATATATAATAAAGTTCCACAAGATATCTTAGACCTTCCATTTCTTAGTTTTAAATCTAAAATCAAAAGTTTATTGTTAAATAAAGCTTATTACAACGTTCAAGAGTTTTTAGTGGATCGAAATATGTGGAACTTAAGTTGTTGAATCATTTGCAGGATTTATATTATATTATAATTAATATACATCACCTATTGTTATATTTCTTTTGAAAAGAGCAACTGTTGAGTTTCTGGCCGGCTCTTCTCAACAGAGCAGCATTCCGAGCCGGTGGTAGCTTGCTTACGGACGGACTACACTGACCTTTTTTTGTATTGTAATAATTGACGATTCAAAAGTGCGTGTAAATGCCTACTTGAATAAAGATATTTTGAATTTGAATTTGAATTTGAATTTGTAGTAATTTCCGTTTCGGATTTACAACGATTTTGCTTTTACTATTCTCTAACTCATCTACAAGTCGATTGATTTTGATTTATATAAAACTATCATCATGAATCATTACATTTTCATTGATTTAAATTTCCAAAATGACCGTATGACCACCCACTCCATTTAAAACAACTCTGTACGGTGTATATCAAACATTTATTTATTTAATTCTTCATTGCAAAGTATAAAAAATTATGCACAAAAGGTGGGCTTAATGCCACAAATATATTCTCTGTCAGCCAACCTTAGAATGTACATAAGAGAAAATTATTAGGCATGTAAAAAAAAAACACACAAATAAAGCTAAAAATATAAGTAAATCCAGAATTATAACTAAAATAAAATACATTGTAATATAGCATAATATATATTGTTATATATAATAATAAAAACATGTATTAAATATAAATTTTGTAAATACTTAAATACAGGATTCCGTGGACATAACTTGAAAAAATGGAAATTATACAAAATTTCATCTTAATGATAAAATATCTGGATTGATCACAATAACCCAATTAGTATATATTTAATTAAAAATAACAATTGATTTTATATTTATTTAAACATATCTAATGAAATTCTACTTCTAGAACGAGCTCTATATTTTTATTTGTTTAATTATAACTATCAACACAATGGAGTAATGAAAGTAATTCTAAGAATAAATATAATGTTATGTGCAATAAAGTGACGACTACCCTCAATAGCGAGGGAAGAATAACAATAGATGTCACGTTTTTGGTAACCCATAAACTTCGACTTCAATTTATGGCACCACCCTCTGGGGATACTAGATTCATAGAAAAATACACAGATATATGATTTTATATTGATATTGATGTTAGTTTTTATCTGGGTGAAATGTATATTGTGACAATTGGAGTTATACGAACAATATGAATGTCTATATGATAGTTACAAATAAACTAACAAAAATATATTTTTTGTATCAAATTCTCCTTCCATTTACATGAATATAATATTTATAATATGTTGAAATAAAAACAGTAAATATACCAGTCCGATTAAAATATGATTTCGATAAATCAAACCATACAAAGAGAATAACATATAACAAATTCGAACTCTTTGACTGTTCGTGTTCTTGAATTATTAAAATCCATTTAAGTGTTAAAAATATCATTGAATTTCATATAAAGCTTTAGTGAATTTAATTCAAAAAGTGTTTTTGGGTCGCCGATATATCGTTCATTTTGTTGTCGATTCGCAGAAGGTTTTTTGAATGTATGAATCTCTTTGTTTTCAGGTTTTATTGAGTCGGACAGAGCGTTCTCATTTTTATTACAAAGATTTGTGAATCGAGCAATTTATCATATTATATCATATAATGAAATCGTGGATGAAAGAATGATTTATTTGTTACAAATCAGATAGATTAGATTCTTGCATTACATTCAATATAATGCAAGGGCAATTAAACACTTTGACTCAAATAATAAAAGTAGACAAATGTATTTTTGTTCTAATACTGTTATTATTAATACATCTTAACCCTTAACTGTGGACGCGCGGTCTTACAGACCGCTTGCAGTTTATAATTTTTGTGTTTACCCCTTTCCCCTTGCTTCCCGCGTTTAATGCGCTCAGTAGCTTTAGTTTTAGTGCCGAAACGTGTGTTGAGATGAGAGGTGGTGTCGGCGGCCACAAATTAGGTGAGTTATTTTACTTTATACTTTAACCGCGGTCCGTCGGACCGCACGTCCACGTTTCCTGTGTAAATAATAGAAACGGTGATTTTGTTTCATTTGATTGTTTTAGGTTATTTTCATTCAAAATGTCAATGAATATTGATCAACGTGCATCCACATCAAAACGAACGTCAACATCACAGCTCGAACAGCGTGCGAGTAAAATATGGCGAGTTGAAAACCCTTCTTTTGAAAAAGAAGTGTATGATTTACTTTTAGAGTCGGATGAGTCTGATAACAATATAGATAGCATTACAAATAAACCCGAGATTATACAATTCTACAACTCCACTAAAGGAGGAGTAGACGAAACTGACAAGAAGTGTTCCCTTTACTCAAGTAGTCGACGAACAAGAAGATGGCCTGTGGTCATTTTGTATCGCATTCTTGACTTGTGTGGTATAAATGCTCAAGTACTACACAATGAGCATCAGAGCAAAAAAATAGAAAGAGGAGTATTCCTTAAAAAAATTGCCAGATCTTTAGTCGTTCCGCATATGCAAAGACGAGCAATAAAACCAAATATATCAAACGAATTGAAAATGACAGTGAGGCGTGTTTTAGGGGCAGATATGCTCCTAGATGAAGCCCCTAACCAGGAGAGATTCATTAAAGCGAAAAACATGTCGTTTTTGTCCACCAAAACTAAAGAGAAAGTCCAATTATACTTGTATAAGTTGTAGGCAGGTCATATGTTTACAGTGTTCCAAACCCTTGTGCAAGGACTGCCAATAACTTTAAACAATTGGACCAATGTCAAAAATTTTGTATTTTAATTTGAGAAGACTTTGATTCGTTTTTATATTAGGTTAAACCTTAGATTTATAGTTTTGATTGTTATTTTTTCTAAAAAGTTTAATTCTTTCAAGTTTTTCGTCCTAAAATTGATCTCTAGTAAATGCATGCCAAAAAGTGCCTTTAACTGTTAGTATGCTGTATTTTATTTACAAATAAAGAAAGATTGATTAAAAGCCTCGAAATTATTTAATTTTAATATACCTAAAAAACATTAAATACAAAAGTGTACAATTAGAATTAATATTTACGTAATATTTGGACTTCAGAACATAGCGGTCCGAGAGACCGCGCGTCCATGGTAGTGTGACAAAAAAATGACGTCCATAGTTAAAGGTTAACGTTACTTTTAATAAAGTCAAACGTTTCTATTTAATTTTATTAAATAAATAATGTGCAATCATATACTTAAATTTTTATAAATATATGTCTACTAAATCATAAATATAACAAAATTTATAATATATATATTTACCTCTCACTGACTCATCACGAAATCTCCGAAACTATCTGTCCGATTAACTTAACATTTTACATAGTTCTTCTTTTGTGACGTAGACGTAGTGGACTAAGAACGGATTTTACGAAATTCCTATCTCAACAGATTTTAACTTTTTGCATTTCGCCAAGTTTTAAACCTGTAGGAGATATACACTTAACGCGGGGGTAAGAGTTACTATAGCAACGGTTACGATGACAACGGATAATATGACAACGGTTACCATAGCAACCTAAGTTCACATTCAAATTAATAGTGCCCAGCGAAGCTGGAGGGAATATATATATACATATTTACACAATATATTGACATAAATAAATGTCAAATATTATGTTTAAACATCTTTATAAGACACAGTCTACAAACATACATAATCATAAAGTTAATATCGACGTCCTTTAAGTAAAATTCATATATCTTTTAAAAATCTCCCTTAAGAATAGAACAGAACAGAGTAGATGTCTCTTGATCGTGGACGTCATATCATTACTATTCAAGGAATTTAAAATAGTTTCTACTCACCTTGCACGTTTGAATGACCACTTCATCTTTTTATTCTCTTCTATTTTACACAGATTAAAAATATGTAGTAGATATAAACTTTGATTACATTTTTCATAATCTTTCCAAATTCATAAATGCTCTAACTGTGGTTTGGTTTATTTTCTAGTCAGTAATCCTATTATGTGGGATCATATGCTTATTATGTGTGTGCTATGAATACGCACACATATGCACACACACACACACACAACGGAAAAAGGTTAAAACTAGCTTTTTATACTTTTTATATAAATGTAGTCGTGGGTTCCGAAAGCCTTTTTTGAATAATTTTCGAAATAATACAGTTTTCATGGTTAATTATTTTCAGTTCCTCATAGATATGATAAAGATTTATTAACATAATTCTTGAATTTGTTTAATAGAAACTGACATGTAGATTTTTCGTAGCGTTTGGCGCTCTGTCGTCTCTGGCTAACCGGCAAGAGTTATGGCGTGAAGATATTATAAATAAATAAATATGTAGATTTTTTGGTATATCCGGAGAAAGAAATGCTAAAAAGATAAATATAATGACATTTACACATATAAGATTATCTTATTTATTTATCTATTAGACAATCAAATAATCTAATATGATTTATGATAGTATTACTTACAAAGGACATTTGTTTTCTTTGCGCCTCCCTTATGGCGTTCCGTCAGTCTCAAGTACATGGAATATATCCAAGTTTATTAAATATTAAAGTGATGAATACTTTGTACATCAATCAATGTAGGATAAGTCCATTAGATACAATAAATTATTCACTGCACTCCTTGATCCATCACTTACTCTGATGAAGCGTCTCAGCTCGAGCTTAACGCATTAATATTCTTCTATAGTGAATACTTTAGACACATTTTAAATAGGGTTATAATATATAGTAACTTAGACTTTTTTATCTTTATTTGAAATTCAAGTTTAGGAGTTTTTCTTTATTGAGTGAAGCGGACGGATCGAGATTAGCGCTCTATGTGAGACTTTGCATCCCATGTCCGGGGTTGGCATGAAAATGGATTTACCGATCTTCATGAAATTTTGAACTTCTGTAGTTTTTAAAAAAGTGAAAAAAAAAATGTCGTTGAGGAATAAACACCAAAAAATTACAGTCCCATAGACTTCAGTGTAAAAAAAATTCGCTATGTGATATTTGATTATTCTATATTTTTTGCCTGTCGGTTTGAGCGCTGAATTGAAGATGGGTTACTCGCTTCGCTCAATTTGCCGAACTCTACCGAGATTTTGCGAGCACAGCGAGTCAAAATCGAGGTCCGCTTCGCGCCCATAGTATATAACTACAAGTAACTGTTAGTATTAAATTTCCATTATTATTTGTTCAAATAACGATAACATACGGTAAGAACTTAGTTTTGTTGTATTACTATCATTATACAGTCACTGAAAGCTAAGCTCGTCTATTCCAACACATAATTAATATAATATCAAGGGATGTTTCAAGAGTTACAAGGATACACATTGTTTACCGTAGCGTGAATTTTATATGACTTCTTGCCTCGATTGTTCCCACACAATTTCCTTTCATTAGGTTTTCACAAGAACAAATTGCTTGCGAGCCGCTCGGGAGGCTTTCTGAGTTACATAGATATTATACGTATTAAGAATTGAATATTTAATACTGTTTTGTGATTTAAAACCATGTTTAACTCTAAAATAAAGATTTTATAGTAACAATAAAAATATATTAAATATTCAGCCTAAGCTTTTATATACTGAAATTATTTAAGACGGAAACACAGATATGTGATTAACATAGCTAAATGTTTTAAATGTTTTTGATGGATTTTGGCCTATCATAGAAAATATTAGCTGTGCCCGCATTTTTGTTCGCGCTCAATGTTTTTAAAATAAAAGTAGCCTAAGTTACTACTTATAATATCACTTATCTACCAGTGAAAGTCTTATTAAAATCGGTTCAATCGTTTCAAAGATTCGCTGGAAAAATCAGACAGATTGTTTTTTAATGTAAGTATATACCGTGTATACTATCATATGCATTTAGTGAAAAGCTGTTAATTTAATATAAACACACACTACAATTATATTTATATATATATATATATATATATATATATTCTTCTCTTCTTTGTTGTTTTTTGCGTTTTGCGTTTTGTTTTTATATTACAATTCGTTTTTTTTGTTGTGTTTCAATGTGTTTGATGTTTGTTCAAACGTTGGTTCTCGTTACGTTTGTTAAGGTTTATACATTCTTGTTTTTCTTTTGAATTTTTTATTTTTGGTTTGAATTTTATTTTGTTCTTGACTAAATTTATGACTCTAGATATAGTTTGAATTAAACATTTTTAATTTGTTCTTTTTTTTATTTAGATTTAATTTAAGGCTCAGTTTTTAAACCTATAATTGTAATACAATATTTTTAGATGAAATCTGATGGGCTATAAGTAATAGTAAATATAGTCCTCTAAGTATATATCAGAGCTCTTCTTCAGTCTTGTTAACAAAAATTTTATTATAAAGAATTTACCTTAAATTTAACAAATTTTGATGCATTTATTCTATCATAAACACTTTTTAAAATCTTTGGTGCATTATACACGCGACTGGGCGTTCATTTCATCATTGTTTGTCAACCATTCATACTAAAATAAAGAAATAAAAACTACGCTCTCGAGCATACGTAAACTATATATTAAAATAAGATGAAAGGTTTCTATAGACCGAGTACATTCTACTTCTGTATTGTGCTGTTTTGTCAACAGTATACAACAATGACGAAGGAAGCTCTACGATTATGGCTAAACTAAGACACACTACTGCGTTTGATACATTTTGATAACAGCACAATTATAGTAATCCCCCTATAACATAGTAGATTCGTTCCGCGTTATAGGAAAACGCGTTGTAAGCATGTTGTAGAATACCGCACTCATATAACCGAATAACGCTTTATGTACAAATAATTCATGTTTAGTTAAAGGCGGTTTAAATGGAATATCAATATATTGAATTTATACTTACTTTTATTTAATTGTGTAACAACACAAAAGATAAGCGAAATTAAATATGAACTGTAAAAAAAATTATAAATTTCAAAGTGAAGAAATATAATCGCCGCGTTTTATGGAGGAAAACACATGTTACACGAGGGACTAAAATCGTGTTATATAAAACCGCGTTATAAGAGTACCTTGTTATAGGGGGGACGTGGGATAGATCGATAAAATTATTACATATAGTCGAGCTCAGTGATTGTGATAAGACCAGTCATGATGATGATGATGAAGATGATGACATCTATACAACTGTGCAAATAAATAATAAGTGTCTGTTTGTAATTCCAAATTAACAGCTTTTACTCAATGCATATGAAATGCAAGAAAACCTCTGAAATATCTGGACCAATATTAATAGGACTTCCACTAGCGAATATCTAATGTTATAGATATAACTGAGGCTAACAAAGTCGGAGGTACAGGTAGTATAAAATAAGATGTAAACACACTTTTAGTCAATTAGATAGTCCAATTGAGAAACGAACATAATTAGTTAATAAAACCGGAAATTTTCCTTTTGTTCCGAGTCCCCATTTTGCGGTTACAATGTCATTTAAATTTCCTTCGTCCTCATTATGTTAATATAACCGCTTCCTTACAGAGTGTCTCATCCTGTTTCTTTTAAACTTGCTTTAGTTATAAAAAGATTTTAAGTAATGCCATTTTAAAGTCTTAGTTATATGATTTTTTGTGCTTAATATTTTAAAGTCACTAAAAATGTGCAAGAAACTATGTAAAACATTTTTGTTTACTCTATGGTAATGTGTTATTGTTATATAACATGTGTTATACACTAAAAGGAAGATGACAGAACCTTAATTTTTATTTATATATTTTCAGCTATTTAACTGAAAGTTTATTTTATATTTAACGTTTATAACTTCGTCACAAATACTTCTGTTATATAGAATTATTTAAAACAATCTAAGAAAACATAACCCTAAGAATAAAACTCCCTTCAGGGATTAATATCATAAATATCTCATAGTATTAATGCTACAGGTGGCCTATCTATCGTGAGTATGGGTTACCAACGCGCCCAAAATTAATCTTCACCAGCTTAGAAACGCGCAAAGTGCGTGAGAAATATATTGGATTGGTTAAACAATCTATTACTTCTCTTATATTTCTCTACATTGAACTGGAGAGTCTAATGAGTTATTATTCACCACAATTATAAAAGTTTTTGAATATTATTTCTATTTGTCTGTGAAAAACAGAACTCGATTTAGCTTGGTATTGTTAAAGTCAACATTTTTATACAAGTTATAATAAAAATTTGTTTATAAAATTTTATCTAAAATTGTATAAAACGTTAAACTGTGGTATTAAATATTATTATTGTGAATGTTTAAATTCTAACTTTAATCTCTTGTAAATGTTAGATCATCATAGTTGGTCATGAAGTGGTTAGTTTTTCTAATCATGCTTTCGTTCCAAGTAAATGTACTTGAATTATAATTTATTCTTACATAACAATTATAACTTGAACTCTACTACGTAAAATTGTAACTAAAATAAGTAAAAACAGTATCCATTGAGTTTTTTGTCAATTTTTCTACATGGACCTATCCTTTGGAACTATGGATAAGACATTTGACATATGACATTTCAGAAATACAATGTCTGCTAAAAAGAAATAAGAAAGTTTGACTTTAAGTCTGAGGAAGACGGAAAATAAAATGAATTTTCTGGCAACAGCTAGTAAAAATATATTTTACTTATTAATTATTAATATTGAATCTGATTCATTTAATAAATTTTAATACCAGGCTATTGATACTTAACCACAGCCGCTTCATTTACGAAGCCAATTTCTTTTTTACTTACCAACGTTGTCACAACACTAAATCCTCATTTGACAGACACAGTTGTCGAATTGCCTTTGAGAGCCAATAATCTTGAATTTTTATATCCTCGTTTGTTATCGCTTCAATAAGTTACTCGGATTTTGTTGACATTTCAAAAGGATCAGTCGATTTGGTTCGGTTTAATTTTTCTCTTAGAGTCTGGTATTTCCAAGTTTAAAATATTCAAAAATCTCTCTCTAGATGTTACTTTGACTTTATTTTTAATTTATTTTATACAGACATATTGCGAGTTTCGTATAGTACTGGTAAAATTAATTTGAATGAAAATAGTTTTCTTGTATAATATCAGTTTTATAACAGCAACAATGATTTCTTCCGTTTTAATCAACTTAAAGTTACTTCAAGGTTAGACGTTGACAATTCATTTATAGTATTAATTATTATTTTGTAAGGTAATTTAGATGTTGCTTTATTTTCAATGTTTTTTAAATCAAACAATACGATAGACATTGCACATGAATAAATAATCTTTCTTTAGAGATTTGTTTCCAATTTCAACGAAAAATGATAAAAATAGACACTTCGTTTATAAAGGTTTAAAATGCAAACGGGAATAAAATAAAAATGTAAATACTCCTCCATCCTATATGATAGAATTTGTAGGATATAAGTTAGACTAGACACCGACGTTCCTGTGAATTGTTGGGGTGCAGGATTACAGAAATTGTATGTTATAAAAGTTTATATATACTAGCTCTGCTCGCGACTTTGCATGGAATATTTTTGTAAATAAAAGTAGCCTAACTTACTTTTTTACATCAACTATCCACCAATAAAATTATTATTAAAATTTGTCCAACCGTTTCAGAGATTATCCGGAAAAAATACACAGAGATAAACAAAACTTTCAAAAATTGTTCTTATATGTAACTACTGGTAATATTTATATGTATAGATTGTATAAGAAAGTAAAATAAACACATGATATATTTTTTATTCCAGCCTTGTATCACTAGAAAATAGAAATACTATAAAACAGGTATGTAATTCTATTTGTATACACATACATATTAAATATACAAGAGAAGTAATCGAATAATTGAAGATAGATGAATTTAGGTTTAGTTAATCCACCCTAAGTTGAAAGAGGCTTGTTATTATAGAAAAATATACATTTCTTCCATACTGTAATCACTTTAAGTGTTATGAGTTATGTATTGACATTCTTAAATTACAATAACAAAATACTCGATAATCGGAATTTAGTAATAGATTAAATATATATATATATATATTATTATTCAGGCAAGATTTCAATTGCATCTTCCGTATCTCTTGATGAAATTATTAATATAGATTAGATTGGATGTTCATATTCATTATTAATTAAGGGATTTACACTTTTTGTTTCTGAATATTTATTAACAAATAAAGCGAGGACAGACTTGATTATACAATTAAGACAAACGAGTAACGGAAAGTCGCTCAGCACATTGAGTATTCTGTAAGGATCTTAAGAGTTAGCGCAGTTCATTGCATTAAGACAGACAACAAGTCTTAATTAATAAATACGTCTTTTCGTTCCGTTAATAATATTAACATAAACAAAACTATTTTTATATTTCAATCGCTTTTATTTGTTATATTATAATTTTAAAAAGATGTTGAAAATATGTTGGAGCAATCGTGTATTGGACATCTCAGTGAAGGTGTAAAATTTAACAAATATCTGAGAATTAGATCTATAAAATATATTTTCTAAACACATAACGTACTTTGAGTTAATTTAAACGGAAATTGATACTTCAGAGTAGCTCTGCTCAGATGTCTCTCAGAAGCAAGTCTATCAGCAACATACATGTATATAGTTAATAGCTAATTTAATAACCAAATTTATATAATTTTCCTGAAAACAGTTAACAATAAACATATCCTTCAAGTGATATAAGTCTTTTACTTGATTTTACTATGAAAAAAACATCTGTTTTGATTACTTAAATAATTTAAAAATGGACTCTGACATGAAGCGGTAAAAAAGAAATTTAACAAATCCTAATGGAATCCCGGTGAGAGCGTCTTTATAAAATCCTGAGTAATACTAATTGATACCTCAAAGTAAATAATTCCTCTTGATTAATACTAAACCACCAAATCTATCGGATGTCGGAATCTTAATCAGTATTTGGACTTTGTCAGTTGTAAATGTTATTATTTGCGTGTGTTCTGTTGCGTTTGTAACTTGTTTTATCGTTAACGATGCCGAAACACTAACGTTTGAAAAATATTGAGATATATTATTAACTAGCCATTTCTGAGCATAGCATCTCGGTACCAAGTACCTGAAAGTACCTTAAAAAAAGGTATATCCAAAAAAAGCTTCGTGTTGCACGCCTCTAGGTATCAAGGAACCTACATGCTGAATTTCAGGTTTCTATAATAAGTTCAGCGGTTTGGGCTGTATGTACTTTATATATATAGATTATAATTAAGCTGTTTCGCTGTTTCATTAATGAAAACAGTAAATCAAATAAAATGTATCTCGCCAGACATTGAATACCAAAAACTATGTTTCTCGTTGTAAATCGGTGTTGACTAACTCGGTTCCTGGGCGATCTGGTGAAGGCATACCATAATCATGAAGTGGTAAATTTGAAATTAAAACTCATAAATCTTCAATCAGCACTAACGCTTCGTTAAACATCTCTGGCGTGCTTGTTTTGGCTTTGATCTATTTGTATAAATCAGTGCAGTCTTTTGTCATACAATTTCTATATTTTTCCCACAAAGTGTGCTTGCGATGGTCGTCAAAATAATAAAAGCTGACGTATGTTATTGGGCGTTGATGTCAACGCAGCATCGGCAAGCGTAAAGTCCCAATGATTATCGTCTTCTAAAAATTGTAGTTCACGACATGCATCTTGGTATTTAGTGAATACTCTGTCATTAATTGTTCGCAAAAATTCAAAAATTTGGTCCGGGAATATTCACTGATAACAAACGTAAATAGAAGAAGCACTCACGTCGCTTTGGGTGTACCGCGTCAAGTTACCCCGGTGTTTTATATTTGAATATGCCTCTAATGGAATTATGTATCTTTCACCATTTTCAGCATTTCTGCGGCGATACATGGGATAACCGTCAATATTCGTGATAGTGTCATTTGTATGCGATTTTGGAAAATTTTTCTTAGTTTCCATTTTTCATGCATAGTGATATCATGTTAAATGCACCGCACGGCCCGTGGATCATGTGTTTGGTAACAATAACAAACCATCCTTGAACAATTGATGGGTTGGAATTTCGGCTGAAATTATTTGATTAATTTCTTTTGGACGGATTTTATCTTAAAACCAAATTAAAATGTGATAATATATCTGCATAGCTCATGAAATAAAGTTTTTAATTGTTCTACAATAGACCTCTTTAGTGAATTGTTATGTGAACAATGCACATCAATTTCTTGTAGTGAATTGCCCATGAAATAAATTTGCAGGAATTTGTAATTGATATATGACACTGGTAACAGTGAACCTGCTCTATGATATATTTTGCCTTGTATCTGTAAATTTAAAAAAATGATTTTTGCCAAATATGAATAATATTTGTTCCTAAAAAGTATATCTGTCTCCTACTTTGAATCACCAAATAATAATTTATATGCTTAGGTATGCCAATATGTATTAATTAGTTGTAATTAATATCCATCATCAAATAATTATATTGTGTTTCATAATAATAAAAGTGTTGCTGATACTGAATCACCAAATAATATTATGACTAAGTAATATATGTGTTGGGGTTTAGGGAACTGAAGGTTAATGACACATATTTACTTAGTTAACAGGAAATTTTGTTCATTAAAATAATTATGATTAACTGCTATAATACAGACCTTAAAAGTTGGCATAAAATTTTCTCGAACTACGTTTGTTGGCCCAAATGACGTCATTTGAAAGCAATTGTTATATTGTTGGATATTTGACAAAAAGTGTATGGAATCTGGTTCTATTCCTGAAACCAATGAGTACAATGGCTCTGGTGGTGGATCCAATGGTATTTATTATAAAAATGTTAAGAAATTCCAGTATTTTTCCGTCATTAATTCCGAGGCTCGCTAATGACGGTGATTTGGAACGGAATAGGAATATTATGCCTCATAAGTTTTACATTATATTGAAATAGATGGAATTACATAATATTAATATATCTCTTTTAATATAAAATATAATGACTCAATTAGTCGTGTTTAAAGAGTTGAAGAAAATTATTATTAAAATTAAACCATCGTATTCAAAAGGATAAATTAATTGTATGTAATTATAAAACCTATTTAAATATTGTAATACCAAAGAACTAAACTCTTCTTCTAAGAGATGTAGTTGAGATTAAACAATGGGGTCAGGACGGATCTATATCCCTATTCCCATACAATTAATAGGACAAGTCGTAAGTTTTCTGTACAATTATTTAATTCTCCTCAACAATACCGCCATGATGAATATTCGATCTTAACACTGGGTGGAGAATACTTAAGAAAAATTGTCAAACCATGAAACATACGCTATGTTAATTACGGTTAGCAAACAAATTATATTAGACAAAGACTTTACTAAATTCTTTTGATTTTGGCATTCGATTTTCTCGATAGGTCCCTTCACCCTCATTACGATACGAAATATAATTAATTATTAATTTGAGGGCTGACTTGTAAATAGAATATAACCACACCTTGTGATATCGTCAAGATGGTATCGTTATTTCAAAATAAGGTTATATTTTTATAAATCTCTGTGATTTTAAGATTAATGAATCATAAATATGGCAATATAATTATATACTCACAGAATTATTAGTAAGGGTAATCCTTAAATGCGTTTCATATTCAAATCCGAAACATTCCTAGCACTGCACGATCAAACAATTAAAGTTTCTTACTGGAGGTGTCTGACAATTTTATTTATATTATTAAAATATATTTAAATGGTCTATATTAAAAAAATAACATTTTATACAATATAATATTCATGAAGGTCATAAGAGACAAGTAAAGATAGGTAAATGTGGATCATATTTATAGACTTCTACCCTGTGACCTGAACTACACCTTACATAGAGATTAAATGAATGGGACATTATATTGATACAGGGCTATAAATATAAAGGAGGGTTCACTTCACTTGGTTGAAAATATCTTTTCAGTCACTTAATAATAGTATATAAGGTCGTGCTAAATATATCCGTAATGTCACTGAGTACTTTTATTATAATTCATTGTAAAAAATACAAGCATAGAATATAGACAGAAGGAATATTGTGATAAGAGTGATTTACTATTAATATAATGCCCACTAGTCTATACTATGACCATCAGTGCGTCGGTAGATAAAATACTCTCTATGAGTTTATATCAAACAAAGCCTACACCGTAGCTTGCTGTGGTCGCATCAATGCTAAATTTACGAGTAGCTCTGAAAACTCTTAATGTTAGGAAAGATTAGTGTATGAGTTGTATGACTTATATCATTATATGTAAGAATTATTAAGTGTAACATTGTGTTATACTAAACATTGTACTCCAATGAATACATATTCAACAAAATAATTACATAACAGCGTTATATCATCAATATAAATTTAATTATGATCTTTGACTTATTAAGCACTACAACAACATTTTTTATTATTACCTAAAGATATAAAAGAAGATTTTAGTAAACCAAAAATGAAAAGTAGTACCGTCTGTGAAAGCCATCTCATTTACAGGACCTATCAGTAATGGATGGTTGAGAAAGTAATACGAAATGGTAAATAACGCTCCAGTAATCTACAGCTATAGAGGACACGTAGTCAAAATAAAAATACGGATCCAGTACTTTGTGAAGTTCGTTTTATATCTCTCATTACTGGTTTCTATGTTAAATAAATATAATATGGAATTCGGGCGTCAAATATTAATTTTATTGTGGTATGTAAGAAAGAAGAATGCTGTGGAGATGCGATCTCGTCGCAGAATATGTAGAGTCAGTCTAGCTGACCAAATCCGCAATAAAGATATCCGCCGTGTTCCAAACTGTATGAGGTGGAGGACGGAGCCAATATGCGGAGTCAGCCTAGCTAACCGAATCCGCAATGAAGAGATCCACAGAATGGCAGGTACTAGGGAAGATGTCACGATGAGAATGACGAAGAACGTGCTCAGGTTTAGGCACGTCGAACGAATGAGTGATGAAAGTATGGTAAAAAATGTTTATACAGGAAAAGTGAGTGGTAAGAGAAGTAGGTGGAGGCCTTGAGTGACTTTTTAAAATACAGTATCTACGATACTGGAGGAAGGTCACGTAAAAAGCATTAATTGGTGTCTAGGGCCGAGGCGAAAGAGGTATGCAAGGACCGTAGCGTTTGGCGCTCCGTTGTCTCTGGCTACCCCGCAAGGAATGGCTTGAAGCTAAAATAAATAAATAAATAAATGGTAAATAGAGTATAGAGATAATAGTAAGTTATTAATCAAAATTGCATAGTAGTTTTTCATCATAGTTGTTATTAGAAACTGGGTCATGATGAATAGATAAATAATTTTCTTTACTAATGATTTTTAAACATATCGATAAAGAAATATAGGTGAAGAAACAATTTTTTTTTTTAATTACATCTGAAGATCTTGAATAATATCTAAATAACTATCAACATTCGAGCATAGGCATTTAAGACTTATTTTGAGTACTTTTTTTACTTCCATTCATTACCTGAATAAGACCATCTAAATCATTTTGTCTTTTGATTTTTGTCTTCTTAAAATTAGTCAAATAGATGTCATTGTCATATATAGTATAAAAATTACTGAAGTCTCTCACGATACCATATGTCAGGTAATAACGAACTTAATATGGATTAGTTCAATTACATATGTACAATTAATGACCCATGATATACAATTTATCGTCCGCAGACCGTATCGCCGCCGCAATGTCTTGTCTAGGCAAATCGTCGCTGGTAGTTACCACTACCAGCGACGATTTGCCCGGCAGAGTTCTGGCTACCGCCAGAACTCTGCCGGGAAATACTCTGCACCCCTTGCCCCGCTTATGTTGTCCTGGCCTACTTTAGCCAGGAAGAGCTCGACCGCTGGGGACTAGAGCATGTTATTTTTGCTTCAAAATCTAAGAGGGAATATGCCATAATCGCCATGCTTACGGGCGAGTTGGTGATCCTATTAAGAAGTTATGGTAAGCAAAAAACACTGCTGCTCATCCTCTGGAAAACTGATCCCTTTGTGGACTCGAACGACACCACGGAAAGAAATGGTAAAATAAGTTTTTGATGAAGGATGTTCTTCAGAAGGACTTCTGAGGCATTCCCGCATTTGCTGTTAAGCAACAAATGCCGGAATGCCTCAGGAGTCCTTTTTTTTGCAACTCTTTTTTTCTTGCATAATAACGATCTGCTCACTCCCTGTATCTTTGGATACGCAGACGACATTAGAAAGATATCTGCTATATCCTCGAGCCAGTCGAAATCAAGTACCGTCTGAGAGAGAAGCCATGGTGCAGCGTTTGAGTGAAGAACTTCAGTCAGTTTCCGCGTAGGGCAATGCCAATTTTGATAAATTCAACGTCACCAAAACGCCGACGTTTTTTTTTACCGCCAAAACCCTTTTTTATTTTATTTTTTTTAGTTTACAGGAGAGCAAATGAGCTTGATACCTTCGGTTATTGCTTTCTAAAATGTATATAGGAAATACATTGATAAGAATACAATAGAAATTTCCACGATACTCGATTTAATTCAGTGCATTGAAACTAGAGCTAAAGCAAGCAAGCAAGAAGGTTTGTATTCTTGCAAAGGTCCGACAATACTTCATACCGGCCCCGCTACTAACATTATACAAAGCCGGAACTGGTTAATGTCTTTTTAGTCTCAAACACAGACGTAGAACTTGCAGTCTCTCAGTATTCTACAGGATACATTTTGATGAGTAGAGTGAGCTCAGGAGTTACGTAAGCTAAACAAAAGAAACACAGTATCTTGTAATAAATTTTAGTAAAAGTAACGAAGAATAAATAAAAGTTGCAAATAAAATTGTAACAACAAACAAACATTATACGGAATACTAAAAAGAGGGAGCAAAGATTCACTTTAGTTGATGGCCTTTTTCGTTAAAGTTGTGGCTTTCGACAGAATTAATGAGTGTCGAGACAACAACACTCCGAGATGTAACACGTACTTTGTGGTCGCGATGCTGTCAAAATGTTTTTACAGTTTAATGATTTCACTAGTGTGCGCTTTGCTTGGAGTTGTTCAAATTTCAGTTATTTTAAAATTTTTAATTTTAATTTTGTTTGTCTTCATCGTTAACATACCTGTGTGTATACATGTATAACAAACATAAGAATAGCTACAATAAATTCATACAGCAATGTCTAGCAATTGACTGTCGTGATAGAAAAATTTATAAGTACTAAGTTAAGTTGTGAGTAATAATAGACAAGAATTAACCGACTGTAAATTTTCCGAGGTACAAAGAAAAATATTTTATAGACGTAGAAAAAAAAATCCCACAATTTTTTTTTATTAAAAACTGAAAATACTTGAATTTTTAGTTCCTGTTAGTTTGTGGGCAAATTTGTTTGCAAAAGAGAGTTTTAATTATTTTTTTTATATCTATGAATCTCGACTGTTTGAGCACTAAATAATATCTTTTTTATGTCCATTTGAAAATATAACTTGTAACATACATACATATATATTTTATAAATATGGTGTTTTGGTTCACATGACACTTGCAACTTAGTAGATTTTAAACTTGAATAAAAACAAACAAAATGTAGTTAGTTTCGTTTCCATTCCGCCACACAGACGTAGAGTGGAGAGCCTTTCCACGTCACCTCTCCGCTGAGTACGCTGCAGCTATGTGCTATTTTCTCTAAGACTTATTGCTATACATATCTGCATTATAATAAAATTTTATTCTTCATACTTACTAATCTCGTCATAGTTAAAGCGGCATTTAGTAGTTGCTGGTGAATAGTTTAAAAATAAATTATCAAAATATCAATAGTAAGGGATAGTACACATAATTTGTGTTATATTTCTATATAATTAAGTATAGATTGTTACTTTGGAGAAAAAGAAGTAATTGCTGTTTTACATTACATTTATTCGAATTATCCGTGACAAATGACATAATAATAATGTACTAACTATTATCTTGAGCTTAGTTTCTCTCAATTCCTAATTCAGCCAAGCCAGCTGTCACCACATGTACAAACATGGCGGTTGTATTTACAATATTCACAATAACCTATGAATATGTCGAATTTGCACATAAATACATTTCTGGTTCCATAAAAGGTGATTGTTGACAAATTTGAAACAACACAACACTGGAGAAGGTGATACAATTCATAAAACTTATTGATATTTATTTGCAAATTCGATCGAGTATTACATAATCACTATGCACCACGTGTACACACACACAATATTAAATTACACACACATACATGAATATTATCTCAGTATATATGAGAATAAATGCAAAATTGTGAGAGATGCTAAATCATCTAAAATTCAGTTCTTTAAAAACGAAATACATTATTACTATCTTAAGTGAATTATTTATAAATGCACATTTATTATAAAAACATTTATCATTAAAAAAGTAATCAATAGTGATAAACCTGAAGTGTGAATGAATACAGATGATCTGTTTGAAATTAAAACCAATGACCTGGATTAGAAAGAGTTTTTTCTCCACTCCGACGTTCACGGAAACATTAAGCAGGTACACTTAATTAAAACTTATACTATACGTGTATTAATATTAATTGTACGCACTACACTAACTTATTTATACAATTCATAAAAAATGTTGACTATTCAGTCGGGTATCTTATAATCTACAAATTCAACACGACGCCTCACACTGAACGCGTAATGTAACCGAAATTACAACCACGACTAGAGACTTTATTCATCTCTCTCTGTATTTTACTATTAAGCTTAGAAAGACAGCTTTAATCACTCAATAGGTCTGTGAGTTGTTGGTTTGTTTAATAACATAACAGTGCATGTCGCATATCTATAAAACTGTCTTTTTAAGAACATGTCTAGAACTGTGTGTATTACCTTTTATATTCGTAGCCGGTCGCCCATAATGTGTCTGTTTTAATTATTAAAACAATTTATCATACGTTTTACGATATCAATAATAAAACTATATATTTATTAAGAAGGCTAATTAATAACAATAATTTCCAATCTTGTAAAAGTTACTAGAACATCAGTTTTTATAAGAAAACATTTGACATTAATGTAAATTTAATTAAAAATACAAGTTGTCTTGAATGGATAATTAAAAATAATGAGTCTTAGCAGCAAGGAGTTAAGCAAACTTATCAAAACTTTAAATAAATAGACGAGCAACTCTTTATTGATAATAAGATCATTAGAAAAGCAAATTGATTTATCTAAAATTCAAGCTACAGACGTTATTCTGGATTGCAGAGGTACTAATTAGTTTTAGGGTATATAATAAAGAAATTAAAAAAATTACAAAGGTATATAGGTATCATTGGATGCTGTGTGAATGTCGCAAATAGAAAGCTATGTTTGTGTCAGCTTCGGAACGAGGAATCCTTTTATATCTTCTCCTGTGACGTAGGTCTGATCGTATATATATCACCATCTTCTATTGACGTCAACAGTGTTAAATTGATTAGGCTTATGTTTCCGACATTGTCTGATGTTATTATGTACGTAATTATGGTTTAAGCGTTTTCTTTATTAAATAGAAAACACGTATTTTGAAGGTTGTATCCATAAACAGACACATCCTTATATGTAAAATGTTCAATTCTAAACGATGCATGTTCTGGCTTTCCAAGCGAATTTAATTTCACAAATTTTAAGAGCAAATGCGGCGGTGCTCTTGTGTATCTTGAATTTCTAGAATTTGGTTATATTTCTAGAAAGACTTGATTATTTTCTAGGTCTACGGAATGAAAATACAATTATCTCTATATTCGATGCTCTATATGGAGATTGTACAATGGTGGAGGTTGATAAAAATGTCGAGGACTTATTTTCCTATTTGATTATAAAATAAAATAACCTCAATTTATTATCGACAATGTCTGTTCAGTCCCTCACTAATTATTTGTAAATAATAAGTTGAATAAAATAATTGTTTTTACATTGTTTTCCTTCAATTGAACTCTGCCACAGACATGTCAATACACGATCATATAACAACATACGATTGTTGAATACGAGTGATGATTATTTCTTTACTTTGATGACATCATGAATGCTTGAAAACATTAATTATACCTCGTCATAATTGAGCTTTCATATGTTGAGGAATGACTTTTTTAATAAAGCATATTTCGTTAATATTTCATTGGAGTCAATAGCTATTAACATTGATTTTGTTTTACTTAATTAAGATATTATTGCTTTTAATTTGTAACTATTTTGCTAACGTTCAGACAAGGTCGAATACACAAGCTAATCCAATATTAATTTAGTTATACGACTACATATTTTTGGAAGTATATTTAGAAAAAGAATCACATGGATTTTAATGAATGTCTTTTAACATCCGTATATTAAAATATACGGTATAAAGTATAAAGAAAAAGCTTTTACATCTACAACGAAATAAACCTATAAAGTGATTCCGAAGTGTTTTTACATCAGTTTCGTTAATTTAAAGTAATCTGAACAACCACGATAACTGGTATCAAAGAATTAATTTTCTACATCAGATTTTAATGAAAACGTGAATAGTTTTTGAGTTGATAATGAATTCATTGGGTAAATCGCACGCACCAAAATATTATTCTAGCATTCAAAGTAACTGTATCCTCATAAGTTCAAATAATAAATCTCCCGTGATATATCCAGGTAGATCTACCTGATATCCAATTCTCAAATCTTGTAAAGGTAGGTATAATAAACTGCCAAAAATTTATCAAAATTCTACATTAAATGTTAGCGTATCGTTGTCTCACATTGTTTAATACTATCCTATTATTATGGATTTTAAATGTTACCCAATTGACGCATTACGAGAAAGACTTTGGTCCTAACTCTTTCCTCTATAAATATTATAAGACCGTCTTGTTTAAGAAACGTAATGAAAGAAGCTGAACGTTACAAAGAAACAATAATCGGGATGGTATTGCCTTCCGTCCGGGAAAGCGTATTAAAAACCTATTGTTAATTACGTCCCTCACTAAGTCTATAGAAAGGTAAAGGCACGGTAATGATGTGTATTGCACTTATCGTATGGAATTTTCGTACAAACCGAGAGAAGAAATTCCTTCTAAAGGTTCAAAAAAGGCTCTAGTCTAAGATCGAATCGAGGAAAGCATTTCAAGGCACATACATTTTGAAACGACAGTAATGTGGTAAAGTTTAGTGATTAAAATCGAGCGACCGCTAGAAGCGAACTACGACAGAGATCGACGCCGTCCTCCACGGACCGGTCTCTGACACATCGTTCACACACAATGAACAAGCTCATGTTCGTCTATCAAACAGATCAGTGTCTCATCGCACTGCCGTTGGGCATATGTTTTCCGTCCGGTCAGAAGGCGGGACCGGTATCGCAAGGGAGGCGGAGGCAGGAGCGCCGGCAGAGGTGTCTGGCGGCGGTGAGGAAGGCGCGGGGTGGCGCGGGCAGCACGGGCGACAGTGAGCCATGGCCGACCGGGCTGAGCTCCGCGGAGGGCGGGCGCTACACGTGCGTGCACGCGCCCGCCGTTACGGGTCAGCCGCCCGCCAGCACGTTCTCCGGCTCCGGCGACCAGCAGTTGTCCGATAGCCAGCACCCCACCACTACTGTCACAACGCCGATCAACAACGCTAGCACTATGTATACTTCCGCGTTCCCTGTACACGATATTCATATTTTTAATATATTAACATTTAAAAATGGTATGTATTATATGTATTACATTTAGAGAAAACAATTTATTCATAACATAATATATCTCAACAAAATTTAAATATTATTTAAATCAGGCTATTATCTCAAAATATTCTTAGTGAAGATATTTTACACTCCATTATTGATATTAATTCTGCCCATATATCACAGGCTGTTCATAAGGAGTATATAAATAATGTGGTACACCGCCTCGGGTCGTACCGAGCTGCTTCCGAATGCCTAATGGCTGCCGACTGCGCCACAGCGAGTTGATTAGCGTGGGGTCGCCGCGGGTACGCCAGTCTCGGTACCCACGCCCCCTGGTATATTGACTGAATCTGCGTACAAACACATTACAACGCCACTCGTATCAAATACCAAATATGAAAACGAATCGCTTCACAATACTTTATCCGTAACCAACTATAATCTGTATGGTAATACCCACAATCACAATTCGTAGTACGAAAGCCAAAGTCGCTGGATACGTGCCAAAATTCAACGCTACTACACAAATTGGAGTTTTTACAGATAGAAGCGAAATAGCGAAATTGAATTGTTAGCATTCTCAATAAGGATCTGTTGAGATTCGTGCAGAATGCCTATGAATGTAACATTATATATATAAGCTACTGCTGTCGTATACTGAATCGTCAGGAACTCCTGATTACGAGTTAAGCCTCCAAATTTTGGTAGGTAGCCCATCAACTCATGAGCAAGTTGTCTATTAATTTTTTTTTCAATCCACCCCCGATCATGACTAAGATGTGTTTTTTATTTTTTTCTCAGGGAGGGTCCTCTTGGAGTTGTGGATCTGTTGTGCTATTTCTTTCAGTCGATTCATTTATACTAAGTCTTCAGCATATGGACATTCATTGAGTTTAGCATCATGAGAAGTTTAGTTTTATCCACTTTGAGCTTTTTCTACTTTAATTCCGAGTTCCGATCCGAAACGATCTACGTAACACACTAACAATGTAATAATCAATGAATATGCTAACAATGTACACGTGGCCTTACATCTAAAGCAGCTTTTTTATACCAATAATAGAAAGAGTATGCTCAAAATGTTAAAGTATTCATTGCTAAGACGATCTCTGTCCGTCAATATTACATATAGGAGCCTGAATTATTAGGCAGTAATTAAGTTTATATTGTGTACGAATGAGTTCATATCCTCAAGCATATTTTTTCATGATTCTCCACTTTTTTATATTATATCGTATATAATATTTATTCAACGTAAAAGAGTTTTCATTTTTAAGTAACTTTACTAATTAAAAATCTTAATAAGACTTAGAACACAATCTCTCTCCCAATTCAATTCTCAATCATTTGGTTTGTCACATTATTGTATAACTCAGTTCATATGAGCAAAAAAAATAAGGTAACCTTCCATAAATACGCTATAACATGGCTTTTTTAAAACAATAAATAAAAACCACAGATTAGATGTTACACCAGAACGAACATTCAAACCTCAAAGTTGTTACCCATACGAGTGTAACATGTGTATAATGCACAACCCTAGCACGCAGCTCTGTGGCTCCACACCCTGTGGTTTCAATGGAAACAAAGCTTCATTGTGTTGCGATTCTCTGTTAAGAGTTAGGTTAAACAAACAATGTAATTTCCTGATTCTATCGTAAAACTGAACTTATTTCAAAAGATTATTTTTAGCACCGATTGTTACTTGAAACATAGCTTATTAGTTACATAATGTTTAACGTATGCATTGACGTTAAGTGCATTTGCGGTTGCACCGAACGACGCCTAACCGCAATTAATTTTGCGGTTCGTTGCCTCTCACTAATTCTTAGGATGGACGATTGTATTTTCATTACAATTAACACATTCGAGCTTGGATAATTTTCCAGCTTTCTTATTCTGAGTTCTGACTAATATAATGAAATTCTGAAGCTGGTTGCCGCGAACTTGGAGGACTTACTTAACTTAACTTTATACTTTTTGTCAAGGGGAGGGTAAAAAGTATAAAATTTGTTTGAGGCAACCAGGTATAGAATTTGAAATGACGTGAATTCACGTCAGCAGCAACCAGGAATAAAATTAGCAATGACGTGAATTCACGTCCAAGGCATCCAGGCATAGAATTTGCAATGACATGAATTCACGTCAGCGGTCGCGGATGTGTTAAGTACACATATTTTATGTTATTCATTAAAAAAATTCCAGCCTACATAATAAAAGAAAAAAACTTTCACTTTCACACTTTCATTAAGGAACAATGATCTCTTTGTTGAAAGGGTTTCAAATATATAATAACAACAGTCGGACATCCTAATGCGAAAAAACAACAATAAATCACACAAAGGATTGTTCCATTTGACAATCTAACCATAAAACTATTGTTCAACAGACAGTGTCTACAAGTCGAATATTTTTAAAATATCACAAAATATATATAACAATATATTTGTATCTATTTAAAATCATCATTTTGTTTGCATTTAGAGAAAGGAAATATGTTTTGAAAAATATGATAGTTAACTTTAAATACACCCTGAGATCTTCATCGTAATAGGCTGTCAGCTTATGAAAAGAATGGCGCAATTAGTACACGTTCTTCTAAATAATTTAGTAGCAGTTGGAAGCAAAAAGTCTAAACGCTTTTATACTCAGCATATATTTTAAAGTTACAATTGAGATTTTTTTCTCCTAAGTATAGTAACTTAAATACTATACCATCTTATATTAGATTTAGTCAAAACAATAACAATTTAGTATGAATTAAATGTCGAGATTTAACACAAACGAGACGCTACTCAAAGCGTAAAACTACTATCTCGGTGAAGTTAATTAAGTGAATACCATCCCTATACTTGGCTTGGATCGATCTTTGAATGCGAGGTTTGTTTGACCTGTTTAGTAAATGTTTATACGATTTAAAAGAGGAATGTGAATGCATTTTAAATTATATATGGCTGCCATGTCAGCGGGGCATGCTGCGGGCTGCACGAGGCGTCATCGCCGCATGCCGTCGCATGGCACCACGCCGCTATCGGAACCTGTAACATAGGAGTGGCATTTTAGTATTTATTATTATAAATTATCTCTGTACATTCTCCTGCGTATAAATCACTCGCCATCACTCGGAACATCGATGAAGAACAAAGGATCAAATCATTCCGGTTCTATCACCTTAAAAACGTGAAAAAATTATTACATAAATATATTTTCTGTTCAGATGAAGATTATTTTAGAACATATTTTCTATTGTAATAGATAACACTGACAAAAGAAGACTGTTTTTTATGAATTGCATTGTGTATTTCTAATATAATATATAAAATAATATTATAAATTAGGAAAGACGAGCAGTGAAGGAATAATATTTTTATGGTTATATCATATCTAATTTTCATGGACATTTCATATTCTGTTTAGGAAAGATGGTCAGTACGTATACCACTATGCGGTTTAATAGATATGCCATCGTGACTCAAGATTAATTAATTAATTTTCTCTCATCATAGTCTATAAGATACAAGATCCCTCAGCAAATAGATCTTTTTATTTTAATTATTTTATTTTAATTTTTGAATTTCCGGTCGAGATAAGTCATCCTATAAATTTGTTGCCGTTTTTATTTGTTCCTGGCTTCCTATATATATAAAAGCGATTTATTACCCACTGACTCATCACGAGATCTCTTAAATTATCTGTGCGATTAACTTATAATTTTACATAGTTACTTCTTTTGTGACGTAGACGTCCACTAGGACAGTTTTTACGGAATTCCAACCCCAACGGATTCAACTTTTTACTTTTCTCCAAGTTTAAAAAATGTAGGATTTATACACTTAAAGCGGGGGTGAGAGTTACTATAGCAAAGGTTACCATAGCAACGGTTACGATGACAACGGATAATATGACAAATGTTACCATTAGTTCACATCCAAATTATAGTTTGCCCAGCGAAGCGGGAGGGAATAAGCTAGTAAGTAAATAAATGCCATAACTTTAAAGTGATAAACCTTGTACAATACGATAAGTTAATTTATATTATTTTATCCTTATCTCCGTTCTAAATCTTTTTCAATTGAATGAGACATGGTTCAAGTATCTCTTCTAACAGTGGATCATGTTTGCTCCTCATTCAATGTAGCACTGGCACGTGTTACGAAACTGCGGATTATATTTCAGTTTAACTACGGATAAATTTCGGAGTGATATACGAATTTTGACTAGAAAATAGGAATCTGCATAACTATGAATATTGTCTTATACGGCATAAAATTCAGGTTTCATGTTTCATAATTGGCTATTGCGGTTTATATGAACTAACGTGTGGAGTTAATAACAACATTATTAAGTTTATATTTGAAAGTGAAGAAAGATTATATAAAAAGTACATTTAGATCCTAAACCTATATAAATAATAACTGGTCGTTATCTATAAATATTATTTTATGCAGGTGGAGTCGCGGTCCAAAATTAGCAGCAAATAAATCAATTCGAACTCAAATTATTGACAACGTTGTTTTATACTCGATATTAAAATTCAGTTATGTTAGCAAATGAGTTACGCTTCACAACATAAAGCACTTAACTCAAATATGGAAAAGATATTTCTTTTTTTATCTCAGTATTTCAAGCTCATAGTTGCTCCACAACTACTCATTTAATGTTACGAGTATTTGACATCGCTGTATTACAGCAGTTTGACGCTTCACTTGTTGATTTTAAAGAACTGATTATTGGAATCATATGAAATATTTTCTGTATTTTTATTTTATAGATCTCTCAAAAAAATAATTTGGATAAAAGGTTTATTAAAGGTTTTTTATACAAGAAACAGCCGAAAAGGAATTTTCTGTCGAAACATTTTGGTACAAATAATATATACACTAGGGCCGCCAACAAACCCTCAATTTCGACTCGCTGCGCTAACGAAATCTCGGGTGCCGTTTGCATATTGAGCGAAGCGAGCCCAGTGTATTGACGCATCGTTTCCCATTTACTTATATCAGTTTTTTGGCATGATATTAAAAAAAAAAATATTTTTGAGGACCTTTTTCAAAATTTTTTCCTAAACCATCACCTAATGTATGTCTTTTTGATTGCAAAGTCATAATTTTCCGTCAAGTCGAGTCGAGCCAATTCGTGACAAAGAATGTAAAAAGTCCCCAGTAAAACGCTCCGCTCACTTCGTTCGCTTCGCTCAATAAAAATTGTTCTCCCACAAGTTAAAGTAAAAGTTACAAATGTAATAACTATCAGTACTTTACTAATAATTATTACATTTGTGACTCTTACTTTACTATTTAAGCATAGTTATTACTTACTATTATACTAAATAAATAAATATTGTATTAAAGTAGTGTGTGTGTATATTTGGAATCATTTAAATATTGTAATAATAAGATTTAGAAGTGTGAAGAAGTTAAATATTTGATATTTACGTGTTTATAAAATAACTATAAATTTGTAGTTACTCCTGAATCCTGTCTTTATCTATATCCCGAATGTAATAAAAGTAATACTTACTTCTTCAATCACCCATAAAGGAATACGTGGTGGAATGATAATGATATTGAATACAATACTTATATTTATATACTAGCTGTGACCACGACTTCACTCGCGTTAACATGTTTTTTTATACAAGTAACCTATATGACTACTTATATTATTCAAAAGTCCTGTTAAAATCGGTCAGGTCAGATCAGTAAGACAAATGTTAGTCGACGATGACACAGACTACGTGTCGTAGTAGTTTATTGATGTATTAGTTCTGATTGTTTTAGATGTGATGTTACACGTCATATTGTGATAACATATCATATTGTGTTAGTCTGTCTGTACTCAAAATATTGTTTTAGAAATTAAATGTTTTGTATGTAATGTCTCGCTCTTTTTAGTAACAAAGATAGAGACGGAAATATGGTTGTAGTTCGATCGTTATAACTTTATATATTAATTTATTTTAATTGTGTTTTGTTGCAAATTGAATCAATGCTGATTTTAGTGTCTTTGCACTTCTCTATTATAATAGTCTTGATATAATATAATTAGTTATCGTGTATTGAGTTCGTAAACAATCAGTTAATAATGTAATAGTCTTCTATTTCTGGAAAAACAGAACTCGTAACAGTAATTAGTTTTGTACAACACGTATTCAGATAATATCTGAAAAAAATTTGCCAAATAATTTGCACAAACCAGTAGCATATATATATATATATATATATATATATATATATATATATATATATATATATATATATATATATATGATATTTTATTAAAAAAAAAACACACAGATTATAAAAGGAAATAAATTTGTTAATTAGCAAAGCATTTAAATTAGTACCACGTAAAGTAGGTGAAGCAAATTAAATCAGTCATCTGAATTATAATGAATTATAATGGAGTTAGTGGTTAGATACTACCAGCTGATTGGAAACTGCTTCTGACTATTAATATTACAACTACTCTTATTACAGTTATAAAAACCTCTGAAGACCACAACCACCACTCCCATGGCGCACTCAAGAGCTACACGTAGCTCACTCCACAGGTACGCCATGCTCCCTCAGGAATAAGGACTCCGAACAGTTTCGAAGCTAGTCGTGCAAATTCCTATTTAGTTAATATATTTAAGTATATGCAGTAAACTCAGACACATTACAAACAATCCGATTAACTCTAAACACGTAAAAACAACAAAATTGAAAACAGAAACAATTCTACGAGAGTTATTAAAACCAGTGAGAAACTTATTTCATTAAACCCGTCTCATAATTACATTTTCTAGGAAATTGTTTTCAGTTTTTCCAAATAACTGCACAAACAAGTAAAATATTGTATTTTTTCATCTGTAAATATATGAAATGTTTCTGAATGTAATCTCTTACCCTCTTCACTTTACTCTATCGAATAGAATCCAGGGTTTACATTTTATTAAATGGAACATAACGTGGACTTACTTACATATTAGTTTATTACTGTTCAGTATGTTTTTCTCACTTACATACAGTTTTAGTATATATAATAAAAAACATCTTCGTTGCTAGACTATTTTTATCTGTAGCTGGATGTACATTTTAGAGCACGGATATGAGAAAATGTTTCTCATTGTAGATGTCACAGCTTTCTGATAACAATGAAACTTAAGTAACGTTAATAGTAGTAAATACTACATTGTAGTGTAGAATATCAGTTGACGTTGGTTAAGTTAATATTATTATTATTATATCCATTGTTGGTACAATATTAAGGATAAAAATTTGTACTCATATTGTTTTGACATTTTTTACTATTTAGGATATTAGTTATAGTAGAAATAAGTAACATAATGTCTGAAATTAATAATTGTAATGAGATGACAAAAGTATCGCAGAGTTGCACATTTGTCAAAATTTGTCAAAAATTCATGTTTAATTTAAGTCATGTAATTGTTAAGTTCTTATTTTGCTAAATAATTAATTATACAATCTGTTCCAAATCAATTAATAACTTTCTATGTAATGCGCAGGTAAATAATCAAATAAACATTTAAAAAAATATTTTTAAGTGCCAAATGTCTCACGTAAAAGATATTATTTTTATACACAGCGCGTACTACAATAATATACTAAAGATACTACCCGAATAATTCACACACACACACACACACGCACACGCACACGCACACGCACACGCACACGCACACGCACACGCACACGCACACGCACACGCACACGCACACGCACACGCACACGCACACGCACACGCACACACACACACACGTAGCAGACATATATTGTGAACTGGTGACTGTTTTTAAATTTATGATATCAAATGTTACTATAAATAACACTTATACATACTTTGTACAATATATCAACTAAATATTAATACGTAACAAACAACAAGATTGAAAATAGAAGCAATGCTCCGAAAGTTCGAAAACCAGTGAGAAAGTTATTTCATTAAACCCGTCTCATAATAACATTTTTAAGGAAGTATTTAAAAGTTTTTCCAAATAACTACATAACTCTCTGTTTATTATCTAGTAAATGTTATAACTGACTTAACACTAAACCTACCAAGTACCGGTCAAATTGACCGTAATAAACTTTTGTAAAACTTACATATTTTTAATCGTTATAATATCGTTATCAAACTACATGACAATTCTTAGAATATGCATATAATATTTTCTACACTCTTTACTTTTAGTTATTTCTATTATTACCTGCGTTATACAATAAAATAATTTTAAATTACCGGTCAATTTGACGGTGTGCGGTAGGAACAGTTATACAAGAATTGTCGGTAGGTTTAGTGTTAATATTGTTACATCACAGCGGTAGATATATATGGTCAATGGACATTTCAAACGTGTGTGTATTAAAATAGTACATATTATTTATCTGAAAACAAACTCTTATAGTTTTTCTTCATTATGAAAACTACGAAATTGGAACGAAATAATAGTATCACCTCTACGAATTCTTGTGACTTTATGTGAGTGTAGGGCAGGTAGCTAATGATCAGTGATCTCCCTCCCATGGACTCTTGTAGCATCCGCAGAATACCAAGACAAGGAAGGTACCCATATCGTATCGATCCGGAACCTCGTCGAGGGTAGTTCATTCAACATCTTCGTACGTGGAAGTAAGGTCTTTGAAAACTGCACAATAAAAAATCGCTACGTATCCAGGTGGTACGGATGGTAGTGTAGCTGGTGACGAGCTGTGCGTGAATGAAAATCGGTTTGTAGGTAACAGATTATATAACTTTTCGGAATACACCTCGTTGTAAACGCGATAAAAAACGGAGCTACGTCTTTGTCCCGATCCCGATGGTTTTACATAACATTGCAGAGGGATTGGAGGGATAATAGGCTGGTTATATTGCTCGATATAATAACATCCGATATATAGTATCATAAAAAAAACACTAGACCCTCAAGGTGGCATTGAAATGACAGATGGCGGAATGAACCGTATTTGTAGACAAATATTATTTTAATTATATACTAAAGGGAAAGCTATTTTGCTATTGTTTCGAATTAATAAATATATTAGAAGATGTTATACATTACGTATTTATCTCTGCCTTTAAATGATGAAACCCAAGCTTCATTAAACTAACCTTCTGTTATGTCTCTGTTAGAATTGATTGAATTGTTTATTTTTTTTGTTAATATTAAAATTCAAAATAATATTTTAATACCACACATTACTCTGGCAATATCATAGATTTATTTAATATTGATGTACAAAAGAGACAACAATGTTTTTAAGATAAAATAAGTCTATGTTTCTCTTTATAACATTAGCTATCAGTCAGGGAAAGTCCTATAAAAATGGGTTAATCCGTTTAAGAGATTAACCGCAACATACAGACAGACAGACAAAAAAAATGTACTATTATTTTATATAACTACCGTATATATGCATTTAGTGAAAGCTGTTACTTTGGAATTACAAATGAACACTTAAATTTAATTTATACGTCTTTTATACTGAACATTCAGTAGTGTTTTAAAGATCTTTTTATAATGATACTAAACATGAGCACAAATAAGATACGTACATTAGTTATTACCAGTCTTTGTCACTTTCGTACTTTATAGGGTGGAGTTATAGAGTGTATAGAGTGTAAGTGGAATGATTTCTAACTTATTTTCAAAGGAAAAGAGAAATTTTGAGACACTTAGATGTTTATTTATTTTCGTATCAATACTTTTACGTTATTTTCGTAATGCTTTAATAATTATATAGAGCTGTAGATATCATATGATCTATGAGACTTTAAATACATTTACTGCATCGTTTTATATTCTCAACTATTCATTATTAAACAATATATAACTAGGGGCTCCAACAGACTCTTCATTTCGACTCGTTCGATATTTGGTAACCCAGTGTAATGACTCATCGTTTCCCATTGACTTCAATGTGTTTTGGCGATTATTCCTCAACGACATGACATTTTCCAAAAAATTTTAAAACCATCACCTAATAATGTGTGTCTTTTTGATTGCAAAATTTCATAATTACCCGTCAAGTAGTTTTCGGGCCTATTCGTGGCAAAGAATGTGAAAAAAAACTCCAGTAGAACGCTCTGCTTCTCTCTCTAACGCTCTCTTTCCCTGCTTAATAATGAGACTTTTTAAGCTTTAAATACCTTGTCTACTGCTGCATTCTACTTTCTTAATATCTTTCAAATGAAGTTCCTGCTAATGATATTTCTTTCTCCATTGCTCCCTCTTTATATCCGCTTATAATTTAATTTTAATATAACCGTATTATATTACAAAGCTATGTCATATTACACTGCATTTTGCGTATAATTATGGTAATCATATTTATATAGTGAAATAATTGATATATTTTTAACTTCATCGATACCATGTTATGCTCTTTTAAAGTCTATAGAGGGGTAGAACGATAAATAGTTCTTGTATTCATTAAATTTTATCACTTCATTTTATGGAGCACCTGGCTTCTAAATACTTCAATATTGTTAACTCGTATAATAAATTATTAAGTTCAATATGTAGTACATTGCTGTATAACGTAAGCAATTCCTTGATAGAAAAGGAACAATAATGCCATTACAATGGAACGTGAATATGGAAAGGCTCTAAAAATAGATGAAGGTTTGAAAGAATTAATTATTCAAGAGAAATCCGAGCTTCGTCGCTCGACCGATGCCACTAAAGAATTATTACTTTTACTCCTGATTCAGGACATGTGTGTCTAGTCTAACTATTTTTAGAAGCTAGTGATTTTAACCCCAGGTTTAGCAACACAGAGATGAAAATAAATAAATCTTTTAGTTACTGATTTTTCAATCACGAATAAGTCGTATTCCAAATAAGAATTCCGAAGTAGATTCAACATGTTTAATAATTTAATTACGAAACAATGATTATAATCTATATTACATATATTTAACTGATTGGTGCTTGTAACTTTGTCTGATTCTTTCAACAGTCGACTCAAATAATAAACCATCTATCATCACATAATATTTCCAAAAAAATATTAATTTGAAGTTTTCTTATCATTGTAGTCCAAGGCCAAATTGTATTTTGCTTGTATGACCTAGTATCTTATAAGTTATATGAAGCAAAGTTTAAGGATATATCCTCTTCAATTCAACTATCAAACACTGAAAACCGAATATCGATCCGAACCGAAAAACTGATAATAATTTTGGTTATATTTTTCTGCATGTTAAATTTCATATTCTTCATTTCCATCTTATTTCATTTCGCTATGAGACTTGTGGTGCCATCTATGGGCGTTTTGTAACATTATTATGGATCGGTCTATGGAAGCGTGTGGTTGTCGTTAATTGCCGATAGATGGCAGATCACGGCGTAACTAAATGTTTGAAGATAATTAATACAGATTCCAGTAGGTGGCACTCTTACGCATTGCATTTGAAAATGTGAGGAGTTAACATTTGACATTTAGCTTTTGTTATTATAAGATATTCATTTATTTATTAATAAAAAAAAATCAAGATAATATTTCTTCATACACACACTTCATTATTATTTAACTTCTAAATAATATCTTGTCGCTAGTTATTCAATGTCTTTGATTGTTGTACTTACACTGATCCCTTTATATCTTTTTCAAAATGTTTTTTAATGTTTGTTTGTAATTTGGTTTCACTTTACTTCTGCTCAATAATAATCTTGTCATTTGTTTAACCTATTTCAAAATAACTGTCTTTGTTGGATCGTATTTAGCTTTCTTACTAAATTACTCTGCTTCTACACTGTTACCTTTATATCTACTATTGTATTGTACTGTATTTAATATTGTAGGTGACTTTGTACTTGGAAAGACGCCAAATTAAAGCCTGACATACACCAGAAGAGTGTAATGATCCCGAGCGGTGAGAGTCGTGGGTGATAATCATATAAGCGAAATTGTCATGCGATTCTAGACTGCAGTTGTTTGGTGACAATACATATCATTAAAGTGACATTGTGTGAAGTGAAGTGACTCGTCAGTTACAATATTCATATGGAAACAAGTCGTAGGGTAAAATAAACGTGTCTCGACTTGATTTAAAATGATTCTAACCTGTGTCTCTGATAGCATTATCCACATATTTGATGTATTTTATTAATACTGATTCTAAGTTACATAGTGTGTTGTTATAATATAACTTTACATGACAATTAAGTTACCAAACCCAATAGATTATTTCAAATCTGACAAGCAGTTACAGATATTAATATTAGATTAAATATTATGTTATAATATATAAAGACAATAAACCTAAAGACTTTAAATCCTTTGTAAAATGTGCTTCTAACTTTCTCTACAGAATGTACTTATCTCTTTAATCCCTAGATTGTTGAATATTGCAGTAGTATTTATTACTCTTGATTAGTTAGTTTATTCCTGTATCGTATAAAGATCAATTGGTATTAATTGTATACAAACAATTAAAAGACGCTAGAGTATAGGACTGTAATAGGTGTTCTTGTTAACCCTTACGTGTCTTATCTTATATACTTACTGTTTATATACTAAACGCTTATATACTAAATACTTATATACTCACCACTCACTTACTCATTCCTTATATCCCTATTTTCCTCTTTTTCCATTTGAGTGTTTCTTAAATAAAAAGCAGAACTTTTAAATATTTAAACATCAAAAAAACTCTAACGGAATAGCAGTAAAATGGTCAACAGCTCGCCCCAAATTAGTTCGGTTTAGTTTTCAGTGAATAGGTTTTTGTCTTGTTTTTCATTGTTAGCGGGACTTTAGAACACTTTGAGATAAAAACAGGATTTTATGTGAATGTTCAATTTTGTACGTTTACACCAAATAACTTAACAATATTAAAAATATTATGATACATTATTATTTTTAATGAATTATATATTATTAAATAATCCCATGATAAGTATCTGTATGAGAGTAAGATAAAGATTTACAAAATAAATACTTAATTGATATTAACAGCTATCATAAAACTAATTAAGTATTTCTTTCTTTAAATAAGAAAACCATTGACTTAACAACAACTTGACCAATATAGGTCAAAAAATACATTAATCTGTGTTCAAATTGATAGACTAATGTCTATTATATACTATATTAGATTTTAGTTAAATAACAATAAAATAAGTATTAGAGACAAGGTTTATCTTTAAAAATAAACATCAATATCTTTTCCTTCAAAAGCTTAATATTCGTAATCAAATATGAGTTTTTAACCAAAATGTCGTAGTCATATAAAATGTGTACATTTCCAAGTGCTACCAAATTATGAATACAAGCCGTCCTTTGACACGACCAAAATATTGAAGCAGAAAACACGAGCTTACTTTGACAAAATTATCATGAAATATCAACATGTATGTAACAACTGGTATGAGAGAAAATATTCATGAAGTTACTCGAGAGATTCACTTCAACTAAAGATTATATTAGGCAGTTTAAAATAATACCAATTTTCTACTCTGAGTCTATCCTCCACTTACCATAATATTCTGCATATTTAATTGTTATGTAGCTCTGATCAGAATGTGGGATTATTGAGGAAGAATGATTGTGATGAAGATAGAATGAATTTCCATGTGAATGAATTACATGTTCCTAATATCAACATTTCCAACTTTTCCTGACACATGAACATAATAGAAACAGTACAATCAGAAGAACTGTTTACAACTTATGATCTTTAATACATATCTACTACAATTGATGTTTATTTATATAAATATTTCAGTAAAACCTAAAGACTTAGACAATCTTATAGTCTTACAAACTATATTACATTTTGGTATTTGCTGTTTAAATTACTCAATCCTGTCTTTCTTATCATAATGTAAGTTGATAAAAGACTTCTCAATCCCGGGATCGTTTATTAATAAATAATTAATAGTTATCAGGACCTGACACAGTACAAAGATCACAAAGCCTCCTACACATGAAAGATAATATTTCTCTTTAAGGTTTCTTCTGATTATATAATTATCTAACTGTACTTAATGGACCATAGTGGAGACTGTTTCTTATATGACACATATATATAACTTATATTATATATGTCAATAGAGCGTGTATGTAATTGACATATTTCGATGACCTCAAATAATTTGTATTGAGAGGTTGGTGATGATATTTGACACATATTAATATCAGTGAGTGCAATGCAGAGCAACGACATATATAAATAATAACACGTCTATGTAATGACAGGAGAGAGAGATATCTTAGTGTGTGTGTGTGTGTGTGTGTGTGTGTTTATATTGAGAATGATAAACTAATTATTATTATAATAACTAATATTAGTACGTATTACATATAATGTATGTTGCAATATCTTTTATATGTTTTGTATTATATTATATATTGCTTTATTAATTAAATATAACCATAATATTAGAGTTAGTACAACAACGTATCAAAGTTGTAAGGACGTATTACAATTTATTATAAATACTAAAGACTTCACAGTCAGTTAGTCAGTTAGCTCTTCAAATAGATTGTATGAAAAGTCATGAAACAAAATGCAGGCTTATTCTTTTATAGTGTTTGGTCTGTTGTTTAAAACTTATGCTAATCTATTATATAAAAATGAATCGCAAAATCTGTTGGTAAGCGCATAACTCAACAACGCATGGATCAATCTTAACAATTCTTTTTTTTAAATGTTCCTTGAAGTCCAAGAATGGCTCTAACGGCGAGAAAAATTTGAATAATTTCCAGGGAAACCCTAAAAAAGGCATTTTCTTTTTCCTATACAAATATTTTAAATGTAGAATAAATTACTAAATGTAGAGTCAATTTGAACTGTATTGCTATTCAATAAAGTTGATATTAAATTACAAGCAGTCATTGTTGTCTAAACAATGAAGGTGTCTTGCTAACGACGAAGAGTCAATTCGCGCTTTATTTTCGCTGCGCAACGTTCAAATTTAATCAAATGAATGTGTACACCCGACCAAATTGAAAAGTCAAAAAAAGTAAATGTAAGATTTGATTGGCCTTGGAATATTCTTTCTTTTGTTTTAGTTTCGGAATGCGACATAAATTGTCATCAGTTTTCACGTCATTGCATCTGTCAAACAAACTGCGTTAAAAAGCGTTTATAATATTTAATAATTAATTTTGATTGTATAAATACCTGTGATTAATAATTATTTCATGTGACTAAATTTAGGTAATTATATACGATATGCCTCCTATAAGACGAAGTAATTTAAGTAGAAGAACCCGAAATGCTACAAACCAAATGAATTACCGATCTTATCATACTGCACATGAACGTGACGACCGAAATGAACGCGAAAGAATTCGTATATCACGAACGCGGGAAGCGAGAGCGAGAGATTCAACTAATAATCGCGAAAGTTTGAATCGAGCTGCTTTCAATTACGATTTGTCAATTGACTACAGTAACCACCAATGTGTTGCTATTGGATCTATGAACTTGGTTTGCTCTTATTGTAAGGCATTGAAATACAAAAATGAAGCAAATGGATTGTGTTGCGCAAATGGGAAAGTGAAATTGATACCATTGGATCCACCACCAGAGCCATTGTACTCATTGGTGTCTGGAATAGAACCAGATTCCAAACACTTTTTGTCAAATATTCAACAATATAACAATTGCTTTCAAATGACATCATTTGGGGCAACAAACGTAGTTCGGGAAAATTTCATGCCAACTTTTAAGGTATGTATTATAGCAGTTAATCATTATTATTTTAATGAACAAAATATCCTGTTAACTAAGTAAATATGTGTCATTAACCTTCAGTTTCCTAAACCCCAAAACATATATTACTTAGTCATTATATTATTTGGTGATTCAGTATTAGCAACACTTTTATTATTTTGAAACACAATATAATTATTTGATGATGGATATTAGTTACAACTAATTATTATATATTGACATACCTAAGCATATCAATTATTATTTGGTGATTCAAATTAAGAGACAGATATACTTTTTAGGAACAAATATTATTTCTATTTGGCAAAAATCATTTTTTTTAATTTACAGATACAAGGCCAAATATATCATAGAGCAGGTTCACTGTTACCAGTGTCAGATAGCAATTACAAATTTCTGCAAATTTATTTCATGGGCAATTCACCACGAGAAATTGATATGCGTTGTTCACATAACAATTCACTAAAGAGGTCTATTGTAGAACAATTACAAACTTTATTTCATGAGTACAATCAATTGGTTATGTTGTTTAAAACTGCACTGGATCGGATGCCATCTGATAATCACAAAATTGTAATCAGAGCTGATAAAACATCTGTTGGCCAACATGCAAGACGTTTTAATGCACCAACTATTGATGAAGTTGCCATCGTTGTAGTTGGAGAAAACTTGGAATCCTGTGATATTGTTTTACATCGTCGGAATGATCAATTACAACGTATAAAGGAAACACACCGCTCATATGACGCACTGCAATATCCCATTATATTTTGGCAAGGTGAAGATGGCTATGATTTTTCAAACAAGATGATAAATCCCATTACAGGTAATAAAAAATATTAGTTTAGCTATGGAGCTGTATTATCAGTCACTATATTATTATTTTTTTAATTTTCAATATTATGAAAACAAAAATCTATTTTCAGGTTCCGAAACCAACAAAAAAGTCAGTTCAATGAACTATTATTCCTACCGCCTAATGATTCGTGAAAATGAAGACAATCACATACTCAAATGTCGGCGATTATATCACAAGTATGTTGTAGACATGTATGTTAAAATTGAAACGGAGAGATTAACATTCATCAGGTTGAATCAGACCAAACTCAGATTTGAAGAGTATATTCACCTTCGAGATGCGATTAATACTGATGGAAATGCACAGAATGTTGGTCGGATGACTATTCTTCCAGCAACATACATCGGAAGCCCTCGACATATGCATGAATATGCTCAAGATGCCATGTCATATGTTCGTCATTATGGTACAGCAGATTTGTTCATCACATTTACATGCAATCCACACTGGATAGAAATCAAGCAGGAGTTATTCCCTGGGCAATCACCTATTGATCGTCATGATATTACAGCCAGAGTCTTTAGACAAAAGTTGAAATCTTTGATGGATTTCATTGTGAAACATTATGTGTTTGGAGAGACACGCTGCTGGATGTATTCTGTGGAGTGGCAGAAACGGGGATTGCCACATGCACACATTTTGATTTGGTTAGTTGAAAAGATAAGGCCAAATGAAGTTGATGCAGTAATATCAGCTGAAATTCCTAATGTAGAAGTAGATCCTGGATTGCATGAGGTAGTTATTAAAAACATGATACATGGTCCCTGTGGAACTCTTAATCAAAATTCACCGTGTATGGTGGATGGTAAATGTTCAAAGCGATATCCACGGACATTAATATCTGAAACAATCACTGGTAATGACGGTTATCCTTTGTATCGTCGCCGATCGACAGCAGACAATGGAAGATCAACAATTGTCAAATTAAATCAACAAGATATTGAAATAGATAATCGCTGGATTGTTCCATATTCACCCATTTTATCAAAGACCTTCAAAGCGCACATCAACGTTGAATCTTGCCATTCAGTAAAATCTATTAAATACATTTGCAAATATGTAACCAAAGGAAGTGATATGGCTGTGATTGGTATTAATGCAGAGAATTCCAATGATGAAGTTACCCAATACCAAATGGGTCGCTATGTTAGTAGTAATGAAGCAGTTTGGCGAATATTTTCTTTTCCTATTCATGAAAGACACCCTACTGTTGTTCATTTAGCTGTGCATTTAGAAAATGGACAAAGAGTATATTTTACAGCACAGAACGCAGTAGAAAGAGCTTTACAGCCACCATCTATTACATTAACCAGATTTTTTGAGATATGTCAAAACGATGATTTTGCTCAAACATTGTTATATTCTGAAATGCCAAAATATTATACTTGGAATCAATCCTCAAGAAGATTTATACGACGGAAACAAGGAAAACCAGTTACAGGATACCCAGATATATTTTCTACCGATGCGATTGGTCGAATTTATTCAGTACATCCAAGCAATGATGAATGTTTTTATTTACGACTGCTATTAGTCAATGTACGTGGCCCAACATCGTTCCAACATGTACGAACTGTTAATGGTGATTTGTGTGGATCATATAGAGAAGCTTGCCAACGTTTGCGATTGCTAGACAATGATGCTCATTGGGATCAAACTCTCAATGATGCTGTAACATCATCACAAGCTCATCAAATACGAACATTGTTTTCTATAATCATATCTACCTGCTTCCCATCAAACCCAAAGGATTTGTGGATCAAGTACAAAGATAATATGTGTGATGATATTTTGTATCAAACACGGATTAGAAGGGGAAATCCAAATATACAAATAAGCGAAGAAATTTACAATGAACTATTGATTTCAATTGAGGACATGTGCTTGATGATGTCAAACAAACTATTATTTCAATTAGGCCTGGCCGCACCCAATCGTCCAATGCATGATGCTTTTAACCAAGAGTTGCACCGAGAAAAACTGTATGATCTCAACACTTTGAAAGAATTAATTCAAACGAATCTTCCACTATTGAATGAACAACAGAAGTATGTATTTGATACACTTATGAAAGTAATAAATGATAAAAGAGGAGGGATTTACTTCTTAGATGCACCTGGTGGTACAGGAAAAACTTTTTTGATTTCATTGATATTAGCAACAATTCGCTCACAAAATAAAATTGCACTTGCACTCGCTTCGTCGGGAATCGCAGCAACTTTGCTTGAAGGTGGTAGAACAGCTCATTCAGCACTAAAATTACCATTAAACATGCAAAGCAACGAAACTCCAACCTGCAACATTTCGAAGAACTCTGCAATGGCAAAGGTTTTGCAGCAATGTGGATTGATTGTTTGGGATGAATGCACGATGGCACATAAAAAATCTTTGGAGGCTTTAGATAGAACCTTACAAGATCTCCGGAGCAATAATAACCCATTTGGTGGTGCAATGATTTTATTAGCAGGAGATTTTCGTCAAACATTGCCAGTGATTCCACGATCAACGCCAGCTGATGAACTTAATGCCTGTTTAAAGTCCTCCAATTTGTGGAAACATGTGAAGGTATTACACTTAAGCAAGAATATGCGTGTCAAGTTGCAAAATGACAAATCTGGAGACATATTCTCTTAACAACTCATTGACATTGGTAATGGCAAATTTCCTATAGACACCTTGACTGGTTGCATTAACTTTCCTCAAAGTTTTTGTCAGTTAACTAGATCAAAAGATGAATTTATTCAAAAGGTGTTTCCAGATGTTGCTCAAAATTATAGAAACCATGATTGGTTGAGCGAACGGGCTATATTGGCTGCAAAAAACATAGATGTAAGTGAATTAAATTTCAAAATTCAAGAACAAATTACAGGCGAATTGAGGATATATAAATCAGTTGATTCGGCTACTAACCAAGATGATGTCGTTAACTATCCGCCTGAATTTTTAAACTCGCTGGATTTACCAGGATTGCCACCTCACAATCTTCAATTAAAGGTTGGATCGGTAGTAATAATGTTGAGAAATATCAACCAACCGCGTCTTTGCAACGGCACACGGTTAGCGATAAAAAAATTATTGAACAACGTGATAGAAGCAACTATACTGAAAGGAGAAGACGTTTTGATACCACGCATCCCAATGATTCCGACTGATGTACCATTTGAATTTAAACGACTACAATTTCCAGTGCGGCTTACTTTTGCTATGACCATAAATAAGTCCCAGGGGCAATCATTAGGTGTTTGTGGTATTAATCTACAAAACCCATGTTTCTCACATGGTCAATTGTATGTTACCTGTTCCCGTGTTGGAAAACCATCAGATTTATTTATATATTCACCAGGTAATCAAACAAAAAACATTGTGTATCATAAGGTACTAAAATAAAAATAAAACAGATTTTTGTTAATAATTATGATTCACTTGATTTACAATAACGCGATTACTGAAAATACTTATATACGTTTTATTTCATTATTCCTTATTTCATCGGTTATTAACCCTTTGTTAATAAAAATAGTAATAAATAATTAATTATCTCCATGTTTCGTCATTGAAGCACCCACTTTGTAAATATTTGTCACCTTTAGGTTCCCACTATCCCTTTAGATTATTTTTCAATCAGGTTTAAACCTTAAGTTCCCCTCTTAGTTTGAAGCCCTCCGGCAGACATCCCAGTCGGGGGTTTTAGTGGGTCTCAAAAGGGTGGCCAAAGTTCGTGGAAGTAAGTGGAAGGTACTTAGGTCACCCGAGCTGACCTTTTTGTTTTAATTCTCCTGAACCGAACCGTCACCATGATGATAGGGCGACGTGTGAGGTTTAGCAGAGTAAAAGGTCGAAATATAAACTGCCACATTCCAAATCTATTTGACAGAACGAAGTCTGCCGAGTTGTCTAAAAATTGTTGTATTTATTACAAAAAAAAATATTTTTTATTTTTCATGATTAATCTTTTAAAATTTAAATGTTTTGAATTTAACTTTTATTATATGCATTCGTAAAACCACCAAATATTTTTAAGTATGAACGTCTTATTGAAATGTAAAGTAACATTAAAATAAGGATAATTTTACGATTTATTTATCATATTATTTAAAATAATAAATGATAAAAAAATCCACCAGAAATCTTAATATATATAAATCACGTGTCACGTTGTTTGTCTGCGATGGACTCCTGAACTACTGAACCGATTTTAATGAAGTTACACATCACGTCCAGTTTGACCTAACTTAAATTTTCAACTCAATTCATAGTTGCAATATTATTTTATTGCAAATTATTTGTTTATTATTTTGCAGTTAGCTCCTAACAATTCTAAAAGATGGCGTTATCTATTGACTGGATTGAGTAATTACGAATGAGGTATTTACCCTACCTACCTCATTCGTAACTTTAGTGTTCGAAGTTATTTACTAAAAACTTTGTAATATACATATAGTGTTATAAACTTGGATAAAATTTAAAAAATAATTATAATTATTTTGTTTTGATTTTTGCTTAATATCGACTGTAAGAAAACATTATGGTTTTAAATTGTTTACTACAATGTAATATATCAAAAACAATAGTCACAGCAACGCGTGACGGGTCTGCTAGTAAAGAAATATAATACAATATTAAAGATCAATCAATCAATCAATGTTGTTTTCCATTTATCAGTTTTAGTTGAACGCAGTGAGTAGTCATCTAATAACCCCTCTTCAATGTTCAAAGTGATCCAATCACAGTGACAGCGACTCATTCATCATTCACTCACATCGTTCACTAACGAACTAGATCCTTGATGTCTCTTACACTGAAGTTATTACAGCATTGAAGTGGGATTACAGTATTATATTATGGAATATTAAAATATCAAATAGAACACAACTTGACGAAGTGAAGTCGTGCAAAAACATAATTTATTTTTGTAACACCAACCAATTTTTCGAAGCATTACAAGAATGTGAACATAAAAATAAATATTATTATACAATATATTGTTATTTTCTTTATTACATAATTATAAACAATAAACTACCATAAGTCTCAAAGCTTAGTCGTTGGAGGTTACTTGCAGAAGTAGCTATAATAGTATTTTGTGAATCGAGAAAAGGAGATGATAAATCTTATAATTTACTACATTGTCTTGAATCCATCATAAAATATTTAAATCCCAACGTGAAGATAACCATATATATATATATATATATATATATATTTGAATGTGTTTAAACTTAATTTAAATTATATATATTAATAATTTAAATAATATTATGACATCAATAAAACAACTTAAACATTGATATAGAACTAATATTAAAATTATAAACACAAGTAATTTAATTGATGGAGTTATTAAAAGTATGTGTGTGTTATTTTGTAAACACATTGTTTTTAATTAGAAATGATGAAGTCATAACTGAAGAATTCAATTTAATAAGATATATATTAATAAATAATATTAAAATCTTCTTTTTTCATAATAAAAAAAAGATAATTTTTCTATATATACAGTCAGTAAGTGACTGTCTTTTGAAATGTAGATTTGAAATTGCCGATCACGTGACCAACTACGAGTCAAGGACGACTTTTAATTTAAAGTTAGAGACTTTATTATTATAAAATCACGTTCTGTCATAACTTTATATATAAGTAATCATACAGTGAAATGTCTTAGACTTCTGGTGGTTTATTTTGTAAGTTCAACAAGAAGTTTTTAATTGGGAATTCATTAAATGAGTTCAGCACCAACCTTTAAATATTTAGTTATTATTTCATAAAAGTATACCATGAACAGTAAATGTATACTTATATATTTTATTGTTAAACAATTCTCTAGTTCGAAAATTATTCTACATCATACAATAATATTAATGAAGGTTACAAGTTATATCAGAACAACAACCTGTGATCACTCAAAGTACAGCCTGTCGGGTTGATCCCACGCTTTTTGGCTCATGAGTCCAACTAACTTACTTAAACTAAAGGTAATTTTAGTCTGACTAGGAGTAAAATAATAAACAAAATATCCTTCAATAATGCACCAAATACGCTTAACTTCATTTTGTATCCTGAGCCGCTGTAAATTCTAACGCAGAACACGTAAAGAAAGTAGTTTTTTATAAAATTGCATACAAAAAAATACCCACAAAAAGTAGTGTATATTTTAAAAGTATTACATTAAATTATACATGTTTTTCTTTATGTAAAGATGTACATTTTATTATTATAAATATATGTGATTTCTCTTAACTCTATCAGATGCAGTGCAGTGAAGATGACTTCATGACGTCACCAAGGTCCGCGTCGTGCAGTGTAAGAACATCTACGGGAACGCTTCTTCATCATATTTAACATTACAATACAATTTATGTCTTCATATTATAAATATTATATAAATATTATTATAAGTATTATATTGTTAACATGAGTTAATTGAAATAGTTGAGTGTATTATATATCAAATGTAAATTTGATTGTTATTTATCTCTTATGAATCAGTTATGATGTTGACAATTGATTAAATATTATCATACAATTATGTGACTGTTAGGTCATGTACAGACATGACATAGACATGTATAGAATAAAAACAAACACACACATAGTATCACTATGTGTTTATATGTAGAAGATATAGAAGAGAGACAAAATCGTGTAAATACCACTTTATTTAAGTGTTCTTTACGCGTTTATTAAATATATTATATCGCTTTTGACGACGCAATAAAAAACACTTTCATGTGTATGTCTGTGTATCAGTAAAAGGTATATCTTAAACATAGCTATGGTCTGTATACACCTGAATCACTACAAAGAGTCGACTTGTTAAATACATACTTTAAGGTTCCGTAGTAAATATTAAATGCGTTCTCTGAGTTATATTTCCTTTGGGAGAGAAGGCTTCTTTATTTATCTTACCTTCCATGTAGTGAAAACAGAATAAACACGACTAACTTTAATTAATTAATTTATTTATTTACCTTCACGCCATATCCCTTGCGGGGTAGCCAGAGACGACGGAGCGCCAAACGCTACGGTCTCTGCATACCTCTTTCGCCTCGGCCACAGACATCAACCTCTTCATACATGCCCTCCGGGGGGTCCTCATGCTTTTTACGTGACCTTCCTCCAGTATCGTAGCTACTGTGTTTTCGAAGGTCACTCGAGGCCTCCCCCTGTCTTTCTTACCGCTCACTTTTCCCATATAAATCTTTTTTACCATTCTTTCATCACTCATTCGTTCAACGTGCCCAAACCACCTGAGCACATTCTTCTTCATTCTCACCGTGACATCTTCGCTAGTACCTGCCATTCTGTGGATCTCTTCATTGCGGATTCGATCAGCTAGACTGACTCCGCATATTCTGCGAAGAGATCGCATCTCCACAGCATTCATCTTTCTTACATTCTTCTTCTGTGTTACCCACGTTTGGCTGCCGTATAACAGCGTCGGTAGCAAAACTGCATTGTGTACAGCCAAACGTGCAGCTATACTGACGTTTTGCCGTCTCAACAATGCAGTCAAAGCGCCATTGACTCTGTTACCGGCAGCAATACGCCTTTCCACATCCATTTCGTATCTTCCGTCTCTGCTAAACATACTTCCCAAATATACCACTTCATTCACTTGTTCTATTATCTTATCATTCACGTTGATCTTACATTCTGTTCTTTCTTCATTTCTTTCAAATATCAGAACCTTCGTCTTATCTACATTCAGGTTAAGACCATTAATTTCACACCCATCTTTCAGAGTGGTGACCAATGCCTGCAAATTGCATTCTGATGATGCAATAAGCACTGCATCATCTGCATATAGCAAGCAATTGACCGTAAGGTTACCTACTTTCACTCCCATGTCACTATCTTTCACGCCTTGGAGACAACTATCCAAATACAAATTGAACAACCAAGCTGACATAGCGCAACCTTGCTTAACACCCGATTGGATGTCAAACCAGGGCGACATGCCAGCTCCTACTCGCACACAGGCTGAGTGATCTCGGTAAAGAGACCTTACAGCCTGTACAAGGGTCCGTTCACATTGTATCGGGGCAGTATCTCCCATAACTTCTTTCTCACAACCCTGTCAAACGCCTTTTCCAAATCCACAAAAGCACAGAAAACCTTTTGGTTTAGGGCCAAAAACTTTTCCGTGATCATGCGGAGGGAAAAGATCTGATCTATACACCCTCTTCCAGGTCTAAAACCTCCTTGTGCCTCCCACAACAGCCTTTCAGATCTCTCTTGCATTCTTCTCGCTAAAATTTTAGCATAAACTTTACCGCCCAAGCTAATCAAACTGATGGCCCTATAGCTTGCACAGTCTATCTGTGAACCTTTGCCTTTATACAAAGGTACGATGACAGCACTTCGCCAATCGTCTTAAATAAAATATATAAAATTTAAATAAAATTTCAATAAAATTTAATTTTTGAGTAAGATGTCGTATATACATTATCAGATGTTTACATTTTGAAGAGATATCAAATTATGAATACAGGCATCCCTTTGACACGACGAAGATATTGAAGCTAAAGTATTGAGAATTAGCTTTGATGAAATACTATCAGGAAATACTAACATGTGCAGCTGTTATGAGACAGAATATTTATGAAATTACTTAAGAGATTATTTTGAAATAAGTTTTTATACATATTATATATACAGTATTTTAACACGACGGCTCGAGTATCCGTATTTTGTCTAGTCACCACAGACAATAAAAAAATGCATATTGTATTGATTTCTTTCTTAATTTGATTTACGTATTTTTAATAACTATCATACATAAATAAGAAGAGCTGTCAAGATGTGTGATCTTAGAGTAGCAAGGGATTAGGAATAGTTCTAGAATTGTTGCAAAGTATTTTATTATTATATTGTGTAAAATTTTTTGTAAATCAAATATTTAGTAATAATTTAGACCAATTAAAGTATTTTAGATTTTAGTCAACTCGATGTTAAAATACCCGAAAATGTCCACATATTTTAAAAATAAAAAATGACTTCATTTAAATATTTATTGAATTAATACTAATGAGGTAGATAAAACATAACATTACATAATATAAAACTGACAGCTTTGTGTACTTTTTCAGAAGGACGTTTGTAACTTTTGTTTTGATCTATTGCATGTTTCTTTTAAAAAGTCAGTTATACAAATTCTTAAGTAAGAGTTTTGTAAATTATATTATAAAGGGTTTTTTTCCTCACACGTGTTATTGTTGTAAACTTGCTGAGTTTTAATAAGGAAAAAGTTCCTATTTTCCCCTACTTTGACTTTTTATTGTTATCAGAGCACATCTCACAAATCGTTATCTCAACAAAGAATTTATTAATAGTTTGTTAAAGTGTTTATTATAGGATCTTACATTCACAGTTTTATCTGATATTTAAAATATAACTTAAGTTGTTAATATATGATTGAGAACCAACCATCTTAACATATTTAACAAGCTGAATAAAAATGATAGTTCAATTGGCAGTGATGTTATTGAAAAGTCATATATCTTATTGAAATCTTCTGAAAACTTACAATTAAAATTCAAAACAACCTTACGAATATAGTAAACAACCTTTTATTAATTACTGAGTGTTTTTCATCAAGGCTGGTTGTACTTTTGTAACTCTCGAAGAACATTGTTGTTATTGTCGGTTGGTTTGTATTAATTTTTAATGTTGTTACAATAACTATGTGTGAGTGAGTTTGTTATGTTAGTGGCAGTCTTTAGTACGTGTAGTAGTTTGATAAAGAAAACGCAAAAATAATCAACAGTATGGTTACCATTTCATCAGTCACCTGAAAGATTAAAACGCCAATCGATAGTAAGTTAATATTTTTTTATTAATTTTTCTTCACTGAATGTGAGATTTATATAAGTTCTTGAAAATGTTTTGTTTTATTTAATGTTAATATTATTAAATATAACTTAATTGACATTGATTATAAATAATGGTGGCGTTGATTTATCAATTAGTTTGATTAAATTTACTACATAAAGGAAAAAAATAAGCTTACAGAGCAGTCGTGAATTACAGTTCTTTCCTTTGTGAAGCTGTAAGCTATGACACGATGACCCAGAGAGAGAAATAAACAATTCTATCAGAACCTTTCAAATCTATACTCAATTTTTATGTAAAAAAGTTTTAAGTCGATATTTATTATAATATACATTAACATCAATTCAATTTAATACCTGATTATTTTACTTAATAGTAAGAATTATCTGCAACTCCAAAACTCCAATAATTCTCTAAAGAATAATTAAAGTTATTTGCGCTATAGCCTTTATAACTTCTTATACAGGTCACAGTAAAATAAAACCTAAGACTGCTTTGAATGTATTTTCTCTACTAAATGTGTGTGTAAGGTACGATACAAACAGTGACGTAAGACTACACGTAGCGACGAAGACTGTGCACTTTACGAGTTCATATGACACAGATTTGTTTAAGGACTTCAATTATATTGTATGACAATTATAATTAGGATATTAATATTTTAGCAAATCCAAATATAATTAATAGAAAACTGTAGTTACATCTTGTTTTTTTGAACATTTATTGACAACATTGTTTTATACTTGATATTAATTCAGTGATGTTAGCAAATGACTTACGCTTCACAACACAAAGCACTTAAGTCAAATCTGAAAAATATTTTTTCTTTTTTTATCTCAGTATATCGAGCTCATAGCCGCTTCACAACCACTCATTTAAAGTTACGAGTTTTTGACATCGCTGTATTACAGCAGTTTGAGGCTTCACTTGTTGATTTTAAAGAACTGATTATTGGAATCATATGCAATATTTTCTGAGAAATATGTTCTTTTATTTTAAAGATCTCTCAAAATAATAGTTTGGATAAGAAAAAGTTTTATTAAAGGTTTTTTATTCAAGAAACAGCAGAAGAGGAATTTTGTGTCGAACCATTTTGGTACAAATAGTATATACAAAAAAATTGTTTTCCCACAAATTAGAGTAAGAGTTACAAATGTAATAACTATCAGTACTTTACAGATAATTATTACATTTGTAACTCGTACATTACTATTTAAGCATCGTTATTACTTGATATTATACTAAATAAATAAATATTATATTAAGGCACTGTGTGTGTATATTTGGAATCATTTAAATATTGTAATAATAAGATTTAGAAGTGTAAAGACGTTAAATATTTGATATTTATATGTTTATAAAATAACGATAAATTTGTAGTTACTCCTGAATCCTGTCTTTATCTATATCCCGAATGTAATAAAGGTAATACTTACATCTTCCAATCATCCATAAAGTGTTACGTGGTGGGAATGATAACGATATTGAATAGTAGTAGTAATAGTAAAATACGTGAAGCGTATCATCAAATCACCTATCTGCCGCATTATAATAGGGTTAATGGAGGAATATTACCATGTGTCTGGAAACTGGTCTGGTAAAAAACAGCTACTTTTATTTCAGTGACGAAGACCTCTGAAGACTAAATAATTCTACCACAATCATCCCTCCTTATTTCATTAAACCCGTCTCATAGTTACATTTTTACTGAAGTTGTTTTCAGTTTTTCCAAATAACTGAACAAACAAGTAAAATATTGTATTTACTCATCTGGAAATATATGAAATGTTTCTGAATGTACACTCTTACCCTCTTCACTTTACACTATTGAATAGAATCCAGGGTTTACATTTTATTAAATGGAACATAACGTGGACTTACTTACATATTAGGTTATTAATGTTCAGTATGTTTTTCTCACTTACATACAATTTTATTATATACAATAAAAATCCATCTTCGTTGCTAGACTAATTTTATCTGTAGCTGGATGTGCATTTTAGAGCACGGATATGAGAAAATGTTTGTCATTGTAGATGTCACAGCTTTTTGATAACAATGAACCTTAAGTAACGTTAATAGTAGTAAATACTACATTGTAGTATAGAATATCGGTTGACGTTGGTTAAGTTAATATTTTCATCATTGTATCCATTGTTAGTACAATATTAAAAATAAAAGTTTTGTACTCATGTTATTTTGACATTTTTTAATATTTAGAATATTAGTTATAGTAGAAATAAGTAACATAATGTCTGAAAATAATAATTGTAATAAGATGAGAAAAGTATCGCAGAGTTGCACATCTATTTCGAATTATTTTTGAGTATCGGATATTGTCATGTCTTTGATTGTAATATTTACAGTCCGTCATCGACGTCATGTTCTATTCATTACGATCTATGGAGTGCATACAGGATAGAGGTGACAATTATTGTATACATACAGTTTTGTTATTACATTATATGTAGCACTTTGCTTTTACATAAGATCATACTTGTTGTGATAGATATTAAATAATGTAATTCAAAATATGTAGTGTTACTGTATAACGTTAGCTGTCTTTGATACAAATGGAATGAACATGTCATAGCGATGGAACGTGAAATAGGTAAAGGCTTGGAAGAATTAATAATTGTAGAGTACTCCGAGGCTTCATCGGTGGACTGACGACAGCGCAGTATTATGTCTTTACTACTGATTCACGACTCGACTCGAATATAGTTAAATTACATTAATTAAATTATTAAAATAATTATCCCTTAATGTTATAATACAGTATACAACAAGGGGTCTTAAAAGATAAGTCAAATTTGTGTACAAACATTCTCAGAATACTATTGGAACTAGTTATAATTCTGTGAAGTAGTGAAGCTGAGTTGGTTCTTATGACAGCATAAAAATCCTTTGTATGACTTTGTGCAAACTTATTGTATGCACTACAATGGCGCGGTAATTCAAACAATATACTGAAAGTGTTGTTATATAGGATACGCTATATATTATATATATTCTGTGTATATATAATCCATAGATTCTCTGTAGTTGAGGGTTTGACTGTAGGCTTTAAGTAAAGTAATTTTGATCTCCTTACATCCAAGATAGATCCTATGGATAATCATACTCCTTACAGCAAGAGCTGTTCACGTCCTGTATCACACGTGTTAATTACAATAATTGTATAATAGGTTCGATGTTTGTAAAAACTTTCGCTTAGGACCATTAAAAGTTCTAAAATCATTTTTTTTATATTTTAAACTGTAGTTACTGGCACACTTTTCACAGCTTGTTATAAGTTCTCTAATAGAACCTGCAGTCGGATCCAGCAGTATAAGTATCGCAGCAGCTTAGCAGCATATCCTCGTATCTTATTGCATTGAGCCATGTATTGTCAATCCAACAATCAATTCAATAAGTGCCAAGTTCAATGTTTAATTCGTTTATGTATAGATTGAAGGGCTTGGACGAGGTCAAGCCGTCCTGCCTCATCCACTCCAATCCATACACGTCCAACAAAGTATTGTTCCATCTTACATTGTTTGTTTGATTCTTGTACTAATATCAAGTCACAAGGCACACCTGCCTCTTGAAGTTTCCAAAGTAATAAAATATAATATATATTGCTGTGTAATAGTGAAGAGAGAACTAGGTTAATGATGATCGTCTCTTAAAGCAGATAGAAGTGACGAGATTTAATATTATAAGATAATATTAAAATTTCCTAAATACTGATAATGATACTGTACATTTATTTCTGTAATAATATAAGTTTATTAACTTTGGACATTAAATAAGAGATGGATTCTTAAAATTCTAATCAAAACTACACCACGTAAAACCAGTAATTATTTTGTCTTTATGAATTCTGCAGAACACAAGTTGACATTTATTTATGACGTTGTTTTAACTCGATAATAAACTTCAGTCATGTTGTCAAATGTTCCTCGCTTCACAACACAAAGTACTAAACTCAAATGTAAAACACATTTTTCACTTTTCTGCCGGAATTTCGAGCTCATAGCAACTTCACAACCACTCATTTAAAGTTACTAATATTTGACGTATGAAATGAGCTTTGTTTGTTCATTTTAAGTAAACTGCTTATACACATGCGTTTGTAATGTTTGATGAGTGATAATATTGTATTTTTATATATAGATTTGACTAAGAAAAATAAACTTCATCGCTTTTTATTGAAAGTGTTTTTGAAGAAGCAACAGAAGAAGAATTGTTTGTCAAACAATGAAAATATTATTATAGTAAACAAATACATAATTAATTGCAAGTCACATAGTTTGGAATAAATCTTTCTAATATTTGACGTACGTGTCTTATAAAACAATACTTACAACATTGTACTTAGTACAAATATTATAGTATTAAGATTTACAAAATAGTACATCCGAAGTATAAAGCTGTTAAATATTTAATTCTTAATATTTGTATTTTTTAATCAACTATATATCTGTAGTTAATCCTGTATTCTGTTAATATTGATATCCTCAATGTAATAAAGTTAATTCCCACTCTTCTCAATCACTCATAAAGTGTTATATGACGTAATGATAATGATACTGAATACAATACTTATATTAAATATTCATCTTTATGTTACTATACTTAGAGATATTAATTAATCGCCTATTAATCTATTAATTATAATGTTAAATATATAAAGGTGTAAACAGCACGTAACGCAGTTGGAAGATAGACGGATACGAACTACCAGAGGTCACAGGTTCAGATCCTGTTCGTGTTGATAAATCATACATTCTATATTTACTAAGAACTTGCTCAGAGATTAATAAACTAATCAATCTCAATATCGTTAAGAAACTAATGGATACCCTTAATTGATTAAAAATATTTAAAAGAAAGTTATTTTAAATTCTACTACAGGTTAATATGTAAAGGTTATATGAAAAATAGTATATATAATAGCAATAGTAAATGTATATTGCATCTGCAAAATTAATATCAATCGGTCCTTCTTGTTTCACCATTTGTAATACAATGATATGTACACATTCTTCTTGCTCAGTGCTGATTTGTTGTCAGTGTGTGTAACAACGTATATATATATATTATCAACACTATTTGTTATTGAGCGAAGCGAACGAAGTGAGCGGAGCGTTTTACTGGAGACTTTTTACATTCTTTGTCATGAATTGGCTCGAAAAGTACTTGACGGAAAATTATGAAACTTTGCAATCAAATAGACACACATAAGACGATGGTTTAAAAAAAAAAATTTGAAAAATGTCCTCAAAAAATAAAAATATTTTTTTTCAATATCATGTCAGAAAACTGATATGCCATTGAAGTCAATGGGAAACGATGAGTCAATACGCTTCGCTCAATATGCCAACGGCACCCGAGATTTCGCGAGCGCAGCGAGTCGAAATAGAGAGTTTGTTGGCGTCCCTAGTTTATATACTGTTTTATATTTTAATAATTAATAAATAATATTAGTATCTATATGTGTGTGTGTTTGTGTGTGTGTGTGTGTGTGTGTGTGATATACATCTAATGTATATTGTTGTTAATACTAGTCATGTATCAGTGAGAGGTAGACCAATGTTAGTCGACCGATGAAACACACTACGGTCTGTAGTAACTTATGAACGACTTGGTTCCGTTGTTTTGGTGATGTGATGATACATGATGAGTTGTATCACGATACCATGTAAGTTCAGTTTGTATTAAAAATTAGTAATTGAATAGATATTGTATGTTATATCTCAGGCTTTAGTAGTACATATAGTATAATGGAGACTGAAATGTGATTGTGGTTAGTTTATTATAACATTATAATTGATGTATTTCAATTATGTTTTATTAATTTGCTCACTTCATGTCGAACTTGAACTTATTCATTTCATTTCGTTTCGTTTCGTTTCGTTTCGTTTCGTTTCGTTTCGTTTCGTTTCGTTTCGTTTCGTTTCGTTTCGTTTCGTTTCGTTTCGTTTCGTTTCGTTTCGTTTCGTTTCGTTTCGTTTCGTTTCGTTTCGTTTCGTTTCGTTTCGTTTCGTTTCGTTTCGTTTCGTTTCGTTTCGTTTCGTTTCGTTTCGTTTCGTTTCGTTTCGTTTCGTTTCGTTTCGTTTCGTTTCGTTTCGTTTCGTTTCGTTTCGTTTCATTTCATTTCATTTCATATCGTGCTTATTTTACTAAATTGTTCTTATGTTACTAAATAATGAATTATAATAACTGTTCGTAATCAAATAATTAGTTTTTATGTATTGCGAGAGTAAATAATCAAATAAATATAAAAAAAATACTTTTAGGTGCCAAATGTCTCACGTAAAAGATATTATTTATATACACAGCACGTACTACAATAATATACTAAAAATAGTACCCGAATAATTCCTACACACACACACACACACACACACACACACACACACACACACACACACACGTAGCAGACATATATTATGAACTGGTGACTGTTTTTAAATTTAAAACGGTCCTGTTAAAATCGGTCAGGTCAGAAAGACGAATATTAGTGAACCGATGACACGTAGTTCACTCCAAGGGTACGCCACGCTCCCTCAGGAATAAGGACTCTGAACAGGTTAGAAAATAGTCGAGCAAATTCCTATTTAATTGACCTATGTATTTAAGTAACGTTTGTTGATACACAATAAACTAACTCACACACTTCAAACAATATCCCGACTAACTCTTAATACGTAACAAACAAAATTGAAAACAGAAACAATTCTCCGAGAGTTATAGAAACTAGTGAGAAACTTACTTCATTAAACCCGTCTCATAATTCCATTTTCACGAAAGTTGTTTTCAGTTTTTCCAAATAACTGCACAAACAAGTAAAATATTGTATTTACTCATCTGGAAATATATGAAATGTTTCTGAATGTAATCTCTTACCCTCTTTACTATACACTATCGAATAGAATCCAGGGTTTACATTTTATTAAATGTAACATAACGTGGACTTACTTACATATTAGTTTATTACTGTTCAGTATGTTTTTCTCATTTACATAGTTTTAGTATATATAATAAAAAACATCTTCGTTGCTAGACTAATTTTATCTATAGCTGGATGTACATTTTAGAGCACGGATATGAGAAAATGTTTCTCATTGTAGATGTCACAGCTTTTTGATAACAATGAACCTTAAGTAACGTTAATAGTAGTAAATACTACATTGTAGTATAGAATATCGGTTGACGTTGGTTAAGTTAATATTTTTTTCATTATATCCATTGTTGGTACAATATTAGAGATAAAAGTTTTGTACTCATGTTGTTTTGACATTTTTTACTATTTATGATATTAGTTTTAGTAGAAATAAGTAACATAATGTCTGAAATTAATAATTGTAATGAGCTGATAAAAGTATCGCATTTGATTGTCATTGTTATTGGAACGAGGCTCCTTAACCCGGTTTACGGATAGTGCGATTTAGTAGAAATCGTCACGTAGTGAAATCCCGTATGCTGTGTGTGTGTTTGAGTGTATCTCTCTCTCTCTTTCTCTCTGTATCCCTGTCTCTTTTTATTATATAACCTCAACACTGCTGTACAGACTCGTGGAAGTTTAGTGAAAAGCATTTGTCATTTCCTTTTGTGTTTCATCAAACCATCAAAGTACTATTGTTTTAGGTAGATTCAATAGATGAATCTACCTATTGCAATCGATGCGATGACGGGACCCAGACCCCAGAGTAGGGGCGCTGCGCCGTTTATGAACTGGAGATTGACAATCCGTCGAAAAAAAAAATTTTATATATCCCTCTATATATATATGTATATATGATCCATCAGTCCAAATTCATCGTAGGCAAAATCTGACTTCACAGGTCGATAGGATAAATTAGTAGGACAAACGTAGCATCTCATTTTTTTCAAAAAAATAAAAGAGGGGGCTGGGAGAGGGGGTGAAAGTGCAAACCTTTGGGACACGCTACAGGTCACAAATATTGACGGAGGATTTTCAAACTTGGTATACACATTTTTAAGGACAAAATGAAGGTTAAGTTCTTGAACGGGGGAAATCGGTCGGGGGGTTGGAGGGCTGGGGGGGTTGAAGGTTAAAAACCGAAAAAAGTTACAGAAAAAGGCAAAATTTTGCTGTCGGAAAAATCTTAGAAAATTAACAAATTAAAAGAGGAAACTTTTTTGTCCGTAAACTTTTTTGATGCGACCCCCCGTTTAGGAAATAGGGGTGGGGGTGGTTCCCCGCTCACCCAATATATGCAGAGTGATCCGTCATAAGAGTCGTAATAATCAGTAGAATACTGCTGGCTAGTTTTTCTTTGTCGATCCGACCGACGGGAATCTACCTAACACGATCGACCCTGTCGAACGAGGTATTATTCTTCCAGTGATTCAAGTATGAATTTTGGAGAAAAGAAGAAAATATTGTAAGAGCGAGAAATCTCTTTAACATTTAAATGATAAACTTGTCCATTTGAGCGTGTCTCAAATAAAGCTAAGAACTCTTAAACATTTAAACATCGAATAAAAGTAATATTAACAATAAAATGGTAAAAAGCTCGCCCAAAATTCGTTTGGTTCAGTTGTCTGGAAATAGGTTTTTGTTTTATTTTTCATTGTTAGCGGGACTTTTAAAACAGTTTGAGATAAAAAAAGCATTTTATGTGATGTTCAATTTTGTAAGAAAATACTTGTTTACCAAATAACTTATTCAATATTAAAAATATTATGATACATTATTATTTCGAATGAATAGTTAAGATTCAATAATTATATATTATTAAATAATCCCATGATAAGTATTATTAAATTTTAAAAAAAAATTTTTTTTGAGGATATTTTTCAAATTTTTTTTGTTTAAACCATTGTCTAATGTGTGTCTTTTTGATTGCAAAGTTTCATTATTTTCCGTCGAGTAGTTTTCGAGCCAATTCGTAACCAAGAATGTCAAGTCTCCAGTAAAACGCTCCGCTCACTTCGTTCGCTTCGCGCAATCAAACCGACTATCAAACAGTCTTCATTTCTCTGAATATTACAAACTAATGTGTCTGAGTATTGCATCGATATGGTACAATACATCAGATAACTATTGTTTATTATATTTAGTATTATGACATTGTCATATACATGTGATACTCATCTTCATAGTTTGTTTGGTAAATTGCATTATGGTAAATGAAGGTAGGGAAGATATAGTATGACTGTACAATTATGATGTTATAATCTACTAATAAGTAACTTAAATAATATGCACTAGTACTCATATTATTATAAACATTCAACAACAATAATGAAAACACTAAACAATTATAAGAGAGTTATTAAAACAGTGAGAAAGTTATGATTAAACACGTCTCTTAATTACATTTACACGGAAGTTGTTTTAAGACTTTCAAAATTACTTATTATTATGTTTCCTCGCTAACGTATTTATTATTTAGTAATTGAAACAAAATAAGAATAAGAATCCTAAAAAAAACTATGTAGTATAAAAATAATACGTCTGTCATGGTATGGGCATGTTATGAGGAGGGATGAAAGGCACGTGACCAAAAGAGTGCTAGGTATGGTAGTGGAGGGATGGACAGGTAGAGGACGGAAGAAAAGATGGATGGATTGCGTGAAAGACGACATGGAGAAGAAGGGAGTGTGCACAGAGATGACGAGTAACAGGAGAGTATGGAAGGAAAAAACATACTGTGCCGACCCCAAAATGGGATAAGGGCAGGAAGATGATGATGATAAAAATAATACAAAAGTAAAGTAATTGTACCAAAAGCTCTGTAAAAATTCCAATAATAATAAAATATTTTCTCACTAAAGTATGCAATAAAATGTAATATTATATTATACTAAGAAATAGTTTATATGTATATATTATACTAGGGGCGCCAAACCCTTAATTTCGACTCACTGCGCTCGTGAAATCTCGGGTGCTGTTTGCATATTGAGCGAAGCGAGCCCAGTGTATTGACTCATCGTTCCACATCGACTTCAATGGGATATCAGGTTTTTGACATAATATTAAAAATTTTTTTTTTTTTTTTTCAGGGCATTTTTCAAAAATTTTTATTTTAAAACCATCACCTAAGGTGTGTCTTTTCGATTGCAAAGTTTCATAATTTTCCATCAAGTAGTTGTTTAGCAAATTCGTGACAAAGAATGCAAAAAGTATCCAGTGAAACGCTCCGCTCACTTCGTTCGCTTCGCTCAATAATTAATAGTTATTATTTGATTAAACTATAAAAGTTAGTAGTCGTTTGTTGGATTAAAGTTTCCAGAATTAAATCCGTGTATTCCAAAACACGTTAACAAACCATCTCAAACTGAACACACAACAGACAGTCCGAATAATTAAAAGAACACGAGTTATGAATGATGAGTGTTGTCTTACATTGCTACATACGTGTTGTATCATTATGATATCAGTGTGATATCACCTCGATATCAACTATCACACACATTACATACTAATGATACTGAGGATTCATATTATATAAGAACAGTGAAGCTTCATTGTGTGTGGTTTGTGTGAAGTTCTGTTAATACAATGTTGTTCCAACATGTATGTTAATACTGCACTCGTAAATCTATAACGCGTGTGACCACAGCTTATTTATTGATGTTTATAAATCTGTTCAGTGTCCAAGCAATTATAAAATTAATATATATATATATATATATAGCAGCTTATTCCCGCCCGCTTCGCTGGAATGCTATTAATTTGGATGTGAACTTAGGTTGCTATGGTCATATTATCCGTTGTCATCGTAACCGTTGCTATAGTAACTCTTACTCCCGCGTTAAGTGTATAGCTCTTAACCGGTTTAAAACTTGGCGAAATGCAAAAAGTTGAAATCCGTTGTAATACGAATTCCGTAAAATCCGTTCTCAGTGGACGTCTACGTCACAAAAGAAGTAACTACGTAAAATTTTAAGTTAATCGGACAGATAGTTTCGGAGACTTTGTGATGAGTCAGTGAGTGACAAATCACCTATATAAACAAAGATATAAAAATATTTATCCAACTTACAGATAAATATTACCGTATTCTTGAGATTCGCTTTATTCATATTATGTTGTGAGGATGTCTACTCTGTGACGCAAAAACTACTGAACAGATTTCAATAAAACTTTACTGTAATGTAGCTTATACATCAGAAAAAAATATACTACAATTTATAAAAATACCACCCAATGTACAATTTGAGATGAGCCACTACTAGGCCAATAACCTCGTTCCAAATTAACATACTTATAATTACATATTATTGAAATCGAATAAATTGTTTTTAAAACAATAAAACATAGTGCTTTTATTGTTGTAAAACAATTTATTTTTATGTTACACTGCATTTTGCCTGTTAGTATTATGACGAAAAAATTATAAGAAAAGTTTTTTAATTCATTTTAACATAAACTACTACATATGATACGATATATTTCTGACTCCTATAGTTATTATAAATTAATGTTTTATTTGTTTCGGTGTTACCCGTGTTCCGTTAGTAGTTTTGGTACTTGTAAAGTCCTTTTTGGTCCGCGATGATAAAGTCAAAGGCAAGAGTTACAATATTTAACTTAACATCATATTATAAATTATTTTATGATACTTGAGACCAAAATGTATATTATTATAATGTCTCCACAAAATATTCTTATATGTTTAGCTATGTTTATAGATATCTTTTCCTGTGCACAACCAATTTACATCTTTAAATAAAATAATACTAACGAGTAAGAGTAACCAGATTTTCTGGATCTATTTATATTTTTTCTGGTTTCTGATTAATCCATCGGTAGTCATTCCGATTTTTCAGGGATTTTACTTCGTTCCTACAATGTATGTATTCGAATAGAAAAACAAAAAAATAAGACGGAATAAAACAATTGTTTGTTGGTTCCCGAATAAATTCATTTTATATCAAGACTTTAATACTCATGTATTTGTATAATTTCAGGATATAAATTAGCTTCTCAGCTAGTGTTTAGAGATTTAAATCATTTAATTTATTAATGTATATTATATTTGATAATGAACCAGTAAATATTAAGTGTGAAGAGAAACAGTGAAACAATGTGTCAATTTATCACAACAAAATAATAATCAATATTTTTGAATAAACCGTTTAAGATAAATGTTTAATTCGAAACACAAAGACAATGAATTAACTCAAATATTATTTAATATATTTTTATACTTCCGTAGTGGTAAGCTATTACGGAGTTATATCAACACTCACACTTATCCTCTATTTTATATATATTAATATACACCCTGCTAGTATACATAAGGCAAGGAAACATCAAAACATTCTATATCTTTATATATATGAGAAGGGCGAGTATATAAGTAATTATTAAAGAGAAACCAGCTAATGTATTAAATGGAGACTTTGCTTTTGATTATAAAAGTGTGTTTCGAATTTCATAGCTAATAAGAAATAATTTTTTTACATTCATACTATTTATATATATAGTTTATATATAAAATGTAATATTAATACAGACTAACAGAAATTGGGACACACATGAGTAAAGAATGAGGAGTGAGCCTTCCTCGATTCTAATTCCCCTTTATTTTAAACTATGATATTGATAGCACTGTTGAGTTGAGTGTTTACCGGATGATGAACAATATCAGTAAGTAGTAAAAGCTGTTTATTCTCGCTGGTACTTTATTCTTGCAACGTATTTAAATGAAAAACTTTTCCATTTGAGTCCTTCTCAACTAAGAACATTGAAACATCGAATAACTCTAACAGAGTGTCGGTAAAATGGTCAACAGCTCGGCCGGTATTCGTTTGTTTCAGTTTTCAGGGAATAGGATTTTTGTTTGTTCTTCATTGTAGCGACACTTTGAATACACTTGGATATAAAGGCTGTATGTGACTGTACAATTTTATAAGGTAATATAAAATATTTTAATATCAAGGAAATATTTTTCAATAAGAAGATTATGATAATAATTATTATACTTAATACATTTTAAGTTTCAGTAATTGTACATTTTATTTATTTATAAACGTATCAGATGTTTGAGAAGGAAATGGTTGTTATAAATTATGCTGTTTTATAATAACCAGTGTTTAGTCTATCCTTGCAAAATATAGTTTCAACAAATTATGAATTATTATAATAATTGAGCGAAGTGAGCCGAGCGCTCTACTGGAGACTTTTTTACATTTTTTGTCACGAATAGACTCGAAAACTTCTTGACGCATAATTACGAAATTTTGCAATCAAAAAGACACACATTAGGTGTCAAAATGTCATGTATGTCGTTGAGGAATCTTCGTCAAAAAAATGATATCCCATTGAAGTCAAGTGGAAATAATCAGTCATTATACTGAGCTTGCTTTGCTCAATATGCAAACGGCACCCGAGATTTCACGAGCGCAGCGAGTCAAAATTGAGGGTCTGTTGGCACCCCTAGTCATAGTTTTAGTAATATCACAGTAAGTCCTCGTGGTAGTGTTATGAGAACAGGCTGTACTTCGAGCTCTTGTTTATAACAATTAGACGTTCTTGTTAGGATCTAACAATTTAAATGTCATATTATACACAAGGTACTTGTATGACTCCTTGATGGATGTAGGAATTAATTGAATTGAATTGAATTGAATGAATATATATAGAAATTATTATAAGAATAATTCGTGAGAGCTTTGTAGGTCTGTATATGTGTTATTTGATCTTTGACACATTCACTAAATTACTAAGCTATTAATTAAATACTAGTAACTTACTTCTCTATATAAAAAACTTTTTAATTTTGGCTCTTTAAAAAACAAAGTTATATAAGATCTCTTTACTTAAAAAATATTTAGCACATTTAAAAATCTTTACTAAATAAAAGCAAAAGTAACCAACTACGGATTCATATACCTAGATTTTTAGTTTAAATACGAAGTTTTATTTGCGATTGTTGTTGTCCTACAGAGACAAAAATATTTCTCGAAAATGGATTTCCTTATATGGACTCCGCGTAAACAAGTTTTAAGTTATTATTTCTGTTAACATTCTGTACAATCTCATGTGCAGCATTCGAGTACAAATAACTGTCTAAACCTAAACTGGCTTCTGATACACAGACCTACATGTGAACTTTATATATTTATTACTAAATAACAATTTACTAAAACCTATAAAAACATGAGAGTTAAATATTACTCTCCAAATCAAATATTTCATTGATATCATTAAGTTCTTTTATTTGCACAATAAGACTACTAATTTATAATAACATTAATATAGATGAAGGACAATATTAATAACAATGTTTTTGACAAACAATAGTCTCGGATATATTATAATATAATATATATTTGTTGATAATATTAATAATACATAATAAAATGAGGTACACAATCTGAATTAAAGGTTATTGACCCACATCAAGTAATCAAGTAACTAAGTTAGTAGATTTGTACTAAAATTAATTATTATTATTCACAAAACACTTTAACCATTCAGTGATTACTTAGAATTAGTGAAATAGATATCATAATATTTTTATCCAAATCCAATCTGTTGTTCTTGAGTTACATCTTTGAACGCACCGTGTATACTGACAATGCAATAACATATTGCTATTTATATTAATTTAAATATAATAAATTGTTCAGATACTAATTAATCACTTGACGTGTGAAGGAGCCATGAGACTGGAAGATTCTGTGCATTACCGGTAGTGTGTAGGAACAGTGCTATAAACTACATGTCTGGAACCAAATTTGCTGACTAGGAGTATTGTTATGATCCATGTGTTTAATGTTTAAGTAAACTATTGCAGTAAGTTTACCAAAGACAGTGAAATTATATGATTGCTATTTAATAAGGAATGCTTTCTTCGTAATGATTTTTTATCTAATTATTTATATTATTAGTGTAATGAAATAAGTACGTTTCTTTATTAAAGCTAGACGTTGAAATCAAACCAATTAAATCATTTGGAGAGGAGCCAAGTATATAAAAAAAATACTTATTTCTGGCAGTCTGTAAGTTAATTGTTCTATTTATGACTTTATCTTTATACAAAAACTTAAACCTGTTAGCCTTTTAAGATATTGTTGTATGAAAAAGCCGGCATGAAGATTCTTATCTTAATATATAAAACACAAAGACACTCACTGACTGACTCACTGACTCATTTATCGCTCTACAGCCCAAACCGTAATACCAAGAAAGCTGAAATTTGTACACAAGACTTCTGACATATTGAATAGGTGCAATAAGAAAGGATTTTGCAAAGGTCCAAACCATTCAAAAATTACAGCTAAATAACTGCAAAAAATATAACGCGCCTGTTTGATACCTCCTAGGTGGTGTGGAAATTCAAACAAAATGTCCGATCACTTTCGCCGTCCGTCGCGAAGCACGGGTAACTTGCTATCTAATATATAGGTCATACTAAAACAGATTGCATCAAATGATTTCAAACTATGTTTTGTAAAAGTATACTATACAATTGAAGACGTTGGTTACCAACGCTGATAGAAATATTCTTTAATGTGCTGACCTACATACAGAACGACATCGGAGATAATATCTTTATATATTTACATATTTAAATTGTTTGTACCAGATTACACTCTATGGTTATTATTTTATTATCTTCTAATATAAATAATTATTTCATGCTTTGTATGAAAAAGGAAATAAAAAATAGGATCCTTTAGGACACCATTCAAGATGGTTCTTATAACTTTTCTATACTTTTATATTTACGTACTTCTATAAAGTGTTATTGAAATGACTTTCAAATATGAATATGTAAGAGTTGGTAAGAGTAATTCCTAGTCACAGTTCGGTCGGTACTCTCTCGCTGACTGATTTATTGGGTGGATTAATTCTCTGATTACATAATTTAAACTTCCGACTATAGTTTTAATGTTTTAAACTTTATATTAATTTTCAAGAATGTAACCATAAATTTATAATATTACACTGGCTTCTGATCCATCTATAAAAACATCATTTATGAAACTATTCTATAATAATTTTGAACCTTTTAAAAAAAAATTGTGTTTGTAAATACTTTTGGATCGTTTATTGATATTCCGTAACTTATACTAAACTATTTGATTCAGTTTTACAAAATGGCCGAGGCGTGTGAACAATTACAGATGAGGTGAACCTTTGTGCTCTCATTTCAATAGACCATCTAGTTGTTATGTGTTAAGTATAAAGGAACACTAACGCCAAACGCAAAATCTAGACTACGAGTTAGTATATTTCACATTATTATAATTACAATGACTCGATACAATATTTAGATTCTTTAACACTTCACTTAATAATTACTTTCAATGTCTCTTTGTAGGTATAAGGTATAAGTATCAATTATTATTTTTTCATTGATATTTAACGACTGTCTTGTGTATCTTAACCATTGTTGTTCTAAAATTCTCATTGGTGCTATTAAGTTCTAAGTTCGTTCCCTGTTTTGATGATCTTGACACGTCCTAGAGGTTTGTAATACGTACTAAGGCTGTAGGAAGTCTAAACCAATTAGTAAAGAATCATGGATTTCTACTTCACCTACTACTAATCCATAAAGGTCCATCGCAAAGTTCTAAGATTAAAGGTATAAAGATAAAACTATATTTAAAAATTAAATAAAACGAGTCTACTGTAAATAAAATATATCCATTATAAGCTTTAATCGATTACTAAATATTATTACAGATCTTTGCTTTATTTGTTCCTTTGTCTCTTTATTGTAACTCTTTGAAGCGATTCTTTTTGATTAGACAAATTGAATTATTTTGATCGGAAATGTTTTGTAGAATTATAAATAAGATTATTAAATTACACATTTGAAACTTATTTCCATTTAATATCAAATTTGTCATCTGTTTAATTCTTAATCACAAAATAAAATCCTGTTCATAACAAACTATACATTTCAAAAAAGTCAAGTTATTCTCTAATTCTAGTTATATGATGGCACTAACACTACCGCAGCGTTATACTAGTGATTTACTTTGAGAAATTCTAACATATTCAGTTGTCTTGCCTGACTTGTATCAATATGTCGGGTTTGTCTTTACGCTCTTTTCAGAGTTTAATTAAATTGTCATTCTCGTGCCATTGAGCACATGTAGGGAGCCTCCTTTACATTTTCTTCTGTAAAGCACCATTGTTACAAACTTCAATAGAAGATATAATGTTTTATGACTAAGAAGTTATTTGAGTGATTTAATTGTCTATTACATTACATTAGATATTATATAGCGTATTTCTCGGTTTAATATCTCGTTCAGTTAATTAAATAAACGCTATCAGTTAACTCTAATGAAGTGTATTCCTGATTCTGCAGACAGATAACAACTTACCAAACTCATATTATTTACAGTCGGTCAGAACATTTAACTAACAGTCCGCTGCTGCATTATGAAATCATTAAAGTGACGTTTGTATAACTAGTGTCAAAGACGAGTCTCTCATTAACAACGCTTACATTAGAGACAAGACACTGTAGGTCAAAGTATACGAGTCTCCACTTGACTTAACATTCATATTGTTTGTAAGAAATCGTAACGGTCTATGTTACAGACAACTCGCTCTACACTAATGTTGATACGTGACTCTCAGTTTGATTGTAATAGTGTTGTAAATATTGACAATGATATTAAGAGATCAAGTACGAGTATATACTAGGCGTGTGTATTATAGATCTTAGTTTATTACAAATCTGATGTCAGCAATAAAAACAATAGGGAAATTGTAATGTTTTACAATTGTATCATGGTCACAAAATACTAACTCATCTCAAAGTAAATTAAAATTCCAGAGAACAATGCATAGCAAAACAAAACTGCATTATATTCAGTGCAATACAAATACAAAGGAATTTTGGACGAGTTGAGGAAATGTGAATCATTTTTCTTGTATTCTGTCAGCAACATTGAAATGTATAACGTTGAAGAGGTGTGAGTGTGTTATGTTTATGAGTGCAGTGGGATGACCCGCGCCTCAATACTAACTGTTACCCGCGATTGTGTCTGCAATTGAAATAAGACAAGTCTTACATTTTATTTAGCTTTCGCAAATCCGTATAATACTAGTTATGTTATAATTAGAGTTTAACAAATATAAAGAAAAAACTCGTTATAAAAACTATCACGTATTACTCAGACTATACATACAATAGTTACTGTATATAAAAAACTACTTCTATAATATATATTCATTGTACAATTCGTTTTGGTCACTATTCTATTGTATGTATGTATTATTTATATTATTAATGTAACATTATATAATGTTAATGTATAACATGTCATGTATTACAATACTGAAGCACATGTGACAGCAAATTAAATGTAATGTACATATATGTAGGTGATATCGACTAGGAACATTATCATTGAAAACTAACTTACTAAATTACGAATACAAAGTTTAAAGTAAGTTATCCTATTCTTTGATGAGTAAAATATAAGAAAAAAGTATAGTTTCATGCTCTTTAATACAGCAATATCAAATACTCGTAACTTTAGAGGAGTAGTTGTGAAGCGTATGAGATTGAAACAGAGAGAAATAAGTTTTACATTTGAGTTAAGAGCCTTGTGTGGAACATCACACTCACGAATATAACATAACATGAAACAAATATAACCAAAATAACAAACAGATCAAAATGTATCTGAATCTGAAGAACACATTACTATCAATTCGACCACACACCAATATTGTTGTGCGAAGCGGACGAAGTGAGCGGAGCGTTTTACTGGAGACTTTTTACATTCTTGACGGAAAATTATGAAACTTTGCAATCAAAAAGACACACATTAGGAGACGGCTTTAAAAAAAAAATTTAAAAATGTCCCCAAAAAAATTTTTTTTCTAATTTCTTGTCAAAAAACTGATATCCCATTGAAGTCAATGGGAAACGATGAGTCATTACACTGGGCTCGCTTCGCTCAATATGCAAACGGCACCCGAGATTTCGCGAGGGCATCGCTTTGCATTTGCTTAAAACATTACTAGATAAAACTTCTGTTTTTTGTTTCACTCGATAATCAGTTAGTATAAAGTTTCTGTCTCATCCCGTGACCAAGTGCAGGTAGGAAGCGCCTGCTATGTATAACTTTTACTTTATCCTCACCAGAGCACGTTCTCTTAAATTAATCTTTAAATCTACGATCGAAACTTTCTTTATTAGTTTGTTGAGACTTTTTACTTTTAAGAACTTCCATCAAATTAAACATCAAATTGGTTTATTCATGTGTTTATAATATCTCTTTTTAATTTCTATATAAATAATGTTAAAACTCTATGTGAAGGTCTCCAGTCTCATTAGAATGTAGCTATGATGTAAATACTTTAGAGAAAATATCAACGAATGAAAATATGATAACACTTGTACTATGGCTATATTCACAACATATTCATTTAAAATAATATCAATATTATTATGTATTATAATGTACTATATGTAATGGTGTTATAACAATATTATACTTAGAGTATGAATGGTGTCAATATGACCTTAAATGACTAACCTTAGAAGAACTTTATTAATGTTAATAAATTATTGCTGATTTCTCGTAAATACACTTTTGTATGTCATTTTCAATATTTAATGAGGTGTTTGTTAAAACACTCTTTTACATATTAATTAGTTAACGAGGAGTAATATCTTCCTCCACTTGTACACTTGTAGATAAACACGACTAGTGAATGTGAAAGGGTTGGTCATAAATAAAATGTTTTACAAAGTTTAATAACCCGTCTTTATTACATATATTTTATTTTTATTAAGATTAATAAAAAACAAAAGTTCTTAATACATTTAATCTTTACTTCACACACGTATTACTTTATTGTATTTGTATTGATGTAGAACTGAAGAGAAGTGACTCTTGATACTTGATCTAAATCTGCACTGCGTGTGTGTGTGCATGTGTTCACTTAACTTTAAAAATAATATTAAGAGTTTTAGTTTTCAAAGTTGTGCATACTTAGTGATGAAAAGTTTTCAACTTAACGCTGAAAGGAAAATCATATTCCATAATGTATGAGTGATTAATGGATTTTTTTCTATAATATTATACCAACATTTATATTTAACAATTTAATAACTCAGAGGATATGTAAGTGTCGTTTGTTATATATATATATTTGTTATTACAGTAAATGAAAAGGCGACTCTGTCAATTAAACCTTTAAAAGAATTTATAAAAGATAATCAAAAAGTAGTCATTCTTAGTTCTTATTGAGATGAATCTCCCAACACAGCATCCAGTTGTTAATACACACTGTAAATGACACATCGTTATATTAAATGTAAGTCTGAAGTACACTTTCAATACATCTCCTTCATTTATGTTTTCTCTTATAATGTAAAGGTTTATATTATTTAATGATTTTTTGATTATCTCGGATATTAACAGTTGAATTATATAAATTATAATTTAAGTTTCAAATGTTGATAACTTAAACATTTCCCGGTGATAACATTATGAACTCCAAGACCCATATAAGACGTTTTAGTTCTGCTGGTAGTGTCAGTCTGGACTGTGAGATACACGAGTGTTTTAAGTACTTTAATCTCAAAGATCAGGAGATTTCTGTAAATGTAGATGAACTCGGCGCTTGACACACACACACACACACACATACACATACACACAACAAATGTAACAAATATAAATTTATTTGACATAGACAAATATAGACAAAAATAAAAACTGAATACATACATAGTATCACTATATTTATTTATATTTAAAAGGTATAGAAGAGAGACATAAAATCGTGTAAATAACACTTTATTGAAGTGTTCTTTACGCGTTTAATAAATTTATTATATCGCTTTTGATGACACAATAAAAACACTTTCATATGTATGTCTGTGTATCAGTAAAAGGTGTATCTTAAACATAGCTATGGTCTGTATACACCTGAATCACTACAAAGAGTCGACTTGTTAAATACATACTTTAAGGTTCCGTAGTAAATATTAAATGCGTTCTCTGAGTCACGCTTCCTTTGGGTGAGAAGGCTTCTTTATTTATCTTACCTTCAATGTAGTGGGAGCAGAATAAATAATATTCTAACATACAATACTTGTACTAAATCTTTGATCAATAAATGTTCTGGTTTAAAAACAAATATAAATGTTGGAATAAGCAAACCCTGTAGACATTATCCAGTTTATTTATAATAAAACTTCACTATATAATGTTGTCTTTTGTAATCATCTTATTATGAAAATAGATCAGAAATAGTTTCAAAGACATTTCAAGTTTTATTTCATCTTAATTAAGAAATGTTTGATAAATGTACTTAAAAATAAATTAAGTTATATTAAATAAATAAATAATTAATAATTGTATCATTATGTGAGTATACAGTTAGTGTCACGAGTGACGACATACTGCGAGGATTGTTAACTTATGACTGTGCAAATAACAAAGAACATATGTTATAAGCTACGTACATATTGTAGATATTTAGATTAAATGATATTATTTAGTGTACACCTGCCTTATATTGAAAAGTCTCCATAAATAAAGTTTGAAATCCAGTTCATTCTTCATATAATTTAATGTAAATGTCTTTAAAGTTGAAACTATTAAACTATAATTATAAAGTGTTGAAGTATTAACAATTGTACTTGTTTAATAAATGTTTAATTATTATATTAGAATAGAGATAGAAGCTTTACGGTATAATATAGTGACATACGTGTAATAGTGTTGCTGTGTGTGTGAGTGCGCGTGTGTGTGTGTGTGTGTGTGTGTGTGTGTGTGTGTGTGTGTGTGTGTGTGTGTGTGTCACCTGTTACACAGATGCTATATTATATAAATAATAATAAATACAATGAATGCTAGTGTATGTGTTGTGTAGTTGAATGCTCTGTTGTATTTAACGCAGGTCGTATCGGTTGTTATCAGTATATTAATAGTGCTGATAAATATATAGCACAAGTATGTGTTCTGCATCGACACACAGACACCAGTGGAGAAGGAGCAATATGTTTGTGAGAGTTTATAACAATGACGCTCTTGATAGACTTAGTACTAATCAAGATTGAATGGGAATAAATAGGAATACGTAAATAATATTGTTGTAATTTTATTTGTTAAATCGCTGAAAATATAAATAAAACTAAGCAAGTGTCAAACGTCAAATAGAGTAATAAATGAGTCGTGTGTTGTCGGGTGTCGTCGTGACAACTCGGCTCTGAAGTGACAAAACTGACATAATATGAGAATCATTTATCAATTATAATTAATAAAAGATCGACGGTTTATATTTTTTATTCCAGAGATATTCAGCTATAACCGACACTATTAGTAGATCCTAGCGATTTATTTAACTTATATTCTTAGATATCGTTTATAATATATTACCAAATTAAAGAGAAATAAAAGATTAGTCTCTCCATTGAGTTGAGCGAAAAATTAAATTCAAAGTACAATCTCATTTATAAGTTTTGTTATATACTCATACTAGTTTTTATTTAAATAACAAAAAAATAAAAAAATATCTTCTTTACCCACAACCGTTACATTCACAAGTTAATATGAATTATTCACCAAAATGTCACAGTTATATAAAATGTGTACATTTCCAAGTGCTAACAAATTATGAATACAAGCCGTCCTTTGACACGACCAAAATATTGAAGCGGAAAACACGAGCTTACTTTGTCAAAATTATCATGAAATATCAACATGTATGTAACAACTGGTATGAGAGAAAATATTCATGAAGTTACTTCAGAGATTCACTTCAACTAAAGCTTACATTAGGCAGATTATAATAATAACAATTATCTACTCGTAATGAGTCTTCACTGACCATAATATTCTGCATATTTAATTCTCATTTAAAGTTACGAGTGTTTGATATCGCTCAATGAAAAAAGTATGAAACCAGCTTTATTTGTTCATTTTAAACATTTGAATGTAGGAGTTCAGATATCTCTAGAGAAATGTTGTGTATACTTTTTATATATTAAGTTATTTATTTATTCATGTACCTTTTCTTATATAGACACTTAAACTATAAATTATTTACATAAGATAGCTCTTCTCTTGGATCTGATCTCTTTCAGCTACCCCTTAGTGTAAGTAAGTAGGTATATACATTAAAATTAAAAAATAATAACAATAAAAATAATTAATACTTTCTTATATAAGAAACAATGCTAATGACAATTAATTGCATGGAACTGTACTACATAGCAGCAAATGAACTATTTTGACTCAATTAAAATATATACGGGACAATTTTTTATTCACAAGTACTAATAATTGTTACATTTGTATTTACATACTTACTCTATTAAGAATCGAATATTTCACATGTGACACAGAAACATATACTATAATACTCTTTAAATAACACTCTTTTCATATAGCAATGATGTAACAGCGCCGTTGAGATTGAAAACAGAATGAAATGAGTTTTACATTTGAATTAAGTGCTTTGTGTTGAAGTGTAGTAACTTACTAACATTATAAGTTTACTATCGGACATAAACAACACGATCGTATAACCTACTAATAACTAACTTAAATAATATGCACTAGTACTCATATCACTATAAACATTCATATGAAAATAATACGTGACGAATAACAATAATAAAACACTAAACAATCATCAGAGAGTTACGAAACCAGTGAGAAACTTTTGATTAAACACGTCTCTTAATTACATTTACACGGAAGTTGTTCTAAGACTTTCCAAATTAATAAAAAAGTACACAAAATATTGTGTTTATGTAATAAGAATAAGAAAAAGAATCCTAAACATACGATATAGTATATTACAAAAATAATACAAAAGTAAAGTAATTGTACCAAAAGATCTGTAAAAATTCCAATAATAATAAAATATTTTCTCACTAAAGTATTCAATATAATGGAAGATTATATTATACTAAGAAATAATTTATATGAAAGAATACAATTGTATATATTATACTAGGGGTGCCAACAAACCCTTAATTTCGACTCGCTGCTCTCGTGAAATCTCGGGTGCTGTTTGCATATTGAGCGAAGCGAGCCCAGTGTATTGATTCATCATTCCACATCGACTTCAATGGGATATCAGGTTTTTGACATAATATTAAAAAAAAAAATTTTTTTTTTGAGGACATTCTTCAAAAATTTTTATTTTAAAACATCACCTAAGGTGTGTCTTTTTGATTGCAAAGTTTCATAATTTTCCGTCAAGTAGTTGTTTAGCCAATTCGTGACAAAGAATGCAAAAAGTATCCAGTAAAACGCTCCGCTCACTTCGTTCGCTTCGCACAATAATTAATAGTTATTATTTTATTAAACTATAAAAGTAAGTAATCGTATGTTGTAGAGTTAAAGTTTCCAGAATTAAATCCGTGTATTCCAAAACACGTTAACAAACCATCTCAAACTGCACACACAACAGACAGGCCGATGAATAATTAAAAGAACACGAGTTATGAATGATGAGTGTTGTCTTACATTGGTACATCCGTGTTGTATCATTATGATATCAGTATGATATCCCCTCGATATCAACTATCACACACATTACATACTGATGATACTGAGGATTCATATTATATAAGAACAGTGAAGCTTCATTGAGTGTGGTTTGTGTGTAGTTCTGTTAATACAACGTTGTTCCAACATGTAATGCTGCGCTCGTAAATCTATAACGCGTGTGACCACAGCTTATTTATTGATGTTCATGAATCTGTTCAGTGTCCAAGCAATTATAAAATTAATATATATATACCAGCTTATTCCCGGCCGCTTCGCTGGCATACTATTAATTTGGATGTGAACTTAGGTTGCTATGGTCATATTAACCGTTGTCATCATAACCGTTGCTTAGTAACTCTTACTCCCGCGTTAAGTATATAGCTCTTGACCGGTTTAAAACTTGGCAAAATGCAAAAAGTTGAAATCCGTTGTAATAGGAATTCCGTAAAATCCGTTCTCAGTGGACATCTACGTCACAAAAGAAGTAACTACGTAAAATTTTAAGTTAATCGGGCAGATAGTTTCGGACACTTCCTGATGAGTCAGTGAGTGACAAATCACCTACCTATATAAACATAGATTAACAAAATACTTATCCAACTTACAGATAAATATTACCATACTTTTGAGATTCGCTTTATTCATATTATACAAGTTTGGGATATTTAATTTTTGACGCAAAAATCTACTGAACAGATTTCAATAAAACTTTACTGTAATATTGTTTGTATATTAGAACAATGTATACTACAATTTATGAACAACACCCAAATGTAGAATTTAGTGTGAGCGAAGACTAATATACAATTTTAATGTATAATATATAAGTGAGATATTTATTGAAAATTAAATTAATAATATCTATCTTCTGTCTATTGTGTGTTTGTGTAATAAATATAAAGGTTATGTATAATAAACTACCATATTACAATGATTTATAAAGGAAAAGTAAGCGGTAAGAGAGGCAGGGGCAGGCCTCGAGTGACCTTCGAAAACACAGTATCTATGATACTGGAGGAAGGTCACGTAAAAAGCACGAGGACTCCCCGGAAGGCATGTATGAAGAGGTTGATGTCTTTGGCCGAGGCGAAAGAGGTATGCAAGGACCGTAGCGTTTGGCGCTCCGTCGTCTCTGGCTACCCCGCAAGGGATATGGCGTGAAGATAAGTTAAGTTTAATTAACAATGTAAAGAATTTTATTTGAAGTCACAGACTTTTACTTAAATTAATTGTATTAGATCGCTTGGAAAGTATTCAATAAATAGTTCTGTAAATATCCAATCCTTATCTATCATATATTATAGTATTAAATAGCAGTAATATTTTACCACTATGTGACAATAATAGATATTTCACTATTAATTATATTTCCAAGTTTATAAAATCACTATGTTTTATTGTAAAACAATTTATTTATCGGTACACTGCATTTTGGTTTTGATGAAAAAATATTAAGAAAAGCTTCTTAACTAATTTTAATATAAACTAATATATATGATACAATGTATGTTTATCTAACTGAAGTGTGACGTAGAGGTACAAAGATATCCCATTCTTGTGAACATCAAATTTTATCTCACCTTTTTATGGAGAACCTTCTTCTTACTTAAGTTCAATGTTGTTGTTATATTATGTAATAAATTCAATATGTGTAGTATATTACTGTATAACGTAAGTAATTCTTTGATACAAATGTAAGGAACATGATATTACGATGGAAAATGTATATGGAAAGTCTCTAAAAACAGAAGAAGGGTTGGAAGAATTAATAATTCAACAGAACTCCGAGGCTTCATCGCTGGACTGACGACAGCGCAGTATTATGTCTTTACTACTGATTCACGACTCGAGTATTATCAACATTAATATTCAACACAACTTGTACAACACATTCTGTAGTCGATTATTTTTTATTAAATAAAATAATTACGTAACATTTAACATAACCTTATACACTTTTATTATTATTATTTTTTACAATGTTTTAAAAGTATGAAAAAATATACTTGAAAGAAATATATTTACATATGTCTTTTAACCGCGAGTTGTAAAATTAATAAACGGAAAATCTTATCTTCATCACCTTAAGAGATTAGAAATATTGAACTAGAAAAAAGGATTGGTACAAAAGTTTTAACGCTAAATGTCAACTTACATTGAATTTATTCTGACATGGTTTATTAATAATAGTCTATTATGATATTCTCGATAAACTGAGTAACCAAAATAATTTACCTAATAAACATTATTCAAAACAAAATCTAACCGTCTTCTACCGCATTTACAACGGGGAGTGTTCCGAAGAACTATTCGATCTGATGCCTGCCGCCGAATTTCATCACCGCACAGCGCGCCATCGCCTCCAATACCATCCTTACCACCTGGATGCGTGGCGATCCTCCACTGTGCGGTTCTCAGAGCATTTTTTCCACGTACCACTCGAATGTGGAACGAACTCCCTTCGGCGGTATTTCCAGATCGGTATGACATGGGTACCTTCAAAAAAGGCGTTTATTCCTACCTACAAGGCCGGCAACACTCTTGTAAATCCTCAGATGTTGCAAGAGTTCATGGGTGGCGGTGATCACGTCCATCCGTGACCCGCCAGCTCGTTTGCCCTCCTCTTACATAAAAAAAAATAATAATAAATAACTACCTTCTGATGCACTCTAGACGTGCTTTAATAAAGAAATTATCAGCCTTCGTGTTAGAACACACATGTCGTGTTATCACACTGCACATACTATGTTATATATACTGAAGTACTTAATAGAACATGGTTACTTATTAGTGTCTATTATGTTTGTCTATGTTGTGAATAATTTGTTCTTAAACTATATTACTATAAATTTGAAAGTTCAGTTTCTACATAAATGATGTGTTTAACATTTTCTAATCAATAATGTGAGTTACTATCGTATATCTTTTTATATTTGTGTCTGTATTTTCCTCTATAACCCAAAATGGCTTGACCGGTCTTGATATTTTATGGCAAGAGCACGTTATTCCGCAAATCATGGATATATAATATCATCAAACTACACTCATATAACCTTTGCTCTTGCAGAACTGGGCAAAGTCGCCTGCAGAAATAAGTTATATACAACTTGAAGACATAGCTGATATAGACGGAATCGGAGAAAGATATGTCTATGTCTAAAGATTTGTAATGATAATATTATTTATTCTAAGTCGAGTTACAAAAACTTAAAAAAATGGCTATCTAAACATTTTTATAATTTTGATATTTTAAAACTGACCTTCAAAACTGAGTCAACCTAGAATTCTTTTTAATTTAATCTTGACATTATACTTTATTGATAACTGTATTCTCAGTGATGAATATGTTTTTTCGTTTCAATTTACAATTTAAACACACAAGTGAGGCACGATGAATGTGATCAATATCTTCCTCCACTTGTACACTTGTAGACAAACACGACTACTGATTGATTTGATTTGGGTTGATCATAAATAAACTATTTTACAAAGTTTAATAATCCGTCTTTATTACATATATTTTATTTTTATTAAGATTAATAAAAAACAATAGTTCTTAATACATTTAATATTTTCTTCACAGACGTATAACTTTATTGTATTTGTATTGATGTAGAACTGAAGAGAAGTGACTCTTGATACTTGATCTAAATATGCACTGCGTGTGTTTGTGAATGTGTGCACTTAACTTTAAAAATAATACTAAGCGTTTTAGTTCTCAAAGGTACTTAGTACTGAAAATTTATCATTATTATTTTTACATTATTTCTACATCTGAGAGGAAGTAAACCCAAAATCCTTGAACGAAACTTAGTCCACACTTGTATAGTAAATAAGGTTGGTCGGTAAAGTTTCAAGCCGCCTTTATGCTGCCTTGTACAGACATAGAACATAAATATACTCAGTCGATTTATTTACGAACATATTTAACTTTCATACCTCTATTCACTTACATACCAATATATTTCACTATTCTCGAAACAACATTATTTACAGATACTTTGATTTTATACTAAATATGTGTTCCTAATATATAAAACTGCTGTACTATGTATTATATATGTATATGTATGTTAGCAATTATAAAATACAAATCACTTAATGACAAGAGGTGTAGTCACAAATGCGTTGACACTCTTGAGGAATGGGAAGACATGAGTGAGACTAGGACAAAGTAGAAAGAGATGGATGGGTCATAGGATAATTTCACCTGCCTCCCAATTGATCCAGCCATTCTTAAATATGTATATATATTATAATTTCGTGTTACTGTATTAATTGATCTATTAAATAATCACTATAACATTTATTCCCTATGATACATATGCTATGAACAAAAAGTGAATATGCTCGTAAGGTAATAGGAATAAGCAGGTTATAGCACTCCCTGATTACAAAAAGAGAGTTTGGCCACGAGACATTCAATACTCTTAGGTTTATATTATTACCAATAACTAGGAAAAATATTATTACTTAAATGATAATTCTAAATTAATTAGGGTAATGACACGATAGTTCAGTTGACAGAGCGACGGAGATGGACTTCGTAAAGTGGCGGGTTCCAGTCATGGCGTATTATGAAGATTTTATTCTATATTAGGTTAAATAAATAAAACAAATTAGGACTTATAAAATTATAAATAAAATAATAATAATTTATATTAATTAAATCCCATATTTAACTCCTAAATGCGTTACAAAATATTGTGAAGAAGTAGTAAAAAGTCAGGAAGAAGAAACGAAAAAAAGACGTACTCTTAACTTAATAACGTATAAGCTCGTATTTTCTCCAATCTTGAAAGGTCATTTACCTGTCATCATATAAACACGTCACTCCATCTTCACGGTATCTTTAGTATGATATATGTAGTAAGTGCAGTATGGAGCGACACAGCCTCATTACTCTGACGGAGGTTCCTTGATGTAGTTCGTTAACTCCTTCAGCGTCAGGTGCATGAGTGACAACACTTTGTATAATTATATTTACATAAATATAGGGATGAACAAATAATCTTAGTCTAGTTTAAACTAAGTTTGATTTGATTTTATAAAAAACTATAATATACTATAGGAAATTAGAGTTGAATGGGAGTAAATATGTAAATGGAAAGACAAAAGTATGAATACATATATCATATATATTGTATGCTTATTTGAAATACAAAACTTTAGTCTTTGTAACAATGTTTTTGAGCTACGTGAAGCGTAAGGTATAACAGCCTCTATACAGCCCTTTATCAACATCATGTCTAGTTCATTTAAGTTATATGGCATACTTAAAGTCTAGAGGGGTGAAATACGTACAATTCTTTTATACAAAAAATTGTTATTCATTATTTTGGAACACTCCTTTTTACATAAGTTCAATATTATTTTAATATATAATGTAATCAATTATTCAACTCAATATGTGTAATGTTATTATATAACGTACGCAGTTCTTTGATACAAATGTAACGAACATGCCATTGCGATGGAAAATGTATATGGAAAGTCTCTAAAAATAAAAGAAGGCTTGGAAGAATTGATAATTGAAGAGTACTCCGAGGCTTCATCGGTGTACTGACGACAGCGCAGTATTATGTCTTTACTACTGATTCACGACTCGTGTGCGATCACCATTAATATTCAACACAACTTGTACAACACATTCTTCACATTCTTACACATTATATAAGTAAATAATTAATATATCATAATAAATATAATTAAATTAATATCACTTTATTTAAATAACATTAATCAAATTAAATTATATTAATAAAATAATTACACTCTAATGTTATAATACTATATAATACTCTAATGTCATAAAAGGTAAATCGAATTTGTGTGCCAATATTCTCAGAATTGTTAGAACTAATTCATAGCAAAGAATTACAGCATAGAAATCCTTTGTATGACTTTGTGCAACACATATTGGATGCACTACAATAGCGTTGTTATATAAACCAAAAATTCCCAGTATATAGATTTGACTGTAGGCTTTAAATAAACTCCTTACTATAACGAGGGAACCTATGGATAGCATATTACTCCTTACAGTAAGAGTACATATTTATCCTCTATAGATTCTGCAGTAAATATATTGACATGTATTTATGACGTTGTTTTAACTCGATAATAAACTTCAGTCATGTTATCAAATGTTCCTCGCTTCACAACACAAAATTCTAAACTCAAATGTAAAACACATTTTTCGCTTTTCTGCCGGAATTTCGAGCTCATAGCAACTTCACAACTACTCATATAAAGTTACTAATATTGACGTATGAAATGAGCTTTGTTTGTTAATTTTAAGTAAACTGCTTATAGACATGCGTTGGTAATATTTGATGAGTATAATATTGTATTTTATATATAGATTTGACTAAGAAAAATAAACTTCATCACGTCTTTATAGAAAGTTTTTCAAAGAAGCAACAGAAGAAGAATTGTTTGTCAAACAATGAAAATATTATTGTAGTAAAGACATACATAATTAATTGCAAGTCACATAGTGTGGAATAAATCTTTCTAATATTTGACGTACGTGTCTTATAAAACAATACTTACAATATTGTACTTAGTACTTTTAACAATTTCTGTTTTGTTTCAGCCTAAACCGTAACATCTACTTAAATTGTTTTAAACCATAAAGTAATGTATATAATAAATCAATGACAATATATTATAACACGCAGGATGTGCTGATATGAAGACAAACCACACCTTCAGTAACTCACTAAATGAGTTCACCGACCTTCAACTATTTATATATCAGGTGTATAATTCACTGTTGGCAGTTATATTGTTATTATTATATAAAAGTATACTATAACAGTAAATGTTTATATATTTTTATTAAACAATTCTCTTGTTTGAGAATTATTCTATATCATGGGGAGTTATACAATAATATAAATAAAGGTTACAAGTTATATCAGAACAACAACCTGTGATCACTCAAAGTACTGCCTGTCGGGTTGATCCCACACTTGTTTGCTCATGAGTCCAACTAACTTAACTAGGGGCGCCAACAGGTCCTCAATTTCGACTTGTACCGCTCGCGAAATCTCGGATGCCGTTTGCATATTGAGTTAAGCGAGCCCAGTGTAATGACTCATCGTTTCCAATTGACTTCAATAGGATATCAGTTTTTTTACTTGACATTTTTCAATTTTTTTTTAAACCATCACCTAATGTGTGTTTTTTTGATTGCAAAATTTTATAATTTTCCGTCAAGTAGTTTTCGAGCCTATTCGTGACAAAGAATGTGAAAAAGTAGAACGCTACGCTCGCTTCGCTCAATTAAACTAAAGGTAATTTTATTCTGACTGTGAGTTAAATAATAACAAAATATCCATCGATAATACCACAACTACGCTTAACTTCATTTTGTATCCTGAGCTGATATAAATTCTCACGCAGAACACGTAAAGAAAGAAGTTTTTTATAAAATTGCATACAAAAAAATACCCACAAAAAGTAATGTATATTTTAAAAGTATACATCAATTTATACATGTTTGTAAGATTTTTTTCTTTATGTAAAGATATACATTTTATTATTATATATATATATGTGTTTTCTCTTAACTCTATCAGATGCAGTGCAATGAAGATGACTTCATGACATCACCAAGGTCCGCGTTGTGCTGTGTAAGAACATCTACGGGAACGCTTCTTCATCATATTTAACATTACAATACTATTTATGTCTTGATATTATAAATATAATATAACTAGGGGCGCCAACAAACCCTCAATTTCGACTCGCTGCGCTCGCCAAATCTCGGGTGCCGTTTGCATATTGAGCGAAGCGAGCCCAGTGTATTCACTCATCGTTTTCCATTGACTTCAATGGGATATCACTTTTTTGGCACGACATAAAAAAAAATTATTTTTTTTGGAATTTTTTTAATTTTTTTTTTTTTTTTTAACCATCTCCTAATGTGTGTCTCTTTATTTGCAAAGTTTCATAATTTTCCGTTAAGTAGTTTTTGCGCCAATTCGTGACAAAGAAAGCAAAAAGTCTCCAGTAAAACGCTCCGCTCACTTCGTTCGCTTCGCTCAAATATTATTACTAGGGGCGCCAACAAACCCTCAATTTCGACTCGCTGTGCTCGCGAAATCTCGAGTGCCGTTTGCATATTGAGCGAAGCGAGCCCAGGTGTATTCACTGTTTCCAAAAAAAAAAAAAATTTTTTTTTTTTCATTTTTTTTATTTAAAAACCATCACCTAATATGTGTCTTTTTGTTTGCAAAGTTTCATAATTTTCTGTCAAGTAGTTTTTGAGCCAATTCGTGACAAAGGATGCAAAAAGTCTGCAGTAAAACGCTCCGCTCACTTCGTTCGCTTCGCTCAATAAGTATTATATTGTTATATTAACATGAGTTAATTGAAATAGTTGAGTGTATTATATAACAAATGTAAATTTATTTGTAATTTATCTCTTATGAATCAGTTATGATGTTGACAATTGATTAAATATTATCATAAAATTATGTGACTGTTAGGACATGTACAGACATGACATACACATGTATAGAATAAAAACAAACACACACATAGTATCACTATGTGTTTATATGAAGAAGATATAGAAGAGAGACATAAAATTGTGTAAATAACACTTTATTTAAGTGTTCTTTACGCGTTTATTAAATTTATTATATCGCTTTTGACGACGCAATAAAAACACTTTCATATGTATGTCTGTGTATCAGTAAAAGGTGTATCTTAAACATAGCTATGGTCTGTATACACCTGAATCACTACAAAGAGTCGACTTGTTAAATACATACTTTAAGGTTCCGTAGTAAATATTAAATGCGTTCTCTGAGTCACGCTTCCTTTGGGAGAGAAGGCTTCTCTATTTATCTTACCTTCAATGTATATATATATTCGTTTATAACAAAAAAGTGTTAATTTCTTTGTATTGGTATGTATCCTTGATTCAGAACTTTAAAAGTTTACATCGGAAGTTTGTTAAACGCACAGAGAGACACTTTTATAATATATTTACGTCAGTGCTTCATCCTTAGGAACTTAAAACTAGTCGAGGAAGCTGTTTAACTAAACTGAATTGAGACTATTAGATATACATAATAGTAATCAGGGATCACTAAAGTTATATAATGATAAAACATTGCTCGCAAGTAACATATTGCTTTGTGATTATAATAATCTGTGTTTGAAATAATATGGCAGCTATAAATTTGAGTTAGATAATTTTACTTCTTATTGAGCGAAGCGAGCGTAGCTAGCGGAGCCTGCTACTGGAGACTTTTTCACATTCTTTGTCACGAATAGGCTTGAAAACTACTTGACGGAAAATTATGAAATTTTGCAATCAAAAAGACACACATTAGGGTTTTAAAAAAAAAATTTAACTTATCATGTCGTTGAGGAATAATCGTCAAAAATAGATATCCCATTGAAGTCAATGGGAAACGATGAGTCATTACACTGGGCTCGCTTCGCTCAATATGCAAACGGCATTCCAGATTTCGCGCGCGCAACGAGTTGAAATTGATGGTCTGTTGGCGACTCTAGTTTAAATATATCATAATAAAATATTTCTTAAAATAGAGACTTACTAATTAATGTTACTTCAATGTTAATAGAATTAAAGTACAGTTTAATATATTTATATAATATGTGTGTGTGTGATGTGTTTCCACTAACTGCTTTGATTTACTTTAAAATGTTACCAGGCTTTAGTTGAAAAGTGTTGAATGGTTGAAGTATAAACGCAAAGTTTTCAAAAGACTTATGAGGCTCCGTAATTTATGTTAATATATTTAAATATACTTTACAAAGTGAAACACTTAGAGGTGTGGTTGAGCTTTGAGCTTACGGATACCTTTACTTTTTAGAAACGAACTTTATACATTGATATATTTAAACCTGATTGTACCGAACTTACACTTTATCGTTGTTATTTTATTATATTCTAATATAAGTAATAAATTCAACCGTTATATAAATTTGTAATGATAAATAAACTAAAGATAATAAGACATAGGATCCTTTGACGTTCCTTCCAAGACGATTCTTATTATTCTCCCATATCTTATCTTTTATTTAAGTATTATAAAAAATTACTTACAAATATGAATATGTACGAGTTGGTAAGAGTAACTTCTAGTGATATAAATTCGATCAGAACTTTCAAGTTGACTAATTTATTGGGTGGAATAATTCTCTGATTGGATAATTTAAACTTACGATGATAGTTTTAATGCTTTTAGTTTACTCCAATTTATTAAATAAAAAATAATGTAAGCACTTTTATAATAATAATAATATATATGACATATATATTATATTCGCCATGTCTTTTGTCGCCCTATCTTTTTCAAAACAAAAATAATTTCTAGTGTGCCATAAATATTGTTAAAATTTAAAATATAAAAAAAATAATGTTTCTAAAATTAAATTGGTACTGTTTATTTTAAGAGGTCTTATAAATTTTAATCATTATTATTAAATTAACATTTGTAATGCAGTGATAGTCTTGTATGAAGCGGGTACAACCGATCTATCAACCGCAGTACCTTCAACAGCGTGGTGAGAGTATTGTATATTGTTGTAGTGAGAGATTGACTAACACTCTTACTATCGAAGAACATAATCAAGCTTGGGGGTTGTGTGTTTTTAAAGAAGGGGCGCCAAAAACCCTCTATTTCGACTCGCTGCGCTCGCGAAATCTCGGGTGCCGTTTGCATATTGAGCGAAGCGAGCCCAATGTAATGACTCATCGTTTCCCATTGACTTCAATGAGATGTCAGTTTTATTACATGATATTTAAAAAAATATTCAATTTTCTTTTAAACCATCACCTAATGCGTGTCTTTTTGATTGCAAATTTTTATAATTTTCTGTCAAGTAGTTTTCGAGCCTATTCGTGACAAAGAATGTGAAAAAGACTCCTGTAAAACGCTCCGCTCGCTACGCTCGCTTCGCTCAAATAAGAGATTACTAGGAAGAAACAAAAATCTTATTGCTTTAGATGGCAGTCTTCGTTTCTAAACCGAAACAAAACTTAAACCCAGTGCTTATTATATTATAAGAGATACATGTAATGAGAGTTTGATTTCTTAACAAAAGTCCTGCGTTTGTATTAACAATACTCAGATGTATGAGATATAAGTGTATGAAGAACAAGACAACAACTTTATATATGCTAATGTTATTAATGTTGTAATGCTTAGATAAACTAAAATGGGTTTTTATTTAATAAATAAACTACTGCTTTATTGTGAAATCACACATCCATTAAGGGTACTAATCTTTTATATTTTATGAATTAATTTTAAATATATAAATCGACTTATTCAAATATTGACTACAGATAATCAGTTTCCATTGTATAACACTCACTGCATCGCTGTCATCCTCCAAAACACTCGTACCAGTTGAAATGCATTGTTAGATATGTGGTTTGTGATTACTTCAGTATTGTATTATTATTGATTGAGTTGTTATTAATTGAATTGTCATGAAGTATATAAGTTAGTGATATAGTTAGGTCGCTGCATAATTGATAACAGGACTTTGGAATCATAATCGCTTCATGTATTGCAAAGCGAGCGGAGCATTCTACTGTAGACTTTTTCACATTCTTTGTCACGAATAGGTTCAAAAACGACTTGATAGGAAATTATGAAATTTTGCAATCAAAAAGACACAAATTAGGAGACAGTAAAAAAAAAATAATTTAAAAATGTCGTTGACAAATAATCGTGAAAAAACTGATATCCCATTGAATCAATGGGTAAAAAAAAATCGTGCAAAAAATTTGCTTTACAATGAAATCTCCTACATTACCGACATTGTTCACAACGATGAGTCGTTACACTGGGCTCGCTTCGCTCAATATGCAAACGGTCTTTTGACGCCCCTAGTAGTTTTACCTCCGAAATTAATTATAGTAACGAGTACATACTGATAATTATTTAATATACTATGCGTAAATACAGGTTATGCCCAAACCTCGATTGTCCATCGTATGACCTCTACGTATAAGCAATTTTATTCACATATCGATTTATTAAATATATCTATAAGGCTTTAAGGAAACACATAAAACAAACTAAATATTAAATTATATAATTTCAGATACACATATATTCTTGCAGACACATCAACACACACACACACACACACACACACACACACACACACACACACACACACACACACACACACACACACACACGCACACGCACACACGCACACACACACACGCACACACGCACACACACGCACACACGCACACACGCACACACGCACACACGCACACACGCACACACGCACACACACACACACCACACACACACACCACACACACCAGACATATATTGTGAACTGGTGACTGTTTTTAAATTTATGATATCAAATGTTACTATAAATAACACTTATACATACTTTGTATAATATTTCAACTAAATATTAATACGTAACAAACAACAAGATTGAAAATAGGAGCAATGCTCTTAAAGTTCGAAAACCAGTGAGAAAGTTATTTCAATAAACCCGTCTCATAATTACATCTTTACGGAAGTATTTAAAAGTTTTTCCAAATAACTACATAACTCTGTTTATAATCTTGTAAATGTTATAACTGACTTAACACTAAACCTACCAAGTACCGGTCAAATTGATCGTAATAAACTTTTGTAAAACTTACACATTTTTAATCGTTATAATATCATTATCAAACTACATGACAATTCTTATATTATGCATATAATATTGTCTACACTCTTTACTTTTAGTTATTTCCATTATTACCTGCGTTATATAATTAAATAACTTTTAATTACCGGTCAATTTAACAGCGTGCGGTAGCAACAGGTATACAAGAATTGTCGGTAGGTTTAGTGTTAATATTGTTACATCCCAGTGGTAGATATATATGGTCAATGGACATTTCAAACGTGTGTATTGAAAATATTACATATTATTTTTCGGAAAGTAAACTCTTATTTCTTTCATTCTGAAGACAATGAAATTGGAACGACATATAGTATGATTAGTGATTCTTGTAACATTATTATATACATTAAGTGAACATAAGACTTACATATATAGAACTGTATTATTGTCATTATGTCAGTTTGTTTGTGTATATCGTACCTTCAAATAATCCATTCCTGTCGCGTCACTGAATACTTGTTCTCTTCTTATCTTTTATATAATAATTAATTGAATAAGAACTCACATTATACTACTAAAGCGTTTTAAGTTTTGTTCCATACGACTAAATGTTATATTAGTAAAAGGAATATGATAAATTCAAATCCTATAATTTAAAGTATTATATTTCAAGACCTAATGAATCATAATTATAAATAAAATAATGTGTTTTATAACACCAATTACTCTGTGTGATGAATGAGATGGATTGTTATCATTTAATTGATACATAAATTATCACAAATATTATATGTATTATTGACAAAATACACTGTTCATAATTAGCAATTATAAAGCCATAATGTAATTGTACAAATTTAATTGAAGACAAATATAAAAAATATATAAATATCCGCTTCGTTTGTAAAAAATGTTTTATTTTTTTATACATTTTTGATTCAGAACTTTAACAGTTACAAACAGCAACTCGTTAACCGCACAGCGAGACACTTTGTAATATAGTTACGTCAGTGCTGGATCCTTAGTGAGAAGAAAGTTCCTTGTCTCATCTCGTGACCAACTGGAGATAAAGGACGAGCCACCTTTAATATAAAGTTATACACTTTATTATTATTGAAGCACGTTCTCATAACTTTAGATACAAACAAACTATTAAATTGACAAAACTTATGATACTTTATTTTGTAAGTTCTAACATAGCTACAATACTAATAATAATGATAATAATACGAGTATTCCTGGATGGGTGCATTTAATTATAAAAAGCTTCAAAGCGCCTTTTGTTTAAAAGTGCTGAATGGTTAGTTGAACTATAAAAGCAAAGTTTTCAAAACGGGCAAATGATACTCTGTTATAACTTATGTTGTAATATTTTAATTTACTTTACTCAGTACCAGACCCTGGTGTGTGAACATTTACAGATGAGGTCAACCTTTGAGCTCTCATTCGAATAAACCTTTACTACAATATCTAGTTGTTATGTGTCAAGTAAAAAGGACCCGGTGTTAAAACCAATGCAAAAGTCTGAATGATGAGTGTTTATCTTTAGCTTGTTTAATTTTATTCTTACCTGAAAGCAAATTAAGATTATAGTACCTAAATAGACACCTTCCATTTTACAATAATTCAATATGTATCCATACGCACAAGACATGAACCTGCAACCTCTGGGACACTGTCCCCATTGCTTTGCTAGCTGAGCTACCATACAATTGGTCTTCTTGATTAATTGAGCATTGTATATAATATATATACACACAATAGGCTTCTTTTGAAACACATATATGTTTTAATTTGCATATTACTCAAACTACTACTCGGTTAGTATGGGACAGTAAACATACTCAATATTTTTTATTCCCTATAATTCTTTTACACGTACCAAGTAGTCCTTGTGATGGTAACATTTAGTTAAGAATAATCCGAACACTTTGAAACCCTCCCATATATATATTTAAAAAATAATACGAGGCTATCACTAAAGTATATATATTCAATAGCAGTGTCACATTGTCAGGTAAAAGTTCTTTATCACTCAATTTGAAATTATTTGAAATGATTTCATTTCACATTCAATGTTCACTGACGCTGTCGGTTCGTTATGCCAATGACGTGTCTGGAGCAAATACCACAAGTGCAGGCTCAGTGCGGTCGACTTTGATCCAATTTACTCTTTAAATTTTAATCTTATAAATATCCGTGGATGATGAAGTTAAAATGTAAATAATATATCCATAGACCCATATTGTTTCTCAACTAGTTACGAGTAGCAGCGTCTAAGAGATTCTTTGATATGTAATCACCTAAACCAGATTGGATTAATGTGGTTGGTTTATCTCAGCCTTCGTTCCACGTTATATTTATTTCCTCTCTACTAAATGTGTGTGTAAGGTACGATACTAACAGTGACGTAAGACTTCACGTAGTGACGGAGACTGTTCACTTTACGAGTTTCAGGACTTTCAGTTTTGTTACTAGTATTATGTATTTACTTAAGATATGAATATTGTATGATCAAACCAAATAATAAAAAACCGTAATTACATTGTGCTTTTATGAACATTTATTGATGACATTGTTTTTTCTGTACTCTTTAATAAACTTCAGTCATATTAGTGAATGTACTACTATGTATGTTTTATAACACAAAGCACTTAACTCTAATATGAAAAATACTTTTTCGTTTTTATCTCAGTATTCGTGCTCATAGTCGATTAAAGTGACGAGTATTTGACATCGCTGTATTAAAAGAGTATGAAACTAACTTTGTTTGTGTATTCTAAAAATCGCTTATAGTAATCGTATACGCTTTTTTCGGCGAAATAAATAGTATTTTTATTATAAATAAAAGCCTAAAAAATGGAATGTTGTTTTAAAGAAACAACAAAAGAACAATTATTTGTGAAATAATTTAGGAAAATTAATATATTGACACGAAAAAATAGTCGTTTACAATAACTAACAATTGTTTCATTTGTAACTCTTACTTTACTATTATAGTATAGTAATATTTACTATTATTACTATTATAATTAGTAAATAAATAAATAATTATTCAATTCAAATAGTGTGACATAAATCTTTGAATAATGTAAATATTATATTATTCAAAGTAAAGTATTTATTACAATTGTAAAGTATTATAATGCAAGTGTAAAGATGTTAAGTATTTGATTCTCTATATTTATGTTTCAAAATAATCTATATATGTGTAGTTAATCCTGTATTCTGTTAATATTGATATCCCCAATATAATAAAGCTAATTCCCACTCTTCTCAATCACTCATGAAGTGTTACGTGATAATGATAATGATACTGAATACAATACTTATATTAAATATTCATCTTTACCTTACTTACAGATAATCGACCAAATTCGCACGTCTTGTGAAGTTACGATTGGTAAATTTATAATCACGAATGCCAGCGCCATAGCTCTGCTGTCGGCTCTCCGGGGATGGACTTCTATAGATCGCAGGTTCGAGTCGAGAATTCGGGAGGGAATTGGATTTATCGTTTATTTGTTTAAACAATATGTTTATTTCGTTTTTCTTTCTCAGTATAACAGACTTCAATACGTTACAGTCTGTTTTAATGATAATCTAATTAATGTGGGTAGTATTATAATTGTTTGTGAATTGAGTATGCATGTATTTATGTATGTAATTATAATAATATTCATTAGATATATAAATACTAGGGGCGCCAACAAACCCTCAATTTCGACACGCTGGGCTCGCGAAATATCGGGTGCCATTTGCATATTGAGCGAAGCGAGCCCAGTGTATTCACTCATCGTTTCCCATTGATTTCAATGAGATATCAGCTTTTTGACACGATAATAAAAAAAAAATTTTTTTTTTTGGACATTTTTCATTTTTTTTTCAAAAACCATCACCTAATGTGTGTCTTTTTGTTTACAAAGTTTCATAATTTTCCGTCAAGTAGTTTTGAGACAATTCGTGACAAAGAATGCAAAAACCCTCCAGTAAAACGCTCCGCTCACTTCGTTCGCTTCGCTCAACAAATATCTACGCCGTAAAATAAACTCTCTTTATTTTAACATCAGAAATATTACGTCAAATAGTTTCTAAAATACAATTGAAAGTTTTATTTAATGAACGACGTGGTTCTGTTGTTTTACGATGTGATGTTCCACGACACCAGTTTTTTGTTAGTTTGTTTGGTCTTTTCTTTAATTCGTATGCACACACACACACACACACACGTAGTAGACATATATTGTGAACTGGTGACTGTTTTTAAATTTATGATATCAAATGTTACTATAAAAAACACTTATACATACTTTGTACAATAATTCAACTAAATATTGATACGTTACAAACAAAAAAATTGATAATAGAATCAATTCTCGAATGTTTCTAAAACCAGTGAGAAAGATATTTCATTACCCGTCACATAATTACATTTTCTCGGAAGTTCTTTTAAGTTTTTCCAAATAACTACATAAATATGCTTTCACTTTATTCTCTCTAAAATATTATAACTGATCGATATTCCATCCTTCGTTGTATTTCTATACTAAACATGGTTATTAATTTTAAACATAATTCGGTTGTAACATTGTTTCAATATCTTAATATATAAAACACAAAGACACTCACTGACTCACTCACTGACTCATTCATCGCTCTACAGCCCAAACCGTAATACCTAGAAGGCTGAAATTTGGACACAAGACTCCTGACATATTGAATAGGTGCAATAAGAAAGGATTTTGCAAAGATTCAAACGGTTCCAAAGTTACAGCTTAAAAACTGCAATAAATATAACGCGCCTGTTTGATACCTAATAGGTGGTGTGGAAATTCAAACCAAATGATCACTTTCGCCTTCCGTTGCGAAGCACGGGCAACCTGCTAATTAGTTATATAACTTAACGTAACGTAACTTTCTCTATTACAGAATGTACTTAGCTCTTTAATCCGTAGTTTGCTGAATAATGCAGTAGTCTCACTCTTAATTAACAGTTAGTTTATTCCTGTAAAGCTCAATTGGTATTAATTGTTTACAAACAATTAAAACACACTAAAGAATTAACGAGGAATTGTTAACACTTACATATTTTATTTCACAAATTTTCTGTAGGTACTAATTGTTATATATTACTTTTATTTTATCAGGGAGAGAAAATAAATTTACTAAAAATACCTATATGGAGTAAATATGTCATTAATTAAAGTTTTATCAGCAAAGTTTCTCACTGTTTTACATTTCACGGAAAACCTTACGATGAAGAACATCAAGAACATAACTTGTTTGTGATGTATTTAATTTGTATGTGACGTTTAGAGTACTTGTGTGTTAGTTTGTTTACTATGTTAGATATCTATAATGTAGGTACTGTGTTTAGGTTTAGAATTCCGCATACTACAAGGTTTAAAGTAAAAATGATTTGAGAGCTTTGTCAAAGATAGTGATCAGCCGTCAGCTAAAGGTTAACAAGACCCAGGAAATTAGTTTTTTTTTAATAAATCAGCCTCCGAGGAGCAGGGTGTGACTTGGTATAGGATATTAATTTTTTGGGATTAAATCTATATTTAAAGTTAAAAAGATTCAGATTATTAATGAACAATTCACTCCTCAGTGAAGTGGCAATTAACTCGAGTGCAAAAAACTTATCAACACCAATGATACAGTTAAGACAGGACGGATCAAAGTAGGAAATTAACAATTTTATTAAAATTTAAGAAATCCACGATTTTTTACTATATTGAGGAGTTTAGTTATTTCATCTAAATACAGTTATTTTTTACCAGTTTATATTTTCTCTTTGTTCCGTTATACAATGCACCTCATACTTAACTAAAATAGTTAGAGCTACTGGTTGTATTAAAATGTAGTTGTAAGTAATTACTACGAGTCTTTTTTATTAGTTTTTATATATATTGGAGCAAAATAAACTCTATTACTGCAGTTGAATTTATTTTCTCCATATTTAACGTCTGTAAAGTACAGAACCAACAGTGACGTAAGACTTCACGTAGCGACGGAGACTGGTTACTTTACGAGTTCATATGAGACAGATTTGTTCAAGGACTTTGAATTCCATTAGTTTTTACAACTTTTTGTATATTGTATGTACAAACTAATAGTTCGTTACAGAAAAATCGTAATTTTCCCTTTCTCTTATATACCTTAGTATCTCTATAGACCTCAAAGGATTACTGTCTTTATGTCACAACGTGATGTCAATTTCAATTGTCTAAATAGTTTTTAAATCATTAAATTTCACCAATAACAACGCATTACAACTCCGTGAGTACTACTGAGTGAGTCAGACCTCACTACATTGGGTACTTCAATAAATGACTCTCGAGGTCACCGCGTGTCACCAATTAACTTATTACTATTTATAAATAATATATGAATGTAATTGTGTACAAGTATATATTGTAGATTTTTGATAAATGTAAACAATATTTAGTAAATGAATGTGTTTTTGTATAAAATATCTAACAATTTTCATAATAGAGAGTCCTGTATCGCGGTGAGTTTGACAATAATATTGTTTCAAGACCTATAAATGCGACTTCAGGGTGTAGTTTAAGACTGATTTTATATAATAGTTAATGTGTCACTTCGTTTAAAATATCTACTTCATCAGTTGAGGATGTTAATAAATATAATAATCACTTTGATAACTATCATAGTTCTTGTGCTCTGTTCTCACTGTATCAAGTGTGGATTTAAGAGAAAATAGAATATAAGTCCGAAACATTTCTTAACATTTAAATAATAAACTTTTCCATTTGAGTGATTCTCAAATAAAACTAAGAACTGAGAATAGCAGTAAAATGGCCAACAACTCGCCCCAATTTTTTTTTGGTTTAGTTTTCTATGAAATTTTGTTTTGTTTTTCATTGTTAGCGGGACTTTTAAAACATTTTGAGATAAAAAGAGCATTTTATGTGAATGTTGAATTTTGTAAGAAAATACTTACACAATATAACTTATCCAATATTAAAAAAATATTATGATACATTATTATTTCTAATGAATAGTTAAGATTCAATAATTATATATTATTAAATAATCCCATGATAAGTATCTGTATGAGAGTTAGCTAAAGATATACAAATAAATATTCCATTGATATCAGGAGCTATCATAGAACTAAGTGATTTGTTTTTACTGAATAATAAAACCATTGACTTAACATAAACATTATGGGTGTATTCATAATAATATTATTATAATATTTTCGCCTCACTTAAATTTTTTTACTTAAGATCGCATTTAATGATTTAAGACTAGATTTCATAAATTTATAATTCGTATAACTAAAAACATTGGTTACCAGAGGCTAATAGAAAGGTCCTTTAACGTACCGAAAAATTTCGGAGATAATATCTTTATACATTCACATATTTAATATTGGTTGTACCGGATTACACTCTATGGTTGTTATTCTATTATTTATTATTGTATAATGTTAAGCAAATATACTAAGGATCATAAGACATGGGATCCTTTGAGGTTGCGTTCAAACGATTCTTATTAGTTTCCTGTATGTTATTAACTATTTAATTATCTCTATACACTAGTATTATATTCAAAATTCAAATTCAAAATATCTTTATTCAAGTAGGCATTTACACGCACTTTAGAATCGTCAATTACTACAATACAAAAAAAGGTCAGTGTAGTCAGTTCATAAGTAAGCTACCACCTGATCGGAATGCTGCTCTGTTGAGAAGAGCCGGCCAGAAACTCAATAGTTGCTCTTTTCAAAAGAAATATAACAATCTTAGGTGATGTACCTTATACTATAAATCCTGCAAATGATTTCACAACTTAAGTTCCACATATTTCGATCCACTGAAAACTCTTGAACGTTATAATAAGATTTATTTAATAGAATTAGATAGAATTACTTTAAAATTAAATCAATTAATTTAATTTTAGAAAACAACTTTGAAATATGAATATATTCTAGTTGGTAAGAGTATTTTCCAATGATGTATATTCGATCAGAACTTTCAAGTTGACTAATTTATTGAATGGAATAATTCTCTGATTGGATAATTTAAATTTTCGATAATAGTTTTAATGCTTTTAGTTTGCTCCAATTTATTCAATAATAAAATAGAATGTAATCACTTTAATAATGATAAATTATAACAATCCTCATGTATTTTGATTCATTAGTCTACCAGATTCAAAACAAAAATAATTTCTAAATAACTAGTCTAGCAAAACATTGTAAAAATTAAAAACTTCTAAAAAATTATGTTTACTAAAATTAATCTGGTACTGTTTATTATAAAAGGTCTTATAAATTGTTATTATTATTATTAAATTAACATTTGTAATGCAGTGATAGTCTTGTATGAAGCGGGTACAACCGATCTACCAACCGCAGTACTTTCAACAGCGTGGTGAGAGTATTGTATATTGTTCTAGAGAGAGATTGACTAACACTCTTACTGTAGAAGATAATCAAGTTTGGGGGTTGTTTGTTTTTAAAGTAGGTTCGCCAAGAGACCGTGCCGTTTGCATATTGAGCGAAGCGAGTGCAATGTAATGATTCAGCGTTTCCCATTGACTTCAATGAGATATCAGTTTTATGACATGATATTTGAAAAAAAATCAATTTTTTTTAACCATCACCTAATGCGTGTCTTTTTGATTGCAAATTTTCATAATTTTTCCGTCAAGTAGTTTTCGAGCCTATTCGTGACAAAGAATGTGTAAAAGTCTCCAGTAGAACGCTCCGCTTGCTACGCCTCGCTTCGCTCAAATAAGAAATTACTAGGAGGAAACAAAAATCTTATTGCTTTATGGCAATCTTTGTTTCTAAACCAAGATTGACATCAACACTCTCTCGTGTGAAACAAGACCTAAACCAGTGCTTATTATATTATAAGAGATGATGTTATGAGAGTTTGATTTATTAACAACAGTCCTTGGTTTGTATTAACAATACTCAGATGTATGAGATACAAGTGTATGAAGAACAAGACAACTACTTTATATACTAATGTTATTAATGTTGAGATGCTTAGATAAACTAAATGGGTTTTTATTTAAAAAATAAACTACCGTAAGCAGTAAGAGAAGTATAAGTGAGCGGTAAGAAAGACAGGGGGAGGCCTCGAGTGACCTTCGATAACACAGTGTCTATGATACTGGAGGAAGGTCACGTAAAAAGCAGGAGGACCCCCCGGAGGGCATGTATGAAGAGGTTGATGTCTGTGGTCGAGGCGAAAGAGGTATGCAGGGACCATAGCGTTTGGCGCTCCGTCGTCTCTGGCTACCCCGCAAAGGAAAATGGCGTGAAGGTAAGCAAGTAAGTACTTAGAAAAACTAAAATGGGTTTTTATTTAATAAATAAACTACTACTTGGGAAATCATACATCTATTAAATGTACTACTGTTTTATATTTTATGACTTAATTTGAAATATATAAAGCGAATTGTATTATTCAAATATTGACTACAGATAATCAGTTTCCATTGTATTACACTCACTGCTTCGCTGTCATCTCCAAAACACTCGTACCAGTTGAAATGCATTGTTAGATATGTGGTTTGTGATTACTTCAGTATTGTATTATTATTGATTGAGTTGTTATTAATTGAATTGTCATGAAGTATATAAGTTACTGATATAGTTAGGTCGCTGCATAATTGATAACAGGACTTTGGAATCATAATCGCTTCATGTATTGCAATGTATGTCATAACAATGTCAGTGTTCAGTCATAGCTTACCCTGTTATTAGTTATAGTAACGAGTACATACTGATAATTATTTGATATACTATGCGTAAATACAGGTTATGCCCAAAACTCGTGAACTGGGGACTGTTTAAATTTATGATATCAAATGTTACTATAAATAACACTTATACATACTTTGTACAATATTTCAACTAAATATTAATACGTAACAAACAACAAGAAAATAGAAGCAATGCTCCGAAAGTTCGAAAACCAGTGAGAAAGTTATTTCATTAAACCCGTCTCATAATTACATCTTTACGGAAGTATTTAAAAGTTTTTCTAAATAACTACATAACTCTCTGTTTATTATCTTGTAAATGTAATAACTGACTTAACACTAAACCTACCAAGTACCGGTCAAATTGACCGCAATAAACTTTTGTAAAACTTACATATTTTTAATCGTTATAATATCATTATCAAACTACATAACAATTCTTAGAATATGCATATAATATTTTCTTCACTCTTTACTTTTAGTTATTTCCATTATTACCTGCGTTATATAATAAAATAATTTTAAATTACCGGTCAATTTGACGGTGTGCGGTAGGAATAGGTATACAAGAATTGTCGGTAGGTTTAGTGTTAATATTGTTACATCTTAGTGGTAGATATATATGGTCAATGGACATTTCAAACGTGTGTATTAAAATATTACATATTATTTTTCTGAAAGTAAACTCTTATATTTTTCCTTCATTTTAAAGACAATGAAATTGGAACGACATATAGTATGATTAATGATTCTTGTAACATTATTATATACATTAAGTGAACATAAGACTTACATATATAGAGCTGTATTATTGTCATTATTTCAGTTTGTTTGTGTACATTGTACCTTCAAATAATTCATTCCTGTTGCGTCACTGAATACTTGTTCTCTTCTTATCTTTTATATAATAATTAATTAAATAAGAACTCACATTATACTACTGAAGCGTTTTAAGTTTTGTTCCATACAACTTAATGTATATAAATAAATATAAGTATCTACCTACAAATATATTTTAGAAATATAACTTGAAACCTATAATTCATTTACAATTGTTACTTCATTGTTCAATAAAGATGGTTATAGAATAGAATAAAATGTAACAAAAAAATCATAAGTATTATTGAGCGAAGCGAACGAAGTGAGCGGAGCGTTTTACTGGAGGCTTTTTACATTCTTTGTCACGAATTGGCTCGAAAACTACTTGACGGAAAATTATGAAACTTTGCAATCAAAAAGACACACATTAGGTGATGGTTTTAAAAAATAATAATTTGAAAAATGTCCTCAAAAAATTTTTTTTTTATAATATCATGCCAAAAAACTGATATCCCATTGAAGTCAATGAGAAACGATGAGTCAATACACTGCGCTCGCTTTGCTCTATATGCAAATGGCACCCGAGATTTCGCGAGCGCAGCGAGTCGAATTTGAGGGTTTGTTGGCGCCCGTAGTATAATTAACATGAGGTAATTGAAATAGTTGAGTGTATTGTGTAACAAATGTCACTCACTTGATATTTATGCGGTATGATGTTGACAATTGATTAAATATTATCATACAATTATGTGACTGTTAGGTCATGTACAGACATGATATAGACATGTATAGAATAAAAACAAACACACACATAGTATCACTATATGTAGAAGATATAGAAGAGAGATAAAATCGTGTAAATACCACTTTATTTAAGTGTTCTTTACGCGTTTAATAAAATTATTATATCGCTTTTGACGACGCAATAAAATATATACTTTCATATGTATGTCTGTGTATCAGTAAAAGGTGTATCTTAAACATACCGCTTTGTGATTATAATAATTTGTGTTTGAAATAATATGGCAGCTTTCAATTTTATTGGAATAACTTTTCTTTTTGTTAAAATATACCATAATAAAATATTTCTTAAAATAGAGACAAATAAATTAATGTCACATCAATGTTAATAGAATTTTTAAAGTGTTTATAAAATATATTAGTTTTGATTAGTGGAAACACACATTTAAAGAATACACCCTGTATTCTTTAAATGTGTGTTTCCACTAAATACCTCGATTTACTTTAAAATGCTTTTACCAAGCTTTAGTTGAAAAGTGTTGAATGGTTGAAGTATAAACACAAAGTTTTCAAAATACAAATGATGCTTCGTAATTTATGTTAATATATTTAAATATACTTCACTGAGTGAAACACTTAGAGGTGCGGTTGAGCTTTGAGCTTACAGATATCTTCACCTTTACTACTTGTTGTGTCCAGTTTTAAGGTGAATGCTAATGCAGGCTGTATATAATATGCGTTGATATTCAGCTCTGTAGCGATCCTTCTGTCATTGACAGAACACTGGAAGGATGATTATGCATTTGTAGTTTGTAAAGTAAACTAAGGTTTTACATTACTATACAAGCAAAACAATGGGGAAGTTAAAATCCTTTATATATGTTTAAACTATAAAATATATTAACATTATTATACACCCTTCAAGTATTATGATTATCACATTTTATCAATTACATTTTGTATGATAACTATAAAAGTTATAACAACTTAAAAGTATACTTAACTCAATATAGAATTATTCTTTAAAGACTCTCGAGGTGCAAACGCGTTGCATTGACAAGTTGATAGTAAATTTAAACCTACATTTTATAATCAGTTTTAATTATTTTGGTTATATTTTTTTATTGTAATAGTTGTGTATTACGAGGCTTCGTTGCCGTCATCTGATAAAATATAAGAGTATCCAATAATGTTGTATTTAGTAATGTTTTTGTGATATAATATTTATATAAAATAAAAGGACTCATTTTAATAATAGAAGCATGCAATATCAGTTATTTTAACTCCTTAATGATATGTTCTCTAAAGTGTTAATACCTTGTGTACTGCGTCGTTTTACTTTCTCATCTACCCATCATTAATAGAACGATCCTGTTAATGAGATGTCTGTCACCGACGATACCACTTTATATTATGACTAGCAAGTTACCCGTGCTTCGCGACGGGAATAAACAAAAAAAAACTGACTTTCGTGAGTATTGAAACCATGACCCTACCCTTCACACATACACGCTTTATCCTCCAACCCATCATGACTCGCTAACAGTGCGAGAAAGCCTTGAGTTTGATAAATACAGAGTTTCATTCCTATCGGGTTATAGGAACACTCTTGTTTCTCACATCGCAGCGTGTTGAGAATAAACATAGTCACTGACCAAATAATTTAATTTCTACAATAAAATGCAATGCAATGGTAGAAGAGAGGGAGCGGGGTGTAAATTTTGCAGTTTTTTATCTGTAACTTTGGAGCGGTTTGGACCTTTGAAAAATCCTTTCTTATTGCACCTATTCAATATGTCAGAAGTCTTGTGTCCAAATTTCAGCTTTCTAGGTATTACGGTTTGGGCTGTAGAGCAATGAATGAGTCAGTGAGTGAATTTCTTTGTGCTTTATGTATTAAGATTTAGTAATATACACTTTGGAAGTATTTAGTTATACTGTAACTGTTGAACTGAAAAACCATTTTCAACTGAAATTTATTTAACGTCGCCATTTTAACTTCTTTATATGTGTATAAAATGCTTGTGTTCAGTTTAAGATACTTATTTATTAGTACAGTAGTATAAAATAGCACTAACTTTGTGGTAGTGTTAGTATTAACATAAATATCCCACTGTTGGACAAAGAATTCGTTTCTTAATTATTTTATTGTTAAAGTTTAATTGCTTTAAATTTAATTTATTTTTATATTCTGTTAATATCAGTATCTTAACAACAAAAATGTTAAGAACAGCTTATTATCTTATTTTAAACAAACAATTTAATATTTATATGATACAATGTATGTTTATCTAACTGAAGTGACGTAGAGGGGTACAAAGGTATCCCATTCTTGTGAACATCAAATTTTATCTCTCCTTTTTATGGAGAACCTTCTTCTTACTTAAGTTTAATGTTGTTGTTATATTATGTAATAAATTCAATATGTGTAGTATATTACTGTATAACGTAAGTAATTCTTTGATACAAATGTAACGAACATACCATTACGATGGAAAATGTATATAGAAAGTCTCTAAAAACAGATGAAGGCTTGGAAGAATTAATAATTGAAGAGAACTCCGAGGCAGCTTCATCGACTGACGACAGCGCAGTATTATGTCTTTACTACTGATTCACAACTCGAGTGTGATCAATATTAATATTCACCACAACTTGTACACAAAACAATCTGTTGTCTCATGTTTCTTACTACATAGAATTGACAGATATAACATTTGACTTATTCACTTTTATTATTATTATTATTTACAATGTTTTAAAAGTATGAAAAAATATCCTTAAAGTAAATATATTTACATTTCTTTTAACCGCGAGTTGTAGAATTAATCAACGGAAATTCTTATCTTCATCACCTTAAAAGATTAGAAATATTAAAATAGAAAAAAGGATTGATACAAAAGTTTTAACCCTGAATGTCAACTTACATTGAATTTATTCTGACATGGTTTATTAATAATAGTCCAATATGATATTCTCGATAAACTGAGTAACCAAAATAATTTACGTAATAAACATTATTCAAAACAAAACATAACTATCTTCTGATGCACTCTAGACGTGCTTTAATATAGAAATTAGCAGCCTTCGTGTTAAGAACACACATGTCGTGTTATCACACTGCACATACTATGTTATATACACTGAAGTACTTAATAGAACATGGTTACTTATTAGTGTCTATTATGTTTGTCTATGTTATGAATAATTTGTTCTATATCAATATTACTATATATTTGAAGGTTCAGTTTTTATATAATTGATGTTTTTAACATTTTCTTACCAATAATGTGAGTTACTATCGTATATCTTTTTATATTTGTGTCTGTATTTTCCTCTATAACCCAAAATGACTTGACCGGTCTTGATATTTTATGGCAAGAGCATGTATCTCAAATCATGGAAATGTAATATCATCAAACCTATACTCATATAACCATTGTTCTTGCAGAACTGGGAAAAGTCAAAAATAAGTTATATATGTCGTAGCGGGTAGGTTTATCTCACTCATCGTTTCGGAGTACCGGTCTATTGTGGGCTTCAGTGGATAGTGTCGGCACAAGTAAACACAATTTATGCAATCACTAATTTATTGTACAATTTACATTAAGAAACTTATAAGTAGGAAGATACGCAGCACGGAACACGGGATAGTTTTAGTGTTGTCCGCACCCGCCGACCGCCAACTTAGAAGTGAGTCTCGCACGCCACTGGTCGGCTCTTTAATACCGGTGCATTCTGACACTACCTCCATCGAGCAACAAAAGATGGCGCTGGCGTTCCGAAACCGCCACAATATTATTATTTTCGACATATACATCTTGCAGACATTGCTGATATAGACGGAAGCAGAGAAAGATATGTGTATGTCTAAAGATTTGTAATGATAATATTATTCTAAGTCAAGTTACAACTTTAAAAAAATGGCTATCTGTACATTTTTATAATTTTGAGATTTTAAAACTGACCTTCAAAACTGAGTCAACCTAGAATTCTTTTTAATTTAACCTTGATATTATACTTCATTGATAACTGTATTCTCAGAGATGAATGTATTTTTTCGTTTCAATTTATATAAAACACACAAGTGAGGGACGATGAATCAAATCAATATCTTCCTCCACTTGTACACTTGTAGACAAACACGACTACTGAATGATTTGATTTGGGTTGGTCATAAATAAACTGTTTTACAAAGTTTAATAACCCGTCTTTATTACATATATTTTGTTTTTATTAAGTTTAATAATAAACAATAGTTCTTAATACATTTAATCTTTACTTCACAGACGTATGTATTACTTTATTGTATTTGTATTGATGTTGAACTGAAGAGAAGTGACTCTTGATACTTGATCTAAATCTACACTGCGTGTGTGTGTGCATGTTTGTGCTTAACTTTGAAAATAATACTAAGCGTTTTACTTTACAAAGTTGTGAATACTTGGTGATGAAAGATTATCAACTTAACGCTTAAAGGAATATATTTATAATGAATGTTAGTGCACATTAATAGCATTTTATATACAATATTGTACTAATATTTCTGAACACAACTTAGTAACGTACAGGCCATGTCAGTTTTCTTTTTTTAATATTATAACAGAAATACTGTAATAACAATACTAACTATATACTAGGGGCGCCAACAAACCCTCAATTTCGACTCGCTGCGCTCGCGAAATCTCGGGTGCTGTTTACATATTGAGCGAAGCGTGCCCAGTGTATTCACTCATCGTTTCCCATTGAGTTCAATGGGATATCAGTTTATTGACATGACATTAAAAAAATATAATTTTTTTTTTGACATTTTTCAAAATTTTTTTTTTAAAAACCATCACCTTCTTTGTCTCTTTTTGTTTACAAAGTTTCATAACTTTCCGTCAAGTAGCTTTTGAGCCGATTCGTGACAAAGAATGCAAAAAGTCTCCAGTAAAACGCTCCGCTCACTTCATTCGCTTCGCTCAATAAATATATAGGTGCGTATAATAATTCAGTTGACGAATTTATTCATTAAAACAGTTTATATTTACAACTTGGAGCAAATCTTCCAAAGTCCTTGAGCGAAACTTAGTCCACACTTGTATAGTAAATAATTCCGTCGGTAAGGTTCTTACTGCCTAAGATACTGCCTTGTACAGACATAGAACATAAATATACTTAATCAATTTATTTATTAACAAGTTCATATTTAATTTTCATACCTTTAATGTTACACTTAAGTGTTAAGTTAAGTACCAAGATACTTCATTTCGCTCCATCAACATTATCTACAGATATTTTGATTTTAATACCAAATATTATTAAAGTATAAATCACTTGATGTTAATTGGTGCAATCCCAAACATCACTCTTTAGTATGGGAAGAGATGAACGAGACTGGGACAGTAGAAAGAGAAATGGGTCTTAGGATAATTTCACCAGCCACCTGATTGATCCATCCTTAAATATGTATATATATTATTTAATTAAATAAACATCATTATATTTATTTTATATTATATGTATATTATTAACAAGTGAGTAAATTATAGCACACTTATAATTACAAGAAGAGTTTATCAATAAGCTATTGTTTATCTCTAGGTACTAACACACAATACTACTTGGGTTTTAATATTGTCGATATCTAGAACCGATGAAAAATAAAATGTTTTTTAAATGCTAATTCTATGTTAATTAATTTAAAATTATTTAATTTATCTTGTTAATATGTATTGTTGAGCGAAGCGAGCGGAGCGCTCTACTGGAGACTTTTCACATTCTTTGACACGAATAGGCTCAATATCTACTTGACGGAAAACTATGAAATTTTGTATTCAAAAGACACACCTAAAGTGACAGTTTAAAAAAAAAAGTCAAGTCATTGAAGAATAAACATCCAAAAACTGAAATCTCCTAAGATTATCGACATTGTCCACAACGATGAGTTATTACACTGGGCTATCAATATATGCAAATGGCACCCGAGATTTCGCGAGCGTAGCGAGTCGAAATTAAAGGTCTGTTGGCGCCCCTAGCAGTTTCAAGTTTTGTTAAGGGTTTTATTTTTTGAAAACTAAAAAATAGAGATAAAGAATAAACAAAATATGTCTAGAAAATAACTTCTATTAATATCTTAGAAATATGTTTAAAGATGGCGGTGAATATGTATGACACTGCTAACGTGCTGCAAGTCATTGAAACAACACACAATAGAAATACATCATTATATCTCATCTATTAGTGTTAGTCGATACTGCTAGTGTGTGTGTGATTGTGCCTAGACTGTGTTATGAGTATAACTGTTATAGTTATAATAGAGGTTCAGTTTAGAGATAATATTAAAGCTACAAATAGCAGATGACATGACATCCTTCAGAATATAAATATATATATATATAAGTACAAAAAAAATATAAATGCGCTCGTAAACAATTTTACTATTCAGGGGTGAAACAGAACTCTTAACAGAAATGAGGTTTGAACACAACACGTACAAGAGAATAAAACATTATTTTTGTAAAGTATCCAGACTAAATATTGAAAACAGAAACAATTCTCCGAGAGTTAATAACCTGCAGTGAGAAACTTTGTTCATTAAACCAGTCTTATAGTTACATTTTTATGGAAATTCTTTTAAATTTTAAATACGGTATTGTGTTTATCCTCCCGTAAATTTTGAGACTGATTGGCTAATAATGTGAAGTCATATTTTCTGACGTTATCACAAAAGGAAATATTCTCTATGAAAATTAAAAATGCGCTTTGTATATTAAAATATGACAATTTTTTTCTGAACATACAGTATTCTAACCGAAATTTCCGTTTCTTGTTTCTTTAGATTCCCAGTAAGTAGAAAGTTTCTGTCTTATTCCGTGACCAAGTGCAGGTAGGAAGCGTTTCACTTTATCCTCACCCGAGCACGTTACGATCGAAACTTTCTTTATTAGTTTGTTGAGACTTTTTACTTATAAGATCTCCATCAACTATTACATGTGACAATTTACAGGCAACTGTAATATAATATTAAACATCAAATTGGTTTATTCATGTGTTTATAATATCTCTTCTTGATTTCTATATTAATAATGTTAAAATTCTATGTGAAGGTCTGCAGTCTCATTAGAATGAAGCTATGATTGAGCGAAGCGAGCGTAGCGAGCGGAAAGTTCTATTGGAGACTTCTACACAGTCTCTGTCACGAATAGGCTCGAAAACTACTTGACGGAAAATTATGAAGTTTTGCAATCAAAAAGACACAAATTAGGTGACGGTTTTAAGAATATATATTTTGAAAAATGTCATGTCGTTGAGGAATAATCGTCAAAAAACTGATATCCCATTGAATTCAATAGGAAACGATGAGTCATTACGCTGGGCACGCTTCGCTCAATATGCAAACGAAAACCGAAATTTCGCGAGCGCAGCGAGTCTAAATTGAGGGTCTGTTTACGCCCATAGTAATATTGCAGACACGTATATTTTAAACATATTTAGTTTTTCATAGTAAAAGTTTAAAGAACCTCTCACAGATGACTATTCCTTGTTCTTATTGAGATGAATCTCACAACACAGCATCCAGTTATTAATACACACTGTAAATGATACATCGTTATATTAAATGTAAGTCTAAAGTACACTTTCATTACATCTCCTTCATTTATGTTTTCTCTTATAATGTAAAGGTTTATATTATGAATGGTTTTTTGATTATCTCTGATATTAACAGTTGAATCATAAATCAAGTATATAAATTATAATTTAAGTTTGAAATGTTGATTAAACATTTCCCGGTGATAATAATATGAACACCAAGTTTCCATATAAGACGTTGTAGTTCTGCTGGTAGTGTCAGTGAGCTGAACTGTGGGATACACGAGTGTTTACTTACTTACTTACCTTCACGCCATATCCCTTGCGGTGTAGCCAGAGACGACGGAGCGCCAAACGCTACGGTCCCTGCATACCTCTTTCGCCTCGGCCACAGACATCAACCTCTTCATACATGCCCTCCGGAGGTCCTCATGCTTTTTACGTGCAAACGAGTGTTTAAAGTGCTTTAATCTCAAAGTTCAGAAGATTTCTGAAAATAAAGATGAACTCGGCCTTTGACTCAAATACACACAACAATAATAATATTAATATAATGTTTGTTTGTCATTGATTAAGTACTTAGTTTATCAAACAGATTAACTGCAATAGAACCTCGTGAAAACTTACAATTTAACTGAAAATTAAATAAATGAAACCAAATGTCATTTTAATTGTTAAAAATAATATATTATTGTAATGATATTTTTTTATTTAGACGTATTCTAATTTATATTAAAAAAAATTAAGGAATAAAATAACCATTTATTATTTTATGAGATTTTAAGTAAAATAAACAATTATCGACGCATTTAACTCTAGCGGATTGGTTTCATTTACATTTTGTTCATTAATCATTGTAAATATAAGAGTAGATGTCAGTGGTTCTTGTTTTACTTCCGCCTGGTTTAGCTGTAAATTAATATTAGAGAGACTAATATTTTTGCAAAATAAACTTTTTCAAAAAATATGTAAAAGGAATGAACGATGTTGATAAATACACTCTCACTTCTAATCTATACTACACATTAATTAAAAATACATGTTATTTGGCATTCTAGGTGGACTTGGATAGAAGCCAAATTAAAGATTGACACTTTAATGATCGCGAGCGGTGAGAGTCGTGGGTGATAATCGTATAAGCGAAATTACCACGCGATTCTAGACTGCAGCTTTTTGGTGACAATACATATCATTAAAGTGACATTGTGTGAAGTGAAGTGATTCGTCAGTTACAATATTCACATGGAAACAAGTCGTAGAGTAAAATAAACGTGTCTCGATTTGATTTAAGATGATTCTAACCTGTGTCTCTGATAGCATTATACACATATTTGATGTACTTTTCTAATACTGATTCTAAGTTACATAGTGTGTTGTTATAATATAACTTTACACGACAATTTAGTAACTAACCCAATAGATTATCAAATCCGATTAGCAGTTAGAGATATAAATATTAGTGTAAATATTATATTATAAAATATAAACATATTAAACTTAGATTGTGTAAATCCTTTGTAAAATGTACTTCTAACTCTGACTGGTGTAGAATGTACTTATCACTTTAACCCTCAGCTCGTGTAATAATAAAGTCACACTCCTAATTATAAGTACTTTTACTCCCGAATCGTAAAAAACTGAATTGATATTAATTGTATACAACCAATTAAAAGACTAAGAATAGGAAAGAAGGAGAATAAGAGAGGTGTTCTTGTTAATCCTTACGTGTCTTATCTTATATACTCACTGCTTAAATGCTTACCGCGTATATATTAAACTCTTCTATACTCACCACTTATGTACCCATTCCTTATATTCCTATTTTCCACTATTACCTTTTGAGTGTTTATCAAATAAAACCTAGAACTGTTGAACTTTTAAATATCGAAAAACACTAACAGAATAGCAGTAAAATGGTCAATAGCTCTCCCCAAAGTTGTTTCGTTCAGTTTTCAGTGAATAAGATTTTGTTTTGGTTTTCATTGTTAGCGGAAATTTAAAATACTTTGAGTTAAAAACAAGATTTTATGTGAATGTTCAATTTTGTAAGAAAATACTTGTTCACCAAATAACTTATCCAATATTAAAAATGTTATGATATATTATTATTTATAATGAATAGTTAAGATTTAATAATCATATATTATTAAATAAACATAATAAGTATCTGTTTGAGAGTTAGCTAAAGATATACAATATACACTTTCACGTGTATGTTTGTGTGTATCAGTAAAAGATGTATCTTAAACATAGCTATGGTCTGTATACACCTGAATCACTACAAAGAGTCGACTTGTTAAATACATACTTTAAGGTTCCGTAGTAAATATTAAATGCGTTCTCTGAGTCACGCTTCCTTTGGGAGAGAAGGCTTCTTTATTTATCTTACCTTCAATGTAGTGAGAGCAGAATAAATAATATTCTAACATACAATACTTGTACTAAATCTTTTATCAATAAATGTTCTGCTTTAATAACAAATAATGAATGTTGGAATAAGCAAACCCCGTAGACATTATATAGTTTATTTATAATAAAACTTCACTATATAATGTTGTCTTTTGCAATAATCATCTTATTATGAAATTATATCAGAAATAGTTTCAAAGATACTTCAAGTTTTATTTCATCTTAATTAAGAAAGGTTTAATAAATCTACTTTAAAATAAATTCAGTGTTTGGAAATTGAATACACTCATTACAGATATCAGCGATTTTTCTTAAATATTAAATTAAATAAATAAAAAAATTATAATTGATTATTATGTTATTATGTAAGTATAGAAAAATTTAATAATGTATTAATATTGTATAGTACTTCTTAATGCTCGTATTACATATTTTTATAAACTAGGTATGAAGGGTTTACGAAATAAAAAACATCACATTTCAGGACAAAGCCGTAACCAAATGTTAGTATTGTATGAACACACCATAAGACGTACTCTTAACTTAACAACGTATAAGCTCGTATTTTCTCCAATCTTGAAAGGTCATTGACCTGTCATCATATAAACACGTCACTCCATCTTCACGGTATCTTTAGTATGATATATTTAGTAAGTGCAGTATGGAGCGACACAGCCTCATTACTCTGACGGAGGTTCCTTGATGTAGTTCGTTAACTCTTCAGCGTCAGCATGAGTGATGTCACTTTGTATTATTATATTTACATAAATAATGAAGAATATCCTTAGTATAGTTTAAACACTTTGTGTTATTATTATCTTGGTGTGTTAATACTTAGTGTCTTATAATTCTTGTAGTCATATTACCTTTCACTGAACGGCACGTTTATTGATTTACTGCTGGTTTACGTTTATCTCCTGATGGTTGATAAGTAACTAATTACTAGGGGCGCCAACAAACCCTCAATTTCGACTAGCTGCGCTCGCGAAATCTCGGGTGCCGTTTGCATATTGAGCGAAGCGAGGCCTGTGTATTGACTCATCGTTTCCCATTGCCTTCAATGGGAAATCAGTTTTTTGGCCATGATAGTAAAAAAAAAATTTTTTTTTTTGACATTTTTCTATTTTTTTTTTAAACCATGACCTAATGTGTGTCTTTTTGTTTGCAATGTTTCATAATTTTCCGTCAAGTAGCTTTTGAGCCTATTCGTGACAAAGAATGCAAAAAGTCTCCAGTAAAACGCTCCGCTCACTTCGTTCGCTTCGCTCAATTAAGGATTCAATGCGAGTTTATTAAATCTTATAATTAGTTATTTATCTATTATGTCTTTAAGTATTGTTGATAATGTTTTAGTTGAAAAATATATAACATATACACGATAAACAATATTTTAATGCTAATTTATGTATTTTATTAATAAGTATAAAGATTTCAGAACGTCATATAATTGTTAACGTTCTGAAAATTGTTTAAACAATACACAATTCCAATCTATCTATCTAGATAAATATTATATATTATTGTTATTATTAGGGACACCTATGGTTTTTTCAAATCCTTCAGGATGGTCGTTGGTAATGCCTGCGTCGTGCTTTCATCGGATACTTAAAATTACAAGCAAAGAGACTTCCACTGATATGATTTTTTTTTTATGTTAGAGGAGGGCAAACGAGCTTGCGGGTCACCGTTGGTATGTGATCACCGCCGCCCATGAACTCTTGCAACATCCGAGGATTCACAAGAGCGTTGCCGGCCTTGGAGAAAGGAATATATGCCTTTTTTAAAGGTACCCATGTCGTATCGATCTGGAAATACCGCCGAAGGAAGTTCGTTCCACATTTGAGTGGTACGTGGGAAAAAAGTCCTTGAAAACCGCACAGTTGAAGATCGCCACGCGTCCAGGTGGTATGGGTGGTAAAGGAGGCGATGGCGAGCTGTGCGGTGGTGAAATTCGGCGGTAGGCATCAGATCGAATAGTTCTTCGGAACACTCCCCGTTGTAAATGCGGTAGAAGACGCATGGTGTTATGTAAATATAATACAAGCACCTTATTTTAACTGTATGTGTCTTATAATAATATTCCTGAGCTATGGTTCAGTTCTATTTTTGTCCATCTCATCCAAAAACAGACATTGGTCGATTAGTCTTTTATTATTACATCTATGGGATGAAGTTGTTACGAAATTGATTTTTTTATGGAACAGGAAGGCCAACGAGCTTGCGGGTGATACGTGATCACCGCCGCCCATGAACTATTGAGACATCCGAGGATTAACAAGAGCACTGCCGGCCTTGAAGGTTGGAGCAAGCGATTTTATAAATAAAATGTGAAAATATAACTATAAATATCGTTCCAATTGAATTTAAAAATTAATATTAATTTAAAATTAAAATTTGGCTTCGTTTTACGGCCGGCCGCCTGCATGACGCCAACCTGACGCCAACCCTCCTTGGAAATGTTTAATTTGTTAAAAATATAATTTTAATAAAGATTATTATAACTACTTCTTTTATAATAGTTGTACATAATAAATTAATATTTATATAAACAGTTATTAATAAAATAGAAGTGACAATGTTTAAATATCTTGATGAGTAAAGATTTCACATTGGGAAGTAAACATTGGTACACGGCATACACATGTATGTCTATTAATTATTATAATTGTAATTTAAATTTTAATGTCTTCATTTTTATATAACATATCTTGACTGTTGTTTAATATTTTTCTGCATGTTAAATTTCATATTCTTCATTTCCATCTTATTTCATTTCGCTATGAGACTTGTGGTGCCATCTATGGGCGTTTTGTTGCATTATTATGGATCGGTCTATGAAAGCGTGTTGTTGTCGTTAGTTGCCGATAGATGGCAGATCACGGCGTAACTAAATGTTTGGAGATAGTTAATACAGATTTCAGTAGGTGGCACTCTTAGGCATTGCATTCGAAAATGTGAGGAGTTAACACTTGACATTTAGCTTTTGTGATTATGAGATATTCATTTATTTATTAATAAAAAAAAAATCAGGATAATATTTCTTCATACACACACTTCACTATTATTTAACTTCTAAATAATATCTTGTCGCTAGTTATTCAATGTCTTTGATTGTTGTACTTACACTGATTCATTTATATCTTTTTAAAAATGTTTTTAATGTTTGATTGTATTTTGGTTTCACTTCACTTCTGTTCAATAATAATCTTGTCATTTGTTTAACCTATTTCAAAATAACTGTCTTTGTTGGATCGTATTTAGCTTTCTTTACTAAATTACTCTGCTTCTACACTGTTACCTTTATACCTACTATTGTATTGTACTGTATTTAATATTGTAGGTGGCTTTGTATTTGGAAATACACCAAATTAAAGCCTGACATACACCAGAAGAGTGTAATGATCCCGAGCGGTGAGAGTCGTGGGTGATAATCGTATAAGCGAAATCACCACGCGATTCTAGACTGCAGCTGTTTGGTGACAATACACATCATTAAAGTGACATTGTGTGAAGTGAAGTGACTCGTCAGTTACAATATTCATATGGTAACAAGTCGTAGAGTAAAATAAACGTGTCTCGACTTGATTTAAATGGTTCTAACCTGTGTCTCTGATAGCATTATCCACATATTTGATGTATTTTTCTGATACTGATTCTAAGTTACATAGTGTGTTGTTATAATACAACTTTACATGACAATTAAGTTAACAAACCCAATAGATTATTTCAAATCTGACCAGCAGTTACAGATATTAATACTAGATTAAATATACTATTATAATATATAAAGATATTAAACCTACAGATTGTGTAAATCCTTTGTAAAATGTGCTCCTAACTTTGTCTGGTGTAGAATGTACTTATCACTTCAACTCTTAGCTCATTGGATATTGCAGTAGTCTCACTCTTAATTAACAGTTAGTTAATTCCTGTATCGTATAAAACTCAATTAGTATTAATTGTATACCATTAATTAAAAGACTTAGAGATAATGTTTTAAAGACTTTTAGACTTTTAAAACATTTAGAGATAAAAAAGGAATTTTATGTGAATTTTCAATTTTGTAGGAACTTTTTCACCAAATTACTTATATACTATTAGAAAATATTATAATAAAATATTATTTCTAATGAATAGTTAAGATTCAATAATTATATATTATTAAATAATCCCATGATAAGTATCTGTATGAGAGTTAGCTAAAGATATACAAATAAATATTCCATTGATATCAGGAGCTATCATAGAACTAAGTGATTTGTTTGTACTGAATAATAAAACCATTGACTTAACATAAACATTATGGGTGTATTCATAATAATATTATTATAATATTTTCGCCTCACAATAGGTAAGGAAGTATAATATATATGTATTTGTTGATAGTAATAATGATACATTAATATAATGAGATACTCAATGTTAATGAGATCAATGACAATATAATGTAAGGTAATCTCAATGTGACACACTCATATATTTACTTTGGGAAATTGAGATTTAGAAAAGCAAATATATGACAATTAATTGAACATTGTCTTCTCTAACATTAAAATGATTAAATAGTAATCATCTTCAGTGATGACGTCATGTGACAATAATAATATATTGCAGTCGATTACTATATTACTATATTGTTTATATATTAATTAATCACTGGACGTGTGTAAATGAGTCATGCAGTGGAAGTGTCTCTGTGCTTTTATCAGCGGTCAGTGTAATGACATAAGTACACTCCTCATTCATTAACTATATTATATTTTATACTAAAGCTAGATGGTCATTGAAGTCAGACCAGTCGTCTGGAGAAACGCCGACTTTATATAAAAACAATTTAGTTTTCTGGCAGTCTGTAACTTAAGTGTTCTTCTTATCTCACTTTATCTTTAATATGAAAACTTAACGCTGTTGGCATTTTAACATATTGTTACATTAAATAGCTGGGTAATGTGGTCAAATACTCTTTAGTAGTAGATAGCCAAATCATATTTTTTACTAAAATCGATTACATTTAATAATTTGAAACTAGATTTTGTAAAACTATTTTATACAACTGAAAACGTTGAAAGAAGCTGATAGAAACATTCTTTAATATGCTGACCTACATCCCGAACTACTTCGGAGATAATATCTTTATACATTTACATACTTAAAACTAATTGTTCCACGCCTATAACACTCCATGGTTGTTATTTTATTATCTTCTAATATAAGTAATTAATTCAAGCTTTATACACATTTTTAATGATACTAAAATAAACTAATGATAATATGACGTAGGATCCTTTGAGGTTCCGTTCAAGACGTAATACTGGTATAATAGAAAATAACGTTCAAATATAATTATGTACGCAACTCGTACTATATAACAGTAATACAGTGATATATATTCGGACAAAAATTAAATGAATGGAATAATTCTATGATTGAATAATTTAAACTTATGATGATAGTTTTAATTCTTTTGAGTTTGCTCTAATTTATTCATTATAAAAACATGATGTAGCTTTAGTAATGGTAAAATATTGCACTCGCCATGTCTCTTTACTGTCCATATTGTTTAAAATTGAAAAAGCCTCTTTCTGAAATTAAATTTGGATCGACATATTATTTTAAACGCTCAAGCAATTTTTTTGGCATTCTTATTATTAATTACAATTTAAAATTTGTTTGATTGTAACGTTTGTCTTTCTCAATTAATGTGCTTCGTAAATTCGTGTGAAAATTTACACCTGCCCTTACATACAGGTCCATGAGCTACATTGTTCATAGTGAGGTGTTAATGTTGTAATTCATAAGTAAAACAAAATAATCACTATTCAGTACATTTTCTATTGTATACACTCACTGCATCGCTGTTCTCCTTAAAAACACTCCAACACACAGAAATACATTGTCAGATGTGTTGTTGACATTGTATTAAAGTCAATCATCACTTCTCAGTATTGTATTATTATTGATCGACAGTTGTTATAACATAGTTTTAAAACGTAAAATTACAAAAATACTAAGAAAATTTTAAACTATCGAGTCGATTGTGGTTATAGAATGCTTCCTTATCCAGCATTGACTTCAATCTGGTAACAATGATAGATTATTATATCTGTCAGTTTGTGATATTGATTATACTTAAGACAATATATTATTACTTATTATAACCTCTTAAACATACAAATGCGAAATTTATCTATCATACGTTTTACTAAATACTTCATCTAAAGATATATTTATTATTGATACTATAAAAATAATCTAATAAACATATAAGAGAGAATAAAATCAACAAAAATGTTTGTCACAAAACTAAATGTGTAGAACAATGTAAGACTTACAAAGAGTATTCTTTGATTTATTAAATCATGTCTTATTGAACTTGTTACAAACATAAGGGTCTTATTGTAGTGTTCATATTGTACTCTTTGAATGAGATCAAATACACCTTCTTAAACGTGATGCAGCTTTAAAATATATTATTAATATATTAGTTATAAGTATTTATTTATAATTAAAGTAATTTAATCATTGAATATGTCTTCCTTGTGTAGACAATGTTTGTGTTTTTGTGTTCCGTGCTTTGGATATTATAAAAAGTAACTTTGAGTGAAATAGATTTACAAGTTGTTATAATTTTGAAGAATGTGCTTTAAATCGTTTGTGTGAAATGTTTTACTTGATAGTAAAGAAATTTTCAATTTTCTCTCTTATGTTCTTATGGAAAACGTTTAAACTAATGGAAAATAGTCACCGTAATATAAGGATAATTGCAATGTACCGATTAGATTTGTATAAACATGTTTTGTTAGTATATTATATTAATAAAGTTGTATATAATATGCTGATAATTAATTAATTTATAGGTATTTTATTTGTATCTTATACGTTTCATATATTAACATCAGTAACAACAACAATCAAAGGAAGAAACACAAAAATATTTAAATATACTAACAAATAATTTATATGAAAGAAGACATTTGTTAGTATTATAATTATTATTATTTTATTAATTTATAAATGCAAGTAATCGTTTGTTGTATTAAAGTTTCCAGAATTAAATCCATGTATTCCAAAACACGTTAACAAACCATCTCAAACTGAACACACAACAGACAGTCCGATGAATAACTAAAAGAACACGAGTTATGAATGATGAGTGTTGTCTTACATTGGTACATACGTGTTGTATCATTATGATATCAGTGTGATATCACCTCGGTATCAACTATCACACACATTACATACTAATGATACTGAGGATTCATAATATTATATAAGCTTCATTGAGTGTGGTTTGTATGTAGTTCTGTTAATACAATGTTGTTACAACATGTAATACTGCAGTCGTAAATCTATAACGCGTGTGACCGCAGGTTATTTATTGATGTTCATGAATCTGTTCAGTGTCCAAGCAATTATAATATTAATATATATATATACCAGCTTATTTCCGCCCGCTTCGCTGGCATACTATTAATTTGGATGTGAACTTAGGTTGCTATGGTCATATTAACCGTTGCTATAGTAACTCTTACTCCCGCGTTAAGTATATAGCTCTTAACCGGTTTAAAAATTGGCAAAATGCAAAAAGTTGAAGTCCGTTGTAATAGGAATTCCGTAAAATCCGTTCTCAGTGGACGTCTACGTCACAAAAGAAGTAACTACGTAAAATTTTAAGTTAATCGGACAGATAGTTTCGGAGACTTCGTGATGAGTCAGTGAGTGACAAATCACCTACCTATATAAACATAGATTAAAAAAATACTTATCCAACTTACAGATAAATATTACTGTACTTTTGAGATTCGACATATACAAGTTTGTGAGGATGATTACTCTTTGACGCATAAACTACTGAACAGATTTCAATAAAACTTTACTGTAATATTGTTTGTATATTAGAAAAATATATACTACAATTTATAAACATACCACTCAATGTATAATTTAGTGTGAGCGAAGACTAATATACAATTTTAATGTATAATGTATAAGTGAGATAATTTTTGAAAATTAAATTAAATCTATATAACTTCAGTCTATTGTGTGTTTGTTTATTAAATATACAGGTTATGTATAATAAACTGCCATATTATTTAAATAATTAACAATGATTTATAAAGGAAAAGTGAACGATAAGTGAGACAGGGGGAGGACTCGAGTGACTTTCGAAAACACTGTTTCTATGATACTGGAGGAAGGTCACGTAAAAAGCATAAGGACCCCCTGGAGGGCATGTATGAAGAGGTTGATGTCTGTGGCCGAGGTGAAAGAGGTATGCAGGGACCGTAGCGTTTGGCGCTCCGTCGTCTCTGGCTACCCCGCAAGGGATATGGCGTGAACTTAATAAGTTAAGTTTAGTTAACAATGTAAAGTATTTTATTTGAAGTCACAGACATAATACTTAAATCAATTGTATTAGATCCCTTGGAAAGTATTCAGTAAATAGTTCTGTAAATATCCAATCATTACCTATCATATATTATAGTATTAAATAGCAGTAATATTTTACCACTATGTGACAATAATAGATATTTCACTATTAATTATATTTCCAAGTTCATAAAATCACTATGTTTTATTGTAAAACAATTTATATATCAGTATCACTGCATTTTGGTTTTGATGAAAAAATATTAAGGAAAGCTTTTTAACTAATTTTAATATAAACTAATATATATGATACAATATATTTTTAGCTAACTGAAGTGTGACGTAGAGGGGTACAAAGGTATCCCATTCTTGTGGACATCAAATTTTATCTCGCCTTTTTATGGATAACCTTCTTCTTACTTAAGTTCTATGTTGTTGTTATATTATGTAATAAATTCAATATGTGTAGTATATTACTGTATAACGTAAGTAATTCTTTGGTACAAATGTAACGAACATGCCATTACGATGGAAAATGTGTATGGAAAGTCTCTAAAAATAGAAGAAGGCTTGGAAGAATTAATAATTGAAGAGAACTCCGAGGCAGCTTCATCGGTGGACTGATGACAGCGCAGTATTATGATTTTACTCTTGATTGACGACCCGCGTGCCATCAATATTAATATTCACCACAACTTGTACATTCTGTAGTCGATTATTTTTATTAGATAAAATAATTACGTAACATTTTACATAACCTTATACACTTTTATTATTATTGTCACACTTTAAACAATGCATTAAAAGTATGAAAAAATATACTTGAAAGAAATATATTTACATATATCTTTTAACCGCGAGTTGTAGAATTAATAAAGGGAAAATCTTATCTTCATCACCTTAAAAGATTAAAAATATTGAACAAGAAAAAAGGATTGATACAAAAGTTTTAACGGTGAATGTCAACTTACATTGAATTTATTCTGACATGGTTTATTAATAATAGTCGATTATGATATTCTCGATAAACTGAGTAACCAAAATAACTTACGTAATAAGCATTATTGAAAACAAAACATAACTATCTTCTGATGCACTCTCTGCTTTAATATAGACATTAGCAGCCTTCGTGTGAAGGACACACATGTTGTGTTATCACACTGCACTTACTATGTTATATATACTGAAGTACTTAATAGAACATAGTTACTTATTAGTGTCTATTATGTTTGTCTATGTTGTGAATAATTTGTTCTATATCTATATTACTATATATTTGAAGGTTCAGTTTTTAAATAAATGATGTTTTTAACATTTTCTAACCAATAATGTGAGTTACTATCGTATATCTTTTTATATTTGTGTCTGTATTTTCCTCTATAACCCAAAATGGCTTGACCGATCTTGATATTTTATGGCAAGAGCATGTTATTGAGCAAATCATGGATATATAATATCATCAAATCTATACTCATATAACCATTGTTCTTGCAGAACTGGTCAAAGTCGCCTGCAAAAATAAATTATATACATCTTGAAGACATATCTGATATAGACGGAAGCAGAGAAAGATATGTCTATGTCTAAAAATTTGTAATGATAATATTATTCTAAGTAAAGTTACAAAAACTTAAAAAAAAATGGCTAGCTGTACATTTTTATAATTTTGATAAACTCTTCAAAACTGAGTCAACCTAGAATTCTTTTAAATTTAACCTTGATATTATACTTTATTGATAACTGTATTCTCAGTGATGAATATGTTTTTTCGTTTCAATTTACAATTTAAACACACAAGTGAGGCACGATGAATCTAATCAATATCTTCCTCCACTTGTACACTTGTAGACAAACATGACTACTGATTCAATTGATTTGGGTTGATCATAAATACTGTTTTACAAAGTTTAATAACCCGTCTTTATTATATATATTTTATTTTTATTAAGATTAATAATAAACAAAAGTTCTTAATACATTTAATCTTTACTTCACACACGTATTACTTCATTGTATTTGTATTGATGTAGAACTGAAGAGAAGTGACTCTTGATACTTGATCTAAATATGCACTGCGTGTGTTTGTGAATGTGTTCACTTAACTTTAAAAATAATTTAGAGTTTTAGTTTTCAAAATAGTGCATACTTAGTGCTGAAAAGTTTTCAACTTAACGCTGAAAGGAAAATCATATCCCATAATGTATGAATGATTAATGGATTTTTTTCTATAATATTATACCAACATTTATATTTAACAATTTAATAACTCAGAGGATATGTAAGTCTCGTTTTTTATATATGTTTTTGCTATTACAGTAAATTAAACAGGTGAATCTATCAACTATATGTATTATTTAGATTATACTTCATTATATAATTACAGAATTGATGAAGTTTAAAGCATTAACATACGGTGTACTAAATCTGATAAAGATCGATTAAAATACTAAAAGTAACATTAAAAATTTTGAAAATGTTTGATAGATATTTTCCAAATGTAATTTTACATTTGTGCTGACAATTATAAACACAAAAATAACTTAATCGCTATTCTCAAGTTAGGATCTTTAACACATACGACAATTGATTTATTTTTATAAAAATAAACCTAAATATTTGCTAAAATTATGAATACTTGACACAATGTTATGTCTCTTACAGACTATATTATATTGATAGTATATGTTGTTTTAATTACTCATTCCCGACCTTCTTGTCATAATGATAGTTGACAAAAGACTCCTCAGTCCTGAGTTGGTATTAATAAATATCTTAGCGTTTTTGCCAGGACATGACACAGTACAAAGATTACGAAGAATACCTGCACAAGAAAGATAGTTTCTCTTTAATTAAAGGTTTTACTTACTGGTTGTTAAATTATCTAACTATACTTACCAATAAGTGGTACAAAAGTGTTTACAAGGGCTTATAAGTATGGTCAAGTAAACCCTCCTGCCACTCCCATTTGATACACAAGTGATTACTGGTTCATTCAAAATGGTAAGATATAAATAAATAAATGTAAACAATACTATGTCTTCTCTGTTCGCATCAGTTTGTATAAAATACATAGATCAATAGTTTATTTATTTTGTTATTAACGCCTCCACGCTGCTATTTGTTTGTGGAATTTTAATAAAACCTCGATTTAGTTTCTAAATGAACTAAGTTTAGTTAAAAAGTGTTGAATGTTGAGCAAAAGTATACAGCCAAATTTATTAAAAGAGCATATGACTGATGTTAAAATATTTAATATGTTTTTACTTTACCTAGTGGTAGAGCGAGGTGTGTGAATACTTAAAGAGGTGGTTAGACTTTGTGCTCTCATTCAAGTAAACCTTTATATAACCATCTAGTGGTCATGTGTTAAGTGTAAAGGAAACTAAACAAAATGCGAGGTCCAGAGTATGCGCTCATTTATATTTATTTTGCTTATTTAATATGTATTCTTACCGAAGATAAAAATAAGGTTCTGTAAACATGACAATAAAAAAAAATCAATATTATAGTATTTTACTAACATAATATAAGGTATTATATTGAGTGTTTCTCGGTTTAATATCTCGTTCAGTTAATTAAATAAACGCTATCAGTTAACTCTAATGAAGTAGATTCCTGTTTCTACTGCAGACAGAAAACAACTGATTTAATTTTATATGATAACTTACTATTTTATTATTAATATAAAAGTAAATTAAACAAAATACGTCTTTCACTATAGAGGTGTACTGAAGAAATATTAATACAAAACTTGTAAATAAAATAATTTAGTAGTTCTTTAAGAAGTTACTTATTCGAATAACATGTTCTTTCAAAAGCATAAAATAAATATCTTATCCAATCAGATTTGTGGTATCTGTTGTTTAAATTACTCAATCCTGTCTTTCTTATCATAATGTAAGTTGATAAAAGACTTCTCACTCCCGGGATCGTTTATTAATAAATAATTAATAGTTATCAGGACCTGACACAGCACAAAGATCACAAAGCCTCCTACACATGAAATATAATATTCCTCTTTAAGGTTTCTTCTGATTATATAATTATCTAACTGTACTTAATGGACATAGTGGAGACTGTTTCTTATAGATATGACACATATATATAACTTATATTATATATGTCAATAGAGCGTGTATGTAATTGACATATTTCGATGACATCAAATAATTTGTATAGAGAGGTTGATGATGATATTTGACACATATTAATATCAGTGAGTGCAATGCAGAGCAACGTCATATATGAATAACAACACGTCTATGTAATGACAGAAGAGAGAGATATCTTAGTGTGTGTGTGTGTGTGTGTTTATATTGAGAATGATAAACTAATTATTATTACAAATTAACTAATATTACTTCGTATTACATATAATGTATATCTTTTATATGTTTTGTATTACATTATATATTGCTTTACTAATTAAATAGAGCCATAATATTAGAGTTAGTACAAAAACGTATCAAAGTTGTAAGGGCGTATGACAATTTATTATAAATACTAAAGACTTCACAGTCAGTTAGTCAGTTAGCTCTTCAAATAGATTCTATGAAAAGTCATAAAAGAAAATGCAGATTTGTTTTTTTATAGTGTTTGGTCTGTTGTTTAAAACTTATGCTAATAAAGAAATATAATACAATAATAACGATCAATCAATCAATCAATCAATCAATGTGGTTTTTCATTTATCAGTTTTAGTTGAACGCAGTGAGCAGTCATCTAATAACTCCTCTTCAATGTTCAAAGTGATCCAATCACAGTGACACCGACTCATTCATCATTCACTCACATCGTTCACTAACGAACTAGATCCTTGATGTCTCTTACACTGAAGTGATTACAATACAATACAATACAAGTGAGATTTTTTGCAAAAACAGAATATCTTTTTCCAACACAAACCAATTTTTTTATTACTACAGGTTTATGTGAATGTGGATATAAAAAATAAATATAACAATGTATTGTTATCTGTAATATTCCATAATTATAAACAGGAAACACCAGATATTAGATACACCGGATTTATTAACATGTTTGACAATCGTAATTTTATTAGATACAAAATCTTATTCCATTGATCAATTCGTTGGTTACCTGAACCCAGACACCCTCTCGACCACGACCAAAGTAAAACTAAACAACACAAAACGCTTCCTTCACTCAATGCAATCCGAATAAATTTAAATTTATTCTGTCAGCAACGTTAAATATTTAAGTGTTATCGGTTTAAAATGAGTGTATTCTTTGATATAAAATATATAAATGTTCCTCATTATAACAAAATACTTTTATTATATTTATATGTATCCATTTCTTTGAATAGAGTTGTACATTCTTGTTAACCTCATTTCGAGACACTTCTCTTGTAACATAGTTGTAGGTACGTAGGCTACTTGTCTGATCCGGAGTGAGAAGGAAGTTTCTTGTCTCATCCCGTAACAAAATACAAATAAAGGAATAATTTAAGGTTAGCCACTTCATTATAGAAGCATGTTCTTATAACTTTGACATAAGCATTTTTCACTAAATGCCTCGATTTAGCTTTAAAATGCTATGCTATTAAGCACTTTAGTTAAATAGTACTTGGTTGAATGGTTAGTTAAACTATGATATTCCTTAACTTATACTAAAATATTTGATTGTATTTTACATAGTGACAGACCGTAGTGTATAGTCTGAGCACATTTCAATAAACCTTTATATAAACCATCGTTGTTATGTGTCAAGTATAAAGTAATAGACGCTAATACCAAATACAAGTTATAAAGTATAAATTAGTTTACATTCAGATTATTACTAGGGGCGCCAACAGACCTTTAATTTCGATTCGCAAAATCTCAGGTGCCGTTTGCATATTGAGCGAAGCGAGCCCAGTGCAATGACTCATCGTTTCCCATTGACTCCACTAGGATATCAGTTTTACGACATGACATTTTTCAAAAAAAAAAATTTTTGACATTTTTCTCTTTTTTTTTTAATCTTCTAATGTGTGTCTTTTTGATTGCAAAATTTCATAATTTTCCGTCAAGTAGTTTTTGAGCCTATTCGTGACAAAGAATGTGAAAAATTCTCCAGTAGAACGCTCCGCTCGCTACGCTCGCTTCGCTCAATAATTGTATTCTTACTATAACAATATTTATGTTCTATAAAACATGGCATTACTTAATAGTTTTATTGTTAATATTTGATCATCTATTCATATGTATATATAATATCAGTATGTGTCGTCAGTGTACGTACATGTGTTGGTATTAAAGTTACACTTCGTTGTTATTAAGTGGTATGTTCGTTCTCTGTCCTTTACACTACTCAATGTATTGTATGATAAGTCATAGTTGTACATAAAAATGATCCTCCATCCTAGAAGTTTGTAATACGTACTAATGTAGGAAGTCTAAACCAATTAGTGGAGAAACAGATTGTTTCTTTACCTTACTAATTTAATTAATTATTAAAGGACCACTAATTTAATTAATCCTTAAAGGACGTAAAAAGCATGAGGACCCCCCGGAGGGCATGTATGAAGAGGTTAATGTCTATGGCCGAGGTGAAAGAGGTATGCAGGGACCGTAGCATTTGGCGCTCCGTCGTCTCTGGCTACCCCGCAAGGGATATGGCGTGAAGATAAATAAATAAATAATATATAAAGCACCATTGCAAAGTTCTCAGATTAAAAGTACAAAGATTGAAGTATATTTATAAAATAAATAAAATATATCCATTATAAGCTTTAATCGATTACTAAATATTATTATAGATCTTTGATTTATTTGTTCCTTTGTCTCTTTATTGTAATTCTCTGAAACGATTCTCTTTGATAAGACAAATTGAATAATAATGATCAGAAATGTTTGAATTATTTTGATCGGAAATGTTTTGTTGAATTATAAATTAGGTTTTTAAATTACACATTTGTAACTTAAATTAATTTAATATCGAATTGACATCATGTATTTAATTTTGAATTACAAAATAAAATCATATTCATAATAAACTATACATTTGAAAAAGTTATTCATTCCTTAAAACTGCTGTTTACATAAATTTCCTTTCATGATGATATTGATAACATATTCTATTCATATGATATCATATTCTTTCCTGAAAAAAGTGAAATTATTCTATTACACAAGTTATAGCATCGCACTATCACTGCTGGTGCGTTATAGTAATGACTGTCCTGGAATAAGTACCTCAAGTGTACACTTAACAAGAGATTATATTATATTAAATAGTCTTATCTAAACTATACTAACACGGCGGGTTTGTCTGTGCTCTATCTACAATTGTCACGTCGGTCTGTGGGAGCATTGACACGTGGGAGATAAATATTATAATTAAATTACAATTACTGCGCCATCTCCTCTGTGAAGTATCATTAAGGATATAATATCATATGAATAAGAAGTTAATTTGGTACATGATATTATATAACACTACTATTATAGTGTTTTAATTTAATATCTCGTTCAGTTAATTAAATAAACGCTATCAGTTAACTATAATGAAGTGGAATCTTGATTCTGCAGACAGATAACAACTTTACCAAACTCATATTATTTACAGTCGGTCAGAACATTTAACTAACTTGGAACAGCTGATTTAACTTTATATGATAACTTATTCCTTAATTAAAATATTCACTTGCAATATTGTTTTGATAGAAGTCATCTTCTCAGTCAGTCTATAATTATTAGATATCTTAAATATAAATAATATAAAAACATAATAATTAGTACTATAAAGTAATCTGTGATATTAAAAATAAGTATATAACTTTTGTTATGTATATTGTTAATATAAATAATAGAAGCTCTCTCTTAAATCTCTTCTCCATGGTGAGTGTTGGTTGGTTGCAGTCAATATATCAAAGTGACTCATCACAGTGTGTCACATCGTCTGTGTGTCACAGCTGATATATACTACTATATAAAGTACTAAGGTCATTAATTAAACACTCTTTTAAGACAATATTAATTATAATAAATTATTTCTTTAATAAAACAGGTCTTTGACTTCGACACTTTGTCTTACTAGTAATAACCCCGTCTCTGCTATATATTACTATATTATTTTTAACTAATTAATTTAAGACTATAATTACTCAAATTTGTTGAAAACATGTTGAAGTTGTCAAATATTATATATAATTTTAAATTACTCTTAAAAATTATAATATTTCATGGGAATTGGAGTAAAATAAATGATTTTCGACGGATTTAACACTAATAGATTTGTTTTCATTTCCATTTTAAGACATTTTTTTCTCATTAATCACAAATAATTAAAAACAGATGTCAGTGACATTGAATCGTGTTTGACTTCCGTTTGCTATATTATTGTATCTAAAGTTATAAGTTAATATTAGACAGACTGACATGTTTGCAAGATCTTCAAAAACTTTTTCATATAAAGATCAATTAACTTCTCCTATTTCGTAGATTAATAAAATATTATAAAGTAAATAAATCAATAATAAACTTTGTGTCCTGATACTACTACCATAGTAATAGTATTTGTTATTGTAGGTGGCTTTGTATTTGGAAATGACAAAACAAAGCCTGACATACACCAGAACAGTATAATAAACGCGAGCGGTGTGAATCGTGGGTGATAATTGTATGAACTACATTTCCATACATTCCAGTCCGCTGCTGCATTATGAAATCATTAAAGTGACGTTTGTATAACTAGTGTCAAAGACGAGTCTCTCATTGACAACGCTTACATTAGAGACAAGACACTGTAGGTCAAAGTATACGAGTCTCCACTTGACTTAACATTCATATTGTTTGTAAAAATTCGTAATCATCTATGTTACAGACAACTCGCTCTCAACTAATGTTGATACGTGACTCTCAGTTTGATTGTAAAATTGTTGTAAATATTGACAATGATGTTAAGAGATCAAGTCCGAGTATATACTAGTCGTGTTTATTATAAATTTTAGTTTATTACAAATCTGATGTCAACAATAAAAAATTATAGGGAAATTGTAATGTTTTACAATTGTATCATGGTCACAAAATACTCATTCATCTCAGAGTAAGTTAAAATTCCAGAGAACAATGCATAACAAAACAAAACTTCATTATATTCAGTGCAAATCAAATAGAAACGAATTTTGGACGAGTTGAGGAAATGTGAATCATTTTTCTTGTATTCTGTCAACAACATTGAAATGAGTAACGTTGAAGAGGTGTGAGTGTGTTATATTTATGAACGCAGTGAGATGACCCGCGCCTCTTAATACTAACTGTTACCCGCGATTTTATCTGCAATTTAAATAAGCCAAGTCTATCAATTTATTTATCTTTCACAAATCCGTATAATACTAGTTATGTTATAATTAGAGGTTAACAAATATAAAGAAAAAACTCGTAATAAAAAGTATCACGTATTCCTCAGACTATACATACAATAGTTACTGTATATAAAAAACTACTTCTAAAATATACATTCATAGTACAATTCGTTTCGGTCACTATTCTATTGTATGTATGTATTATTTATATTATTAATGTAACATTATATAATGTTAATGTATAACATGTCATGTATTACAATACTGAAGCACATGTGACAGCAAATTAAATGTAATGTACATATATGTAGGTGATATCGACTAGGAACATTATCATTGAAAACTAACTTACTAAATTACGAATACAAAGTTTAAAGTAATTCATCCTATTCTATGACGAGTAAAATATAAGAAAAAAGTATAGTTTCATGCTCTTTTATACAGCAGTATCAAATACTCGTAACTTTAGAGGAGTAGTTGTGAAGCGTATGAGATTGAAACAGAGAAAAAGAAGTTTTACATTAGAGTTAAGAGCCTTGTGTGGAACATAGACACTCACGAATATACATAACATGAAACAAATATAACCAAAATAACAAACAGATCAAAATGTATCTGAATCTGAAGAACACACAACTATCAATTCGACCACACACCAATATTGTATACTACATCAGTCTGAGTAATATATATTATTATAATGTACATCTTCACATAATATATAAATTTTAATCATTAATTCTGATAATGCCTTCATGTATTTTGTGATATCACTGTAAAATAATGTTGTTAATTTCGTCTCTCAGTGTTTATATTCAGTCGAGTGTGAACTATTAGAAGCGCTGAGTGTAACAGTTAAGAAAAGAGAATTATATTACATTATTTAATATTTAAAATCTCTTTACAATTAACAGTATAATAAGAACACTAATTAGGATGAATAGAGTATACTAGACTTTAATAACAAGTGTATTAAGTGTCTTAGTGGAGTATACACTTAATTAATCACGTGATGATCGTTAGTAAAGTGTTATCTATGGTTGGTCGAAGTCAATATATATACTCGACTCACACGAACTATCATACAGCTGTCAAAGTGATGACGTCACACCGCTTGTACCTCGGTGTCAAATCAGCTCCTGTACTAGTGACCTCCGACATATATCATAATAAAATTATCAGCACCTCAATTATTTTGAGTGACTATTATGATGTGATTGGTATTATACTAATAACTGTTATAAAGGATTTAAGTCTTGCCTTTTAATATTAAATAAAACTAATATCAGATACAGATAAATGTAAAATACTTCCAACAGAGTTAGAAGCGATGGCGGAGAAGGAACATGTCGGTATGGGATACTGTTAATGTTTAAGGTACATTGATTTAAATAGTAATTTAATAAAGTCTTAAGTAAAATTATGTTGTTTTACAACAGTAGCTTCTATAAATGAGATAATTTGTTAGTTACTTAAATTGGTGTTGGTTTGAGTTCTTATCTACATGTTTGTACAACAGTATGTATGATATTAAACACAGACACTTGTTTAAAACATTGATACACATAACTTGTATCTTGTTTTCTTCGATCCTCAGTAAGTATAAAGTTTCTGTCTCATTCCGTGACCAAGTGCAGGTAGGAAGCGCCTGCTATATATAACTTTTACTTTATCCTCACCCGAGCACGTTCTCTTAGATTGATCTTTGAAAATACGATCCAAACTTTCTTTATTAATTTGTTGAGAATTTTTACTTATAAGATCTCTCAGCAACTATTACATGTGAAAATTTACAGTCAACTGTAATATAATATTAACCATCAAATTGGTTTATATCTTTAATAAACTTCTATATAAATAATGTTAAAACTTTTTGTTAAAGTCTGTACCGTCATTGGAATGAAGCTCTGTTATAAATGTTTTTTGAGAATATATCCGGAGGAATAAAATATTTATACTATTATAATATTCAATGTCGTATTCCTAAAAAATATAATCAATATTATGATGAATTTTTTAGTAATAAATTTATCTAGACACATTTATTCTATAAATATTATTTACTTTTCATATATATTACTTTATATAATTTGAATGGATGTAAAACTAAAAAGTGTATCTTGAAACTAGTTGTAAATCTACACTAGCTTGTGTAAGCGTGTGTCCTTTAACTTTAAGTATTTAGTATGTAGTAATGTCTACACATTACAGACAATAAAAAATTACATATAGAATTGATTTATTTCTTCATTTGATTTATGTATTTTTTTATGACTACCATACGTAAATGAGAAGAGCTGTCAAGATGTGTGATTTTAGAGTAACAAGGAATTACGAATACAGTTGAATAATTGTTAGAATCATAATATTTTGTTACAATTATTGTAAGTCAAATATTGAATTATAATTTAGACCGACTAAAGTCTTTGAGATTCAAATCAACGGAAAGTAACTCATGACTTACTTAAATATGGAAGAATTGAATTAATAAATACTGATAAGGTAAATAAAAAAGGTGCTTTTCGTTTTGCAGTCGTTTGATCTAAATAATACTCGTTTATTATTTGTAAATTTATAAGTGGTGTATTTTTAATTTCATATTTCTATTGATTCTCTTAACGAGTGAGCAGAGATGACGAGATTCAATATCAACATATCAAAATAATTAAATCGTTACAATGGTAATAATGATAGCACTCGTTTATTGATGAAATAATTTTAGCTTATTAATTTAGACACAACGTAAGAGACGAATTCTTATTTTTATTTAAAATATTTTTATATACTTTGGTATAAAAGTTTTCTTCCTTTTGAAATATTACTTTTAATTTAATTCGGTAACTGATATTCAGTGAGATTTAATATTGCAAGATGAAATAACACTATCCAGTAATTTTAAAACAAATATCAGTAAAACGAACACGAGAAATTTAAATTCTACTATTTAAAGTATGATATTTCTAGAGCTAATTAATCTCAATTATAAATCAAACAGTGTGTCAGCTATAATTTAATTGATGCATTAATTATATAACGTGTTATTGACAAAATACATTGTTCCTGTACAATGATGAAGCCATAATTTAGTTGCACAAATTTAATTGAAGACAAATTTAAAACACATAAAAATCCGCCGTTTAAAATAGAAATGTTTAATTTTTTATACATTCTTGATTCAGAGCTTTAAAAGTGTACAAACAGAAGCTTGTTAACCGCACAGCGAGACACTTTGTAATATAGTTACGTCAGTGCTGGATCCTTAGTAAGAAGAAAGTTCCTTGTGTCATCTCGTGACCAACTGCAGATAAAGGACGAGCCACCTTTAATATAAAGTTATACACTTTATTATTACAGACGTACGTTCTCTCATAACTTTAGATACAAACAAACTATGAAGTGAACAAAACTTATGACAATTTATTTTGTAAGTTCTAACATAGCTACAATACTTATAATAATACGAGTATTCCTGGATGGGTTGATTTAATAATAAAAAGCTTCAAAGCGTCTTTCGTTCAAAAATGCTGAATGTTTAGTTGAACTATACAAGCAAAGTTTTCAAAACAGACAAATGATACTCTGTTATAACTTATGTTGTAATATTTTAATTTACTGTACACAGTGTCAGACCCCGGTGAGTGAACACTTACAGATGAGGTCAACCTTTGTGCTCTTATTACAATAAACCTTTACTACAGCATCTAGTTGTTATGTGTCAAGTAAAAAGGACCCGTGTTAAAACTAAATGCAAAGGTCTGAATGATGAGTGTTAATATTTAGATTGCTTAATTTTATTCTTACCTGAAAAAATATTTAGATTATAGTACATAAATAGACACCTTCAATTTTTCAATAATTAAATATATATCCATATGCACAAGATATGAACCTGCAACCTCGGGGACACTGTCCCCATTGCTTTGCTAGCTGAGCTACCATGCAATTGGCCTTCTTGATTAATTGAGCATTGTATATAATATACAATAGGCTTGGCTAGGCTTTATTTGCATATTACTCAAACTACTACTCGGTTAGTATGGGACAGTAAACAAACACAATATTTTTTATTCACTATAATTCTTTTACATACACGTACCAAGTAGTCCACGTGATGGTAACATTTAGTTAAGAATAATCCGAACACTTTGAAACCCTCCCATATATATATTTTAAAAATAATACGAGGCTATCACTAAAGTATATATATTCAATAGAACTGTCACATTGTCAGGTAAAAGTTCTTTATCTCCCAATTTGAAATTATTTGAAATGATTTCATTTCACATTCACTGTTCACCGACGCTGTCAATGCCAAGTGCCAATTACGTGTCTGGAGCAAATATCACAAGTGCAGGCTCAGCGCTGTCGACTTTGATAGAATTTACTCTTTAAATTTTAATCTTATAAATATGCGTGGATGATGAAGTTAAAATGTAAATAATATATCCATAGACCCATATTGTTTCCAAACTAGAAGTTACGTAGCAGCGTCTAAGAGATGTAACCACCTTAACCAGATAAGTAATGTGGTGGGTTTATCTCTGCGCTCGTTCCACAATCAAGAAGGCCTATGGTCAGTAGTGGTACGTGTGTAGAATGGTAGTTTACTAATACAGGAATTCTTTTTACATTGCTTTGAGAGAATCTTGTCAATATCACTACATTGTTATATTACTAAATTGCACCAATGATCAGCGGATTCTTATATATTTTCTTAGACAAATACTGAACTAAAAAACTTAAATCCTCTAACTAATGACTAATGAAAGTATAAGTTATTTGCGTTGTAGCCTTAACTTCTTATACAGGTCACAGCAAAATAAAACCTAAGACCGCTTTGAATGTATTTACTCTACTAAATGTGTGTGTAAGGTACGATACAAACAGTGACGTAAGACTTCACGTAGTGACGGAGACTGATTACTTTACGAGTTCATATGAGACAGATTTGTTCAAGGACTTTAATTAATTTGTATGACATTTACTTAGAATATTAATATCTTATCAAATCCAAATATTATTAATATAAAACTGTAATTACATCGTGTTTTTTTGAACATTCGTTGACAACATTGTTTTATACTTGATATTAAATCAATTATGTTAGCAAATGAGTTACGTTTCACAACACAAAGCACTTAACTCAAATATGAAAAATATTTTTTATTTTTTCATCTCAGTATTTCAAGCTCAGCTGCTTCACAACTACTCGTTTAAAGTTACTCTTTTAATACATCGCTGTATTAAAAGAGTATGAAACTAACTTTGTTTGTGTATTCTAAAAAATTGCTTATAGGAATTGTTTGCAATTTTTCCTGTGAAATATTTATTATATATGGAAGTCTAAAAATATTTAAACATTTTTCCGAAAAAATAGCAGAAGAACAGTTATTTGTCGAATAATTTATGAAAATTAATATATACATACGAAAAATAGTCTTAGAAGTACTAAAAATTGTTACATTTGAAACTCTTACTTTACTTTTATAGTATAGTAATATTTACTATTATAAATAAGTATTACTATTATAATTATTAGTAAATAAATAATTATTCAATTCAAATAGTGTTACATAAATCTTTGAATAATATAAATATTATATTATTCAAAGTAAAGTATTTATTACAATTGTAAAGTATTATAATACAAGTGTAAAGATGTTAAGTATTTGATTCTCTATATTAATGTTTCAAAATAATCTATATATTTGTAGTTACTCCTGTATTCTGTTAATATTGATATCCTCAATATAATAAAGTTAATTCCCACTCTTCTCAATCACTCATGAAGTGTTACGTGATAATGATAATGATACTGAATGCAATACTTATATTTAAATATTCATCTTTATCTTACTTACAGATAATCGACCAAATTCGCACGTCTTGTGAAATTACGATTGGTAAATTTATAACCACGAATGCCAACGCCATAGCTCTGCTGTCGGCTCTCCGGGGATGGACTTCTATAGATCACAGGTTCGAATCGAGAATTCGGGAGGGAATTGGATTTATCGTTTATTTGTTTTAACAATAAGTTTATTTCGTTTTTCTTTCTCAGTATAACAGACTTCAATACGTCACAGTCTGTTTTAATGATAATCTAATTAATGTCGGTAGTATTATAATTGTTTGTGAATTGAGTATGCTTTGTAATTATAATAATATTCATTACATATATAAATACTAGGGGCGCCAACAAACCCTCAATTTCGACTCGCTGCGCTCGTGAAATATCGGGTGCCATTTGCATATTGAGCGAAGCGAGCCCAGTGTATTCACTCATCGTTTCCCATTGACTTCAATGAGATATCAGCTTTTAGACATGATAATAAAAAAAAATTTTTTTTTTTGGACGTTTTTCAAATTTTTTCAAAAACCATCACCTAATGTGTGTCTTTTTGTCTAAAAAGTTTTATAATTTTCCTTCAAGTAGTTTTTGAGCCAATTCGTGACAAAGAATGCAAAGAGTCTCCAGTAAAACGCTCCGCTCACTTCGTTCGCTTCGCTCAATAAACTCTCTGTATTTTAACATCAAAAATATTACCTCCAATAGTTTCTAAAACACAATTGAAAGTTTTATTTTATGAACGACGTGGTTCTGTTGTTTTACAATGTGATGTTATACGACACCATTTTTTTGTTAGTTAGTTTGGTCTTTTCTTTAATTCGTATATACACACACGTAGCAGACATATATTATGAACTGGTGACTGTTTTTAAATTTATGATAGCAAATGTTACTATAAAGAACAGTAATACATACTTTGTACAATGTTTCGACTAAATATTGATACGTTACAAACAAAAAAATTTATAATAGAAACAATTCTCGAAAGTTTCGAAAACCAGTGAGAAAGATATTCATATACATTCACATACATTTTCACGGAAGTTATTTTAAGTTTTTCCAAATAACTACATAAATATTTACGTTAAATTATATATGCCAAAGAAGCATGTCCAATGAGATGACATATGACAGATGAGCGTGTTGTAAGTGACATACTATAACGACCCCAAATAATTAGGATGGGGGTAGGGTCATAATAGTAATATAAATATAAAAAACAGGTCCATATCACTATGTTATAATACAAGGAAGATAGATATGAATATATTTTAAAAGAAATAATATTCAAACATGTTTGATGATAATACCATTTGTTTGTCTGTGACAATTTCAATTTATTAACTTTAAACAAAACACAAGAAATGGAATCGTAAATATTAAAACTTTTTATTAACATACTTTTAAGGTTTACTTTTTTATATTATAGAGATTATTCCTTGTTTGTACAGAGAGACGAGACGAGAGAGAGAAAGAGAAAGCATTACGTGCGAGTGAGAAAGAATTATGATTAGAAAATGATAATCACGCCGATAAAACCTCGGTGTAAAATTGAAATAGAAAGATTTGTAGTAACATTTATACGCATTTGTTTTATTTATACTTCAGTTAATATATTCTGTGTCTTCGTTGTAATGTTACTCATAAAGTTTACGTCACTTGTAGCCGTATCTTTATTATTTCATCTGTCAGAGACACCATCTTTGTAATGAAAGTATTGCGAAATATAAACAGGAAATATATTTTTCAAAGAACCATTATTTCATTCCCGATGAGTTAATTCGGTTCAATTAGAAATGGAACTGAAAAGTAAATTATGTTTTTTGTGAGAAAAATTATTGAAATTACTTGAATATTTATTCAAACTTAAAGTACAAACTAATGGTAGTTTGTACTTTAAGTTTCCCGACCTGCAAAGTGTATAAATAACTGAATACTACGAGGCAAGTCTAAGACTGGGAGCTCACTACGAGTTATGAGGAAAAGATTTACGGTATAAAGTAGGGACATACGTGTAGTGGTGGTGTTGTGTGTGCGTGTGTGTGTGTGTGTGTATGTGTGTGTGTGTGTGTGACATAGGTGTACTGGTGGTATTCACTGGTTGGGTGCGCTTGTTCACTCGGCTCTTAAGTGACAAAACTTACATATAAGAATCATTTATCTATTATAATTAATAAAAGCTAACCTAATTCCACATTTCCTTTTATTCCAGACATATTAAACTATAACCGGCACTGTTAATAGAAGATCCCAGAGATTTATTTCTATTCTTAGATAAATTTTCTTATATATCACCAAAATAAAAGAATGAAAAAAATTGTCCGTCCATTTAGTCACCTATGTTATATTAATTGATGTACATCATCAAAGAGTCAAGATTCAAAGAGCTTCATACACCAGATTTCTCATCTAATTCCATTCGTCAATTCGTTAGTTACCTGAAACCCGACACTCTCTCGACCACAACCCAAAATAAAAGTAAACAACAAAAAACCACGTTAATACCAAATGCAAGATGTAAGTATAAATTAGTTTACATTCATATTATTATAATTGTATTCTTAGTAAAGACAATATTTATCTTAATATATAAAGCACAAAGACACTCACTCACTGACTCACTCATCGCTCTACAGCCCAAATCGTAATACCTAGAAAGCTGAAATTTGGACACAAGACTCCTGACATATTGAATAGGTGCAATAAGAAAGGATTTTGCAAAGGTCCAAACCGCTCCAAAGTTACAGCTAAAAAACTGCAAAATTTACGCCCCACTCCCTCTCTTCTCCCATTGCATTGCAGTAGAAATTAAAATTATTTGGCCAGTCACTATGTTTATTCTCAACACGCTACGATGTGTGAAACAAGAGTTTACCCATAACCTGATAGGAATGAAACTCTGTAGTTATCAATCTCAAGGCTTTCTCGCCCTGATAGCGAGTCCTGATGGGTAGGAGGATAGAGCGTGTATGTGTGAAGGGTAGGGTCATGGGTTCAATACTCACGAAAGTCAGTTTTTTTTTTGTTTATTCCCGTCGCGAAGCACGGGTAACCTGCTAGTTATTAATACAAAAGACTTCACAGTCAGTTAGTCAGTTAGCTCTTCAAATAGATTCTATGAAAAATCATAAAACAAAATGTAGGCTTATTCTTTTATAGTGTTTGGTCTGTTGTTTAAAACTTATGCTAATAATAAAAAAAATAAATACAATAATAACGATCAATCAATCAATCAATCAATGTGGTTTTCCATTTATCAGTTTTAGTTGAACGCAGTGAGCAGTCATCTAATAACCCCTCTTCAATGTCAAAGTGATCCAATCACAGTGACAGCGACTCATTCATCATTCACTCACATCGTTCACTAACGAACTAGATCCTTGATGTCTCTTACTCTGAAGTGATTACAGTATTGAAGTGGGATTTATTGTATTATTAAATATTCATAGTATAGTTTAGTATAACATTATAATTTGTTAATTTTGAAAATGTATATGTTTCAACGGTGCTTTGACTGCATTGTTGAGACTTCAAAACGTCAGCATAGCTGCACGTTTGGCTGTACACAATGCAATTTTGCTACCGACGCTGTTATACGGCAGCCAAACGTTGGTAACACAGAAGAAGAATGTAAGAAAGATGAATGCTGTGGAGATGCGATCTCTTCGCAGAATATGCGGAGTCAGTCTAGCTGATCGAACCCGCAATGAAGAAATCCACAGAATGGCAGGTACTAGCGAAGATGCCACGGTGAGAATGAAGAAGAACGTGCTCAGGTAGTTTGGGCACGTCAAACGAATGAGTGATGAAAGAATGGCAAAAAAGATTTATACAGGAAAAGTGAGCGGTAAGAGAGACAGGAGGAGGCCTCGAGTGACCTTCGAAAACACAGTATCAATATTACTGGAGGAAGGTCACGTAAAAAGCATGAGGACCCTCCGGAGGGCATGTATGAAGAGGTTGATGTCTGTGGCCGAGGCGAAAGAGGTATGCAGGGACCGTAGCGTTTGGCGCTCCGTCGTCTCTGGCTACCCCGCAAGGGATATGGCGTGAAGATAAATAAATAAATAAATATATGTTTAGATAACTGTTTTAAGTTCTGGGTCGTATGATAGTAATATTAAAATATCAAATAAAACAAAACTTGACGAAGTGAACTCGTGTAATAACAGGATATATTTTTCTAAAACAATCCAATTTTTTGACATCGAAGAGCTTCGATAACAATTGTTAACTGCCTCATGTGAATGTGTACATAGAAAATAAATATTACAATGTATTGTTATCTTTTTTATTATATCAATGTAAACAATAGACTACGTAAGATTTTATAGCTTAGTCTATTTCATATTTATAGCATAGCAAATTAACTTGTAGAAGTGTTCTGTACTACTAAGTAGTAGTATTTAGTGAAACTTCTTTCCTTCTTTTCCTGTGCTCTCTCGCACTTTATTCTTCCCAATTTTTAAAGGAGTAAACGCATATATTTTTTCTGTATGCAGATGTCAACAGATACTTATTATCAAGTGAACCGTCTTTTCATCTGCTGAAAGTATAAATAGAAAAAAAGATTTTATTTTAATAGATAATCTTCTCATACTTATTTTCTTTAACAGAAGCCATTATGGTAATATTTCCTTCGGTCTTATTTTGTTTCATTTGTACAAATAATTGAAAGTACCGAAGGTAGCATACAAATGCTACCTGCTAATGTTTTTTAATTTCTTCTTTTAACCATATTGTAATACGCTATTAGAAGCTATATTATTACTTAATCGCATAAACTATAGATCTTTACGTAAAGATATTATTTATTAAGTATATTATTATATTTTTCTATATCTTTACAGAAACTTGTTATATACTTTCTTATATTTATGTTGGTGTATTTAGTTGTGAAGTTGCTGCTTGATCCTTAGTTAGAAGAAAGTTCCTTGCCTCATCTCGTAATCAACAAATAAAGGACGTGCCTTTAATTTAAACCTTTAATTTAAAGTTAGACACTTTAATATTATAGAAGCACGTTATCTCACAACTTTATAAGTAACTATACTATGAAATAAACTAAACTTATGGTGGTTTACTTTGTAAGTTCTACGACGTGCTTATTGAGCTGCGCGTAAGGGTAGCTCTTCACCGCCTGGAAAACTTCTTTTTGAAGCAACATCACATAAAAACTACTAAACCGATTCGAATGAAAATTGGAAGAGCTGTAGAGGTTGGGAATGGTCATGTTTTTAAAAGAAACAGAATTAAAATATTTCAATCCGTTCAGAAATAACTGTCAATAAACTGTTTCTCCCATAGACTTAACGTTATCAGAACCTACTTGCTTGCCTGCTATATATATATATATATATATATATATATATATATATATATATATATATATATATATATATATTATAGCATTCAAAAAGGGGAGGGAACGCAGCTCAACTCCCGTAGCGCACGGCAGCGGATCCTAATTAATTGAAAATTGTATGTTATTTGCATTTCATCAACCAGATACTGAGAACGAGTGTGACTGAGTATAATATCAAGTAACCAATCAGGAGACGCAGTATCATCAGCACTCCACTTGTTAAAATATATAATTGTTAATTATTAATTATAATCATGTCGTATCTTATTTCAACTAAACTTTTAATACGGCTACGGCTTTAATTAATGTTAATGTAATGTTAATATAATGTTAAAAAATGCCTCGATTTAATTTTTGAAATATTTTAAGCAATTTGGCTTTAAATTTATATTCCATTCAATTTTAGTTTCAAATCCTCGCAAACAATTTTATTCTGATGGTTTATTGTATGTTGTTTCAAAAATTATAAGTTACGCAGTTGCTCAATATGTAATAAAATAAATAGTACAAAGCGTTATAAAAGAACTCACTAACTTATCACCAAGTACCGACCTGCAAAGTGTAACTCAACTATAAATAACTAAATGCTACGAGGAGAGTTTAAAGCTAGAAGCTCACTACGAGTTATGAGGAAAAGCTTTATATAATGTAGTAACATACGTGTAGTGTGTGTGTGTGTGTGTGTGTGTGTGTGTGTGTGTGTGTGTGTGTGTTTATATTGAGAATGATAAACTAATTATTATTACAAATTAACTAATATTAGTTCGTATTACATATAATGTATGTTGCAATATCTTTTATATGTTTTGTATTATATTATATATTGCTTTACTAATTAAATAGAACCATAATATTAGAGTTAGTACAACAACGTATCAAAGTTGTAAGGACGTATGACAATTTATTATAAATACTAAAGACTTCACAGTCAGTTAGTCAGTTAGCTCTTCAAATAGATTATATGAAAAGTCATGAAACAAAATGCAGGTTTATTCTTTTATAGTATTTGGTCTATTGTTTAAAACTTATGCTAATAAAGAAATATAATACAATAATAACAATCAATCAATCAATCAATGAATCAATGTGGTTTTCCATTTATCAGTTTTAGTTGAACACAGAGTAGTCATCTAATAACCCCTCTTTAAAGTCAAAGTGATCCAATCACAGTGACAGCGACTCATTCATCATTCACTCACATCGTTCACTAACGAACTAGATCCTTGATGTCTCTTACTCTGAAGTGATTACAGTATTGAAGTGGGATTTATTGTATTATGATATATTTATAGTTTAGTATAACGTCATAATTTTCATACAAATGTATATATTTAAATCACTGTTTGTTTTAATTCTGTTTCGTATCATAGTAATATTAAAATATCAAATAAAACAAAACTTGTCGAAGTGAACTTATGCAAAAACAGGATATATTTTTCTACAACAATCCAATTTTTTGACATCGAAGAGCTTCGTTAACAATTGTTAACAGCCTCATGTGAATGTGAATATTGAAAATATATATTACAATGTATTGTTATCTTTTTTATTATATCAATGTAAACAATAAACCACCATAAGACTGTAAAGCTTACTCTAAGCATTTACTAGTACATTTTCTGTCAGAAGTAGCCACAATAGTATTTAGTGAAACTTAATTCCTTCTTTTCGTGTGCTCTCTCGCTCTTTATTCTTCCCAAAGGAGTAAACACAGTTGTTATTTCTATATATACATATGTCAATAGTATAATACCAAGTGGACCGTCTTTTCATTTGTTCCTGATAATTTAAATAAGAAAGTTTAATTGTAATGGATAATACCAACTCTTTTCATAGCTACTTATTTTAAGAAGCCATTATGGTAAAATTTCTTTGATTTTATTTTGTTTGGTTTGTACAAATAGTTACTTAAGTACCGAAAGTATTATCACAGTAGTTTTATCACTTCTTCTGTTAACATGTAACATGCTGTTAGAAGCTGCAGAGGTCGATAACACACTGGAGCTACTTCACCTATTGAGATATTACTCTTATAGTCGATAGGACCTATTTCTAGATCCGGGATCCGGGAGATTACTTTTGTAATGTAGTTGTGAAATTGCTGCTTGATTCTTAATAAGAAGAAAGTCCACTGTCTCGTTTCGTGATCATCTACAAATTAAAAACGTGCGTCACTTTTGTAATATAGTTACGTCAGTGCTGGATCCTTAGTAAGAAGAAAGTTCCTTGTCTCACCTCGTGACCAACTGCAGATAAAGGACGAGCCACCTTTAATATAAAGTTATACACTTTATTATTATTGAAGCAGGTTCTCTCATAACTTTAGATATTAGCAACTATACCATGAAATTATTTAAAAATGGTTATTTTTGTTCTAAATTCACAAACCCTTTAAATTCTGGATATTTTTTTTACTTTAAAATACTCTCATAAAGAAATTTAAAATAGTTAATTCATTAATTCATTTATCTCTTAATTTCTAGGTTTTTTAAAACATTTTATTAAAAAGCCATATTTAAATATTTTTAAATTAAATATTTTATTGAACTTTAATACAATTATTTAAATTTTTTTTTCAACCATTGATTTCAAAAACAGATTTTGTTAAATAAAATATGTAGCATACAAAAGTGGGCATTCACCGACCTTCCTTGTTTCCAAATAATCTGTCCTCTTTTATGTGGAAAAAAAATAATTATGTTACTTTTGTATTACGAGTTCTAATGAGATTAGTGTCACCAACCCTCCAGGCTCGTTGTACCAATAACTTGTCTGGATCAGACTGAGCACGGATTATGATAACGAAAATCAATTGTTGATAAATTGATAGACCCATATTAAACTCAAACTATGAGTTAGCAGTGGACTTCAATGTATGGGATAACACAAATACTATATGTAACTATCTAATACATATTGTAGTGATGTGAGTGGTTTATCTCTGTGCTCATTGCACAGTGGTACGTGTGTGGGATGATTTATTAATATTGGAATGGTTTGAGGATTTCAACATCATCTTTGTTAGACACGATTGTTACAAGTTCCCCTGGATGATATTATTGTCAACAAGTTGTAGGAAGGCTTTATATTACTATGAGTACAAGTACGAGTATATACTAGGCGTGTTTATTATAGATTTTAGTTTATTACAAATCTGATGTCAGCAATAAAAAATAATAGGGAATTGTAATGTTTTGCAATTGTATCACGGTCACAAAATACTAATTCATCTCAGAATAAGTTAATAATACAGAGAACAATGCATAGCAAAACAACTATATTATATTCAGTGCATTCCAAATAGAAACGAATTTTGGACGAGTTGAGGAAATGTGAATCATTTTTCTTGTATTCTGTCAACAACATTGAAATGTATAACGTTGTAGAGGTGTGAGTGTGTTATGTTTATGAACGCAGTGAGATGACCCGCGCCTCTTCAATACTAACTGTTACCTGCGATTTTATCTGCAATTGATATAAGCCAAGTATATCGATTTATTTATCTTTCGCAAATCCGTATAATACTAGTTATGTTATAATTAGAGGTTAACAAATATAAAGAAAAAACTCGTAATAAAAAGTATCACGTATTCCTCAGACTATACATACAATAGTTACTGTATATAAAAAACTACTTCTAAAATATATATTCATTGTACAATTCGTTTTGGTCACTATTCTAATATGTGTATGTATTATTTATTTTGTACTAGGGGAGCCAACAGACCCTCATTTTCGACTCGCTGCGCTCGCGAAATCTCGGGTGCCGTTTGCATATTGAGCGAAGCGAGCCCAGTATAATGACTCATCGTTTCCCATTGACTTTAATGGGATATCAGTTTTTTGACATGATATTTTTCAATTATTTTTTTTTACGTTTTTCAATGTTTTTTTTTAAATCATCACCTAATGTGGGTCTTTTTGATTGTAAAATTTCATTATTATCCGTCAAGTAGTTTTCGAGCCTATTCGTAACAAAGAATGTGAAAAAATCTCCAGTAGAACGCTCCGCTCACTACGCTCGCTTCGCTCAATTATTAATGTAACAACATATTAATGTTAATGTATAACATGTCATGTATTACAACACTGAAGCACATGTGACAGCAAATTAAATGTAATGTACATATATGTAGGTGATATCGACTAGGAACCTTATCATTGAAAACTAACTTACTAAATTACGAATACAAAGTTTAAAGTAATTTATCCTATTCTATGAAGAGTAAAACATATGAAAAAAGTTTCATGCTCTTTTATACAGCGATATCAAAAACTCGTAACTTTAGAGGCGTAGTTGTGAAGTGTATGAGATTGAAACAGAGAAAAATGAGTTTTACATTAGAGTTAAAAGCCTTGTGTGGAACATAGACACTCACGAATATAACATAACATGAAACAAATATAACCAAAATAACAAACAGACCAAAATGTATCTGAATGTGAAGAATACACAACTATCAATTCGACCACACACCAATATTATATACTACAGTAGTTTGAGTAATATATATTGTTATAATGTACATTTTCACATAATATAATTTTAAGTATTAATTCTACGATAATGCCTTCATGCATTTTGTGATATCACTGTAAAATAATGTTGTTAATTTCATCTCTCAGTGTTTATATTCAGCCAAGTGTAAGCTTTTAGAAGCACTGAGTGTAACAGATAAGAAAATAGAATTATATTACATTATTTAATATTTAAAAATATCTTTACAATTAACAGGATAATAAGAACACTAATTATGATGAATAGAGTATACTAGACTTTAATAACAAGTGTATTAAGTGTCTTAATGGAGTATACACTTAATTAATCACGTGATGATCGTTAGTAAAGTGTTATCTATGGTTGGTAGAAGTCACTATATATACTCGACTCACACGAACTATCAGACAGCTGTCAAAGTGATGACGTCACACTGCTCGTACCTCTGTGTCAAATCAGCTCCTGTACTAGTGACCTCTGACATATATCAAAATAAAATTATCAGCACACTCAATTATTTTGAGTAACTATTATGAGGAGTTTGTTATACTAATAACTGTTTTATAAAAGACTTAAGTCTTGCCTTGTAAAAATACACAATAAAATTAATAGTTTAATTATTATTATATTAATGAAATCAATCTTTTAATCAGATTAGACCAAGTTAGTAGTCATTGAAATCTTATGTAATAATATATATATATATATATATATATATATATATATATATATATATTATTATAAAAAATATTACATATATTTGCAACAAGTTTACTATTTTATATAAAGCATTACTACATACTACTAGACTAGGTTTTAACTCAATCATTCAGGAAATCATAACATCAGAGTTCGTTAAAAAAACATCTTAAGGGATCTTCAAATACTTATGCAATTAAAAAACAATTGTTTGTTGGTTCTCGAAAATTTATTTTATAACAGGTCTTTAATACTCATGTATTTGAATAATTTCAGGATATAAATTAGCTTCTGGAGAATTGTTTAGAGATTTATATCATATAATCAATTAATTAATATAATGATAATGAACCAGTAAACGTTAAGTGAGAAGAGAGACCGAGAAACAATGTGTCAACTTATCACAACAAAATAATAATAAATATTTTTGAATAAACCGTTTAAAATAAATTTATAACTCGAAAAACAAAGACAATGAATTAACTCAAATATTATTTAACATATGTTCATAGTTCCGTAGTGCTAAGCTATCACTGAGTTATATCAACACTCATACTTATCTTCTATTTTATATATATTAATAGATACCCTGCTAGGATACAAAAGGCAAAGAAACATCAAAACACTATATCTTTATATATATGAGAAGGGCGAGTTTATAAATAAATATTGAAGAGAAACCAGCTATTTTGTTAAAGGAGGCTTTGCTTTTGATTATAAAAGTGTGTTTCGAATTTCATAGCTAATAAGAAATAATTTTTTTACATTCATACTATTTATATATATAGTTTATATATAAAATGTAATATTAATACAGACTAACAGAAATTGGGACACACATGAGTAAAGAATGAGGAGTGAGCCTTCCTCGATTCTAATTCCCCTTTATTTTAAACTATGATATTGATAGCACTGTTGAGTTGAGTGTTTACCGGATGATGAACAATATCAGTAAGTAGTAAAAGCTGTTTATTCTCGCTGGTACTTTATTCTTGCAACGTATTTAAATGAAAAACTTTTCCATTTGAGTCCTTCTCAACTAAGAACATTGAAACATCGAATAATGCTAACAGAGTGTCGGTAAAATGGTCAACAGCTCGGCCGGTATTCTTTTTGTTTCAGTTTTCAGTGAATAGGATTTCTGTTTTGTTCTTCATTGTAGGGACACTTTGAATACACTTGGATAAAAAAACTGTATGTGAATGTACAATTATATAAGATAATAGAAAATATTTTAATATCAAGGCAACATTTATCAATAAGGAGATTATAATAATTATTATATTTAATATATTTTAAGTTTCAGTAATTGTACATTTTATTTATTTATAAACGTATCAGATGTTTGAGAAGGATATGGTTGTTATAAATTATGCTGTTTTATAATAACCAGTGTTTAGTCTACCCTTACAAAATATAATATCAAAAATTATGAATTATTATATAACAATACTCTAAGCTGAATATTCACAAAAAAACACTTAGCAATAAAAGCGATTAATTCCATAAATATTCATTCATACAATTCTAAAAACTATATTCCATTCAAAACCACTGAAAGTTTGAGCTCAAAAATAAATACGAATGAATATTAAAAAAAACAGTGTTGCAATAATTGAATATTGAAATATTGAGGTGATTTGATTTTCAACAGCTCGTATTGATAGCTCAAGTTGAGCCTTGAAGCATTGTGAAGTGAAGTTCTGTTCAAAATCAATTTAACCTTCATATATTATTATTGTTTTTATTTAAATGATCCTTACATTTACATTTATTATAAATTATTTAATGTAATTTATTTATTTAGCTTCACGCCATATCCCTTGCCGGGTAGCCAGAGACGACGGAGCGCCAAACACTACGGTCCCTGCATACCTCTTTCGCGTCGGCCACAGACATCAACCTCATACATGCCCACCGGGGGGTCCTCATGCTTTTTACGTGACCTTCCTCCAGTATCATACATACTGTGTTTTCGAAGGTCACTCGAGACCTCCCCCTGTCTCTCTTACCTCTCACTTTTCCTATATAAATCGTTTTTACCATTCTTTCATCACTCATTCGTTCGACGTGCCCAAACCACCTCACCACGTTCTTCTCAATTATTTTATTCATACCATTAATAAGTGCGTAATGAAATGTGGAAATAATTTCATTAATTATAATTTATGAAACCGAGTGGCACTTACCTATTTAATATTTGAATTGAATTTAACTCTATCAAATAAATAAAATATAATTCATTTAGTTCATTAAATAAGATATTTAACATATATATATATATTATTATAATACTTTTTAAATAGTATTTTAGTATTATATATAAATATAATTTAAATCTTACGACTATATTAGAGGTAAATAGCTTATTATAGAAATGATTTAATTGACATATATAGACAAAAAGTCATAAGAATCTTTATTCTGTATAGTAAACATACTATTTATACGTTGGATATATAATTAAAGATAGTATAGTAGTAATAATAATTAATTAAAAGTAATAATTTTCATTAAATTAGAAAGTTGTATAACAATATTGTTTTATATTTAAATGAATATCTAATATAAATGATTTGAAATTTCTTTTTCTATAATATTTAAGAAATAAATAATTATGTCAGTAGATTTTTCAATACAATAAAAACCAATAAAATGTAGTTAGTGCTGTTTCCACTCCGCACACAGACGTAGAGTGGAGAGCCTTTCCACGTCACCTCTCCGCTGAGCTGCAGACTAATTCTATATGAAACAGTTTCAGCCATTTCTTCTTTAAACCTTGCATTGAATAAGCTATGTGCTATTTTTTTAAAGAATTTTATCGCTAGAGAAATGGAAAAGGTGATACAATTCATAAAACTTATTGATCGGATATCTTATAATATACGAAATTCAACACGACGTCTCACACTGGACGCACTGAAATTAGACTAATTAGCAATAGCTATAGTTTTCAATGTTCTCGAATATCCATTCGAGTAAAATCAATAAATCTTAGAAGCAATGAATTAAGCAAACTATTATTAAAACTTAATAAAAGTGAATAGATGAGCAAATCTTTATTGAGAAGAATAAGGTCAAGGTGCTAGATTTATCTAAAATTCAAACTTCAGAAACGTAAACGTTCACGTACGTACGTTGCGTTCTGAATGCAGAGACACTAATAAGTCTCAGGGTACAGAAATAATAAAAATCACAAATGACCGTATACCTGGATGTTTTATTGTCGTTGCAAATACACAGCTATATTTGTAGAAGGGTAGCGTCAGTTTTAGAACGGCATATCCTTTTTTATCTTCCCCTGTGACGTAGGTTTGATCGTATAAAATTATCTCTCCATCTTTTATTGACGTCAACAGTGTTACCTTGATTATGTTTATCACTTTGTCTCATGTTATTATATACGTAATAACGTTAACCGAAAACGCTGACTTTGAAAGATTATATATTTGGTTTGTATCCAAGAGCCAACACATCCTTGTATGTAAAACTTGCAATACCAAGCGATGCATGTTCTCGCTTTACAGCAAGCGAGTTTAATTTCGCAAATTTACAGAGCAAATATGGCGGTGCCTTCGTGTATTTTGAATTTCTGAAATAACTTAGGTTATATTATAGAGGCTACAAAGACTATCTTGTTTATCTTATAAATCCACGGTTTGAAAATATATCATATATATATTCGATGTTTTATATATATTCGTAAATATTGTTGAAAATATATAAGATTTATATTGATATTTCATTGTATAATGTAATGAGCTACCTGCTGACACAATATTTGTTCAGTCCCTCACTAGTCATTCAAAAAGTAGTTGAATAAAGTAATTGTTTATACATTGTTTTCTTTCAATTTGACTTTACCACAGACATGTCAAATACACGATTGTATGCAGCATACGAGTGATGATTATTTGGTGTTTTCATGACATCATGAATGTTTGAAAACATTAATTATACCTCGAGGAAATTGAGCTTTCATATATTGATGGATGACTTTTTTAATAAGGCATGTCTCGTTAATTATTCACTGAATTCAATAGCAATTAACATTAGTTTTTGTTATTCCTAATTAAGATATAATTGTTCTTATTTTATTATTGTTTTTTCTTACGTTGAGTGATCCGTCCCCAAATACGTAAACTGTTAAGAGACGTCCATTTCTGTATCTGTTATCAAGAATATAACATACTTAAATATTAATCATAAAGCAGTTATATAGAACAGTTATTGTGATCTTTATATTTATATCATAATAATCATTTATATTAAAAAATAAGTGTTAATTAAATAAAAATATATAAATTGTTAAATTTTTAATGTTATTTACCTTAACCTTAAAAATAACTTGATACATAAAGCATAGCTTCGGTTTACATTTAATACTTACAGAGATAAAAACTTTGTCTTTACTCATTAAACTTTTAACCGAGGTGCTAAATAGCATTTTTAAAGTTTCAAGCAAGCTTCAACTTTAACAAAAAACAAACAATGTTGAAGATACTTAAACACATAATATATCTATGTATGTCTAGATATATATAAAACATATTAGCTTAATAAACATATAAACATGGGCAACATAAAAGCAAAATCATATAGTATTGACTGATAAAACTATGAATCAACTAAACCTGAGAAACTCAAACGAATGAAGTTCTATTTTGACTGTTATTAGAGTTGGAACTTTTCCAACACACACTAACTAGTCACTAACTTTTAAATCTGATTCTGGAAGTGACGTTAGTGTCTTTTGGTCAAACGATGTTTTTAACTTCTTAATTTTATTTATTTTAAATCTATTTATAAATGTAACATGTGTATTGTCATAAGCACACTACACTAATAAGCAACACGATGTAGACTCAAACTTGCGACCTCTAAAAGTAACAGATGTTACGTCTTATTGAATTGTAGTATTTTTAATCAATCATATTAGTCTACTGTTTTGATGTTTAATATTATTTGCTTTTTAGTATTATATGGACACTTGTCAGTATTAACTATGCAATACTTTACTAACTAAGGTATTGAGTATCATTTTTGAAGTTAAATGACACATGAATAAATAAAAGGTGATACCGACTTATTATCAATTCATTCATTCATTCACCTTCACGCCATATCCCTTGCGGGGTAGCCAGAGACGACGGAGCGCCAAACGCTACGGTCTCTGCATACCTCTTTCGCCTCGGCCACAGACATCAACTTCTTCATACATGCCCTCCGGGGGGTCCTCATGCTTTTTACGTGACCTTCCTCCAGTATCGTAGCTACTGTATTTTCGAAGGTCACTCGAGGCCTCCCCCTGTCTCTCTTACCGCTCACTTTTCCCATATAAATCTTTTTTACCACTCTTTCATCACTCATTCTTTCAACGTGCCCAAACCACCTGAGCACGTTCTTCTTCATTCTCACCGTGACATCTTCGCTAGTACCTGCCATTCTGTGGATCTCTTCATTGCGGATTCGATCAGCTAGACTGACTCCGCATATTCTGCGAAGAGATCGCATCTCCACAGCATTCATCTTTCTTACATTCTTCTTCTGTGTTACTCACGTTTGGCTGCCGTATAACAGTGTCGGTAGCAAAACTGCATTGTGTACAGCCAAACGTGCAGCTATACTGACGTTTTGCCGTCTCAACAATGCAGTCAAAGCACCATTGACTCTGTTACCAGCAGCAATACGCCTTTCCACATCCATTTCGTATCTTCCGTCTCTGCTAAACATACTTCCCAAATATACCACTTCATTCACTTGTTCTATTATCTTATCATTCACGTTGATCTTACATTCTGTTCTTTCTTCATTTCTTTCAAATATCAGAATCTTCGTCTTATCTACATTCAGGTTAAGACCATTAATTTCACACCCATCTTTCAGAGTGGTGACCAATGCCTGCAAATTGCATTCTGATGATGCAATGAGCACTGCATCATCTGCATATAGTAAGCAATTGACCTTAAGGTCACCTACTTTCACTCCCATGTCACTATCTTTCACTCCTTGGAGACAACTATCCAAATACAAATTGAACAACCAAGCTGACATAGCGCAACCTTGCTTAACACCCGATTGGATGTCAAACCAGGGCGACATGCCAGCTCCTACTCGCACACAGGCTGAGTGATCTCGGTAAAGAGACCTTACAGCCTGTAGCAAGGGTCCGTTCACATTGTATCGGGGCAGTATCTCCCATAACTTCTTTCTCACAACCCTGTCAAACGCCTTTTCCAAATCCACAAAAGCACAGAAAACCTTTTGGTTTAGGGCCAAAAACTTTTCCGTGATCATGCGGAGGGAAAAGATCTGATCTATACACCCTCTTCCAGGTCTAAAACCTCCTTGTGCCTCCCACAACAGCCTTTCAGATCTCTCTTGCATTCTTCTCGCTAAAATTTTAGCATAAACTTTACCGCCCAAGCTAATCAAACTGATGGCCCTATAGCTTGCACAGTCTATCTGTGAACCTTTGCCTTTATACAAAGGTACGATGACTGCACTTCGCCAATCGTCTGGGACCTCCCCAGATTTCCAGCATAAATTGCATAAAAACCAGAAAAAGTCCCAGACGCGTGGCCCACCATATTTGATCATCTCGGCAGTAACTTCATCTGCTCCCGCAGCCTTACCACATTTCAGACTTCGAATCACGTTCTCTACTTCTTCTAAACTGATTTCACCATCGGCTACATCTTGACTCAGCATTACGCTGGTAGTCAAGACCGAGGCGTCCTCACGTTCATACATCTCCTTATAGAATTCCGCCCACCGCTGCAAAACGTGTGCTTGCTCAGTTAAAATTTCACCGCTTTTCGAAAGCACCCCTTTCATTCTACAGGTTACCGAACAACCCCGGGAACCACTAACTTCTCGCCAGAAAAGCTTCGTGTTTTCCCGGAAGTTGTTCGTCAACCTTTCATCCCTTTCTCTCTCAGAATGTTCACGCTTCATCTTTATAAGTGCTTTCGTTTTGTGCTTTTGCAGCTTGTACGCTCTTTTTCTTATCTCTCTCATACTTTTATCCTTACCAGAGGCTTTATAATCCAGCCATGCTTTCTTCTTTAACTCTACAGCGTCTTTCACTTCATCATCCCACCATTCATCGCGCTTTTTACTAAAACCTCTTTTCCTTTTACCACATACTTCTGTCGCTACTTTCACCATACCATTCCTAAGGTTCTGCCAGCATAGTTCAACACTTTCATTTCCAGAATCATAGCTTTCAAGCTTCTTGGAAGCTTATTATCAAGTTCTATTCAATTTATATTGATTAAAAATCAAAGAGTATTTTTATATGTATGATAAGATGTTCTTAATGCCTTTCAAGCTTAGTTGAAAACCATGTTTAAGTGAATAAAAAACTGGAGGTAACAAATAAAAAATTGTGCTATAAAAACTTATTATAAAACTTTATAATTTCATAATATTTGAAATGTGGAAAGAATATCTTAATCAAAGAAAAAGGAATTTGGTATAAGACGTTAATCCTAAATATTTTAAGAAGCAGAGACGAAATATATTTTAAATAATATTGAATATTTTATTAACTATTGGCAATTCTTAAAACATGAACCAATCGCCATGTATGTATATTGGTTATGATATTCAAATTCAAATTCAAAATATCTTTATTCAAGTAGGAATTTACTAAAAAGGTCAGTGTAGTCAGTCCGTAAGTAAGCTACCACCGGCTCGGAATGCTGCTCTGTTGAGAAGAGTCGGCCAGAAACTCAACAGTTGCTCTTTTTGAAATGAAATATAGCAATCTTAGATATTTATTATAAAATAAATCAACAACTTAATAAGTTTCACATATTTCGGTCCACTAAAAAATCTTGAACGTTAAAATAAGATTTATTTAATAATAAACTTTTGATTTTAGATTTAAAACTAAGAAAAGGAAGGTCTAAGATATCTTGTGGAACTTTATTATATATGTGTATACTTAAATATTGTAACTAGGGTAAGTTACACTTAATATTGTAGCGTTGATTATTATAAATAAGTTGTGAGTGCTGTTCACGGATCATTCTGTTACAAGTTGTCGGACATTAAACATTGTGCAAGTACTGAGTATTATTTAAAACAAATGCTAACAATACTTTATTATAGAAATATGTGATTTATTTTTTTTCAGAAATGTATTATAACATAATATTACTGTATGTATAATAATTTTTTCACAGCGGCAGAGCCTAGAAGTTTTTCCCTTCCATTCATACTTCATGCCTCCTGAAGAACGACAACACTTCTACACTTACGAATATTTGCAGATGCCACTGGGTGACGGTTGCCACTTACCTTATGCTGGATCGTCTACTCTATTTCCTCCTTCGACTATAAAAAAACGATGGAAGCCGTTAAAACAGAAAAACAACAAAAATAATCAACTTCAAATAACATATCGTCTGTTCTGGTATGATACAATATTCCTGTCCATTTTTTGTCAATCCTTTTCGAGAACTGCCTAGATTTTATTATGTCAAATACTTCTACACAACTATCAGACTGAAAGCACCTAAATATTGAAACATTATATAACCTTGCAAATAGAAAAACACAACAGTGGTCAATGTGACAATGGCCGCAAAATTCGTTTTTCGTTACGTTGTAAATAGAAAAAATAAATAAGCAATTTTATTCAGTCAAAACATGAAAAGTGTATAAACATAGGATATGTGTTATATCAAGTTAATGAAATATATAACAAGTGCTTCATTTTTAGTCTACGGTATGACTGGTGTTACTTCTAGGAAAAATGACTAGGGCAAGATTATTTTTAAAAAGCTATAATTGGAAAGTATACACTGTAGTTAGACAATTGAGACGGTTTGCTTTGCTAATTTTCAATCTTATATATACTGCACTGCTAAACTAAACGAAATATTGATTTCTGTATTTACAAAAAATATTTGTAGCAAAGTTTTATCTATATTTTTCAAACGATGTACCTTAATGGTGTATAATAAAATATATTACATTTACATGACACTATAATATTCATAAGTCACAAGTGACAAGTAAAAATGGGTAAATGTGGACTATATTTATAGGCTTCCAGTCTGTAACCCGAACTTCACATTTCATTGACATTAAATAAATGACATATTGTATCAATATAGAGCCATCGATATATAAAGGACGCTTTACTTGTTTGAATAAATCTTTACAAAGTCAGACATCAGACTACCCTTTACAAACATAGTTTTATATTTACAACGGTCACAAAGTATCCCCTTACTTTTACCTTTGTGACTGTTTTTATTATTTCTTTATTATATACCCTGAGACTGATTAGTACCTCTGCAATCCAGAATAACGTCTGAGTGTTGAATAAAAAAAAAATGCACCGGGGTTTCTTCTTGGTCTTGAGATTCTTATTAAAAAGTTGCTAGTATTGATAAATTTGCTTAATTCCTTGCTCTAACATTGATTGTTTTTAACTTATCCATTCAAGAAAACCTATAATTTTTATTAAACATTTAAAGTTTTCTTATGAAATCTGGCTTAATTAATATTACAAACCGTACGATAAATTGTTATATCAATGAAAACAGAAACATGACCGGCTAGGAATGTAAAAGGCTTGTACTTAAAAATCATAATCACAAATGACCTTGATGCTTTATTGCTGTCGCAAATACATAGCTATAGTTATAGAAGGGTAGCGTCAGCTTCGGAACGAAGAATCCTTTTTTATCTTCCTCTGTGACGTAGGTTTGATCGTATAAAATTATCTCGCCATCTTTTACTTACGTCAACAGTTTTACCTTGATTTGTCTCATGTTATTATATACATAATAACGTTAACCGAAAACGCTGACTTTGAAAGATTATATATTTTGTTCGTATCATAGAGTCAACACATCCTTATATGTAAAACGTTCAATACCAAGCCATGCATCTTCTTGCTTTACAGCAAGCGAGTTTAATTTCGCAAATTTACAGAGCAAATATGGCGGTGCTTACGTGTACCTTGGATTTCTGAAATAATTTAGGTTATATTATAGAGGCTACACATACTATCTTGCTTATTTTCTAAATCCACGGTTTGAAAATAAATATTAATTTCGTAAATACTTGTAAATATTGTTGAAAATATGTAAGACTTCTATTAATATTTCATTGTAAAATTAAATAAGTTACCTGCCGACACAATATTTGTTCAGTCCCTCACTAGTCAATCAAAAAGTAGTTGAATAAAGTAATTGTTTATACATTGTTTTCTTTCAATTTGAACCTATCACAGACATGTCAAATACACGATTGTATGCAGCATATGAACGATGATTATTTGGTATTTTCCTGACATCATGAATGTTTGAAAAGATTAATTATACCTCGAGGTAATTGAGCTTTCATATATTGATGGATGATTTTTTTAATAAAGCATGTCTCGTTAATTATTCACAGAATTCAATAGCAATTAACATTGTTTTGTACTATTCCTAATAAAGATATAATTGTTCTTATTTTATTAATGTTTTTTCTTACGTTGAGAGATCCGTCCCCAAATACGTAAACTGTTAAGAGACGTCCATTTCTGTATCTGTTATCAAGAACATAACATACTTAAATATTAATCATAAAGTAGTTATATAGAAGAGTTATTGTGCTCTTTATATTTATATCATAATAATCATTTATATTAAAAAATAAGTCTTAATAAAATAAAAATGTATGAATTGTTGAATATTTAATTTTATCTTAACCTTTGTTTAAAAATAACTTGATACATGAAAAGCATAGCTTCGGTTTACATTTAATACTTACAGAGATAAAAACTTTGTCTTTACTCGTTAAACTTTCAACCTAGGTGATAAATAGCATTTTAAAAGATTCAAGCAAGCTTCAGCTTTAACAAAAACAAATAATGTTGAAGATACTTAAAGACATAATATATTTATGTATCTCTAAATATTTATTAAAACATAGTATTTGCTTAAAAAAAATACAAACTTGGGCACCAAAAACGCAAAATCATATAGTATTGACTGATATAACTATGAAGCAACTAAACCTGAGAAACTCAATCCAATGAAGTTCTATTTTGACTGTTATTAGAGTTGGAACTTTTCCAACACACACTAACTAGTCACTAACTTTTAAATTTGATTCTGGAAGTGATGTTACTATCATTTTGGTCAAACAAAGTTTTTAACTTCTTAATTTTATTTCTTTTAAATCTATTTATAAATGTATCATATCTATTGTCATAAGCACACTACACTAATAAGCAACACGATGTAGACTCAAACTTGCGACCTCTAAAAGTACCAGATGTTATACGTCTTATTGAATTGTAGTATTTTTAATCAATCATATTAGTCTACTGTTTTGGTGTTTAATATTATTTGCTTTTTAGTATTATATGGACACTTGTCAGTATTAACTATGCAATACTTTAATAACTAAAGCGTTAAGTATCGTTATTAAGTTAAATGACACATTAATAACTAAAAACAGTATTTTTATATATATATGATAAGACGTTCTTAATATATTTTAAGCTTAGTATATGCTGTGTTAATCTCTGGTGTCCGGATCCTTAAAATTAAGTCTGATAATTTATGTATTCAACTACGTCCAGAGACTGAAGATAGTTACATTGTTTTCAATAATGCTTATTAGAAAAGTTATTTAAGTTATTTTTTGTTTAAGAAAATCTATATAATTAACATTATATTTAAAATAAATGACAAGCTCACGTTCATCCGTGACCCACCAGCTCGTTTGCCCTCCTCTTACATAAAAAAAAACAATTGTAACTTTCTTCATTAGTCTGTTAAAAGATCGCACATCAACAATTAATATTTGATTGTAGTAAGTGGAAATAAGATTAAGAATCAAAAATTCTTTAAAATACTGTTTGAAATATTTACCTTTCCTAAAAATATTGACTGTATTCTTTATATTTTGTGTATATTACTGTTACTTAGAATGAAGACCTGTTGTTATAATATAGTATTAATGCTTAGTCCTTGATAGTCCAACGTAATATTGAAGCTCACTATACTTATTAAGGCTTTATTAAAATGCTCTGTACCTTAATACATTTCAATATCAAGTAATATTATAAATAATTTTAAACTTATTAAATAGTTTATAAATATAATTAAAAACTGGATTTAAAATAAATTAATTAATATTTTTTAATAGAGGAATTCGCGAGATGTAGATATACCGTACCTTAATTACAGTACAAATAGTGATAAAGATTAAATTTGACACTGAACATAATTGTCTTTTCTTTCCTAACTTTAAAACTTTAAACAAATATGTATTGAGTAAGATGTCGTATATACATTATCAGATGTTTACATTTTGAAGATATCAAATTATGAATACAGACATCCCTTTGACACGACGAAGATATTGAAGATGAAGTATTGAGAATTTGTTTTGATGAAATTCTATCAGGAAATACTAACATGTGCAGCTGATATGAGAGAGAATATTCATGAAATTATTTCAGAGATTATTTTGAACTAAGCTTTTATACATATTAGACAGTCCGTTGACATATCGACTCAATTAATATTTAGTCTAGTCACCGCGAAATAATAAAAATCTGCATATTTATTGATTAAAGTCTTTGATATTCAAATCAACGGAAAGAAACGCATGACTTACTTAAATATGAAAGAATTGAATTAATACTGATAAGGTAAATAAAAAGGTGCTTTTTGTTAATTAAGTCGTGTGATATAAATAATACTCGTTTATTATTTATTAATTTATAAGTTGTGTAACATTAAGGGCTGTGTTTAATTTTAAACTTCAAATTTTGTGTACTTTTTCTAACAAAGGACGTTTGTAACTTCTCCTTTGATCTATTGCATGTATATTTAAATATTCATCAACAAATTGATAATTGAAATTATTAAGTTATAGTTTTGTAACTTAGATTATAAAAGGTTTTTTCCCTCACACGTCGAGGTTGTCATCTAGTTGTGAAGTTGAAGAGAGACTTTTAATAAGGAAAAAGTTTCTAGTTTCCACTTTTTGTACTTGGCCATATTATTATTATCAGAGCACGTCTCACAACTCGTTAACTACAAAGGTACCTTCATTAATAAGTTTGTTAAAGTATTTATTACAGTATCTCACATCACCAGTAGTATCTGATATTTACGATACAACTAAGTAGTTAACACATGGTTTTGAACCAAGCAAGGATAATATATGTCATATCTCAAGAGATTTACGAGGCTGCAAATTATAAACCGATAGTTCAGTTGACAGAGTGATGAGGACGGTATCACAATTCCTAATTCTGTCCGTGTTAATAAATTTTTAATTTCATATTTCTCTTCATTCTCTTATCGAGTGAGCAGAGACGACGAGATTCAATATCAACATATCAAAATAATTAAATCAGTACAATGGTAATAATGATAGAACTCGTTTATTGATGAAATAATTTTAGCTTATTAATTTTGGACATAACGTAAGAGACGGATTCTTATTTTTTATATATATTTTAATAACTTGGTATGAAAGATGTCTTCGTCCACATATAACATTTATTTTAATTTCTTTTATTTTTTATTACATATTGCTTTGAATGAATTGAAGTAGATTGCAGACAAAGACTCTAATAAAAATATTATATTAAATTGGAACACTTACAAAAGTTATAATTGTTTACGCCAATTTATGTAAATACAAAATATTTGACAGTCAGTTAGTTAAGTAAATATTATGAACAAGTCGTGAAACAAACTCCAGTCTTATTCTTTTTATAGTAAACACTTGAACTAATATGTTAATATAATATACAATATAATAATTAAAGTGATGTTCTGTTGTTTTCCATTTATCAGTGTTAGTTGAACGCAGAGAGCAGTCAACTAATAACTCCTCTTCAGTCTTCAGTGATCCAATCACAGAGTGACAGCGACTCATTCATCACTCACTTGTGTCCTTCATTAACTAACTAGTTCATTGACCTTTGATACTGAGACTTGATTACAAGATTACAGTGTAAGTAACTATATTATTACAAAATATAATATTTATTGAAAAACTCCTTTCAACAAAGAACATTTTAAAGTAAACATTATATGTTATTATTTATTTTAATTTTAAATTTTATTCAGAATTTCACACTGAGAATATGGTGTTAAAAATCATATTTCTATACAAATATAAAAAAATATATATTTGCTACTTTCCTACAATTATAAGACATATATGATTAGATGATATTTGATATGATACAGATGTCAAACGAGTTGTGAACACGTCGACTCGTAGCGACATTGTGACGACTGATATTAATGAAATGGCTACAAAACTCGAGTCGCTAGTACCGAGTTTTATAGCCACGTTAAGAAGCGTTATATGGCGATATAATACATTGAAGTTTTACATTTCTGTTAAATATATACACAGTTTGCGACTTACTTCTTACATTCAATATTAATTTTCTATCTACTAAATGCTGTTACATACATTTAGGTCAATGTTTTCAGTTCAGTTTCATATGGAAGGAATATTAAATTATTGTTGAAGTGTAATGGTGCTGAAACAGGATACATTTTGCTAACACAAGCCAAATTTTTTTTTCAATAAATTTTGGTATATAGTCATGATATTGATATACGATATTGAAAGTATAAAAAAAACATTGAATATTACATCTTATTCGTTGCATATTTATTTATGTCATATTTATAAACCAACATAAAACAAAATAAACAGAACAAAAAATAGCTACAATCCAAATGAATTCAAATTTTGTGCGCGTTTGTCATGTTATTGTATTAACAACAATAAATGTTTAATCACTCTTGGCTTAATATGAGTACATTCTTGTTTGCATGATGCGACAATGGAGATGTTGAAGCCAAGACAACTGCACCGTCTCATTGCTAACACTAGTCAGAACGATGGTTTAATTAAGCAAAAGTTATACCGTTTAGAATTCAATCTTTTCTGGTACAAAATACCATAAAAAAATCAGAATTATTATATAAATATTAATGAGAATTTATTTCTGATTTCAGTTATTATAATTTAATGTCGTCTTGAACCATTCGCAAAAAGTCTAGAAATAAGAATACATGTAATAATTATATATTAATTGGGATTGAACAAAGTCAATCTCAATGGATAATGGACAAAGTCCATTGCTTGTTTTTCAATTTATTAATTATATTTTAATTACTTTTCATAGCCATACTGGTTACATTGATAGATATACTATCATTAATACCAAACTTCAAAATAAATATCAGTAAAACGAATATAAGAAATTTGAATCCTATAATTTAAAGTATTATATTTCTAGACCTAATGAATCATAATTATAAATAAAATAATGTGTTTCATAACACCAATTACTCTGTGTGATGAATGAGATGGATTGTTATCATTTAATTGATACATACATTATCACAAATATTATACGTGTTACTGAAAAAATACACTGTTTATAATTAGCAATGATGAACTCATCATTTAATTAATCACAACACTTTGTAACAAAAAATCTTTTATTTTTTGTATTTTTATATGTCCTAGACTCAGAACTTTAAAAGTGTACAAACTGGAGCTTGTTAACCGCACAGCGAGACACTTTGTAATGTAGTTACGTCAGTGCTGGATCCTTAGTGAGAAGAAAGCTCCTTGTCTCATCTCGTGACCAACTGCAGATAAAGGACGAGCCACCTTTAATATAAAGTTATACACTTTATTATTATAGAAGCAGGTTCTCTCATAACTATAGATACAAATAAAGTATTAAATTAACAAAACTTATGATACTTTATTTTGTAAGTTCTAACATAGCTACAATACTAATAGATATTGATAATAATACGAGTATTCCTGGATGTGTCGATTTAGTTATAAAAAGCTTCAAAGCGCCTTTCGTTCAAAAGTGCTGAATGTTTAGTTGAACTACATATATATATATATATATATTATAAACAATGTATTAATAAGAAGCCTATTATATATATATATATATATATATATATATATATATATATATATATATATGATGATGATGAAGTTAAAACGTAAATAATATATCCATAGACTCATATTGTTTCTAAACTAGTTACGAGTAGCAGCGTCTAAGAGATTCTTTGATATGTAATCACCTAAACCAGATTGGAGTAATGTGGTGGGTTTATCTCTGAGTTCGTTCCACAATTGTCATAAAGGCCTATGGTCAGTGGTGGTACGTGTGTAGAATGGTAGTTTACTTATAGTGCAATTATTTTTACATTGCTTTGAGAGAATCTTGTCTATATCGCTACAATGTTATATTACTAAAGTGCACCAATGATCAGCGGATTTTTATTTATTTTCTTAGACAAATACTAAACAAAAAAATTTAAATCCTCTAACTGAAAGACTAATTAAATTATAAGAAAGTAAGTTGTGGCCTTTATAACTTCTTATACAGGTCACAGTAAAATAAAACCTAAGACTGCTTTGAATGTATTTCCTCTACTAAATGTGTGTGTAAGGTACGATACTAACAGTGACGTAAGACTTCACGTAGCGACGGAGACTGATCACTTTACGAGTTCATATGAGACAGATTTGTTCAAGGACTTTAATTAATTTGTATGACAATTATACTTAGGATATTAAAATCCAAATATTATTAATAAAAAACTGTAATTACATTATGTTTTTTTGAACATTTATTGACAACATTGTTTTATACTCGATATTAAAATTCAGTTATGTTAGCATATGAGTTACGCTTCACAACACAAAGCACTTAACTCAAATATGAAAAATATTTTTTCTTTTTTTATCTCAGTATTTCAAGCTCAGCCACTTCACAACTACTCATTTAAAGTTACGAGTATTTGACATCGCTGTATTACAGCAGTTTGAGGCTTCATTTGTTGATTTTAAAGAACTGATTATTGGAATCATATGCAATATTTTCTGAGAAATATGTATTTTTATTTTATAGATCTCTCAAAAAAATAGTTTGGATAAAAGGTTTATTAAAGATTTTTTATTCAAGAAACAGCAGACGAGGAATTTTCTGTCGAAACATTTTGGTACAAATAGTATATACAAAAAAATTGTTCTTCCACAAGTTAGAGTAAGTTACTTACTTTACTATTTAAGCATAGTTATTACTTACTATTATACTAAATAAATAAATATTGTATTAATGTAGTGTATGTTTGGAATCATTTAAATATTGTAATAATAAGATTTAGAAGCGTAAAGATGTTAAATATTTGATATTTATGTGTTTATAAAATAACGATAAAGTTAATCCTGAATTCTGGTATTATCTATATCCTGAATGTAATAAAAGTAATACTTACATCTTCAATCACCCATAAAGTGGTACGCGATGGGAATGATGACGATATTTAATACAACTCTAAACTCTACAGGGTTAGTACCATCTCCCCATAGAACATCTATATCTATTGTAATTGTTTACCTACAGTAAGTGAAATTGAATACAAACCCACTTCCCACCCCCTTTCCCTACTTTTCTTCACTTTTTTCTGTCACTCAAAGGTGCAACTCAATTGATGTTGCAGATGTTAACAGCTAGTGATAGTCATTTACGACATGAAATTTCTGTTCGCTTTTGATCTTTATAAAAAAAAACTATATTAAAATATTCACTATAGATAATAATAAATATTTATAAACACGATCAGGACAGAACTTGGGACATCTCGTTTCTTCGCTCCTCTAATTCAGCTACGGTGTCATTGCTTTGAATTTACTAAGCTTATCATTCCCAAATATTTTTATAACCAATTTTAACATTATTTATTTAATTTTAATTCAAAATTCGGTCCTACGAGTAGTTATTTTTGAGTGATGATTTGTGTTGAAAACATCAATCACTTCAATATATCAAGGTGTGAGATTAACAATAATAATATTGTGTCACTTCGTCTCGTAATCTCTGTTTAATCTCTCGAAATTGAAATTACTCAGGACGTGTCTTATTGAGTTGAGTTAATGACTCCATTGTTATCATAACACGATCATATTCAATTTAATCTATACTTATAATAAATCTGTAGAGAGGTCAATTCTGTACATGAAATATATTTACAAAATAAGTAGCAGGGGGTGATTAGTGTTCGATACTGATGCCAAAAATGCAGTTAAAAAAATTTTTGTCTGTCTGTCTGTCTGTCTGTCTGTTTGTATGTTATTTATAGAAAAAAAAACTACTCGACGGATTTTAACGAAACTTAGTACAATTATTCTTTATACTCCTGGGCAGGTAATAGTATACTTTTCATCACACTACAATGAATAGGAGCAGAGCAGTGAAAGGAAATGTTGAGAAAATGGGAGAAGTTGCTTGATTTTTTAAGCTTCCGTCGCGTGTGCAGCCTTAATGGTTAGAGCTACATAGAAACTATGTATAACGGAAATATTCTACATAAAAATACACGAAAAATATTCCAAGACAGCATATATCTACCTTTTATAGTTAACTCACAATAACACGCATAACTCTCGATAGCTTAGCAGTTCGGAGATTTCTTATTATATTTGTTTACTTTTACGTTTATAAAACCAATAATGCTCACCATCATTCCTAATTAAAAAAAAAATAAACATTAGCACCAATTCAATAAAAAAAGAATCATTGAAATCGGTATAGAAACACCAAACTTATACTTACTTACATGAAATACGCCAACAAGACATCGCGCGTGAATAGTGAATCAAGCTATAAGGATTATTTTTGCGTAACGGTTGCCGCGCTCGACGGGGCTCGCGGCGGCAGAGTATAAAAGGGGCGGGAGGCGAGCGCAAGCGTCATTCAATATTTGGCTGTTGATGCGTTCAGAGTGTTGAACTTTATTGACAGACAATAATTGTTATTTTATAAACCGTGCTTATCAGCGCGACTTTTTGTCTTTAAATAGTTTATTTTAATTTCTTTTGTTGTTATTTTCTAAATTAGTTTTAGTTTTGTTTAAATTCTTAACTATTAATAGTTCCTATTTTATTTCTTTTTAAGTAGATTTAGATTCGATTTTTAGATTAGATAATAGATAGATAGATTAGATTATTGTTAGATTTTTAGTTACTGATAGGTTAGTTTTGGGCATTTTATGTTTAGTTTTTTTTGTATTGAGTAGATAAAAGCGTAGGTAGGTACTTTTATTAATTATAGTATTCATAGGTATTTTTTATTTATTTTTAAGTGAAGTAGGTATAGGTAGATATTGCCTACTATCTACCTATACTGCGCACGTGTTTTAGCTTTATTTTCATTTCTTTTTTTTTTGTACCTAAGTTGTAGGTAGGTAGGTACATATTTCTTAGTTTAATTCTATTAGAATATTAGGTATTTAAGTTTAAATAGGCACTTAGATTTATATTTTTTTATTATATAGCAGCTGTACTTAGAACATCTAAGGTTTTTTTTGTATTAGCATAGGTACTTTGATTAATTACAGTAGTTGTAGGTATTTCTTATTATTCATTTTTAAGTGAAGTAGGTAAGTGTAGATAGTATTGCACACGCATTAAGTATAGCTTTATTTTCATTTTTTATTCTTTTGTAATTTGTAGGTACCTACGTACATATTTATAATTCGATTAGAATATTATTTTAGTTTTAATAGGCACTTAGATTTATATTCTATTTATTATATACTTAGCTATAGTTAGGACCTCTGACGTAAGTTTTTTGTTGGGTAACTAAATAGAATTTAAGTTACCGTCGATTAAAAATAAAATAAACGATGCCACCTAAAAAACGACCATCTTTATCTCGAACTTCGAGTCAAGCTAGGAGAATGAGAATGACGCGTTCTCAAGAATCGGAAGAGGAAAGAGCACATCGGTTAAACTCTATGAGAGTTAGTGCCTCAACATCTCGAGCTAATGAAAGCTCTCCAGAAAGAGAGATGCGATTAGCAGCTGAAAGAGCGAGACGAGCTACAACACGGGCTTCTCAAAGCTCTTCTCAACGAGAGCTAAGGCGTTCCATTGACCGGGAACAACATGCGTTATCCCGAGAAGCTGAAACTGCTTTACAACGAGAATTGCTACTCACAGCTGACCGCGAACGGCATACATTATCTCGCGAGTCTGAAACCTTCACTGAGAGGGAATTACGGCTTACAGCTGACCGCGAACGTCATATTTTATCTCGCGAGTCCGAAACCTTCACTGAGAGGGAATTACGGCTTACAGCTGACCACGAACGTCATATTTTATCTCGCGAGTCCGAAACCTTCACTGAGAGGGAATTACGGCTTACAGCTGATCGCGAACGTCATATTTTGTCTCGAGAATCTGAAACTTTTACTCAATATCAAGACCGTTTGACAAATGATAGGGCGCACCATAACATGATTCGATCTCTTGAAGATGAACATGAGCATGAACAACGACTAGAGTCGGGACGCGATTATTACAATTCTTTGAGACAAGAACAATTGATTACTTTATCTAATGAAAGATTAAGAATTGAAAATATTCGGTCGCTTGAAACAGAAGAACAGCGAGAGGCCCGTCTTACTGCAGATAGATTTCGACATGGTCTTAATGACTTAGATATACACGTGGTAGATCAATCTACAAATTCGGTGGCGTGGTCCGATAAATATAAAAGTGGGTTTGCTTATAACCTCACAATTGATTACAGATCATCTTCTGAAATAGGCGATATGAACGTAGTATGTTCCTTTTGTAATGCTTCGAAGTGGAGGAAGGAGTCTGCTGGTTTCTGTTGTTCTGGAGGTAAAATAAATTTGCCTTCGTTCGAAGACCCACCGGAACCTTTAAAATCACTACTTTTAGGGGAACTTTGCAATCCAAACAGTTTTTAGATAATATTCGCACTTATAATAGTGCATTCCAAATGACATCCTTTGGTGCTAAACAAATCTCAGAAGGCCCTTTCATGCCTACTTTTAAGGTACAAGGTCAGGTTTACCATTTGATAGGGTCCCTTTTGCCTGAAGAACAACCTAAATTTCTTCAAATATATTTTGTATCCGATTACAACGAACAGTCGAATATAAGAAATCAATATTTTCCGAATTTAAATACTGAACTCATTTCACAACTTCAGAACATGTTACATCAGGTTAATTCGTACGTATGCAGTTTTAAATCGGCATTAGAAGCCCTTTCTCAAGATGGTAATAACAATTATAAAATTGTTATAAATGCCGATAAGCGTCCAACTCAGGAACACCCTGGGCGTCATAACGTTCCATCCACGAATGAAGTTGCTGTAGTACTGGTCGACCAGGAATGTGATAGGCGTGATATCGTTATACGTTCCAGAGACAATCGTTTGCAACGTATTTTCGAAACCCACAGGGCTTACGACAGTTTGCAATATCCTATGATATACTGTCGAGGGGAAGATGGTTATAATTTCGCTGTATACCAAACCGATCCGCGCACAGGCGCACCTAATTATAATAAAAAGGTGTCATGCCTTCAATTTTATTGTTACCACCTGCAAGTGAGACGGAATAGATTGGTATACTTTCAACGTTTTCGTGGCTTATTTAATCAGTTTATTGTTGACATGTACGCAAAAATTGAAACCGAAAGATTAGTTTATATACGATCTAATCAAAGGCAGCTGCGCGCTGAAGAATACGTGCACCTTCGCGATGCCATGCAGCAAGATAACGATACTGTGAATATGGGTCGTTTAGTTATTTTACCCTCTTCTTTTACTGGTGGTCCACGCTACATGCATGAACGTACTCAAGACGCTTTTTGTTACGTAAGAAAATATGGACGTCCCGACTTATTTGTTACTGTAACTACCAATCCCAAGTGGGATGAAATCACTCGGGAGCTTCTTGAGGGTCAGGCACCGCATGACCGCCATGATATTATTGCAAGAGTGTTTCATTTAAAATTAAAATCAATGATAGATCTTCTTACCAAAGATAACATTTTTGGAGAAGTATTGTGTTATATGTATAGTGTTGAGTGGCAAAAACGCGGCTTACCTCACGCACATATCTTGCTTTGGTTAAAAGATAAGGTTCGACCTAATGATGTAGTCAGATTAATCAGTGCTGAAATTCCAGATCCGACTGCAGATCCCCTGTTATACGACATTGTTAAAACTCATATGATACATGGTCCATGTGGTGCATTTAACGCAAATGCTCCTTGCATGCAAGACGGTCGTTGCACTAAAAGGTATCCAAAAGCATTAGTGGATGAAACTGTAACAGGACATGATGGATACCCATTATATCGTCGCCGTTCAAGAGACAATGGTGGTTTTACTGTTGAAAAGCGAATGTCTGGACAACAGGTTACTTTAGATAATAGGTGGGTCGTTCCGTATTCGCCTGTATTGTCCAGAGCATTTCAAGCTCACATAAATGTAGAAATGTGTAATAGTGTAGAGTCAATTAAATATATTTGTAAGTACATTAACAAGGGCAGTGACCAAGCTACGTTTGCGTTAAGAAATGAACATGATGAAGTTACTAGATTTCAGTCAGGCAGATATATCAGCTCTTCAGAAGCTGTGTGGCGGATCTTAAGTTTTAATATTCACGAAAGATATCCACCTGTGACCCATCTGGATGTTCATCTGGAAGGCGGTCAACGTATATATTTTAACGCCGAAAATGTTACAGAACGATTAGAGAACCCTAGACAAACAACTTTATTGGCATTCTTTCGACTTTGCCAAACTGATAATTTCGCAAAGTCTCTTTTGTATGAAGAAGTTCCATCGTATTATACCTACGATAAACAACGAGGTGTCTTTAACCGTAGACGCCGAGGCAGGCCTGTAGATGGCGAGACAGGTATTTTCAAAGAACATGTTCTTGGTAGAGTGTATACTGTTCATCCTAACAACGCAGAGTGTTTTTATTTGAGATTATTATTACATACAGTGCGAGGACCAATATCATTTATAGATTTGAGAAAAGTAGACGATGTTGTTTATCCAACTTATCATGCAGCTTGCCAAGCGCGTCATTTGCTTGAAAATGATCAACATTGGGATGACGCTTTAGCAGAATCCTGTGTTAGTGATAATCCACGACGGTTACGCCATTTATTTGTAACATTACTCACATTTTGTAATTTATCTGATCCTGTCCAATTATGGGAAAAATATAAAGAAAAATTTGCAGAAGACTTTCTTCGGAATTTATCTCACAATAATGAAGGCGCAACTAATGATAATTTTCGAGATCTGGCTATAAATCAGTGCTTATTAGCTCTTCAGGAAGACTTAACAGCAGTAGGCGGTAAATCACTTTGTGAATATGGTTTGCCAACGCCAACCTCAGTCGGAGAGGTTACCAATAGGGAATATTCCGCAGAGATTGGTTACAACCCAATGGAACTGCTGGTAACATTAGAAAACGGTGTCCCAATGATGACTGCAGAACAACGCTTAGTCTATGATCGCGTGTGCGAGAGTGTGCAGAATAATTTAGGAACAATATGGTTTTTAGATGCACCTGGAGGAACTGGGAAAACTTTTTTGACTAAATTAATATTAGCTTATGTTCGAAATCAGCGTAAAATCGCTCTTGCCGTGGCTTCATCAGGTATAGCTGCAACATTGCTACCAGGAGGTAAGACTGCTCACACTATGTTTAAAATACCAATTAATTTAGATCGCACGGAAAGTCCAACCTGTAGTATTTCAAGAAATAGCGACAAAGCTAAGGTATTGCGTGAGTGTAATTTAATCGTATGGGATGAATGTACGATGGCCCATCGAAAAGGAGTAGAAGCAGTAGACAGAACTCTAAGGGACATAAGACAAAATGATCGACCAATGGGCGGTATTACGGTTTTATTTTGTGGTGATTTCCGACAAACCTTACCGGTAATACCACGGGGAACCCGAGCTGATGAGATTAGGGCTTGCCTGAAAAGCTCTTATTTGTGGCGTGATATACAATCGGTGCATTTGACTATAAATATGCGAGTGAGAACTGGAGACAACGCAGATAATCGTGAATTTTCTGATACATTATTGAAGATTGGTGAAGGTACCTATCCACAACTACACCAAGGAAAACTTATTCTGACACCTGAGTTATGTTGTATAGTGCAATCCCAACAACATCTTATATCTTCGGTTTACGGTGACATAACAATTATATTAAATAGGGACAATTCTTGGCTTTGCGAAAGGTCCATTTTGACTCCTCGCAATGACCAGGCATCTGAAATTAATAATAAAATACTGTCTAATATACAGGGAGAAAGCAAAGTTTATAGTTCAATAAATAGAATGGTTGATGAACAAGAAGCCACTAATTACCCGATAGAATTTTTAAATTCTTTAAGTATGCCTGGACTACCTTCTCATATAATTTGTTTAAAAATTGGCATACCGATAATTCTGCTCCGAAATTTAAGACCACCTCAACTTTGCAATGGAACTCGGCTAAAAGTAACCCAGTTGCAACAAAATGTAATCGAGGCTCAAATTTTAACAGGTTGCGGTGCAGGAGAAACTGTCTTTATTCCCAGAATTCCCATAATACCAAATAATTTTCCATTCCAATTTAAAAGAACGCAATTCCCAGTATCGGTGTGCTATGCCATGACTATCAATAAAGCTCAAGGGCAGACTTTTCGTGTTGCTGGAGTAGATCTCGGTGTTAGCTGTTTCTCGCATGGTCAATTATACGTCGCTCTTTCCCGGGTTAGCAATTCTAGGAATCTTTACGTTCACGTGCCGGACGGGTCGACTCTTAACATAGTCTACCCAGAAGCTTTGCGCTGAAACATTTTAATTTGATCTAAAAATATTAGCAATATATTATCTTAATAAAAAACAAGGAGTTACACGCTGACCGAGTCGTGGGTACAGCGTGGGTATATTATAATATTCTGCGGTTACTTATATTTTTCAACAGTTTTGTGGATTGGCATATTATATTACTATTGCCCTTCTAAAATACGAAAGTGAATCTGCCTGTTACGTCAAAACTATGAGGGAGGACATCTGCTAATTTTTTTTCGAAAAACGACGGAAACGCGGACGAAGTCGCGGGCAAAAGCTAGTTACAACAATAAATTATAATTAATTATTTGCAGATAAATGCGAATGCTGCCTCTTTTCTTAAATTGCTTGCTTGAAAAAAAAATTCAGTTTACCATTTAGAAATATATTTCTATATAAAAATTATTGACTTAATAAAAAGAATATTTTAAATTATACAATAGATATTTTTTATACATTATAAATTATATATTTGGTATTTGGAGTACAGGATATAAATAATAAAATAACTTTAATCCAAAAACGATAAAGATTTAAAACATATTTGTATAAAAATAGTTCGTTCGACAGGGTCGATCGTGTTAGGTAGATTCCCGTCACGCGATTCTCGATATGCAATATGCGAAGGTAACAATGAAACCGAGAATGCGATAAACATGTAATGTATGACAAATGTCGGAACAAGAAAAAAACTAGTCAGTAGTATTTTACTGATCAATACGAGTCTTTTGAGGGGTAAATCGGCATATATTGGGTGAGGGGGAAACCACCCCCCACCCCTATCTCCTAAACGAGGAGTCGCATCAAAAAATGTTTCGTACAAAAAAGTTTCCTCTTTTAATTTGTTAATTTTCTAAGATTTTCCCGACACCAAACTTTTGCCTCCTGTGACTTTCTTCGGTTTTTAACTTTCAACCCCCTGACCGATATCCCCCATTTCCGATTTCAAGAACTTAACCTTCATTTTGTCGTTAAGAATGTGTATACCGAGTTTAAAAATCCTCCGTCAATATTTGCGACCTGTAGCGTGTCCCAAAAGTTTGCACTTTCACCCCCCCTCCCAGCTCCCCTTTCACTTTTTCCAAAAAACGAGATGCTACGTTTGTCCTACTAATTTATCCTATCGACCTGTGAAGTCAGATTTTGCCTACGATGAATTGGGACTGATGGATCATATATACATATATATATATAGAGGGATATATAAATATTTTTTTTCGACGGATTCACAATCTCCAGTTCATAAACGGCGTAGCGCCCCTACTCTGGGGTCTGGGTCCCGTCATCGCATCGATTGCAATAGGTAGATTCATCTATGAAATCTACCTAAAATAAAGATTTGATTTAAGAAAAATAATAATGGTTTATTTTTCCATATCTTAAAATACCGCAGAATACATCATTATCATTTATTATGATAAACAGTTAAAGAATAAATGATTTAAAAAACATGGAGCACATGAGTAAGAAATATCTGGTTTTGTAAAAAGACAAAAATAATGAAATCAAGTCACATGACAACCACAGATTATAATTTAAAATTTTATTGTTGTCTTCAAGCTTCTTCGAACTTATGTTTTTTTATATTTTAGTCAATTCACCTAAGGTTATATAATGGCAAAGATTTAGATCCATAAAGCCTTCTCTCATTTTCTTTTATTGATTTATGTTACTCTCTGTCTCTCAGAAAATATTAATTATATTATACTAATCATGTATAATAAAAATAGCTAATAACTAGATTAGTTTTAATTTTCATATGTTATATATAGAATTCAAATTGAAAGAGTAGACAATTTAGTTTTTTCTAATAGTTTCTTTCTAACCTATACATAAATGTCAATGTCAAAAAGCTTGCAATTGAAATGTTTCCAGTTTTACTCACATGTTGTTGCTTATATCAAAAAACATAACCTATACCGCTGTTACATTTTAAGTTATTAATCGTTTTTTATTTGTTATTAATTAGAAGTTACTGTAAGATTACATGAAGCCAAAAATGGTATCCGTAAAAGTACAACAGAAAGTTAAAAAAGATAAATTAAAAACAGGCAAGACGAAGAAAAGTAAAAAAATGCGATCGAAAACAGTTCCTCTAAAGGAAGTTTCAGTTTCAAATAAAAGTATTAAACTAACAGATGCAACAGTAGTGAAGAAAATAAAAAAACAGAAATACATAATGCCTTCTAAAGCAGTCACAGATGAACTAGTTATTTCTTGCTTGTCTGCTCTAGAAAAGTTGTCGGCACTGCCCGGTAAAAAAAATGCTATTTTTGGGGACGAAAACCAAATATTCATGGAAATTCGGTGCATTAAAATACAAAATAATAAAGGGAACATCAAATTGTTAGTAAATATTAAAACAAAATTGATACATATTATATTATATGTATATTATAGCTTAATACCTTAAATAAAACATATAATGTGCATTGATCTATATTTTCAGTGTTCTTCCACACACAACAGTATCATCATCAAAGGAGGTGTGTTTAATAACACCAGACATTAAGAAGGGCAGGAAGATTGATCATGAGCCGACAATAGACAAGTGGGAAGAAGTGCTCCGAGTGGCCGGTGTTACTACTGTAAGTAGAAATACTGTTGCAATACATATGTATCAGAATAAAAAAATATGTTACAATTTTATATATAAACATTACTTTGGCAATAATCATGTAAATTTGACATTTATTTAAAAATAGGTTTTAATATATATATACATATATTTGTGCCGCATTTGTATGGTGGTTAGTGGGCTTGATAATTGAGCCATTCCTTCATAGGACTTGTATTTGTGTTGGTTATAATTCTTTACGATTTGCAAGTTGTTAAAACTATATAATTATTTATTTAAATTTTATTGTATATTACAAAAGGTAAGCTTAACCCCTTAACACACAGAAATGTATTAACACAGTTGTGGCAGATGTTTTTTTTTTAATTGTGCATTAAGGGGTTAATGCCTGGCGGTATTCACTATAAGCCAACCATTGTGCATGGTGAGAAATTGTAGTAGGTGTTATAAAAGCAAAATAAAATGTGAAACTAGTGCTAAGTAAAACTAAATAAATTATTAATCTGAGTTGAGCTGAGCCCTCTCAGTTTTCTGAACGGAATCAGATATTATAATTCTTTTTTTTTTAAAACATGCCCATTCCCAAGGTCTACAGCTCTGTCAATTTTCATTCAAATCAATTCAGTAGTTTTTATGTGATGTTGCTTCAAAAAGAAGTGTGAATTTTAATTATATAAATACAATAATTCTTTCAGGTTAAAACCGTTCTCCCGATGAGACAGCTGAGAGTTGAATATGATCAATTTGAATTGAAACGTAGATTATTAACCCAACATGATTTTATAATGGTCGATACAAGAGTATTAAATCACGTATCCCATATATTAGGAAAGATGTTCTTTAAGAAACATAATATGTTAATACCAGTTAAGATTGAGGAGAAAAAAGATATTAAGAAGAACATTGATGTTGGTCTACGTACAGTCATGTTACGTCTTAATGAAGGACAAACGTCTACTATTGTTGTAGGACACACTGGTATGCCACAAATCCAAATAAAAGAGAATATTCTGGCACTGGTTAACAAATTAAATGAGAAATATCCAGGTGGTGAAGCCAATATTAGAGCTTTGGCGATTAAGCTACCATTGTCACCGTCTCTGCCTCTATATGTAACACTGAGTGAGTATTTTTTACTTTTGTGATATTTAACACTAAATCTACCGACAATTCTTGTATACCTGTTCCTACTGCACGCCGTCAAATTGACCGGTAAATAAAAGTTATTTTATTATATAACGCAGGTAATAATGGACATAACTAAAAGTAAAGAGTGAAGACAATATTATATGCATATTCTAAGAATTGTGATGTAGTTTGATAACGATATTATAATGTTTCAAAATGTGTAAGTTTTACAAAAGTTTAAGAACGGTCAATTTGACCGGGTCTTGGTAGGTTTAGTGTTAAAGCAAAAAATAAATCTGAAGTTTATATGTAAAGACAAAAATACCTGGCATATATATATATATGCAATACTAAATTTAAAAAAATATATTATCTATTTCTTGGAAAGGTTAATACAACTAGGATCCGCCGGCGCCGCCGGATAGGAGCTGAGCGCCCTCCCCCCTTCTTTAATGTTAACAAACTTGGCATATAATATTCCTCTATAACATGCTCAGCAACCATCGGTTTAGAATGTCAATTGAAAAGAAAATCAATTCATCATCAATAAAATTATAGCCATATCTCTCTTTTAAATGAATCTCAATTTTTTTTCTAGACTGAATTTTTTTATTGTTTTTTGCTAAACCATCTTTAGTAAAAGATCTAGCCATGTGACAAATTATATATAATTTTACAGGACCAAACACCTCCATTACCGTACCAAAACTTAAACGAAGTAAACCAAATTCATTTGTCATGTATGAGGATGAGCTGTCCACCCATCTCAACAGTGTAGTTCGAGTTAACCCGGATGGAACTGTGAAATTGAAATTGCAAAAAACCACACAAAACAAAAATGACAGGTATAACATAGTTTATACAACTTTGGGCTACAAATAGCTACGTGGAATGTAAGAGGAGGAATGGAACAGAAGATGAATGTGATGGATGACAAAGATCTGGATGTTATTTGTGTGTAAAAGCATGAGGACCCCCCCGGAGGGTATGTCTGAAAAGGTTGATGTCTGTGGCCGAGGCGAAAGAGGTATGCCGTAGTATTGGCGCTCCGTCGTCTCTGGCTACCCCGCAAGGGATATGGCGTGAAGATAAATAAATAAATATAAGTAGACAACTTTTTAACATGTTAACGCAATTAATTTAATTTATTATTAAATTTCAGTGACATTGACGATGAAAATATAAGTGATGATGATGAAAAGATAAATGAAGGTGATGAGAAAAATAATGATGTTGAGAGTGGGGACGAGTAATAAATCAATCAATAATAAAATAGTGTTTTATTTCAACTGAAATACATAACTCTTGATTTATAATATAATATATTGTAACGAGAACATATAATTATGATACCAGATTAACACTAAACCTACCGACAATTCTTCTAAACCTGTTCCTACCGCACGTTATCAAATTGACCGGTAATTTAAAGTTATTTTATTATATAACATAGGTAATAATGGAAATAACTGAAAGTAAAGATTGAAGACAATATTATATGCATATTATAAGAATTGTCATGTAGTTTGATAACGATATTATAACGTTTGAGAATGTGTAAGTTTTACAAAAGTTTAGGAACATTCAATTTGACTGGTACTTGGTAGGTTTAGTGTTAAAATTAATGGAAGAATCATCACGTGTAATACCAAGGGGATTTTAAACAATACTTATCTGCATTTTAACCGGCCAAACCTTCTTGAACTTTTTGAAATTTCTCAAACCATTATCCGGGGATTGTATTCGGAGAGGTTCCCGTTTGATGATGAGATCTTTCTTTATAATAAGCGTTGTGGATCCAATATTAACGTTGCTTAACTTTTCATCTATTAACGAGACATCCTCCTTTTTTATTTTACGTAAATCTATATCTGAATTCAATTTCACTAAATCGTCTAACTTAGATCCTCTTAAAGCGTTCACATCAACGTTTTCCTGATCAACAGTCTTACTCACAGACGGCTTAATACAACTTGAAGTAATAGGTTCCAAGATTTTATTAGTTTTGTCTACAGTTTTTTTATTAACAAAATTGAATAAATCTTCTTCATCTTCCACACTTCGTTTTCTTTTCAATGGTTTCGAGAAATTCAATTTGTTTCTGGTAACATCATTATTCAAAGACGGTGTTGGTTTTGTGAAATTAAACATTTCTTCATCATCAATAATTTGAGTTGCAATCTTTTTAGATGGATTTTCGATTTCATCTAGTTCTTGAGCATTTCTCTTCTTTGACAAACTTAGATTTAATTGTTTTGTCTCTTTGGTGGCTATTTTTTTACTACAAGTTGGAGTCTCATTGCTTTCTTCACTCAATTTTCGTTTAGCGCCTCCATTATTATCAATACTTAACACATCTTGTCTTGGAGTCAGACTTTCATTTATTAATATATTTTCTTGCTTGCAAACAACTTCCGAAGGTTCCTGGGACTCGAACGCTAATATATTTTTAGGCTTATTAACATTTGGAGATTGTTTTACAACTTCTGATGAGAAATTAAAGTTTGGATTACAGTACTTGCTTGTCGAACAATAAAGTATTGCCAAACCAATTTCTGCATCAGCAACAACCCTTTTGCCTTTACTTTTGAGAAAATCAGTTATATCCTTAATCTGATCTCTCTGTGACTGCGTTTCTTGGCTCGTAGATGAAAAGTTATATTGAATTATTATTACATTACTATCACAAAGAGAAGATTTGGTCATTTTAGTCTCGCTTAATAGCAGTGGTGAAGCTGAACTCTTCAATAATACAGTCTTGTACATATCTAATTGTTTCCTACTAAAGAAAATCACTTTTTTACCAGAAAAAATTGAAGTTCTGTCATTATTAGGCAGGAAAGAAACGTTTTCTTTATTAAGTGTAGATTCTAGAATGTTTGGAATAAAATTGTTCGGATTTGGTAAGGGATTGTTGTGATTGATCGAATCAATGCATTGGTTCCAGTATTCCATGTTTACGATCCTGGAGTTCTGAACCAGAGCCAAGACGACTTTGATAGTTAATGTTATTGACGGCATGGTCAAGTAAAGACAGGAGTCGTCCCAATCATTTTTAAGTGTTCCACCTGTTTTGTTAAGTATATTTTTTAGGTTTTGTAAATTTTCCCCCTTCAATGTGGAGGTACATGTAACGAAATCTATCTTGCAAACGGTCCAAACACAATTTATTTTGCCAAACTTAACAACATCACCTAATTTCAATTCCTTCACCTGTTCACTGTTAAGTTTCTCAGTATTAATATATGTCCCATATTTAGAGCCCAAATCTTTTAGAAGTAATGCATCGTTTGATATAAATAATGTTGCATGTTTTCTACTGATCGAAGCATCGTCAGGAATAGCGAAATTACAATTTTGTCCATCTATACTTCGTCCTATGATAATATTTTTGTTTTGTAAGATATAAAGTATCCTCTTATCACTTTCCGATGTCAAATACCACATCTTAAAAGTTTTGCACTCAATAAATTCTCAGTCTACTAATCATGAAATATAAATAAGGTGCTATAATAATTATAATTATTAATTTTAAACAAAACCTTAAGTCATAAAATAACAAGTCGGAAACAGAGTACTTATTACTACTTTTATATTACTCTGTTACTGACATAATCTGTGGTTACTAATGTCCTATCCATCACTTATTTATAAATACAAATATGCTATAAATTGCTTTTATTTCATAATGTCATTCAAATATTAATATAGGATTTTGGTTTGTTAAATAATTTATTTAGCCAAAAATATTAAATTACTTAAACTTGAACCTAAATTCTCTGTTGCCTATTATATATATTTGCCACTGATTTAATTCTGGTAGCGTAGAAAATGTACAGAATAATATAGTATATATTTTACATAAGCTAATATAAATTCTAATATAAATGAATAATCTACTATTTATCATTTTAAACTATGATAATTATATTGGAAAGTATGTTTTGTAGTCTGTTACGTTACGAAAAATTTTAATATGCAAACTACGCTATCATTTCGAAATGAAATTAAACTACAGATAACATAAATAATACAAGCAAAACACAGATAGTATAAATAATAAAAGCGAAACACACAACACAGATAATATATCGTTTCTATAGCAACGCTAAACGTCATAACAAACAAACCGGTTTGTAGCTAGTACATCTGTAAGGGTCAAATAGTTTTTGATCATAATTACTCCATGTTCAGAATTGAAACTACACATATATCTTCCTAAATATGACACTATATATTGATAAAAAACTTAATTTCACTGATACGAATGTAGTAACAACGTTGGGATCGTGGCACCCTTCCTTACCACTATTAGCAGTTGGATCTTACAACCAAGAAAAAGGAGGATATGTAACCATCTTTCAAGAAAATGTGAGTAAATACTCCTTTGTCATACTTCTCATATAGCAATAATGTTTTTTTATTACATCTAAACATTACATATTCATTTTGTATTATACACATTTCAGGGATTGGCGTTAGAAGGTTGTGATTGGCCAGTGTTACTATCAAACCAGGTGACAGCATTGGCATGGCATCCTATAAGAAAACTATTAGTGGTTGGTTGGGATGGAGGAGAATTGTATATCTGGTTGGAATATTCCTGGGCTCGGCTAGAAGCACCACACACTGCTGCACTAACCACAGTAACATTCAGCCCTGGAGGTGGTAGGCTGCTAGCTTCAGATGCTGCCGGCTCAGTGTCAGGTTGGCAATCTGGCTCTGGAGCACCGTTGACTGCATTTCATCATCAACTCGGGGATATCATTACACTTGTTAAGTTTTGTGCCCCACATTCTACGTCAGAGACCTCAATTAGAGGTCTAGCTCGGGCAGCAGTAGAAGGAGATGAGAATGCTCTTGATGCATTAGCTGCTTGGAGGCCTAGGACTACGGCCAAAATGCGTGAAGGTCTGCAACCTGACAATCATGCGTGCTATGCTGCTCAGGATAACGGAATTATTTTATATATAGACCATGCTGGAGCATGTTCAGAAGTCCTTAATAGTCCTGGAGTAATTGTTTTCATGGATATTATAAGCTCTATATATCTTCTTGTTGCATGGGAGACGGGAGGAGCTCTTAGTTTGTCGAGATTTTCTATATCCAACGATGGGTCTCTTACAACAGATACTCATGTTAGAATGTCAGCAAGAAACGGCCAATGTATTGTACTGGCCGGCAATTTCTGTGTTGCAGTTATTACCGGGGATAATTTGATTCGGATATGGGACAGTGAGAATGGTGACAATGATGTGTTGCCTAATGAAGATGATGAAATGGTTGCCGGAGATATATTTACAAGTATAAGTTATTGTGACTTAAGTGATACATTGTGTTGTGGAACCGGCCAGGGTAATTTATATTTGTGGCGTCGAGATCACAGGAGTAGATGGAAATTAATAAGCAGTACATCAATCAAGGGTACAGTGAAGGAAGTGAGTTGGGGCTCCGAGGGTTTAATGAACCCATTGTTATATGTGAACTGCATAACCAACGCGTTTGTGCTTAGAGAACAGCACGTTTGCTGGGGTTATTCTAATAATATGTGGATGGTGCAGAAATCTGCCCATGAAGTGACGATTACTGGAAAGTCAAATTCCACCAGCAATATTAATCCTTCTATAACAATAAAGACTTTTGCGTTCAAAGACAATTACGTAGCTCTAGGTGACGGAAAAGACGTTCAGGTAATTTTTTTTAATCTATTTTATCCGCAATGAAGAGATCCACAGAATGGCAGGTACTAGCGAAAATGTCGCAATGAGAATGAAGAAAAACGTGCTCATGTGGTTTGGGCACGTCGAACGAATGAGTGATGAAAGAATGGTAAAAAAGATTTATAAAGGAAAAGTGAGCGGTAAGAGAGACAGGGGCCTCCCCCTGTGATCTTCGAAAACACAGTAGCTATAATACTGGAGGAAGGTCACGTAAAAAGCATGAGGACCCCCCGGAGGGCATGTATGAAGAGGTTGATGTCTGTGGTCGAGGCGAAAGAGGTATGCAGGGACCGTAGCGTTTGGCGCTCCGTCGTCTCTGGCTACCCCGCAAGGGATATGGCTTGAAGGTAAATAAATAAATAATGACCAGGGCTCGTTTGGAACCCTCATAGCCTTAATTTTGTTCCTCTACAGAAGGGCTTATTTTGAAACGTATAAGATCAAAATAGACCCTTCTAATACTTGATGCACAAAAGTGATCACTGCTATTTTGCATTCAAAGAGGATTCAAAGATATTTAAAAAAAAAACACACACGGCAGAAGTGAAACTACTGCAAAGTAAGAGAGAATGAGATGGATATAGAGTATCAGGAGTATTAGGATATTCTTTATTATTTAATACTTTAACACTAAACCTACCAAGTACCGGTCAAATTGACCGTTCTTAAACTTTTGTAAAACTTACACATTTTCAAACGTTATAATATCGTTATCAAACTACATGACAATTCTTAGAATATGCATATAAGATTGTCTACACTCTTTACTTTTAGTTATTTCCATTATTACCTGCGTTATATAATAAAATAACTTTTAATTACCGGTCAATTTGACGGCGTGCGGTAGGAACAGGTATACAAAAATTGTCGGTAGGTTTAGTGTTAATATAAGATGATTATAGTTTTATATAAAGCTTATTTTATCTTTTAAAAAATCCTAAACCAACAATTTTACAAAAGTACCGACGCCATCGTAAGTTTAAAAAAACAACTACTTAAAAATATGCCTCATATTAGTTAAAGATGGCCGCAGTGTCTTTTATCTCATTCTCTCTAATACATTTATATATTTCTTTCTTTATCGTGACGCATTTCCGTTACATCAAATTTGAAATCGCAACGATTCTAAATTTTTACTTTAAATATTTATATTTGACATTGTTTCCAGATTTGGATGCACAATAAGGAATATGAGTTAAAATTCACTTTAATAAGAACGTTTGCGTGGAAAACTGACGTCCTGATTCTGTATAATGATATGTTAGTTGGTGTTGTTAATCCTCACGTGGAATGTTATAATATATCCGGCACAAAAATAGGAGTACTCCCGAGTAGTGAAGGGGAAGGGGAACCCATAGCAATCACAAACACAAACAAATTCGTTGTAATTGCCACAATCGATGGTTCACTAAAACTAGCAGAAATTACAAAGAAAGGTCTCAGAATGCCTTACCCTGCTAAGAATTGCTATCAGATGATTGAGGATTTTGGTGAAATCATGAGATCATCAGTGAACAATACCGGTCTTTTCATATGTCTTAGCATTGCTAATGCGGGATTGGCTCCAGATCCCAGAATTTACTTGTGGGATGTCGCCAATGACGTCATTACGCACACCTTACTCTCAGACTCCAAGTCCCCACCATACCAAAGTGTCCCCATAGCTATATTATGGGACCACACTGACCCTAGGCTTGTAGCAGTTCATATGCGATCATCAGATTTTGATCACATTCATCTCTTCTTTTGCCATGAGAGTAAACTTTACGAATATAAAAACTGGTGTCCAATTGCGGAAGAATATTACGGATCTGATTTCATTTTGTGTTCTTTATACGCCCCCTACATTGTTATATTGACACAGCAAAACATAAAACGAATTATAATGAAAGAATTTGAGGATCGAAGCGATCTTGATAATAAGCTTAAACAAGTCCTAAATTTCCTTTTCTATATGACTACTGGTCATTTAGAGAAAGCTGTGGTTATCGGTACTAACATAGGGAGCAAAAACTCTATAATTTGGGATAGTTTGGCAAAAATGTGCGTGATGCTCAAACGAGCTGAAGTTGGTTCGGTGTGTTTAACAAAAATGGGGAATATTAAAGGTGCTCTCATGATGCGAAAAGTTTTGAACGACGATAATATGAACGATACTTCAAAAGTTGGAGTATTGGCCGTAAATCTCGGCATGATTGACGAAGCTGAGAAACTCTTCCGCGAAGCACAGCGTCCAGATCTGATAACTCGTTTGATATCAGCAAAAGAAGGTGGTTTGGATGAGATTATAAACAGCGAAAATGAAGGAGAGAATTTGCTACTTATAAAGAGTGCTCAACATAAGTTGGCTAAAATTATGTGGGCGAATGGAGAGACTACAGCATCCTTGAAATTGTTCGAAAACGCTGGAACTTTGGTACCTCACGTGCCAAGGATGTGGATAGCTCAAGGTCAAGCTCCAGTTTTGGCCCAATACGTATCGACCTCAAAGGACACAAATTTAATAACTTGGTGGGGTCACTATTTAGAGAGCATCGGAGACCTCGACGGAGCCCTAGAAGCGTATTCCCGGGCGAATGACTTCGGAGAACAAACACGACTCCTGTGTCACATGGAGAGAATCCAAGAAGCAGAGAAACTTTGTCAAAAAAATAAATCAGCTCTATATCAAATGGCTAGATATTTGGAGATTGCAAATCAAACCGAAAATGCTGTGAAGGTAAGCTTTAAATGACTCTAAATACTAGGATCCGCCAACCGTGCGTGGCGGGTGTTGAGCTGAGTCCCTTTCCTTTCTTCTTTTATTGATAACTTTTAAACCAAACATTTTTTCAATCTGTTTTCGCTATAACATCCGCGTCCGGCTCAAATATACATGAGAAAATTTTTAACTAATTATGTCGTCGCATTCTGGAGACAACTAAACACAAAAAAAGGTCTCCCAAACGGTTAAGAGCTCCGCTTACGCTCAGCTCATCATTAATTTAGAGTTATTTAAATAAGAACGTTACAGATGTACATCAAGTGTGGAGCGATCACGTCAGCAATACGAGTTGCAGCGGAAGCAAGTTCTTGGAACTTGGTGTGGAGAGCTGGTTCTTCATCACCAAAACACGCAGTTTATGCAGCATCCATATTGGAAAACGCCGGACAAAACGAACGGGCGATAGCCCTATATCAAAAAGCGGGTAAGTGATCAGGAACTTAACATTTTCAATAACAGTATGACCCCATATAGCGCGGAGAATTCCCACATTATGTTTATGTACTGTGAAATTTATATTTTGTACAGTTTATGATTGATTTTGTAAAATTAAATTTAAATAAAGTTAAAATTTATTTACTCGAGAAAAGTTAAACGTGAAACGCTTGTACATAACGCGTTATACGAGAACATTCCAACGCGTTGTCCTATAACTCGGAACTAATCTACCGCGTTATAGCAGAATTACTTCGCCTATTTTTATACCAGTTAGGTTTTTTGTAAATGTTTTGGATAAGACAAACCGCATATGGCGCTCAAATTGGCATTGAGTTGTGACGACACGGCCGCAATGATTACCGCGGCGGAGTCGCTCGGAGACCGCGTGGATCCCGGCCTGGCGAGGGCGCTGGCGGAGCGCCTGAGGGCGGAGCGTCCTGGACACGCCGCCGCTGTGCTCGCTGGCGCGGGGAAGGTAAGATCGCTTATTGTAAGGTTAGTCAGAAACGGAGAAGGAGGAGGAGGAGGATATAGGAGTTTGGGTGATTGAAGGTTTTGGTTTGTTTTTGGTCCAAGTCGATGGCACAGGAATACCAACAGTTACGGTTTGTTTAAAAGAAATGGCATTTGTAAGATAATTGTTATTGCTGTATGAGGAGGAAAAGAAGGAGGAGATGCAGGAGTTTAGGTGATTAAAAGCTTTGGTTTGTTCTTGGTCCAAATACAAACAGGAATACCAACAAACCACTCGGCTTGCTTAAAAATTCTATTCATTCCACATTCTTTTAAAGGTTTAGACCAATTGAGCTATATTTTATCCACAGTACGAAGAAGCTCTGGATATTGTGGAGCAAACTTCAGCTCCTCTGTCTGATGAGTTGGGGGAGCGTCTCGCAGCTCCTCCCGGGGCTGATGGAAGAGATGCACTGTTGAGGAGACTGGCTGATGTGCTGGGTGCACGTGGGTTGTACCACCAGGCCGCGAAAAGACTGGCTCACATCGGGGATAAGGTGAGAATATCCACTAGGATGCAGGACGGATGAGAAGATTGATTACGATTGTAAAAGGACAACATTCTGAATTTTATAAAGTCATAACCATTTTCTTACTAGGGGCGCGAACCGGACCTCGATTTTGGCTCACTGCGCTCGCAAAATTTCGGTAAATTTCGGCGAATTGAGCGAAGCGAGTTAGCCATCTTCAATTTAGCGTTCAAACCTGAAACCGACAAGACAGGCTGAATTTGATTAAAGTAAACCAAATTTTTCCCTCGAATTTTTTTTTTCATTGAAATCTATGGGATTGTCATTTTTTGGTGATTATTCCTCAACGACATGAGTTTTTTTTTTCACTTTTTTTTATAAACCATCGCAATAAATGTGCAGAATTTCATGAAGATCGATAATGCCGTTTTCATGCCAACCCCGGACATGGGATGCAAAAAGTCTCACATAGAGCGCTCCGCTCGCTTCGCTCAATAACCAATTTGCTTGTTTCACGGACATGGGATGCAAAAAGTCTCACATAGAGCGCTCCGCTCGCTTCGCTCAATACCCAATTTGTTTTTTTCACGGACATGGGATGCAAAAAGTCTCACATAGAGCGCTCCGCTCGCTTCGCTCTATAACCAATTTTCATAACCAATTTGATTGTTTCAAGCTACCATAAATTCTGGGTCGATATTTTTCGTCCATCACAATATTCATCGAATCAGATTTCTCACGAAATTTACCGAAATTGGACCGTTACGTGTAGGAAGGTCTTAATAATTATCTTATGGTGATATTCTCTTGAATCTCCTAATGACGACTTTCAACCATAGCCGAGTATTATCCCATTTGTGACGTCACATCCGTTTATAAATTCATTTCATGCTAGAAATTCGCATACGAGTATTAGGAGTGATGACTCCATTTGCTTCTATGCTACGTATTTATTTTTCATTTGTTTTTTTTACTTTAATCGTTTATTTTAATGTTATCTAAAAGAAATTGAATTTCAAAATCCAGCGACAGTTTTTAAAAATCAAGCACACACACATACGTACAAACACACACACGCAAACACTCACATATGTATATATATTAGCTTACTCCCTTCCGCTTCGCTGGGCACACTATTAATTTGAATGTAAACTTAGGTTGCTATGGTAACCGTTGGCATCGTAACCGTTGCTATGGTAACAGCGTTAAGTGTATAGCTCCTACAGGTTTATAAGTTGGCGAATTGCAAAAAGTTGTAATCCGTTGTGATATGAATTCCGTAAAATCCGTTCTCAGTGCACGTCTACGTCACAAAAGTAGTAACTATGTGAAATTTTAAGTTAATCGGACATATAGTTACGGAGATTTCGTGATGAGTCAGTGAGTGGTAAATCGCTTATATATATATATATTTGCCAGGCGGGTGCGATGCGCTGGTTGATGCGCTCGGGCGACTGCGAGCGCATCGCAACATTCGCTTCTGCCTCACGAGACCGCGCAGCGCAGCTCATGGCAGCGGACTTTTTGCGCCGGCGCAGCGCGTGGCGCACCAGGCCGGACCTGGCGCGGCATGTTCTGCACTTCTACACTAGGGCGCGAGCTCACGACAAGCTGGCCGCCTTCCACGCGGAGTGCGCGGCGGTTGAGATCGACGAGTACGAGGTTGGGCGGAGTTTTTTTTTTTTTTAATATACTTTATAGTGACAGTGTCAATTTTTGTTTTTGGTGTTTTGTTTTTTTTTTTACTATAAGTTTTTTTTTTTACTATTTTTTATAGTGTAAATGTTTGTTTTTGGCCAGTGTTTTTTTTTACTATCAGGTTTTTTGTTTTACTATTTTTTATAGTGTAAATATTTGTTTTTGGCCAGTGTGTGTTTTTTTTTTACTATTTTTATAGTGTAAATGTTTGTTTTTGGCCAGTGTGTGTTTTGTTTCACTATCAGGTATTTTTTATTTTTACTATTTTTTATAGTGTAAATGTTTGTTTTTGGCCAGTGTGTGTTTTTTTTCACTATCAGGTATTTTTTTTTACTATCAGGTTTTTTTTTACTATTTTTTATAGTGTAAATGTTTGTCTTTGGCCAGTGTGTGTTTTTTTTTTACTATCAGGTTTTTTTTTCTGTTTTTGGTCATTCGAATTTTTTTATTTCACTATACAGTATTTTTTATGGCCATTTTTTTTTTTAATATACCTAGAATAGATAGTATATTTTTTTTGGCTAGTGATTGTTTTTATACGTTTTTTTTGTTTCGGCCAGTGTTTTGTTTTTTCATTGTACAGTTTTTTTTATTTTGTTGTTAACCAGTGTTTATGTACATTATACAGTAGTTTATTTTTCTATTTTGCTGTTGGCCAGTATTTTTTTTTGGCCCCTTGAAATTTTTTTTTCAGTATACCTTTGACAAAATATTCGCTAACTCGACTATTTTTAACTATATATTTTTTTGCCGACTCCCATTTCTTATTCGCAGTAAATAGTATATTTTTTTTTATTTGCCAGTGTTATTTATTATTTATTTACAATTAACTAGCGTTTGTTTATAAATCTATGATGTTTAAATTTTTTTTATTTTTTTTTAATTATGATTTCGGTTTAAAAAGTTCGATTAAAACTCATTTTTATTAGTTGATTTATTTATTTATAATTTACAGAATTACGAAAAAGCGCTTGAATCTCTCAAAGAGGCGGCGAGATGTTTAGGAAAATCTTCGGATCCTGAAACTGGTAACACTGAATTAATAATTATAATGCTGACAACATTGTAACCTAAAATTTCGTTACAGGTACTCAAATTCTCGCCATCCAAGAGCAGAGTGCGTTTGTAAAACGATTTATCGATATAAAAAAAACACTTCAATCTGGTGATATTAATGCAGGTAACTGGCAACATTATTGAGCGAAGCGAACGAAGTGAGCGGAGCGTTTTACTGGAGACTTTTTACATTCTTTGTCACGAATTGGCTCGAAAACTACTTGACGGAAAATTATGAAACTTTGCAAACAAAAAGACACATATTAGGTGATGGTTTTTTAAAAATAAAATTAAAAATGCCCTCAAAAAAAAAAATAATATCATGTCAAAAAACTGATATACCATTGAAGTCAATGAGAAACGATGATTCAATACAGTGGGCCCGCTTCGCTCAATATACAAACGGCACCCGAGATTTCGCGAGCGCAGCGAGCCGAAATTGAGGGTTTGTTGGCGCTCCTAGTTTAAATACATTTTTATAATGGCAACATTACATTCATTAAATAGCGAAAATACTTTCTACACTATTTTGTATAAATTTTTTTACAACACCATCTGTTGAAAATATATAGAACTATGAATTAAACACTATGTATACTAGGGGTGACAACAGACCCGAGATTTCGGCTCGCTGCGCTCGCGAAATCTCGGGTGCTGTTTGGATATTGAGCGAAGCGAGCCCAGTGTAATGACTCATCGTTTCCCATTGACTTCAATGGGATATCAGTTTTTTGACATGATATTTAAAAAAAAAAAAATTTTGACGACATATTTCAATTTAAAAAAAACCCATCACCTAATGTGTGTCTTTTTGATTGCAAAATTTCATAATTTTCCGTCAAGTAGTTTTTGAGCCTATTTGTGACAAAGAATGTGAAAAAGTCTCCAATGGAACGCTACGCTCGCTTCACTCATAAAAACACCAAATTCGCAATAAAAAAATACATTATTAATCGAGAAAAATCGACAAAAAAAATTGTGCATAAAACTTAACGAAACGAACATCGTGTCACGAGTTTTTTATATATATTTATTTATTTAGTATTAATATGCAGGTGTAGTGAGTAGTGAACAGTTAATCAGAGCACTGAGCGGAAGACCTGGACTGATATCAGAGGAGCAGGTCCTCAAGCTACTTGTGCAAAATGCACCAGATCATCCCAAAGCAGAAGGTAGGAGTATTTGTTTGTGAGAATTTAAAAACATAAAAATATATATATTTTTTCTCCAGAATTCCAGATGAAATTAAACGCAATACAAAAACCAACTCAAGAAAATAGTCATACGACCGATTCACCAGAACAAAGTATTGAAGAAGACCTAAATTGAATAAATAAATAATAATAAATATAAAAACTTTTTTTCTTTAAAATAGTTTTATAAGTAAAAATATTATTAAAAACTTAATTATTTTGTTTTATGTGAAATTGCATTTATTATGAATTTATTTTGGTAATGACGGAAATACTGAGAAGTTAAGCCTTTTTTAAGTTGTTTGAATTAACCTAGATTCAGAATACTATCTTAGTAAGTTATTTGTTATATATCTAAGAAATAACTTAATTAATTTAATTTAATAAATATTAACGTTTTTTTCTGAATTTCATTCTTAATTATACTACAATATTTTTTAGGATAGTCGAAATATTTTATTCTGTCGAAGAAAATAACAAACCGTCTGTCAAAACAATTGTCATTTCTGTCAGATAGGTTGTATATTTTGTAGGTTAGTAATTTCACGTGTTTGTTGTGATATTATAAATGTAAAAAATGGTGCGACACAATAATCAATTACCAAATAATCTTACACAATTACAAAATTTGATTAAGAGAGATCCTGATTCCTACAAAGATGAGTTTCGACAGCAACTTGCGCATTTTGAAACAACACTCGAGATTTTTAACTTGAATCCCACTCAGTATAACAAGAAATTAGATGAACAGGCGATGTTCTTGGCGCAAGTAACTCAATGTTATCAAAACGAAATGAAAACATTTCCTCAAAAAATAGTAGATATTCTGAAGACTCATAATACGACCATGCATAATGAAATGCGATTATCTCTTTGTAAATGTTTGATATTGCTGCGAAATAAGAACTTTGTGACAGCCTTCGACTTACTGGAACTATTTTTTACGCTCATAAAATGTCAGGACAAAAATTTGAGGGATTATCTTAAGACTCACATTATAACAGATATAAAAAACATGAACATGAAACACAAGGACATGAAACTAAACTCTACCCTACAAAACTTCATATATTCGATGTTACGGGATAGTAACACGAAGACAGCTAAATTAGCGATTGATATATTAATCGAACTTTACCATAAAAACATATGGAATGATCACAAAACAGTTAACATAATCTCAGATGTTGGATGCTTTTCTAAAGTTACCAAAGTAATGGTTGCCTCATTGAAGTTCTTTTTAAGCAGAGAAGAAGAAGAGAAGGAAGAATCGGACAGTGATGATGAAGTGGACCCGAGAGACACAATGATATCAAATAAATTTAATAAAAAAACAAGAAAACGAGAAAAAATGGTAGAAAAAGTTAAAAAAACAGCAAAGAAAATGAAAAAGAAGAAAGAGAAAGCGCCAATATTTAATTTTTCAGCTTTACATCTGATCAATAACGCACAAGGGTTTGCAGAAAAACTTTTCAAACAAATAGAATCGTCAAATGAACGATTTGAAGTGAAACTTATGACGTTGGATGTAATATCTCGTCTGATTGGATTACATCAGCTGTTTCTGTTCAATTACTATCCATTTATTGCTCGTCTTTTGATGCCACATCAGAGAGAAGTTACCAGAATCTTACAATTCGCTGCACAGGCATCACACGAGCTGGTACCACCAGAAGTTATTGAACCAGTGATGAAAGCTATTGCCAATAACTTTATTACCGAGAGAAACTCCACCGATGTTATGGCAGTCGGTCTTAATGCTGTCAGAGAAATTTGCTCCCGCTGTCCTTTAGCTATCGGTGAAGATTTGTTGAGAGATTTAGTTCAATATAAGTCGTACAAAGAAAAATCGGTTATGATGGCTGCTAGATCTCTTATTCAATTGTTTCGGCAAACTATGCCTACTCTACTCCACAAGAAAGATAGAGGCAGACCCTCAGAAGCATCAGTGGAATTAAAGAACAAAAAATATGGTGAAGTTGATATTAAAGATTACATACCAGGGTCTGAAGTTTTACTGGAAAAAGAGGAAATAAAAGAAAAGAAGAAAAAGGTCAACAAAAAATCAAAGAAAGACGATTCAGATGACGAATGGGTTGATGTTGCATCATCAGACTCCGAGATCAATATATCTGATAGTGACGATGAAGGAGATGAAGAATCAGAGGAAGAGAGTGGTGATGAAGTTGAAGATGAAAGTGATGGTGATGAATGTGAAGATCAAAATGAAACCAATGAAACGGAAGATAGCAAGGAACCAGATACTTCTGCAACTGAAACAGAAAAGCCAAGAAAAATATTAAAAGCTAAGCGAAATATTTCTAAACAGGATAGAGAAGAAAAAATTAAAGTTGCCCGAGAAGTGGCTATGGATAAAATATTTACAGACGAAGACTTTAAACGTATTGAAGCCGCTCAAATCAAGAAGATGGTGAGTGGTGTTAAACGTAAGTCAAATGTGATTGAAGAAGAAATAGAGTCACCTGAATTAGTACAGCTATCGGCCATCGAAAATATACACAAAAAGAGAAAACACGATAAAAATGCTCGTCTCGAAACCGTTCTGAAAGGCAGAGAGGAGAGAGCCAAATTTGGGTATAAAGATCGGAGGAAGAATGAGAATTGTTCAAAGACAAACAGAGAAAAGAGAAAAACTAAATCCTACCAGATGGTAAAACATAAAGCGAGGGGAAAAGTTAAACGGTCATTCAAAGAAAAACAAGTTGCGTTTAGAAATTATCTAATTAAGCAAAAGAAAATGAAATAAATTGTTTTGATTTATTTATTGTTTTACTGATAAGAAATAAAAATATTTTAACATAAAAAGTTTTTTCATGTTCAGTGTCCAACCTTGTAGTTATGTAGAGACTTGTAAACTTTTTTCCAGAAGAACGATTTTTTATTTATCCAGATCACAATTCATTCCCAATTTGTTTTTTTTATTAAACGTGTAAGGGTAGAATTGATGAGGTAAGAAACCTCTTAACAAAAAACACTAAATTAAATGAATAAGACCCCTACAATGGCGCTAATGTCTCAACAGTTTATTATACAAAGTAAGAATTTTTTGGATAAATTTGACTTTCTTCACAAGAAATAAAACTACAATTTTATAATTATTTAATACAAATAATAATTTTCAATAATATGATTTTAAGCCCAAGTTAATATACTTCGCCATATACTTTACCCCAATTGAACTTTCTGCCTTCATGCAACAGTAGCACCTTCGCTCTTCATATTAATGACAACTACAATTTGACCTTTCACACAATTGACGTTTGAATAAAATAACAAGAATACAATCATCATTTCGAGTAGTCACGGATCTTCTAAAATTATTAATTAACTAAAAAAAATAGTCACCTATAATTTTAAGTTCAAAATGTTAAAACCCAAAGCTCTCACACAGGTTTTAAGCCAAGCGAACACCGGAGGCGTAGAAAATACACTGTAATAAATCCTGTCACTTGGATACATATTTATTATTTTAATTTATAATTCATAACTCAAATTAATTTCAGATTACTTAATCATCAAGGAGCTTTACTTGCATATTCAGGTTATAACGACAAAGATGCAAGAGTGACTGCAGCGATCGCTAGTAATGTATGGTCGGCGTATGAGAAACACGGTCGTAATGTTTTTAAAGAAGATAAACTACATCTGATATTAATTGACTGTTTGAACGGTAAAATAGCAATAACACAAGTGGCTAATTTGCTTTTGTGCCTTTACGCAAAGGAGACAGTGGGATTTGGTATACTTAAAGAAAAGATACATGCAATTGCCCAGTACTTAGAAGGTCCTTTAAAGCAAGTTGCTACTTCATAAAACTGTACAGCTAACGGTCAATGTTATGTTATAAAGCTTTTTATATTTATAATATTATAAAATGTATATTTTAAGTAACTTTCATAAATTTCAAAGATTCTAAGACTAAATAAAGAATTATATTGTTACGATTGTCTTGTTTCTAAATGTATAATATCATTTTATAACTAAACTAGGGTCGCGAACCGGACCTCGATTTTGACTCGCTGCGCTCGCAAAATCTCGGTAGAGTTCGGTGATTTGAGCAAAGCAAATAACTCGTCTTCAATTCAGTGTTCAAAGCTGAAACTGACCGGTAAAAAATATAGAATAATCAGATATCACATAGCAATTTTTTTTACATTAAATTCTATAAGACTTTTATTTTCTGGTGATTATTCCTCAACAACATGAGTTTTTTTTTCACTTTTTATATATAAATCATCGCTATGTGTAAAATTTCATGAAGATTGGTAAATAATAATAATAATAATAATAATAATAATCTTTTATTTGCAGAAAACATGGCATACATAACACAATATTGTTAATATATATGTACATGTTTAGTCAACGGCGTGACATGCAAAATTTTATTACAGACTATTTTAACTTCATAAAAATAACATTAACTAAAATTATCAAATTAAATTGTGTTATATAAAATTACATTTAATTAACTAAATAAAATAAAATAAATTATACAAGATTAAATTAAGTCAAATAATTATATGTCAAATAATTATTTATATATATTTTTACATCAAAATCACATATTACAAAATTCTTTTACGGAGTAAAAGCATTTGTCAACCAACCAGTCACGAAGTTTCACCTTAAATCTTAAGTATGGCAAATTTCTAATCGCAGAAGGCAATTTGTTATAGATGACTATCATCATGTGATAGCAGTTTTTAGAACCAAGAGCAGTCCTAATTTGAGGGTAATAGATTTTATTCTTATCCCTTGTATTAAATGATAGCACATTTCCACGAGTCTCGTAGTAGTCATGGCCAAATCTTTTCATAAAACACCCAAGTTCGTATATATAAATGCCTGGCAACGTAAGAATTTTAAGATGCCTAAAACTTGGTTTACATGATTGCATCGGATCCATATTACAGATTGCCCTGATGCACTTTTTTTGTATGAGAAATACTTTATTTATGTCTGAGCCATTTCCCCAAACCAAAATCCCGTAACGAAGATTTGATTCAACGTAACCATGATATGCCAATAGTGCTGTGCTCTGATCAGCAATCCTTGAAATTTTTCTTAAGGCATAGACAAATTTATTAATTTTTTGACATAAGGTTGCTATATGAGGACCCCAGGAACAAAATTCGTCTAAACGTACACCTAAGAAACTTATTTCTGTAACTTGTTCTATTCGTTCATGGGCACATGTTATTACGTTACCTTTAATAGACATTTTCCTATTCCTAAGCATCATATATTTGGTTTTTTTTAGGTTTATACACAAATTGTTCATTTTTAGCCATTCGTGCACGTCTTTTAAAGTGTTGTTTATTTCTATACAATTATTATTATTTTTTATACACGGTACGATGATTGATACATCGTCTGCAAACAAAATACATTTGTGTTTTGTGCAATTAGGAAGATCATTAATATATATTAAAAATAATAGTGGCCCAAGAACACTACCCTGGGGTACGCCAAAAGCATTTATTTCGAAAGACGAGTTAAAATTTGTTAATATCTTTTTCTCGTTCAATTTCGAAATTTGAACAAACTGTTTTCTGTCTTTAAGATAGCTTTCCAACCATTTATTGCATACTCCACGTAGCCCATAGCATTCGCATTTTTTCAATAATAAGTCATGCGACACATAATCAAAAGCCTTTGTCATGTCGCAGAACATAACACAGGCTGGACTACCGCTGTCAATACACGATATAACGTTTTTTAGTAACATAAAAAGTGCCAATGTCGTTGATTTCTCTTTTTGAAAACCATTTTGCTCATTTTTAATTGTCTTGCATTTCGTAAGGAAAGTAATAATACGTTTGTGCATAATTCTTTCAAACACTTTAGAGATAACTGAGGTAAGTGATATAGGACGATAATTATTGATGTCAGTAATATTACCCTTTTTATGAACTGGCTTTATAATGGACGTTTTTAAATTTGACGGAAAAGTGCCACAGATAAAAGACAAATTAATCAAATAGCACAATATTGGCGACAACTCTTCAACAGCAACTTTTAGCACCATAGTACTTATACCATCCTGTCCGACCGATTTTGTGTTTTTTAAGGATTTTATAGTAGTAGTAACCTCTTGTGTGCTGCAAGGCTCCAAGAAAATTGATTTGCTGACTTCATTTCCTGTCAGGGTCATTTTATTGTGTTTCATTAAGTCACACTTATTTTTTTTGTCGACAAAGAGGTCGTTGAACTTATTAGCAACATCAACAGGATTTTTAATACTCATACTATCAATCACTATTTCTTCCAGATCTTTAAGTTGATTGAAGTTATGATCGCATCCTTTAATAACAGTCCAAGCAGCTTTGCATTTGTTAACTGACGCAGCAATATATTTTCTGTTTGTCTTTTTTTGGGCTTGATTAATACAAGATTTTAATATTTTAGTGAACTTGAAATAATTATCTTTATCTTCTATTTTATTCGTTTTGTAGCTCTTATATCGCAATTTTCTTTTTGTTTTTGCTGATTTTTTTAATCCACTTGTTATCCATTTTATAGTTTTGGGTTGATTTGTAATTTTTATCTGTATTTGAGGAAAACAGAGTTCATAGAATAACAAAAGTTCATTGAAAAATATGTTGAAGATTTTATTGTAATTTTGTTTTACAGTGTCAGTATCAGCATGATCGGTGATGTCTGTTATTTGTTTCCATGTAATAGCTTTCATGCAGTCCTGAAATTTTTTTACGTTATCCTTACTATAATCTCTTACAGTAATGAAATAATACATGAGAAGTTGTGGCTTCGATTTTACATTAAAAGTTATAGTTTGACAAGTATTATGGTCAGACAACTCTGATTGAAACACACCTGCTGTAACTTCGTCTATGGTACTCGCTATATGGTCAATACATTTGTTATGTCTAGTGGGTTTATTTATATGGCATTTAATATTATAATTATCTAATAACATTATTAATTTCTTTGACACATTATTGTCAGATAGTAGATCAATATTCAAGTCACCGGCGATAATAACACTTTTTTTCGTATTTTTGAATGCATTCAGTGTTAAGTCCAAATTTTCAAATAATATATTTACGTCAGAGTTCGGAATACGATACACACATAGGATGATGCAACGCAGTTCAATTAGTTCAACAGCACAGCACTCAAACGTATAGACTTGAGCGAATTTTTTTACGTCTTGTATTTCTTTAGTTTTTAAATTTGTCCTTGTGAAAATACACACACCGCCACGTTTTACATCTCTAGAAAAATTAGCTGCTAAATTGAAGTTATGAAGTTTGGCATTAGCTTCAGAACCATTTTTTATAAAAGTCTCAGACAAACAGACAACATCCACGCACACGCTACTATCATTTAATTCATTTAAGTATATTTCGAATAAATTTTGTTTATTTAAATATCCCGCTATATTTTGGTGCAAAATGGTACAAGAATCGTTTTTATAATTATTGAAAAAAGGGACGAAAGGAATTTTTAGGTGTAATACTTACCCTGTTTTGGCCATGGTCCGAGTCTTCAACTAGGTTGCTATCAATGACCGTTTTGGGTATAACCTTAAAGTAATATGGAATGGTTCCAGGTTTATAAAATTTCGATTTGTGGTTTGTACCATGAAAGTCATCTACAACCGTTACCGACTTTTTGTTGTTCGTTTTAAAATAGAAAGGTATAGTTCCCGGTTGATGGACCTCCTTCACCCTATGTATATTAGTTTTTTTATTAAATTTCAATAAATAATTTTGGTAATAATAAGAATAGTCAATAAGTAAATTAATTTTTTTACAAATGTCAATAAAGTAGTCTTGTCTGGTTTTATAGTACCTATACAATTCAATAAATTGAGCGTTTTTATAGTGATTGCAATATAATTTTAACAAATTGTTTAACTTAATTTCGTTCATATAATTATTCTTAATTACACTTAATATAATAATTTCAACATGTGATCCAAATAAATTTATAATAGTACAAATGTCAATTCCTAGTTTAGTAGGGTTGCAGTCATTTTCCCCTAAACATAAAATTACCTTATCTGCAGAATTTACTTTGGTATTTTTACAACATTTAATAAATTCTTCTGTTAATGCATTTGGTTTCGTTATTGACTCAATAATGTATTCTTCATATGTAGTGTTGTGTCTAGAATATATAAGATTTGATGCTAGATCAGTACATTGCTGTGTTCCAAATATCAAAATTTTTTTCTTCTTTCTGTCTATCGTTGAGCCCGGTGAATTATTCGCCTTAAAACTCCTCTTAATATTTTTTTTCAAATTATTATCCCCACATTTTTTATTTAAATCCGAATCATTTGGTTTTTTTGCGGATTGGATCTGTCCGTTAGAATTATTATTTGTTTTCTCCGGAGTTACCGAGCTGCATATTTGGTTTAAGTTCTGTACAGATAAGCCAAGACTTTTTTTACCTTTTCGTTTTCCGTCAGATTTACTTTTCCTAGAAGTCATGGGCGTCGAATTTAAATATTTATATCTGTCATTTTTCTTCTCCAGCTCTTCAATGTAACGTTTCAATTTACAGTTTTCAGAAAGAAGTAACTCAATCTCTTGATGTGAACTTTGTAATTCTCCTTGTAACTTTTCTATATTTTCGTTTAATTCCTGTATTTGTAAGTTACCAGCTCGTATAGACAAGTCAGGAACCGAGTACATTGAGTCATCAAGCGATAATCTGTTGTCACTGAGGGAATTTAATGATGATGTCAGAAATTTGTTGGTTTTTCTTTTATTTCTTTTAGTTATGTTATCGTTCATGGAGATGTCGAACGACATATTTATATTTTATTATTTATCTTATATTTTAATTCAATTATAAAATAATTCCATAAATATATTAATAATTATTTGCCAGTATAAACAAAATTATAATCAGAAATTATATTACTCTTATCGCCATCTAGTGGCAAAAAGCATAACCACAGTATTCTCAGTCAATATTTGTAAGGTAAAGTGGCGCTAGTAGTAAAGTTTTTCTATAAATTATACGAATTTTTATATATGGTATCACTAACAGCGTCACTGGTGGCAAGTAGTGGTATCTACTAATATTTGTTCTCGTCACTTCTATGTCGAAGTGGCGCTAGTTGTACGGTTTATATTAAAGGTTCAAAGTTCATTTTCTTTCAACGGTCGCGGAAATGTAATTTACTTGAAAGAATACGAAAGATATTGATTATTGTAACAAATTAATGCACAGTATTGTTCAATATTTGGAACCACTAATGTCTGAAAACTGTCTTCACTAATATAAAATAGTTTTAACACCACACAAAGCAGTCCACCAAAATTTGTTGATGTTTATTTCTCACTTAATATAATTTGTCACAAATAGTTTTGCTCAGTCACAGTCATAAATAAACTCGATTGCACAGGTATTTACACTATTTGGGTTAAACTTTTAATTATTTACGAAAATTAAACTATGATAACGATGTTAACAAAGCTGGGGTTGCCAGTCTCAAAATAAATTATGAATTATGATAAAGCCGTTTTCATACCAACCCTAGACATGGGATACTAAGTCTCACATAGATCGCTCCACTCCTTCGCTCAATTATTTAAAGTTGTAAATAATTCAATGCAACCTCAATATAACTACTGATGAGAATTAAAAAATATTTATATCAAATACTTAGTTACAACCATAATTAAATTGATCTATGATTTGTTTTAAAAAAATGTTAATTTTACATTTTTATGTAGTTACTAATCTTACCATCTGTCATGGTATGGGCATGTTTTGAGAAGAGATGAAAGGCACGTGACCAAAAGAGTGGTGGGTATGGTAGTGGAGGGATGGACAGGTAGAGGATGGCCGAAGAAAAGATGGATGGATTGCGTGAAAGACGATATGGAGAAGGGAATGTGTACAGAGATTAGTAACAGGAGAGTATGGAAGGAAAAAACATACTCTGTTACTCAAAAGTGGGATAAGGGCAGGAAGAAGATGATTTAAAAATAGTCAATAATTTGTCTAAATAGACAAACTGTTTAACACTAAACCTACCAAGTACCGGTCAAATTGACCATTCTTAAACTTTTGTAAAACTTACACATTCTTAAACGTTATAATATCGTTATCAAACTACATGACAATTCTTATAATATACATATAATATTGTCTTCACTCTTTACTTTTAGTTATTTCCATTATTACCTGCGTTATATAATAAAATATCTTTTAATTACCGGTCAATTTGACGGCGTGCAGTAGGAACAGGTATACAAGAAGTGTCGGTAGGTTTAGTGTTAATAACATAAGATTATAAGTTGACAAAAATCGTTAATTAAGTAAAATACTTTCTATTAAGTTTGTGATGATTGAAATTTATAAAAAAAAAAATTACAAATATATTCATAATGTAATGGTATATTTAGTATTATATTTGGCGGCAATTCAAGGATAGTCTAAAAATTATGTTAAAACTCGGAAATTGTTGTATTGAGGTTCATAGTATTATTTTTTATTTGTAATATTTTCAGTCCGCTTTTTATAAAAAATGAATGTTGTATAAAATAGAAATGAATTTTCCAAGTAATTTTAATGTTGTTTGTATGGACTTGGTAATGTATGAATTTATTGAATATATTCATTCATTCATTCATTTTATTTTGCTCCTGTCTTCTTTTCTTGATAACTTTTGAATGGCTAAACATTTTTTCAATCTGTTTTCGCTATAACATCCGCGTTCGACTCAAACATACATGAGAACATTTTTATCTAATTATCTCGTCGCATTCTGGAGACAACTAAACACAAAAAGGTCTCCCAAACGGTTAAGAGCTTAGCTTACGCTCAAGTCAATAATGGAGTATGTAAAAAATTCTGATAAAAATTCTCTTAATATTACAGCCGTTTCTTTCTTAAGGCTAAGTTCACACTGCCGGTATGGAGCAACCTTTTTTGAATTTGTTTCACATATTTTTAGGGTTTTTCTTTTCCTAAGGATAAGTTCACACTGCCTATCTTGCTATGGATTGGCCTTATTTGAATTTATTCACATATTAGGGTTGAATTTTTTCTCTAAAGCTGAGTTCACACTGTCTGTCCTGATATGGACTGGCCTTATTTGAATTTATTTTACACATATTGTTAGGATTTTATTCCTAAAGCTAAGTTTACACTGGTTATTTTGGTATGGAACATTTGTTCACGTGCTAGGGTTGTCAAAAATGGGTAAGTCTAGTACTGAGTATCCTTATTTAACTTTTACATATTAGTGTTGTCAAAAATAGAGTAATTTTTATTCCTAAGGCTGAGTTCACACTGTCTATTCTTATTTTATTCACATATTTGGGTTGTCAAAATGTATCAATGCTGAGCTTCTCCATCCTGCAGGTGAGGGTAGAGCGTTGCAATCCTGGATCCAGCGGCCATGCGCCCAGCGAAGTCCGGTCTCCGGGCCGGACGCGGAGCCCCCAGCAGGGCATCCAGCGCATTACGTGGCGCCCACACGTCCCCCCCTCCTCCCACTGGTGATAAGGGGGAGTCTGTGGTCGCCTTTATTACTGTTGCTCGAGAATCGCCTGGTGATGGAGTATGTATTAATTTTTAAGTAGATGGAATCCTGTTTCTTTAGAGCATTAAGCAGTACTGGAGAATGAATAAAGGTTTAAAGCCAGTTAAAGTTTAATTATAAGGCTTGGTTCACACGAATAAGCAAACCCAAAGTCAAAAACCAGTTTTAAGGCACATTATAAGGCCTGGTTTACACGAATAAGCAAACCCAAAGAGTAAACCCAGTTTAAGGGATCGTTATAAGGCTTGGTTCACACAATTAAGCCAAACCCAAAGTCAAAAACCAGTTTTAAGATACATTATAAAGCCTGGTTCACGCGAATAAGCAAACCCAAGATCTAAAGCCAGTTCAATCAAAAGGCGATACACACCATCGGCTGTGCTATGTGTGCGTGTGACATGCAGCGCCCGCAACAGCGCGCGGTGCTGAGGGGACGCCGCGTGCGCCCTCACCAACCCCTCCGCCTCCCCCCACACCTGACGCCACTGCTCCTCGCGGCGAGCGCTCGATTTACCACTAAAATCAATTAAACAACTTTGAGAAGCATGTGAAATGGTTAAAAAACTTTGAGGATCATATGAAATTAACAAAAAACTTTGAGAATAATATGAAATCCACAAAAAAAATATGCATAGCGTACCGCGCGGAGGCTGGTAGGTGGGGCGCGGGCAGCTCGTGCCGCGACTCCATCCCCAGGAGCGAAAGCAGCACAGCACGGCACTGCTCCACCTCCTCATCGGTCAAGGTCTCCTGAACCACCAGGCGAGTGAGGGGTTCCATCACCTGGGGTCAAAAGCTTGGATAATACCTGTACTATTGGGGTCAGTTTTAGGGTCAAAAGATCGACTTAGAAAACTCTTCACCAACGTCTGAACTATATTCTTTTAGTTTTAGATCACCCCTCTCCCCACTTAAGGGTTTTTTGATAACGAAAATCTTTTTACATTTTAATACGTTCTTCTTTTCATGTATATTAATATTGATGATAAAATCTTAAGACTCCAAAACTACAATAAATTGAACCGTGCTATTTGTTTTCACTTTGAATCTTTTAAGTGGTCAGGTGGTCAGGTGGTCAAGCGGTCAAATGTTAAGTGGTCAAGTGCCAAGTAGTCAGGTGGTCAAATGTTAAGTGCTCAAGTAGTCAGGTGGTCAAATGGTCAGGTGGTCCAGCGGTCAAACGTTAAGTGATCAAGTGCCAAGTGGTCAGACGGTCAAACGTTAAGTGGTCAAGCGGCCAAATGTTAAGTGCTCAAGTCCTCATGCGCTCAAATGATCAATCACAACCAAAGATCATCAAACTCACGGCCCCCATGTTGAATATGAGCGTGGATGATATAGTGAGAGGCCAGTAGGTGGTGTGCCTCTGCAGGCGGCTCCTCGCCCGCCCCACCGCGCCCGCCCCCTTCAGCGGGAGGAGTCTGTTCTGCTGCATTAGGGCGCCGAACTCCTTGATGCTGCGATTTTTATATAACGATAAATGATTTATATAGAACGACTTTCTCTCTTTCTCTCTCTCTATGTGTGTCTGTATGTGAGAGCGTTTGTGTGTGTGCGTGCGTGCGTTGAAGCGAGCATGTGTTGGTGTTTCTGTGCACGCAAGCAAGCATCCGTACGAACAAGCGAGAGTGTGTGCGTATGTGTGTGCGTGCAAGCGCGCGTGTTGTACGTGCAAGTGCGTTTGTGTGTGTGTGTGTGTGCGTGTGTGTGTGTATGTGTGTGCGTGTGCGCTTGTGTAGGGGCGTGTAAGTGAGTTTGTGTGTACGTAAGTGCGTTTAACCAAGCGAGCGTGCGTATGTGTGTGAATAGAGTATTTTTTTTGTGTATCAAGATTCGAGAAGACAAAAAGCGCTTCTGTTGTATTCAAAACTAAATAGTGGAAATTTCAATACATTTATTTTTATTGTTGTTAAATTAAACAAAACATACCGGTAGTCTGTGACTCTTCCACCAGCACCCTCGGAGAGTGCGGGGGGGTCATCGTAGGGAGAGCGACCCCCAAGCGCACCGATCCACAGCTCTCCACCCTGCGCCGCGAGTACATGGGACGCTGAGCGACCACCCCCCTTCTTACTGTAGAATTGCAAAGAATTATATGGAGAAGAATATCTATAAGTCAAATAAAATCCTTTATCAGGGTTTTATAAGATCTATACTAACTAGGGGTGACAACAGACCCTCAATTTCGATTCGCTGCGCTCGCGAAATCTCGGGTGCCGTTTGCATATTGAGCGAAGCGAGCCCAATGACTCATCGTTTCCCATTTACTTTAATGGGATATTAGTTTTTTGACGATTATTCCTCAACGACATGACATTTTTCATTTTTTTTTTAAACCATCACCTAAAGTGTGTCTTTTTGATTTCAAAATTTCATAATTTTCCGTCCAGTAGTTTTCGAGTCTATTCGTGGCAAAGAATGTGAAAAAGTCTCCAGTGGAACGCTCAACTCGCTACGCTTCGCTCAATAACTGACATTCCAAACTGGAAACTGGTAAGAATCTTGAAAGATACTTAGGTATTTTTATAATATAATCATTCGTGAATAATATATTTGACAATTTCAACTTTAAGGGGGAGTATATGGAATTCTTTGTTCTGAAGAGCACTTGTTTTTCTACAGAGTCTCTTTTATCATTTCTATACACAGTCACACTTTATCTTTATCTAAGTTTCATTCATCAATCCCACCTGGGCACCTCGAGGGTCACAGAGCGACCGTTGAGGAGGAAGTTGACGAGACATGCCGAGGGTCGGGAGGCGGCGTCAGCCGGTGTAACGCGCCACAGCGGGCCGTGACACCCCCCAGCTCCACCCTCCGCGCCGCGGGGGGTCCACCACCTCAGCACCACCTGACACCGAGTAATGATATGATGATATAATATCCATTCGTACACGACAAAGATGATTTTTTTATTAATGTGAAGACATAATAATATAAAAGTCTTGAAACTGGATCATGTACAGTCAAATGCTATGTCGTGTGTGTGTGTGTGTGTGTGTGTGTGTGTGTGTGTGTGCGTTTGTGTGCGTGTGTGTGTGTATCTTCCTCACCGACTCCTCGGCCTCCGCCTTGGTCTGCGAGGCTCTCAGACCCGCGTGGGCCTCCGCCGAGTGGATGATCTCCACGTCGTAGTTGGCGCTGGATGTCGCGTTCTGCTCCTCCTGGATATTCAAGAACAATTACACCTGGATTAATTCCAGAGTATGATAATATTTACAGTAGTAGCAATCAAGCGCAATGACATTTTTTTAAATGCTACTGACAACTTAGAAGAACTTGACATATCGCCATATAGGTTGAGGGTAGATAGAAATTTAAATCAATAAAAAGCGATAAAACTAATTTACCTTTAGACACATTTCAGAAACTGATTATATTGAATAGAGGTTCAATTTTAGAATATTATAAATTTTCCCAAAATTTTAATAGCAATTTTGACGAGAATAATTTTGGTTTTAACCCTTTGCGCTCGAGCGGTGCCTCTAAGGCACCAATGCATGTGATGCAGTAATTCGAGCGGTGCCTGAGAGGCACCATTCAGATCGATGTGTCTAAATGTCTTATCTCGGGTGATTCTATCGCCATAATTTTTAATAATTGTATTAAAGTAACACTAAACCTACCAATTACCGGTCAAATTGACCGTTCTTAAACTTTTGTAAAACTTACACATTCTTAAACGTTATAATATCGTTATCAAACTACATGACAATTCTTATAATATGCATATAATATTGTCTTCACTCTTTACTTTTAGGTATTTCCATTATTAACTGCGTTATATAATAAAATGACTTTTAATTACCGGTCAATTTGACCACGTGCGGTAGGAACAGGTGTACAAGAATTGTCGGTAGGTTTAGTGTTAAGTTAAAAAAGTATGTAAAATGTTAAAATATACGAGTTTAAAATGTCTTGTTGTGTCTTAAATTATTTTAAATTAACAATAACGAACTCATGAAATAAGCGGGAGCGCGTGAGATTACTCTCGAAGCGCCTCGAGCGCAAAGGGTTAAAATTATATTTACGTAACATCTGCCTCATTGCCAACGCTTGCAGTAACCTTACCTTCATAGGGATACCCGTGACAGTGGTAGTCGCCAGTCGGTAGTGTGGCAACACCAGTCTCCCTAACAAGTTCGCTAACGCACTCGCACGACACGCTATTACTTCTACCTCCATTATACCACCTGCCAGCTGAAATAAGTTACACACACATACATAACTTACCTTCATAGGGATACCCGTGACAGTGGTAGTCGCCAGTCGGTAGTGTGGCAACACCAGTCTCCCTAACAAGTTCGCTAACGCACTCGCACGACACGCTATTACTTCTACCTCCATTATACCACCTGCCAGCTGAAATAAGTTACACACACATACATAACTTACCTTCATAGGGATACCCGTGACAGTGGTAGTCGCCAGTCGGTAGTGTGGCAACACCAGTCTCCCTAACAAGTTCGCTAACGCACTCGCACGACACGCTATTACTTCTACCTCCATTATACCACCTGCCAGCTGAAATAAGTTACACACACATACATAACTTACCTTCATAGGGATACCCGTGACAGTGGTAGTCGCCAGTCGGTAGTGTGGCAACACCAGTCTCCCTAACAAGTTCGCTAACGCACTCGCACGACACGCTATTACTTCTACCTCCATTATACCACCTGCCAGCTGAAATAAGTTAACAGATACACATATATAAATATATCTAGATATATATATATATATATTGTTTATAATATTTAATTTATATTGCCAAGTAACTTTTCATTAATATATAAGCAAAGCTATTATTGATATTTACAATGAAGTTTTAGTAAACTAACGCAATATTTTATTAAAAGGGAACTAAGTGTGTTGAATTAACCAAAAGGGAACTAAGTGTGTTGAATTAACCGACTGGGTTTGCATTTTAGAGTTGCAAGATTTGGGAATTATACGTACATATACTGCAAGCTAGTTAGCTAATGCAAGCGACTTCGTTTTGTTCAAAAACATTCATCAACTATTTTACATCAATTTAATTTTTATCAACACCGCCATCTATTGATATCTTATAGAACTTAATCATACTAAACTTAGAATTAAAACATTATAAAACCTAAAATTCATAATAAAATTCGAATATTATCTATAAATCCAGATAAAATATGCCATCAACACATCTACAATTGAAATTGAGATTTAAGCGATTTGAAAGATTAGCACAAACAGACATTTTGACGTAAATTATATATATAAAATAATTTACATTATACATTCGATAATATTAAATAATTTATTAACACATTCATGTTACACTTACTCATACATACGCACACAGGCACACGCACGCGCACAGGCACACGCACACACACGCACACACACAGGCACACGCGCACGCACGCACGTACGCACGCACGCACATACACGCACCCACATACATGCACACATATACATCTTTCTTAATTTTTAATAATTTTGGATCACTAAATAAACAAATTAATAAATAAATACATATATATACATATATTAATTTCTATTGGTGTAAAAAAATAGGTGTAATATGGTGTAATAATTTAATAACTTACAGTCATGTTACACTTACTCACACACACACACACATACACTCACACATTTTGGTTTTAACATTTATATCTTCCGGTAAAGTCTCTCTAGAGTTTTTATCAAGTTGTTGAATCATTTGCAGGATTTATATTATAATGTACATCATCTAAGATTGTTATATTTATTTTAAAAAGAGCAACTGTTGTGTTTCTGGGTTGCTCTTCTCAACAGAGCAGCATTTATTTATTTATTTATTTATTTACCCTTTATTGTAAATTACAAAAGGCGAACTTAATGCCTGTTGGCATTCTCTACCAGCTAACCTTTGTGGATGGTGAGAAATTGCGGTAGGCGTAACAAAAGCAAAATTCAGCATTCCGAGTTGGTAGCATACTCACGGACTGACTACACTGACCTTTATTTTATTGTAATAATTGACGATTCAAAAATGTGTAAATACCTACTTGAATAAAGATATTTTGAATTATATTTTATCAGATTTTAAACATGTCATTCATAATATTTATGTATTTATTTATTTAAAACCATTATTACGTAACAAAATATCATGAAAATGGCAGACTTAATGCTAAAGCATTCTCTAGCAACCGATATTATATTTAGAGAGAACAGAAGAGGGGGTAACATAATAATAAAATTAATGTAGAATACTTAATAACACAATATTTTATACATATACACATAATATATATTGACATACACACGCATGCACGCACACACACTCACACGCACACACGCACGCACACACACACGCACGCACGCACACACGCACGCACACAGGCACGCATGCACGCACAGATACACACAATATTAAGACATCCTCTCCAAAAGATATTTCTCCATAATATACTGAAGTTCTTTGATTTAACACTGTTGGATCAACAAATAAACTAATAATATATATATACATATATGTATATATTGACACACAAACACACGCATGCACGCACGCACGCAAGCACGCACACAGATAGATACACACAATATTAAGACATTTTCTCCAAAAGATATTTCTCCATAATATACTGTAGTTTTTTAATTTAACACTGTTGGATCAACAAATAAACTAATTATATATATATATATATATATATATATATATATATACATATATAAGCGTATGTCTTTACCTGCGTCAATGGTTGGCTATTAACTCTGGTGTCTGCTGTTTCCGGTGTCACATTTATAACTATCAAATGACAGTAACTGATAGCGAGGACCCTGGAACAATATATATGTATATGTATATTATTATAAATATTATTTATATATATTTTTACATATAAGATAGTAATGGCCAGATTTGTACAAAAAAAAATGTGTATAAACTTTTTTTTTGTTTTTTTTTAATTATTTACAATATTAAATATATTCATTTGTTTTTTTTGTATTTATTATATATTTTTTAAATATATTATAATTAAATAATATGTCCATACATTAAAAGTTTAAAAAAAATCTTTTATATAAAAACTTACACAAACTTTTTTTGTATGTTTTTTTTCATGTTAAGGAATAACTGGACTGGTTTTGATGAAACTATTGTAAAGACAGAAAAACATTAATAATGGACAGCATAAGTTAAAACTTTTTACTGAAAAACTCAACTCAAATCCCAAAAAAAAATACAAAAACCATTATGATATACTAACGGTGGGTTTGCTGGATCAGGTGTGGCCGGTTGAGGTTCTGATGCCTTCTTGTTCTGCATAACCAGCGTATTTGTTGCTATTTCTATTAAACTTCTTATAGAGTTATCATCTCTGGCACTAGTTATACAAATAATACGCCCCCTAAAATAACAAAATATCAACTGTACTTTTTGCATATCCCTTGGGGCGTAGCCAGAGACGGAGCGCCAATACTACGGTCCCTGCATACCTCTTTCGCCTCGACCACAGACATCAACCTCTTCATACATGCCCGGTGGGAGTCCTTATGCTTTAAGTGACCTTCCTCCAGTATCATAGCTACTTTTTTCGAAGGTCACTCGAGGCCTCCCCCTGTCTCTCTTACCGCTCACTTTTCCTATATAAATCTTTTTTACCATTCTTTTATCACTCATTCGTTCGACGTGCCCAAACCACCTGAGCACATTCTTCTTCATTCTTTATGAATTGTTTGTAAGAATTAAGAATTAATTCAATCTTGTAATTTTGTATACAATTACCGGTTTTGAACCAATCTCTCCGCTGGTATGGCTGCTTGAGCTGCAGTTGGTTCACCGAGGCTCTCGATGGCAGCGCACAGTCCCACCACATCCCCCCCCGCGCCACGACGCACCGGACCCACCAGACATAGACCGTTTAATAGCTGTTTGATGGAATATTATATGTAATACTAAATATGAGTCTTCGCTCTACGCTCACTTCACTCAATACTTCTAAATATATGTCGTCAAAATATAGTTTCAATTACCTTTCAATGTTATATTTTGATGATGATCTAATATGATTACTATATGATCTGATATGATACTATATGATTTTAGTAGCAAGTAATGACATATATACTAAATATGTTATTAAAATATGATCTAAAAGGCAGTCATTTTATAAACACAACAGTTTCCAATCTTAATTAATTTTTTATTAAGGTTTATTGAACATATGTATAGTACATATATACTTTAAAAGTTTTAAAATCATTAATGGACCCTTGAGGTATATTAATTACATATTACATTTAAATTTAGTTAATTCCATGAAGACACCTTTTTTCTTGTTCACAAATTATTTAAAATGTTCGTTAATAAGTTGTTAAGCATAATAAAGGATAATTTAGTTTATTTAGTTCTACTTACGTGTGTGAAATTTTGCTGACTTAAAGACCATGTGTTGAGAACATGAGCTGCAAAGTCACTCACAACAAATCTCATCTGAAACAAACGGAAACTTTTCTTTTAAGCTAGCCAAAGTTAAACGAATAAAAAAAATTATATTTTTATCATTCAGTAATAAATAACAATGTTTTAAATTATTATGTATTTACAAAAATTGTTAACTTTTGACCAATTTAAAATTTATAGTTATGTCAACATTATATTACTTAAATCCTCATAACATGATGAAAGGCATGTGATCAAAAGAGTGCTCGGACAGGTAGAGGAACGGCCGAAGAGAAGATGGATGGATTGTGTGAATGGAGAAGAAGGGAGTGTGTACAGAGATGACGAGTAACAGGAGAGTATGGAAAGAAAAAACATACTGTGCCAACACCAAAAGTGGGATAAGGGCAGGAAGATGATGACATATTAAGTTCAATCAATGGCCCTCCAAAATTAAAAGCAATCAATTATTACTTAAAATTGTGTTACATTGAGTAAATATATATCTTGATAATTAAATTTTTATAGAATTTATGTGACAATTCCAACAGACGGTTGTTTAGATGTTATATTGTTAATAACCCATGAACATTTGTCATAAAATACTATTCAGAAACTTAAAATAACAAATTAGTGATTTCATTGTATTATTATTGTTTAAACTTACTAATTTTCCTTCTGGAAATAAATCCCATACAATTCGACAATATTCCACTGCCGCTTCAACGCTGCAAGTCCAGAGGGACTTGCAAACGGGTGGCAGCGGCACATATCCTGGACCGCGGCTCTTTGCAACATCGAAATCTATTGGATTATCAGACGATAAACCAAAATAGGGAGTGTGATCGAGTACGAACATAGTCTTATGATTTGTAGGGAACATCTTATTAACAATAGAGATTACACAATATTTAAAATAATATATTTTTAAAATATGCCATCAATTCGGCTTTGTAGTTTGTAGTTTCGATTTGTTTCGGGTAAACGCTCAAAACAGTTTTGTCAATTGTCACTGTCAATTTGACATTAAGTATTTGACAGTCAGCTGGAGCTTTACTCACCAAATGCTGATGTCATAGCGCTTAAAAGATAAAATATAGAAATAATAATGATAAGAATTGGTCAAATTGGCAGTAATAGACAATTTCATTTATCGGTAGACTGATTTTCTTCATGTAAAGACAAGGTAAGAAAATTTATAATTATTATTTATAGTTATTTTAAGATGAATTTTTAGTTGTGGTACATTTAATTTAAACGATTGTTGAGCCATTTTTTTGTCTAATACAATCAATATTCACATTATTTTAAAGAAGAAAAATTCGTTGCACATTAAACACATTACATTTCTTAAAAATCTTTTATAATTACAATGGTTTTACCAATTCTTAAGAAGTTTTTATTCCGATTATGTAACATTAATTATGATATTATGCTCAAATCAAAAGAACATTTATTTACTTGATATAACACTGTTAATGTTGTTCAATAATTGAGCGGAGCGTTTTACTGGAGACTTTTTATATTCTTTGCCACGAATTGGCTCGAAAACTACTTGACGAAACATTATGAAACTTTGCTATCAAAAAGACAGAAATTAGGAGATGGTCTTTAAAAAAATTGAAAAATGTCCTCAAAAAAAATTTTTTTTTTATATCAATGCAAAAAACTGATATCCCATTGAAGTCAATGGGAAACGATGAATCAATACACTGGGCTCGCTTCGCTCAATATGCAAACGGCACCCGATATTTCGTTAGCGCAGCGAATTGAAATTGAGGGTTTGTTGGCGCCCCTAGTACGTTTAAAGTTTTTCCATTTCAATTACTAATCACAGGAAACCATTGACTTCAATGGGGTATCAGTTTTTTTACAACATATTAAAAAAAAATTTTTTTTGAGGACATTTTTCAAAAATTTATTTTTAAAACCTTCACCTAATGTGTGTCTTTTTGATTGCAAAGTTTCATAATTTTCCGTCAAGTAGTTTTTGAGCCAATTCGTGACAAAGAATGCAAAAAGTCTCCAATAAAACGCTCCGCTCACTTCGTTCGCTTCGCTCAATAATTTTAACTTGCTTTTAATAAATACTTGCTTGAAAAAAAAAAATTATTGTAGTTTGTATTTTTGTGGTAACATTTCATAATATTTGAAAATTTTTTTTGCTAGTTTTAAATTTTAAATGTCGAAGTAACTCTATTTAATTTTTTTTTTTCCATTATTAAAATAAAATAAAATATTTTTACGATTATTGAAGATCGAATTAAAAAACCGAAAAATCTTTTAACAGGCACGTCTCTACAGTGAATGTGAGAGAATGATAAAATGGTGCATTCGTCGATCAAACCGGGCCACACATTTGAAGCCAGAAATTAAATTAGACATCCACCATTTTGTTTATTTTTGCGAAAATACTTTTTAAGTCGAATACGATAGTGAGATTTTGTACTACGTCGCGATAAAGCGTTGGTAAAGTAATTCTGGCAATGATTATAAGATTAGGAATGTGCTATTAGCGTACACTACTGTCGGGCCCTTGTGTTGAAATTTGCAGACATCGGCCGCGCCGCTAGTAAACACTCTTTAAAAATTAACATCCTATCTTCCAAGAAAAGTAAACGCCCGACTGCGGAAGGTGCTCGAGTCGATGAGAAAGGTCCGTTAAAATTTGTTCAGCGAATTTTTAGCAAGCCGAAGGGGAATAACTCCCTAACATTAAAGGTAAGTTGAGGTGAAACATCGGATGTTAGAACTTAGAACTAGTGCATTGTGTTATTTTCTAAAGTGAAGGTAATTATTTAGGAAATATCAAAGGGTTGTGGGCGACAGTCCCCGGTGGCGCGCCCGGCTAACATGAATCACACTCCTGCACCTGACAGACCACAGCATGACCCAAATGTGAACCAGGTTGAGGAAATGGAGACTCAAGAAGGTGAATGTTATATCATCGAAATGTTAATACACATTTACGTCAAATACTCGTCAGTGAAACGTGAAGTTATATTAATTAAAACTAGTTACAAATGGCTATGAAATGGTGACATTAGATATATTCTTTTCAAAATACATTTTATTTATACAATATTTCACATTTTACCTCAATATTTGAGGTAAAATAATTATTATTGTGTCTATTTGCATTTATTGCATTTCATAATTGATCTTGCAACCAATTGCAGAATAAAAACAAATAAAAATTTTCTTTGTTTTCAAAATTGCAAGTTGTTATCTAAATTTAGAATTCTTTGTTTAGTATTAGTGTTACTTTATCTGTAAATTTATAATACTATTGTTTACATAACATATAGATTTTCAGTTTTATAACACTATAAATATTTACATATATCTATAATAATATGGTAATGTTGGTAGTCACATTTTTAATGCTAACAGTGATGCCAACTTTATAGTTAATAATAGAAAAAAGACAAGAAATATTTCTATTGTGGTTAATAAAAAGAAAAATATATATTTAATGTTAACGGAGATGCAGAAAGATCAGTCATATGTTTTAGACGGAAAGTGAAAATATAACCAAAAACCTTAACTTTATTATTATTTTCATAAAAAAATGATCTTTTCGGAGTTTAAATGTGAAAATTATAAGTTATTCTCATATATATGTACAACCAGGTTGATATTCTTGTGCAATCAGTTTTTTATTATCTATTGAGTAATTTAAAATGGATTTTTTTTTGTAAACAGTAATTAATATATATATATATATATGATTGTTTGTTATGATACTGGAGAAGGGTCACGTAAAAAGCATGAGGACCTGGAGGGCATGTGTAAAGAGGTTGATGTCTGTGGCCGAGGCGAAAGAGGTATGCACGGACTGTAGTGTTTGGCGCTCCATCGTCTCCGGCTACCCCGGAAGGGATATGGTGTGAGGCTAAATAAATATATAAATATATATATATGATTTAATACACAATGAACAGAAAATTATATTATTGTTTACCGAGTCTCTCTCTCTCTCCTTGGCAATTATTATTCCCATCTGATGGTGGGGTTTGCCTTTCTTCACTTCGCTCTGTTGGACATATCTTCCTCAGTCACGTCGCAGGAACTCATATCCTTTCGAATAACATCTAACCACCTGGTCTTCGGTCTTCCCCTTCTCCGGACACCCCGGGTGTTCAGATTGGCTACTGTGTTGCCTATATAGTCGGGAGGTCTTCTCTTGATGTGTCCGAATCCGATTATTGAGTACTGAGTCGTATGTAAAATATTTTTTTGATAAGATCTTAGTTACATATCTTTCTTTACTAGTGACGAAAGATAAGGATATTTTTATTTTTTTTTATACGAAAAAGAATTATAATTGTAACTGCCCAGTTTTATATATAGAAAGAAGGTTATATATATATATATATATATTAGTAAAGCATAGATAATGAATTTATATAAGTATATTTTTTTATTGTTCCTGCCTGGTTGTATATATAGAAAAGAGGTTGTACATGTGTCAAAATTTAAAAAAAAAATTCAAAATTACTTGTCAATAAAACAATGGATGAACAGTTTTCAATGGAAGTATAATAATAATTGTCCGTATAACAAATAAATGTTTTAAAGTACTCCACCTTTTATAAGATAGATATCTTTTATCTTTTGTAAGTGTATCTTTTGATTGTTGTGTTATCTTTTTTTTTTTAGTGGAGACGGTCGATACCGCTACAGATAAGATTTGGATGGAGGAACTTATTAAGGGACCCAATGGGGGAGTTGTTATGAGTGATGTTATGAAAAATCAGGAAACCTCGTCGACTGATATGCCAGTAAGTTTATACAAGATGATATTTTGATCTTAACACTAAACCTACCGAGCACCGGTCAAATTGACCGTTCTTAAACTTTTGTAAAACTTACACATTCTTAAACGTTATAATATTGTTATCAAACTACATGACAATTCTTAGAATATGCATATAATATTGTCTACACTCTTTACTTTTAGTTATTTCCATTATTACCTGCGTTATATAATAAAATAACTTTTAATTACCGGTCAATTTGACCGCGTGCGGTAGGAACAGGTGTACAAGAATTGTCGGTAGGATTAGTGTTAATATTTTTGTACTTTTGTATATATATAATATATTTTAACCTTTGATCCATACTATATAGATCTTTTTGATCTTAAGATCATTAATTTCATTAATGAAAGCATAATTGTTATTGTTTTTTTCATTTGATAAATTTTGATAATATTTATCGTACTATAATAGTATTCTTAAACTTAATGAAAGTGTAATTATGATAACATTTTTCATTTAATAATTTTTTTATTATTCTTAATGAAATTATAATTATGATAATATTTTTCATTTAATAAATATTCACAATATTTATCATACTATATGAGTATTCTTGATATTAATGAAAGTCTAATTATGATAATATTTTTCATTTAATAAATTTTCATAATATTTATCATACTATAATAGTATTTTTTATCTTAATAAAATTATAATTATGATAGTATTTTTCATTTGATAAATTTTCACAATACTTATCATACTATATGAGTATTCTTGATATTAATGAAAGTGTAATTATGATAATATTTTTTCATTTGATAAATTTTCATAATACGTATTATACTATATATTTAAATGTATGTATATGTATAATGTATTTTATATAAGAAAATATACTATATTAATATTCTCGATTTTAATGAAATTTTCATTTAATTTTCACAACATTTTTCATTTAATTTTTCATTTGTACATTATAATTCACAGTTGGCATGCCTGGACGCAGAGATGGAAGACGACGAGGCCAGATCGGAAGCAACCTTCAGATTCACCGTCCAAAACTTCAGAAACCTGAAAGACTCTGTCCTCTCACCTCCCTGCTACGTGAGGAATCTGCCCTGGAAGATAATGGTGATGCCGCGACAGGCCCCATCACCTGACAGGCAGCAGCAGAAGTCGCTCGGCTTCTTCCTCCAGTGCAACGGTGAGAGTGAGTCCTCAAGCTGGTCGTGCCATGCTATGGCCGAGCTGAGGCTGCTATCCCACAAGCCGGAGACGGAGCCGTTCTATAGGAAGATACAGCATTTGTTTTATAGGTGAGTGTTTTTTAATTAGATTTTTAATGTTTGGTTTTGACTTTTTTATTAGATTTAGTTGGTAAAAATAAAAATATATTAAGAGTTTTAGGAATATGTGGTTGATAATATACTTAGTAAGTAACAAATATGCGCATGTGTTTGCATATTCGTATTCGCTGATATTAGCATATGTTTGTATATTGGCATTCGCATATTTTTGCATATTCGCCTTCGCCGATATTCGCATATTCTTGCATATTGGCATTCGCCGATATTCGCATATGCTTGCATATTGGCATTCGTCGATATTCGCATATGCTTGCATATTGGTATTCGCCGATATTCGCATATGCTTGCATATTGGTATTCGCCGATATTCGCATATGTTTGCATATTGGCATTCGCCGATATTCGCATATGCTTGCATATTCGTATTCGCCGATACTCGCATATTTTTGAATATAGCAGTAGCCGATATTTATAAATTTTTTTATAGTTTGAATTACAATAAAATGAAGTTTTGTTAACAAACAAATTATTTTTTACTGATATATGTCTCTAAGAACTCGTCTATTTAGGCCTAAAGCCTTCAGGCTTTTAAAGACTAAAGCCTGGCTGTATATTTTAATATTAACAATTCATAGAATTGATTGCTATTGTTCTAGTTGTTCGTACATTGCTCACTAAATATTGTGAAATGATCACAATAGTGAAATACTAAGTTTGTTTTGTGGTTCTTCTCGGTATTTTCGTTTGGAAAACTGGTAGATTTATTTTAATTTCGAATGCCTTTAAGGGCTTTTGATTATTGAGCGAAGCGAGCGGAGCGCTCTACTGGAGACTTTCACATTCATTTGTCACGAATAGGCTCGAAAACTACTTGACGGAAAATTATGAAATTTTTACAATCAAAAAGAGACACATTAGGTGATGGTTAAAAAAAAAAAATTAGTAAAATGTTTAAAAAACTGATATCCCATTGAAGTCAATGGGAAACGACGAGTCATTACACTGGGCTCGCTTCGCTCAATATGCAAACGACATCCGAGATTTCGCGAGCGCAGCGTGTCGAAATTGAGGGTCTGTTGGCGCCCCTAGTTTTGATAAATATGAATATTTATTTCACCAGCAAAGAGAACGACTGGGGCTTCTCTCACTTCATGTCATGGAGCGACGTGCTGGAGCCCGAGAAGGGCTACATCAAGGACGACTCGATAACCCTAGAGGTGCACGTGACGGCCGAAGCCCCGCACGGGGTCTCGTGGGACTCCAAGAAGCATACGGGATACGTAGGTTAGATAATTTTTTAATAAAATCCTTTTTTTTTAAATTTATAATATAGTAATCATATAACGCCTGTAACCCCTTGTATAACGAGGTGGATTAGTTCCGCGTTATAGAATAGCGCGTTGGATTGTTCTCGTATAACGCGTTATATAATGAAGCTATAACTTTTCTCGTGTAATCGAATATTAAGAAAAAAATAATAATTTTGGTCACTTAAGGGTCTCCTGGGATTCCAAAAAGCATACGGGATACCTAGGTTAAATGATCTTCAAATGAAATCCTCTTTTTGTTTAAAATAAAGTTGCTCTCTTATAACGAGGTGGATTAGTTCCGCGTTATAGGAAAGCGCGTTGGAATGTTCTCTTATAACGCGGTATACAAATTATTCAATTAATGCGAATATTAAAAAGAAAACATTATTATTTAATTTTTACTTAATATTTGATTTGATTTTTTTTATAGAAGTAAATTGTTTAATTTACTTAGTTCTATAACATACCAATAGATGGCGGTGTTGATAAAATTTTAATTGATGTAAAACTGTTTGTAGACGAAATCGCTGGCGAGAGCTAGTATGTATATATATATATATATATATATATATATATATATATATATATATATACTAGGATCCGCCAACCGTGCTGTGCGGGTGTTGAGCTGAGCCCCTCTCCTTTCTTCTCTTCTTGATAACTTTTGAATGACTAAACATTTTGTCAATCTGTTTTCGCTATAACATCCGCGTTCGGCTCAAACATACATGAGAACATTTTTATCTAATTATCTCCTCGCATTCTGGAGACAACTAAACACAAAAAGAGATCTCCCAAACGGTTAAGAGCTTAACTTACGCTCAGCTCAATAATTTGATGTTTCCTTCCAGGCTTGAAGAACCAAGGCGCAACGTGTTATATGAACTCGCTCTTGCAGACGTTGTACTTCACCAATCAGTTGAGGAAAGCTGTGTACAAAATGCCGACAGAGTCGGATGACAGCACTAGGTAATATATATATATATACTTACTACTTATCTTCACGCCATATCCCTTGCGGGGTAGCCAGAGACAACGGAGCGCCAAACGCTACGGTCCCTGCATACCTCTTTCGCCTCGACCACAGACATCCACCTCTTCATACATGCCCTCCGGGGGGTCCTCGTGCTTTTTACGTGACCTTCCTCCAGTATCATGGATACTGTGTTTACGAAGGTCACTCGAGGCCTCCCCCTGTCTCTCTTACCACTCACTTATATATATGTTTGTTTGTTCCGGATAATCTCTGAAACGTCCGGACCGTTTCTAACACATTCTAGTCCGGCTAGCTTTCTACGTTTCTGATTCTGAGTATCGGCTAATATAATTAAATTTTGAAACCGGTTGCCGGCTAACTTGTATCGTCAAGGGGGGGGAGATAAAAAGTATTAAAACTGTTTGCGGCAACCAGGAATAGAATTTGAAATGACGTGAATTCACGTCAGCGCTAATCTGGAATAGATTTTGAAATGACGTCAATTCACGTCAGCGGTAAACAGGAATAGAATTTGAAATGACGTGAATTCACGTCAGCGGTAGCGAATGTGTGAACAAAACTTTCACTGGTGTATAAGCTGGTGTTAAAAGCAACTTGTCTACTTAAGAAAACATATTCCGTAAACGAAGCCAGCAAGCAGAGCTAGTATATTAATAGAAATTGACATAAATATATAGTGTTATTATATATATATATATATATGTGTGTGTGTATGTATGTATGTCCCAGGTCGGTGGCCCTGGCGCTCCAGCGCGTGTTCTACGAGCTCCAGTTCTCCGACAAGCCGGTTGGTACAAAGAAGCTGACGAAGAGCTTCGGTTGGGAGACCCTTGATTCGTTCATGCAGCACGATGTTCAGGAGTTTTTGAGGGTGAGTGTAATGCTACTACTGCTATATCTACTACTACTACTACTGCTATATTAACTTTGATACTGACTACTACTACTATTATATCTACTGCTATTGGTATATCTATAAATACTGTCATAGTTAGTGCAATTTTCGGTTGAGGGGATCGCGGGGTACGGGGTAGTTTGTTGTTCTACTAAAAGCACATGAAATGAATATCCACATCTAAAAAATTATAATAATAATAACCCCCCTTTCCTTTCAGTTGGGTAAAAAATATTGAAGTAGAGCTAGCTAGCATCTTTCACTATTCGTTGTAGTGTGCGTGTGCACTCATAGGTTTGACTCACACATTGACAAAAGATAGCTCTCTTATACTATAACGGTTAGGAGGAATAGAGGGAGGAGGGGTGCGTCTTCGTGAATTGCACTAGCTATACTACTGCTATATCCACAACTACTACATCTAATAAACCTATAACCATCACCAGGTTCTGCTCGACAAGCTGGAGAGTAAGATGAAGGGCACATGCGTGGAGGGGACCGTGCCTCGTCTGTTCGAGGGGAAGATGACCTCGTACATCAAGTGCAAGAACGTGAACGTGTCCAGCACCAGGGTGGAGACCTTCTACGACATACAGCTGAACATCAAGGGGAAGAAGAACAGTTAGTAGTTATTTATCTTCACGCCATATCCCTTGGGGGGTAGCCAGACACGGCGGAGTGCCAAACGCTACGGTCCCTGCATACCTCTTTCACCTCGGCCAAACATCAACCTCTTCATACATGCCCTCCGGGGGGTCCTCACGCTTTTTACGTGACCTTCCTCCAGTATCATAGATACTGTGTTTTCGAAGGTCACTCGAGGCCTCCCCCCGTCTCTCTTACCGCTCACTTTTCCTATATAAATCTTTTTTTGCATTCTTTCATCACTCATTGGTTCGACGTGCTCAAACCACCTGAGCACGTTCTTCTATATATATATGTGTGTGATTTATCACTCACTGACTCATCACGAAATCTCCGTAACTATCTGTCCGATTAACTTAATATTTTACATAGTTACTTCTTTTGTGACTTAGACGTACACTGAGAACGGATTTTACGGAATTCCTATCACAACGGATTACAACATTCGCATTTCGACAAGTTTTAAACCTGTGGGAGCTATACACTTAACGCGGTTACCATGGCAACGGTTACCATAGCAACCCAAGTTGACATCCAAGTTAATAGTGTGCCCAGCGAAGCGGGCGGTAATCAGCTAGTATATATGTTTTTGTATTGTCGGTCTGTTGTTGCAAATTGTTATTACAAAAAAAAAAAACAATTCAATTTTTCCGTTTGTCTGTTTGGTTTGCGTAATCTCTGAAACGGCTGGCCCGATTTTAACGGGACATTAACTTGCGGATAGATATTATTATAAGGAGGAACGTGGGCTGCTTTTATTTTATTGGGTACTAGCAGGTTACCCGTGCTTCGCTTCGGACGGCGGGGGGTAAACTTTGCAGTTTTTTATCTGTAACTTTGGAACGGTTTGGACCTTTGCAAAATCCTTTCTCATTGCACCTATTCAATATGTCAGGGGTCTTGTGTCCAAATTTCAGCTTTCTAGGTATTATGGTTTTGGATGTAGAGCTATGAATGTGTCAGTGAGTCAGTCAGTGTCTTTGTGTTTTATATATTAAGATAAGAGTGTACATGGTACTAGTATTAAAATATATATATATATATGTTTGTCTGTTTGGCTCCAGCTAATCTCCGAAACGGCTGGACCGATTTTAACATAACTTTTACTTAACAGCCGAAGTTATAAAAAGTAATTTTTAATAAAAAAATGTAGTACTAATAAAATATTTAATTTTTTCAGTCGACGAGTCCTTCAAGGACTACATTAGCACGGAGACACTGGACGGAGAGAACAAGTACGACGCGGGGGAGCACGGGCTGCAGGAGGCGGAGAAGGGGGTCATCTTTGCGACCTTCCCCCCCGTGCTGCACTTGCACCTGATGAGGTTCCAGTACGACCCCATCACCGATAGCTCGGTCAAATTCAACGACAGGTAATGCCTGAACACTCCAATCACTATAAACTAGAGATATTTGAGCGAAATGAGCGAAGCGAGCGGAGCGTTCTACTGGATACTTTTTCACATTCTTTGTCACGAATAGGCTCGAAAACTACTTGACGGATAATTATGTAATTTTGCAATCAAAAAGACACACCCTTTGGAGCCCTCGTAGTATTATTTTAAGTTGGAGAGTGTCTCTACTGAAGGGCCCTCAAAGGGCCATCAAAATAGGCCCTCCTGTCACTTCCATTTGATACACAAGTGATCACTGGTATGGATTCAAAGTGGAATATATATAAATAAATAAACTAGGGGCGCCAATAGATCCTCAATTTCGACTCGCTGCGCTCGCGATATCTCGGTTGCCGTTTGCATATTGAGCGAAGCGAGCCCAGTGTAATGACTCGTCGTTTCCCATTGACTCCAATGGTATATCAGTTTTTTGACGATTATTCCTCAACGACATGACATTTTTATTTTTTTTTTAAACCGTCACCTAATGTGTATCTTTTTGATTGCAAAATTTCATAATTTTCCGTCAAGTAGTTTTCGAGCCAATTCGTGACAAAGAATGTGAAAAAGTATGCAATAGAGCGCTACGCTCGCTTCTCTCGATAAATAAAGATAAAGAAACGAACACAAATGTATAGGAGAGAATGAGATAGCAGACATATTGCTAACTGCTGTTGAGCGCCATCTATTGGTCAATCTTTGAACTTATTAATATATTGAATTTGTTATTTTTTAAAATAGTCTACATCTTAAACGCTTTCTAACTTGAAGTATATTATTTAGTAAGTAAGTTACTTTGAAAAATTAAATATACTATAAGTAGTAATGTGCTTCCAGATTTGAGTTCTACGAGCACATCAACCTGGACGCGTACCTGCAGGAGAAGCCCGAGACCCCCGCCGACTACACGCTGCACGCCGTGCTCGTGCACTCGGGGGACAACCACGGGGGACACTACGTCGTGTTCATCAACCCCAGGGGGGATGGCAAGGTACTCATATAGTGTAGTGTTCATCCACTGGAGGGGTGTGGGGGGTAATATTGATACGCCAAAGGGGGGATGGCAAGGTATTCACACATTGTAATGTTGATCAAGCCGTCTGTATGTAACGGAAACTTTGAACACCATTTTGAAGTTCAAGATGGCGGATTTGAACCACTTAGGACCGATGGCAATACAATTATATGAAATAAATTATTTATTTTTACCTACATTACTTTTGATTGTACCATTACACTGTAAGTAATTTATCTTTTATCTTTTTCCAGTGGTGCAAGTTCGACGACGACGTGGTGTCACGCTGCACCAAGCAGGAGGCCATCGAGTACAACTATGGGGGACACGACGAGGACATGGCCCTCACCGTCCGGCACTGCACCAACGCCTACATGCTGGTGTATATTAGGTAGCTTTTATCTTTTTTTATCTTTTCTTTTTTTTTTGCACGCCTACCTTCGTTCATATACGTCCTAAGGTTTATAGAGTCCTTAGAGTAATGTCCTTTTATATATATATTATCTTTTTTTACCTTTTATCTTTTTTTTTTTTGGCTTTAAAACTGCCTCTTGTTATACCATTTTATGTATTGTGCCATTAAGAATTAAGTAATAATATATATACATTAATTATTTGTTTCAGGGATTCTCAATTGAAGACTGTCTTACAAGAGGTGACGCAGGCTGACATACCTACAGAGCTCAGCGAGCGACTGGCCGAGGAGAAGAGGATCGAAACCGTTAGTTTATAATATATATATATTATTTAATAATAAAATGTTAAGCAATCATAAAAATACGATATGTTATATAATGTTAACTTTTATTTAACTGTAAAAATTTAAGTATGTATTTAAGTATTGACTGTTTAAAAGGGCAGGGATCCCTCGTGAAAGTGTCTGACATTGCCCCCCCCCCCCCCTCCCCACCACCAATTTTAGGTCTAACAATATATATATATTATTATGTTTAGATCCGTCGCAAGGAGCGAAACGAGGCCCACCTTTACATGAGCGTGAACGTGGTCCTCGAGGACTCGTTTGACGGCCACCAGGGCAACGACCTGTACGACCCCGAGCGGGCCCACTGCCGCGTGCTGAGGGCCCGCAAGCAGGCCACGCTGGCGGAGCTGGGGGCGGCGCTGGCGGAGCACTTCCGGTACCCGCGGCAGCAGATGCGGCTGTGGCCGTTCAGCGCGAGGTCCAATCAGGTTCGATAAATGCCACTATGACCTCTGATCCAACCAATGTAATAATATCTTCTATTAGTAGTCTTGATATTTTCCGTATAATTCGTATGTAATATGAAATAAGTTTGGGAACTTCTGTTTTAAATAATAGAGGCACTACATTTTATCTATTTAAACCAGAGATTCCCAAACTTAATTAGAATCAAATCAACTAATGTACATATTATTAGCGCTCCCCCCCTCCCCCCCCCCCCCCCTATTAGAAGTATATTTTAAACTAGATTTTTCTTACTAGAGAGAGCAATAATGCAACTTTACTGTAATCACTTTAGGACTTCCAATTTTTTCTGGGTCCCTTACTTTCCTCTAGGGCTCCATCATCCAAGAGGGCAAAGATCTCTCCTCTTGGGCTCGAGCGCCTACAGTAATTTATTGTCAATTGTTTCCAAATCCCTCACCGCTCTAGGCCTCTCTCACCCAAAGGGGAAGACCCATAATAATTATAAATTGTTTCCGAATCCCTCGTTGCTCTAGGCCTCCAGCGTTGAAGGGGGCGAAGCCCTACTAATTACCACATGGTTTCCAGACCTGCCGCCCGACATGCCTTGACGTCGTCAACGATCAGAACAAGACGATAGTAGATCTATCGGAAAACATGAATCCCTGGAACGTCTTCCTGGAGATGCTGGCACCGGACTCGGGATTAACAGCACTACCGCCCTTCGACAAGGAGAACGACGTCGTGTTGTTCTTCAAGTTCTACGATCCCAAGCAGAAGAGGATACACTACTGCGGCCACCACTACCTGCCCATAGCAAGCAAGCCTGCCGATCTGATACCGATACTGAATAAACGGGCCGGTCAGTTATTATATATAAATATATATATATAACTAATTTTAATTTAGGCTACTCTTATTTAAAAATATATATATGCCAGGGGCGCCAACAGACCCGCAGATTTCGATTCGCTGAGCTCGCGAAATCTCGGGTGCCGTTTGCGTATTGAGCGAAGCGAGCCCAGTGTAATGACTCATCGTTTTCCATTGACTTCAATGGTATATCAGTTTTTTGACGATTATTCCTCAACGATATGTTATTTTTTTATTTTATTTTTAAAACCAATCACCTAATGTGTGTCTTTTGGATTGCAAAAATTTCATAATTTTCCGTCAAGTAGTTTTCGAGCCTATTCGTGACAAAGAATGTAAAAAAGTCTCCAGTGGAACACTCCGCCCGCTACGCTCGCTTCGCTCAATTACAATTTTTTGTCTGTCTGTCTGTTTGTTCCTGTTAATATCTAAAACGGCTGGACCGATTTTGACACGACTCACTGGTTGATATAAGGAGTAACATAGGTTACTTTAAAAAAAAACATTCCGAGCGACTATCCACAGAATGGCAGGTACTAGCGAAGATGTCACGGTGAGAATGAAGAAGAACGTGCTCAGGTGGTTTGGGCACGTCGAACGAATGAGTGATGAAAGAATGGTAAAAAAGATTTATATAGGAAAAGTGAGCGGTAAGAGAGAGAGGGGGAGGCCTCGAGTGACCTTCGAAAACACAGTATCTATGATACTGGAGGAAGGTCACGTAAAAAGCATGAGGGCATGTATGAAGAAGTTGATGTCTGTGGTCGAGGCGAAAGAGGTATGCAGGGACCGTAGCGTTTGGCGCTCCGTCGTCTGGCTACCCCGCAAGAGATATGGCGTGAAGATAAATAAATAAATTATTCCCAGGTTTCCCTCCCGACACTCCGCTGAATCTCTACGAGGAGATCAAACCCGACTTCGTCGAGAAGATAAACAACTACAACGATCCCCTAGAAAAGGTATTATTTATCAGTTTTACCCTTGCAAGTACCTTATTATATATAAGCATAGAAAGGAAACACAACATGTATCTAAGAACAAAACTTAATTCAATTTCTTTAATAAACTAGTATCCGCCACCCGTGCTGTGCGGGGTGTTGAGCTGAGCCCCTCTCCTTTCTTCTTTTCTTGATATCTTTTGAATGGCTAAACATTTTTTCAATCTGTTTTCGCTATAACATCCGCGTTCGACTCAAACATACATGAGAAACTTTTTATCTAATTATCTCGTCGCATTCTGGAGACAACTAAACACAGAAAAAGGTCTCCCAAACGGTTGAGAGCTTCGCTTACGCTCAGCTCAATTATTAACATTAAAAAAAACACCATATATATAGATTTATATAAATAAATAAAGCCAAATCAATTTGAACGTTATCTCCATTGACATAACGTACAATTTTGCATGGCGACATGTTATAATTAATTTTGCTAGATTCTGTGGTACTTTTAGCGAGCCCGAGACGTCCGAAGGTACTGTGATTATTTATATAGTTTCTATATTTGACGAGGCATCCAAAATGGCGTCCCCCCCATCCCATCCCGGGGTGCGAAAACCCGCCCCCGGGTTGTGGTGATGTTTTATCTAGTTTACGTAATATTATATGTCTGACGAGATATCCGATATCCCGTCAACACCCCCCCACCCGGGGCGCGGCCCCCCCGCCTCCCCCCGGGTTGAGTGTGTGCACTTTGCCAGGTATTGGACGAGCTGATGGACGGCGACATTATCGTGTTCGAGAAGGCGGAGCGCCACGACGACCTCGAGCTGCCGACGTGCCAGGACTACTTCAAGTACATATTCTACAAGGTGGAGGTGCAGTTCGTGGACAAGACTGTACCCAACGACCCTGGGTATGTATCGAGGGTGTGAGAGAGAGAGAGAGTGTGAAATAGAAAGAGAAAGCTAGACAAAAAATGTGTAAAAACTCTTGTGCGTCGTGGAAATGTTGTCTATAATTATTTATTTTTAGACAAACAGCAATTCGATTAATTTTATTTATTTTTAAATTAAGATGTATGTACTTGGAAGAATGAAAGAGAAAGAGAGAATGAATGAAAGAGAAAGAAGAACAAGACTGAATCTCAAACATTGTTATGTTTTGATATTAAAATGTTAAATATAATTTAAAATAGCAACTGTTTTAGTTTCTGACCGTTTCTTGTCAGCATTCCGGTGGTATCTTACTCTTTTTTAATCTTTTTTTTTTTTTCTCTCCAGTTTCACAATGGAGTTGTCGATGCAAATGCGCTACGATCAAATGGCACGCGCCGTCGGACAGAGACTGAACGTGGACCCCTTCCTGATACAGTTCTTCAAATGCCAGAAGTATGTATACCCCACTACCTACAATCACCCCCTCCCCCTCTTTTTGACTCCGCTCCCTCTAATGTGAAACTTCAAAAAGTTCAACGCAATATATCTAAGTATATCTATGACTAGGAAAATATATATCATATTGGCTAAAATACCAAAATTCAATTCCCAAAAAATTTATTTGTTCCAATTATAGAAGAAAGTATAAAATATTAAACAAGTTGAACCCCCCCCCCCCCCCCCCCCCCCCCAAATACAACGCAACGCAACCAAACGCAAAGCACCACTACCAGCTAATTAAATAAAAGTTGCTCGAACTGCTCCAGCTACAAGGACACTCCGGGCATGCCGCTCCGGTACTCTTACGACGGCATACTGAAGGAGCTGCTGGTGTACTGCAAGCCAAAGTGCACGAAGAAGCTGTTCTACCAGATCCTATCAATCAAGGTGAACGAGCTGGACAACAAGAAGCAGTTCAAGTGCCTCTGGGTTAGTATGTTTCCTTTTTATACAACCTGTGGCGCCAACAGACCCTCATTTTTGACTCTCTGCGCTCGCGAAATCTCGGTTGCCGTTTGCATATTGAGCTAAGCGAGCCCAGTGTAATGACACATCGTTTACCATTGACTTCAATGGGATATCAGTTTTTTGACGATTATTCCTTAACGAAGTGACAAATTTCAAAAAATTTTAAAAAGTCCAGTAGAACGCTCTGCTCGCTACGCTCGCTTCGCTCAATTAAGTAATCGTTCGGTTCCGTACATTGCTACAATACAAATATATTGACGTTTCTGAAACTATGATCACAATAAAGAAATACTCACTCAAATATGTTGATTTTTTTGAAACGATGATGACAATAAAGAAATAATCACACAAATATAGTGACGTTTGTGAACCGGTGATCACAATTAAGAAATACTCACTCAAATATATTGATGTTTGTGAAACTGTGATCACAATAAAGAAATACTCACTCAAATATATTGTAGTTTGTGAAACGGTGATGACAATATAGAAATACTCTATGGTATATGGTATGGTAGTGGAGGGATGGACAGGTAGAGGAGGGCCGAGGAAAAGATGGATGGATTGCGTGAAAGACGATATGGAGAAGGGAGTGTGTCTAGAGATGAGTAACAGGAGAGTATGGAAGGAAAAAACATACTTAGTGAACCCCAAAAGTGGGATAAGGTCAGGAAGATGATGATGATCAAACTAACTCTTCCACTAAAATATATTTTGTATTCCAGGTCGGTCCAAACTACAAGGAGGATAAAGAATTAATATTATATCCAAATAAGGGAGGTAAAGTGTCCGACATACTGGAGGAGGCTGCCAAAGTAGTTGAAATGTCACCTGATGGATCCGGAAGGTAATAAAATATAAGTAGATTCTGGTATTTTATAAGTAGAAAGTAGAATATAGCATATTTTAAGTAGAAAATAATAATAACAATACTAATAATTGTCTTCTCTATTTGAAGGTTGAGGATCGTAGAGGTGTCGTGTCACAAGGTGCTCCCCGGTCCCGACCCCGATCTGACGCTGGACCAGGTCACCGTCTCGCAGCCGAGGCTCTACCGGATAGAGGAGATACCGCGCGACGAGATCGACCTACAGGTAACGCACACACATACATGCATACCCTCACCGATATCCGCTATGAGGGTTTCGAGGACCCTATCATACCGCTGGGATGTGGTATTTCCTGTTCGATGCGATATTGGTGAAGAAAGGCGAATAGTTCCTCCCGGATGTTGCAAGGGCTTCCGGTGATCATCGGCGACCCGAACGCTCGTTGGCCCCTTGCCCTGTTACATTAAAAAAAAAAAAAAAAAAAACGTTTGCCCCACAATCTGTAATATCCCTCCTCCACTTTCCAGGAGGACGAGGTGCTGGTCCCGTGCGCTCATTTCCAGAAACAGGTGTACTCTACCTTCGGGATCCCCTTCTACGCCCGCCTCAAGCACCAGGAGCCGTTCTCGGCGCTCAGGGACCGCCTCCAGAGGAAGCTGGACGTGCCCGATAAGGAATGGGAGAAGGTGAGTTGATCTGTTGACGTGTATATTTAGATCTGTTGATGTGTAGGAGTGTGTAGTTTGACCCAAAATTTGATCTACGGACATGTAAAATTTGATCTGTAAAAATATATAATTTGATCTATGGACATGTATAATTTGATCTGTAAACATGTATAATTTGATCTATGGACATGTTTAATTTTATCTGTAAACATGTATAATTTGATCTATGAACATGTATAATTTGATCTATGAACATGTATAATTTGATCTATGAACATGTATAATTTGATCTATGAACATGTATAATTTTATCTGTAAACATGTATAATTTGATCTATGGACATGTTTAATTTTATCTGTAAACATGTATAATTTGATCTATGAACATGTATAATTTGATCTATGAACATGTATAATTTGATCTATGAACATGTATAATTTGATCTATGGACATGTATAATTTTATCTATGAACATATATAATTTTATCTGAAGACATCTCTACGTGTCCAGATCTAGTAATAGAAACCGTATTTTATATAAAATATTAATTAGATTTTGTCTTTTTTCCAGTACAATTTTGCAATAGTGACAAACGGCCGACCTAACTACATAAGTGAATCTGCTACAATTAATATATTCGAATTCAGGCCCGCCAGTAACGCAAGTGAGTACGCACACGCACGCACGCACGCACGCACGCACACACACGCACGCACGCACACACACACACACACACATATGTTGTAACATATTATACAATACTTGTATGAATGACCCATGTGTCAGTTGTAAGTCGAGTTCGAAGCTCAGATTAGTTTATTGAGCGAAGCGAACGTAGTGAGCGGAGCGTTTTACTGGAGACTTTTTACATTCTTTGTCACGAACTGGCTCGAAAACTACTTGACGGAAAATTATGAAACTTTACAATCAGAAAGACAAACATTAGGTGATGGTTTTAAAAAATAATAATTGAAAAATGTCCTCAAAAAATGAAAAATGGGAAACGATGAGTGAATACACTAGGCTCGCTTCGCTCAATATGCAAACGGCACCCGAGATTTCGCGAGCGCAGCGAGTTGAAATTGAGGGCCTGTTATCACCCCTAGTATATATAAGTGTAATTTATTTAATTATCTCTGTTTCAGATGCGACGGGTCGACCCTGGCTCGGCCTCGAGCACATCAACAAGACACCCAAGCGATCGCGCGTCAACTACCTCGAGAAACCCATCAAGATTTACAACTGAACACTCACAGACAAACACACATAGACACAAACAGTAACTCACACACACACACACACACACACACACACACACACGCGGAGATTCGTCTGTAACGAAAACTGTAATAGTGAATATATATATATATATAATTAGAGTCGAAATAGAGTCATAACAAGATATATAGAGCCAAAATTATTAATTCTTTTGACACTATTCATTCATTCGCCCGTAGAGTTTTTTTTTTTGTTTTTAATTTTCCATAGTATATATATATATAACCTATCCCCACTCTTAAGATTGTATAATGAATTTTTTATACGTGATACAGATTTAGCCCCCCCTCCCCTCCCCCCCGTCACAAATATTCAAACATTTGTATGTATAATAAAAAGCCTTAACAAGCCTTCGATATTAGTATAACAAGGATTTATTTATCATTCGTTATAAGAACTTTTTGAACGAGAACTTTGTTCGGGATTACGTTATGAGAACTTGCGGAGCGAGAACTTTGTTCGGGATTACGTTATGAGAACTTTCGGAGTGAGAACTTTGTTCAGGATTATGTTATAAGAACTTACGGAGCGAGAACTTTGTTCAAGGATACGTTATAAGAACTTACAGAGCAAGAACTTTGCTTAAGAGTACGTTATAAGAACTTACGGAGCAAGAACTTTGTCCAAGATTATGTTATAACAGCTTACGGAGCAAGAGCTCTGTTCAATATTATGTTATAAGAACTTAGAGCAAGAACTTTGCTCAAGAGCACGTTATGAAAACTTTCAGGGCAAGAACTTTTTTTTAAAGTACGTTATAAGAACTTACAGAATAAGAACTTCGGTCCCTTATAACCATTAGTTATATAAATAAATGATTTATTCCAATAATTATGTGTCAAAAATCTCTTTTTCTCGTTGGGTTGTTTGGTTTGAACCGTTGCCTGGTATGTATCCTTTTAAACAAAATGGCTGACTGTGGAATGGTTCGGTCGCTCTTGAGCATAGGTCTCTTATAACAATTTGAGCGGAGATATAAGAAAAAGGTTATGTTATTATGACAATTATTACGTGTTGAATAAAACCTCTTTTGTTTTTAAATGAAAAACTCTTTTCATCACGTGGCTGGCTGTTTGGTTTTGAACCGTTGTCTGGTTTGTTTGCTTTTAAACGAAACGGTTGTACGCGGAAAGGTTCGGTCTCTTATAAGCATTGTAGCGGATATATAAAGTAAAAAAAAAAAAGTTTTAAGTTATTATGCCAATAATGATGTGTTAATAAAACCTCTTTGTTTTTTTAAATCATACTCTTTTCATAGTTGGGACGTTTGGTGTTTGGACCGTTGCCTGGGATTTGTATTTTTTTTTTTAACCAAAATGGTGATTCGGTGATGCTGTCAAAGTATACGATTTGAATTGTTTTTAATCGCTACTAATTATTTAATTATTGTAAAAAATATTTGATTTGAACATGTATGTATGCGTATTTATTGTGAATTTATTTTATTTATATATTTATTATTTTATTTTACTAAATGAATCGTGATTCTGTTTTAATATAAACTATATTTACGCGCGATTACGCTCGGAATATGTTTGAATTAAATCAACCCAAGTTACTTATAATCCTACCGATCGATAAAAGTTCTATCGAAATCGGTCCAGCATACAGTTTTTTTTAAGTTTCACATGCATTTAGTGAAGTTATTTCGTATTACGAACGGACATACAATTTTTATTTTTATGTATATATAATGAGTCGATTTTAACAAATTTTATGTTTTTCGTTGATCCGAATCACCACCTCAAATACAATTGAGTGGATTATTATTATTATTAATTTTATTATTATTATTTGAAGGAGCATTTCTCTGCGACTGTACCTTATATAATATTTTTCCTCTGCGTAATGTTGTTTGTTACATTATAAATAAATGAAAGCCGAAATTATGTATATATATGTAATAGTAAGTTGGAGTAAGTTTTTTTCGTAATGCCCTAGACGTTTTAGGACATTTATTTTTCGTGGTTTTGCATTAATTTAATTTATGCCCCCCCCCCCCACTACCCCCCTTTTTAATTTTATTTGTCCCCGAACTCACGTTTCACGTCTGCCTGTACGTGGACGAGTTTGTTGTGTATTAACATGGTTTGAGGTTGTTAGATATGATGGCGGCTTTGATGGTTGCCGAATTTGATAATAATAATAATTGCAAATGGGATTGTAGTCTTAGTTTATTATTAACATATTGTCCGGTTAACGCGCTGAGACTGTACGCGGACTGGTACAGACTGTTACAGACTGTTGCAGACTGTAACAGACTGTTACAGACTGTTGCAGACTGTAACAGACTGTTGCAGACTGTTGCAGACTGTAACAGACTGTTGCAGACTGTAACAGACTGTTGCAGACTGTAACAGACTGTTGCAGACTGTAACAGACTGTTGCAGACTGTAACAGACTGTTGCAGACTGTAACAGACTGTTGCAGACTGTAACAGACTGTTGCAGACTGTAACAGACTGTTGCAGACTGTAACAGACTGTTGCAGACTGTAACAGACTGTTGCAGACTGTTGCAGACTGCACGCAAACTATTTGATCGCAAATGTCTGTTTTGTTGGATTCTGAATGTTTCTCTGAATATAATCCTATATTTGTTTAATTTGGTTTATTTTTAAAGTCACAACCCTTAATTATTGACGTTTATTTTGAATCTATTGAAAAATTTTATGAAGTTTGTCTTGGATATGGCAATATACACATATATTTACATTAAAGTATACAAGATATTTTGATTTGATGAACAGCACAAAGATTTAATTGGATCCGCCTGATGCTGCACTGGAGCGAGCTGCTGTTCTAGATTTACTGCACTTGTTTTACAAACTACTCGCTAAATTAAATATTTTCTTTTGTTAAGTTAAAGAACTTGGATTTGTATGAAATAAGAACAACGCCATCTAGTGTAATTAATGCAATATAAGGAATAGCTAAATTAACGTAGAATGAGAACAACGCCATCTAGTGGCACGAATGTAAAAACAAGATTAGCGTAACGTATGTAAAACTGTTCTTATTTCACACAAATCTGTTTCTTTACCGTGATCGAGACAATAAAAAACCCTCACCTGGTACTCGGAACAGATAATTATAAATAAATAAACCCCACACGAACATAATATAAAAGTTGTTTATTGTTAACACCGCCATCTATTGGAAATCTGTAGAACTTTAAAGTGAATTAGTAAACTATTTATAAAAAGTTAATTAAATCTGTAACAAAAACCTCAGAGGCAATAAAAGTTAATAATTTTATTAATTGAGATAAAAACTAAATCTTTTTAGTTAAAATATCCACAAAATTTCATTAGTCGGTTCAGTGATTCGATTTTAGTTCTGATTTTTTAGAACATGCCCATTTCCAAGTTTTACAGCTCTGACAATTTTCACTAAAATCTGTTCAGTAGTTTTTATGATGTTGCTTAAAAAAGAAGTTTCCCAAACGGTTAAGCACTTCGTTTACGCTCAGCTCAATTAAGGTTATAATTACAATTAAATAAAATATTTCTTTGAACAAACTAAGTATGCAGGAGAAGGAAACTAGAAGAAATTTACTGGCATTCATTAAAAGTCTGCATTTACAAAGGTTATACATATAATTTTTTATATTTCTTTAAAAGCAGTAAAACTGTGTATATACCAGGGGCGCCAACAAACCCTCAATTTCGACTCGCTGCGCTCGCTGCGCGAAATCTCGGGTGCCGTTTGCATATTGAGCGAAGCGAGCCCAGTGTAATGACACATCGTTTCCCATTGACTTCAATGGGATATCAGTATTTTTGAAATATTAAAAAATAAAAAAAATTTTGAGGACATTTTTCAAAAATTCATTTTTAAAACCATCACCTAATGTGTGTCTTTTTGATTGCAAAAATTTAATAATTTTCCGTCAAGTAGTTTTCGGGCCCATTCGTCACAAAGAATGTAAAGTCTCCAGTAAAACACTTCGCTCAATTAGATATTTTAAGGAAAATAATATACAAATCATTAGGGAAAGTATTTCAAAACATGACTTAAGCGGTTCTATTTACTTTACACGTCCATATATATTTGACAAATCTAAATTCACTGAAATTATTTATAATGACAAATTATAATAAAAATGGGGTAATATCCACTAGACCTTTATATAATGTTATATTAATATTGTGAAATTATCTATAAACATGTTAAGTTTATCTTTTTAGTAAATAAATTTAGAATTAAAACTATCAACATGATACAATAGAATCTGATACCTCTGGGATGTGCTTCGGTCTGTGAAATGGAGGTGAAGTTGGACTTTGACACATTGAGACGAGAAAGCAAAGCAAGCACTTGCATGATTTTGGCTTTAAGTGAAATTTCATTGTTATATATTTATTTATTTATTTATATTCACGCCATATCCCTTTCGGGGTGGCCAGAGACGACGGAGCGCCAAACGCTACGGTCCGTGCATACCTCTTTCGCCTCGGCCACAGACATCAACCTCTTCATACATGCCCTCATTGTTATACTTACTATAAAAATGGAATTTCAAAGTAAATGCCACTAATTCTTTTTAAATTTGTTTCTATATCAGAGTCCGGAGAATTTAAGTTAATTATTCTAAATCGGCATGTTCTCACCTGACGATGGGTGTTCAACAAGGATCTATTCTTGGAACATTTTTATTTTTGTATCCTAAATCTTATTATATTTTATATCAAATTATTAAATAAATCTTAGAGGATCGAAATGTGTGTCATTCAAGTTGTTGGCTCAGGGCTGTATGCAGGATTGATATTATAATGTACATCATTTAAGATTGTTATATTTCTTTTAAAAAGAGCAACTGTTGAGTTTAAGGCCGGCTCTTCTCAACAGAGCAGCATTACGAGCCGACACTGACCTTTATTATTGTAATAATTGAGGATTCAAAAGTGCATGTAAATGCCTACTTGAATAAAAATATTTTGAATATGAATTTATAACTTGGTTATATGAAGGAATTAATTTGGTTTGATTACAATGCGAAAATTGTGGCATTTATCATAGTAGGAATAGTTACAAAAGAATACAACAAGCAATTGAAATATTGAGAAAACCTCATTGATTTCTATAAATGTAATGGGAGAGGACAATGCAGAGCTGTGACAGCACCTGGTATGGCACCCACTATGTATCTAACGTTTTGAACCCTTTAGGGGTTATTGGGAGCCATCTTTATGCTCTTATCTCAATTTAGGGGTTATTGGGAGCCATCTTTATGCTCTTATCTCAATTTAGGGGTTATTGGGAGCCATCTTTATGCTCTTATCTCAATTTTGGGGTCTGCGCAGTATGTTCTTTCCTTCCATACTTGCTATTACTCTTCATCTCTGTACACACTCCCTTCTCCATATCGTCTTTCCCACCATCTTTCCTTCGGCCGTCTTCTACCTGTCCATCCTTGCACTACCATACCCAGCACTCTTTTATTTATATGCCTTTCATCTCTCCTCATAACATGCCCATACCATGACAGAAGGCTACCTATATTTATTTCTGTCACTGGCGCTACTCCCAAGCTTCCCCTAATATACTCATTTCTTATTCTATCCCTTCTTGTCACCCCACATCCATCTTAACATTCGGATCTCCGTTACATGCAAACGCTTTTCATCCTTCACCTTCATCTCCCAGCACTCAGATCCATAAATAATGATAGATCTAATGATGGTTTTATATATTCTCCCCTTTATTTTAAGGGGAATTCGGGTATCACACGTTGTCCTGGTGACTTGTCGTCATTTCATCCATCCCATGTTGATTCTGCGCTTTACGTCCCGTTCAATTTTGCCACCGCTTTGTATGAGAGAACCACGCTAGCGAAAGTCCGATCAGACTGGTAACGTTACTCCATCCAACAAAATAGGAATAGAACCGGAGACATCCCTGAAAGAATAGAAAGGACAAGAACAATCTCATCAGCAAATATCATGCGTTAGGGTGCCTCTTCCTGTGTGTCCAACGTTAGAGCATTCATTATCAACAAGAAGAGATAGGGACTCAGAGCCGACCCTTCATGCAAACATGCATGCATGTGACATGAGCTTTATACCATGATAACTGTAGCTGTCTTGTATATCACCCTTATTTTTATAAATGAACACTAGGTCACTAATCCACCATTCATCGGGGATCACTTCTTAATGTAACAACATTTTAAAAAACGAAGCCAGCCACATATATCCATATTCATTTAATACCTTCCATACCTTCCCTGCTATTCCATTCTTCATACCTTGCACAACCCCTTTCACTTCATCATTGGTCACTTCTTTCACTATCACTTTTTCTTCATTCATCAATGTTTCAAAATATACCTTCAATCTTTCTTTTACATCCTCATCTCTTATCAACACCTTTCCAGTATCATCTTTTATGCATTTTACATGTATGACATCTCTAGCATTCTTCTCCCTACATTTTGTTACATGGTAAAATTCCTTTTGACCGTTGGGACTCTCCAGCGACCTTTATAACTCCTCTTGCGCCTCAGCTCTAGCGATGGCTACAGCTACTTTCGCTCTCTTCTTACATCTTTTATGTAGCATTTTCATCTCCACTTTCATTATCATCCGATACTTCCTGTCACTGCTTATACGCATCTTTCTTCTCTTTCACATGTTTTACACGTTTCCTTACTTATCATACCTTTTCCTTTTGTTTCGCCTTCATTCTTTGCCACAGTTCTAATTCATCCCGCCATTTCGTTTCAACTATCATTCAAAGATTTTTCTTCTACGCTACTCATATTTAAAATTTTATGTCACTCTTTTTTTTTTAATTTACTCACAGTTTCTTCCTCGTCTAACAAATACCATTTTATTTTAGGTGGGGGTAGTTTCTTGAACATATTTGTACGCACTAGATGTTTATTTTCAGGATGAGGAGCCTATGCTGTGAGACTACACTTTCGCCCGGCAGTATCTTGCAGTTTTTGACGCAATTGATTTCATTTCTCCTTATTAAAAAAATAATCAATCTGCGTCATATGGCGCCCACTTTTGTATGTGATTAAGTGTTAATCTCTCTTTTTAAACCAAGTATTGGATGTAGCCAAGTCGAATATTAGAGCTGTCTCCAGCATGGCCTCACCCTCATCATTAGGATAACCAAAATCCCAACCACCATCTACTCTCTCATAACCATCATTCATACTTCCCACATGCCCATTAAAATACCTACTTATTGTCGGGAACATCTACCATCACAGAATCAAAATCTTTCCAAAACTTCTCTTTCATCCTATCATCACACCCGATTTGAGGAGCATTCACACTTAATACATTAAGGCTTAAACCTTCAAAAATCATTTTCACAGCAATGATTCTATAACTCACCCTCTTCACCCCCGTACAATTAATCAAGTACTATTTTAACACCAATCCTTTTTCCATCATTCCCGCAATAATAAAACTTGTGTCCTTCACCAATCTCTCTTGCTTTTGATAACGATTGACGAAATGGGAGGGCATTTCGTTTCCTGTAAACATGCTACATTAGTTCGTCTTCTCTTCAACACGTCCGCAATTTCTTTTCCTCTTCCAGTCATCGTACCAACATTCCAACTTGCAAAATTCAGTCTTACATCCCTTTGTTTCCGGGCTAGCTTCTTGCGGTGACACCGATGTTACCATACTGCCAAAGGATTTAGCTTTGTTTTACTAATAAATCACTACAATACCTTAAAACAATATTATGATACTTTTTTCATATACAAAATTATTTTAATTCTTCAATTTATTCAACCTAACATATAATTGTCAATATATGTGACATGTTTCCGCGGCGCCATTCAACGATTGTAATAACTTGTCAACAGTGCCATCTATGTATATCAGATGTAAACAATCATCTCAGGTTTAGACGAAGTCTAACAGATGGAGCCACTTTCGCATTTTAAATGAGAATTGGTGGATTCTTTAAAGATATAACTTGACCACAGCGCTATCTATGTGTATTAGATGTAAACATTCATCTCAGTTTTGATTAAAGTCTCACAGATGGAGCCACTTTCGCATTTTAAATTATAATTGGTGGATATAAAAAAAAAATTAAATACAGCGCCATCTATGTTAAAGAGATCTCAACAGGATCGTCTCAGTTTTCCTTATGAGTCTAACAGATGGAGACACTTTCGTCTTTGCAAAATTATATGATTAGTATAAAGACAGCAGGTATATAATAAGGATTTAACAAATGACACATATTTTAAAAGTTTATTAATTATATAAATAAGAATATGTTTTATAAATCAGATATAACACTATTTTAATAAAAACTGATCCCCTAATTCCATGTATTTTAGTTTTTCATTCATTTTGCCGTACAAAGAAAACAATTTGTTTATATTAAAATAAGTTTGGAAATTACTAAATTTATTAATTAGTACTACTATCAAAGATAAATGCAAATTTTCTAATATTCTCCAAGTAAAAATATATCAAAACAAATAAATATATCCAAAAATAAATTTGACGAATCTTTAACAAAATTTTCATATATTGTTCTATTTCACTTCGCTTCATGTAGTATTATTTTTCTCCTAAATTCCAACATCAAAAAATAAGTCGACATTTAGTTAGATTTATACATAAATATTTGTGAGAAAAGTTGAGGGAGAATAGGAGTGAAGTCGGAGACAACAACTAGGTTATATATATACTATATATACCCTTGTATTTACTTTATATATATATTCTTTTCTTTGTATTATTTATAAGATTATAGAATACTATTTAACATTACTGAGACATTTTATAAAAGGGTATTAAAAGAATTTGGAATAATATTATACAATTAATTTTTTTAACAATATTTTTTTAATGAATAGATAATATTCATATTCTAGATGGGTAGGTAGGTAGGTAGGTAGGTAATTATGTAGATGGTTAGGTAGGTACATGTGTAGGTGTGTAGATAAGTAGTTAGGTAAGTAGATAGCTAGGTAGGTGGTTAGGTAGATGGGTGTCTAGGTAGTTAGGTAGGCAGGTAGGTAGGTATATAGTTATGTAGGTAGTTAGGTAGGTAGATAGGTAGGTAGGTAGGATAAAAATAAAACTGCAACATTATAAAATTAATATCTTATATTTGTTCAATAAAACTACATGGGCCCTCGCTTCGGCGCCCGGTAACGGTGTCTCAAGTGAATATAAACTCTGAGGGCAGTCGTAAGGCAATGGAGTGAGTTAATACAAACTATTGGAATGTCATTTTTTTCCAAATCATCCGAATACCCTATAAAAAACTTACAAAACCGGTAAAACTTAGATCTATTTTTAAAATTAAAACGGAATCGGAAATAAATTACCTATGTAGTGTAAGTGGGGGTTGTGGGGGGTCAGTGGGAGGGGCGCTGGGGGGCCTCGCGGGGCCGCTTCGGGGGCTGGGAGGCGTCGGGGGCCTCGGAGGCCTCGCCCAGCGAGCTCTCCTCCGCCGAGCTAGCCTCCTCCAGGGGTCTGCAACAATCACTTATTTGTACCACAAGGTGTTACACTTGTTTGAATTTGAAAATCTACTTTAATTTTATATTATACCTTATTATGGAATATTTTGTTAACATATTTATTAAAATAAGCCCGTCAATTTAAAATTAAGTCAACGAGTGTTCCAAAGGAGCCCTGCTCTGCGAGGGACCACACAAATTCACCCGGTTTAGTGTTGGGTCATCCGAATAACAAACCAATATGGTATATAACTTAAGACCAGGTCAGTAGGAAATTACAGCTAGCTATGTTATGCTGATATTGAAGTGCTATATCAGTGAGGTGTTACCACTTTTGGGGGGTATAAAAGGTATGTTACCACTTGTGGGGGGGTATAATAGGTATGTTACCGCTAGTGGGGGGTATAATAGGTATGTTACCACTTGTTTGGGTATAATAGGTATGTTACCACTTGTGGGGGGTATAATAGGTATGTTACCGCTTGTGGCGGGGCGTGCTGCGCGCTGAGTCGCAGTCTGAGGCGGAGGCGGGCGAGGGTTTGTCAAGAGAGTCCTCCGTGCAGGATGCAGCGTCACCGTCCTCAGCTGACACCAGCTTGCCTGATGATACAATACAATAAGTACACTTACAATACGTACACTCACAATACGATGACTTGTAAATATTTGTAGCAATTATTTTAAACAAAGACACACCGACTAACTCGGTGATATCAAACTGACCGTTTCCATTGGTGGGTGGTTCGAGGTTGCTCTCATCACTGGGTGGTGGGGAGGTTTGCTTGCGGCGCCCCCCCAGCAGCTCGGGCTGCAGGTCGGTTATAACGTGGTGCGTCCACAGCGCCAGCTCCACGCTGTGGGGCGACCACTTCCTGCCGCAGCCGTTTTGTTCCTGGGATAATATTACTTATATTAATGTTACTACAAAAATGGTATCTTAATGCAGCCATTTTGTTTCTGAGATTATATTAATGTGATTTCTACATAATTCATTTTTGTTATTGTTTTGTTATTGTGTAATATATATACACAAGACAAATATTGATAATTTTGTAATTTGCTATTCCTGTTTCCTTATTGTGTTTACATATAACACTAATTCATATATATATATATATGTATATATATATATATATATTTGAAGCAATAATGAACAAAATATTAACTTAAAAAAATGTTTAATATCAAGTAGTATTTATAATAATTATTGAATTTAAAGTTTTCATTATTATTATTTTTTACATTGAATAAAAGTTTGAATTTTGTTTGAACATTGTTTTACTACATTCTTTATATTAATTAAAAAAAATTTTTAATGATACCAAAGATTACAATCTAATTCAATCCTAATCCTAACCAAATCTTAACGAATATTACACCAGAATGTACAATTCAATCCGAATATACTTTTCAGACCCCACTTTATATGTTGTGTAAATAAAAATGCAATTGATATTGCAAATCCAATTTAAATTATTGTAGTGCTAGAGAATTTTAAAATAAATGATGCTTCAAATTTTTGATATATAAGTAGATATAAATAAATTAAATTAAATTTTGTTCTTATATCACAAATTGAAGAAAGGAATCATGTTTTTAACAAAATTAATATTATTTTTCTTGTAAAATAATTTGTTAAGATCATATAAATGTTTTTTTTTTGGTTTATACGAATAACATATGTATATCTTCACATATGTGAAGATATATACATGTGTACTCATGCATGGTCTTTCAGTGGTTGAATATTATAAACTTGATACTCGATCATATTAATAGTAATATTATCAACAAATAAAACATTTAAGAATGACTACAAAAGAAATGAAACAAGACTAGAAAAGATAAAAAAAAAATCAATAAAAAACTTTGAAGAATTATTATAATTATACCATCATTTTGTTTAATTTGAAAAGACGGAATTAAAATTTTATTTTTACTACAGATCCCTATAGGGTGGTACTCTTATAACGCGATTTAGGCCCTCATATAACGCGGGCATTTCCGATTATATATCTATACTATGAAATTTATAATTATTTTTCAGTTCATAATTAATTTTGCTTACCTTTGCACATTGTGTCATAAAATTAAATAAAATGAGGTTCCTTCTTAATATTCCATTTAAATCGCCTTTAACGAGAAAAGTTTCACGTGAATTTATTTGTACATAACGCGTTATGCGGTCATATGAGCGCGTTATACAAGAATACTCCTACAACGCGTATTCCTATAACGCGGAACGATCCCACCATTTTATAGGAGGGATAACTATATAAGATTATGCGAGAGTAATTACTATTTTTGTTTTACCTGTCTCAGTAAAATCCATTCATATTTCATCAAAATATTTACCGCCAAAATGTTTGATGCACAGTTTAGAAACAACATTACGTTATAAAAAACTGAATTACATTATTATTATATTAAAAATAGAATATGGGACTGTTCTTTTAAATTATATTTCATTGGATCTACATTATTACGTCGGCCGCTACAAAGTGACAGTCACTTGTCAAGTGTCAAATTACATTATAAAATTTTATTCTACGGCGCGCTTTTTTTATTTTTTTTATTCACCACCAACTTTGTTTTAATATAAACTGCCGGATGTGATAAAAAAGGTTTAATAACATATTATTTTTTTTAAATTTAGAATGGTAAAGATGTTTTATTCTAAATTATATTTTATTGGATCTACATTATTACGTCAGTCGTTACAATGTTAGAGTGAGTCACTTGTCAAGTCTCAAATTACTTTATAAAATTTTATTCTACGGCGCGCTTTTTTTTTTTTTATTCATCACCAACTTTGTTTTAATATAAACTGCCAGATGTAATAAAAAAGGTTTGACATATTAAAACTTTTTTCTATTACTTGTGTCGGTCACACACGCGATAAATTGATTTACATTAATATGAAAAAATACATTAATATTATAATTATATGTAAGAAATGTTCATTTAAACGCTTTGGAATTTACATTCATTAAATGATTCAGTCTCAATAAAAATGAATGAATCATTCATTCAACACATGTTATGTTAAAATATATTAATGTTATTATTTTATTTTGAATTTAGAATTATTTAAGCCTTGTTCTTTTTTTTTAAACTTTAATTTTGATTTATTAAAAAAAAATATGTTTTTTTAATGTTATTTTTTGTCCATCAAATTTGAATTTAGAAATGCTTTAAAAATAAAAAAACTCTTTGAATGTTACCAATATTTGTATAGTGAAATTTGAATTTAGGATTAGTTTAACTGACATTTTTTTTTCTTTTTTTAAATGTTACACTATTTTTTATATGATGAAATTTGAATATAGAATTATTTATTAGTCAGTTAATGACTAGTGTTTTTTAATGTTACAAATTTTTAAAATTAGAATTACTTCAACTGACTAAACTGTCTTTTTTAAAATGTAAAAAAAAATGAGATGAAATTTGAATTTAGAACTACTTTAACCGACTTAGCTGTTCCTTTTTTAAATATACATATTTTTATATGATGAATATGAATTACTTTAAAGATATATATATTTTTATTGTTACAGATTTATGTATGATCATATTTGAAATAAGAATTTAGTGACTAAACTGTCCGTAATTTTTAATGTTAAAAAAATATATTTTGAAATTCGAATTTAGAATTAGTTCAACTGACTGAACTATCCTTTTTTTAAATATTAAAAAAAATAATATGAAATTCGAATTTAGAATTACTTTAACTAGTGTTTTTTTTTAATGTCACAAATTTTTGTATGTTCAAATTCAAATTTAGAATGAAATGAAATAAGTGTTCTTTTATTAAATATCACTCACCTTATTTAACCTATCACAGACATTGAGAATATGTTTAACAAAATTGAGGTATTCCTTGGCAGTGTAGTCGCTCCCTTCCATTTCTGGTATGGCTTGGACGCATTCGTCGGCCATGAACGGTGCTATCTCTGGCCTTGCCGCTGTCAGGAGTGCTGATGCTGTAGCTGTTCCAACACCCTTGAGGTTACTGAGGGCTGTCATCGCTGATTCTATGTTAGGTAGCTTCTTGAATGCCTTCTTGGTCTCTTGCATGACAGCTCTCGGTGTGTTCACTTTGATGAGGTATGATAATTGTGGATAGAATTTTCCTCTCTGTAACAATAATATTATTATTATTTATTTATCTTCACGCCATATCCCTTGGTGGTAGCCAGAGACGGAGCACCAAACGCCACGGTCCCTGCATACCTCTGCCTTGACCACAGTAATCAACCTCTTCATATATGCCCTCCGGGGTTTTTTTAACCATTATTTGTACACCTCCCCTATTTATCCCTATTTTTATGGAATATACCCTGTCACTCAGCGAATGCAGTTTTCCAATGGTTAAGGAATTTTTAAAATCGGTTCAGTAGTTTTTGTGAAAACATTACAAACATACATACAAAAAACAGATGTTTCTATTTCATATATATATATATATACAACTTGACATACACTCTACCGATGAAACAATTTACTCATATTACATATAAAAAAATGTTATTTATTTATCTTCACGCCATATCCCTTACGGGGTAGCCAGAAACGGAGCACCAAATACTACAGACTCTGCATACCTCTATCACCTCGGCCACAGACATCACCTCTTCATACATATCCTCTGGGGAATCATGCTTTAGGTGACCTTCCTCCAGTATCAGATACTGTGCCAGGTCACTCGAGGCCTCCCCCTGTCTCTCTTACCACTCACTTTTTTACCATTCTTCCATCACTCATTCCTGTATCAGTAATAATACTGTTTATAAAAACATACCGCTTGTTTCCATTTCATGAGTTGCACCAGCTCCTCGTGTACCATGTGTGCATCTTTCCCTCTTGATTTGATTTTCTTTGGCAGTTCATTCTGGTACCTATAACAAAATATATTAATATATATCAAATATAATATTACACTAAATATATATATATATATAGTTACAAATTGTTATGTTTCTTCATAAAAGAGCAACTGTTGTGTTTCTGGGTTGCTCTTCTCAGAGTAGCATTCCGAGTTGGTAGCTTACTCACGGACTGACTACACTGACCTTTTTAATGTAATAATGTACCTCATCTAAGATTGTTGTTTCTTTTAAAAAGAGCAACTGTTGTGTTTCTGGGTTGCTCTTCTCAGAGCAGCATTCCGAGTTGGTAGCTTACTCTAACTGCCTACACTGACCTTTTTGTATTGTAATAATTGATACAATAATAATTGATTTAAAAATGTGTAAATGCCTACTTGAATAAAGATATTTTGAATTTGAATTGCAATAATAATTTAAGTAAACAAAGATATATATATAGTTACGAATACATATAGTTACGAATTATAGTAAAAGCCCGCGAAATTATTATCAAATGATCAATTTTGATAAAAGAAATAATTAAATAATAATAATAATAAATCAAAATTATCAATTGTTTGACCTTGAAATTAAATTTAAACGGGTAGAATATAAAAAAGTTTTGAAGTTCTAAATCATTGTAAAGTTCGAACTTACGAGAACTAACGAGTACATAGTTACATGAGAACTTTAAAAACTTGATGAGTCATTATATTATAATATTGCAATTTATACATAAATTATATTATGTATAATTAATAGTATATTACTTTTAAGTTACATTGTATAAAATTAAAAATAATATTATTAAGCTAAACGACAAGTCACCATTTTGAACGGATGTAACTTGAATTCAACAACGCGTTGTGTTTTATACATTGTTGTTAGATATAATAATATTTGTTATACATTATTATAAATGTTATTAATGAATAGAATTGTATATGAACAAAATGAGTATAATTTTGTCATCGTCACGTAAAGGTGCCACCATTTTATAACGCCTAAGCCCCGCGATTATTTCACACACACTACTCAACACGAACTCATGGCATCAGGATAAAAACGATTGTCATTTTGACATCGATCCCACGTGACGTGGTTTTAATGAGCCGCCCGGACTAGATGCAGTGAGGTAACTATCAAATCACTGATACACAATACAAGTTCATTGACACTGAAACCAACAACTGCATTTTCACATCTCAAAGACGTTCACTTACCAATTGTCCAATTTTAATAGCTCCTCAGATTTCTTTGTTTTCTGTTTTGCTTTCAATTTAATTGCTTGTGGGTATAACTTTAAAACACTGTCAAATTGTTTCGCATCCGCCTCCAGAAAGAAAGTAGACGTGTCTTTAGCGGTAGCCATTGTGAACGTTCTAAATGTACAACACTGTTCTGCGTACCTATTTAGTTAGCTATAGCTCCGAACTCGACGCGGCGGCAGCACCTGGCCAACTGGGCGGCCTCTCCCCACTAGCCGCCATCTTGTCGACTCAACTCCGTCACGTTCGATATTATTTCCAAGAATAATTGTTATATTCTGCCCTAATTTTACTTTAATCATACATAAAATGCCCTAAAATGATATCAAATTCTTAAAATAAATACATAAAATGCTATAAATGCGAAATTTTCTTTGTTTCGCTATAAGAATGACACAAAAAACATATACTTACGTATAACAAGGTTATATCGGACATTAAGTCTGCGTCGTTCTATAATCGGGCGTCGTGTCGTGTTGAAAAGTAAATCAAAATCTGTATCCACATAAATATATCACAACACAATCAAAATTAATAATAATAAATGAAAATAGAGATCACAGTTAGTCACTTCGACCTCCATGAACGATCGCACTATCAATTTCCTCATGACGCAACACATCCACCGAATCAGCTTTGGTAAACACGCATATTTTCCGTTGCAATTCAGTACACACTGAGGCCGGAGTAGTCATGAAGTAACTAGTGATGTACATAAGGCATTTAGGTAGTATACGGGGTACGTCACACCAATCCGCTGTTGTTTTGTTCTGCTCCCTCTTTTATAAGCATTTTATTAAGATAAGCCGTCGCGTTCTTAGCATTTAGCATTTCTTATTAGTCAGTGTATTTACTTTTTATTATAATACGATTTATAGCTATTTCTTTATTGGGTGTTAATTTTCTTGGCTTACAATGTATGACTAAGTTATTTTTAATTCTCGTCCTAAATTGCAATATTTTTTATATACCAAAACTATTTGAAAAATCCACTATTACCAGGCAAAGACATTGTATATATATTTTTATTATAATATGTATATATATTTTTATTATAATATTTCTTTAATGGATGTTACGTTTCTTGGCTTACAATGTATGACTAAGTTATTTTTAATTCTCGTCCTAAATTGAAATATTTTTTATATACCAAAACTATCTAAAAAATCCACTATTACCAGGCAAAGACATTGTATATATATTTTTATTATAATATTATTTATAATGTTATATATATCTTATAATTAATAAAATTGTCAAATCTAGTTATAGTCAAAATTATGTTTACTAATAATTTGATATCAGTCAAAAATGTAATATTATATACTAATAATTGTATAATTGACATTTTCACCAAAAATTCTAGCTTAACTTAATATAAATATATTTTTATAATCATTTATTGTATTTAAATAATTAATGTCATGATTTTTCGTCATCCCACATGTCAAAGTATTTGAATGTCAATATACATAATTGTTATAATCTATGTAGTTTTATTAACACTAAACCTACCAAGTACCGGTCAAATTGACCGTTCTTAAACTTTTGTAAAACTTACACATTTTTAAACGTTATAATATCGTTATCAAACTACATGACAATTCTTATAATATGCATATAATATTGTCTTCACTATACTTTTAGTTATTTCCATTATTACCTGCGTTATATAATAAAATAACTTTTAATTACCGGTCAATTTGATAACGTGCGGTAGGAACAGGTACACAAGAATTGTCGGTAGGTTTAGTGTTAAAAAAAAGTTCAAGATAGTAATAGAGTTATTTATATGTAAATAGAAAATTAATACCCAATACTATACTAACAGAAGGATTTAAATTAATATATATATATACATATATATATATCTACTTATTATATATTTATATTTTCAATAAATACAATACAGTAAATACTTTGTTGATTAGACTCCTTACATATAATTTTTTTTTATTAATGTATTTCATACATAGGCCAGGTTCTCTTTATTATGCTTTTAATATGTACAATATTTATATAGTAAATACTTTTTTGACTAGACTCCTTACGTATTTTTTTTTATTAATACGTTTCATACATAGCGTAGATTCCTTCTATCATGCTTTTAATATGTATAACATTATAGCAAATACTTTTTAGACTGAACTCCTTACATATCAATTTCGTTTCATTTTTTGTTTCATACATAGTATAGGTAATTTCTATTACACTTGCAATACATATGTAGTTACATATTTCTTTTTAGTTTAGTTTCATATAGTATAGGTACTCTTTATTAAGAACAATACTTATAGTAAAAACTTTTTATTATATACTTCTTACGTATTTAGTTTTTTTTTTTACATAAAGTAAAATATCTCTTTTTTTTAATTTCACTTAAAGTAAGGTACTAAATTATTCTGCTTAAAAATAATTTAAAATTAAAACATTCTCCACTCTCACAGCAAAAAGTCGGCCTATTCTTAATTATTAATTAAAAGGCTACGAGGTAAAATTCACAGCGTTAATGAGAACTTCTTGTTATATTTTGTATTGTCGTTTTAATGTCTGAAAAAAGGTTTTGATATAATACATTCAAGTCAGAATTCCATCTTTTGGTATGTGCAATGGTATGCAAATATGTCTGCTCGAAGCAGCAGCGGCGTTAGGGCTACTGACACCCCGGGCAAAAATATTGAGGCGCCCACTTAAGGAAATCAATATCGAGTATTTATATTTTGCTGAACCAAATCATCGGAACTGAACATAGTTGTGAATACGGCTCATAGAGCACAGTATTGAGGGTACACAGCGCGGAAGGCAGAAGGCCGAGGCCCCAGACCTCAGCGCCCCCCAAATTTGGCACCCCGGGCCGTCACCCCACCGCGCGCCCCCCTAACGCCGGCACTGGCTTGAAGAATATTGAGATAGGATAGGAAGGGAGGATGGAGGAAAAGGGATTTGGCATCAAATGCAAACAGGAAATGCAGCCATAATAACTCTTCGTACTTGTGAGAGGAGTTTTATTAAAATATCTTATGTTATTAATATAATTAAAATAGAATTAATATTTTTAAATTCAACCAAAAAAAATACAGATTAAAAATCTTACATTAAATATTTTCAATTAATAATTGTATCACAAAAAAAAATATGTTTAATCTATAAAATTTGTAAAAGACCGCCATTTTGAAAGCCACAGAACCGCAACATTTTATGATTGACATATTTTATTAAATAGCTGCGAAGTAAAAAAATATTTGTTAAAAATATAAACAAATTACGCAAAATAAAACAAATTGTGCTCTAAAAATAATATTTATAAATCGTAATTAACAAAAAACTTAAATTTACAAAAAAAAATAATTTAAAATATTTTTAATTACCAATTTTATTTAACTGTATGCTTTTTAACAGATTGAAAACCAAATAGATTTAATATTTTTTTTCTTTCGCATCATTAATAAAAAAAAATACATTAGCTTTTATTAGATTTGAGAAGCAAAAAGGTTATATATCTATATACAAATACACGGTTCAATATTTTCGACCTTTCGGATAAATCATATAAAAATACGTGAAAAACATTTAATATTTTGAAGTTTTGGATCATTTATAAAAAAAATGACATTAGCTTTTATTACATTTTAAAATCAAAAAGGTTATTTATCTATATAAAAATTATACGACAAAGGTTTAATACTTCAAACTTTCGCATTATTAATTTAAAAAAAAACAAATGACATTACCTTCTATTCGATTTGAGACGCAAAAAGGTTATATATCTATATAAAAACTACACGAAAAAGGTTTAATATTTTCGAACTTTTGGGATACATCATAAAAAAAAAACAAATGACATTGACAATTGACAAGAATATTTATATTGTTTTATTTGTCTTATACAATAATTTCTAACAATATTTCTATATTTAAAGCATCAAAATATAAACTCTAGAGAGAATTACGTTCCTATGTTATTTTATATGGGGTGTAGATTAACGGTTCCCAATACTGAATATTTGAGGGTTGTTACAAAAAGGGACGCGCACGAGGTTTATTTTTTATGAAAAGTATAATTTATTTAAAAGCAACCTTATCACAATGCATTAAAGTCTTGTTTACAATAAATTTATTCTCTTTGAACTGACTACACGCTGGGATTCATTTGAGAATTAATGATGGCGATATTTGAACATATGATATTCGATTAAAATTTTGAATTATTTTATTGATTTTAAAACTAAATTATATTACATTTTTTATAATAATATTTTATTTTAATATTTGTAAATATAATTGCGAAGTCAAATCAAAATTTCATTACCTTATATACGTACTAGTAGTTAAAAGCTGTCTTTTTATCAAATATTTTTATTGTTAACAATATTTGGGTCTCCAATAAAAATTTGTACATTTATAATTGACGAACAAAAATCCAAACATAAATATATATATATGTATATATAATTTATAAGATTGATTTACTCGGGATAGAAAAAAAATACATTTATTTATATGTATATAAATGAAACAGAGTTATCAAATTTCATTATTTTTAGTATAATAATAATTGAGCTGAGCGTAAGTGAAGCTGTTAACCGTTTGGAAGACCTTTTTTGTGTTTAGTTGTCTCCAGAATGCGACGAGATAATTAGATAAAAATTTTCTCATGTATGTTTAAATCGAACGCGGATGTTATAGCGAAAACAGATTGAAAAATGTTAAGCCATTCAAAAGTTATCAAGAAAAGAAGAAAGGAGAGAGAGAGAGAGAGAGAGAGTTGGCGGATCCTAGTCAAATATATAATATAATATCGATAAATGAATTAAATTCAAAATCAATCAACAATTTGTATGTTCTATGAATAATAACTTGAAGCTTACTAGTTTTTGCTCCAAGGTCGGCGAGTCACTAATCATGCACACTACAATGTTATATATTTAATTAAATATAACCTTTATTTATTATTTCATAAGATCTATATTGCTATACACTAATTGTTTTATTGTAAAATGCGTGGAGAGTAAACACAACACACACACACAATACAATGTAAAATTATTTAACTGACTATAGCCTTTATTTTTATAACATAAGATCTATATTTCTATACACCAATTCTTTGTTATAAAACGCTTGGAGAGTATAATAAAAACAACGTAGTCACTATAATGTTATATTATTGAAGTAATTATCGCCCTTATATTAATTGGCTAAGGTCTATATTGCTATACACCAATTGTTTTATTGTAAAACGCGTGGAGTGTTATAATAACCACAACACATACTACAATGTAATATTATTTAAGAAATTTTCGCCTTTATTGTGATAAGATAAGATCTATATTTCTATACATCAATTCTTTGTTATAAAATGCGTGGATAGTTACATACCCCCAACGCACACTACAATGTAATATTATTTAACAAATATAGCCTTTATTATTGTAGTTTAAGATCTATATTTCTATCCACCAATTCTTTGTTATAAAATGCGTGGATAGTTACATACCCCCAACGCACACTACAATGTAATATTATTTAACAAATATAGCCTTTATTATTGTAGTTTAAGATCTATATTTCTATCCACCAATTCTTTATTATAAAACGCGTGGATAGTTACAACAACGCACACTACAATGTTATATCATTTAACTGATTATCGTCTTTATTGCCATAAATTAAGATCTATATTTCTATACATCATTTTTTGTTTATTAAATACATGAAACAAGGAGTATTGTAAATACAGCGCCATCTAGTTATTTTTTTATACAACTCGATGTTAATAATCTATGTTAATAATAATTTGCGATTTTAATTTGTATTTTAAATCATAATGTTTTTAATGAAATTGATTTAGAAAAAATATTAAATAATAATTATATATTTGTTTTAATCGCACTGAGGATACATTTATTTAAGAAAGAAATAAGAAGACTTACAAATTAGAAGAAGTTATTTACAAATGGCGACAACAGCTGTTTAACGTTTAACGTTTCATTGCTATATTTTCTTTATTTCTTGTTTTTATTTTTATCTTCTATGAAAATATTTACAATTTGTAATATTTACAAAATGCAATTTTTTTTATTATACCAGCTGTTGACAGCGACTCCGTCTGCTGCATAAACAATTTGTACTTTGAATGTTAGAAATACGCTTATAAGGAAAATGGGGAAGGGCTCATCTTAACTCCCGCAGCGCATGGCTGCGGATCCTAGTATTTATTAATATTATTTTCATAAAACATTTTTCTGAAAATAACGTACACGTAAAATAAGATTTATCCAATTTGGTGCAGTTATTTGGAAGTTATGGTCTAAAATTTCGGTGATTGATTTTTATTTATTGAGCGAAGCGAGCGGAGTGCTCTACGCGAGACTTTTTCACATTCTTCGTCACGAATAGGCTCGAACACAACTTGACGAAAAATTATGAAATTTTGCAATCAAAAGACACACATTAGGTGATAGTTTAAAAAAAAAATAAAAATATCACGTCGTTTAGAAATAGTCGTCAAAAAACTGATATCCCATTGAAGTCAATGGGAAACGTGCGAATAATTTGCTTTACAATAAAATCTACATTACCGACATTGTCCACAACGATGAGTCATTACACTGGGCTCGCTTCGCTCAATATGCAATCGGCACCCTAGATTTTGCGAGCGCAGCAGTCTAAATTGAGGGTCTGTTTACGCCACTATTATACATATATCAAAAATTAACAATGGAAGAATATAAAATAAACATTTTGTTAGTAATTAAATCAAATATCCCAAAATTATCAAGAAATATAAATAAGAAAATAATTTATGATTTGACCTTACCCAATGAACATATTTTATAATTGTCACTAGTGTCGCCATCTTTGTTTCATTTTTACAATTTCATTTTATTTATTAAACAAAGTTCACTATTTTACCAAGAAACGGTTTATTGCTGACTCATCACGTATATATTTTTAAAAAATTGACAACTTTTGGGATTTTTTTGTATGTCTCTGCTTTTAGCCCTACTACCCTATATATATATATATATATATATATATATATTATATATTTATTATTAAATCTCTCAAACTAAATTTGAAAATTGAAAACTAAAATAAAAAATGTTTAAATACGTTTTCATAACTAGTTACTATTTTAAAAAAATTGTGAAAATAGAAAAAAATAATAATAAATCTTTTGAACTGAATTACAATCGTTAACAAAAAGCGAAATAGGAAAAAAGATTTTTTTTTCGTTTTTTTTTTTTATTTAACTTGACATATTTAAGAATTAGTAGAAATAGAAAAAAAAGAAAACCAGTGAAGATGCAGTGAATTTTGACGAAATTATAAATGTTAATAAAAAAACAATTGATTTTTAAGTAAAATGATTATTATTTATTAAAAAAAAGAAAATATTAAATAAATGTTTACTTATAATTAAAAAATTACAAAAAAGTGTGATTAATAATAATACAAAATAATAATATAATTAAATATGAAATAAACTAAATCAGTAAATTATAAACAGCGCCATCTCTCGACGGTAATGAAAATTTTCCTGTCCACAGACATCCATACATCCATCCGAGAAAAGTGAAAAAAAATACAAAACGAACAAAGTTCGTTCGTGAAAATATGTATATATAAATAATTAAATATTTCATAGTATTAATATACTATACGTTTACTACCACGCCATAATTAAGAAACAAAAGTCAGGGTAAAATATTGTATTTAGCGATTAAATATTAAAAATAAATCCTTAACACTAAACCTACCGACAATTCTTGTATACCTGTTCCTAACACGGTCAAATTGACCGGTAATTAAAAGTTATTTTAGTATATAACGCAGGTAATAATGGAAATAACTAAAAGTAAAGAGTGAAGACAATATTATATGCATATTATAAGAATTGTCATGTAGTTTGATAACGATATTATAAAGTTTAAGAATTTGTAAGTTTTACAAAAGTTTAAGAATGGTCAATTTGACCTGTACTTGGTAGGTTTAGTGTTAACAAAATAAATGTATTATCAAATAAAGACGCACTAAATCGTAATACATAACCCTAATTAGAGTTATAATTTTACACTAAATTACTTCACTATTCGATTTTAGTACGCTACTTGACTTAGTGTTTGATAAATTGAATACAGAAATTAAAATCTTTTCGACAATGTATGAGTGTGTGTGTATGTGTGTGTGTGTGTGTGTGTGTGTGACACCGCCATTTTTATTCATTTACCGCTTTACATACATTGTTTTTAATTATTAACTACTAGCAGGATACCCGTGCTTCGCGATTGACGGCGAAAGTGAAGAAGAGAGGGAGCGGGGGGTAAACTTTGCAGTTTTTTAACTGTAATTTTGGAACGGTTTGGACCTTTGCAAAATCCTTTCTTATTGCACCTATTCAATATGTCAGGAGTCTTGTGTCCAAATTTCAGCTTTCTAGGTATTACGGTTTGGGCTGTAGCGATGAATGAGTCAGTGAGTCAGTGAGTGAGTGTCTTTGTGTTTTATACATTAAGTTATATGACTCCTTTGATTTTAATATATAACAATAGGCAATAAATAATATTTACACAATATTTATATTTACAACATACAAGAAATAGCAATATTATTAATATATTTATATAATTTTACGTGTTCAAGGACGATGTTACGCGAAGACATTTTATAATCTGACCTAGATGTGAAAGTTGGTATGAATGAAATGACGTCATAGTTATACAAGTACAACTATACTTATATATATATATATATATATATATATATATATATATATATATATATATACATATAATTATATTTCTTTTGGCGCCGTATTACTGAAATAGTAGCGACTCGCTAGCGACGCGAGTTGGACGCTTCCTTGCCTCCATTTTGATTGTACATCCCTCTCTAACTCGCGTGTTAATGTATCTTCTATCTCATGTGATTCTATCTGTAATCAGTGTTCTCTTTACTTCGAATCGAGAATTTTGTGTGTTATGTCTCTTTCTAACTCGTGTGTAATTATATTCTGTCTCATGTAATGTCACCTCGTAATCAGTAATGTTTACATTCTATATCAAGTAGTTCAGTGATTGTCTTGTGGTTATTAAGGTAATATATTTACTTTATTATTTATTACAGATTAAAAATAATGTTTTTTTTTTAATTTTACACAACATGAAGGTTTAGTATTATACTGAAATTGTTTAATATATTTACTTTATTATATTATTTATTACAGATTAAAAATAATGTTTTTTTTTTATTTTAAAGTAAATAAAGGTTTAGTATTATACTGAAATTGTTTAATATATTTACTTTATTATATTATTTATTACAGACTAAAAATAATGTTTTATTTTTAATATTACAGTAAAAGGTTAAATTGATAAGTCTTATACTAAAAAGGTTTATAATATGCTTTCTTTTTTAGAATCTTCTTATTAATATCTTTAATATAGATTTTATTACAAATTTTCTACAAATAAAGCAGAATAAATGTAATATTTACAGAATATAAAAGATAAATTAATTTAAATGTAATAATTATTATAATATTATAAAATAAATGATTTTTTTTTTATATTTTCCAAGCAATAATAAAGTTTCTTTAATTTCTGTCAAATAGAAAAAAAATATTTATAAATTTTTAAAATTTAAATTAATACAGGCAGTTTCCAGTTAAATAAAAATTATTGTGTATTTAAAAAACTAAAATTAATTATTAATAATATTAAATATATATTTTTTAAAACTCTTATTGCGATATCTAGTCGTATTGCTAGCCACGGATTTCCCTTTTCTTATTATTAACACTAAACCTACCGACAGTTCTTGTATACCTGTTCCTACTACTACGTCAAATTGAATAATAATGGAAATAACTAAAAGTAAAGAGTGTAGAAAATATTATATGCATATTCTAAGAATTGTGATGTAGTTTGATAACGATATTATAACGTTTAAAAATGTGTAAGTTTTACAAAAGTTTATGAACGGTCAATTTGACCGGTACTGGTAGGTTTAGTGTTAATTATTAGGACGGTTTATCGAATTGATTGTTGGTTCTAGTTCCTCACTATACGAGTGAAAACAGTGATCACAATAAAGAAATTAGGTGAGTTGTGTGGTTCTTCAGAGCAGGGCGCATTTGGAACCCTCGTAGCCTTATTTTAAGTTGGAGAGTGTCTTTGCAGGGCTTATTTTGATACATACGATATCAAAATAGGTCCTCCTGTCACTTCCATTTGATACACAAGTGATCACTGGTATGGATCCAAAGTGGAAAATATATAAATAAATAAAATTTTATAACAGTTATCACTTAAATTAAAATTACCGTATTTTTTATTGATTTTTTCTTAATTGTTTAAATTCAAAATGGCGTGTTATAAGTAACTGATGCTAAATATTTAGTAATTATTATAAATTATTATTTCTCTCATGTTAAAAATCCTGTTAACTAGGGGCGCTAACAGACCCTCAATTTCGACTCGCTGCGCTCGCGAAATCTCGGGTGCTGTTTGCATATTGAGCGCCGCGAGCCCAATGTAATGACTCATCGTTTCTCATTGACTTCAATGGGATATTAGTTTTTAACGATTATTTCTCAACGACATGACATTATTTATTTTTTAAACCATCACCTAATGTGTGTCTTTGATTGCAAAATTTCATAATTTTCCGTCAAGTACTTTTCGACCCTATTCGTGACAAAGAATGTGAAAAAGTCTCCAGTAGAATGCCTCTGGCTACGCTCGCTTCGCTCAATAAACGAATGTTTTAAAACTCGTTAAAATTTGACGTAAATAGTTTTTTTGTGTGTCAGCCATTTGTTTAGTTTTTAGATCAAAATGGCGGAACATTTTGTTAATGTTAATAAGGATGTGACAATTAATAATAATTTAACTTTAATTATTTACAATTTAGTCTCCATTTTGTATTTATTCAGACTTTTTATTACGTAAGTCAGTAATAAAAGTTTATTTTTATCATATAATTTTTTTATAGCATTATTTGAGCTTAGCGTAAGCGAAGTTCTTAACCGTTTGGGAAACTTCTTTTTGAAGCAACGTCACATAAAAACTACTAAACCGATTTGAATGAAAATTGACAGAGCTGTAGAGCTTAGAAATGGGTATGTTTTAAAAAAAAAACAATTAAAATATCTCATTCCGTTTAGAAATGATAGTCAAAAAACTGTTTCTCATATACTTAACGTTATCAGAACCTAGAAATACGCTTATCAGCAAATAAAAACCAAATATATTTATTTATTTATTTATATATATTCCACTTTGAATCTATACCAGTGATCACTTGTGTATCAAATGGAAGTGACAGGAGGGTCTATTTTGATATCGTACGTATCAAAATAAGCCCCTCTGTAAAGACACTCCAACTTAAAATAAGGCTACGAGGGTTCCAAACGCGACCTGCTCTGAAGAACCACACAACAAAGTTACCCGGGTTTTTGTTTATTGTGATCACTGTTTCACAAACGTAAAGTATATATATATATATATATATATATATATATATATATATATATATATATATATATATATATATATATATATATATATATATATATATATATATATATATATATATATATATATATATATATATATATATATATATATATATATATATATATATATATATATATATATTAAAAAGGGGGGGAGGTTCAGCTCAACTCCAACAGCGAACGGCAGCAGGTCCTAGTTTTAGTACAGTAACTATGCCAAGTCTTTATATTAACACTAAACCTACCAAGTACCGGTCAAATTGACCGTTCTTAAACTTTTGTAAAACTTACACATTCTTAAACGTTATAATATCGTTATCAAACTACATGACAATTCTTATAATATGCATATAGTATTGTCTTCACTCTTTACTTTTAGTTATTTCGATTATTACCTGCGTTATATAATAAAATAACTTTTAATTACCGGTCAATTTGACGGCGTGCGGTAGGAACAGGTATACTAGAATTGTCGGCAGGTTTAGTATTAAATATGATAAATACTACTCAATTCATGAATAATTTATAATAAAATATATAATTTTAGCGGAAATCATAATAACAATAAAATTAGAAACTCATATTCTTATAATAATAATTATAAAAGATAAATTACGTAAATATAAAAGATAATTCACATTAACTGACTGTATCTTTTAATATAATCTTTTATCTAAGTTAATTTGTAGAAAGAGATAAATATATACAATTGTATTTATCTTGTAGATAAGTTGAAACCATGGTACATTTGTGACGTCACGCTCAGGCAAAAATATTATATTATTATTATATCACTAGCTTATTCCCTCCCGCTTCGCTGGGCACACTATTAATTTGGATGTGAACTTAGGTTGCTATGGTAACCGTTGTCATCGTAACCGTTACTATGGTAACCGTGTTACGTATAGCTCCTACAGGTTTAAAACTTGCTTAAATGCGAAGTTATAATCCGTTGTGATATGAATTCCGTAAAATCCGTTCTCAGTGTACGTCTACGTCACTAAAGAAGTAACTATGTAAAATATTAAGTTAATCGGACAGATAGTTTAGGAGATTTCGTGATGAGTCAGTGAGTGGTGAATCGCTTATATATATATATATATATAATTAATTGATCACACACACTCGGGATGGATGAAATGGCGACAAGACACTGGGACGACATGTGACGCCCGAATTCCCCTTAAACTAAAGGGAAGAATTTATAAAAACATCATTAGACCTCTCGTCATGTCTGGATCTGAGTGCTGGGCGATGAAGGTGATGGATGAAAAGGGTTTTCATGTAACGGAGATGCGAATGTTGAGATGGATGGATGGTGACAAGAAAGGATAGAATAAGAAATTAGTATATTATGGGAAGCTGGAGAGTAGTTTTAGAGGTGGTCGTCTGTCATGGTATGGGTGTTATGAAGAGGGATGAAAGGCACGTGACCAAAAGAGTGGTGGGTGTGGTAGTGGAGGGATGGACAGGTAGAGGACGACCGAAGAGAAGATGGATGGATTGCATGAAAGACGATATGGAGAAGGGAGTGTGTACAGAGATGAGTAACAGGAGAGTGTGGAGGGATAAAACATATTTAGTGAACCCCAAAATGGGATAAGGGCAGGATGATGTTGATATAGCTAATTGACACATATTATACGACCAAATTAATTACATTTAACTAAAAATTGTCATACTTAATTTAGTAGTATGATAATATTTTAAAAGATTACAGGAAATGAACAGTCATATTGTTTGAAATTTATTGTTTTTTTTAAATGTTTTTGAATATTGTTTTTGAACATTTAATTGTTTATTGTCAGACAAGAAAATACTGACTTAGAAAAATGAAAGAAAAAATAATTTCTATCTTTTCTTTGATATGATTATTTAAAATATTTATTTATTTATTTTATTATATTTTTTTATTGCAAAATTTTATAATTTTCCGTCAAGTAGTTTTCGAGCCTATTCGTGACAAAGAATGTGAAAAAGTCTCCAGTAGAAGAAGGCTCCGCTCGCTACGCTCGCTTCGCTCAAAGAACTATTTAGATATTTGTATCAAGTATGTATTTTAATAGCAATTACTTTTAAAAGATATATATTTGAAGGTATATATGTATATATATCTGTCGGTTCAGTTTAATTTGAATTAATGAAGGGTCCAAACTCCAGTATAGAATAATAAATAAACAGAGACAATCACTTCAATCAATGCATACATTACAGGGTCAATATGTGACCCGCGTTCTCTGTTACGTTGCTTGGACTTTGTCATTAATAAATTACTTACTTACTTATTTATCTTCACGCCATATCCCTTGCGGGGTAGCCAGAGACGACGGAGCGCCAAACGCTACGGTCCCTGCATACCTCTCGCTTCGACCACAGACATCAATTTCTTCATACATGCCCTCCGGGGGGTCCTCATGTTTTTTACGTGACCTTCCTCCAGTATCATATATAAAATAAATTAATGTTATTCTATATAAAATACCTAATATCACCTAAAAAAACTCACTAACTAGTAACTTTTTACTATTTTAGGTGGGTTTGGGACCCCCCACAATTTTTGCTATATTCCTATATATTTTGCTTCAATTTTTTTAATACTTTTTAACATAAAAAAATATATTTAATATAATATAATTATTATATTATTATGATAATATATTTACTGACAACGTCAATCAATATATACAATAAAATTTGTGTATACCATCTGTCTGTCAAATATTAGAATTTAGAGATTTTCATATATTAAAATAAATTAACACAAGAATGGGGTAAAACAAGGAAATTTACTATTTAAAATACATATTTATATATAGCTTATTACCTCCCGCTTCGCTGGGCACACTCCTAATTTGGATGTGAACTTAGGTTGCTATGGTAACCGTTGTCATCGTAACCGTTGCTATGGTAACTCTCACCCCCGCGTTAAGTGTATAACTCCTACAGGTTTAAAACTTGTCGAAATGCAAAAAGTCGTAATCCGTTGTGATATGAATTCCGTAAAATCCGTTCTTAGTGTACGTCTAAGTCACTAAAGAAGTAACTATGTAAAATATTAAGTTAATCGAACAGATAGTTTCGGAGATTACTTGATGAGTCATGATGAGAGATGAGTGGGAGGTGGATAGGAGGAGGGAGGAGATTAGGTAGGGAGAGCGTGTATGCGCATAAAGGGTCCTTAAATCTACACCTGGATCGCGAGTCCCAAGCACTGTTTGCACTCACCTTGCAACGATGGGAATCCATGGAATGCTAAGAAGCTACGTCTCAATATGTACGAAAAACAGAATTGTATGAAAAAATAAATATTAAAACACTTTTGCTTTATAAACGTAATTAATTCTATTTTATCAAGTATCATTGAGCGAAGCGAGCGTAGCGCTGTATGTGAGACTTTTTGCATCCCATTTCTGGGGCTGGCATAAAAACGGCTTTATCGATCTTTATGAAATTTTGCACATTTATAGCGATGGTTATTGCGATGGTTTATAAAAAAAAAGTGAAAAAAAACTCAAGTCGTTGAGAAATAATCACCAAAAATTACAGTTCCATAGACTTTAATGTAAAAAAAAAAATCGCTATGTGATATTTGATTATTCTATATTTTTTTCCGAATTCAGCTTTGAACGCTAAATTAAAAATGGGTTACTCGCTTCGCTCAATTCGTCGAACTCTACCGAGATTTTGCGAGCGATTCAAAATCGAGGTCCGGTTCGCGAGTTAATGTGTATGTTGTCATATTAAGAAATATATGACATATAAAATATTAATAATATAATGTTCATAAAATGACAGATTTAGCGGCCATTTTAGCGATCTCCATTTTGATATTTTGACATCTATTTACAAACTTATTTAATATTTAAACATATTTCAAGAAATTAGACTTTTATTACAACACACAAACAAATTGACAATTAGTATATTCTATTTTTAAGTACTTCATTGTATCTTGTTGTTGTGTTAATATATGTTAATATATGAAAATTGCTAAACTCACTGACATACAATAACTATTGTATGACGTATTGGTTGACGTTAAAATACAGATATATTTTCATAATTGAGCTGAGCGTAACCGAAGCTCTTAACCGTTTGGGAGACCTTTTTTGTGTTTAGTTGTCTCCAGAATGCGACGAGATAATTAGCTAACAATTTTCTCATATATGTTTGAGCCGAACGCGGATGTTATAGCGAAAGCAGATTGAAAAAATGTTTAGCCATTCAAAAGTTATCAAGAAAATAAGAAAGGAGAGGGGCTCAGCTCAACACCACCGCGCACGGCGGATCCTAGTTAAACATATCGATTTTTTTAGTTGTGTATTAGGACTATTTTGATACCATTTTTACTAAATTAAGTTAGTGTTCAAAACGAGGAGAACCAAACAACAAACTTAGTATGTCATTATTGTTTAAACAAAAACATACAAAGGTGAAAGCGATAATCAATTAATCTTCTAAGCATATATATATATATATATATATATATGTTATCAGTCGAACCTTGACCTCTTATCAATATTGAATAGGCCTGGCAACCGATCAATATGTCTCAATATAAAACATTCTTTTCTTTCTTTTCTTTGAATATTAGTTGTTTATATATAGTTAAAAGAAATAAGTTTGGGAACCACTGATATTGATTTGTCAAATGACGTGAGGGGGGATAAAAATGTAAGTGGTTTTGATTAATTTAGAATTGGGAAAGGGAGATTAGGTTTTTGGATCTTACACGACGAAAATTTATATATATATATATAAGCGATTTACCACTCACTGACTCATCATGTAATCTCCGTAACTATCTGTCCGATTAACTTAATATTGTACATAGTTACTTCTTTAGTGACGTAGACGTACACTAAGAACGGATTTTACGGAATTCATATCACAACGGATTACAACTTTTTGTATTTCGCCAAGTTTTAAACATGTAGGAGCTATACACTTAACGCTGTTACCATAGCAACGGTTACGATGACAACGGATAATATGACAAAGGTTACCATAGCAACCTAAGTTCACATCCAAATTAATAGTGTGCCCAGCGAAGCGGGAGGGAATCCGCTAGTATATCTAACAACAAAAGTCTGCAAACAAATAAACTTATCCGAATAAACAACTACCAGAAGGGGTAGCCACAAAAACTCAGCGTTATTGTCTTATGTTTTTTTAAAGCCACACTTAAGCGATAATTTTATATACTGACTGTTTCTATTGTAATAATTGACGATTCAAAAGTATGTTTAAACCTACTTAAAAGAAAGATATTTTAAATTTGAATTTGAGATATTATAGACCACCTAAGTAGAGGTAGCTACAAAACTTAGCGGTATTATATTCTTAAAGCACACTTAGCGATAATTTTAAATAGATATTATGAACTACCTGAGAAGAAATAGCCACAAAAACTCAGCAATATTATCTTATGCCACACTTAGCTATAACTTTATATAGACATTATGAACCACCTGAGAAAAATAGCCACAAAAACTCAGCAATATTTTCTTAAAGCCACACTTAAGCGATAATTTTATACAGACAAATTCTATGTAGACATTATGAACCACCTGAGAAGAAATAGCCACAAAAACTCAGCATTATTGTCTTATGCCACACTTAAGCGATAATTTAAATTAGGTATTATGGGCCGGTGATACACGATGCCGGTGCTCCGTAATGCTGATCACCCCGCTGGTAAGGGAACAGACTCTGTGGCTACCAGGTATGGAGTCGCCGTGCTTGGGTCCTGGGCGGCTGAAACTGGTTTGTACTTGATATTTTAATTTACTGATAAGATCATATTCATTGTATATAGCATTTTAAAGGGCGGACTTGCTAACTGTTCTATTCCTAACTTGCTAACTGTTCCGCTCTGCTCCGCTCCGCTCTGCTCTGCTCCGCTCCGCTCCACTCCACTCCGCTCCGCTCCGCTCCGCTCAGCTCTACTCCACTCCACTCCGCTCCGCTCCGCTCCCCTCCGCTCCACTCAGCTCCACTCCGCTCCACTCCACTCCACTCCACTCCACTCCACTCCACTCCACTCCACTCCACTCCAATCCACTCCATTTCATTCTTCTTTTCTTTTATAAAATGAAACAATAGTTTAATTACAATTGTTATATTGATAATATAATAAATATTCTTATAAGTCATAAGTGAAAATGTAATTTTATTGATCGTACGTGCCTTTTATTACCAGTGAAGTACCTATCTGACAAACAACTTTAGCCAAAAGAATATTTGTACTGACTTTGTATATATGTCTTTAATAGTATATATTAGTGTCAAATCTATCAAGCACTAACTCATCTAGCACGCTAAGTAGTGACACTTTTTATTAATATATTTTTGTACAAATATATTAATATTGTATTTTTATATATATTTTTAAATTTAAATAAAGATTTCGGTGACAAAAACAATAATTACCATTCCTTTGTTAAATTTTGGAGGTCGTTGACCGAGGTCAGCTGTGACCAAAGCGCTGCCAAAAATCAAAATATATGTCTGATACTAAAGAGAAGGTCTAAAAATTATCCAAATAATATTTTTCAAAATGGCAAATTTTTATTAAAATTTTTAACATTTAATCAATTTTATTTTGAAAATAATTTTCTAAGACTTCTTATAAACGTTGGCCCAATGTGGCCAAGTTATAACCAACATTCCAACCTTCAAAGTTCGACAAATATGATTATTACTTAAGAAAATATTGACTATAATCTAATATAAAATATATTATCAAATAATATTTTCTAAAAACTTCACCAATACATGTAAATGAATTTGTCATTTAATAATGTATGTATGTATATTTTCAGCCACTTACCCGTTCGATTTAACAAAAACCAGGCTTCAAATCCAATCTGAGGTTGCAGCGACGAAACATGGTTACAAGGTACACTTAATTAACACTAAACCTACCAAGTACCGGTCAAATTGACCGTTCTTAAACTTTTGTAAAACTTACACATTCTTAAACGTTATAATATCGTTATCAAACTACATGACAATTCTTAGAATATGCATATAATATTGTCTTCACTCTTTACTTTTAGTTATTTCCATTATTACCTGCGTTATATAATAAAATAACTTTTAATTACCGGTCAATTTGACGGCGTGAGGTAGGAACAGGTGTACAAGAATTGTCGGTAGGTTTAGTGTTAAAAATAAATATCACTAACATACATAATAACATTCATTTATTCACATAATACATTCTGTCATTCAATCTCATAATATTAATCATTCATTCATTCACATAATAACTTATTCATTCATTTATTTACATAATTTCAAATTCATTTATAAATTCATATACTATATACATATTCAATACTAATAGTAATATATTCATTCATTCACATAATAAAACATTCAATAATTCATCATTCAATCATTCATTCATTCGCTCTCATAATTACTTCATTCAATCGTATAATTTTCAGAATATTTTAAAATGAATTTCACTTTAGCTGATGTTATAAACTAACTTTAACAGCAAGTACATAATAAAATATGACCACTTAACCTTATTGCCTTCATATTAAATAAAAACATATGTACATACATACACACACACACACACACGCACACACACACATGCACGCACGGACACGCACACACACACACGCAAACACACACACACACATTCCCACAAACACACGCACACACGCACGCGTAAAACACATACATAGACACGGACACGCACACTCACACTTACACGCACGCACACACACACACACGCACGCACACACACACATATATATATATATATATATATATTTATGTATATAAATCTCAAACAGGTGGAAAAACACGGCATGGTGAAAACAGCTGTCGGTATAGCGAAGCAGGAGGGGGTGTTGAAGTTATGGAGCGGTCTGGTGCCGATGTTCCAAAGACACGCCATCTACTCGGGGTGTAGGCTCATCTTTTACGAGCACTTCCGTAACGCGTTCAAAGATGGCGACGGGAAGGTGTCTTTGGGGGTCGCGTCCGTTGGTGAGGTTTTGAAATGTTATTTTAATAATAAATAACTAGGAACAACCAACCAACAAACCCTCAATTTCGAATCGCTGCGCTAACGAAATCTCGGGTGCCGTTTGCATATTGAGCGAAGCTAGGCCAGTGTATTCATCGTTTCCCGTTGACTTCAATGGGATATCAGTTTTTAGACATGATATTAAATGTTTTTTTTTTTTTCTGGTCATTTTTCAATTTTTTTTAAACCATCACCTACTCGTAATGTGTGTCTTTTTGATTACAAAATTTCATAATTTTCTGTCAAGTAGTTTTCGAGCCAATTCGTGACAAATAATGTAAAAAGTCTCCAGTAAAACGCTCCGCTCACTTCGTTCGCTTCGCTCAATAATGTGTGCGTGTGTGTGTGTTTGTTTGTGAGTGTATGTGTGTGTACGTGTGTGTAGACGTTTGTGTGTGGGTAAGTTTAAGTGTGTACCTGTTTGAGTACGTGTGTATGTGTGTACATGTACGTAGGTGTAGGTGTGTGTGTGTGTGTGTGTGTGTGTGTGTGTGTGTGTGTGTATATACAAAATAACCTCCTAGAATAATATCCTATACATACTATTTATAAACATACATTTGTATTTTAACATTGAAACATAGTTACGCAATCTACACAATACTAAAATAGAAACACATACTGTCACGACCAAGAAGTATTATTAACATTTTAAATAAGCATGAATAATCACGATCGTTGCCTGAATAATAAAAAAAAAAAGTCAAAATTATTTTCCGCGCCAATTTATTAATTTCAAATGTCAAAATATATTTTTGTCGATTTGTGTTCCTTTAAAAGAAATTAGTAGTATTTTATTAGTAATTAATATTTAATGTAATTTATTATTTATTTATTTATTATTTATCTTCACGCCATATCCCTTGCGGGGTAGCCAGAGACGGAGCGCCAAACGCTACGGTTCCTGCATACCTCTTTCACCTCAGCTACAGACATCAACCTCTTCATACATGCCCTCCGGGGAGTCTCGTGCTTTTTACGTGACCTTCCTCCAGTATCATAGATACTGTGTTTTCGAAGGTCATTCGAGGCCTTCCCCTGTCTCTCTTACCGCTCACTTTGCCTATATAAATCTTTTTTACCATTCTTTCATCACTCATTCGTTCGACGTGCCCAAACCACGAGCACGTTCTTCTTCATTCTCCCAGTAACAATGTAATTTTAATATTAATATTATATACTTTTGTTTTAATCTCTTTATTGTGATATATTGCATAGAATACGTTCAAGTATCTAGCTTAAAGAAAGATAATCATTTGATAAGAGCATATATATACATATACATATACATATATATATATATATATATATATATATATATATATATATATATATATATATATATATATATATATATACTACCTGATTCCCTCACGCTTCGCTGGGCACACTATTAATTTGGATGTGAGCTTAGGTTGCTATGGTAACCGTTGTCATTGTAACCGTTACTATGGTAACCGTGTTACGTATAGCTCCTACAGGTTTAAAACTTGGCGAAATGCAAAGTTGTAATCCGTTGTGATAGGAATTCCGTAAAATCCGTTCTTAGTGTACGTCTACGTCACTAAAGAAGTAACTATGTATAATATTAAGTTAATCGGACAGATAGTTTCGGAGATTTCGTGATGAGTCAGTGAGTGGTAAATCACACATATATATATATATATATATATATATATATATATAAGATAAGATAAAGATATTATATCTTAATAGTAACAATAATTATTATATTACAGATATTTTAAAAACATCGCGACATTAAAATTTCTGGCAATACTTCAATGTTTACTTATATAATTGAGCTGAGCGTAAGCGAAGCTCTCAACCGTTTGGGAAACTTCTTTGAAGCAACATCACATAAAAACTACTGAACCGATTTTAATTAAAATTGACAGAGCTATAGAGCTTAGAAATGGGTATGTTTTAAAAAAAACAGAATTAAAATATCTCATTCCGTTTAGAAATGATGGTCAAAAAACTGAGGTTCCTAGTATATTAACTCTATTTTAAGAAGCATTATATAAAAATAAATATTTCAATGTAGGTTATAACCCAAAAATAATCGCGATAAGATTATAGTTCATTGACCCCGACACTCAAGGTCGTTTAAATAAAGAATTTGTATTGATACGCGATTACTATAAATAAATTTAGATTTTTTTTATCTTTTACATAATTTAATAATTTATTTTACGTATTTTTGGAGTATTGTAGTTAAATGTTAATTCTTTGTTTTGTAAGTTATTTTTTTTTTGTATAATAAATTGGATATGGTTTTTAATATACAGCCAATCCACAGCGTAAGTACTTTTTGGTATTTTTTTTTTATAACGTATAAAATTATGGCTAAAGTTTTCAACATACAGCCAATCTACAATATAAGTATTTTTTGCTACTACTTTCTTATTTTTTTAAATATTGTATAATATAATGGATATGGTTTTCAACATACAACCAATCAATAGCATAAGTACTTTTTGTTATTCATTGTTTTTTTTAATACTGTATAATATAATGGCTAAAGTTTTCAACATACAGCCAGTCCACAGTATAAGTACTTTTTGCTACTAATATTTTTTTTAATGTTGTATAATATAATGGCTAAAGTTTTCAACATACAGCCAATCTACAATATAAGGCCTATTTTGCTACAACTTTGTGGAAAGGTCAGACTAACGACGAACAGATGTTTATTACTAAAGATTACAAACAGCTGTTCGCAAATCGATTCTAAATAACTCATTTATTTCTTATAGGGACACAATTTATTTTACACTGTGTTATAGGTGTGTGTGTGTTTGCATGTGTGTGTGTGTGTGTGCGTGCGTGTTTTATGTGTGTGTGTGTGTGTTTGCATGTGTAAGTGTGTTTGCATGTGTGCGTGTGTAAGTGTGTGTGTGTGTGTGTGCGTGTGTAAGTGTGTGTGTGTGTGTGTATGTGTGTGTGTGTGCGTGCGTGTGTGTGTGTGCGTGTGTGTCTGTATCTGTGTGTGTGTACAGAATGTCTTTGTGATATTATTTTGTATATGGCAATAAAATAACAATAAATAAGATTTTAATTTCAATAAAGGTAAAAATATAATATTACAAATAAATTAATTAAAATTATATTATTTAAATGTTAGGAGGTTTAGCCGCCGGGTCCCTGGCACAGCTGATCGCGTCACCAACCGACCTGGTGAAGGTGCAGATGCAAGCGGAGGGACGCCGCGTGTTGCAAGGGAAAACCAGGCGGTTCCAGACCTGCAGCCAGGTGTACAAGATGCTGTACGCTGAATCCGGGATACGAGGGTTCTGGAGAGGTGTGGATCATATATCCACTTCGAATCAATAACTTGTGATTCAAATAAGTCCAAGTCTGGCCCAATTTTGGTAAAACATTTGCTCCAATTTCCAACTCAGGGGCTGTTCCAAACGTACAACGCGCTGCTCTCGTAAATATGGGAGATTTAGCAGCGTACGATTGCTGTAAGCAGTTCCTATTACGAGAAGGGTTTGAGGATACAGCATTCGTGCATGCATTAGCAGCGTTTACGGCTGGCTTCGTGGCAGCTGTCATGGGGACACCTGCTGATGTGATCAAAACCAGGCTCATGAACCAACCAGTTGGCCCTGATGGCAGGTGAGATGTTTTGGAACATTTAGGCCAATTTTATAGGTACTTGTTGACCCCAAAGATAGAGTTAAGTTATACTTCATTATTCAATTTTATGGGTAATATTTGACCCCAGAAATAGAGTTGAGTTACACTTGGTTATCCAATTTGATGGATACTATTTGACCCCAAAAATTGAGTTAAGTTTATACTTCATTATTCAATTTTATGGGTAATATTTGACCCCAAAAATAGAGTTGTTATTCTTGATTGTTCAATTTAATGGGTACCATTTGACCCCAAAATAGCGTGTTCAGATTCTATCACTAACTAACAGCATTTTACTAGAAAATTTTAGTTTACGAATGGTGCTAGCAATTTTGAGGGTTTATTTGACCCCAAAATAGTGTTATGGAGCTAGCGCTTCACTTCATTACCCAATTTTTAGGGTACTATTTGACCCCAAAATAGTGTTAAGATTCCACCAATCACTAACTAACATCTTTTATAGAACTAGGGGCGCCAACAAACCCTCAATTTTGGCTCGCTGCATTCATGAAATCTCGGTTCCCGTTTGCATATTGAGCGAAGCGAGCCCAGTATAATGACTTATCGTTTCCCATTGACTTCAATGGGATATCAGTTTTTTTACATAATATTTAAAAAATATATTTTTTTTGACTACATTTTTCAATTTGTTTTTGTAAAACTAACACCTAATGTGTGTTTTTTTTATTGCAAAGTTTCATAATTTTCCGTCAAGTAGTTTTCGAGCCAATTCGTGACAAAGAATATAAAAAGTCTCCAGTAAAACGCTCCGCTCACTTCGTTCGCTTCGCTCAATAAAATATTAGTACACTAGTTGAACTAGCGCTTCACTTCATTATTTAATTTAAGGGTACTATTTGACCCCAGAAATAGAGTTAAGCTACACTTGGTTATCCAATTTTAAGGGTACTATTTGACCCCAAAAGTTTCGCCTTTTAACAATTTAATTAGTACACTAATTAAGCACTCGGTAAATTGGATAATACAATGATCGCTTAATAAATAAACTGTGTGTGTGTGTGTGTGTTAGACACACACATATGTGTGTGTGTAATGAAAGGAAGTATATTTTTTTAATAAAACATCTGTCAGACATTTCGATTTTCGCGTTTAAGAACTCAAGATTTCCGGTTGTTTTAAAATAAGTTTTTTGTTAATACAATAAATAAATTCTTCATAATTTTCTCACTAAATATTGATATTGTGATCACAATAGAGAAATACTAAGTTTGTTGTGTGGTTTCTCTCGTATTTGGATCACTTGTAAGACTTAATAAAATATATTTATTTTGCTGTTATTGTAATATTACCTAAACAACGAAATAATTCAATTAATTTTGGTAAAGAAATGCCTAAAAACCTAATTTGATGATTATCGAATCAAAATATATTGATGTGAAAACGAAGTATCGATATTTTATCGACAAAAAATATTATCAAATCAAAGAATAAATGTAATAAATGTAAAACAAATATTATAGATATCAAAATTTATAAGACAAAGAAAAATTATTTAATAGATTTTTTAATAATGCTTTGTATTATAATATCGATAAATATCGCCCATCCCTAGTTATAATACTAAGTGACTGTAAGCTCTGGGGTCAAGGTCAAGTGTTGAGGTCAAATATTGAGGTCAAAGTCGAAACAGAACGCGCAAGCTCAATGTTACTCTCACTTTCGATACAAATAAAATAGAGAGAGAAAGTATTTACTTGTCTGAGAGAAAATGTATATATTATATATAGCTACACTTTGAATTAACACATCTTAGACAATCTAACTCTCTCCACTATTCTCATCTAGATATCTTAGATACCTTTTCTTAGTTTTAAATCTAATCAGAAGTGCATATTAAATCTTATTATAACAATAGTTTGTTGATCTAAATGTGTGTAACTCAAGTTGTTATAACATTATAACATAGATATAACATTGTTATGTAACATTTATAAAGAGCATCTGTTGTGTTTGAGGTCTCTTCTCGGAGCAGCATCACGGAGGTATCTCATCTGACCACACTGACCTCTTAATGTTATAATTAATATAAAAGTGTGTAAATGCCTATTTGGATAAAGATAATTTGAATTTGAATATGCCTACACGGAATTTTCTGATAGACCGTCCTAGGACTCCTTGATCAACTTTTAACATCCATGTCCAGAATTGGGAACTCTTCGTTCAGTGGAGTTGATCAGTTCTGAGTCTCTGTATCCTGGTAGAGCCTGGATGGTTGTTGCAGAAAGTAATTCTTCTCCTTCAGTGTCGGTTTCTGTAACAAGGAAATATAACACCAGATTTCTCTTCACATTGATGTCTAAGGAATCGACTACCCGGGGCGGGTTTTGTCAGAATATTTCCCCCTTAAAAATGATAACAACAAATTAAACAAAATATAGTGAGTACCAAATGTGTTTGAGTCTCAATTAAAGGTAAAATTTACCATAAAAATAAAGCAGAACACACCTCGGGAGTCCATTCTCCACAGAAAGATGTATCCCGCAACCGCTTAGGTCGACTTGCCATATAAGCCAGCTAGCATGCAGCTTATAACGACCATGTGGAAGTATCTTCATTACCCAATGCGGTCATCGCATACACGTCTAGCTTTTCGGTTGACTGTAGTGCAATGGTATGATCTGGTTTACTTCACTGGTTTACATAGGCCTGACGAGGTTGTTCGGACGCTATTTGACGGTTCATCTAACTAAGAGCTTCCTGATTACCACTGGAGCCTTCAACAGCAACATCCATCATCGAACTTTGTATGAGCGATGTGGCAGCTTCGATATGGCAACATAGCTCCACTTGAGCGTTGGATTGATGCAGTTGGGTGTTCTAAATGAGGGTAGCATCCCATGTCCAACCCAATTAAAGAAATCGATGCTTTAGTACATGCGTCCCCTATCAGCTATCAGTTTTGGAGGTCCAAAGAGAGAGAGCATGTTCGTAGTGTCTTTACAGTTCGTCAGTCTCTTGTCGGTACATGGGATACAATAAACAGAATTTCGAAAACGCCTCTATAATAATAAGCACATGACGATTACCGTCAGTTTCTGGTAAAGGACCTAAAGATAATATGGACTATCAGACAGTCTGTTTTATTCCAAGAATGAATTGGTTGTAAAGGAGCTTGAGCTACTTTTTTTTAAGAAACACAAACTAAACAATGAGAAATGTACTTTTGTACAAATGTTCGCAACTCCAGAAACCGAAAGTATTTTGTGATAAAATTTACAGTTTTATCAACCCCGAATTTGCGCATAAGGCTGAACCTATGTCTTTTGGGATAAAACAACAAAGTTTAGAATTATCGCCTGTAGGTGTGATGCCTTAAAACGACCACGATCCAACGCTACGCTAGTTTTTGTTTTAGAGATTATGTCTCCTCATCAGAAGTCTGAGTGTCTTGTGTCAATTTATGGCTTTTGGATGGTACATACATTAACCGGATTCCGGCTAAAGTAATCCGCATGAGACAAAAGACAACCTTTTCTGTACTTAATGCTAAAGTCGAAGTCTTGGAGGTATACCCACCACCGAGCAACCCTATGCAGCAGGGCTATTTTATGCTGAGCAAGTTATAACGCGTTGCAGTAAGTAACTAAAGTGAAATGTAACTACAAGATAGTGCCTAAAATACCCGAGTCTTCACCGCTACCAGGGTTTCAAGCTGGTACGAGTGGTATCTACTCTCAGCTCCCTGAATGAGTCTACTAAAATAAGATACTACTTGCGATTTTTCCCATGTATCAAGTCAGCTCCGTAACCAATAGAACTTACAACCGTATTTATTTCTATTGGTAATGAAGAAGCAAGTACGGTTCACTTGTACGACAATCTATGAAGTATTGCCGAGCGACCTGTGTGAAAGTTGATACTCTTTTTAGTCAGTGCCGAAATAAAGAAAGCTTTTTGAGCAATATACCGTCTTAAATAGCTAGCCAACGCCACTCACACTTTTCAGTATGGCTGAGTCAATCAAACCAGCATCTTCTTTTGACTGCCTAACCTGACTTTCACTAATTGCGCGACCCAAGTATTCTATATTAGTAAAGAAATTCACATTACACATACTAATGTGTACTGTGAATTTCTTTAGGTTGTTAGAAAAACCAAGCCTTGTCAATGTATCAACTAGGTTACTAAGCACAATTAAGACTTGATTGATAGTTTTACTCATAATTAAGATGTCATCGATGTATACAAGGATGTCCATAGAATTTATGAGCTTGCGAAGGGTCTTAGAGATGAAACGCTGATAGATCACTGGTGCATTTGCCAAACCGTAAGACGTTTTTCGACATTGATAATGTCTCTTCAGAGTGACGAATGCTGTAAGCGGAATTGAATAAAAACCTAAAGGAACCTGATGAAATCCATTCGCCATATCTAGGGATGTAAAATATTTATTATTACCCAAACTTTCAAAGCAATTTCTCCAGAAATCTGTCTTGGATCGTAATCTCGTTTAGCTTTCGATCTAAACTCACCCTATCCGACCCCTCCTTTCTTTTCTCTTTTTTTTTTTGCAGTATTCTCATATCTGCCAATAATTGAGCGAAGCGAGCAGAGCGTTCTACTGGAGACTTTTTCACATTTTTTGTCACGAATAGGCTCAAAAACTACTTGACGGAAAATTATGAAATTTTGCAATCAAAAAGACATAAGGTGACGGTTTAAATTTTTTTTTGAAAAATGTCACGTCGTTGAGGAATAATCTTCAAAAAACTGATATCCCATTGAAGTCAATGGGAAACGATGAGTCATTACATTGGGCTCGCTTCGCTCAATATGCAAACGGCACCCGAGATTTCGCGAGCGCAGCGAGTTGAAATTGAGGGACTGTTTTCGCTCCTAGTATATATGTTTCTAACCCTCGCTGATAATATAAAGCTTTGAAACATACTATTATATTCAGAGGTACACTCTACCGCGGGATGATAGACTGCCTCCAGCAATCAGTGAAGAACGAGGGTGTGCTGTCTTTATACAAGGGCTTCCTGCCGCTATGGATGAGGCTGGGACCCTGGGCGCTCATCAACTGGATAGCATTCGAGAACATCATGCTGGCCATCGGAGGCAGCACTTTTTAGCAGCTTATTAGACATGAGGCAGCGTAACAAATGTAACATTTTTAGTTATTTTAAGATATTTAAAGGAATGCAGCGTAACGTATACTATATGTAGCTATAATATAGTTATTTTAAATATAACATTGTTAGATATTTTTAAGATATTAAGAAGGACAGCGTATATTGTTATATTACATTTATAAAACGCAACTGTAGTGTTTCTGAGGTCTCTTCTCGGAGCAGCATCACGGAGGTATCTTATTTGACTACTGACTGACTGACTGACTGACTACTGACTGGCTGACTGACTGACTTTTAATGTTATAATTAATACAAAAGTGTGTAAATGACTACTTGAATGAATTTTTAACAAATATACTTAATATACATATACTGGCGACTGACTTTGTTCGCGTGAAATGTTTTTTAGCCTAAAATCCTGTTAAAATCGGTCCAGTCACATCAGAGATGATTCAGAACAAACAAATAGTTAAAAATGTTTTTTATTTATATACTTTCGTATGGATTTAGTGAAATGTTGTTACAAACAAACAGGACAATTAATTTAATATTGTCTGATTTAATATATATATATATATATATATTAAATCAGACAATATTAAATTAATTTAAATAGTTAATTTATATAGTTAAGGAGAAAAAAAAAAGTGATTTTATTATTATATAAATAAAATATTTATTGTTCGTTGTTTGTTTTTTATTTCATATAAACTATATACATAATACTTGTTGATGTTAGCGACTTCGTCTGCGTAAACTACATCAATTAAATTGTATTATTATATAACTTAAGGCTTTTTAAGTATAAAAATCACAATCAAATATATATATATAACATCCAATTTCCATTAAAAGAAAAATATCTTAAAAATCTTTAAGTTGGACCAAACTATTATCAACAAAATCGATTCAGTAATTCAAAACACAAACAAACAGAAACGGGAAGCTGGATTTATTGAGCGAAGCGAGCGGAGCGTTCTACTGGAGATTTTTTCACATTTGTCACGAATAGGCTCGAAAACTACTTGATGGAAAATTATGAAATTTTGCAATCAAAAAGACACACATTAGGTGATAGTTTAAAAATGTCATGTCGTTGAGGAATAATCGTCGAAAAACTGATATCCAATTGAAATCAATGGAAAACTAGTCATTATAGTGGGCTCGCTTCGCTCAATATGCAAACGGCACCCGAGATTTCGCGAGCTCAGCGACCCAAAATTGGTGGTCAAAATTTTGCCGTCTTAAACAAAAAAAAATGTGGGAAAAAAAAATAAAACAAATTTTACAATATTAAATTTTAAATTTATTAGTAAAAAATATGATACATCTTCCACAATATTGGAGAATTAACTTATTAAATATATGATTACAATACGTTTATAGCACTTCGATTATTGACAAAAAAAAAAATCATCACAAAACAAAAAAAAACAGCAAAACAGATCAAAATATATATAAAAAAACGCAATTATTCATCCAAATTAAGTACTGTATAAAAAAAAATCCAAAAAAAAAATTTAAAAGGCAAGCAGTTATACAAATTTTATATCAAAAAATTATTGCATGGTATTTTTTTTTGTGCGTAAGGCCGTGTACATACCTACGGTTAAACACCGTTCAGATAAAGCGGGGTACACACCATTTGATCAGTGTGCACTCAGCACTAGAAACGAGCTATATAAAGCCACATACACACTTAACGCAACCTGGATTACATATGGAAATTATAAAAAAAAATCAACCTTAAACTATATATATCTTAAACTAGGGGGCGGGGGGGATAAATAAAAAAATCACGTCAAATTAAAATACATATATATAAATATTGTAAAGGATTTTCATATCTCCGGCGGATCCCTAATTAATATTATAAAAAAAATAAATCTAAAATAATATTCTGGCACGTACAAGCGGACGACATTTTATAAATATATATATATATATATATTTATATATGTATATATCGCGTATAATATTGCTTGGGGGTAGTTTAAAATCGACCGACGATCGCGAAACTTAAAGCGAGTAAAGTCACAGTAAGACATAGTATTATCCATTTTGCAAAAATAACCTCAAAATCATCAAAAATCCACGATCGCCGACCGATTTTTATGACCTATTTTTAACGTTCGTTACAATTATAAAAATAAATCCACAACAGAAGCGACCGATTACAAAAAAATATTAAATTCGACATAAAAAAAAAATCCATCCAATTCCGCACTATCATACACGGATCATACAAAAGCACCATCCATCCAAACGACGACATCAAAACGAAACAAAAAAAAATTAAATTAATCGATGATAAAAAAAAACATCATACTGTATAATATATAATATCCGTCCAGTACAATGATAGCGCTGTATAGTGTTGCGTGACGTGACTATGAGTGGTAGGCGGTGACGTAGGAGGCCGGGAAGAGGCCGCGGCGGTGAGCTATCTCCCCCTGGGAACAAAAATCTCCTTAATAAGACGCTCTCGAACGCTGATTGGTTGAAGCAAGTTGATCGAACGCTGATTGATTGAAGCAAGTTGATCGAACGCTGATTGGTTGAAATGTTTTCATGTATGCTGTAAGATTGTCTGAAGCAAGTTGGTCGAACGCTGATTGGTTGTAAGGTTTCATATATGCTGTAAGATTGTCTGAAGCAAGTTGGTCGAACGCTGATTGGTTGTAAGGTTTCATATATGCTGTAAGATTGTGTGAAGCAAGTTGATCGAACGCTGATTGGTTGAAATGTTTTCATTTATGTATGTTGTCTGATTGTGTGAAGCAAGTTGATCGAACGCTGATTGGTTGAAATGTTTTCTTAAATGCTGTCAGATTGTGTGAAGCAAGTTGGTCGAACGCTGATTGGTTGAAATGTTTTCATAAATGCTGTCAGATTGTGTGAAGCAAGTTGGTCGAACGCTGATTGGTTGAAATGTTTTCATATATGTCAGATTGTGTGAAGCAAGTTGGTCGAACGCCGATTTGTTGAAATGTTTTCATATATGCTGTCAGATCGTGTGAAGCAAGTTGATCGAACGCTAATTAGTTGAAATATTTTCATATATGCTGTCAGATTGTGTGAAGCAAGTTGATCGAACGCTGATTGGTTGAAATGATTTTAAATATGCTGTCAGATTGTGTGAAGCAAGTTGGTCGAACGCTGATTGGTTGAAATGTTTTCATATCTGCTGTAAGATTGTGTAAAGCAAGTTGGTCGAACGCTGATTGGTTGAAATGATTTCAAATATTCTGTAAGATTGTGTGAAGCAAGTTGATCGAACGCTGATTGGTTGAAATGTTTTCATATATGCTGTAAGATTGTGTGAAGCAAGTTTATCGAACGCTGATTGGTTGAAAAATTTTCATATATGCTGTAAGATTGTGTGAAGCAAGTTGGTCGAACGCTGATTGGTTGAAATATTTTGATATATGTCATATTGTGTGAAGCAAGTTGATCGAACGCTGATTGGTTGAAATGTTTTCATATCTGCTGTAAGATTGTGTAAAGCAAGTTGGTCGAACGCTGATTGGTTGAAATGATTTCAAATATGCTGTAAGATTGTGTAAAGCAAGTTGGTCGAACGCTGATTGGTTGAAATGTTTTCATATATGCTGTAAGATTGTGTGAAGCAAGTTGGTCCAACGCTGATTGGTTGAAATATTTTCATATATGTCATATTGTGTGAAGCAAGTTGGTCGAACGCTGATTGGTTGAAATGATTTCAAATATGCTGTCAGATTGTGTGAAGCAAGTTTATGTGGTGGTGAATGTTAGTGATCGTGGTATTGTGGGTATTGATTAGTGACAATTGGTGATGAGGCAAAGACCCAAGGTGGTGAATGTTAGTGACTGGTAATCGGTAATGAAATCGCGACCAGCGGTGATGAATGCTCACCTGCCACCAGTGCTGGTCGGAGCGGTCGATGACAGTGATGACGTCGCCGCGGCGGAACTCCAGCTCACCCGCCTCCTGGGGCGTGAAGTCGTATAGCGCCTGGACCAGCATCTGAAAACATCGAAGGTTTTATATTATATATTTTCGTTGTATAACCGAGAGAAGTCGGGGCGGATTAGTGCAACGGATAGCAGGTAATCCGACAGAATTTGACAAATCATAGACCATCCTCACAGACTGGTTTATATTTTAAAAGACATGAAGCATCATGAAAAAAACATCGCCGGTTTCATATATTTTTGATGTGAGTATATCCGGAAGAAGTCAGCTAGTGCAGCGGATACCCGGTTATCCGACAAATCACGTCGAATTTGACCGATTTTTTTTTACAAAAGACTATCTTTTAATTTGATAAATCACCGATTCTATACGAAACTGAAGTACAAATCAATTAAAACTCAAACAAAGAAATCGAAATCAAATCGTAAAAGTTGTGACCTGTTCAATAGTGAATGAATTACATTTTTTTTATATAAGAGGAGGGGGCAAACGAGCTGGCGGGTCACAGATGGTACGTGATCACCGCCGCCCATGAACTCCTGCAACATCCGAGGATTCACAGGAGTGATGGCCTTGGAGGAGTAAACGCCTTTTTTAAAGGTACTCGTTTCGTACCGATCTGGAAATACCGCCGAAGGGATTTCGTTCCACAAGCGAGTGGAACGTGGGAAAAAGGTCCTCGAGAACCGCACAGTGGAGGATCACCACGCATCCAGGTGGTAGGGATGGTAGATTAGCGTAAAATAAAAAAAAATTCAATAATCCAAACTAGGAGGATTAGGGGGGGAGGGGGAGGGTTTTACCGTGACTTTAGCGTATACGAGTCTTATGCTAGCTTAAATACATTGTAAAGATCCAATTTCAATCGCACTGTTTGATCACTGCACTAATTAGCAACGCTAACTAACTAACAGATGTACTGACAGATGTATTGACCGGTAATTAAAAGTTATTTTATTATATAACGCAGGTAATAATGGAAATAACTAAAAGTAAAGAGTGAAGACAATATTATATGCATATTATAAGAATTGTCATGTAGTTTGATAACGATATTATAACGTTTAAGAATGTGTAAGTTTTACAAAAGTTTAAGAACGGTCAATTTGACCGGTACTCGGTAGGTTTAGTGTTAAAAACATTTAAATTAAATCATACATTTATTTATAGTGAATACTATAACAAGATTGAAGTTATTTTTGTAAAATCTGGGTCACGTAGTGAGTTATGTATCTTGGGTTAAATATATTCTTTATTGAGCGAAGCGAGCGTAGCGAGCGGAGCGTTCTACTGGAGACTTTTCCACATTCTTTGTTATAAATAGACTCGAAAACTACTTGACGGAAAATTATGAAATTTTGTAATCAAAAAGACACACATTAGGTGATGGTTTAAAAAAAAATTGAAAAAGGTCGTCAAAAAACATTTTTTTTTGTATGTCAAAAAAACTGATATCCCATTGAAGTCAATGGGAAACGATGAGTCTAACACTGGGCTCGCTTCGCTCAATATGCAAACGGCACCCGAGATTTCGCGAGCGCAGCGAGTTGAAATTGAGAGTCTGTTGGTGCCCCTAGTTAATATTATATTTTAATCTAAAATGTTAGTTTTAATCTAAATTATAGCTTATAAATTACTTTTTTTTGGTAAGATAATCGTTTACATAAGATTTATATCAAGGAGTGATGGCTCAATTGTTAGAGCGAAGGAACGTTCACCCAAAGTCCCAAGTTCGAATCTGCTGTTATTAATAAAATTTTAATAATTTTATACACAATACTAGGGCACTGTCCGCTTCGCTGGCACACTATTAATTTGGATGTGTACTTAGGTTGCTATGGTAACCGTTGTCATATTATCCGTTGTCATCGTAACCGTTGCTATAGTAAATCTTACCATCGCGTTAAGTGTATAACTCCTACAGGTTTAAAACTTGGCGAAATGCAAAAAGTTGTAATTCGTTGTGATAGTAATTCCGTAAAATCCGTTCTCAGTGTACGTCTACGTCACTAAAGAAGTAACTATGTACAATATTAAGTTAATCGGACAGATAGTTACGGAGATTTCGTGATGAGTCAGTGAGTGGTAAATCGCTTATATATATATAGACGAGTCATTACTAAAAGGTGCGTCTCTGAATCAAATTAAGTGCTCTGATAGATTATAATTAGTCAAATAAACTCAAATGGGTCGAAGCGGGCGAGGCGAGCCGTGCGAACGTTTGAGGACAAATTGATATCAAAATATTAAAAATAGAAACATATTGACAAATTAAAATGTTATTAATTTTTCCTTAAAGCAATTTTGAGAGTAAAATTTATGGTTTTTTAGAGTATTTTTTTTTTTGTCATTTAGAAATTTTTATTTTTTTTGTAAGAAAAAAAGATTTTTTTTTATAGTCAAAATTACTGAGAACATTTTTCCGAATATGAATATCAGAAAAAAAAATCAAATCAAAATTCATTAATTTCTCATGTATTTTTAATACAAGAAAAAAAAACCTTCTAAATCAATAGTTTTCCCTGTCATTTGGTTATTATTTATTTATAGTAAAAACAAAAAACTTTTAGAAAATTTATGTCAAATATTTTAACAAAAATGGTAATCAAAATTTACGAGATATTTTTTTTTTTACCTCAAACATGATTTTACAGTCTCTATAATCTATGCTTTTTACAATTTGTTTACGGTAATTTCTTGGTAAAAATGTTTATTTTGTAAGACGACAGAACACGTTCCGATATCATCACCAAAAAGATACGTTACCATAAAATTATAAAAGGTATACTTACATAACTTTTTAAAGGTATACTAAAGTTACCATAAAATTTTAAAGGTATACTTAAATTACCTTATAAAGGTATACCAAAGTTACCATTTATATGTATACTTGTCTTACCTCCTCGGGGACGACATCCCTGAGCTTCACGTCCTGAAGGCGGCTGACTGATGCCGTGCGATGGTAGTCGACCAGCTCGTTGAGTGAGTTGAACTTCACAACCCAGAGGAAGAACTTGCTGGAGGCGTCCCTTAGTACTTTGAAGTGTTGAACACCGTCGGGACATCTGGAATTTGGGATCGTTTGTATTAAAACCTAATAAAGTTATGGTAAGGTAACGTAGTAAAGTTAAAGTAGGTAAGGTAAAGTAGGTAAATTAAAGTAGGTCAGGTAACGTTGGTGAGGTAACGCAGGTAAAGTAAAACAGGTAAGGTAACGTACTTAAGGTAACGTAGGTAAGGTACGGTAGGTAAGGTAACGTAGGTAAGGTAACGTAGGTAAGGTAACGTAGGTGAGGTAACGTAGGTAAGGTAACGTAGGTAAGGTAACGTAGATACAATAACGTAAGTAAAGCAGGTAAGGTAATGTAGGTAAAGTAACTTAGGTAAGGTAAGTAAAGTATAAATAAATGTACGTGATAATAACAACATATAAAAGGAACGCAAGGCCGTATGTAGTTATAGTTCCTTTTAATCTTTACGTAAATTTTTATTTATTTATATATTTTACACTTCAAATCAATCACTTGTGTATCAGATGGTAGTGTCAGTACTATAGTACCATACTTATACACCCTTCAGTATACACTACAACTAAAATAAGACTACGAGTTACAAACGTACTATGAGAAGAACCACAGAACATACTTAGTATGTTTACTGTGATTACTGTTAGAATTAAAATACTAGGATCCGCCGTGCTGCGGGAGTTGAGCTGAGACCCCTCAGTTTTTGACCACAATTTCTGAACGGAATGAGATATTTTAATTCTGTTTTGTTTTAAACATACCCATTTCTAAGCTCTACAGCTCTGCAAATTTTTATTAAAATCGGTTCAGTAGTTTTTATGTGATGTTGCTTATAAACGTATTTCTAGGTTGAGGATCGTCAAGCGCGCGGAGGTTCTGATAATAAATCTATGGGACAAACAGTTTTTTTATCATAATTTCTGAACGGAATGAGATATTTCAATTCTGTTTTTTTTTTAAACATGTCCAATCCCAAGCTCTACAGTTCTGCCAAATTTCATTCAAATCGGTTCAGCAGTTTTTATGTTATGCTGCTTCGAAATACTTTTCCCAAACGGTTAAGAGCTTCGTCTACGCTCACCTCAAATATAATATAGGTAGAAAAAAGATTCCTTTACATAGTTAGCTTAAAAGATAAGATAAAAGATAATATTTTTGGTTGTATTGATGACTTTCTAGTATAGCGAGTATGTGAGTCACCAATAGCAAACTGGTTTGAAACTTCATACTGTTTGACTCACGGGGTTAACGTCTTGGTGGAAACTGTATTAAAAATAATATAAATTAATTTATATTGAGCGAAGCGAGTGGAGCGCTCTACTGGAGACTTTTTCACATTGTTTGTCACGAATACGTTTGAAAAGTACTTGACGGAAAATTATGAAATTTTGCAATCAAAAAGACACACACTAGGTGAAAAAAGTTGAAAAATTTCACGTCGTTGAGGAATAATCGTCAAAAAACTGATATACCATTAAAGTCAATGGGAAACGATAAGTCATTACACTGGGCTCGCTTCGCTCAATGTGCAAAGGGGACCAGAGATTTCACGAGCGCAGCGAGTCGAAATTGAGGGTCTGTTGGTGCTCCTAGTATGTTATTATAGATTTTATTGCGATTGTTATTGGATATTTGTGATCACAATAAAATACTAAGTTTGTTGTGTGGTTCCTCTCGCGTTTGGAACACTCTTAGACTTAATTCTTTATGGACTTATTTGGATAAGTATGGTATCAAAATAGTCCTGACACTTTAGTGTAAAATATATAAATAAAAAGATAAGAAAAAAACAATGAAATATAAACAAAAACGACAAATAGTAGTCTAATAAACTACTAAACTACCAAAAAAAGAAAAAAAAGAGTATAAATCATGTTTTAATTGAGCTGACCGTAAGCTAAGCTCTTAACCGTTTGGAAGACATTTTTTTGTGTTTAGTTGTCTCCAGAATGCGACGAGATAATTAGATAAAAATGTTCTCATATATGTTTGAGAACGCGGATGTTAAAGCGAAAACAGATTGAAAAAATGTTTAGCCATTCAAAAGTTATCAAGAACAGAAGAAAGGAGAGGGACTCAGCTCAACACCCGCACAGCACGGGTGGAGGACCCTAGTATTTTAAAGATAAGATAAAAGAAAGATATAAAGGATTCCTTTACAATAACAAATCTGAGTCAGGGGAAGTCAAAATAAAACAATAATAATAATTCAATTCAAAAGTAATCAAATGAAATAAAATTGCACCGCAACTGAGTCACACATTCAGGGGTGTCAATTTTTATCACATTTCTATATATTCGAGATATAAATAAAGTCGTTTCTGTCAACCCTATCATATTAAGATGTTCCATTTTCCTTGTATATAGAAATTATTTATGTATATAAAATGTATTTGTTGTATAACTAGCTTTCCACGCGGCTTCGGCCGCTTTAGGTTTAAAATAAACGTATCCCAACTCCTTGGAACATCATCTATAAGATAGTGAAAGTTTTATTAAAATCGGTCGATCCGTTCAGATATTAGATGGACAAAACAGACTGACACAAAAAACAACATTTGTTTTTTTATTCTTCATAACATCATCTATCCGATAGTGAAAGTTTTATTAAAATCTGTCCAGCCGTTTCAGTAGATGGAGCAAACAGACAAACAGAAATTATAATTTTTTTACTTTCATATGCATTTAGTGAAAATCTGTTAATTTTGTATTAGAAACGGACATTTCAATTTTATATATATATATATATATATATATATATATATATATATTTGTTGGTATAGTTACAGTCTATAACATACTATTTTTCAATCTACCCACATATAGAATCTGTTCCATATATAACAACGTGGCTGGAATTAAGACAAATGGTTGAAAGATGTAAGTGCATAATGCAGTGATGATTTCAGAACAAGATTACAAACATATTGCACACACACACACACAAACACACACACACACACACACACACACACATATATATATATATATATATATATATATATATATTAGCTTATTCCCTCCCGCTTCGCTGGGCACACTATTAGTTTGGATGTGAACTTAGGTTGCTATGGTAACCGTTGTCATAGTATCCGTTGCTATGGTGACCCCGTCAAGTATACCTATAGTTCCTACAGGTTTAAAACTTGTCGAAATGCAAAGTTGTAATCCGTTGTGATATGAATTCCGTAAAATCCGTTCTTAGTGTACGTCTACGTCACTAAAGAAGTAACTATGTATAATATTAAGTTAATCGGACAGATAGTTACGGAGATTTCGTGATGAGTTAGTGAGTGGTAAATCGCTATATTTATATATATGTAAAAAGCATGAACACCCCCCGGAGGGCATGTATGAAGAGGTTGATGTCTGTGGCCGAGGCGAAAGAGGTATGCAGGGACCGTAGCGTTTGGCGCTCCGTCGTCTCTGGCTACCCCGCAAGGGATTTGGCGTGAAGATAAATAAATAAATATAAATATATAAGAAATATATTGTTTTTTAGAATTAAAAAATATTCAAATAAACCTTAAATTATAATAGAGTGACCGATTGTTGCAAATGGTATATAATAATGAGGATAAAACCTTTGGTGTATATAAAACAAAAATATACGAAAATAATTAAGGAAAATTTCCTTATTTTTTTAACATTAGTATTAACATAACTAGGGACGCCAACAGACTCTCAATTTCAACTCGCTGCGCTCGCGAAATCTCGGGTGCCGTTTACATATTGAGCGAAGCGAGCCCGGTGTAATGAATCATCGTTTCCCATTGACTTCAATGGGATATCAGTTTTTTGACATGATTTAAAAGAATTAAAAAAAATTGTTTTGAGGACATTTTTCAATTTTTTTTTCTTTTTAAAACCATCACCTAATTTGTTTGCAAAGTTTCATAATTTTCCGTCAAGTAGTTTTCGAGCCAATTCGTTACAAAGAATGTAAAAAGTCTCCAGTAAAATGCTCCGTTTCACTACGTTCGCTTCGCTCAATAATAGCTTCAAAATGTTTATTTTAAACACACGAGGCATATGTTAAAAAAAAATTAACATTTCTATAAATTTATTATTTATTCAAATCAAATATTTAAAAAATGGGCTTTTTAAAGTAAAATTTAAATACCGCTATCAAACTCGTAAACTCAAATAAACATTAATAAAATTTACATAACTGGACAGACACGTCTACTAACTATATATATAAAAAAGAAAGTATGTAAGTATGTATGTAATCGATTTTCTCAAGCAAAATATGCAAACGGCACCCGAGCTTTCCCGAGCGCAGCGAGTCGAAATTGAGAGTTTATTGGCGCCCCTGGTATCCCTTAGATAGTACTAGGCTAACATAAGTAGATTGGATATCTTAGCTTATTGGCTGTCAATTAATCAATTGATAGGAAGTATGGCTGACATTGTTTGAAAAATACTGTGAAAATGTTATTGATGAGACGGTCTAGAACAATAAAGTTAACATTTATTTATTAAAACGAGTTATTATTTATTTATTAAAACGAGCTATTTATTTATTTAAGAGTTGTTTTTTTGTTAAAGAGTTATTTTTTTGTTAAAACGAGTTATTATTTATTAAAACGAGTTATTTATTTGTTAAAAATAGTAATTATTTATTTATTAAAACGAGTTACTATTTATTTATTAAAACGAGTTACTATTTATTTATTAAAACGAGTTATTATTTATTTATTAAAACGAGTTATTGTTTATTCATTAAAACGAGTTATTGTTTATTTATCAAAACGAGTTATTATTCATTTATTGCGAGTTATTATTTATTTATTAAATACAACGAGTTATTATTTATTTACCAAAACGAGTTATTATTTATTTAATGAAACGAATTATAATTTATTTCTTAAAACATAGTATAGTATTTTTGTTATTGATAGTATTTGTATTAAATTGAATTGTCACAGACAAACACAAGAAAAAATATGTTCTATTGTTAAAACAATATAAATATACTAAATAGTAAATAAATGACAGCTGTTTAATAAAAATATTAAAAGGTTAATGACCTCAAACAACGAATAATAAATTATCAATATTTATCTAATCTATTAAATTTAAATGAATTGTATATATATTATCACTCACTGACTCATCACGAAGTCTCCGAAACTATTTGTCCGATTAACTTAATATTATACATAGTTACTTCTTTAGTGACGTAGACGTACACTGAGAACGGATTTTACGAAATTCATATCACAACGGATTTCATTTTGATAAGTTTTAAACCGGTAGTATATACACTTCATGCGGTTACCATAGCAACGGTTACGATGACAACGGTTACCATAGCAACCTAAGTTCACATCCAAATTAATAGTGTGTCCGGCGAAGCGGGCGGGATTATATACTTAATTCTTGAACCACAATAGATGTTACAGACATACATACATACATACACACACATACATATATATATATATATTGTAATTTGATACTAAAGGTCATATCATATTACATATCACCTGTTCTCTACAAACAATTCTTATAACATAACTTCCTATATTAATATAATAATACATATAAATAAAATTTGAGTGTCCGTTTGTATAAACTAACTTTTTCACTAAACGCATATATATACTAGGATGCTCCAACCGTGCTGTGCGGGTGTTGAGCTGAGCCACTCTCCTTTCTTCTTTTCTTGATAACTTTTGAATGGCTAAACATTTTTTCAATCTGTTTTCGCTATAACATCCGCGTTCGTCTCAAACATATATGAGAACATTTCTATCTAATTATCTCGTCGCATTCCGGAGATAACTAAACACAAAAAAAGATCTCCCAAACGGTTACGACCTTAGCTTACGCTCAGCTCAACTAATATAAAGAAAAAACATTGTCTATCTGTCTAACGGGACTTTTATTGACGTATAGCTGAAGTTATGAGGAGTAACTTAGGCTTCTATTAAAAACAAATTCCGGACAAAGTCGCGGGAACAACTTGTGTTAAATAAATATTGATTAAAATATAGTTACTAAAATGACAAGAATAAAAATTCTCATTACAAAACGTATGAATGTTTTGCAAAAAAGCCTTATCTATATCTATAGTTTACATAGAATTGCTTCGCGACGGATGGCGAAAGTGAAGAGGGAGGGGGGGTAAACTTTGCAGTTTTTTAGCTGTAACTTTGTAACGGTTTGGACCTTTGCAAAATCCTTTCTTATTGCACCTATTCAATATGTCAGGGGTCTTGTGTCCAAATTTCATCTTTCTAGGTATAACGGTTTGGGATGTAGAGCGATGAATGAGTCAGTGAGTGAGTGAGTGAGTGTCTTTGTGTTTTATATATTAAGATATTAATATCAATATAATATCTAGAAATAAAAAAAAATATATTTTAATTGATTTAAAATAATTTAACAACAGAAATAAGAAAAGAAGAAGAAAAGAGAAGAAGAAGAAAAGAGTGGTGGGTATGGTAGTGGAGGGATGGACAGGTGGAGGACGACTGAAGAGAAGATGGATGGATTGCGTGAAAGACGATATGGAGAAGAAGGGAGTGGGTACAGAGATGAGTAACAGGAGAGTATGGAGGGAAAAACATACTTAGTGAACTCCAAAAGTGGGATAAGAGCAGGAAGATGATGAATTAAAAACATAAAAAAATTAAATTAACACTAAACCTACCGACAATTCTTGTATACCCGTTCCTACCGCACGACGTCAAATTGACCGGTAATTAAAAGTTATTTTATTATATAACGCAGGTAATAATAGAAATAACTAAAAGTAAAGAGTGTAGACAATATTATATGCATATTATAAGAATTGTCATGTAGTTTGATAACGATATTATAACGTTTAAAAATGTGTAAGTTTTACAAAAGTTTAAGAACGGTCAATTTGACTGATACTTGGTAGGTTTAGTGTTAACTATACTACTTACATACTAGTGGATCACCCCGGCTTTGCCCGTGGTACATACACAGCCTATATCACTTGTATATAATGTATGATTCTATTATTTCTAAACCTATCCGTCTTTGCTACAACGTTTTGCATATTAGTGACACGTCCATGCTTTGCTCATTGTGTATGTAACACAACCTATGTCACTTTAAAGTTGGTTGAAAGTTTTCGAGTTTATAAATAACAAACATACAAATTGTTACATAATATATATATATATATATATATATATATATATATATATATAAAAACAATGATAAGGTCACGGTTTGTACATACATTAGCTCCTATCTCAATACTTGGAAAATTGTAGAATTTGTTTATAAAACAATTACTGCCATTACCAGCATTAATGATTAGTGATGTTCAGTTTATGAAATGAAGTATTATTAATAAAAACTAATCAAAACTATGTAAAAATTACTGGATATTATGGACCGCAAATTGCAACTTTTACAGTAATGTCAATTCTACTGATATACAGTTAATACTAAGTGCAAATTACTGGATATTATAGACTGCAAATTGCAATTTTGACAGTGACGTCAAATATACAAATGTAAAGTTCAGTTGTGTGTAAAAATAATTGGATATTATAGACTGCAAATTGCAACTTTTACAGTGATGTCAAATTTACTAATATAGTTTGATCCCATTATAAAAATTTACTTTATATTATAGACAGCAAATTGCAATTCTGTCAAATATTTGACTGTAATAATACAATTACTTTATATTATAGACAGCAAATTGCAACTCTGTCAAATATTTGACTGTAATAATACAATTACTTTATATTATAGACCGCAAATTGCTAGTTTTGTCAAATATCTGACTGTAATAATATATATAGAAACATGCTGTTAGCAAATATATATATATATATTTTAACTGACATATGAGACGAAGCTTCTTAGCATTCCACGGATTCACCGTGCCGGTGCCGGGACTATCATTGCAAGGAGAGGAGCGCAAACAATGCCTGGGACTCGCAACCCAGGTGTAGGTTTAAGGGGCCCCTTTACTATGCGCATACACGCTCACCTTCATTGTTCACGCTCCTCTCCCTACCTAACCAAATATGGTAAGAACCTACTAAAGCTGCCTTTGTAGTATTACAATGATTACGGAATTAGGTTATTTTAAGCCTTCTTACATTAGCCCTAATTAACACTAAACCTACCGACAATTCTTGTGCACCTGTTCCTATTGCATGCGGTCAAATTGACCGGTAATTAAGTTATTTTATTATATAACGCAGGTAATAATGAAAATAACTAACAGTAAAGAGTGAAGACAATATTATATGCATATTCTAAGAATTGTCATGTAGTTTGATAACGATATTATAACGTTTAAGAATGTGTGTTTTAAAAAAGTTTAAGAACGGTCAATTTGACCGGTACTTGGTAGGTTTAGTGTTAAACCTCATACTATTTATATGTTAATTAAATAATATATGTAATATATTACTCACTTGACTGATAGAGAAAAGTCACCGGGGCTGGATTCACTGATTCTTATAAGAAAACCACCTTCAGGTTTATTACCTAACAATTTCTCGGCATCCGCCCTCGTGATTCTACCGTAGTACCAGCTAAAATAAATAAAAATAATTATTTTTAATTTATAAGTACATATATACACTCCTTCCTTTGTTTACTCCTTACTTTTATGATAAAAATAAAATTAAAAAATAAAAATAAAATTAAAAAAATAAATATTATGTTAAGTTAATTTTTCTTTGTATTAATGTAATATATAATATCAAATTCACATATATATTGTTTTGTTTATTAAAAAATATATTTATTTTATTACAGATTAATTTATATATATATATAATAAATTCACAACTTTTTTCTAACTTAAAATTATTGTTTTTGAGTTGTAAGAATTTTGTTGGAGAAATTTTGTAATACTTTTTAATGAAATTCATTAAAAAGTTTATATTTCCATAAATATTTATGAGATTAGGTTTAACTTTTTGTGGAATGTTATTTTAAAGTTTTGGTTTTATTAATTATTATAATTTTTAAGATAATGGGAGAGAAAAGTTGTTTTAATCGTATTTTTTATTATAAATATAAAGTAACTCACCTATGACTTTTCATTTGAATGTAGTTACTTGGTATTAAACCTTCTTTGCCGTCTAATTCGGCTCTATACCAATTCATATCATCCTCCATGTTCAATATCTGAAAAACACAATTTCTAAACGGAATCTGCCACTAACATTTTTTTAAATACTTTTCTAGTGAAAATCGAAGTTTTAACTTACTTTGAGAACTTGATTCTTCTTAAAACTGAGTTCGTCATCCGCAGTTGCAGTAAAATCATGTTTTGCTATAGCCTCCATGTTCAAATTAGGCACTTCACAGTAATGTCACTGATTACCGAAATAACTCAAGTATACAATACTATACAAGCACGATAGGTCAAGACAATAAAGTAATCATAATGCATGTATTGGACAACAGCTAAATTGTAAATTAATAGTTTCACGTAAAAATTATATGAATTATATTCTATATCAGGCTACACATCACTCATACATATTTCAATGCACAACTTTTAATGTTGCCATTCACAACCTTTTAGTTATCTAAGTACTTTGTGAATATAAAATAAAACTTTGTATTTTTTTATAATGACAATACTAGTAAATTAGAATGGGTTAATTATTTAAAATAAACTTAATTTAGGAATATCCATATTAAAATACGTTATTAGAATTAAATTTATTTTATTTGCATTACATATTTTTATTATAGAGGATTTCAGATCAGACATTAAAAAAAAAGGGAACATTTACCTTATACAGATGTCAAAATTGACAGACTCTTTTTAGTCGAATTGTCTCCCAGTGGCATTATACGCGTGAGTATTTAGATTTTAAATCGTGATTAATTTATAAAATCTTATGTTAAATTTCATTTAAATCATCTGCAATTAAGTGCCTGTGTTGTAATTTAATAAAAATGTAATATATTTTTCTGCAAATGTGTGTTGATATTTATAAACATGAACCATGACAGTCTTAACCTATAACCGGTATGAACTTATATTTTAGGTTTAGCCGTAACTCTATTAAACGCAACGATGTCGGGAGGATTAGACATTTTAACCCTCAACGAGGAGGATGTAACCAAAATGTTGGCGGCGACAACCCATCTTGGGTCCGAGAATGTCCACTTCCAGGTAAGCAAAACTATCTGATTATTCCTTCAAATTGCATATATTGAAATGATGAGAAGAGAATCCGTTCCATATTAACTCTGATAATATTGATGAGCAATTCTCCCAACTGACAAATTAATATCTTAAACATATTTTGATTTTTATATCGAAATATATATATATATATAAAATTTGTTTTCAGATGGAAACATACGTATACAAGCGTCGTGCAGACGGCACCCACGTGATCAACCTCCGTCGTACTTGGGAGAAGTTGGTATTGGCGGCTAGAGCCATCGTAGCCATTGAGAACCCGGCTGATATCTTCGTGATCTCATCACGACCATTCGGTCAGCGTGCCGTGCTTAAGTTCGCAGCTCACACTGGAGCCACACCTATCGCTGGACGATTCACTCCCGGTGCTTTCACTAATCAGGTAATTTAAACATTCCGTTATCAATACCTGTGATCACTTCTACCATATTTATTAAAAGACTTTCTATAAAAAACTTAACATTAAGGCTACAAGGGTTTCAAACGAGTCCTACTCGGAGAATAATCCACAACAAACTCGGCCGAGACAAAATACATAGTAGTTTATAGTATTTATGATGACAAATCTAACTAAGGAACCACTGACTGCATTGCAGGAATGATTACACACTCATCTGAACCAAATACACGTCTCATCGTGATGTACTATTTAATATAATATTCTAACATTTTAAATATTAATTTAAGATCCAAGCTGCTTTCCGAGAGCCACGTCTCCTGATTGTCCTGGACCCAGCTCAGGACCATCAACCGATTACCGAAGCTTCATATGTCAACATTCCAGTCATTGCATTCTGCAATACCGACTCACCGCTCAGATTTGTTGACATCGCCATCCCTTGCAACACCAAGGTACGTGTTAGACGTCAATTTGACGTCATATTATTAAGTGTAATTTTGTGTTATTTTGCAACAGACAATAATTGTTTTATTGTGTTCCTTTATTATTAGTGAAGAGTTTGACGTAACAGATAAATTGAACTATGTAAAATATATATTAATAAAATTAATATTTTTCTTTTTAAAACTAACAATATACCAACTTAATTTATCTTCACGCCATAACCCTTGCGGGGTAGCCAGAGACGACGGAGCGTCAAACGCTACGTTCCCTGCATACCTCTTTCGCCTCGACCACAGACATCAACCTCTTCATACATACCCTCCGGGGGGTCCTCATGCTTTTTTGATACCGTGTTTTCGAAAGTCATTCAAGGCCCTCCCCCTATCTCTCTTACCGCTCACTTTTCCTTTATAAATCTTTTTTACCATTCTTTCATCACTCATTCGTTCGACGTGCCCAAACCACCTGAGCACGTTCTTCTTCATTCTCACCGTGATACCTTCACTAGTACCTGCCATTCTGTGGATCTTTTCAGTCCGGATTCTGTCAACTAATAATTCATATTCAGTGCGTCTGTCAATGATTGCTACGAAACTCAATATACAATATTACAATATAATATTAGATGTTAATTTCGGCATTTTATGGAACATAATACAGTAATCCCCCCTATAACACGGTACATTCGTTCCGCGTTATAGGAAAACGCGTTGTAGGAGTATTCTTGTATAACTAGCTCATGTGACCCTATAACGTTATGTACAAATGTTAAAAGGGGGTTTAAATGAAATATTAATGAAGTACTTAATTATTACTTAATTTTATTTAATTTTATAACAACACAATGTGCAAAGGTAAGAGAAATTAATTATGAACTGTGAAAAAATATATAAATTTCAAAGTATAGAAATTTAACCTGCTATACCCGCGTTATATGGGGGAAAATAAGTGTTATACGAGGCACTGACGTCGCGTTATAAGAGTACCGTGTTATAGGAGGATTACAGTAATTCTTAGTTTTATTTGTTATATGTTATATTAATTATGTGTATATTTCAGTCCTCTCACTCCATTGGTCTGATGTGGTGGCTGTTGGCTCGTGAGGTTCTCCGTCTGAGGGGTGTCTTGGCACGTGATCAGAAATGGGATGTGGTTGTAGACCTCTTCTTCTACAGAGACCCAGAAGAGAGCGAGAAGGAGGAACAACAGGCAAAGGAACAGGTAATTGATGTTTATTATAAATTTATATTAGCAGGTTATCTTAATGTATAACTAGGGGCGCCAACAGACCCTCAATTTAGACTCGCTGCGCTCGCGAAATCTCGGGTGCCGTTTGCACATTGAGCGAAGCGAGCCCAGTGTAATGACTCCTCGTTTCCCATTGACTTCAATGGGATATCAGATTTTTTACGATTATTCCTCAACGACATGACATTTTTCTAATTTTTTTTTAAACCATTACCTAATGTTTGTCTTTTTGATTACAAAATTTCATAATTTTCCATCAAGTAGTTTTCGAGCCAATTCGTGACGAAGAATGTGAAAGTCTCCAGTGGAACGAGTGGAACGCTCCGCTCGCTTCGCTCAATTAACCTATATTACCTGTCTTTGCTTGGAATATTGAATTTGAATCCTAAAAAAATAAATTGTATATTATCTAAATAAGATATTATCAACTCTATCACCTGTCTCTGCTTGGAATTTCGCATTGATTAACATGTATTTGTTGCATCACAAGGCGGTGGTAGCGGCCAAGGCGGAGGAGCCAGCTCTACCGGTGGAGTACGTTGAGCCGGCTGAGGCGGCCCCGGTGTGGGCTGAGGACACTGCCGGAGCCCCTGCGGCTGCGCCATTCTCTACCACTCCACCCAAGGAGGACTGGGCCGCTCAGGTAACACCTACTTATATATTTATGACAAGAGAATAGGGAATGTTTTGGAGTTAGCGACTAAGACCATCAAAATGTCCATTCCAGGTCCAAGAGGAGTGGCCAAGCGCGCCAGCGGCGCCCACCGCCCCCGGCGCTGCCCCCTCCTGGGGTGGCTCCACCCAGGGATGGAACCCGGCTTAAGTTACACAATATATGTTGAAACTTAGTTTTTGTTTTTATTACTTATTTAATGTTTATTTAACCCTCTATACGCGACTTTTTAACACTTTGAGAGTAGTTTATTCCAGAAAAGACACCGAGTGGAAGTGTTTATTAACACTAAACTTACCAAGTACCGGTCAAATTGACAGTTCTTTAACTTTTATAAAACTTACACATTCTTAAACGTTATAATATCGTTATCAAACTACATGACGATTCTTAGAATATGCATATAATATTTTCTTCACTCTTTACTTTTAGTTATTTCCATTATTACCTGCGTTATATAATAAAATAACTTTTAATTACCGGTCAATTTGATAACGTGCGGTAGGAACAGGTGTACAAGAATTGTCGGTAGGTTTAGTGTTAACTTCTATTCCTCTCCCCGTTTTCATTAAATTGTTTATACTAGCTATACCCGCTACTTCGTTCGGAATGATTTTTAAATGAAGCAGCCGAAGTAACTTATAACCTTATCTATCTGCCAGTGAAAGTCCTATTAAAAACGGTCCAGCAGTTTCAGAGATTAGACGGAAGAAACAAACAAAAATTTATCTATAGATTAATTCATTTCAAAACTAAAATAAAATGTATCCATACAATTTATTAAATCACAAAATAATTGAATACTATTTAGTTTACACAAATGTTTATCAAATCATATTACGAGAGAGAGAGAGAGAGAGAGATTATTATTTTGCTTATTTATTTAGTTAGTTTTGAGTAAGTTTAGTGTACAAGTGCACTCTGTACACACAAGTGTATCTAGTGTTACCGTGGTTGGACAACACTCTGAGCACCAGCCGCTGCAGCGGAACACTCTTAGTACACAACTCAAAGTACTGCTTTGGGGGTCTGTCATGGACGTACTGCGCGTCCACTGACTTTACCCAGGTACCGTTGTCGAGAATACCCTGGAGAGAGGGGAAAATGGAATTTAGGCTAAATGTGTTAAAACAAATATATACTTGCTAATCTATTAGAAAATATTTAAAATACTGATTTTTTGTCAATTTAAGGTATTTTTGAATGCGATAAATTCTAAATACTTCCAAGGACGCGAAAGAACTGAATTTAGGCTAAAATATAATATTTATAAGAAATACTATGTTTACTTGATATTCTCCTAAAAATTAAAATATTTCAAAAATTACACAGATTTTTGAGTCAATTTATGGTAATTTTTTTAATGCGATAAATTTTAAAAACCTTAGAAAAGGACGAGGAATTTAGACTAAAATATAATATTTTATGATAAAAATACTATCTATACTTGATATTTACCTAAAAATTAATTAAAATGTTTCAAAAACTACACAGATTGAGTCAATTTAAGATAAACTATTTCGAAGAATCTGCACACGAAATCCTGTTTTACATAAAACTGAGATAGAAAGAGATAGAAGTGAGCTGTGCTCGTCTCTTGTCAGAGGTGACGTGCACCAAACGCAGTCAGCCGAGGCTGGTGTACTCACGTGCAGAGTGAAGTGCTTGGGCGCACTGCGGGCGGTGTCTGGGCGCACGTGCTCCAAGCTCACTCTCTCCACTAGATATCTCCTTGGCAATTGTATGATCATTTCACCGTAAGACCCTCTATATCATATTATTTTTATTTGTAGTCTATACTTTATAGGAAATAACTGAAATTAATTTAGTCCACGCAGGCGGAGCCGCGAGCAAAAGCTAGTTGAAACGTTTTACCAAAATATAGATTTCTCTGTACTCATTAGTAAGAATATTTTTTTGAATTACTATTTGAAGCTTAAGATATTTTTAAGAGCAGGCTTAACCCTACTTGGACTAACATATGTTATCTTTAGACTAAATAAGTTCAAATCAGCACTTATAGATGATACAAATTTGCCGCCAACGAAAACTGACATTTTTATTTTGTTGTTTTTAAATTATTGTTTAGGGGAAAGGCAAAGAACTTCAGATCATACAGCCTCTGCATATTTACGTATTGTAAAATAATTTTGTATAAATAATATAAAATAATTTTATTTGAGTTTTTTCTCAATTTTTGTAAGTCAACAATGTCATGTCCTTTATGAACTTTTTTATTTTCATATTATAGGTAAGACAAAATGCAATTTCTTATGATTTATTTGTCGTCCTTTTAGGATTTTGTTTTATTATTTCGATTTATAAAAATGACAATTTCCGTTAGTAGCATATAAAAACTAAAAGAAAAAAGTTTTTGTGTATAACAACTACGTCCTCTTTAGTACATATTTAAGTCTCGACAAATTCTGTTTGAGCAAATTAAAAAAATGTTACTTTTGACAGTTTTTGTTGGCGTCAAAATGTTAAAAAAAGAAAAAGTTAGTATATACAACGACTAAATCCTCTTTGGTGTAAATGTAAGCTTCAAGTTTTCGTTTCAACAAATAATAAATAAAAAAGTTTGTATATACGACTAAATCCTCCTTGGTGTGTATAAAGTCACCTAAAAGGCCAGCAGTCGGCCGGCGCGGGCGGTCTCACGGACAGCACGGTGTCGGGCGGAGGCGACGCGCGCCACAGACGCACCGCCCCCCAGAGGGCGACGCTCCCCCCCCACTCTGTGGTCGCGCTACCCTGTACCACCTTACCTCCTGATATGTACTGTATCGCTGGCTCTGAAATATCCTTATCTTATACCAACCCAAGTGTATTCGTAATGTTGTTGTATTCAATGTAATTTTAGTATTAAAATAAAGTAATTTCTACCTTTAATTATATTTTGTGAAAACATCGTTTTACGAACTCTCAGTGTGTTTCTGAAAATTTAAATTTTGACTTGAAATTTCGTCGTATTAGTAACCAGAGAGAGAAAGAGATAGAAAGAGAGAGATAGTAAAGTTAGTATAGTAGACAAACTAAACTAAATATTGAACAAATATATACTAGCGCCACGCCCTGTCTTTGCATGTAATTTACTAATTAAGACAAAAATTGAAGTTTTTTAATATGCTTTCATATAAAACGTATCCTGCCAATAAAAAATCGCTTGATTTCTTTCAGTGACATACGCCATCTTTAATTTATTATCTGCGGTCGTATGTTTGTGTGTGTTTCACTTTGAACATGATTTGACGTTCAAGATGGCGGAGTAATTTGAAACTTTGCATACTTGAGGATTAATGACAATGAAATATCACAAAAAATTGTATTTCTTTGCAATTTTTTTCGTACATTTAGTTTGTTGTTAATATTTTATTATATATAGATAGAAATGTCAAATCATTGGACAATGCAGAGTTATATATAGTATTAAAACTAATACAGTAATCCCCCCTATAACACGGTACTCTTATAACGCGATTTCAGTCACTCGCATAACACTGGTTTTACCCCATATAACGCGTTATATTTATATACTATGAAGTTTATATTTATTTTTTTACAGTTCATAATTAATTTCGCTTACCTTTGCACATTGTGTTGTTATAAAATTAAATAAAATTAAGTAAAAATTAAATTAAATTAAGTTCTTTCTCAATATTTCATTTAAACCTTAATGAGAAAAGTTAAACGTGAATAAATTGTACATAACGCGTTATAGGGTCATATGAGGGCGTTATACAAGAATATTCCTACAACGCGGCACGTATTTACCGTGTTATAGGGGGATTACTGTATATTAAGTAAATCGCTCTTTAATGAATACCTCAAAGCCCGCTCCGCTCTGTGTAACTCGAGGGTCAAAGCGCTCATTCTGTTACTGCACTCCTCTACTGCGATAGACTTTTCTACAGAACCATATTACATTGTACATGTATTACAATAAAATACAATATACTATACTAGCAGTGCCCCCGACTTCACTCGAATGTTATTTTTATAATATAACATCAGTTCAGTGAAAGTTCTATCAAAATCGGTCCAGCCGGTACAAACATACAAAAAAATATATTTTTGAGCGAAGCGAGCGGAGCGCTCTATGTGAGACTTTTTGCATCCCAGATCCGGGGTTGGCATGAAAACGGCTTCACCGATCTTCATGAAATTTTGCACATTTATAGCGATGGTTATTGCGATGGTTTATAAAAAAAAAGTGAAAAAAAAAACTCATGTCGTTGAGGAATAATCACCAAAAATGACAGTTCCATAGACTTCAATATAAAAAAATGTGAACGCTGTATTGAAGATGGGTTACTCGCTTCGCTCAATTCGCCGAACTCTACCTACATTTTGCGAGCGAAGCGAATCAAAATCGAGGTCTGGTTCGTTCGTTTAATGTTAGTACCGTATATGCTTTCATATTTTAGTACAAATCTGTTAATTTGTATACAAACGGACACTTCAATTTTATTTATATATATATATTTCTGTCATCACATACAGAAGGTTGTACACTTACGTATTGATAAAGTCTCGGACTTCGACAGATATGTAATTAAATATTTCTTCTGAGTGTCACAAGAGAGGAGGAACGCAACTAGAATATGAATATCTTATTAAATAATATTATTATTAATTAAATATACTTTGCGTATTGAGCGAAGCGAGCGCAGTGTAATGACTCATCGTTGTGGACAATGTCGGTAATGTAGATATCAGTTTTTTGACGATTATTTCTGTCTATCTGTGTCTGTCTGTGTTTTTTTGATTGCAAAATTTTCATAATTTACCGTCAAGTAGTTTTCAAGCCCATTCGTGACAAAGAATGTGAAAAAGTCTCCAGTAGAACGCTCCGCTCGCTACGCTGGCTTCGCTCAATAAACAATATGAAACCACAACTCACTTATCAAACTCAAACCAACACAAGTCGCGAGTAAGACTCGTCTGCTTCCAGAGCGCTTAATCAGGGTACGTTTGATACACTTTGCATTACTTCCATTAATATTAACATCATTAATATAATCCCACACACTGCCTCCCGACGGACGGACGGGTTGTATATACGTGTCTCTGTTACAGTTACCTCTGCCTGTAAATGTTTGTACTGAGGTTACGAGTGCAGGGATTTAGTTAATTGATGATGTGAAGTTTTAACTTGGGGGTTGTTTATCACGTTGGAGTCGTTGATACTTGATGAAAGGGGAGGGGGGTTAATAGTTATATATATATATAAGCTTATTCCCTCCCGTTTAGCTGGGCACACTATTAATTTGGATGTGAATTTGGTTGCTATGGTAACTTTTGACACATTATCCGTTGGCTTAGTAACCGTTGCTATGGTAACTGTTGCTATAGTAACTAGTAGAAATTCCGTAAAATCCGTTCTTAGTGGACGTCACAAAAGAAGTAACTATGTAAAATTGTAGGTTAATCAGACAGATAGTTTGGGAGATTACGTGATGAGTAAGCGAGTGGTAAATCGCTTATATATATATAAAATATATATTAGAATCTCTATAAGTTTGCCTACATTAAATTAGGGTTGGAATGCCTTCATAAATACAAAACGATCAAGTAGGAATCGGCGGAACGCAAAGTACTCGTAAATACGCGAGTACCAGATACTTTGTGTCGGTAGTACTTGTACACGTATCGTTTCATCCCAAATAACTCTTTTTGTAATAGAATAAACTTAAAAGTCACTTGAAGTAGTTTTTTTATATATTTATATTGTCTTTTTGTATGTCTCAATGTCTGTTACTTTTATCTTTAGCTCTCTAATATGTATGTATTGTGTGGATTGAATTTATCAGTTTACCATATATCAAAAGGGGGACTGATATGATAGGAGTATTTTATCAGGCCCCCTTTTGATATATTATGACGTAATTATAACATTAGATAAGACTCTCTTGAAGCAGAAAGCTCCTATAGTTTCTACTGCGATGCTACCGTACTCAAACTCGACTTTGCTTCTATGACTTTGACGACTAACTAGTAACCTGAATCCTGCTAGTTAGTCTGAAGAATTCCTATTTAACTTGCACAGTCGGTTAAATATATAATAGTAATCATTGATCACGAAAGTTTTAAACAACACAGTCATGTTAAAATCGGTACAGCCGTTTCAGAGATAAGACGGAACAAAGAAACAAACAGATAGAGATTTTTTAATTAGTTTTTGGCTTCGTTTTTTTCTGACTTTGCCGACTAACTAGTAACTTGATTTATACTAGTTAGTATGTAAAACTCCTATTTAACTTGCACAGTCGGTTAAATAATAGTAATTAATCACGAAATATATTACATTTAAAAAAACCATTATTTTATGATACTTATACACAATAAATACAATTATTATGTATCAGAGATAACCAACAGTTCAATTAGGTCTTCGTTCAGTTAATTATAACTAGTTATACATATATATTTATTGAGCTGAGCGTAAACGAAGCTCTTAACCGTTTGGGAGACCTTTTTTATCTTTAGTTGTTTCCAGAACGCGACGAGATAATTAGCTAGAAATTTTCTCATGTATGTTTGAGCTGAACGCGGATGTTATAGCGAAAATAGATTGAAAAAATGTTTAGTCATTCAAAAGTTATCAAGAAAAGAAGAAAGGAGAAGGGCTCAGCTCAACACCCGCACAGCACGGTTGGCGGATCCTAGTAATAAAGTGACCGCCCGTCAGTCTGTACGCTCCAATTGCATTATGCAAGCTATTCGCTTTTTAGGTCGCTTATTAGTAACGGACGGAACCGGGTGATGATCTATGTATTTAAATTATAACTGAATTATTAATACTAGCTGTGCCTCCGACTGCGTTCGGATAATTGTTTTAAAAATAAAAGTAGTCTACGTTACTTTATAACATCCTACGAAAGTATAGCTAAGATCTCTCTAGACGTTTTAGAGATCAGCTGGAGCAAACCGACACACAGACAAGGATTATTTTTTGTGTCGTATATACTTTCATGTGTTAATTAAAAGCTGTTACGAGTAATTTGGAATTACATACATACACTTAAATTTTATTTATATGTATATATTATATAATTAATGTATGTACATTTGTTTCTGGATCTTATTAGATAAATTTTCTATGAAATTCCATAAAAATTATGTTTTTTGGGATTAAAAGTTTGTTATAAAATTAAAAGTTAAAGAATTTTCTAGAATTCACAATTTTAATAATTTATATACAGGAAAATTCTAGTATTTTTTTTAAATTCGATAATTTATTTTTCGTTATAATTACGGAATTTTCGTGAATAAATTTGACTTGCACTTATTGTACATGCTTCGTTGTTTTTGTTCAGAAAAACCAAAATTATACCAATATATATAAAATAGATAAATAATATTGAATTAACTTCGCACAGACGGACCCGTGAGCTGACACTCTTGAATAATGCAGAATACAACAAGTATGAAAACAAGTCCACTTCGAACAGCTCATCAAATATTTACTAGGTTATTTATTTAGCGGAGTCGCAGTTACTGTGTCAACTGACCGGGCTTTACTCAGAAATTATTATAATACATATTATTTTAACTTTACACTAATAATATATTCAATGTTAATCAATTGTAATGTCTACAAGTTAATTAATTTTATTACGTACCTGAAGAACACCATGGCGGTACAATATTAGAAACATCACTACTCCAAGTATCCGAGGATCTTTTAAAAGCATTTCGACCAACCATAACCATTTGTGTAATTATTTTAAATTATTATTATGTGTATTTTAATTGTAACTATTTGAAAACCAACTTTTCACAAATCTCAATTTTGACATTACTTTCCCTCCATTACTGTCACTGTCGAAGGATTAACGATATACAGCTTATGTCATTACAATAATATTTAATAAAATAATTATTAATAATAATACCGTTTTATATTTATATAGTGAATAAATAAATCTTTTATATCTTCATTAAAGTTTGTCTGAAAATAATTATTCATTTTATCAAAACTGACGTTAAATAAGAGAAAAATAAAACGTGCTTATAAAAAGAAATTAACGTGAAGTGCTACTGTACTTGAAGTTTATATTAAAAGAACATTTTAACGAAGTTCTACTTTCATTTTTCTTATTCCGTGCCAAGTCATTGACACCGATTTAGTTAAATTATACAGCTATAGCCATTTGTTACTACATTAAACATGAAATTACGATTTCGTGTTGGAGTTTTTAAATGAAATGACGTTTCCAAAGCGATCAGTTTGTTTTGACATGTACGCGGTTGTTGTTTTTCTCGTGATGGCGGAAGCTTTCGCTCAAGACCAAGCTATGAATTCTCTGACAACACAACCACCGCCATTTTTCGATTTATTCACCGGCGCTTCTAATTATTATTCTGATCCGATCAGAAAGTCGTATTCTGAGTCGGGTTATTATTCATGTCCAAAACAGGATACTTTATCCTCATTTGCGAGTATTTTAGGAAGTGCAGCCAAAATAATGCTCTCCGCGGCGTTAATAGCTGTCTTGAAACTAATCGGCGGTAAACTTATGCTTTTACCGCTGACCGTGATGGTGATAACGAAAATAGGATTAAAAGCGATATTACTGTGGCCCGTGTTATCAAAATTGATGAAATATATAAAGAAAAAGAAGAAAAAGTCCAGGATGATAGCGGATTGCTCTGAGCGGTTGGCGTGCGTCGTACAAAGATCGTCTGAGAGCTGGCGCAGTAACTTAGGGACGGCGGTGACATTCTCTTTGATCAGTGACGAAGAAGACGGCTTCATAGCTAGAACTCTTTTGAGCGTCCTCGCCGGGGACAAGGTCGCTGAATGTATGTCAATGGACTGCGACTCCGGGATTCATATAAGTGATGTATCATAACTAATATCACTTTTACACGCGACTTTACATGTCTATTTTGTATATATACAATATAATTAACAAATATTTTTATATTATCTGTAGTAATTAAATAATACTCTGTATAAAAACCTCTTTACAAATAATATTATCATTTAAAATATTTTACTACACATTAACTAAACTGGGTCACATTTATTCTCCTTACATTGCAAACATTCAACGCAGCGTCAGGTTCAAGTATTAATTTAACAAGATGACATATTTAATAGCTCTTCAGTCACCAACATGAGAATGTGTGTGACGTTTGTGTTATTATGTGTGTTTAATGTAACCGCGGGCTTAATGTATTACCGGCCTTATGAATACAGAAGTGTGCCGAGTGTAATGGAATCCAACGCATTGTCTTCATCACATTCGAATATTCAAACCAACCGCGTGAAGCCGCAGATAGTTCATACACAATCAAAACCAGTGTTAGATAATGTTCATACATATTCCAACTCTTTTAACGATATTCGTTTATCGTACAGTGATGAGAAAAATAAAAAATCGCAAAGTGAAGATGTTGCTCGAGCATCGTTGGGTTTTACAAAACCAGCTCTTGAACCCTGGGCACCTTATCCTGAACAATCGTTATTTTTAGATCCAGCCAAAGAAATAACTAAAATTACACCAAAATTTGATTTATTAGAACCAGTGACAGCGAAAATGTCAAATAAAGTTACCGGGCTAATGGACCTAGTGCTGGCCCTAACTGGATCTAACTCAAATAACTTTATAATGAAGGGATTTAAGCACATTCTTATCGATGGTGTGATAAAACCAATGATGCTTGCTAAAGGAGGTTTGAAGGTTTTAATGAGCAAGTTATCGATACCTTTGATATCACTGGTGCTGATTAATATCGAGGTTCTGATCACAGTGTGGTGGTTGTGGGAAGACTGCATGGATCAGACGAAACCAGTTGTGGTAAATGAACCAGTAAATACTTTAGCTGATACAGCATTTAGACAAACCACTTGTAGAAGTAGAAGTAATTAATTATAATTGTTTGAGCGTTTTTATTGTTATAATGAGATTTATTAATTTATTCTTCAAAGAATTTATTGTGTATAGAAATGCCTGCTCTGGTCCGGTCTGGTCCGGTCTGGTCCGGTCTGGTTTGGTCCGGCCTAGTCCGGTCTGGTCTGGTCTGGTCTGGTCTAGTTTGGTCTGGTCTGGCCCGGTCTGGTCTGGCCTGGTCTGACCTACAAATCAATATGTTTTAAATGTTGATTTTTTAAATATAAAATTTAATGATAAATTATTGTTCAACATTATTATTTTGTAATGTTACGCATATTATACTCAATAATAAAATGTTTTAAAATGTATTTAACATTATGAAAAAAATAAAGTATATTATTTATAGTAAATGGAAGGTTTAATAAACAACACGTCACTCTTTCTACCGGTCAATATAAACTAACCTTTGTATACGCAATGTATTCTATCAATATTCAATAAACACAACAAGTGTTTGACGTAAGTGAGTGTTTACACAAAGTGTTCAAAGAACTTTATTACTTCTTTATTTATATTATATGAAATAACATAATATATTGATGTGACGTTCTTATATGAGTTGTATAGCAATAGATAATTCTATGTATATTCCACACTAAGTCTGTTTTCATACCGACGTATTTTCTTATAACAATTGAGTTTTTGATGCTTTATTTAATACCACCCTAATATGTATGTTTTTATTTATCTTATTTGTATAAGACATTCAGGTTTTAAATTAATAAAATATTATTATCAAGGTGTTTTAATTTCCAAGACTAGTTACATAAGTTCTGATATTACAAACTACTACTTAACTTTTTCCTTTTATAACAAAAGCAAAATATAAATGAGTAACATATGTCATATTTGTCATAGACCTGATTTACAAAGTATATTTAACATATAACTTAGTAATATTAACATTACATCTTATGTAAATAGACTTCATGTGAAACAGATATAACTTTCCGTGAAATAATGTCTAGAATCGATGCAGTAGGTCTAAGATTTTCTCAAACAAACTTACAAACTAAATCTTTATACAATAATATTATTGTAAATACATGTTCAATATGTGTATGTTACGTAGATATCTAGATATGTTTTGGTATTCTGCCAAAACAAACTATTATATGTTTTTCAACATTGTGTAAATTGCGAATAATATTATAATAAACATTTTTAATAACATTAAAGAAAAAAATAAACCTTTTTAGTAAAGGGCACGTTAAAAACATATTTAGGTCAATTATTTATGTTTCACGTTCACATGTGGGAGTACACTGACGTCGGTAACAGCAGAGCTAAGATGAGAAGAGTAGTTTATATATTTGTAGAATTTTTTATTTGGATGTTTCTATTTAAAAGTATTAAATAAACTTCACTACTTACAGAATTTAAAAATGTCGACTGTTTCTTGACTGACATATGATAGTTAAAGTAAAAATTGTTTTAACTTTCCTCAGTCACAAGTACACCTAATGTGGTTGCAAAGAATACGTTTAGGTACTAATAGTTATTATCAAACTCTAGTTGTCATTCATTATTAAACTTAATCATAGTTGTTAGTCATTGTTAAACTGGTTATACTAAAGATAATCTTCCTTTACTTTGAGCTGTTCTGTAAATGTACATTAGAACTTAGAACAGCAGAGAGAAGCCTAACTTTATTAAAACATTTATAGAATTTATCTCTGGGCTTAAGAAGCTGTCATTTTCCTATTTATCGGACGCTAGGTCACATACTAATATATCATTTTGTAATGACTGTCAGTGAGCTAGTGACTTGTGCAAAAGTTATGAAATACAATTTAAATGAAGTCGGTTAGTTCAGTATATCTATGTATGGAGCAGCGTCCAAGCACTTTGTGATAATTGATACTTTGTTAGTTCAGTAACAACATTTTGTTGTAACTATATCAATATAAACTATTTTAAAAAATCATCGAACTGATTTTGATGAAATGTTCTATAGATACAGGATATTTTTCTATCTGAAAATTAAATTATGTTAACAGGAATTTATTTCCCTTTGTAGGTTCTTTTTTTTCTGGAATTATACATATATTTCTCTACAGCTGTGAGCTCAAAGCTCACTATGTTTCGGTGGACTTTCATCAGAGGTTTTAATATTTTGATTACAAACAAACTTGGCCTAGCAGCCGTAACTAAGCCAGCTTTGAGTTTTATAATAATTAAAAGAAATGTATTTATTAAGATAAAAAAAACCTTAATATTTACTAAGTTAAGTACCTATACGCTACAAGTCATTATATATTTGATTTTATGTTACTTAAGAAAATGTTTCTCCGTTTCTTTGATAGTTTATCTCTGCTATGGTGTTACATGTCAAGTACTCCACTACAATTTTAAAAGTATTGATAGTTTTCTCTTTATATAAACACTAAAGAATGAAGAAGAACGTGCTCAGGTGGTTTGGGCACGTCGAACGAATGAGTGATGAAAGAATGGTAAAAAAGATTTATAAAATTAAAGTGAGCGGTAAGAGAGACAGGGGGAGGCTTCGAGTGACCTTCGAAAACACAGTAGCTACGATACTGGAGGAAGGTCACGTAAAAAGCATGAGGGCCCCCCGGAGGGCATGTATGAAGAGGTTAATGTCTGTGGACGAGGTGAAAGAGGTATGCAGGGACCGTAGTGTTTGGCGCTCCGTCGTCTCTGGCTACCCCGCAAGGGATATGGCGTGACGATAAGTAAGTTAGTAAGTATAAACACTAAAACCTAATTGTATACCAAATTTCACGAATTGAAGTACCACTTCTAATTTTATGAACAGTGAGTCAATAAACTAGTGACAGAATAAAGGAACTTTGACTTGTAATAAATCATAAACTATTGGCTTAAATAAAATGTATTTTGGAAATATATCTAGCTATATAATACTCTTTTGGTCACTGAAAGCGAAAACTTTTAGATTTATACAAAAAAGTTTCAGGGTTTGAAAATGGCCTGAATGGCTTCCAGAAGAGGATTGTACGGCCGTGCCTGTATTTGTTTAGTTATTTTGTTCGACTTGGCGGCAATTATCAGTAACTCAGAGAATTAATTAATATAATATACATTAATAAGTAAATATTAGTTACATCTAAATATCCTCGAATAATCATTTATCCTGTATCGCAAACTCAATCAATAAACTGATCTACTTCACGTTTGTGTGTCTGTGGGGTGAACCGACTATAAAGAGGGAGGTAATGAGATTAGACGACAGGTGTCTGTGTTCGTTGTTATGTTCTCTGTGACTCCTAATTGGGTGATGGCTTCGATGAATCCTGTATTCAGGTAATAAATATTGTTACATTTGTATAATAATATGTTTCAACCCTCTTTCAAGTAAATGGAGTTCGTGTTGAATTATTTAAAACTGATCAAATAAAATGTAAGCGGTTTTTATTCACATATTTATATAAAAAACACACAAGCAATCTGTTTTAAAAATATTTAATATATTGAGAGTGTGAGCTACATCGGTAACTTTGGAAGAATTTAATAAACCAAATATCAAAATTTAAATGATTTTCATTTAAATTGTTTAAAGATGAATCTCAAGAGAAATACAAAGCGGGTTAACTATGAATTCGGTTTTGTTTGTATTATAATAAAAAAATCCTTGATTTAAGTTTCATATTTTATTAATAAAAAAATCAATCTGTCACATTCATTTGAAGGATACGGGATTCTCCTAAAAGTATTATTGAATAGAGCATGATTTATAAGAAGAAGACATTATATTTTAGTTATTAGTTCAATTGTATTATATAATTGAACTAATACTGGCGTAATTAGTTATTTTAACCTTCGTTTCGCTTTAATTGACTTATTTTTTTCACATACATACTCTACTCTTAGATCTGCACATTTATGTATATTATTTAATTTCTTGGGTTATTTCGAAAAAATATCAAATAAGTTTTGATTCTCAAGCCTATTTACTCTGTCTGAAATAAAAAGTTTATTTTATTACATTTATTACACACTCAAAACATAAATTAGCGAAAAATATCATGTTTTCTTCCACTGGTTTTACAAACAGTTTGAATAATAGTATACAAGTAATATATATTAACATCACCTCTCATTGAAACTTACACGTCTATCAACTATGAATAACTTTATGCGAAAGAATTTTCAGAATAGTTGCATTACTTCTAAAGACAGCTTCATACAAACCTACAAACTAAACAATAATAAAATTATAGAAACACGTTCAGTATGTCCATTTTATGAATATGTTCTGAGTTTATTCTAAAGTACATTTACAGAATGGGTTCAAAGTAAATGAAGACTATCTTTAGAACGACCGGTTTAGTCGCTAAAGTTTGGTAATGACTATTAGCACAACGTGTTCTTTGCCACTGCATTAGGTGTAGGAGACTGAGGATAGTTGGAACTATTTTTACTTTAAGTGGCATATCTCAGTTAAGAAACATTCTACATTTTTTAATTATATGAATTATATTTATTACTCTTTAAATTAGAATCATCTATACTAAAGAAAGTATTGTTATTTTCTTAAAACATCTAAATGTATAAGCTATTCTCTTTGTCTTAGCTCTGTTATTACTGACGTGATTTGATTACTCTGACTGATTGACTGACTGATGATAAAAAGATATCCTAAGTATATGTTTTAAAACACACGTTTATTAAAAATGTTTAATATTTTCCTACAAGGTTATTAAAAATACTGTTTTATTTTTTGTATCTATATTTACAAACACGTATCTATGAATTTAATTTTTGTTATCATAATAATCTTAACCGTTTGGGAGACCTTTTTGTGCTTAGTTGTCTACAAATGTATTAACAAGGGTAAATGAAGTTGCTTCTCTCCAATACTTTGCGGAATGTGTTTAGCCGATTATTAAAAGGTCAGATTATAAATATATGTACTCATATTGATACCTAAATATACTTTATGTAAATGTAAGTATTGGAAAATTTTGTTTCAAAATGGTTTTCACCTCTAAATGTATTGCAAACTCGGATCAATAAAATGATCTACTTCACGTACGTATGTATGTGGAGTGAGCCGACAATAATGAGGAAGGTAATGTGATTAGAGGACAGGTCTGTGTTTGTTGTTGTGTTCGCTGTGGCTCCTAATTGGGTAATGGCTTCGAAGAATCCTGTATTCAGATAAGGAATATTGTAACATTTGTATATTAATATATTTCCATCCCCGTTCAATTAAATGGAGTTTTTATTGAATTATTTAAAACATCTTGAATAAAATGTAAGCAGTTTTTATTCATATAAATACAAACAAACAAGCATTCGGTTTTAATAATATTTAATACATTGATAGTGTGACCTAGATCGGTGACTTTGGAACAATTGAATAAAACAAATAATAAATTAAAATGATTTATATTCATATTATTTAACTACGATTTCGGTTTTGATTATATTATTAATAATAAAGAAACAGGACAAGTGGGAGTCGGAATCGCTCACCGAGGGTTCCCTTTGTATGATAGTTCACCTGAACTAGAAGGTTCCTTTTAAACGTTGGACCTTCTATAAGACTATAATTGGTATTTTTTAATCAAAATGGTTTTGGTTCAGATTTTTCCTTGAAATTGTAGTATAAAATTATGATACATGCAAAATATCATATTTTTATGTCAACGGGATCAATATTGTTTACTTTGAAGTGACGAAAGGTTTTTCTTGGTTTGCGTTAGTTAGAAGTTTTATTTTTTCTGATCTTCAACAGGCGGTAGGCTAAGTATAATTGTGTTAATTTGTACTCGACATCTCCACGAGTTGCCGAGACTAAGGGTCTTGACAGACAGATGGACGAAAAGACAGAAACACGAGCAATAAAGTAATTGTATATTTGCTTGTTAGGCACTGAATACTAATATAATTTTTAGTGTCACATTTTATTATTAAAAGACTTATTCAGTCATAATCATGTGAAGGATACCTGATCGATCCTTATACAGTATTATTAAATAGAGCTTGATTTATAAGAAGACCTCCAAACAGTGCTTGTAACTGGTTTACGTGACGGAGTTCATTAACTCTTATTTGATTGTCACGCGGCCGTGTTGCACGTTGTTAGAGCTAACTACGATTATAACAGACAGGACGTGACATTTGTTAGTTCACAAATATGATGTGGAATTGTTATTAGGAATGAAATTTTCTGTTCAAATATAACTATTTCACAGACTTAACTTGAATAAATTTCGATGTTAATTCGACATTTCGAATGCTTTTCAGCAATCGTATTCAAAAAAATATGACATGTAAATGTCTGTCAAAAATTAATACCTAATAGATATACGCTAGTAAAACCGTAAAAAGTTTTATAGAAATGTCTACTATGTACTCTCTAAAATCATGGAATAAAATATTTTATATTACTAAACTTTATTCATAGATTAAGTAATGAGGTTAGATGAGAAATTATTATTATATGATCGAATTAGTAGAGACTTAGTTGTTTCATTAAATGTCAAAAATTAGGATTGTGACTCAATATTCAATACTAAATAAAAAAATGTAAGTAAATAATAAGGTAAAAGTATTATTGGAGTTTCTTGAGGGTTTCACTAGCTGGAACTAGTGTTGAAACTATTCGACGGTAAACTTATGCTTTTACCGCTAACCGGGATGGTGATAACGAAAATAGGATTAAAAGCGATATTACTATGGCTCGTGTTATCAACATTTATGAAATATATAAAGAAAAAGAAGAAAAAGTCCAGGATGATAGCGGATTGCTCTGAGCGGTTGGCGTGCGTCGTACAAAGATCGTCTGAGAGCTGGCGCAGTAACTTAGGGACGGCGGTGACATTCTCTTTGATCAGTGACGAAGAAGACGGCTTCATAGCTAGAACTCTTTTGAGCGTTCTCGCCGGCGACAAGGTCGCTGAATGTATGTCAATGGACTGCGACTCCGGGGGGTCATATAAGTGATGTATCGTAACTAATATTTATTCGCGACTTTACATGTCTATTTTGTATATATACAATATTATTAACAAACATTTTTATATTATCTGTGGTAATTTAATAATGCTGTGTATAAAAACTTCTTTACAAAAATAATATTATCATTTAAAATATTACGTATTAACTAAACTGGGTCACATTTATTCTCCTTACATTGCAAACATTCAACGCAGCGTCAGGTTCAAGTATTAATTTAACAAGATGACATATTTAATAGCTCTTCAGTCACCAACATGAGAATGTGTGTGACGTTTGTGTTATTATGTGTGTTTAATGTAACCGCGGGCTTAATGTATTACCGGCCTTATGAATACAGAAGTGTGCCAAGTGATATGGAATCCAACGCATTGTCTTCATCACATTCGAATATTCAAACCAACCGCGTGAAGCCGCAGATAGTTCATACACAATCAAAACCAGTGTTAGATAAAGTTCATACATATTCCAACTCTTTTAACGATATTCGTTTATCGAAAAGTGATGAGAAAAACCAAAATTCGCAAAGTGAAGATGTTGCTCGAGCATCGTTGGGTTTTACAAAACCAGCTCTTGAACCCTGGGTACCTTATCCCGAACAATCGTTATTTTTAGAACCAGCTAAAACCACCAAAGAAATAGACAAAATTACACCCAAATTTGACTTATTAGAACCAGTGACAGCGAAAATGTCAAATAAAGTTACCGGTCTAATGGACCTAGTGCTGGCCCTAACTGGATCTAACTCAAATAACTTTATAATGAAGGGATTTAAGCACATTCTTATCGATGGTGTGATAAAACCAATGATGCTTGCTAAAGGAGGTTTGAAGGTTTTAATTAGCAAGTTATCGGTACCTTTGATATCACTGGTGCTGATTAATATCGAGGTTCTGATCACAGTGTGGTGGTTGTGGGAAGACTGCATGGATCAGACGAAATCAGTTTTGGTAAATGAACCAGTAAATACTTTAGCTGATACAGCATTTAGAAAAACCACTTGAAGAAATTAATTAACTATAATTGTGTGAGCGTTTTTTATTGTTATAATAAGAATTATTAATTTAATCTTCAAAGAATTTATTGTATATAGAATTGCCTGGTCTGGTCTGGTCTGGTCTGGTCTGGTCTGGTCTGGTCTGGTCTGGTCTGGTCTGGTCTGGTGTGGTTTGGTCTGACCTACAAATCAACATGTTTTGCATGTTGATTTTTTGATATGAAATTAAATTATAAATTATAGTCTAACATTATTATTTTGTAAAGTTACGAATTATTATATCCAATAATAAAATGTTTTAAAATGTATTTATGAAAAAAATAAAGTATATTGTTTATAATAAAAGGAAGGTTTAATAAACAACACGTCACCCTTTCTACCGGTCAATATAAACTAACCTTTTGTATACGCAATGTATTCTATCAATATTCAATAAACACAACAAGTGTTTGACGTAAGTGAGTGTTTACACAAAGTGTTCAAAGAACTTTATTACTTATGTTACATTATATGAAATAACATAATATATTGATGAAATTGTGACGTTCTTATATGAGTTGTATATAAATATATAATTCCATATATATTACACACCAGGTCTTTTTTCATACAGACGTATTTTAGTATAACAATTGAGTTTTTGTCTTTATTTATTACAACCCTAATATGTATGTATTTCTTTATCAAAGTTAAATTAGACATTCAATTTCTCAGAGTAAACAAATAAATTTATCAAGGTAATTTACACAAGGTTTGAAATTATAAAACCCTACTAAACTTACTTACTTACTTACTTTCTCTCTTTATAATAACAGCAAAAAAAAATAGCATTTTTTTTTACTGTTAATTCTATTAAACACTTTTTTATATTTTACCTTAGTTTTATTATTATTAAGTCTCATTTAAATATAATACCATTTGCAATAAACTTCTGTGAAATATTCTCATAATCGATACTTCTAAATATTACCTCATACAAACATACAAACTAAGCAATAATAAATATATATAGACGTGTTCAATGTGTGTGTTACATATATTATGTTATTCTTCCAAAGTGTACTATGTTTTTCAATATTGTGTAAATTTGTTGGCAAATAATATGATAAAAATAATTTAATAATAATGAAGAAAAAAGTAAACCTTTTTAGTAAAGGGCGCTTTAAAAACATATTTAGGTCAATTATTTACGTTCCACGTTCACATGTAGGAGTATACTGACGTCGGTAACAGCAGAGCTAAGACACAAAGAATAGCTTATATATTTAGATGTTTTAAGTAAACTACAATTCTTTCTTTAATATGGATGATTTTTTATTTTAAGTTATAAAATAGACTACATTACTTACATAATTCCCAAATACAGATTGTTTCTAGACCAAGATATAAGAAAAATAAAAACTGATTCAACTTTCCTTAATCTCCTGTATATCTAATTTGATAACAAAGATGACATGGAGATACTAACATTCATTATCAAACTTCTGAGACTACTGAAGATAATCTTCCTTTACTTTACTTTACTTCAGAATGAACTTAGAACAAAAGAGAGAATCCTAACTTTATTAAAACATATATATAATTCATCTCTGGACTTAAGAAGCTGTCATTTTCCTATGTATTGAACGCTAGGTCACATACTAATATAGCATTGTGAAATGACTGTCAGTGAGCTAGTGACTGGTGGAAAAGTTATGAAATACAATTTAAATGAAGTCAGTTAGTTCAGTATATCTATGTATGGAGCAGCGTCCAAGCACTTTGGCATAATTAATACCTTGTTAGTTCAGTAACAACATTTTGTTGTAACTCTATCACTATAAACTATTTTAAAATACCATCGGATTGATTTTGATGAAATGTTGTATAGACACATTTTGATATACAAGGATAGACACAGGATATTTTTCTACCTGGAAATTAATTTATGTTAACAGGAATTCATTTCTTTTTGTAGGTTCTTTTTTTTTCTGGAATTATACATATCTTTCGCTACAGCTGTGAGCTCAAAGCTCACTCTCGTTTCGGTTGGCTTTCATCAGAGGTTTTAATATTTTGATTACAAACAAACGTGGCCTAGCAGCCGTAATTAAGTCAGCTTCGAGTTTTATAATAATTAAAACAAATGTATATATTAAGTTTAAAAAACCTTAGTATTTACTATACTTAGTCATTATATAATTTATTTTATGTTACTTAATAAAATGCTTCTCCATTTCTTTGATAGTTTATCTGTGCTGTGGTGTTACACATCAAGTACTCCACTGCAATTTTAAGTTATGATACTTTTCTCTTTATATAAACACTTAAACCTAATTGTATACCAAATTTTACGAATTGAAGTACCACTTCCATTTTTATGAAGTGAGTCAATAAATCAGTGACAAAATAAAGGAATACTTTGACTTGTAATAAATCCTAAACTATTGGCTTAAATAAAATGTATTTTGAAAATATATCTAGCTATATAATACTCTTTTGGTCACTGAAAGCTTAAACTTTTTTGATTTATACAAAAAAGTTTCAGGAGTTTGAAAATGGCCTGAATGGCTTCCAGAAGAGGATGGTACGGCCGTGCCTGTATTTGTTTAGTTATTTTGTTTGATTCGGCGACAATTATCAGTTTCTCAGAGTATTTAATTGTGTATAATATACATTAATAAATAAATTTTAGGTAGATCTAAATATCCTCGAATAATTATTTATCCTCCAATTGTATCGCAAGCTAGGATCAATAAAATGATCTATTTCACGTATGTATGTCTGTGGGGTGAGCCGACAATAAAGAGGGAGGTAATGAGATTAGAGGACAGGTGTCTGTGTTCGTTGTTGTGTTACCTGTGACGCCTAATTGGGTGATAGCTTCGATGAATCCTGTATTCAAGTAAGGAATATTGTTATATTTGTATATTAATATGTTTCAACCCTCGTTCAATTAAATTGAGTTCTTGTTGAATTATTTAAAACAGATTAAATAAAATGTACGCAGTTAGTATTAATATAAAAATATACAAGCAATAAATTTTAATGTTATTTAATATATTGTGAGTGTGTGCTACATCAGTAACTTTGGTACAATTGAATATAACAAATAACAAATATAAACGATTTACATTTATATTATTCAAAGATAAATCTCAAGGGAGATACAAAGCGGTTTAACTACGATTTAGGTTTTGATTACATTATTATTAATAAAGAAAATGATATAAGTTTCATATTTTATTAATAAAAGATTCAATATGTCAAATTCATTTAGATATACGGGATTCTCATACAAGTATTATTGAATAGACCTTGATTGATAAGAAGACCTCCAAACAGTGCTTGTAACTGGTTTACGTGACGGAGTTCATTAACTCTTATTTGATTGTCACGCGGCCGTGTTGCACGTTGTTAGAGCTAACTACGATTATAACAGACAGGACGTGACATTTGTTAGTTTGCAAATATGATGTGGATTTTTGTTATTAAGAATGAAATGTTCTGTTTAAATATTTTATAACTTAATTTGAATATATTGGTTGCATTTTCATTTTAAATTGTCGTTTCAAATACTCGTACTTTTCACTAATCGTGTTCATGAACAAATGACATGTAGGTATCTGTCATAAATATACGCGAGTTAAATCTTTAAAATTTAAAATTAATTATAAACTAATTTTAGAAGACATTTTATTTTATTTATTAGTTCAAAAATATTATATAATATGTATAAAAAATGTAAATTAATAATAATTTTAAAGTATCCAGAGAGTTTCTTGCTGGTTACTTTTTAAACCTTTCGCTCCATGGATTTATCCTTTGGAACCGTGCAACTAGAATCTGATTATAAGTTAATGTAGGGCCAATTGAAAATAAACTATTATTAATATTGACACCGGACTTTATAAATCTAGATTAAGATGCACGACAATAACTATGGTTTAATTACGAGTATTTGATACCACACTGTATATAAACTTCTATTAAATTGTGTGTCTGATAGTAACGGGTACATGGACCGTGACTGAGACAAACTCTGTTAGGACTCAGTCCTCAGGGAGGTTATATTAGACATTGACTTTAATGAAAATGTATTTTGTTATAAATCGTGTCTTATTATAAATTACTTATTATCTGCACCAAAAAGACTTATTTCATTGTGGTAAGTTGCGATCATGTATAAATAATGTAACAAAATAGTAAGTATGGAAAATGTGATAGTATTTAAAAAAATTCTAAGTCCTCAGAACTAAATAATATACATACTATATATACTGTATTATATTACACCTACAACAAAACTTATGACGGATTAATGGGTAATTCCGTGTGTTTGTTGGCTTAATAACTGTCAACTATTGTAAAACAAAAATATGTATTCTTTATTTTATGTATTACCAGTCCACTCTTTCTTTTCATTAATTTCTTGGGTTGTTTCAGAAAAAAATTTGATTCTTAAGGGATATCAGTTTTTTGACGATTATTTCTCAACGACATGACATTTTTCAACTTTTTTTAACCGGCACCTAATGTGTCTCTTTTTGATTGCAAAATTTCATAATTTTCCGTCAAGTAGTTTTAGAGCCTATTCGTGACAGAGAATGTGAAAAAATCTCCAGTAGAACGCTCCGCCCGCTATGCTCAATTATAATAATCTATCCAAAATGCTTTTTTTCACATCTCCTTTCTATATTCGCAAACCAAATAAGCATTAATAAAGACATTGTTTTGTTTTTGCAAAATGACAAAGTATATATCGGTATATATTTAACACAGAGGTATTGAACGTGTTTCTACATCTATATTATTGTATAAATATATAATACTACAGTCTATTTTGTATATATACAACATAATTAGCAAACATTTTTATATTATCTGTGGTAACTTAAACTGTGTTTATAAAAACCTCTTTACAAAAATAATATTATAATTAAATATTTTACTACGTATTAACTAAACTGGGTCACATTTATTTTCCTTATATTGCAAACATTCAACGCAGCGTCAGGTTCAAGTATTAATTTAACAAGATGACATATTTAATAGCTCTTCAGTCACCAACATGAGAATGTGTGTGACGTTTGTGTTATTATGTGTGTTTAATGTAACCGCGGGCTTAATGTATTACCGGCCTTATGAATACAGAAGTGTGCCGAGTGATATGGAATCCAACGCATTGTCTTCATCACATTCGAATATTCAAACCAACCGCGTGAAGCCGCAGATAGTTCATACACAATCAAAACCAGTGTTAGATAAAGTTCATACATATTCCAACTCTTTTAACGATATTCGTTTATCGAAAATTGATGAGAAAAGTCAAAATTTGCAAAGTGAAGATGTTGCTCGGGCATCGTTGGGTTTTACAAAACCAACTTTTGAGTTCTTGGCACCTTATCCTGAACAATCGTTATTTCTAGAACCAGCTAAAACTACCAAAGAAATAGCCAAAATTACACCCAAATTTGACTTATTTGAACCAGTGACAGCGAAAATGTCAAATAAGGTTACCGGTCTAATGGACCTAGTGCTGGCCCTAACTGGATCTAACTCAAATAACTTTATAATGAAGGGATTTAAGCACATTCTTATCGATGGTGTGATAAAACCAATGATGCTTGCTAAAGGAGGTTTGAAGGTTTTAATTAGCAAGTTATCGATACCTTTGATATCACTGGTGCTGATTAATATCGAGGTTCTGATCACAGTGTGGTGGTTGTGGGAAGACTGCATGGATCAGACGAAACCAGTTTTGGTAAATGAACCAGTAAATACTTCAGCTGATACAGTATTTAGAAAAAACACTTGAAGAAGTTAATTAACTATAATTGTGTGAGCGTTTCATATTTATAATAAGATTTATTAATTTAATCTGCAAAGAATTTATTGTATATAGAATTGCCTGGTCTGGTCTGGTCTGGTCCAGTCTGATCTGGTCTGACCTACAAATCAATATGTTTTACAAGTTCTTTTTTTTTGTTGTGAAATAAAATAATTAATTTTAGCCTTACATTATTATTTTGTAAAGTTACGCACATTATACTCAATAATAAAATGTTTTATGTATGTAACATTATTAAAAAAAATAAAGTATATTATTTATAGTAAAAGGAAGGTTTAATAAACAACACGTCACTCTTTCTACCGGTCAATATAAACCAACCTTTTGTATACGCAATGTATTCTATCAATATTCAATAAACACAACAAGTGTTTGACGTAAGTGAGTGTTTCACACAAAGTGTTCAAAGAACTTTATTACTTATGTTACATTATATGAAATAACATAATATATTGATGAAATTGTGACGTTCTTATATGAGTTATATATAAATATATAATTCCATATATATTACACACCAAGTCTGTTTTCATACAGACGTATTTTCTTATAACAATTGTGTTTTTGTATTTTATTTATTACGACACTTATATGTACGTATTTATTTATCTTATTTCTATAAGACTTTTAGTTTCTTAATTAATAAAATATTATTAGCAAGACGTTTTAATTCTCAACCCTATTTACACAAGTTCTGATATTACAAACCACTACTTAACTTTTTCTTATTATAACAAAAGCAAAGTATAAATGAGTAACATATGTCATATTTGTCATAGACCTGATTTACAAAGTATATTTAACATATAACTTAGTTCTATTAACATTACATATTATGTAATAGACTTTATGTGAAACAGAGATAACGTTCCGTGAAATAATGTCTAGAATCGATGCAGTAGTTCTAAGATTATCTTAAACAAACTTACAAACTAAATCTTTATACAATAATATTATTGTAGATACATGTTCAATATGTATATGTTACAGTGATACCTAAATATGTTTTGTCTTTTTCCAAAACGAACTATGATCCTGCAAACAACCAGCCTCATACAAACTTACAAACTAAACAATAATTATATTATATAAAAACGTTCAGTATGTCCATGTTATAAAGATATCTAGGTTATGTCATTTTGATATATTTAGGACAACTATTTATGTAACACGTTCACGTGTTGGAGTCAATTTACGTCGGTAATAGCAGAGCAAGACAAAGAGAATACCCTATATATTTGGATATATTCTAAGAAACCTCTATAGCGTTTTAATTTCTTAATAATTTTTTTTTAATAATTAAATAAATAACATTACACATAGAATACAAAAACGTAGAATTAAAGTTAAAGTAAAAATTATTCCAACTTCCCTCAGTCTAAATCTATTGAGGTGGCAAATAATACATTAAGGTACTAATAGTCATTTCGAAAGTTTTGCGACTATACTGTTCGTCCTATAGATAAACTTCTTTTACTCTGATATCATTCAGTAAATGTACTTTAGAATAAACTAGAACATCAGAGAGAAGTCGAGCTTTCATAAAACATTTATAGAATTCATCTCTGGGCTTGTAATTTTAAAGCCGCCAGTTAAACAGCCATGTCACTATCCAATTTGTCGGATGCTAGATCGTGAGAACGCTTTTGTTAATCTAGTGATTGGTGGAAACTTTTAACTCACTATTCCTTGTAGTCAAGTAGTGCGCTGAATTATGTAACGAATCGGTCCCTTTAGCAAAATAGCAATGTGTTTTATTATAATTCTTTTAATCTTGTACAAAACATGTAAAAACCGATAAATCTACTAATTTATTTGGTATTAAGAGTAAATAAAGTCTCTCTAATTCTCAGCTGAACGTGTTTGATTGATTTACAGCGAAAGTGAGTATTTGGGAGTGTTAATTTAAAATTGGTTTTATATAAAAGTGATTAACATATTTCTTAACTATTATATCAGTACATATTATAATAAATATATTATATATATCAAATTATAATTCGGAAACAAAACTGTGATATAAATAAAGAAAGTATCATTTATTTTAATATCTTCAAATAATGATTTCATCTCCAATTGTGTTGCAAACTCCGATCAATAAAATGATCTACTTCACGTATGTATGTCTGTGGGGTGAACCGACTATAAAGAGGGAGGTAATGAGATTAGACGACAGGTGTCTGTGTTCTTTGTTGCGTAACCTGTGACTCCTAATTGGGTGACGACTTCAATGAATGCTGTATTCAGGTAAGGATTATTATTATATTTGTATAATAATATGTTGCAACCCTTGTTCAATTATTTGGAGCTCTTGTTGAATTATTTAAAACGGATTAAATGAAATGTAAACAATTTTTATTCATATAAATACAAACAAGCAATCGGTTTTAAAATATTTAATACATTGATAGTGTGACCTACATCACTTACTTTGGAACAATTGAATAAAACAAATAACAAATATAAACGATTTATATTATATTATTTAAAGATAAATCTCAAGGGAAATACAAAGCGGGTTAACTACGACTTCAGTTTTTATTATAATTATTATTAATAAAGAAAATGATATAAGTTTAATATTTTATTAATAAAAGATTCTATCTGTTACATTCATTTAGATATACGGGACTCGTCCAATTATTATTGAATAGAGCTTGATTTATAAGAAGACCTCCAAACAGTGCTTGTAACTGGTTTACGTGACGGAGTTCATTAACTCTTATTTGATTGTCACGCGGCCGTGTTGCACGTTGTTAGAGCTAACTACGATTATAACAGACAGGACGTGACATTTGTTAGTTCACAAATATGATGTGGATTTTTGTTATTAGGAGTGAAATGTTCTGTTCAAATATAACTATTTTACAACTTAACTTGAATATATTTTCATTTCAATCTGACATTTCGAATGTTTTTGAGCAAATGTGTTCACGAAATATCAGATGTAAGTGCCTGTCAAAATTAATATCTAACCAACATAAGCGAGTTAAGAAGTTTTATTTAAAATGTGAACTACTCTTAGAAGGCATACTACATTTTAGTTGTTAGTTCAAATGTATAATATAAGTGAACTAATTCTTGCGTAGTTAGTTATTTTGGCTTTCTTTTACTAATATATTTTTTCTCGTATCAATTGTGACTGTCAATAGGTCAATAAAATAAATTATTATTAATTTTAAATGATATCTAGGAAGGTTCTTGCTTGTTCTTATCAATGGAACTTAGCAAGTCATGAGTATACCTAATTGAAAAATTTGATCTTTGACTTGTACTTTATAAAGCTAGATACATGACACTAACTATAGTTTAATTATAAAGTGATCCTATATTGTGTATAATTAACTACTAAATTCTACTCAATTAACTTGTATGTCAGATAGTAATGGGAACATCGACCGTGACTGAGACAATCCATGTTAGTACTCAGTCCTCAGGAAGGTTATATTAGACATTGACTCTAATGAAAATGTATTTTATTATGCAAGTTATGTCTTGTTATAAGTTAATAATTATCTGCATCAAAACAATTTAATAAATTGTAGTATATTTCGCTCATGTTTAGTTTGATATCAATAATGTTGTATCAAAATAGTAAGAATGGAAAATCTGACAGTATTAAAAAAAGCTAAGTACACAGAACATACCATATAGCTTAAAATTATATAGTGTATTATATTTGAACTACAACAAAACTAATGTACAGAATAATGGGTGATTCCGTGTGTTGTTTGTTGGCTTGATAACTGAAGCTTGGCTCTAATGGTAATAAAACTAAAAGGTCATAGATTTGTATGAAATGAAAATATAAAACTGAAATCTTTAAAAAAATTTGACGTTTATATATATTGATTTATTTTATATACATGTATAGACTTGTTATATATCTTCTATAGTATAGTATTAAAAATTAGTATACTAGGGAAGCTTGAGTAGCGCCAGTACAGAAAAAATTTGAGGTAGCCGTCTATCATGGTATGGACATGTTATGAGGAGATATGAAAGGCATGTGACCAAAAGAGTGGTGGGTATGGTAGTGGAGGGATGGACAGGTAGAGGACGGCCGAAGGAAAGATGGATGGATTGCGTGAAAGACGATATAGAAAAGAACACAGTGTGTGTGTGTACAGAGATGACGAGTAACAGGAGAGTATGGAAGAAAAAACGTACTGTAACAACCCCAAAACTGGGATAAGGGCAGGAAGATGACGAGTATAGCCGTATTATTTTTTAATGTTTTGAAAATTATGTTTTAATAAAAAAGCGTTTAAAAATGTATGTATCATTGTAAAAAAATATTTATAGTAAAAGGAATGTTTAATAAACAACACGTCAGCTTTTCCACCGGTCAATATAAACTAACCTTCTGTATACGCAATGTATTCTATCAATATTCAATAAACACAACAAGTGTTTGACGTAAGTGAGTGTTTCACACAAAGTGTACAAAGAACTATATTACTTATATTATATTATATGAAATAACATAATATATTGATGAAATTGTGACGTTCTTATATGAGTTGTATATAAATAGATTCTACCATATACAGGATGGGCCAAAAATTTTTGCACAATTGAAACATGTCTAGAAATAAAAGTACAAATGTTATTTTGTTTATGATTTATTTAACGTAATTATCATTTATTAAAATTTATTTTTTAAAAATGACATCGTCGAGATGTGCTCCGTCTTGTCGTTGGCACTCCTGCAATCGACTCTGCCAGAAATCAATTTGTTAGGAAACATTTCTTTGACCACCGGTAAAGTCACGTTTGATGTATGGCATGTTGCTCCATCTTGTTGCATCCAAGTCCGGCTATTGTATCCTTCAAATTCATGCAACTGTGGTGTCAAAAACTATCGCAACATTTTCACGTATTCCACTGAGTTCACAGTTACGTTATTTCCTTGATTATTTTCAAAGAAGTATGGACCGATTATGCCCTTTGCGGATATGGCAGCCCACACTGTCGTTTTTGGTGAATGAAGAGGCTTTTGGTGTTTTAAGTGAGGGTTTTCCGTGCTCCAATATCGACAATTATGTTTATTTACGTGACCATTAATGTGAAAATGGGCCTCGTCCGTAAACAGTACATTCTCAAGGCTAGAGAATCGCTCCAGTATAGTGTCAGCACATAACTTGCCTTGAATGTAATCGTTTGGTTTCATCTCCTGTACAATTTGAAACTTATATGGGTGCAGTTTAAGGTCCAAATGCAAGATTCGCCGCAGACTAGTTCTTGGTATAGCAAGAGCCGCCGACCGCTTACGCGTAGATGATTCTGGATCGTCCCTTACAGAAATTTCAACCTCCCGAATGTTCTCTTCGCTTCTTCTTGAACTTGGTCGCCCAGTTTGTTTAATATTCGTTGTCGATCCCGTTTGCTCAAACTTTTTAAACCCAAGGTTTATTTAAATTAACACTTGGACACTCACTTACACGTTGTAATCCGTATTCAACTCTAAAGAGGCGTCGTACAGTAACGTAGGAATCGTTGTATATTTTGTTGTTGTATATTTATATATATATATATATATATATATAAATATACAAAAAACAATAATTTTGAAGAAAAATATTAAGCATTTTAGTGAAAGTTTCAAAAACATATTCCGGACCGTCTTATTTACGTAACACGTTCACACGCAGGAGACAACTCACGTCTGTAACAGCACTGTTAAGATAAAGATAACAGGTTATATTATTGAAGACAGTTTGAGAAACTTAAATATTCAATTTAATTTTGACTATTCTTTTTCAAATAATATTAAATTTACGACATTAGTCATAAAATTTAAGAATTAGAATGTTCCTTGACTGAGATCTGCCAGTAATATCCACTCCTGTACCTAATGTAAGCACACTAATAACCATTTCAAGACTTTTCCGACAAACTTGTAATCCTAAAGATAATCTTCCTTTACTTTGAGCTGTTCTGCAAATGTACTTTAGAATAAACTTAGAACAGCAGAGAGAATACTAACTTTATTAAAACATTTATAGAATTCATCTCTGGGCTTGAAATATTTAAGCGGGGCTTTAAGACTTTGTCATTTACCAATTTATCAGACGCAGGTCACTACATACTAATATCGCATTAAGAAAAGGTTGTTAGTTCGCTTTGGTTCGCTATTTTTGGGGTCAAATAGTACTCTGATAATTGGATTAGAGTGCTGCCTGTTGCCATAGCCCCGAGGTCCGGGTGGTGGATCGTGAAGTCCGGCACTCGCCACAGTCCCCTTCCGGGGCCTGAGCTAAAATGGGGATGGGTCGGATCGGGACTCCTAGATTCTGACTGCAGCTCGGTGAAGAAGGTTGTCCAGATCTAATTTGGCTTGGTCAGCTTGGGCGGGGGACCAGAGAGCCTCCCGCGACAAAACAAGCTGACAACCGGAGTGGGGCGCATTCCTGTCAACAGTTTGCGCCGCTCCATTGGAGGCGTTGTGGCTGTTCACGTGGCTTGGCCTGTCGTTGGAACAACGCGGATATATGCGCAAGCGTTCCCTTGGTGCTCTTCTATAAGGCGATATCTTGGCCGTCTGGTTTAGTAGGTGGGAGTACAATATAACCGTCGCCTTCCTTTCCCCTGGAATGCGGCGTGTACTTATAAAGAGTTCCAGATAAAAAAACAGACTTTAGAAACGTGTTTGATTTTATTTCTTATTATTAAAATAATATGTAAAGGTATGAATGTATTAACAAGAGTAAATAAAGTCGTTTCTCTCTTCAATACTTAGCGGAATATCTTGAGCAAATTATTAGAATGTCACTGATTATAAATGTATATACTGAATACTCGTATCAATAACTAAATACATTTTATGTAAATCTAAGTATTTGAAAGTTTTTGTTTTAAATTGGTTTTCACCTCCAATTGTGTTGCAAACTCTGATCAATAAAATGATCTACTTCACGTATGTATGTCTGTGGGGTGAACCGACAATGAAGAGGGAGGTAATGAGATTCGACGACTGGCGTCTGTGTTAGTTGTTTTATGGATCCTGTATTCAGGTAAGGAAGGTAGTTATATTTGTGTAGTAATATCCGTCCTTATCTATTTAAATATTTTTAAATTGAATAATATATTTTTTTATGTATGTGTCTTCAAAATGTTTATTCTTTTACTTTTCAAAATACCTTTTTAAATTACTTGAATTGAATTGAGTTGCGGTTCGCGTTATCTGAAACAGATTAAATAAAATGTAAGTAGTTTTTATTAAAAAATTAATACAACAAATAAACAATCAATCTGTTTTAAATTATTTAATACGTTGAGTGTGTGACCTACATCTGTGACTTTGAAGCAATTGAATGAAACCAAATAACAAATTAAACGATTTTCCTTTATATTATTCAAAGATAACTCTCAAGGGAAATATAAAGCGTTTTAACTATGAATTCGGTTTTGTTTGTATTATAATAAAAAACATGATATAAGTTTGATATTTTATTAATAAAAGATTCAATATGTCACGTTCAATTAGATATACAGTATTTTCATACAAGTATTATTAAATAGAGCTTGATTGATAAGAAGTCCTCCAAGCAGTGCTTGTAACTGGTTTACGTGACGGAGTTCATTAACTCTTATTTGATTGTCACGCGGCCGTGTTGCACGTTGTTAGAGCTAACTACGATTATAACAGACAGGACGTGACATTTGCTAGTTCACAAACATGGTGTGGATTTTTGTTATTAGGAATGAAATATTCTGTTCAAATAGAACTATTTTACTTAATTTGCATATATTGAGTTACATTATCATTTTAACTCTTGTTTTCAAATGGTTTTCAGCAGTCCTGTTCAAGGATGACGAGATATAGATGTCTGTACTGACAGATTTTCGGGTTAACATTAAAATGTATATTATTTAATAAAATCTGGAAGAAATATTCCATTTTACTTAATTATAATGATAGACTAACTAGCAACGGTGACGCGTAAATTATTATTCAGAGTATATACTCGTATCTACTATATAAATGAACTAGTGATGTATTACTTATTGTAGTATTTTTAGTACTACATTAATTCTAATTTGTTCTCATATGTCAAATATGAATATGTTACAATAGTCAATACTATAATAAATAATGTAAATTAATTATAATATGGCTGTCTTGAAACTAATCGGCGGTAAACTTATATTTTTTTGCTGACCGTGATGGTGATAAAGAAAATAGGATTAAAAGCGATATTGCTATGGCCCGTGTATAAAAACTTACAAACTAAATCTTTTTACAATAGTATTATTGTAGATACATGTTCAATATGAGTATGGTACATAGATACCTACATATATTTTGTCATTCTGCTTAAGCCAACTATGTTTTACAACATTGTATAAATTTGTTTACGAACAATATGATAATAAACATTTTATATAACATTGAAGAAAATTAAACCTTTTTAGTAAAGGGAACGTTAAAAACATATTTAGGTCAATTATTTACGTTCACGTTCACATGTAGGAGTGCACTGAGGTCGGTAACAGCAGAGCTAAGATGAGAAGAGTAGTTTATATATTTGTAGTTCTTTTATTTGGATGTTTCTATTTTAAAATATTAAATAAACTTCACTACTTACAGAATTAAAAATGTGGAATATTTCTTGACTGCCATATGATAGTTAAAGTAATTGTTCTAACTTTCCTCAGTCACAACTACACCTAATGTGGTGGCAAAGAATATGTTTAGGTACTGAGAGCCATTACTAAACTTTATTTACTAAACTGGATATACTAAAGATAATCTTCCTTTATTTTGAGCTATTCTGTAAATGTACTTTATAATAAACTTAGAACATCAGAGAGAATCCTAACTTTATTAAAACATTTATATAATTCATCTCTGGGCTTAAGAAGCTGTCATTTTCCAATTTATCGGACGCTAGGTCACATACTAATATAGCATTGTGAAATGACTGTCAGTGAGCTAGTGACTGGTGGAAAAGTTATGAAATACAATTTAAATGAAGTCGGTTAGTTCAGTATATCTATGTATGGAGCAGCGTCCAAGCACTTTGTGATAATAGATACATTGTTAGTTCAGACCCAACATTGTGTTGTAACTATATCAATATAAACTATTTTAAAATACCATCGGACTGATTTTGATGAAATGTTGTATAGACACATTTTGATATCTAAGGACAGACACAGGATATATTTCTACCTGGAAATTAAATTATGTTGACAGGAATTCATTTCTTTTTGTAGGTTTTTTTCTTTTTTATTCAGGAATTATACATATCTTTCGTAACAGCTGTGAGCTCAAAGCTCACTCTGTTTCGGTGGACTTTTATCAGAGGTTTTAATATTTTGATTACAAACAAACGTGGCCTTGCAGCCGTAACTAAGCCAGCTTCGAGTTTTATAATAATTAAAAGCTATTCATTACAAAGTTGAAAACATTAGTATCTACTAAGTAAAGTAGCACTAAGCTGAAAGTCTTTATATATTTTATATTTACGAAGATGCTTTTCCGTATCTATGATAGTTTAACTGTGCTATAGTTTATATGTGCTGTATCTAATCCATCTAATCTAATCATCTAATTTTATAAAGGAAAATCTATAAAAAAATAAAAACTTATTGTTTACCAAATGTCAGCTCTCTAGATTAACGAAAAGTACCACTTCTATATTTATAATCGGTGAGTCTCACTGACTCACCGATTATAAATATAGTGTAGTCAGTGACAAAATAAAGGAAATTTGACTTGCAATAATTCCTAAACTACTGGTTCAAATAAAATGTATTTTAAAAATATATCTAGCTATATCAAACCCTTTTGTCATAATAATTTATCCTCCACTTGTATCGCAAACTCTGGTCAATAAAATGATCTACTTCACGTATGTATGTCAGTGGGGTGAACCGACAATAAAGAGGGAGGTAATGAGATTAGAGGACAGGTGTCTGTGTTCGTTGTTGTGTTCCCTGTGACTCCTAATTGGGTAATGTATTCGAATAATCTTGTATTCAGGTAATAAATATTGTAACATTTGTATATTAATATGTTTCAATCCTTGTTTATTTATTTGGAGTTCTTATTGAATTATTTAAAACACATTAAATAAAATGTAAGCAGTTTTTATTCATATAAATACAAACAAGCAATCGGTTTTAAAATATTTAACACATTGACAGTGTGACCTACATCAGTAACTTTGGGAGAATTTATTAAAACAAATAACAAATATAAACGATTTACATTTAAATTATTTAAAGATAAATCTCAAAGCGATTTAACTACGATTTTGGTTTTGTTTTTATTACAATTAATATAAAAAAATGATATAAATTTAATATTTTATTAACAAAATATTAAATATGTTACATTCATTTAGATATACGGGATTCTCATACAAGTATTATTAAATAGAGCTTGATTGATAAGAAGTCCTCCAAACAGTGCTTGTAACTGGTTTACGTGACGGAGTTCATTAACTCTTATTTGATTGTCACGCGGCCGTGTTGCACGTTGTTAGAGCTAACTACGATTATAACAGATAGGACGTGACATTTGTTAGTTCACAAATATGATGTGGATTTTTGTTGTTAGGAATAAAATATTCTGTTCAAATATAACTATTTTATAACTTAATTTCCATATATTGGTTGCAATTTCATTTTAAATCGTCCTTTCAAATACTTTTAAGCGATCGTGTACACGAACATATGAGATGTAGGTTTATGTCATAAATATGCGTAAAATAGTATTATTTAAAATGTGAACTAATCTTAGAAGACATTATATTTTAGTTATTAGTTCAAAAATATTATACAATATGTATAAAAAATATAAATTTAAAAAAATTTAAAAGCATCCAGGGAGTTTCTTGCTGGCTACTTTTTAAACCTTTCTCTCTATATATTTTAGAAGCGTGCAACTAGAATCTAATCATAAATTAATGTAGGCCCAATTGAGAATAAACTATTATTTATGTTAACGTCCGCCACTAACTATGGTATAATTACAAATATTTGATATCATACTGTATATTAACTTCTATTAAATTGAGCTGAATGTCTAATAGTAATGGATACATGGACCATGACTGAGACAAACCCTGTTAGAACTCAGTCCACAGGGAGGTTATATTAGACAATTGATTCTAATGAAATTGTATTTTGTTATACATTGTGTCTCGTTTTATACAAAAATATATAGTTCAATACATCGAAGGCTAATCTATTAAAATTACAAATTATTAGTAACAAAAAGATTTAATAAATTGTAGTATACTTCGCTCATGTATAGTTTGATATCAATAATGTTGTATCAAAATAATAAGAATGAAAAATCTAACAGTATTTAAAAAACATAAGTACTCAGAACATACCACATAGCTTAAAATGATATAGTGTATTATATTTGAACTACAACAACACTAATGGACAGATTAATGGGTGATTCCGTGTGTTGTTTGTTGGCTTGATAACTGAGGCTTGGCTCTAATGGTAATAAAACTAAAAGGTCATAGATTTGTATGAAATGAAAATATAAAAAAGAAATCTTTAAAAAAATTTACGTTTTTTATATATTGGTTTGTTTTATATACATGTATAGACTTGTTATATATCATCTATAGAATAGTCGTATTAGAAATGGGTATATTAAGGAAACTTGAGTAGCGCCAGTGACAGAAAGAAATTGAGGTAGCCGTCAATCATAGTATGGACATGTTATGAGGAGAGATGAAAGAAAGGCATGTGATCAAAAGAGTGCTGGGTAAGATAATGGAGGGTTGGACAGGTAGAGCAGGGTCGAAGAAAAGATGGATGGATTGCGTGAAAGACTATATGGAGAAGAAAGGAGTGCGTACAGAGATGACGAGTAACAGGAGAGTATGGAAGGAAAAACGTACTGTACCGACCCCAAAAGTGGGATAAGGGCAGGAAGATGACGACTATAGCCGTATTATTTTCTAATGTTTTGCAAATTATGTTTTATAAAAAAGTGTTTAAATGTGTATGTACTAACAAGAAAAAAATATGTAACTATATTATTTATAGTAAAAGAAAAGTTTAATAAACAACACGTCACCCTTTCTACCGGTCAATATAAACTAACCTTTTGTATACGCAATGTATTCTATCAATATTCAATAAACACAACAAGTGTTTGACGTAAGTGAGTGTTTCACACAAAGTGTTCAAAGAACTTTATTACTTATATTATATTATATGAAATAACATAATATATTGATGAAATTGTGACGTTCTTATATGAGTTGTATATAAATATATAATTCCATATATATTACCCACCAAGTGTGTTTTCATACAGACGTATTTATTATAACAATTGAGTTTTGGTGTTTTATATATCACAACCCTAATATATATGTATTTATTTATATTAGATAAGACATTCAATATCTCAAAGTAAACAAATAAATTTATCAAGCTTATTTACACAAGGTTTGAAGTTATAAAACCCTACTAAACTTACTTTTTCTATTTATAATAACAGTAAAGAAAAAGTTTGACACATTTAATAGATAATTTTATTAAACACTTTGTTTAATATTTTAGTTTAGTTTTATTATAATTAAGTCCCATTTAAATGTATTTAAGTTCAAAGCCATTTGCAAAAAACTTCTGGGAAATATTCTCATAATCGATACTTCTAAATATTGCCTCATACAAACATACAAACTAAGCAATAATAAATATATATAAACGTATACAATGTGTATGATATATATGTTGTCAATCTGCCAGAGACAAATATTTTTTCAATATTGTGTAAATTTGTTTGCTAATAATATGATAAAAACATTTTAATAATAATGAAGGAAAATAAAAACCTTTTTAGTAAAGGACACGTTAAAAACATATTTAGGTCAATTATTTACGTTCACGTTCACATGTAGGAGTACACTGACGTCGGTAACAGCAGAGCTAAGATGAGAAGAACTTTAAATATTTGTAGATTTTTTTATTTTGATGTTTCTATTTAAAAGTATTAAATAAACTTCACTACTTACAGAATTTAAAAATGTGGAATGTTTCTTGACTGACATATGACAGTTAAAGTAAAAATTGTTCTAACTTTCCTCAGTCACAACTACACCTAATGTGGTGGCAAAGAATACTTAAGTACTAATAGTCATTATCAAACTTTAGTTACTAAACTTGGTATACTAAAGATAATCTTCCTTTACTTTGAGCTGTTCTGTAAATGTACTTTATAATAAACTTAGAATATTAGAGAGAATCCTAACTTTATTAAAACATTTATAGAATTCATCTCTGGACTTAAGAAGCTGTCATTTTCCTATTTATCGGACGCTAGATCACATACTAATATATCATTTTGAAATGACTGTCAGTGAGCTAGTGACTGGTGGAAAAGTTATGAAATACAATTTAAATGAAGTCGGTTAGTTCAGTATATCTATGTATGGAGCAGCGTCCAAGCACTTTGTCATAATTGATACCTTGTTAGTTCAGTAACAACACTTTGTTGTAACTATGTAAATATAAACTATTTTAAAATACCATGGGACTGATTTTGATGAAATGTTGTGTAGACATATTTTGATATCCAAGGATAGACACAGGATATTTTCCTACCTGGAAATTAAATCATGTTAATGGGAATTCATTTCTTTTTGTAGATTCTGTTTTTCTTTTCTGGAATTATACATATCTTTCGTTACAGCTGTGAGCTCAAAGCTCATTCCCTGTTTCGGTGAACTTTTATCAGAGGTTTTAATATTTTGATTACAAAGAAACGTGGCCTAGCAGCCGTAATGAAGCCAGCTTCGAGTTTTATAATAATTAAGAGAAATGTTTTCATTACAGATTTGAAACATTAGTATTTACTAAGTAAAGTATCATTAACCTAGAAGTCTTTATACTGGTATATTTTATTTTATGTTACTTACGGAAATGATTTTCCGTTTCTTTGTTTTTTTTTCTGTGCTATGGTGTTGTGTTGGTACTAATTTGATAGTTTTTTTATATAAACACCAAAATCTAATTGTATAACAAATTTCACGAATTGAAGTACCACTTCTATTTTTATGATCGGTGAATCAGTGACAAAATAAAGGAACTTTGACTTGCAATAATTCCTAAACTACTGGTTCAAATAAAATGTATTTTTAAAATATATCTAGCTATATAAAACCCTTTTGTCACTGAAAGTTTGAACTTTCTATTTTTAACAAAAACGTGAAGTCTGTAAATGGCCCGAATGTCTTCCTGTCCCTAGGCTCGTCTTGAAACTTGACAGTTCTCAGAGAATTCAAATGTATAAAATATTTCTTTATAACTAATTTTAGGTGGATCTAAATATCCTCGAACAATCATTTATCCTCCAACTGTATCGAAATCTCGGATCAATAAAATGATCTCCTTCACGTATGTATGTCTGTGGGGTGAGCCGACAATAAAGAGGGAGGTAATGAGATTAGACGACTGGTGTCTGTGTTCGTTGTTGTGTTCCCTGTGACTCCTAATTGGGTAAAGGCTTCGAAGAATCCTGTATTCACGTAAGGAAAGTAGTTGTATTTGTAGATTATTCAACATTTATCCTTTTAAGTACTTTGAAATTGAATTTTTTTTTTTATATATTTATATATTATCTCCAAAATGTTTATTCTTTTAGTGTTTAAAACACATTTTTAATACATCGGAGTATTGGAGTTCTTGTTGAATTGTATAAAACATATTAAATGAAATGTAAGCGGTTTTTATTAATGTATTGATATACAAACAAACAAGCAATTGGTTTTAAAATATTTAAAATATCGATAGTGTGACCTACATCACTTACTTTGGAACAATTGAATAAGAGCAAATAGCAGATTTAAACAATTTATATTTATATTATTTAATGATAACTCTCAGGGGAAATACAAAGCGGTTTAACTACGATTTAGGTTTTGATTATATTATTATTAATAAAGAAAATGATATAAATTTAATATTTTATTAATAAAAGATTCAATATGTTAAATTCATTTCAGGGATACGGGATTTTCATACAAGTATTATTAAATAGAGCTTGATTGATAAGAAGACCTCCAAACAGTGCTTGTAACTGGTTTACGTGACGGAGTTCATTAACTCTTATTTGATTGTCACGCGGCCGTGTTGCACGTTGTTAGAGCTAACTACGATTACAACAGATAGGACGTGACATTTGTTAGTTCACAAATATGATGTGGATTTTTGTTATTAGGAATTTAATATTCTGTTCAAAGAGACTTAACTTGAATAAATTCCTATTTTATCCCACATTTCGAATGTGTTTGAACAATTGTGTTCTCGAAATGAGATGTAGGTGTCTGTCATAGTTTTATTTAAAATGTGAACTAATACAATTGAACTAAAAACTAAAATAACATTATATTTTAGTTATTAGTTCAATTGTATTATATAATGGAACTAATACTGGCGTAGTTAGTTATTTTGGCCTTAATCTTCGCTTTACTTGACTTATTTTTTTTCACATATCAATTTGCGAGTCAATGCTATAAAAAATATAGATTAATAATAATCTAAAAGTATCCAAAGAGTTTCTTGTTAATTACTTTTGAACCATTTCTCTCCATGGATTTATCCTTTGGAACCGTGCAACTAGAATCTGAACATCAGTTAATGTAGGGCCAATTCAAAAAAACTTTTTTTAATATTGACATCCGACTTTATAAATCTAGATGCACCACACTAACTATAGTTAAATTATAAGTATTTGATACCACACTGTATATAAACTTACATTAAATAGAGTTGTATGTCTGATAGTAACGGGTACATGGACCGTGAGTGAGACAAACCCTGTTAGAACTCAGTCCTCAGGGAGGTTATATTAGACATTGGTTATAATGAAAATGTATTTTGTTATAAATCGTGTCTTATTATAAATTACTTATTATCTGCACCAAAAAGATTTAATAAATTGTAGTACATTGCGACCGTGTATAGTCAATATCAATAAATAATATAACAAAATAGCAAGAATGGAAAATCTGAAAGTATTTTTTAAAAAGTCCTTAGAACATACCACAGATCTCAAAACAATATACATACTAAAAATATTTTGTTTTCTTCCCTGGATTAACAAACAGTTGGAATAATAGTACTACAAGTAATATATATTAACATCACGTCTCATTGAAACTTACAAGTCAATTAACTCGGGATAACTTTGTGTGAAATAACTTCCAGAATCGATGCATTACTTCCAAAGATAGCCTCATACAAAGTAACAAATAAACAATAATAAAATTATAGAAACACGTTCAGTATGTCCACGTTATGAATTTGTTCTGAGTTTATTCTAGAGGACATTTACAGAATGGGTTCAAAGTAAATGAAGACTATCTTTAGAACGACCGGTTTAGTCACTAAAGTTAGGTAATGACTATTAGCACAACGTGTTCTTTGACACTGCATTAGGTGTAGGAGACTGAGGATAGTTGGAACTACTTTTACTTTAAGTGGCATATCTCAGTTAGGAAACATTCTACGTTTTTGAATTAAATGAATAATGTAATTTATTGAATACTCTTTAAATTGGAATCATCCAAATTAAGTAAAGAGTTATTGTTTTCTTAAAACATCTAAATATATAAGCTATTCTCTTTGTCTTGCTCTGCTATTACCGACGTAAGTTAACTGCTGCATGTGAACGTAGTAATTATCTTAAATATGTTTCTAACGCGCCCTTTACTAAAAAATTTTATTTTTTTCATCAATTTTATTAAAAAATGTTTTTGTGTTAAATCTTTTTCGAAGAACATAGTTCTTTAGTCAAAATAACTAGGGGCGCCAATAGACCCTCAATTTCGACTCGCTGCGACATTGAGCGAAGCGAGCCCAGTGTAATGAGTCATCGTTGTGGACAATGTCGGTAATGTAGGAGATTTCATTGTAAAGCAAATTTTCGCGCGAATTTTTTTCCCATTGACTTCAATGGGATAAAAATTTTTTGACGATTATTCCTAAACGACAGGACAATTTTCAATTTTGTTTAAACCATCACCAACATAATGTGTGTCTTTTTGATTGCAAAACTTCATAATTTTTCGTCAAGTAGTATTCGAGCTTATTCGTGACAAAGAATGTGAAAAAGTCTCCAGTAGAGCGCTCCGCTCGCTTTGCTCAATAATTAAAATAATCTATCCAAAAAGCTTTTTTTCATATCTCCTTTGTATATTCGCAAACATGCAAACATTATTAAAAACATAGTTTTGTTTTGTCAAAATGACAAATGACAGATGTATTGAACATGTTTCTATAACAATATTATTGTATAAATATATAATACTATGGTCTGTTTTGTATAACACAAAATAATTAACAAACATTTTTATATTATTTGTGGTAATTAAATACTTCTATGTTTATAAAAACATCTTTACAAAATAATATTATAATTTTAAATATTTTACTACGAATTACGTATTAACTAAACCGGGTCACATTTATTTTCCTCACATTGCAAACATTCAACGCAGCGTCAGGTTCAAGTATTAATTTAACAAGATGACATATTTAATAGCTCTTCAGTCACCAACATGAGAATGTGTGTGACGTTTGTGTTATTATGTGTGTTTAATGTAACCGCGGGCTTAATGTATTACCGGCCTTATGAATACAGAAGTGTGCCAAGTGATATGGAATCCAACGCATTGTCTTCATCACATTCGAATATTCAAACCAACCTCGTGAAGCCGCAGATAGTTCATACACAATCAAAACCAGTGTTAGATAAAGTTCATACATATTCCAACTCTTTTGACGATATTCGTTTATCGAAAAGTGATGACAAAAATCTAAATTCGCAGAGTGAAAATGTTGCTCGAGCATCGTTGGATTTTACAAAACCAGCTTTTGACTCCTGGGCACCTTATCCTGAACAATCGTTATTTCTGGAACCAGCTAAAACTACCAAAGAAATAGACAAAATTACACCCAAATTTGACTTATTAGAACCAGTGACAGCGAAAATGTCAAATAAAGTCACCGGTCTAATGGACCTAGTGCTGGCCCTAACTGGATCTAACTCAAATAACTTTATAATGAAGGGATTTAAGCACATTCTTATCGATGGTGTGATAAAACCAATGATGCTTGCTAAAGGAGGTTTGAAGGTTTTAATTAGCAAGTTATCGATACCTTTGATATCACTGGTGCTGATTAATATCGAGGTTCTGATCACAGTGTGGTGGTTGTGGGAAGACTGCATGGATCAGACGAAACCAGTTTTGGTAAATGAACCAGTAAATACTTTAGCTGATACAGCATTTAGAAAAACCAGTTGAAGAAGTTAATTAATTATAATTGTGTGAGCGTTTTATATTGTTATAATAATAGATATTAATTTATTCTTCAAAGAATTTATTGTGTATAGAATTGTCTGGTCTGGTCTTGTCTGGTCTGGTCTGGTCTGATATCATCTGGTCTCTACTGGTCTGGTCTGGTCTGGTCTGATCTGGTCTGATCTACAAATCAACATGTCTTACAAGTTGTTTTTTTTATTATGAAATAAAATGATAAAAGATTGTCTAACATTATTATTTTGTAAAGTTACGCATATTATACTCAATAATAAAATGCTTTAAAATGTATTTATCATTATGAAAAAAATTAAGTATATTATTTATAGTAAGAGGAAGGTTTAATAAACAACACGTCACTCTTTCCACCGGTCAATATAAACTAACCTTTTGTTTACGCAATGTATTCTATCAATATTCAATAAACACAACAAGTGTTTGACGTAAGTGAGTGTTTCACACAAAGTGTTCAAAGAACTATATTACTTATATTATATTATATGAAATAACATAATATATTGAAATTGTGACGTTCTTGTGTGAGTTGTATATAAATAGATAATTCCATATATATTACACACCAAGTCTGTTTTCATACAGACGTATTTTCTTATAACAATTGAGTTTATGTGTTTTATTTATTACGACCCTAATATGTAATTTATTTATCTTATTTGTATAAGACATTCAGTTTCCAAATAATTAAAATATTATTATCAAGACGTTTTTATTCTCAATCCTATTTAGTCAAGTTCTGATATTACAAACTACTTCTTAACTTTTTCCTTTTATAACAAAAACAAAGTATAAATGAGTAACATATGTCATATTTGTCATAGACCTGATTTACAAATTATATTTAACATATAACTTAGTTCTATTAACATTACATCTTATGTAATAGACTTTATGTGAAACAGAGATAACTTTCTGTGAAATAATGTCTAGAATCGATGCAGTAGTTCTAAGATTTTCTCAAACAAACTTACAAACTAAATCTTTATACCATAATATTATTGTAGATACATGTTCAATATGTGTATGTTACATAGATACCATATGTTTTGTCATTCTGCCAAAACAAACGAGGTTTTTTAATATTATTTCATTTTGTTAGAGAGTATAGCAAACAAACATTTAAGAAGCATTTATAATAACATTAAAGGAAAATTTTAAACTTTTTAAGTAAATGAGGGTTTTAAAAACACATATTTGGTATAATTATTTACCTTCGTTCATCTAGGAGTCAACTTACGTGGGTAATAGCAGAGCAAAGAATAGCTTATATATTTAGATGTTTTAAGAAAACTACAATTCTTTCTTTGATTTGAATGATTCTTTATTTTAAATTATCAAATAAACTATCTTACTTATATAACTCACTAATACACATTTTTCTTGATTAAGATATACCAAATCTCCTCTGTATCTAATTTGATAACAAAGATAACATGGAGATAAAATTCTTCGACTAAACCGGTCGTGCTGAAGATAATCTTCCTTTACTTGGAGCTGTTCTGTAAATGTACTTTATAATAAACTTAGAACAACACAAAGAATCCTAACTTTATTAAAACATTTATAGAATTCATCTCTGGGCTTGAAATATTTAAGCGGGACTTTAAGACTTTGTAATTTTTCAATTTATCGGACGCTAGGTCACTACATACGAATATTTTGTAAAGTTTGTTAGTTCGCTTCGCTATTTTTTGGGGTCAAGTAGTGCGTTTACAATTAGATTAAAATAGATTAGAATGGACTTCAGACACATGTATGATTTTATTTGTTAATATTAAAATAATATTTATTTTATTATAATGCTTTAAATATCATGAAAACATTTAAAAACCGATAAGGGTAGGGATGTATTAACAAGAGTAATGAAGTCGCTTCTCTCTCCAATACTTAGCGGAATATCTTGAGCAAATTATCAGAATGTCAGCGATTATAAATGTATATAGTCGTATCAATAACTAAATACGTTTTATGTAAATGTAAGTATTGCAAAGTTTTTGTTTGAAATTGGTTATCACCTTCAATTGTATCACAAACTAGGATCAATAAAATGATCTACTTCACATATGTATGTCTGTGGGGTGAGCCGACAATAAAGAGGGAGGTAATGAGATTAGACGACAAGTGTCTGTGTTCGTTTTTGTGTTCCCTGTGACTCCTAATTGGGTAATGACTTCCAAGAATCCTGTATTCATGTAAGGAAGGTAGTTGTATTCGTAGATTATGCAACATTTATCTTTTTAAGAATATAAGTAAATTGAATTTTTATTTTCTTATTTTTATATTATCTCCAAAATGTTTATTTTTTTAGTTTTTAAAACACATTTTTTAATATATTCGGAGAATTGGAGTTCTTGTTGAATTGTATAAAACATATTAAATGAAAAGTAAGCGGCCTTTATTAATACATTTGTATACAAATAAACAATCAATCGGTTTTAATAATATTTAATACCTCGATAGTGTGACCTACATCGGTAACTTTGGAACAATTAAATAAGAGCAAATAGCAGATTTAAACAATTTACATTTATATTATTTAAAGATAACTCTCAGGAGAAATACAAAGCGGTTTAATTACGAGCTGGGATTTGATTTTATTACGACATTTTTATTAGAATTGGACGTTTCAAATGCTTTGCGGCATTCCTCTTTAAAGGACGACGATACATAGATGACTGTCAAAAATGTTACTGTAAAAATAAATAAAATATCTACTATATCTAAATGTATACCACTACTACTTGCTCAAACCTTAGAATATATATTTTATGATATATAACTCTTACCATAGAGTAACGGTGATACGAGAAACATACTTCAAGTGTTTATATATTACGAGAATATAATTGAACTAGTAGTAGTGTAGTAGTTATTTTAGTATTTTTATAGTAGTACGCTTTAGTTGAATTCTAATTTGTAACCTACCAATTTTGTCAATGTCCATTAATACAAAGTTCAAAGAGTATCATTGCAATTTCTTACCAGTTTTCTTCATGGACCAACTCCTAGGAACCGTGCATCTAGAATCTTAGGTTTCCGACGTGCCATGTGTCTGTTTAAAATAAAAAATCCGTGCCCGCAGGGGGACACGCGTGGGTAGACCTCGTGTGTAACTCGTTTAAAATATAACTCACTACCTAAGAATTAAACATGATGCCGTTGTTTACATCAAAAATTTTCAAGCAAAAAGCGGTTTTAATTTTTTTTTTCGGAAAAGGTATCTTTTTTGGAAATACTTTTGGTACTTAAATTTAGAGTAAAAAATAACCTTTTTATTAAAAATGTTTGCGAGGAGGGAATGTATACCAGAAAAAAGTTGTCGTGGTTTTACCTACCTAAAATTTACGAGCTAAAAGTGGTTTTAATTTTTTTTCTCGAAAACGGTACCTTTTACGGAAAAACTTTTGGTACCTAAATTTAGAGTAAAAAATAACCTTTCTATTAAAAATACTTGTGATGCAAGAATGTTTACCAGAAAAAAGTTATGATTTTTTTTCCAAAAATTTTCGGTTTTTTTACCCCCACCCCTAAGTTATTGAAGTTAGGTTTTCGGTTTATCTACATTAGTTATAGGTATTTATCAAAGACATCATATAATATAAACGCGATTGATCTCCTTTGTATAGGGACAAAGTTATGGTCGAAAAACTGAAATCAGAAAAAGTGAGGCCCTAGCGCCCCCTGTGACCGGATTTCTCTGGTTAACGAACTTGACCTTCATTTTTGGATGGTTGATTTTTGTGCAAAGTTTGAAAGGGATCCGAGCGAAACTGCGGCCGCTATCGTGCTGACAAAAGTCGAATCTGGACGCACGCACGCATATATATATATATATATATATATATATATATATATATATATATATATATATAAACTTTTTGACCAATGGTCATTTCGGACTCAGGCGGTCATAAGAAGACCTCCTGTGAAGAAATTTTTCCAAAATTCGAAAGTAGGGGACAAATGAATGGGCAGACCGAATTCTTCGAGGTCTACCCAAAAATGTTGACTTCGGTCTCAATTAATCCAGACGTATGACACAAATTGTTTGTTCATTAGCTGCTGTGAAATCTGCGATAAACTTAACCTTTTACCGCTAACCGTGATGGTGATAACGAAAATAGGATTAAAAGCGATATTACTTTGGCCCGTGTTGATTGATAAATTGATGAAATATATAAAGAAAAAGAAGAAAAAGTCCAGGATGATAGCGGATTGCTCTGAGCGGTTGGCGTGCGTCGTACAAAGATCGTCTGAGAGCTGGCGCAGTAACTTAGGGACGGCGGTGACATTCTCTTTGATCAGTGACGAAGAAGACGGCTTCATAGCTAGAACTCTTTTGAGCGTTCTCGCCGGGGACGAGGTCGCTGAATGTATGTCAATGGACTGCGACTCCGGGGTTCATATAAGTGATGTATCGTAACTAATATAACTTTTACACTCGACTTTACATGTCTATTTTGTATATATACAATATAATGAACAAACATTTTTATATTATCTGTGGTAATTTAATAATGCTGTGTAAAAAAACCTCTTTACAAAAATAATGTTATAATTAAAATATTTTACTACATATTAACTAAACTGGGTCACATTTATTCTCCTTACATTGCAAACATTCAACGCAGCGTCAGGTTGAAGTATTAATTTAACAAGATGACATATTTAATAGCTCTTCAGTCACCAACATGAGAATGTGTGTGACGTTTGTGTTATTATGTGTGTTTAATGTAACCGCGGGCTTAATGTATTACCGGCCTTATGAATACAGAAGTGTGCCAAGTGATATGGAATCCAACGCATTGTCTTCATCACATTCGAATATTCAAACCAGTCGCGTGAAGCCGCAGATAGTTCATACACAATCAAAACCAGTGTTAGATAAAGTTCATACATATTCCAACTCTTTTAACGATATTCGTTTATCGAAAAGTAATGAGAAAAATCAAAATTCGCAGAACGAAAATGTTGCTCGAGCATCGTTGGGTTTTACAAAACCAGCTCTTGAATCCTGGGCACTTTATCCTGAAAAACCATTATTTCTTGATCCTGCTAAAACCACCAAAGAAATAGACAAAATTACACCCAAATTTGACTTATTAGACCCAGTGACAGCGAAAATGTCAAATAAAGTTAACGGTCTAATGGACCTAGTGCTGGCCCTAACTGGATCTAACTCAAATAACTTTCTAATGAAGGGATTTAAGCACATTCTTATCGATGGTGTGATAAAACCAATGATGCTTGCTAAAGGAGGTTTGAAGGTTTTAATTAGCAAGTTATCGATACCTTTGATATCACTGGTGCTAATTAATATCGAGGTTCTGATCACAGTGTGGTGGTTGTGGGAAGACTGCACGGATCAGACGAAACCAGTTTTGGTAAATGAACCAGTAAATACTTTTGCTGACACAGCATTTAGAAAAACCAGTTGAAGAAGTTAATTAATTATAATTGTGTGAGCGTTTTATGTTGTTATAATAAGATTTATTAATTTAATCTTCAAAGAATGGTCTGCTGTTAAATGTTGATTTCTTGTTCTATAGATTTACAGTTAGTTAGCAGTATTTTGTAATATTTTACAAATTGTATTTTAATATTTTTTTTTTGTTAAAATGTACCAGCATGAAAAAAAATTAAAATATTTTTATAGTAACTGGGAAGTTTAAAAAACAGCACGTCACCCTTTCTGCCGGTCAATATAAACTAACCTTTTGTATACGCAATGTATTCTATCAATATTCAATAAACACAACAAGTGTTTGACGTAAGTGAGTGTTTCACACAAAGTGTTCAAAGAACTATATTACTTATATTATATTATATGAAATAACATAATATATTGATGAAATTGTGACGTACTTATTTGAGTTCTTTAGAAATAGGAAATACCATATATATTACACACCAAGTCTGTTTTCATACAGACGTATTTTCTTTTAACAATTATGTTTTGGTGTTTTATTTATTTAGATCCTAATATGTACGTATTTATTTATCTTATTTGATAAAACAGTCAGATTCTAAATAATAAAAATATTATTATCGAGGAGTTTTATTTATCAAGGCTGTTTACAAAAGTTCTAAAATTATAATACACTAATAAACTTTTTTTCTTTTTAACAAAAGCAATCTATAAAGTGTTTAATAGTGTTATAGATTAGTTTTATTAACATTGCGTGTATTTAATACTCGTATATATAATAATTAGATGTTCCTCACAATAACTTTCTGTTAAATAATTTCTACAATCAATGCATTAGTTATAAAGGTTACCTCACACAAACTAAAGCTAAATGTTTACACAATAATATTATTGAAAACAATTGTTCAATATGTCCATGTTAAATAGATACCTATATAATAAGATTTGCCCAAAAACAATGTATCTAATAATATCATAACAAAATATAAAAAAAGCAATAACATTGAAACAAAATATTAAGCATTTTAGTGAAAGTTTCAAAAACATATTCCGGACCGTCTTATTTACGTAACACGTTCACATGCAGGAGACAACTTACCTCTGTAACAGCAGTGTTAAGATAAAGATAACAGATTATATTATTGGGAATAGTTTGAGAAACTTAAATATTTTATTTAATTTTAACTATTATTTTTCAAATAATATAAAATAAATTACGTTAGCCATAAAATTTAAGTATTAGAATGGTTTTTGACTGAATTATGTGAGTAAAATTATTTTTTTTCTGACTTTCTTCAGCCACTGCTATGCCTAATGTGCTTTCAAAGAATACGTACGAATACTAATAACCGTTTTCAGACTTTTCCGGCTAAACTTGTAATCCTAAAGATAATCTTTCTTTACTTTGAGCTGTTCTGTAAATGTACTTTATAATAAACTTAGAACATCACAGAGAATCCTAACTTTATTAAAACATTTATAGAATTCGTCTCTGGGCTTGAAATATTTAAGCGGGACTTTAAGACTTAATGTCATTTTCCAATTTATCGGACGCTAGGTCTAATACTAAGATAGCATTGAGAAAAAGTTGTTAGTTCGTTACAGTTCGCTTTTTTTGGGGTCAAGTAGTGCGCTGATAATTGGATTAGAATAGATTGGAATAGGCTTCAGAAACATATTTGATTTTATTTGTTAATATTAAAATAATTTTTATTTCATTATAATTCATTAAATGTCATGAAAACATTTAAAAACCGATAAAGGTACGAATGTATTAACAAGAGTAGATGAAATCTCTTCTCTCTCCAATACTTAGCGGAATATCTTCAGCAAATTATCAGAATGTCAGTGATTATAAATGTATATACTCGTATTAATAACTAAATACATTTTATGTAAATCTAAGTAATTTTCAGCGATTGTTTAACCTTCGATTTTATTGCAAACTCTAATCAATAAAATGATCTACTTCACGTATGTATGTCTGTGGGGTGAACCGACAATAAAGAGGGAGGTAGTGAGATTAGACGACTGGTGCCTCTGTTCGTTGTTATGTTCCCTGTGACTCCTAATTGGGTGATGACTTCCAAGAATCCTGTATTCACGTAAGGAAAGTAGTTGTATTTGTAGATTATTCAACATTTATCCTTTTAAGTACTTTGAAATTGAATTTTTTTTTTTATATATTTATATATTATCTCCAAAATGTTTATTCTTTTAGTGTTTAAAACACATTTTTAATACATCGGAGTATTGGAGTTCTTGTTGAATTGTATAAAACATATTAAATGAAATGTAAGCGGTTTTTATTAATGTATTGATATACAAACAAACAAGCAATTGGTTTTAAAATATTTAAAATATCGATAGTGTGACCTACATCACTTACTTTGGAACAATTGAATAAGAGCAAATAGCAGATTTAAACAATTTATATTTATATTATTGAATGATAACTCTCAGGGGAAATACAAAGCGGTTTAACTACGATTTAGGTTTTGATTATATTATTATTAATAAAGAAAATGATATAAATTTAATATTTTATTAATAAAAGATTCAATATGTTAAATTCATTTCAGGGATACGGGATTTTCATACAAGTATTATTAAATAGAGCTTGATTGATAAGAAGACCTCCAAACAGTGCTTGTAACTGGTTTACGTGACGGAGTTCATTAACTCTTATTTGATTGTCACGCGGCCGTGTTGCACGTTGTTATAGCTAACTACGATTACAACAGATAGGACGTGACATTTGTTAGTTCACAAATATGATGTGGATTTTTGTTATTAGGAATGAAATATTCTCTTCAAATATAACTATTTTTTAACTTTATTTCCGTATATTAGTTACATTTTCACTTTAACTCGTCATTTCAAATGGTTTTCAGCGATCGTATTCATGAACATATGAGATGTATGTGTCTGTCAAATGAATATCTTATAAATATACGCGAGTTAAATTCTTAAAGTAGTTTTATTTAAAATGTATGCCACTTGTGGAAAAAATTGGAAAAAATATTAATTTTAGTTATTTCAGTTGTCAGTTACTCCATGCTTATGTTACTATAGACGGAGACACGAAAAATTGTTAGTTTAATCAAATAAAGTATATAATAGAACTAATATATATAGTTAGTTATAATAGTTAGATAGTTTAGCCTTCTTTTAGTACACTTTTTTTTATTTTTTTCAAGTATCAATTGTGACTGTCAATATGTAATACTGTAAAAAAATAAATTAATAATAATTTAAACTGGTATCCACGAAGTTTCATCTTGTTCTTCTCCATGGACTTGTGCAAGTACGAGTAGAATCTGATGTATCATAAGTACCATGTATGACTGATTGAAAATAAATATCTTTTGACTTAAATTTTATAAATCAAGATGCATGACGCTAACTATGGTTTAATTGTAATTTGATACCATATTGTATATAATCTTATATTAAATAGAGTTGTATGTCTGATAGTAACGGGTACATCGACCGTGAGTGAGACAAACCTGTTAGGATTCACAGCACTCAGATATTTGACAATGATTCTAATGAAAATGTATATAAAATGTTGTCTTATTTTATGAAAAATATACTTTATTGCATGGATGGTTGATGTGCGATAAATCACTAATAATTATAAACAAAAAGATTTCATATATGGTAATATTGTGATGGTTGGATGGACCATACGTTTTAAGTAAATATGTATGTATGTAATCAGGCAAAATCTGATGTTAGTTAAGTGGTCAATAAATACCACAGATCTATAAACAATATACATATTATATGTACTGTAATCAGAAACCATTATCATATTAGAGCTACAACAAAGTAATGGACATATTAAATGACAATTACGTGTGGTGTTTGTTGGCTTCATAACTGAGTCAATATATTCTCATTTTCACGCAAACAGAGCACAAAAAATACTTGGTATAAAATTTTAATAATACTAAAAAGCCATAAATTTGTATAATATAAAAAAATATTTTGACTTCTCAACATCCTTTCGTATATAATCAGCTAAGATTCAGTTAAAACCTTCAAAGAAATAGACAAAATTACACCCAAATTTGACTTATTGGAACCAGTGACAGCGAAAATGTCAAATAAAGTTACCGGTCTAATGGACCTAGTGCTGGCCCTAACTGGATCTAACTCAAATAATTCAGTTCATTCAGTTTCTTAGTGAATAAATTATTATTAACAAGGCTATTTACAAAAGTTCTTTGTGTCTGTGGGGTGAGCCGACAATAAAGAGGGAGGTAATGAGATTAGACGACTGGTGTCTGTGTTAGTTGTTGTGTTCCCTGTGACTCCTAATAGTAACTTCCAAGAATCCTGTATTCATGTAAGGAAGGTAGTTGTATTCGTAGATTATTCAACAATTATCTTTTTAAATATGTTGAATTTAAGTAAATTGAAAAATATTTTTTTATATTTTTATATTATCTCCAAAATGTTTATTCTTTTAGTTTTTGTAACACATTTTTATTACATCGGAGAATTGGAGTTCTTGTTTAATTGTATAAAACATATTAAATGAAATGTAAGCGGTTTTTATTCATAAATTAATATAAAAACAACAAGCAATTTGTTTTAAAATATTTAATAAATTGATAGTGTGACCTACATCGGTAACTTTGGAACAATTGAATAAAACAAATAACAAATATAAACGATTTACATTTATATTATTTAAAGATAACTCTCAGGGGAAATACAAAGCGGTTTAATTACGATCTGGGATTTGATTTTATTATAAATATACGACATTTTTATTAGAATCCGACGTTTCAAATGCTTTGCGGTGTTCCTGTTTATAGGAAGACGATATATAGATGTCTGTCAAAAATTTTACTGTAAAAGAATAAATAAAATATCTATATATAAATGTATACCACTACTACTTGCTCAAACCTTATAATATATATTTTATGATATATAACTCTTACCATAGAGTAACGGTGACACGAGAAACATATTTCAAGTGTTTATATATTACGAGTATATAATTGAACTAGTAGTATTGTAGTAATTTTAGTATTTTTATAGTAGTACGCTTTACTTGAATACTAATTTTTTCAATGTCCATTAGTACAAAGTTAAAACAGTATCATTGGTATTTCTTGCCGGTTTTCTTCATGGACCTACTCTTAGGAACCGTGCATCTAGAATCTTAAGTTTCCGACGTGCCATGTGTCTGTTTAAAATAAAAAATGTTGACTTCGGTCTTTATAAATCTAGAAGTATGACACTAATTGTGACGTTGATCATTAGCTGCTGTGAAATCTGCGATAAACTTATGCTTTTACCGCTCACCGTGATGGTGATAACGAAAATAGGATTAAAAGCGATATTACTATGGCCCCTAATATCAAAATTGATGAAATATAAAATATAAAAAAAAGTCCAGGATGATAGCGGATTGCTCTGAGCGGTTGGCGTGCGTCGTACAAAGATCGTCTGAGAGCTGGCGCAGTAACTTAGGGACGGCGGTGACATTCTCTTTGATCAGTGACGAAGAAGACGGCTTCATAGCTAGAACTCTTTTGAGCGTTCTCGCCGGGGACAAGGTCGCTGAATGTATGTCACTGGACTGCGACTCCGGGATTCATATAAGTGATGTATCATAACAAATATCACTTTTTTACGCGACTTTACATGTCTATTTTGTATATATACAATATAATTAACAAACATTTTTATATTATCTGTGGTAATTTAATTATGCTGTGTATAAAAACCTCTTTACAAAAATAATATTATCATTTAAAATATTACGTATTAACTAAACTGGGTCACATTTATTCTCCTTACATTGCAAACATTCAACGCAGCGTCAGGTTCAAGTATTAATTTAACAAGATGACATATTTAATAGCTCTTCAGTCACCAACATGAGAATGTGTGTGACGTTTGTGTTATTATGTGTGTTTAATGTAACCGCGGGCTTAATGTATTACCGGCCTTATGAATACAGAAGTGTGCCAAGTGATATGGAATCCAACGCATTGTCTTCATCACATTCGAATATTCAAACCAACCACGTGAAGCCGCAGATAGTTCATACACAATCAAAGCCAGTGTTAGATAAAGTTCATACATATTCCAACTCTTTTAACGATATTCGTTTATTGAAAAGTGATGAAAAAAATCAAAATTCGCAGAACGAAGATGTTGCTCGAGCATCGTTGGGTTTTATAAAACCAGCTTTTGAGTCCTGGGCACCTTACCCTGAACAATCGTTATTTCTAGAACCAGCTAGAACCACCAAAGAAATAGACAAAATTACACCCAAATTTAACCTATTAGAACCAGTGACAGCGAAAATGTCAAATAAAGTTACCGGTCTAATGGACCTAGTGCTGGCCCTAACTGGATCTAATTCAAATAACTTTATAATGAAGGGATTTAAGCACATTCTTATCGATGGTGTGATAAAACCAATGATGCTTGCTAAAGGAGGTTTGAAGGTTTTAATTAGCAAGTTATCGATACCTCTGATATCACTGGTGCTGATTAATATCGAGGTTCTGATCACAGTGTGGTGGTTGTGGGAGGACTGCATGGATCAGACGAAAACAGTTTTGGTAAATGAACCAGTAAATACTTTAGCTGATACAGCATTTAGAAAAACCAGTTGAAGAAGTTAATTAATTATAATTTTGTGAGCGTTTTTTATCTTTATAATAAGAGTTATTAATTTATTCTTCAAAGAATTTATTGTATATAGAATTGCCTGGTCTGTTCTAGTATGGTCTGGTCTGTCTGATCTGGTCCGGTATGGTCTGGTCTGGTCTGGTCTGGTCTGGTCTAGTCTGGTCTGGTCTGGTCTGGTATGATCTGGTCTGGTCTGGTATGATAAGTTCTGGTCTGGTCTGACCTACAAATCAATATGATTTACATGTTGATTTTTTTTATTATGAAATATGATAAATTATAGTCTAACATTATTTTGTAATCTTACGCATATTACAAAACTCAATAATAAAATATTTTAAAATGTATTTAACATTATGAAAAAAATAAAATATATTATTTATAGTAAAAGGAAGGTTTAATAAACAACACGTCACCCTTTCTACCGGTCAATATAAACTAACCTTTTGTATACGCAATGTATTCTATCAATATTCAATAAACACAACAAGTGTTTGACGTAAGTGAGTGTTTCACACAAAGTGTTCAAAGAACTTTATTACTTATATTATATTATATGAAATAACATAATATATTATATGAGTTGTATATAAATATATAATTCCATATATAAGTCTGTTTTCATACAGACGTATTTTAGTATAACAATTGAGTTTTTGTCTTTATTTATTACAACCCTAATATGTATTTATTTCTTTATCAAAGTTAAATAAGACATTCAATTTCTCAGAGTAAACAAATAAATTTATCGAGCTAATTTACACAAGGTTTAAAATTATAAAACCCTACTAAACTTACTTTCGCTCTTTGTAATAACAGCAAAGAAAAAAATTGCCATTTTTTTAACAGATAAGTTTATTAAACACTTTTTTCGTTATAATTACGTGTTATTTGATAATGTATAATAGTTCAATGTCATTTTTAATAAACTTCTGTGAAATATTTTCAGAATCGATGCTTCTAAATATTACCTCACACAAACATACAAACTAAGCAATAATAAATATATACTAGGATCCGCCCATCGTGCGTGGCGGGAATTGAGCTGAGCGCAGGAAAATCTATTAGAAAAGAATAAAAGGAAATAAATATTTAATAAGAATAATAAACAATTAATTGAAAAAGTTCATCGCCATGAAAGTGAGACTTCCAGCGACACAATCACAAGTCTCTTGGTTTTTTCTTTATAACTTTTGATTTAATCAAGCTATTTTCATTCTGTTTTTTTCTGTAGATGATTATTTATTAGTTCTACATTCGTGCCAAATTTGATTAAAATAAGTCTATGGGGATTCAGTTTTTCGACCATAACTTTTGATCAATCAGATTTTATTAATCAGTTTTTTCTGTAAAAACCCGTCAACAAGAGCTATAGCAAAGCTAATTTTGGTAAAGATCGACTGAGTAGTTCTTATGTGGTGTGGTGACATAAAATTGATTCAATTCAATTATGTTGACAGAGTTTTATTTCTTTGTGTAGATTCCTTTTTTCTTTTATGGAATTATACATACCTTTTCTACAGCTGTGAGCTCAAAACTCAGTCTCCGTTTCGGTGGACTTTTATCAGTGGATTTAATATTTCGATTACAAACAAACGGTGCCTAGCAGCTTTAACTAAGCCAGCTTCGAGTTTTATAATTATTAAAAGAAATGTATTTATTAAGTTTAAAAAAACCTTAGTATTTACTAAGTAAAGCATCTATTAAAAATATATATATTTGATTTTTATTTGCTTATAAGTGTATTTCTAGGTTGACGATCGTCAAGCGCGCGGAGGTTCTGATAACGTTAAGTCTATGGAGAAACAGTTTTTTGACCATCATTTATGAACGGAATGAGATATTTTAATTCTGTTTTTTTTAAAACATATCCATTCTCAAGCTCTACAGCTCTGCCAATTATCATTAACACTAAACCTACCAAGTACCGGTCAAATTGACCGTTCTTAAACTTTTGTAAAACTTACACATTTTTAAACGTTATAATATCGTTATCAAACTACATGACAATTCTTATAATATGCATATAACATTGTCTTCATTCTTTACTTTTAGTCATTTCCATAACTTTTGATTACCGGTCAATTTGACCGCGTGCGGTAGGAACAGGTATACAAGAATTGTAGATAGGTTTAGTGTTAAAATCGGTTCAGTCGTTTTTATGTGATGTTTCACAAAGAAGTTTCCCAAACGGTTAAGAGCCTCACTTAGGATCAATAAAATAATTATGTATAACAATTAAAATGTATTTAATATATATTATTTCTTGTAAATCGTTAGTGTTGAGTCAGTTTAGTGTACAAGTGCACTCTGTACACACAAGTGTATCTAGTGTTACCGTGGTTGGATAACACTCTGAGCACCAGCCGCTGCAGCGGAACACTCTTAGTACACAACACAAAGTACTGCTTTGGGGGTTTGTCATGGACGTACTGCGCGTCCACTGACTTTACCCATGTACCGTTGTCGAGAATACCCTGGAGGGAGAGGGGAGAATGGCATTTAGGAAAAATATATTTAAAAAAAAATACTTTAAAATTTATTTAAAATACGGAATTTTTCGGTCATTTTAAGGTAAACTTTTTAATTGAGCGAAACGAGCACATAAGTTGATGGTTTTCAAAAGAAATTTGAAAAATGTCATGTTGAGGAATAATCGTCAAAAAACTGATATCCCATTGAAGTCAATGAGAAAAAAATGTGGGTGAAAAATATGCTTTACAATGAAATCTCCTACATTTCCGAGTTATTACACAGGGCTCGCTTCGCTCAATATGCAAACGGCACCCGAGATTTCGCGAACGCACTGAGTTGAAATTGAGGGTTTGTTGGCGCCCTTAGTATTTTATGAAAAAAATACTATTTATACATGATATTTAATTAAAAAATAGTTAAAATGTTTCAAAAATTACACAGAATGAGTCAATTTAAGGTAAACTATTTCGAAGAATCTAATCATGAAATCCTGTTTTACATAAAACTGAGATAGAGAGAGATAGAAGTGAGCTGTGCTCGTCTCTTGTCATGGTGATGTGCACCAAACGCAGTCAGCCGAGGCTGGTGTACTCACGTGCAGAGTGAAGCGCTTGGGCGCACTGCGGGCGGTGTCTGGGCGCACGTGCTCCAAGCTCACTCTCTCCACTAGATACCTCCTTGGTAATTGTATGATCATTTCACCGTAAGACCCTCTATATCATATTATTATTTTTTATTTTTAGTCTATACTTTATGGGAAGTAACTTAAATTTATTTAGTCCACGCAGGCGGAGCCGCGAGCAAAAGCTAGTTGAAACAAAACGTTTCACCAAAATATTGATTACTCCGTACTCATTATTATTATTGAATTAGTATTTTAAGCTAAAGATGTTTTTATGAACTGGCTTAACCCTATTAGTATGGACATATGTTATCTTCAGACTAAATAAGTTCAAATCAGCACTTATAGATGATACAAATTTACCGCCAACAAAAACTGACATTTTTATTTTGTTGTTTTCAAATTGTCTAGAGAAAAGGCAAAGATCTTTAGATCATACAGCCACTGCATATTTATGTATTGTACTCCTAAATAATATAAGTTTTATTTTAATTTCTTCTCAATTTTTGTAAGTCAAGAAAGCCATGTCATTTACCAACTTTTGTATTTTCATAGGTAAGGCAAAATGCATTTGCAATTTCTTATGCTTAATTTGTCGTCCTTTTAGTATTTTGTTTTATTATTTCGATTAATAAAAATGACAATTTCCGTTAGTAGCATATAAAAACTAAAAGAAAAAAGTTTTTGTGTATAACAACTACGCCCTCTTTGGTATAGATTTAACTTTCGACATTAGTCGTTGAAAGAAAAATAAAAAAAAAAAACAATTTTACTATATAAAACGACTAAATCCTCCTTGGTACGTGAACAAAGTCACCTAAAAGGCCAGCAGTCGGCCGGCGCGGGCGGTCTGACGGACAGCACGGTGTCGGGCGGAGGCGACGCGCGCCACAGACGCACCGCCCCCCAGAGGGCGACGCTCCCCCCCCACTCTGTGGTCGCGCTACCCTGTACCACCTTACCTCCTGATATGTACTGCATCGCTGGCTCTGTAATATCCTTATCTTATACCAACCCAAGTGTATTCGTAATGTTGTTGTATTCAATGTAATTTTAGTATTAAAATAAAGTAATTTCTACCTTTAATTATATTTTGTGAAAACATCGTTTTACGAACTCTCAGTGCGTTTCTGAAAATTTAAATTTTGACTTGAAATTTCGTCGTATTAGTAACCAGATAGAGAAAGATATAGAAAGAGAAAGATAGTAATGTTAGTATAGTAGACAAACTAAACTAAATATTAACATATATACTAGCGCCACGTCCTGTCTTTGCATGTAATTTACTAATTATAACAAAAATTGGAGTTTTTTAATAAGCTTTCATATAAAACATATCCTATGAATAAAAATCGGTTGATTTCTTTCAGTGTCACGCCATCTTTAATTTATTATCTGCGGTCGTATGTTTGTGTGTAACGGAACTTGGAACACGATTTTGACGTTCAAGATGGCGGAGTAATTTGAAACTTTACATACTTGAGGATTAATGACAATGTAATATCACAAAAAAAATGTATTTCTTTGCAATTTTTTTCGTACATTTAGTTTGTTGTTAATATTTTATTATATATATATTTATATATAGTATTAAAACTAATACAGTAATCCCCCCTACAACACGGTACTCTTATAACGCGATTTCAGTCCCTCGTATAACACGTGTTTTCCCTCATATAACGCGTTATATTTTATACTATGAAGTTTATATATATTTTTTTACAGTTCATAATTTATTTCGCTTACCTTTGCACATTGTGTTGTTATAAAATTAAATAAAATTAAGTAAAAATTAAATTTTTTTCTTAGTATTCCATTTAAACCGCCGTTAAGGAGAAAAGTTAAACGTGAATTATTTGTACATAACGCGTTATACGGTCATATGAGAGCGTTATATGAGAATATTCCTATAACGCGGAACGAATCTACCATGTTATAGAGGGATAACTGTATATTAAGTAAATCGCTCTTTAATGAATACCTCAAAGCTCGCTCCACTCTGTGTAACTCGAGGGTCAAAGCGCTCATTCTGTTGCTGCACTCCTCTACTGCGATAGACTTTTCTACAGAACCATATTACATTGTACATGTATTACAATAAAATACAATATACTATACTAGCTCTGCCCGCGATTTCACTCGAATGTTATTTTTATAATATAACATCAGTTTTCAGTGAAAGTTCTATCAAAATCGGTCCAGCCGGTACAAACATACAAAAAAATATATTTTTGAGCGAAGCGAGCGGAGCGCTCTATGTGAGACTTTTTGCATCCCATGTCCGGGGTTGGCATGAAAACGGCTTTACCGATCTTCATGAAATTTTGCACATTTATAGCGATGGTTATTGCGATGGTTTATAAAAAAAAAGTGAAAAAAAAAACTCATGTCGTTGAGGAATAATCACCAAAACTGACAGTTCCATAGACTTCAATGTAAAAAAATTAGAACGCTGAATTGAAGATGGGTTACTCGCTTCGCTCAATTCATCTAACTCTACCGAGATTTTGCGAGCGCAGCGACTCAAAATCGAGGTCTGGTTCGCGTTAGTTTAATGTTAGTACCGTATATGCTTTCATATTTTAGCACAAATCTATTAATTTGTATACAAACGGACACTTCAATTTTATATATATATATAATATGTTTTCTGTTATCACATACAGCAGGTTGTACACTTACGTATTGATAAAGTCTCGGACTTCGACAGATATGTAATGAAATGTTTCTTCTGAGTGTCACAAGAGAGGAGGAACGCAACTAGAATGTGAATGTCTTATGAAATAATATTATTATCAATTAAATATACTTTGCATATTGAGCGAAGCGAGCGCAGTGTAATGACTCATCGTTGTGGACAATGTCGGTAATGTAGATATCAGTTTTTTGACGATTATTTCTGTCTTTCTGTGTCTGTCTGTGTTTTTTTGATTGCAAAATTTCATAATTTTCCGTCAAGTAGTTTTCGAGCCTATTCGTGACAAAGTATGTGAAAAAGTCCAGTAGAACGCTCCGCTCGCTACGCTCGCTTCGTTCAATAAACAATATGAAACCACAACTCACTTATCAAACTCAAACCAACACAAGTCGCGAGTAAGACTCGTCTGCTTCCAGAGCGCTTAATCAGGGTACGTTTGATACACTTTGCATTACTTCCATTAATATTAACATCATTATGATAATCCCACACACTGCGTCCCGACGGACGGACGGGTTGTATATACGTGTCTCTGTTACAGTTACCTCTGCCTGTAAATGTTTGTACTGAGGTTACGAGTGCAGGGATTTAGTTAATTAACACTAAACCTACCAAGTACCGGTCAAATAGACCGTTCTTAAACTTTTGTAAAACTTACACATTTTCAAACGTTATAATATCTTTATCAAACTACATGACAATTCTTATAATATGCATATAATATTGTCTTCACTCTTTACTTTTTGTTATTTCCATTATTACCTGCGTTATATAATTAAAAAACATTTAATTACCGGTCTATTTGATAACGTGCGGTAGGAACAGGTATACAAGAATTGTCGGTAGGTTCAGTGTTGAAGATACTTGGGGGTTGTTTATCACGTTAACTTGTTAGTACTTGATAAAGGGGGGGAGTAACCGATTATAAACAAATTAAATGGCATTTTTGCCTGTTTTATATTCATAAATGGGGGGGGGGGTTTCTACATGTATATATATAGTAAATAAATATATATTAGTAGCTTAGAACATGTAATGAAGGTGTTAACTGTTTGCAGCAGTTCCTTTAGCTGGGGGTGCGTTGTTTGGGAGGTTGTGCAGGTTCTTATAAGGGATGAGACGATAACACTGATGTATCGATACTTTTATCGATACGGTATTTGTCGTAAGGTATCGATATTAACTCGGTATCGGTCTTAAAGCATACTTATTGGTATCAAACGTTTTTCTTTGTAATATTTATAATTAAACTAGCATGTTACCCATGCTTCGCAACGGACGGCGAAAGTGATCAACAATTTGTTTGAATTTCCACACCACCTATTAGGTATCAAACAGGCGCGTTATATTTTTTACAGTTTTTTAGCTGTAACTTTGGAACGGTTTCGACCTTTGCAAAATCCTTTCTTATTGCACCTATTCAATATGTCAGTAGTCTTGTGTCCAAATTTCATCTTTCTGGGTATTACGGTTTGGGATGTAGAGCGATGAATGAGTCAGTGATTCAGTGAGTGTCTTTGTGTTTTATATATTAAGATAAATTAAAAATGTAACAAATATTGTTATTCTATATTGTAATGAAAATAAATTAAGTTTTCTATAAGCTTGTCAACTTCATACAACTAGTGTTGGGATGCTTTTATTAATACAATACGATCAAGTTAGTATCGGTGGAACGCAAAGTACTCGTAAATACGCGAGTACCGGATACTTGGTCTCATAGTACTTGGTGTCGGTAGTACTTGTACACGTATCGTTTCATCTCAAATAACTCTCCTTGTAATAAAATGAATTACAAAATCACTTGAAGTAGTTTATATATATATATATATATATATTGTTAGGTGGTTTGGGCACGTCGAACGAATGAGTGATGAAAGAATGGTAAAAAAGATTTATAAAGGAAAAGACAGCGGTAAGAGACAAAGGGGGAGGCCTCGAGTGACCTTTGAAAACACAGTATCTATTATACTGGAGGAAGGTCACGTAAAGCATGAGGACCCCTCGGAGGGCATGTATGAAGAGGTTGATGTCTGTGGTCGAGGCGAAAGAGGTATGCAGGGACCGTAGCGTTTGACGCTCCGTCGTCTCTGGCTACCCCGCAAGGGATATGGCGTGAAGATAAGTAGGTTAAGTTATTTATATTGTCTTTTTGTATGTCTCGATGTCTGTTACTTTTATCTTTAGCTCTACCTAATAATGTCTATTTTGTGTGGATTGAATTTATATATTAACCACATATCAAAAGGGGGACTGATATGATAGGAGTATTCTATCAGTCCCCCTTTCGATATATTTTGACGTAATTATAACATTAAGACTATTTTGACGCAGAATGCTCCTATAGTTAATTTAACTCGACTTTGTTTTTTGACTTTGCTTCTTTGACTTTGACGATTAACTAGTAACTCGAAGTATACTAGTTAGTCTGCAAAACTCATATTTAGCTTGCATAATCGGTTAAATATATAATAGTAATCATTGATTATGAAAGTTTTAAACAACATAGTTAGTTTAAAACCGGTCCAGCCGTTTCAGATATTAACCGAAACGAAGAAACAAACATATAATTTTTGTGATTAAGTTTTTTGGCTTCGTTTTTTTACTTTGGCTACTAAATAGTAACCTGAATCCTGCTAGTTAGTTTGCGAAACTACTAGTTCACTTACACAGTCGGTTAAATAATAGTAATTAATCACGAAATATATAACATTTACAAAAACATTTTTTTATGATACTTATCTTAATATATAAAACACCAAGACACTCACTCACTGACTAACTCATTCATCGCTCTACAGCCCAAACCGAAATACCTAGAAAGATGAAATTTGGACACAGGACTCCTGACATATTGAATAGGTGCAATAAGAAAGGATTTTGCAAAGGTCCAAACCGTTCCAAAGTTACAGCTAAAAAACTGCTAAATTTACCCCCGCTCCCTCTCTTCTTCACTTTCGCCGTCCGTCGTAAAGCACGGGTAATCTGCTAGTACACTACAAATACAAATATCCCACATCAGAGATAACCAACAGTTCAATTAGGTCTTCGTTCAGTTAATTTTAACTAGTTATACATTCATATTAATAATAAAGTGACTGCGTCAGTCTGTACGCTTCAATTGCATTATGCAAGCTAATCGCTTTTTAGGTCGCGTATTAGTAACGGACGGACCCGGGTGATGATCTATGTATTTAAACTAACTAAGTTATTAATACTAGCTGTGCCCCCGACTGCGTTCGGATAATTGTATTAAAAATAAAAGTAGTCTACGTTACTTTATAACATCTGCTATCCCATGGAAGTATAGTTAAGATCGCTCCAGACGTTTTAGAGATTAGTTGGAGCGAACAGAGAGACGGATAAGGAAATTTCTTTTGATGTTAGTTCGTATATAATTGTGTTAGTGAAAAGCTCTTAATTTCAAATTAAGAGCTTTTCACTAACACAATTATAATATAATTAAAATATGTACATTTGTTTCTGGATCTTATTAGATAAATTTTCTATGAAATTCCATGAAAATCGTAATGTTTTTTTGGGATTAAATGTTTGTTATAAAATTAATAGTTAAAGAATTTTCTAGAATTAACAATTTTAATAACTTTTATACAAGAAAATTCTAGTATATTTTTTTTTAATTCGATAATTTATTTTTCGTTATAATTAAGAAATTTTCGTGAATAAATTTGACTTGCACTTATTGTACATGCTTCATTGTTTGTGTTCAGAAAATCCAAAATTATACCAATATATATAAAGTAGATAAATAATATTGAATTAACTTCGCACAGACGGACCCGTGAGCTGACACTCTTGAATAATGCAGAATACAACAAGTATGAAAACAAGTCCACTTCGAACAGCTCATCAAATATTTACTAGGTTATTTATTTAGCGGAATCGCAGTCACTGTGTCAACTGACCGGGCGTTACTCAGAAATTATTATAATACATATTATTTTAACTTTACACTAATAATATATTCAATGTTAATCAATTGTAATGTCTACAAGTTAATTAATTTTATTACGTACCTGAAGAACACCATGGTGGGATAATATTAGAAACATCACTACTCCAAGTATCCGAGGATCTTTTAACAGCACTTCGACTAACCATAACCATTTGTGTAATTATTTTAAATTATTATTATGTGTATTTTAATTGTAACTTTTTGAAAACAAACTTTTAACAAATCACAATTTTGACATTACGTTCCCTCCATTACTGTCACTGTCGAAGGATTAACGATATACAGCTTATGTCATTACAATAATATTTAATAAAATAATTATTAATAATAATACCTTTTAATATTAATATAGTAAATAAATAAATCTTTTGTTTTATCTTCATTAAAGTTTGGCTGAAAATAATTATTCATTTCAAAAAAACTCACTTTAAATAAAAGAAAAAAAAAATGCTTATAAAAAGAAATTAACGTGGAGTGCTACTGTACTTGAAGTTTATATTAAAAGAACATTTTAACGAAGTTCTACTTTCATTTTTCTTATTCCGTGCCAAGTCATTGACACCGATTTAGTTAAACTATACAGCTACAGCCATTTGTTACTACATTAAACATGAAATTACGATTTCGTGTTGGAGTTTTTAAATGAAATGACGTTTCCAAAGCGATCAGTTTGTTTTGACATGTACGTGGTTGTTGTTTTTCTCGTGATGGCGGAAGCGTTCGCTCAAGACCAAGCTATGAATTCTTTGACAACACAACCACCGCCATTTTTCGATTTATTCATCGGAGCGTCTAATTATTATTCTGATCCGATCAGAAAGTCGTATTCTGAGTCGGGTTATTATTCATGTCCAAAACAGGATACTTTATCCTCATTTGCGAGTATTTTAGGAAGTGCAGCCAAAATAATGCTCTCCGCGGCGTTAATAGCTGTCTTGAAACTAATCGGCGGTAAACTTATGCTTTTACCGCTAACCGTGATGGTGATAACGAAAATAGGATTAAAAGCGATATTACTATGGCCCGTGTTATCAAAATTGATGAAATATATAAAGAAAAAGAAGAAAAAATCCAGGATGATAGCGGATTGCTCTGAGCGGTTGGCGTGCATCGTACAAAGATCGTCTGAGAGCTGGCGCAGTAACTTAGGGACGGCGGTGACATTCTCTTTGATCAGTGACGAAGAAGACGGCTTCATAGCTAGAACTCTTTTGAGCGTCCTCGCCGGGGACAAGGTCGCTGAATGTATGTCAATGGACTGCGACTCCGGGACTCATATAAATGATGTATCGTAACTAATATCACTTTTACACTCGACTTTACATGTCGATATACTAATACGACTTTTGTATATATACAATATAATTAACAAACATTTTTATATCTGTTGTAACTAAATAATGTTGTGTATAAAAATCTCTTTACAAATGAATATCATCATTTAAAATATTGCGTATTAACTAAACTGGGTCACATTTATTCTCCTTACATTGCAAACATTCAACGCAGCGTCAGGTTCAAGTATTAATTTAACAAGATGACATATTTAACAGCTCTTCAGTCACCAACATGAGAATGTGTGTGACGTTTGTGTTATTATGTGTGTTTAATGTAACCGCGGGATTAATGTATTACCGGCCTTATGAATACAGAAGTGTGCCGAGTGATATGGAATCCAACGCATTGTCTTCATCACATTCGAATGTTCAAACCAACCGCCTGAAGCCGCAGATAGTTCATACACAATCAAAACCAGTGTTAGATAAAGTTCATACATATTCCAACTCTTTTAACGATATTCGTTTATCGAAAAGTGATGAGAAAAATCAAAATTCGCAAAGTGAAGATGTTGCTTAAGCATCGTTGGGTTTTACAAAGCCAGCTTTTGAGTCCTGGGCACCTTATCTTGAACAAACGTTACTTCTAAAACCAGCTAGAACCACCAAAGACTTAGACAATTTTGACTTATTAGAACCAGTGACAGCGAAAATGTCAGATAAAGTTACCGGTCTAATGGACCTAGTGCTGGCCCTAACTGGATCTAACTCAAATAACTTTATAATGAAGGGATTTAAGCACATTCTTATCGATGGTGTGATAAAACCAATGATGCTTGCTAATAGAGGTTTGAAGGTTTTAATTAGCAAGTTATCGATACCTTTGATATCACTGGTGCTGATTAATATCGAGGTTCTGATCACAGTGTGGTGGTTGTGGGAGGACTGCATGGATCAGACGAAACCAGTTTTGGTACATGAACCAGTGAATACTTTAGCTGATACAGCATTTAGAAAAACCACTTGAAGTAGTTAATTAATTATAATTGTGCTAGCGTTTTATATTGTTATAATAAGAGTTATTAATATATTCTTGAAAGAAATAATTGTGTATAGAATTGCCTGGTAGGGTCTGGTCTAGTCTTGTCTGGTCTGGCCTGGCCTGGTCTGGTCTGATCTAGTCTGGTCTGGTCTGGTCTGGTCAAGTCTGGTCTGACCTACAAAACAAAATATTTGCATGTTGATTTTTTTGATATGATATTAAATAATAAATTATTGTCTAATATTATTATTTTGTAATGTTACGCATATTATACTCAATAATAAAATGTATGTACTATTATCAAATATATAAAGTATTGTTTATAGTAAAAGGAAGGTTTAATAAACAACGCGTCACTCTTTCTATCGGTCAATATAAACTAACCTTTTGTATACGCAATGTATTCTATCAATATTCAATAAACACAACAAGTGTTTGACGTAAGTGAGTGTTTCACACAAAGTGTTCAAAGGACTTTATTACTTATATTATATTATATGTAATAACATAATATATTGAAATTGTGACGTTCTTATATGAGTCGTATGTAAATATATAATTCCATATATATTACACACCAAGTCTGTTTATATACAGACGTATTTTCTTATAACAATTATGTTTTGGTGTTTTATTTATTACGACCCTAATATGTACGTATTTATTAATGTTATTTGTGTAAGACATTCAGTTTTTAGATAACTAAAATTTTATTATCAAGATGTTTTAGTTTTAATTCTCAACCCTATTTACACTAGTTCTGATATTACAAACCACTAATTAACTTTTCATAACAAAAGCAAAGAATAAATGAGTAACATATGTCATATTTGTCATAGACCTGATTTACAAAGTATATTCAATGTATAACTTAGTTCTATTAACATTACATCTTATGTAAATAGACTTTATGTGAAACAGATAACTTTCTGTGAAATAATGTTTAGAATCGATGCAGTAGTTCTAAGATTTTCTCAAACAAACTTACAAACTAAATCTTTATACCATAATATTATTGTAGATACATGTTCAATATGTGTATGGCACATAGTTACCTACATATATTTTGTCATTCTGCCAAAACAAACTATGTTTTTCAATATTGTGTAAATTCGGTTGCGAATAATATGATAAAAACATTTTAATAATAATGAAGAAAAAAATAAACCTTTTTAGTAAAGGGCGCGTTAAAAACATATTTAGGTCAATTATTTACGTAACACGTTCACATGTAGGAGTATACTGACGTCGGTAACAGCAGAGCTAAGATGAGAAGAGTAGTTTATATATTTGTAGACTTTTTATTTGGATGTTTCTATTTAAAAGTATTAAATAAACTTCACTACTTACAGAATTTAAAAAATGTGAAATG